>JAPVLO010000178.1:1360000-2720000 GCA_027257055.1 Cephalopachus bancanus | reverse complement strand
GCTTGCAGTTTGTGGCAAAGGATGACTTAAGAACAAGTGAAATCACTGTCTAAAAGGAGAACTTTTATCACTATCAATTGCTCTCTGACTGACAGGGCTTTTATTTCTTTTGGTAGCAGAAACAATTAAAGTGCAGAGAGAAAACCTAGAAATAAACACAGCCTGCAAAATAGCAAGGTTTTATGTTGCTGAAGTCAAAATAGCAAGTTCTTGGGTAAGAAACCTCATTCACTGCTGCCCCTTTGACAGTGATATTGCACCATCCCATTCAGTTAAAACAGCAGTCACAACATCATTGCTGTCAGGCCTGTGCTGGACTAGGAGGCAAAGGGGTTGAAATAGCATTCTTGCAACAGAGGAGCTCAGAATGGGACAGGAAGACCCTGGTAGCAAAAGGTTAGAATGCCCCACAAGGGGTCCTCTGATTGAAGGCAGGCATAAGTCACTTCATGTTCATAGAGAAGACCCATGGATTTCACCTGCGGGGGTCACAGGAGACTTCTCGGAGGAAGTGACACTTGAGGTGATGTTGCAGGAGGCATGGAATTGCCATGCAGAGGAGAGGAATTGCCATGCAGAGACAGCAGGGATGTGGGAAAGCATACAGTGAACCCAAGTAGGAACCAGTAACTTGGCCTGGCCAGTGGGAGCGGGGGCATAGTATAGATAGGATTGGGTCACAGAGCATTCTGGCTAACATGATGGGGACAGCACCGTTCTCACCAAGTTTTTAAGTAGGAATTGATATAACCGGATCTAAGATTTAGAAACTCATCTGGCAGGAATGTTCAAGATGTATTTGGAGGTCATCAGATGCCAAGACAGGTAGCAGGTTATTGCAGGAGTCTGAGTGAGTTCCCAATACAACTTTGTCTGGCTTCTTCCTCGTTGTGTAGTTAGGGGAAATTCAACAAGTTTCCAGTTTTAAATGTTGGCCCTGCTGTTAATTTTGTATTGTTACTAGTAAAACTCTTTGAGGCAGCAGCAGAAGGCATATTGCAGATGGCAGAGATATTTTTTCACAGCTTTTATGGTGGATAACAATATGCTTGACATTTTTCTCATTAATGTGAGCTTTGGTGGATGATTAAACATGCCAGGCATCTGTGATCTAAAATTACAAATGTGAAGGGCAACAGCTCAAATGTTTCAGTCAATAAACATGCAGGAGACAGTCAACATGGAAAACCTCCTTCCTATGCTCTCTTCCAGGAGGAACTGAACTGATGGTGACAATATTTTTGGCGACGGCTCTGCCTTCATCCTAAGGAGAGCGAGGGGCCCGAAGTCCCAGACTGCTAGTTACAGCCTGGAATTCCAATAGGTATGAGTGGTTTCCATGGGGAAGTCTCAAGGCTGAGGCCCGACAGTGCTGGGGAGGGAATGGAGGCTTTATTGAGCAATTAGGGGGTTGCCAAAGGGAGCTGTAGAGGGGTAGAGTGTCATGCAACAGTCCAGACACAATGGAGACATGTAGAAGGTCAGTGACCAGTGGGTAGGAAACCTGTCTTTTCACCGAGGCAAGTCTTGCCAGTGTGTGTGTGTGTGTGTGTGTGTGTGTGTGAGTGTGTGTATGCATGTGTGTGTGCATATGCACATGTGTGCATGCCTTCTGAACTCCCAGCTAAAGCAGAAGTTGAAGATTCTGGAGTAACCACTCTTTTCCCACAAATTAATCTCAAAAGGAGAGGAGCTTTTCCTTTTCTTAACTGCCATGATCAATTTGCTGACTATTTCATGCCCAAATCAGCTTAATGGCTAGGGGTGCCAGGTCATTTAGTGATGTCTGGCATGAATACAGAACCGGAAGTAGATTGGGGCTGACTTTTCAACCATATGGACACAGAAAATAGGGAAGTGGAGATTCCAGTAGGTTGAAGAGGATTCATAGTGACAACAGAGTGGATGAGCAAGTCCCAGAAAAAGAGATTCTGCCAGAGTCTCAGAATAAAGATGAGGCATTTTCTCATGCTCCAGCGAAGGCATGGCATGGCATGTTTAGCATACAGTGATGGGGGTCTGAGGGAGCTAAAGGAGAGTCTTGGTGATAAATAGAGATGAACGTGGCATGGTGGTTGGGAGGAGGAAACATGGGCTGATAGAATTAAATGACAGGGTTGGGGCCACAGGAACAACGTTGTAGCAAGGATATTCACAATCTCATTCACAAACACAGCTCTGTTTCTGAGTCATGCTATCATGAAAGGTTTCATCTCTTTTGGGCGTTCAAGCTAGGCTGCTGCTCAGAAATCCTAATTCCCCAGTGTCCTTGTTAAGATGCCTGTTTGCTTGGGCACCACAGACTGAATGGCTTAAGCAACAGAAACGTATCATCCCACAGTTCTGCAAGCTGGAAATCCGAGATCAAGGTGTCGGCAGGGCTGGTTTCTTCTGAGGCCTCTCTCCTTAATCTTCTTGCTGTGTCCTCTCATGGTTTTCCCTTTGTGTGCCTAGGTCCTAATCTCCTCCACATCTAAGGGCACCAGTCAGATTGGATTAGGGCCCACCCTAATTGATCTGATTTTATCATAATTACCTCTTCAAAGATACAGTCACATTCTGAGATGTTGAGGGTTAAGACTTCAGGATAAGAATTTTGGAAGACACGATATAGCCCATAACAGTGACCTCTAGACCCTTGTGGGTGACCTGATGTGCCACTTCCACATGCTCACTCAGGATGCTCAAGTCATCATGATCCATAGGTATTCTTCCTCGTCTGGGAGATCAGGGCCTAGAGCTGAGATCTCCAATTACACCTCTCCATCGCTGGAAGAATTCATCAGGCTGTGCCTGGCCCAACACATGTTGTTCTGACCTGCAGCGAATGCTGTCTGGAAGGGGAGGATGAAAGAAATCTCTCTTTCTTCCCCAATATACACATGAAAAGGTGAGCAGCTCAAAGAGAAGGAGTGGGCTCTCCCAGCCTGAGTGTGAGTTAAATGCAACCTCGGCATGCTCCTCCAACCTGACTCCATTCATTCTACCCGGCCCTAATCCAGCAGGAGGATTGTCTCCTCACAGAAGACAGGTATCTCCTTGCATCTGCTCATTCCTCCCAAGTAGGGGAAGAACATGGGTGACGTCCTGGTGCCCTTTGGGTGCTTTTTTTAATGTGTTAAGATTCCTGCTTAGGAGAGGCTCCACCTTTGTCTTGTGGTTGGCTCCCTGAGGTAGGGCTTAGCTTAGCCTGTGGCCGAACAGGTACTCTTAGGCCTCTCAGTTTCTGCGGTCTCAGCTGGAGACTGCTAAGTGAGGCCTTGTGGTGTCCTCTGATCTAGCTTTCAAAAGAGTTCTGGGCTTTCACAATCAAGTTCATCATTGCTGTGCTTTGTTTCAGATCAGGAAGACCCCAGGAGGAGAAGACAGATAAGGATTGGAATTTGCACACCCAAATCTGCCCTGCACCTTCCACTTATATTGTGATGATTTTATGGTTGCTGTGACAATTACATCAAATAACATATGTCCAGTACCTAGAAAATGCCTAATCTGGCACAAGGTAGGTGCTCAGATGTTAGTTTCTCCCCTCTGTCCCATCCAAGGAGAACTTCCTTTGGTTCTCTGTAGAACCTGACCATAGCTTTGTTTAGGAACAGGTCTGCCCAGCACCAGGAGGTTCGAGGAAGAAAGGGGAGTTTACCGTGAAATCCCAGCTGTGATTGACAGAAGAGACAGCCTGGTGGGTGGAGCTCCATCAGAGGTGCTACTCTTCAGGTGTCAGTGGTAGAATGCAAGGAAGAAGAAGTTCAAAGATGGAGTAGGAGTACTGGCCCCTTCCCAGCCTGGCTCATGTTACGGCATCGAGAGTGGGTCTTTCAGGTGTTGCTATGGCATGTCTTCTGTCCACTAGAAACTCTCTGATGGTGTCCTTCCATACTGACTAGAAGCCAAAGTCTTTACAATACCCATAAATCCCTACTTGATCTTATACCCACTTGACCTTTCTGACTTTGCCTCCAATCTTTGTCCTCACTGCTGTACCTGAGTATGCTGGGCAAGTGTCCACTGTTTGGTTTGTATGCTTGCTCTATCCTCATCCTCTAATTTCCCACATAGGTGATGACACCAATAGTCTTGTCCTGCCCTGGGTCTCCACTCAAATGCCCCATTCTCAGTAGCTCTCCCTGCCCTAATTTTCTGCCTTTTTTTTTTAAGTCCTGGTTAACCCTGAATTTTCAACTGTAGAGAGCTAAAACATTCTATGTTTTATTCATATATCTTGTTAATTTTGTTTTTGTGATTTCTTCTGTCTTGAAAGGAAACCCCATGAGGGTAGGGATTTTTTACTTTTTTTGTCCATTTTTATTGCTAAATCCCCAGTATTCCTGGAACATAGTCAGCAACCAAAAATCATATCAATGGAATGAATGAATGCTCTGAGAAGGAAGTGGCCATTACTTCCCATCTACCATCCAATTACAGATGGCAAAGACCTTAAGCCTAATTGCAGCTAAGCTAACTGCAATCAAGTCTGTAAAGGTTATATAAGCCCCATACCTGTGCTCAATTGTCTCTATGATAGCAAGAAGCAAATCCTAGGCAAAAGTGACAGGAGCTATTTACTGGATAATGGTGTCAATCATTTTATTAATAAAATACCAAGAAACTAACAACTAAATGTGTATTCATAAACCAGAGTTGGGAATAAATGAAGTACAAGGTATGTCCAGAGATCTCTGGGTGCATGTTTAAGGAAAAATAGCCTTGAAAAATTGAGCTTGGTGAACATAGAAGCATGACCTAAAAGAAAAAAAAAACAACCTTACTGTAGAACAAGAGATTGTTGGACATCATTAGAAAGAGCCATGATGTTCTGGTT
Source organism: Cephalopachus bancanus (assembly GCA_027257055.1). Taxonomy (NCBI): domain Eukaryota; kingdom Metazoa; phylum Chordata; class Mammalia; order Primates; family Tarsiidae; genus Cephalopachus; species Cephalopachus bancanus. The sequence goes on along the minus strand of JAPVLO010000178.1, from coordinate 2,715,178 downwards.
CAAGATGGCTGACCAGAGGCAGCTAGTGGGCACTTTTCTCACAAACAAGAATTGCAATAGTGAGTAAACACTAGCTCTTCTGGTGGATTGTTTTGAAGAGCACACTGAAGTTCACCAGAGAAGCAATGAGAACCATAGAGAGCCGAGGAGACCAAGGCCACTTAGCTTGAAGGGCCATTTCCCATGCAGAACTAAGAGAATATTCCTAACATAGGGAAGGGGTGAGTGAGTGAGAGAATGCCCAGGGTTCTATGCCTCCACTGTGGACCTTTGTAACCCTAGTCATAAGAGAACCTCTTTGACCCTTCCAGCCTCCAGCTGGACATGGGGAATCTGCCTGGAATCTGAACAGAGGCGCTGCTTAAGCCCATGTAGAACCCAGTGTACTCTTGTTCCCTGAACAGTCTGGCAGCAGCTGCCACTGCCCCTGCAGGGGAAAGGCTGGGTGCTTTTGTGTACTCTCAGGACAGATACAACAGCCATGGGAGGAGAAAACTGGTGGACAATACACCATGTGCGCTCCTCCCCACACTGCCTCTACTATTTACTGTCAAAAGGGGCTTGCTTGCTTCTGAGACAGGGCCCTACAACTCCTGCCCCTCCCCACCTGGACATAACAGCCATAACTTGACTCTTGGAGGTCCCTATCTTCCAAAGGTTGCCAGTAGGCCACCTGCAACATCCACCACCACTGTCTCTGCCCCTGCTACACGTGGTCCAAAGAGGAAATGGGGAGGTGGGACACCTCCACAACTCCTGCTATGTGGGCCTTCACTGCTTCCATGACAGGCGCCCCAGCACCGTGCAGCTGCCCTGCCCCTGCCTGAGCAATGAACCTATGGCTTTGTGCTCCTCTGAGGGCTCAACTCCAGAGTTTACAGTTAGACTTCGCCACTACTGCGCCCACCCTGCCACTTGTGGGTCAGGGAAGGAATGGGAAGGCAGGACACTAAACAAAGCCAATTGATTATACACATATACCACAGTCATAACCACAAGGGAAAAAAGAAGAAAAATCTCAAAAAGTTTCATCCCAATGATAGCAAATTTTAAAAAAAGAATCAGCTTCCCCAGTCGAGAAGAAGCTAACATAAGAACTCTAGCAATACCAAAAACCAGAGTGTTTTGAAGACTACAGAGGATCACATCCACTTCCCTTCAATGGATCTCAACCAGAATGGAATATCCAAAATGATGGATATAAAATTCAGAATAGGGATGGTAAATAAAATCAACAAGATCCAAGGGAAAGTGGAAATCCCACACAAAGAAGTTGCAAAAACAATCCAGGAATTGAAAGACGACCTGGCCATACTAATACAAACTGAATACAAACTGAATTTCTGGAATTGGATAATTTATATCAGAAACTTCAAAATACAGTTGCAAGCCTTAACAACAGACCAGACCAAACAGAAGGAAGAATTTCAGAGCTTGAAAACTGATCCTTTGAATCAACCCTGTCAGACAAAAAATAAAGAGAAAAGAATTTTAAAACATGAACAAAGTCTTTAAGAAATAATATATTTTGCAAAGAGACCCAACCTACATTGATTAGTATTTCTGAGAGAGAAGAAGAGAATTGATTCAACATGGAAAAAGTATTTGAGGACATAATTTAAGAACATTTCCCCAATCTTGGTAGAAAAGTTGATATGATGCAAGAAAATCAAAGAAATCCTCTGAGATATTATATGAGATTGCCATCCCCAAGTCATACAGTCAGCAGACTATCCAAGGTTGAAGTAAAATAAAAGCATCTCAAAGGCAACTAGACTGAAGAACCAGATCACCTAACGAGGGAGACCCATCAGACAAACAGCAGACCTCTCATCAAAAATTTGACAAGCCAGAAGAGACTGGGGGCTCATTTTTAGCATTTATAAAAAAAAGAAATGTCAACCAAGTATTTCTCATCCTGTTAAACTACGCTTCATAAACAAAGAAGAAACAATATTTTTCTGGGACAAGCCAAATTCATCACCAACAGACTGGCTCTAAAGGTGCTTCTCAGGAGAGTTCTAAACATGGAAATGAAGCACATGTAAACACATAGCCCACAGACCCTACAAAGCAATCGCAAAACCAAGACTACAAAGCAGCTTGCTAACAACACTGTGACAGAAACAAAATCCTACATATCCAAAGTAACTTTGAATGTCAATGGGCTAAATGCCCCACATAAAAGACATAGAACTTCAACCTGGATTTTTTTTTAAAACTCATCCTTCTGCTATCTTCAGGAAACCCATCTCATGTCTAATGAAATTCAGAGGCTTGGGGTAAAGGAACAGAGAAAGATCTACCATGCAACTGGAAAACAAAAAAGAACAGAGTTTGTGATTCTTGCATTAGGTAAAACAGACTTTAAGTAAAACACAGTAAAAAAAAAAGAAGATGAAGAAGAATATTACATAATGATAAGTAGTTCAATCCAACAAAGAGTCTTAGCTGTCCTAAATATATATGCACCCAACATTGGAGTACCCAGATTTATAAAATAATTACTACTAGACTTAAGAGGAATTATAGATAGCCACACAATAATAGTGGAGGACTAAAATACCCCATTCACAGTTTTAGAAAGGTCATTGAGGCCGAAAACTAACAAAGAAATTCTGGACTTAAATTTGACACTTGACCAATTGGACCTAGTAGGCATCTATGTAATACTTCACTCAACAACCACAGAATAAACATTATTCTCATCTGCCCAGGAAACATATTTTAAGATCAATGACATGCTTGGTCATAAAGCAAGACTTCATGTATTCCAAACAATCAAAATCATACCAAACATTTCTTCTGATGACAGCAGAATAAAAACATAAATCAATACAAAGGGGAACATGTTAAACCACACAAATACATGGAAACTAAACAATTTGCCCCTGAATTACTTTTAGGTAAATAACAAAACCAAGACAGAAATTAAAAATTTTTTGAAACAAAAAATAGAGACACAAAACACCTAAAACTGAAAAAGTCATGCAAAGGATCAACAAAATGAAGAGTTGGTTCTTTGAAAAGATAAACAAGATTGATAGACCTGGTCAGATTATTTTTTAAAAAAAGGAGAAAGTGAAAATCCAAATAAATGCAACCAGAAATGAAATGGGTAACATTACAACTCATCGCAGAAAAACAGAAAAGATTATCAGAGACTTTTTTTTTTTTAATTTTAATTTTAAAGATGTGGGGTACAATTCAGGTTTAGGTATACAAATGTTCATTATGCAGGTATCCTTGTTGATGAGGTATGCCTTCCCCTGGCAGTTTCCCACTACTGTCAATCCCTTTATTATAGTATTATGATAATTGTTCAAGGTCCACTTATGAGCAAGAACATGTGATACTTGGTTCTTTGTTTCTGTGATAGGTCACTCAGCATTATAGCCTCTAAGTCCATCCAAGTTGCTGCAAAGTTCAGAATTCTGTCCTTCTTTACGACTGCATAATATTCTATAATGTATATGTACCACATTTTTTAAATCCAGTCCTCTATCAATGGGCAGCATGGTTGGTTCCTGCTCTCTTAATGGTTTCCTTGGCTTTGCAGAAGCTTGTCAGTTTGATGAAGTCCCATTTACCTATCCGATTTCTTATGTCATGGACACTTGGGGTTTTGATTAGGAATTGGTTGCTAGTTCCAATTTCCATCAGGGTGTCTCCTGCATTTTCTAAGGTTCTTATAGTTTGAAGTTTTATGTTTAGGTCTTTGATCCATTTAGAGTTGATTTTTATGTATGGTGATAGGTAGGGCTCTTGTTTTAATCTTCTGCATGAGCCTTGTTTTAATCTTCTGCACGTGGTAAGCCAGTTTTTCTAGAAGCATTTACTGAATAGGTTCTCCTCTCCCCAGTGGTCGATGGTGGAGGCTTTGTCAAAGTTTAGTTGGTTGAGAAATTGAGGTTTTGATTTTGGAATCTCTATCCTGTTCCATTGGTCTATATGCCTGTTCTTGTACCAATACTGGGCTGTTTTCATTATTGTAGCTTTATCATAAAGCTTAAATTCTGAGAGTGTGATACCTCCCACTTTGTTCTTTTTTCTTTTCTTTACTTTGTGTGTGTGTGTGTGTGCTGAGAATTGTCTTGGCTATTCATGTTCATTTATGTTTCTATATGAATTCCTTTATTTTCATTTCCAGGCTGAGAAGAATTTAATTAGTATTGTATTAAATCTGTAGATTGCCTTTGGTAGGATGGATATCTTAACAATGTTGATTCTTCCAATCCATGAGCATAAAATATTTTTCTATTTGTTTGTGTCATCTTTGATTTCTATGAGCAATGTTTTGTAGTTTTCATTGTAAAGATCTTTCACTTCTCTGGTTAGGAAGATGCCAAGGTATTTCATTTTTTTTGTGGCTATCGTGAATGGGATTGTGGTTTTTATTTGTGTTTCTGTTTGTTTATTGTTGGTGTATAGGAATGTGAGTGTCTTTTGCACATTTATTTTATATTCTGAGACTTTGCCAAAGTCCTTTATTAGTGCTAGGAGGTTTTGGACAGATTTTCTTGGGTTTTTGAGTGATAGAATCATGTTGTCTGCAAGGATAACTTGACTTCCTCTTTTCCTATTTGGATACCCCTTATTTCCTTGTCTTGTCTGATTGCTCTAGCTAGGACTTCCAATACTATGTTGAACATGATGGATGAGAGTGGAGAGCCTTGTCTTATTCCAGTTTTCAGGGGAAATGGTTTCAATTTCTGTCTGTTTAGCAGTATGTTGGTGGTGGGTTTCTCATAGATGGTTCTTACTATTTTGAGGTATGTTCTATCTATGCCTAGATGTTCATGGGTTTTTATCAAGAAGCGATTCTGGATTTCATCAAAAGCTTTTTCCACATCTAATGATATAATCATGTGATTTTTGTTTTTACATATGTTGATGCATTTAATTACATTTATGGTCTTGCGGGTGTTGAACCAGCCCTGCATCCCGGGGATAAAGCCTACTTGGTCATGGTGGATGATTTTTGAGATGTGTCATTGGGTTCAGTTTGCTAGAATATTGTTGAGAATTATAGCATCTATATTCATTAAGGATATTGGGCTCTAGTACTCTTTCTTTGTTGGATCTTTACCTGGTTTGGGTATCAATGTGATGTTAGCTTCATAAAATGATTTGGAGAGAGTTCCGTCTTTCTTGATAGCTTGGAATACTTTCAATAGGATTGGTGTCAGTTCCTCTTTGTTTGTTTTGTAGAATTCTGCTGGAAAGCCATCTGGTCCAGAACTTTTTTTTGTAGGTAATTTTCTTATGACAGTCAATTTCCTGGGTTGTTATTGGTCTATTTAGGGCCTTGATTTCTTCTTGTTTCAACCTGGGGAGCATGCGTGATATCAGAAAGTCCTCCATTTCATTTAGGTTTTCAAGTTTGTTTCCATACAAGTGTACATAATAGTCTCTGATAATATTTTGTATTTCTTCTGGGTCAGTTGTGACTTGTTCTTTTGCATTTCTGATTGCATTTATTTTGGCTTTTTCTCTCTTCTTCTTGGCCAGTCTAGCTAGGGATCCATCAATCTTGTTTATACTTTCAAAGAACCAACTTTTTGTTTTGTTGATTTTTTAATTATATTTTTGTCTTCTATGTCCCGAATTTGGGTTTTAATTTCAGTGATCTGGATTCTTCTGCTGAAATTAAGGTTTTGGTGGTCTTGCTTTTCCAGCTTCCTTAGGTGGATTTGTTAATCTGTTAACTTTTGATCTTTCCATTTTCTTCATGTGTGTTTGCAGCGATACGACTTCCCCTCTTGCATCCCAGAGATTTTGGTAAGCTGTTTCTTCATTTTCATTTGTTTCAAGGAAACTTTTAATTTCTGTTTTGATTTCTGGTTGACCCAGGACTTGTTCAGCATCATGTTGTTTACTGTCCATGTCTTTGTGGGTTTGGAGCGAACTTTGTTGGTGTTGATATTTATTTTTTTTCCACTTTGGTCTGAAAAGGTGCATGACAGGATTTCAGTCTTATGAAATTTGTTTATGCTTGATTTATGCCGAGGATGTGATCTATTTTAGAGTATGTTCCATGTGGTGATAAGTAGAATGTATATTCCATGGTTGTTGGGTGGAGTGTTCTATAGGCATCAATTAAGTCCATTTGGTCAAGTGTCACATTGAGGTTCTAAATCTCATTGTTGATTTTTTGTTTTGGTGATCTGTCTAGGGTTGTTACTGGGGTATTTAAGTCCCCAGCTATGACAGTGTTTGAGTCAATATTTTTTTTTAGTTTAACTAGAAGCTTCTTTATAAAAGTTGATACTCCTATGTTGGGTGCATACATATTTAGGATGGATATTTCTTGTTGATGGATTGAACCTTTTATCATTATGTAGTGACTTTCTACATCTTTTAAAATTTTTGATAGCGTAAAGGGGTATTTTGTCTTATATTAAAATTGCAACTCCTGTTTTCGTTTGTGTTCCGTTCACCTGAAAATTTGTTTTTCATCCTCTTACTTTGAGTCTGTGAGTGTCCTTTCTGGTGAGACGAGTCAATATATTGTTGCCTCATGATATTTTGTCCAATTTGCCATTCTATGTCTTTTCAATGGTGCACTTAGCCCATTCACATTCAGGCCAATTATTGAGGTATGAGTGTTTATCCCTGTCATGATGTTCATATAGAGTTTGTTATTGTTGCTGCTGTTTGTTTAATTGATGATTGTCTTTTTTTTGATTTTTGGGTTGATTCATGTGTGTTTTCAATCTTTTTCCTGCATTCTTGGGAAGGGGAGTATTGTTCTTTTTTTCCTTTCTTCTGTGTTTAATACTTTCTTAAGAGTTTCTTATAGAGCTGGTCTGGAGGCAGCATAGGCTTTTAGGGATTGAATGTCTGGGAAGGATTGTGTGTGTGTGTGTGTGTGTTGGAGTCTCATTCCATCACCCAGGGTAGAGTGCAGTGGCATGCTCATGGCCACCCTGCATCAACTTGCTGGGTTCAAGTGACCTTTCCACCTCAGCTTTCTAAGTAGCTAGAACTACAGATGTGAACTACCATGCCCAGCTAATTTTTTTATTTATTGTAGAGATAAGGTCTTGCCAAGTTGTCCAGGCTGTTCTTGAACCCATGGGCTCAGGCAATCCCCTCACCTTGGCCTCCCAAAGTGCTGGGATTACAGGCTTGAGCCACTGCACCTGGCTGGGAAGGATTTTAATTCTCCATCGCTGATGAAACTTTGCTTAACCTTTGCAGGTAATTCTTGGTTCAAATTGTTGATCTTTGAAAACTTTGAAGATTGGACTCTAATCTCTCCTGGCATGAAGTTTTTCTGCAGATATGTAAGCTGCTACTATTCTAATTGGTCTTCCCCAGTATGTAGTCTGATTTCTCTCTTGCTGTCTTTAGGAGTTTTTCTTTTATACATACTTTGTGTAAGTGAATTCATGTGCCTAGGAGTTGGTCTTCTCATTTGTTGTCTTGTAGGGGTTCTCTGAATCTCTTGTGTTTGAATGATCATGTCTCTGATGAAATGAGGAAAGTTTTCTTGGATAATTTCATGGTATTTTTTTTCCAGGATGGCCTCTGTCTATCTGCCTCAGGGATTCCAATTAATCTTAGGTTTGGCCTCTTGATATAATTACCCATCTCTTGAGGCTTCATTCTGTCTTTTTAAACTTCTTTTTATGTTTTTAACAGTTTGGGTTACTTCCATACTTTGGTCCTCAAGCTCTAAGATTCTTTCCTCTGCTTGGTTAATTCTGTTTGCCATGCCTATCAGTTTGTTATTTATTTCATTACTGTATTCTTTATTACTGTTATCTCAGTTATCAACTCCTTCATCCTTTCCTCTTTTCTCTCCTCATTTCTATTTATTCTCTGTATTAATATCCTGATATCTGAGTTTGTGGTTTGAGACCAGTCATTCTAGGGATTCTATTGTTTGAGTTCTGAGGTCTGTATTCCCAGTTGTGCTTCCAAATTCTTCCTTTGGTTTTTCTTCATTTGTGTGGGTTTTCCTCTCCGCCCCCTACCTTTTTAACCACTTCTTTAATTTTGTTGTTCAGTGAAAGAGGGGATAGCTTTTACTTCTGTTTGCTCAGTCTCCTATTCTTCCTTATGTAGATCTTCTAGCTTTGTTCAATTTTGAAACTGAACTGGGGTTGCGGGACTGTGCTTTTTGCAGTTTTGGCATTTAATTAAGGGTGGAGCTGCAATTCAGAAACTATCTGCAGATCCCAGTATCTGCTAACAGGTATGTGGGGTCTCTGGAACCTACTTCCCACCACCTTACAATCTGTCCTTGCAGTGAGGGTGTATGTTTGCTCCTTGAAAACTAAGAAAAGGGAAAAGAATGGAAAAAAGGAAGGAGGAAACTGAAAGGACGGTGGAGAGAGAGAGAAGGAGAAGAGAGAATACAGACAGGCATACCAATTAACGAATAAGTAGAGAAACAAACAAAGACAGAAAATGCAACAACAAAAAACATATAGACAATTATACAAACAAAAACTCTTGTTGCTGTACTCACCCTCAAAAATACCCATACACAAACAGAAAATCTTAAAAACAAACATTAAAATAGCAGAAACAATGTAAGTATGAAAATGTAAACAAAAACAGAGAGAAAGAAAGAAGAAAAAAACTAAAACTAAAACAAAAAACAAGTATGTTAAAAAACACACACTTGGTCTGTGGCCATTTCTCTAACTCCAGGTCCCTTTTGGCTGCTGCTGCAGTGTTAAGGAGTAGCTTCAGTCTCCAGTCCATCTCCTCTGTTCTCAGCACAGGCTAATAGGTTTGCTCTCAGTGTGGGTCAGATGCCCCATGGACTACTGTGAGAGGAGGATGGATCAGTTCTGGACTAATCCAACTCATCTGCTGCTGTCACTGCTGTCAAGCTCACTCAGATTTGACATGTCTGTACCTGTTTCTGCATGGGTGGATGTCTGTCTCTCAGAATCTGATAAGGGGATAGTCTCTGGGTCCCAGGTTGTAGACTAGACACAGCTGGGCAGGGCAATGCAGGTCTCTGCCTGGTCCCAGGACTGAGAAGATGGCACCAGTCAGCATCTCCTCATCAGCAGAGGGACTTGGTTCCAGATTTTCACACACTGTCTTCTCCACAGTTCCGGGAAATTGTGCCTGGTCTGCTGCCACAGGTGATGGTGTGGCCTGGGTGCCAGGTAGGGAGGAGCAGCTCTTCTCTGCTACCTCTTTCAACAGAGCCCTGAGAACAGCAGACAATCCTGCATGCTGGGTGCTCCAATCTCAGGGTATTGGTGAGTTGTAGTTACCTCCAGAGAAGAGCCCCAGGTGCGTGAACTTGAGTCTTCCCTAAGACAGACTTTCACTCACCCACAGGCACACACCCACTCATGTAGAGTGTCTTTATGGACACTTGCTTTTGTGGAGACTCTCACACTCCAAACCATTCCAACACCATCTTGTCTTCTCCTCTCAGAGACTATTATGAGAATCTATATGTATCTAAACTAGAAGATGTTGAGGAACTGGATACATTCCTGGAAAAACACAATCTCTCAAGATCAAAAGAAAGAAATTGAAACCCTGAAAAGACCATTAATGAAAAATGAAATTGAATCAGTAATAAAACACCTACCAACCAAAAAAAGTCCTGGATCAGAGGAATTCACAGCTGAATTCTAGCACATGTACAAGGAAGAGCTAGCATTAATCCTACTGAAATTATTTCAAAATATTGAGGAGATTCTCCTCCCTAACTCATTCTATGAAGCCAATATCATCCTGATTTAAAATCTGGGAACGACACAACAAAGGAAGAAAAATGCAGTCCAGTGTCTTTGATGAGTGTAGGTGCAAAATTCTTCAACAAAATACTAACAAACAGAATAGAACAGAATATATAAAAGATTATTCATTATGATCAGGTGGGCTTTATTCCTGGGATGCAAGGTTGGCTTAACTTACCCAAATCAATAAATGTGATTCATCATATAAGCAAAATTTTTTAAAAAGAACCACATGATTATATCAATAGATAAAGAAAAATCATTTGATAAAATCCAACATCCTTTCATGATAGAAAACCTTCAACCATTGTGGTAATAGAGGAACATACCTCAAAATAATAAGAGCAATTTATGACAAACCCACAGCCAACATCATACTGACTGATCAGAAAGTGAAAGTATTTCTTCTAAGAACTGGAAGAAGACAAGGACAAGAAATAAAAGGTATCCAAATAAGAAAAGATAAGAAATAAAAAGTATCCAAATAAAAGATGAGAAATAAAAGGTATCCAAATAAGAAAAAAAAATTCTGTCTCTTCACAGATGATATGATTCTATATCTAGAAAACCCTAAAGATTCCACCAAAAAACTGCTAGACTTGATAAACAACTTCAGTAAAGTCTCAGGGTGCAAAATCAACATTCAAAAATCTGTAACATTTATTAACACCAATAACGTTCAAGATGAGAACCAAATCAAGAACACTGCCCCATTTACAAATAGTCACTAAAATGAAATGCCTGGAAATACATCTAACCAAAGAAGTAAAAGATCTTTATGATGAGAACTACAAAACACTGCTGAAAGAAATAAAAGATGGTGCAAACAAATGGAAATTCCATTCTCATGTATTGGAAGAATCAATATTGTTAAAATTCCCAAAGCAACCTACAGATACAATGCAATCCCTATCAAGCTACCAGTGTCATTTTTTAGAATTATAAAAAAAAATTCTTGAATTCATATGGCAGCAAACTAGAACCCAAGTGGCCAAAGCATTTCTAAGCAAAAAGAACAAAGCCAGAGGCATTAGGTTGCCAGACTTCAAACTTTCCTATAGGGCTGCAGTAACCGAAACAGCATGATACTGGTACAAATATAGACACAGGACGAATATAACAGACTATAATACCCAGAAATGAAGTCATTCACCTACAACCAACTTATCTTCAACAATGTTGACAAAAGTAAACATTAGGGAAAGAACACCCTTTTCAATAAATGGTGTTGGAAAAACTGGCTCACCATATACAGGATAATGAAGTTAAACCCCTACTTGTCACCATACACAAATTAACTCAAGATGAATTAAAGACTTAAATGTAAGATTCAAGCTGTAAAAACCCTAGAAGGAAACTTGGAAACATTCTTGCTGTACGTTGGCCTAGGCAACAAATTTATGATCAGATCCTCAAAAACAAATGCAACAAAAATAAAACCTAACAAGTGGGACCTAATTAAACTGAAGAGCATCTGCATGGCAAAATAAACTATCATCAGAATAAACAGACAACCTGCAGAAAGAGGAAAATATTTGCAAAGTATGCATCTGACAAAAGAGTAATATTCAGAATCCATAATGAATCTAAACAAATTGACAAGCAAAAAAAAAAAAAAAAGCAAACCAAAAACAAATAACCTCTCTGAAAAGTGAGCAAAGAACAGGAATAGGCACTTCTCAAAAGGAGACAACAAGCAGCCAACAAACATGGAAAAACATGCTCAACATCACTGATCATCAGAGAAATCAAATCCACAATGAGATACCATCTCACATCAGTCAGAATGGCTAATATTAATAAGTGAAAAACAACATCAGATGTTGGCAAAGTTGCAGAGAAAAGAAACCATACACGGCTGGCAGGGATGTAGACCAGTTGAGCCCTTGTGAAGAGCAATTTGAAGGTTTCTCAAAAAATAGAATGATCACTCTACCCAGAAACCCTGCTACTGAGTATATATCCAAAGGATTATAAATCATTCTATTAAAAAGACACTTATACTTGTATGTCTATTGTAGCACTATTCTCAGCAGCAAAGGCATGGAACAAACTTGAGCACCCATCAATGGTAGACTAGAAAAAGAAAATGTGGTGCAGATCTACACAGTCATAAAAAAAGAATGAAATCCTGTGCTTTGCAGCAACATGGATACAAATGAAGGTCATTATTCTAAGCCAATTAATGCAGAAGCAGAAAGCTGAATATTGCCTGTTCTCACTTGAAGTGGGAGCTAAATACTAGGTTCACATGGACGTAAAGATGAGAACAACCAGCACTGAGGGTTCTTAAAGGGGTGGAAGGCAAGGGCTGAAAAACTACCTTTAGGGTGCCATGCTCACGATTTGATTGATGGATTCAATAGAAGCCCAAACCACATCGGACAGTATGCCTATGTAATTAACCTGTGCATGTATCCCCAGATATATACATACATACATATTTAGCTACAACAAATAAGAACTGTGAAAGCAGAGCCAACTGGTAGGGATCCAGTTGGAACCAAACTCAAGCAGTCTCCCTCTGCCTCACTCTCTGTGACCAAAAGTGGTCCCTCTGGATGGAGTTCATGTAGCATATAGGAGTGAGTGTGTAGAGGACATTTCACAATGACTTAACCAGCGCATGGGCAAGACAGTGCCATGAAGGTAAGGCCTGTCTCTCTTTTGATTGCCATACTCCTATTGTCAGTTCAAAGCCTGGCATGTCATAGCCACTCCATCGATGCTTATCGAATGAGTTCACGCTAAAAATCAGACCTCAGGGTCATTGTAGCTTTCTTTTCTAAACTCCTTCCCAAGGACTCCAGTTTGGAGACTTGTTATTGGCTATGATGCGACATCATAATAAATGCACATACAAGAGTCCAGAGTTCATTTTAGGGCCAAGAGTCTGATTTCCAAGCGCCTGGGTTGGCCTCATGTTTATTACTTTGTATTGTGTCTCCACAGCTACCTTTTGTCACAGGGACTAAGAAGTTGGGCCCTGGAATCATGCTGACAGGGTTTACATTTCAGCTCAGCAGGGGGCTTTACATTTGACCTCAATTAAGTTACTACATTTCCCTGGGCCTCAGTTTTCTCATCCATAAAAGAGTAATGGTGACTCCACTTACATAAGACTGAGCTTGGGCTTAAGGGTGGCCATCCAGGAAAAGCACTTAGTGGTGACGTGCTCAGTAAGATATGTTCTCATTGTGCCCTTTGAAAAGGTATGTGAGATGATGCCTTCTCCTCTGTGTGAGCAGGACAGAGAAGAAAGAAATGGGGCTTGTCTTGCCAGGTGCGAGTTGGGTGTGGGTCAGGGCTGGATCTCTTTTGGGAGCAGGAAGATGGTATGAAGTTTCTTCCAAAGACACTGGGCACTGAAGAAATGAGCACAGATGAGTCTACAGAAAGAGTCGAGTTCTAAATACGGAGCAGTGTATACGTTTGAAGAGCACACATGTGCATATCTGGGTATACGATGGACATGCATAGATGGGCATGCAGGTGGAAATAAAGACAAGGAGAGCCCCGTGTAGGAACAGAAAGGAGGTAGGTGGGGAAGGAGAGGCTGGGTCTGAGCTGTTGCTTGGAATGTCATCACCTATTGGCTCTAGGCTGGTGTGTGGTTGAGTCAGAATCACTTAAAAGGTCAGGGACAGGGCACATAATGAAAGGAAATGGCAAGACAGCCCAAGGAGCTCTCCAGTGAGCTCAGATTTAAAGAGCACATGAATAAGACATAGAAAAAATGGCATCCTATTCCACAGGGACTAGAGAAGCATTAGCTTATTACAATAGCATTGGGAAGAATATGGCCTGATGTGTGCTGAGGGTAACAGAAATTCCTAAAGGCAACAAAAACAAGTTCAGAGAGAAGAACAAGAATGAAGTAGGCCCGTGGCTTGTGGCCCGTAGTATAATTATGACAGATGGCATAAACAGATAGACAAACAAAAGCCAAATGATGACACCAACACAAACAATAATACAGCTCTTTGGCCCTAAGTCAAGTGGAACAAATGAACCAGCACTATAGTGAAGGCAAGGATGCAACCCAACAGGAAAGTGAGAGGGTCAGGGAGAATCTACCTAAAAGGAGCTGTTCTTAGGATGTGTCCCTTTAATGAATTTTGTTGGGCCTGAAAGGGATCACAAATTTAAAGTGGAAACCAAGATTTTAGAATCTGTTTCCCTTTAAAAAAAAACACAAAACAAAAAACCTTGCATTTCTGGTGTTTCTTGCAATATTAGATGACTTGGCAACATTGGACACTTATTCCTGGTTGGAAAAGTCTGAGTGGGTGCCACTAAGATTTGATGGGAGTCTCCAGTTCCTTACCCTCTCCCTTCTGCCTGCCACCCCTTGCTTGGTTCCTGTAGATATCTGAGTTTATGACACAGAGATAAGTGCTCTAAGTCCATCCAAATCTCCTGATGTGGTCCTAGGGCACATCCTTGAAATGAGCTTGAAATGACAACATTGAACTTCTGTGGGTGATCTGGAAGGAATCCCAGAAAACCTAACTGGTATTATGAAACTGAAAACGAGTGGTGTCATTGCAATTCTCAAAAACAAACAAGCCAAAAAACAACAAAAGAGATACAAATTCTATGGACAAGCTGGAGGGATGTACTTGGCAGAAATACAGTTAGGTGGATCTTTAGTCTGTGCCAAAGGATAATCCTGGAGTGAAGTTTATAGAATTATGGTAAAGGCTCTACCCTCAAATCTGACCTTTCCCCCTGCTTTTTTCCCCTAAGGATTTGGATAAAGATAAGTAAGTTACAAAACACAAGATGAAACAAAACAAACACATAACACAAAGCTGAAAAGGACAGCCAAACCATTCCAAGTGAGTCCCGTCACTAGGTGACAGTCCCCACCCCACTGTCCCTGTGTAGGCTGGAGTGGATGGGATTTCAGAACAGCATATGTGTGAAAAAATAAAGTTAGTGTTTAGCTCAGAGTTGGTCAGTAAGATTTAATAATTTAGCAACCAAAATGGCAAATCTGATCTTCAGCTGCTTGATTAAAATTGAAATATCTAGAATGAAGAAAAAAAAATCCCAGTCTATTGGGGTCATAGGTCAGCTACAGCACACATACTCATTTTAAACATTTTCATTCTGCTTTTTATTCCAACTTTTTATTATAAAAAATTTCAAACATACTGAAAAGTTAAAATTGTACTATAATGAACTCTTATATTCACCACCCCAAATCAACAATTTGCCATATTTGCTTTATTTTTTAATATATATGTATCTGCAAGGATGTCTATATATGTGTGTGTGTGTATATATATCTGAGCCAATTCGTAGGGATCCACTTGGAACCAAACTAAAGTATTCCCCCTCTGCCTCACTCTCTATGACCAAAAGTGGTGCCTCCGAATGGAGTTCATGTGGCATGCGTGAATATGGGTGTATATATTTTCTTTCTGAGAAACTTGAAAGTAGGTTGCAGACATAAGGCACTTTGTTTCTAAACACTTGACTCTGCATCTTCCAAAACAAGGACTATTCTTTCACCAACACAGAAACTGACAATCATTTCTAACCAAGTTCTAATATCTGGTCCATATGAAAACTTCCCCAATTGTTTTATAGCTCTTTTGATAAGTTATTCAATAAGTGAACTAAATCTGCTTTCTGTTTTTGTCCTTGCTGCTCACTCTGGCCATAAATGGGATTGATCGTGGTACAATTCAGTGATAATGGCCATGTAGGACGAAGAGTAAGACTTGGGGGGAGAAATGATGAGTTCCATCCTGTGATTTGTGAATATGGGTCTGGAGCTCCATGGAGAGATCTGGGTTAAAGATATATATCCGGGAGCTCTCAAGTCAGAGGCAGTAGCTCAAATGTCAAAGAGCACGAGATTGTTGGGGGGCATTGTCGTTGTCATCCCCATCACTGTCATTTATTGAAACATCATGATCTGTCTGGCATTATGCTGAGTCCTTCTTACCTTTAGTTCATTTCCTTAAACCACAATCGTATGGGATTGATAGGATTATCTTAATTTGCCTGTCTTAATACAGAGTGCATTAGTGACTTGCCCAAGTTTCCGTTGCTACTGCATTTGGAAGGTCAGATTTACCCCAGTCCCGTCTGGTGGGGAAGCGCCTACTCCCCTCACCATGCCCACCTGGAAAGAAGACAGCACAGATGCTTGAGTAGAGGCAGGAGGGATTTACTGAAAGAACCTGAAAATAAATGGCCAGAGAAAATCCAGAAGGGAATAATATTAGATAAATCAAGGGAGAAAGAAGTTTCAAGAAAGAGGCTGTGGGACATAGTCATTTAATTCTGGATTCAGTCAGCAAGTATTTTGGGACCTACAGCTTCCAAGCACTGCAAGTGACCCAAGCATCGACTGGTAAATGACAAGCAGCCTTGTTGTATGGAGGAAGGATGCATGAACCATCATTAAAAAGTCAGCACAAGAATTTGAGGGGGAGAAGCCAATGGGGGACTGTGGAGGCTGCCGGAGACCTCTGACAAACGGCTCTGAAGGAACAGTGGGCAGAGGGGAGGACAGGAGGTGGAGGCAGCCCCAAAAGGCTGGACCTCCTGGCCACCTGACTGAGAAGTGAAGGAAAGATATCATTTATCAGTGGGAAATTGGGGCCACTGGGTTGTTTTGTTTGTTAAAGGATGGGAGAGACTTCAGAGGGTTTCTAGTCAGAAAAAAGAGAAGACAGTAGGCAGGAAAAGGTTAAATGTAAAGGTTAAACGCAAGAAAAGAACAGGGGGACAGGGAGAGAGACATGTCCCAGGGAAGGCAGGGTCCTGACAGGAAAGGAGCAGGCACCGCTGTTCCTTGGAGACTGACAGGGAGGTGGAGTAAGGAGGTGGGACTCAGGTTAGCCTTCGGGAGCAGGGGACCAAGGGTTGGCATATGCTACCTTTGTTTTCCGGATAACCAGGGTAGGAAAAAGCAGGGAGAGATGATCGGACTGTGGTGACAACAACCATGAAGATTATTATAAAAGTAATAATAATAGGTTGAAGTATAAGAACTTGCTGGTGTTTGATGATATGAGCACTATAAAAAATGGATTCTGGAAAGTTTGGAGGAGACAAAGTGACTGTCATGAACTTGCTGTCTTCGTCCTCCCCACAGCAATACCCCAGGCAAGACCTCAAGGTGCTGGCCAGATGGCTGCATTAGGCATTACCTCTGTCTCTTCTCCTGAGCCCATATATCCTGCCCTGCTCCTCACGTGACAGTCCCCATCTTCCTTGGCCCCTTCAGATTTTGCACTTTGAAGACAAGTGGGTTCTGACTCTGAACTCCAGGTAGCCAGGCATAAAGACAACTTCATGGAAAAGAGAATGTTCACGTTGGACCTGAAGGGTCTTGCTGGGAGCATGGGCCCTGGCGGAGGCAGTGGGAGGGAGGGGGGAGGTGTGACAGTGTGAAGAACAGGTAGAGGATGGTTATTGTTAGGCATGAGAAGGTGCTGAATCTGTTTGGTTTATGAAAGACAAGCAGCCTCTGATGAATAAGGGAGTATAGACTTTTTTTTTTTCTGTAGGTGTGGGATGCTTGAAACCTTTAGAGAATCTTACAAACAGGATGGGGTCATGAGGGCAGATCACTCTAGACTGGGATGTCTGAGGAGAATGCGGGAAATGAGGGAGGAACAGAAGACAGTGGTGTTGGCCCTGGTTGTATGTACTTGTTGGAAGGAAGATGAATTTCCCTGCTGGTCTCCTCTGCTGCTTAGTGGAAATTCCAGAATTCTCTCTGCTCTGCCTGTAAGTTTTAGGGGAGCTCACAACTTCCCTCCCTAGAGGGTGTGAGTTATCAGTTTCCCCATTGCTGAATTCTCACTGGGCTCTTTCACCCCAAACCAGCAGTGACTTCTGTCAAGAGATACCGTGGGTGAAGGGAAGGACAGCTTTGCCTCCTCTCTGTCCCCACCTTTGGACAAACTTTTCTACGATGGGGCTTTCACATTTTTTTACCCTCAAAATGAATTTTGAAAAACTATATGTCTTCCTGTGCATTTTTTAGTTGACATCTAAACCTTTTGATAAGTTTAAGCAGTTGCAAAGGATGTCATTTATATTGGTATATGAACACTGACATTTTAAATTTAAATATTTACATTTCTTTTAAAAAATGTAACAATAGAATACAACTATCCAAATGATTTGATACCTACTATTATCTGTTAAACAGACAAACATAGCAAGCCCTTTGATGTTCAGAAAGTTTGTCATCGAAAATTAACTCTAAAAATTTTGGTGACCATTAACATTTTAAGCCATTTATTTGGGGTTGAATTACCCTTAAGGATATCATTAGTATACAGCTGGTCAAATCAATGGATATTTTAAAAGCTGACCAATAGTTATTCAATGCAACAATAAACTCATCTCAAATTTAGACTTTGTTTTAGGTGAATTTGAGGGTTATTGCTGTCTTGATCAATGCAGGATTTCTGCCATCAGAATTCTGGATTGCCCCTTAGCTGGTGTTTTGGAGGTTTTGATGGCTGCCATGCACATCTCGTTTTTTAAGGTGGGAAGATGTCAACTATGAGAGGAGATGGGGACATGAGCAAGATCTTTGACTTTAGGCCCATCTTCAGGAATGTCAGCATTAGGAGGGCTTGAGAGTTTGGAAATCAACGCCCTTGAATTAGTGACCAACAGTCCTTGGGAAGTCTTCATGTAGCCCCAGGAACTCTTAGCCAAAGACAAGAGGAAGACGAATTGTTGGTGAGAGAAAAAAAGTGATGATTATTTTGAGGTTAATAAAAACAGGCTGGCACAGTCTGGTTAATGAACACGAAAAGTACAGCTAAGTAGGAGGAATAAGTTTTAGTGTTACAGGGTGACTATAATTCACGACAGTTCATTGTGCATTTTTGGATAGCCAGAAGAGTGAATTTTGAATGTTTCCAGCACAAAGAAATGACAAATGCTTGAGATGATGGATATGTTAATTACCCTGATTTGGTCATTACACATTGTATACATGTATCAAAATATCACACTGTATCCTATAAATGTGTACAATTATAATGTGTCAGTTAAAAACAATAATAAAGGCAAGAATAAAATAATTTTGGGGGGTGGAGTGGGGATTTGGAAGAAGTCTGGGTCTCTGTTGATATCACATACCCGCTGAAAGAAAAATTAAATTCTTCTGGTTGAGAAAAATAAAACAGAACAGCCTGAGCTATTTGAATCTCCTGATGTTGGATGCTAGTAAATCTATCAATTTGACAATTTAATGTATTTCGACATAAAACCTCAGCAAATAGCAGTTGCCGTCTATTATGGACCAAATAGTCTGAGAACTTTACAAAATATCTCATTTAAAAGCATCTCAAAACAATGCCAAGAATTAGGCATTTTCTTCGTGAGGAGACTGGGGCTTGGAGAAGTTAACTAATTTGTTCAAAGTGACCATCTAGGAAGGCACAGAACTCTAAGCGAATCAGAAGGGATTGTGGATATTTCTTATACTCATTCAAACACGTTTGTGACATTCAGTATTTAGAGAAAGCCAATGCAAATCAGGATATTCGGCCCTCATTCTATGAACTTGTACTATAGGTAAAGAGCAAACAATCAATTTTCTGTCTCTCTTTCCTGAAATAATGTTTAAAGAAAAATAAGATAAACCAATTTAAAAAACTTCAAGTTGACATCAGTTGAGATAACGTAAGAAAACAGAGCCATAAAGTAGGAGCTAACACAATAACCACAAAAGATACCACCCTCTTTGGCCTGGCACTCATGCTGTGAAAAACGGACTCAGAAATAACCCAAAATCTATCTGCAAAGAGTTGCTTCTAACATAGCATTTACAAGCTGGAACTGACCCAAACAGCCAACAGGCACATGCATAGCATTTTATGGTTTACAAAGTGCATTCACATGTCTCAGTTCCAGTTTCTATGACAGAATACAATAGACTGGCTGCCTTAAACGAGACGCATCTATCTCCTACAGTTTGGGAGGCTGGGAAGTCCAAGATCAAGCTGCTGGCAGATCCAATGTGTAGAGAGGGCTCTCTTCCTGTTTGTAGATGACCGCCTTCTTGCTACATGTTCACATGGTGAAAGGGAAGAGAGAGCATGTGCCCGAACTCTGATTCCTCCGGTTGCTAATCCCGTCATGGGTGCTCCACTCTCATGATATCATCCAGAGATCCCACCTATAAATACCGTCACATTGGGGGCTAGGGCATTCACATGTTTTGAGGGGGACACAAGCATTCAGTCTGTAGCAACAGTCACTATTTCCTTTGAGTCTCACCAGCTTGGAAGGTATAGGCCAAGAATGAACCATGTCCCCACCGGGCTCAACATGAAGTGACACTACAGTGAAAAAAAGGAAGGAAGAGAAATCAGACGTGTGGGGTGCTCATGGAGTTCCTGGCTCTGTGTTACAGACTTTCTGAGTCTTTTCTTATTAGGTGCCCACTGCCCATCTCAGTCCCCTGGACACATCACCCACCTCTGGAACTCCTGGACACATGATCTGGTGAAATCAATTTTGCTTGTGGATTGGCATTTCAGGAATTGATGTCTTTGTGGCATTCTTCCCTTTGCCTGCAACACTCTTCACCCAGTTAACACCTTCTGATACTTGAAGATGCAGCTCAGATAACACCTCCTTTCAGAAGTCGTCATCCTCCCCTTGAGGCTTGGGCTCCTGCAGGACCACTGCACTGCACAGCCACATGCCTCTTGCCTCCACTACCCACTTGAGCAGAGCCAGGTGTCACCACAGGCATCCCATTGTCCGGAAAGCAGCCCTCTGTGAAAGGACCGGGGCCCATACAAAAGGGCAGCCACCCAGTGGCCTTATTACCACCCAGATTCAACATTTGTCCTTCTTCCCTGAAGAGATGATCAGGACCAATCCTCCAACACCTCCCACTGCTGTTTACCTCAGCAACCTCCAGAAACACAAGCCTATCAGAGAGCCCAGCTTCCCAGCTCCCAGTCCCACATGTGTCCTTGCTCCTAGGGCCCAGGCCTCTCACTGTGCCCCTGGAACTCCGGGTCTAATCGTGATCCTCTCTGTCATCAGTCTCTTCTCTCCATGTCCCCTTGCCGTCCCGACAGAAATTTGCCTGTCCCGAACACCTGTGCCTTCCCTGAAGCCGATGTGAAGCCTTCTTTCCTCATGCGAGCGGATTCTGGTGCCACGTGCAGGGTACGGCTCCTTCTTGCTTCCCTTTTTCCTCCAAGTTTCCTGTGCTTCTCATGCCTCACTCCTTCCTGTTACCCATCCTTCTTCTTCCTCGTGCTGACAACTTCGGGGCTGGCTCACTGTCTTTCTCTCCTGTTCTACCCTCATCCAGTCCTTGGGGATTACAGCATCCATAGTAAATCTACCCAGCACCCTTCTCACCTCCAGAAATCTTGATTTTATCTGACCTCAGCCACCCATTCCCACAGAAGGGTGACTCGGGGGGCCCCTCTCTGCTGTGTGAGCTCTGACTGCAGTAGTGGCTCAGGGACATCCAGGCCCATTGTTCTCCTCTGGCCACACAGTCTTCCCAGGTGATTTCGAGTTGCAAGGCGGTAAATGCTATCTCTACACCAAGGGGTCCTTCTCCTCTCTCTCCAGCCTTGACTTCTCCCAGTCATTTCACATACTCCTCCTCTTCCTCCTCTTGTCACCCTTCAAAGCTCAGGTCACATTCTGTGGGGACTGCTGGAGCTCCTCAGGGAAAACCTAGTTCTTTCCTTTTCTGAGCTCCGCTGACACACTGCACCCCTGCGAAATTGTTCCACTGTGTGCTATATCTTTCTCCCAGGGCCCCCTCAAAGGCAAGAGCCATGGATTCTCAATCCTTACACCGATAAGTGTAAGGGGACAGTGTATCAAGCGAAGTGAATAAGAGGATTAAGAAGACGTTATGGGGTGATGCCATCCATGGGGAACTTGGTTTTGAAAGGCTCTTGGTTGAGGGTGATCCCTCTCCTACAACAATGTCTGGGGGAAGGGTACCATTTGGTGTACCTTGTGAAGCAACTGAACTTTCACTATAGATGTGAACAACACTTGCCAAAAATGTACATGTGCAGTACAACTTGTTATATTTTTACCCAAAGTTGAAAAATAGCATGGCATACAAGAAGAAGGAAAAGAACAAGTAAGTGGAAAAAATGGACACTTTAAAGTTCCTCCCAGGAAGAATTTAAATTATCGAGTTCCTCCTTGGTCCTTGGACTTCATGAATGGTGTCTTTATAGTAAATGTCTCTAAGCTCTGAAAGGCAGCAAAATCCCACAATGTGGTAGTTAAGAATTTTGTTCCTGAGCTCATTTTTAAGAAATTACTATATGTTCCATTAAGCAAATGAAGTTCAATTCTGTACCAAAGAAGAGATCACTCCTGAGCATCCTTGCCTGTAAGTGCGTCATTTTGTCTGTAACTCTGAAGAGGTCATGAGAAATAGTGAATGAGAGGAACTGTGCTCCCCCTGACCTGAGAAAAGCCTTGGCTTCCTCAGGTGTGGACGTTCACAAGGTTATTACAAAAATGAACTAACATAGTAGTTGCTAAGATTCCTAAGATCTGGTCCATTGTAAGCTAAAAAAAAAAAAAATTCATTCCCTATTTTATTTTGTTTTAACCAGAGGTTCTTCTTAAAAATCTAACATTGCCTCTTTCGGGCTCTAAACTAGATCCTCTGTTCATAGAGGAGGCATTTTCCTTTCAAAGCTAGGAAATTTCACGGTGGAGTTTTCCTGCCAACTCCTACGCACCCTTCACTGAGTAGGAGTTGTCTGGTCACCAAGTACAGACGCTCCTTATGACAAGCCAAACGGGAGATTTTCCCTTGAGATGGGGAATGGGAAGCAAAGCAGAAGCAGAGTTTAATCATGCACTGGCCACTTTCTAGCCTGTAAGTGTGGCTCCATCTGCCTCCGCCCCAGCTCCCTGCTCCAGACAGTGGGTGGAGTGGAAAGTCTGCTTACAGGGGCTAGGGAAGACAGAACGTTTCCCTGCTGACTCTTCCAAGGTAATCAGTGTTACCAACTCCAACGAATTGACTGAAATTAAAATTAATCTGTTAAGAGGTACATAGCCCTGGGAAGCATCACCTGAAAATGATCCACTCGCCTACATTTATTGAACAACAGACTCATTTCTGTCCTGAGTGCTAAATGCATAAAGACAGATGCAGTGAAATTCCTCCTTCAGAGTGTGGTGGTAGCAGAAGGTGGGTAGAAATGTGTGAAGAAAGACATCGTGAGGATGTTGTGCTGTAATGGAGGTATTGGTGGTGTGGGAAGACCTAACCACCTTGCTAGCTGTGGTCAGGGAGAGCCTCGTGGAGAAGGCAATATTTCAGCTGGGTGTCTTCGGGAACCAGAAGTCTTCCAGGTGGAATGTGGCAGACAAAAGATTCCCGATAGCAGTTTTGAAGTCTGAAAACAGGAGGACAAAGAAGGCAGGCATCCGAGGCTGGGAGTGTGAGGTGGCAGATTCCAAGACTAGGGGGCAAGAACCCTGCAAAGGCTAAAGTGTGCAAGTGTGTGTCTCTGTGTGTAAATGTGTGTATGACTGTGTGTTTGTGAATGTGTGTCTATGTGGGTGTGTGCCTCTGTGCATGTCTGTGTGTGTGATTGTATATACGTAACTGTGTGTGCATAAGTGTGTTTGTGTGTATGTCTGTGTTTGTGTCCCTGTGTCGATCTGTGGATGAGTGTTTGTGAATGTGTGTCTGTGTGCCTCTGTGCTGTGTGTACGACTGTATGAGTGTAACTGTGTATGTATGGGTATGTGTGTGAAGATGTCTCTGTGTATGTGTGGAGGTTTGCTTGTTTGTGTCTGTGTGTAGTGTGTGTGAGTAAAGTGCAAGCATATGTCTGTGTGACTATAAGTGTGTGTTTGTGTCTGGATGTGTCTGTGTATATGTCTACCTGTGTAACTGTATGTGTCCATGTAAGTGTGTGTGTCTGAATGTGAGTATGTCTGTGTGTGTTTCTGTCTGTGTGACTGTGTGTCTTTACAAGTGTGTGTGTGTGTATCTCTGTTTATGTCTGTGTGACTGTGCGTGTGTGTGTGTGTGCGTGTGTGAGTGTGTGTGTGTGTCCCACTTAAGTTTCACCCCTTAGGCTCACCTGGCAGGAATTCCTAACAGGAAGGCTACTCCTCACTGGAGTCAGAGGTTCAGAGCTACAGACAGACTCTGTCTTCCAGATCCAGCTCTTCTGCCAACCTGCGTGGCCCTCTGTGATGATACTGCCTTGGGCCCTTGTAAAATTGGTCGAGCTGTGACAATGCTTCCCAGAATCTCCTGTCCTGGACAGTTTGGGGCTAGGTTGGTCAAAAGAGAAACTTCTGAGAGATTCAAAAAGCAGCAGGAAGCAGAGGCCATTGTGCTCAGATATGATGACAAACACAGAAAGCCCTGCGTCCTCCTGGCTCTATGCTCTGGCCCCAGCTCTTCTTCCGAACTGTGGGCATTACGAAGAGTGCCCTGGGCTCACACCTGAAACTCGTGCAGACTCCGAGTGGCAGCAGCCACCAGGGGTATCGACTTCTCAGAAACCTCTCAGTGAGCTCCCCTGCCTTGGTCCCCCTCTGTTGGCTGGATATGCGATTGGCCCCCGGATTTCCCTGCAAGCTCCCACGTGGCTATTCACAGCAGTGTCTAAGGCAGTCTGGTTGGTGACCCCCTCCAAACCGTCATTCTCCAGCGACTTGTGCTTGGGTAAGGCCTGATGCCAATAAGAAGTGCCTTATTTCCATCATGCTTATAGTGGCCTGCCTCCCTGACGCCCCTGGACTGATTCAGTGGATGTCCACCCTGAGTGTGCATCTTCCTCTCTGAGTTGAAGGATTGCTTCTGCCCATGGATCCTGGTTCCCTTGCAATTCAGTCCTTCTTCCTTGTGGCAATTCCTTCTAGTATGTTATTTTATTTTATTTTTTACTGGGAATTATTTATTTATTTATTTGGTCTATTAACACCGAGGTGTGCTAAAAAAAACCCCTCTAAACACAAGATAAGAAAACTTGGACACTCACATTCTTCTTCAATTTTGTGTAAGCTCTGCAGTACGGAAAATATACCAACTTCAAACAGCTGCAAAAATAGTGTCTTTGGGAGAAAATAGAGTTTCTACATTGATACAAAAAAAGGGCATTTTTTTCTTTTTATTATAAAGATGTGGGGTACAATTCAGGGTTAGGTATGCAAACGTTGATTACGCAGGCACCCTTGTTAGTGCAGTATGCCCCTCCCTCCCCTAGCAGTTTCCCACTACTGAAAAGGCATTTTTCTAATCCAGTCTAGTCCAGGGGCAAGTGGTGGGTGTGGCAGCACCATCCGCCCCCTGGAGGAAACGTCCCTCTCCCTCTCCCCACCCACCTGGGGCTGGGCTGCTGGACTGCTGCTTAAGACAATCTTTCTTCAGGGTGAAAGTGAGATGAAATGCCACCGGGAGACACACGGGAGACACGTGGATCCTCCCTCCACCAGCAGCTGAGTCGGTCAAGTGTTTGGCCCTTTAGGGTGGCTTTGGTCAGCTCTTCCCTAGGAGGGAGGCGAGGGATGGGGTGAGGATGGGACCTGTCTTCCGGCACCTTCTTCTGTGACTGTGGAGGACAGGGAAGGAGATCTGTGGCATCCCCCCCTCCTTCGGTCATGGCCTGCTTGCTCCATGTCATCTGCCTGACACCCAAGGGGATGTGAGTCCTCTGAGTGAGGGGCAACGCAGGTACACGGGTGTGAGCTGTGGGCTGCCCAGTTACTAGTGGGGGAGGCAGGTACCTTCACATCTGGGGGGCCGGCGCCCATTGCGAGAGGACCTGGGGTTTTGACACAATAAATGAAAGTGTTTGAAGGCCAAGAGGGAAGGGCTCCTCCATCCCCTGCCTCAGGGAGCCAGGGAGGGGCCTGCCATCAACGCACTGGTCTCTGTGGTACAGCAGGGGGTGGTACCCTCAGGCCACAGGGAGCTCTGGAAAAGCATGGGCTCTTCTGACAGGGGTGTGTGTTGCCATGGCTCGAATGGCAATGGGAAGGCCTTGGAGGCCTCTGGATCCTTCCAAGGGAGTGGCCTGGGCTTGGCGGTGGGGAGGGGAGAGCCCGGACTCAAGGGGCAGTTACAGAAGCTGAAGCCCATGCTGGGAAAGAGGGGCTTCATGAAGCTAATGGGGCAGAAGGCCGAGCCGGTCAGGTTGAAGTGGACTTTGTTCTTGTCAGGACAGGAAGGCCAGGTCAGGTCCTGGAGATGCGGCCCCTTCAAACACACACACCATCTCACAGTCTCCTGGGGGCTCCCAGGACACAGCTTGAAGACACAGCTGTGTTAGGCCGAGGGGAGGCAGCCAAGGCAAGGACTGGAGACGGGCTGCCGCCTTCGAGGGAGGCCGGGGACCTGGAGAGGAGGCTTCGTCGTGGGGGCATTCCTCACAGCTGGCCCGGCCACAGGGCTGGGGGGATGGCAGGGGAATGAAGGGAGAGCTGACAAGGTTGCCAGACTCCAGGAGGAGGAGGGGATGATCACAGCTGCCACTCTGGGGAGGAGCTGGGACATGGCGCCCATCTGGGGCCTCGAGGACACTCAGCAGCTCCTCTTCACCCTGTTCCTGCGCAAACGCCTCCGCCATCTCTTGGCTGAGCCCTTCCAGGCAGGGGCTGAGTCGCAGGACAGGGGATCCTGAGGCAAAGCTGGGAGGGGACGCCCTCAGTCTTCCTGCACAGGGTGGTCCCAGGCCGCAGGGAGCCCTCTCCTTCTCGTTGCTCCCGCGGCTCAGCCTGACCCACTGCCTTTGTTGCTTCAACTTGGGAATCTCTTTCTGGGGATCTGTGCTGCCCCAGGACAACGAGCGCCTGTGTGTGCAGGAGCTGGCCAGCTCACCTTCCTGCTCTTGCCAGGACAGGGGGGTCTGGGAGGCTTTGTCAATGGTATAGCAGGTGAAGGCCCCATTGGCATCCCGTGGCCACTGACCCAGAAGGTAGGAGCTGAGCATGGTGCCTAGGGAGAAGGTACGTCGGACCTGGGGTGACTGAGGCCTGCACACTGATGTTTCTGGGGCCACTGAGCACGAACACTGGCTGGGCAGCCAACCCCATCCTAGAACTGGTGCGGCTGCTGCAGCTGGAAGGGGACCGTGGCCCTGAGCGACTGCAGCCCAGCCCAGGGGGAGCCGGTGGGGTCTGGGGACAGCAGCCCCGCTGGAGCCCCTGGTCCCTCTGCATCCCAGTCCCCAGGCACTTCGGCCTCTGCCGCTCACTGCAGCCCCTGCCGTGGCCCTCCCAACCGCCTGTCTTAGCCCCACAGCGAGTCCCACACCCTTCCGGTATTTTAAAAGCTGCCACATCCTCCTAAGTTTTCAGACACTGATGCAGAGGGTCGGGGTGGAGATGAGGAATCTGGACTTCCTTAGCCATCCCCACGCTCCAGAAATTCTACTGTCATACACCGGGGGTGGTGTAGGCCGGCCGTGAGGCAGCCATGGGTACCATACCACACCCCCTTGCTCTTCCATCTACGCTGCACTCTGTCTGTTCTTGTCAGTTTCCCCTTCTGGTTTTAAATAGCAACAGTTCACCTCTGTGTCCTCAGAGAACAGTTGCTGCCGAAACCTGTTGCTACGTAGATGTTTGAGAAAAGATGGAGAGATGAAAACAGTGAAGAAGAAAGAAATGACTGGTCCTGGGCTGGGATCTGGCTCAGTAGAGACCCTAGAGGTAGGGAATGGACAGGAAGCAAGGGCATCTGCTGGCCTGGGACATTGGTGAGCCCAGAGACAGGGCACGCTTGCCTTCTCCCTCCACAGTCCAGGAGGCCTGCCTTCCCGGGAGCGGGAAGAGAGACAGCTCTCGGGCTGCCCCTGCCCAGACTGGCCCAGGATCTTCAGGTGCAGGACAGCTCACTGGGCACTGGGCACACTTGTCTGGCTGAAGGAGGCATTGTAGGCCCCTGGGCAGACAGAGGTTCTGGGCCAGATGGACATGCATTCAACAGCTGGCAGCC
This sequence comes from Cephalopachus bancanus, assembly GCA_027257055.1. Lineage (NCBI taxonomy): Eukaryota > Metazoa > Chordata > Mammalia > Primates > Tarsiidae > Cephalopachus > Cephalopachus bancanus. Next base: position 2,687,488 of record JAPVLO010000178.1, on the reverse strand, counting down.
TCTCATGTAGACGAGCTGCATGAGCATCTGTGGCACACAGGGCAGTGTGAGGATTTGCAGGGATGGCAGAGCAGCAGGCACAAGGCCTGCACACAGCAAGTCGCCTCCACGTCACACACAGACCCCTCAGTCATGAGAAGGTACGTCCGAGTTGCCCAGCACTCGGGGGAGCTGTATCCTTCTAAATCGATCTCTGATTTCATCTGGAACTCTCATGGCTTGCCGCCACACATTTTTGACTACTGGGATGCCTGTTTCTGCTCTCACACTGAGCAAAGAATCAGGCTACAGTTAGCTGTGACTGGAGGAGGATCTGGCCTGAGGTACTGGCTGCCCAATTGCGAGAGAACCTGTTCTGCTGAGCATGTGCCACTACCCCGAGCACACGTCCCAGGGGTGATTCAGGAGAGGCTGCTGATACCCACGGCCCAGGCTTTTTTCTAAAGGTCGTGATCTCCAGGCAAATGGCAGGGCCTCAAGAAGATTGGCACTGCAATCTCCAGGCAGACACTCCCTCCCTGGTCCTGCTTTCTGTGACCCAACCTCCGTTGAAGGTCAGATGGGGTTAGAGCATTCTTGGGACATGTCAGGAAGCCCAGCCTACAGACGGCAGTCTTTGGGTCTTTTGAGTACATGGATGACTGAGGGAGACAGTGACGGTCACAAGAAACAGAAACCCCTCAAGTTCGATAAGGCGACAGAGTCTCTGATGAAACCCAGTGGCAGGAACTAGGAGTGGAAATCCTTCAGAGCCAACAGTTTCAGGCTGTCCTTGGGGCTACTTCATCTCTTCTTTCTGCTCTGCTTATTGTCCCTGTGATACTCTCCTGCCTCACTCTGCAGAAAAGCTCTCTCTCCTTCCTCTTTAGAGCACACAGCCCCAAATGACCATGAGCCTTCAACTTCTGCAATCTTCAGGGACTGACCAGAGCCCCTTAATTCCTCAGTTCAAGTTCCTCATGGAGAAAGGACCCAATGCTCCCACTTATAGGCAGCCCAGCCACTCTGCCCCACCCACAACTATCGAGGTAGGGTGGGCACCAGGACTGAGTCTTCTTTAGAGGCTGGGATAGTTCATGAAAGTTTATCAGAGCCAGTGGCCACCGGAGGCCTGAGACTGCCTTTCAGAGGACAGAGTCTACCCAGGTGGGTCAGTGTAGAGGTTTGCTCTTGGAAGCTGGAGCTGGGAGTGAGCCCTTTAAAGTGTTGGACTTCTACTTACATGTAAGAATCATGTTTGTGTTGGGTTGAACCGTAGCATGGAGGACTAAATGCATTGATGAGACATTGGTCAGCTGCAGAGCTGAGCCCCCAGTCTGACCTTCTGCACAGAGGTCCACTGTGTTGTTCCACTCATGCAGCATGACCCAAAGGACCAGGTTTGGTTCCATGAACACGAATGCAGCTTGAGAAGCCAGTGATGTTACATTCTCTCTCTGCTTTGCAGCTACAAGTCAGATATTTTAGAAACCCCATTCTTCTTGTTTATGATATCTCTGGGGTGCTTAAAAAGTGAAGTCCAGTCATCTAATTCTGGCTGGGCTAGAATGCAGCCAGGACTAAGCAGTCTTGGAAAACCTATAGATCCATAACTGTGCCTGTCTGAAACAGATCTCCGCTCCCATCTTTCTTCCTTGCCACCCCTGATCTCTGCATAACAAAGCTTACACCGTCAGCCACACTGTGACCCCTGCAGGCTGTGAGGCAGATCAGCTTGGATCTTCTAAGTAGGGATACCTTCTCTCTCACGGGAGAGGCAGGATTGTTCTCTGTGGTGCCCCCAAACCCCAAAGCTCCAGTTCCCCGGCAGGTCATGCCACCGATGGGCCTCACTCACACCCAGCTGCCACTGCAGTTGTCTTGAACACAGGGATGAGCTCCCATTTCAGGCGCCCTGGACTCTGAATTCATTCTGGCTGCCTACAACACCATAGTGATATCAAAACAACCAGGGAGAATTTTTTTCCTGGGTCAGAAATCAGACAGGGCCCAGAGAAGACCCTTCTCTGCTCCCTGGCGACTGAGGTCTCAGTTGGGTCTACCGGGCTACCTGGGACGATACAAACAGCCAGGCTGGAAAACTCCTTCCCAGTGGCTTCCTTACTCTCCACCTGCTGCCTTGACCCAGATGGCTGAGGGTGGGCTCTTCTGAGACCAGAGGAGCACCTGTCTGTGGCCTCTCTAGGTAGCTCGGGCTTCTTAGGGCATGGTAGCCTGATTCTAAGTGGGGACGTCCAGGATGCAAGCTGAGGGGCCACAGACCTACCCTCACTGGGAGCTAAACCTGCCTCACTCATATTGTAGAAAGCACTGGGGTGACAAATATTATTAATATAGGCCTTCTTTGGGAAAGATAGCCATCTTACCTTAGAACAAATGATTCCTTCTGAGCTTTATCCTCTGGCATTCAGTCCCCAGGGAGGCTCCAGCCAAGGATAAGCTGATGAGAGACAGAACACAGACATAGGGTGGTCCCATCAGCACCAAGGAGGGTATAGCCAATTTCCCCTTTTTCTTACTCTATTCCCTCCCTAACTACAAGGTCCTGTAAACGTGCTATGTCGCCCTCCTGCCTAGAGAGATAGAAAAGGGCTAACTAAGAGCTTGAAAGGGTACCATTTTAGGGGGAAGAGGGGATGATTTTTTTGTTTTGAGTTTGTAAAGATTTCTGAGTAATTTTACTGTGGATTCACGTCAAAGCCCCTTTCGTCTCCATTCCTCCAGTTTGGCCAGCAGGTAAGGAGTGGGGGCTGCTGGGGGTTACTAAGAAATGGAGGTTCAGCCTCGAGATGGTGTGGCAGAGGTAAACCTTCCATGCACAGCAGCTCACGGAAATCCCTGAGTTCAGATGCCTGTCCCCTGGGTATCTTCCAGGCTCATGCACCCTCAGCGACCCTGGGAGCCGTCACCAGCTGACAGATCCTATGTGTACTTAGACACCTCAGCTCCTGGGAGAAGGTGAAAAAGCACTGTGTAGAGCTCAGAATTAGATTTGCCCCTTAGAGAAATGTTAATTTCAGGAGTGGCAGGAGTGTTTTCTCCTGAAGCTAGATTTCTTTTTCTTTATCTTGATATGCAATATCTTACACATGTATGAGGTCCATGGGAGTGTATTTTTACAAGCATAGAGAGTTCCATTTGCCCCCTTGATCCATTCAGCTCCCTTTCCTCCTCTGTGATCCAAGAGGCTGAATGGTAAGGGCCACATTAATAGACAGTTCTTTTCCTGGGATTACAACTTGGTTCACACTTGCTTAGGTGACACCCCCCTAAACTGGCCCAGGTTGAAGGTAGACCGGTGCCATGTGCTGCTGGTGGATGACAATGGACAACTGTTGCATTGGAGCTCCACCCAGGGTGACCCAGGACAGAGATGAAGAAAAATCCTCCAGGCATGCAGAACTGTGGGCAGAACTTGGTTATCTGCTTCCTGGGGCAAGATAAGAGGCCTGAAGTATAGATATACATGGACTCTTGGGCATTGGAAAATGAGTTCGTTGGTCAGGGCCTGGGAAGGGATGAGACTGGAGGATTGGGGACAAGGGAAGCTGGGAAGGTGTGGTGCATCCATAGGTATCTTTGTGCTTCATGCTGATGCCCCTCAAAGGAGTTCTCAGCAACAGTTGGACACAACAGTCCATATTGCGAATGCTAGCCAGTCTCCCTTGGTCACCCACTTGCAGAACTGTGGCTCCCCATGAATGGATTGCCATGATGCCATGGGTTGAGCTTTGTGTGAGTTCAAAAGTCTGAGCTCTCTTTCATAAAGGCTCAACCAGTTACAGCTACAGCTGAATACTCAGTCTGCCATGCAAAGGCCAATGCTGGACCCTCAGCTAGCACCATTCCTTGAGGGGACCAAGTCCTCACTTATTGAAAAGTTGATGACATTGGATACCTTCCACCCTGAAGGAAGCATCCGTTTGGGTTCACCACATCCACAGTGGGTATGAGTTTGCCTTCCCTGCCTCTACTGTCTATGCCAGCAACACTAGTTGAAGCCTGACATGATGTCTAATCATTTGGCAGGATATCCCATACCAAATGTTGCAGGTTGATTGTGTTCTCTCATAAGAAATTTGAAGCCCTAACCTCTGGTGTCTGGAAATAGGATCTTCAAAATAGAATCAAGTAAAGAGGTCATACTAGACTCGGGTGGGCTCTAATCCAATATGGCTGGAATCTTTATAAAAAGAGGAGACAGCCAGGCTCAGTGGCTCAGCCTGTAATCCCATGCTTTGGGAGGCTGAGGTGAGTGAATTGCCTCACCCGCCTGGGCAACTTGGCGAGAACTCATCTCTACAATAAATCAAAAATCAGCCGGGCATGGTAGCGCGTGTCTGTAATTCCGGTTACTCGGAAGGCTGAGGCGAAAGGATCGCTGGAGCCCAGCAGGTCAAGGCTGCAGTGGCCGGGAGTGGCCACTGCACTCCAGTCTGGGTGACAGAGTGAGACTCCAACTCAAAAAAAAAAAAAAAAAAAAAAAAGGAGACACACAGACACACACAGAGAAGTGCTAGTTGAGGGCCCAGGGGCAGCCCTGGGAGGTAATAGCAGACTGGAATGAGGTGCATATATGCCAAGAAAACACCAAGAATTGCCAGAAACCACCAGAACTTAGAAGAGAGGCTTGGAACAGATTTTTCCTCAAAACCTACAGAAGCAATCAACCCTGTAGATGCCTGGATTTCAGATTTCTGCTCCAGAATCGTGAGATAATCAATTTTAATAGTTTTAAAACATCTAGTTAGTGGTACTTTGTTCTGATAGCCCCAGAAATCTAATATACCAAATGCTATAGACTTCATATTTGTGTTCCCTCAAAAATCATATGTTGAAACATTAGTTCCAATGTGATAGCACATGGAGGTAGGGCTTTTGAGAGGTGATTATCTCATGAGTGTGGAGCCTTCATAAATGGAATTAGTGCCCTTCTAAAAGAGACCCTGAGAGCTTCCTTGCCTTTTCTACCATGTGAGGACATAGCAGGAAGATAGCATTCTATGAACCAGAAGCAGGCCCCTACCTGACACTAAAACTGCTGATGTCTTGACCTTGGACTTCCAGCTTCCAGAACTGTGAGAAATAAGTTTCTTTGTTTACAAACCACCCAGGCTATAGTATTTTATTATAGCAGCCCAAATGGACTAAGACACTAAGAAACCCACTTAATATCAAAAGAAGTCCAACAATAAGCAGGTGACCACAGGATCCACTGACCTTACCATATGCAACTGGCCTGACAGAACAGTTGACTAACCTGTGGAAAGCTTAGCCAAGGGACACTGCTGTGTGGATGGGGTGTTCCTACAGGATTGGTCAATGGTCAATATATGGTGCTATGCTCTCCATAGTTAGAATAAATGCATCTGAGATGTGAGGGGTAGGAGTGTAATTAATCCTTCTCACTATCACTTACAAGAACTCCTTTTGGGGGCTGAACCCCTCTGTGTGTGTCTCCTCGTTTTATAAAGATTTCTGCCATATTGGATTAGGACCCACCCTAAGCCAAGCCTGCATAACATGGTGAATGTGGCATGCAGCCTTGGGTGGAGACACTGAGTAAGGGTTAAATGCCCTGAATAATGGGGACCTCAGCCATTTCTATTAACATGGAATCTTGCTCCCCTCACCTCCATATTGAGCTCATATTTCAGGAGGGACATTTTGATGGAATGTCACGTTATTGGCTTGTTCATGTATCTTCCTTGAAACCTTGGTCACTCCTCACTCCCCTGCCCCCACCCGGGCTTCCAGGATACCGTTCTCAGCACAAACGTTGATAACACCAAGTCCTCACTTACCTGGAAGTTGGCATAACCCTCCTTTGAGAAGAGGTGAGCAAGGGATGCTGTGTGGGAAACTGTTCTGGCTTGCGGCAGTCGGGAGGGAAGAGCTGTGTTCTATGTCGACAATGCCAGATGGGGTCGTGGCAGCCAGGGTCTCTCCATGGACACCTGTCTGGGACCCACAGAGCAGCTGTAAGCCAAAACTCATGGAGAACAAGTTGTAGGGACATGGAACTCCAAACAACCAGGTTTGTCTTATGCCAAAGTTGATGATGACCTTGTCCATGGAAGCAATGTGGCCTCCTAATCCAACTCTTTTGGGTGAGAGTCCAACCTTTGACCTTTATGAGTCATGTGACCCTAGGCAAGTATCTTAACCACTCTTATTTAGACAAACTTCACAGAGCTAATTTCAACTTTAATGAGTGGTACATGTGAAGCACCTGGCACTCACAGACAATAATAATGCAATCTTCAAATAGGAGTGGAATGGAAACATCAAGACTTATCATTGATTGTATCCAGAGAGTGTGACCAGAGATCAGGAGTTGTCCTTATATACTTGGCCAGGTGATGTCTGCCTCCCAGCATGATTATAAGGACAAGCATGTTATCTGCAGAGACCATCGTCAGGTCCTTGTTACGCAGACTCTCATTTGCTGTTAGGCAATGATGAATTATCTCACAGTCCTACTAAAAAGTGGCTCAGAATGAGCAGGAGAGCCTGGTGGCTTGCTGAGCCGGTCTAGAACCCAGTGTGACAGATTCGAGTCTCTTCTATCACGGCCATGATGCATCATAAAGATTCACTGGAAAAAGGCTTGGGAAAATCGCCTTGACTCAAGCATGTCCTTATCAAATCAGGACAGTGGGGCAGATTTTGTGAAGCAGGAAGGTTAAACCAGCCAGTCTGGGATCAATCCCGAAGCCACAGATTTCTAGCTAGGAGAATTTGGGTAAGTTGTTTAATCATTTAACCCTCAATTTCCTCCTCTGTAAAATGTCATAATTTCTACCTCATGGGTAGTTGTGAGGATTAAATGCAAGACATAGACATAAGTCCCTGGTAGAGAGAAGGGTCCATGGTGCCCTTTCAAAAGGTGGTGGTGTAGCTCTGTCAATGGAGAGGGGAATGAGGTTTTGTGAAATTTATTGGAAGGAAATGAAGATCCTTCCTGACCCTCCCAAACATTTTCAAATTGATGGTTGGGAGCTTTAGATTTCTGTGTTTCCTCTCCAGTTCTCATTAAGCTGAGATCATGTGGTCCCATCTCACATTTAGCTCAACATTTTTTATTAGATTGGTTTTCACAGCATGATTCACTAGCATCCTCCAAGATGTCAGCAAGCTTTGTGGAGTTTTCTGATTTGCAGGTTCCCAGTGATGCAGGCAGGCTCTGACAGCAGGTGTGTGATGGATCAGCCACACAGAGGACACCTGCCTTCTTTTTTTTTTTTTTTTTTTGAGTTGGACTCTCATTCTGTTGCCAAGACTGGAGTGCAGTGGCCACTCCCGGCCACCGCAGCAGCCCTTCTACTGGGGGCCTTGCTGACTCTGGAAAGAATGCCCCTCCCAGGGCTGACCAATTCCTAGAGATGGGTTGACTTCACGCTTTGCATATGCAAACCAACTAGTGTCGAGCTCTTATGCTCTGCTCCACCACACACCTGTCCTCATCCTCCAGGTCCAGGTAGCAGACAGCTAAAGACATCCCCTGTGCCTCAGAATCTGCTGAAAAATTTCAGACAAGTCAATTCTAAACGTGGTTGGCTTGCCTGTTCCTTCCTGTGGAATGACCAACGGAGGCCCCGCCCATATTCCCTCCTCTTCCTTGACCTCCTGACTGACCCTGGTGCCTCCCTGTGTGGCCCTGCGTGGTGTGCTGTGCTTCCCCTTTCTGGAGAGCTGTGAATATAACCTCTCCCTTCATTACAGTCATTTCAGTGCCTGCGTGTCTTATCACACCTGATTAAAGCAAATTCTGAATACCCTTGTAACACCTTAATTGGCTTCTCTGCCCTTTAGGGATGGAAGGGAGCATAGGTAATTAAAATGAACTAAGAAAAGCACACTTTGTGAATGGCGAGACTTTTCAGTTACATTCTTCTTCTGAGTGTCAGATATCACAACTGAGATTCAGGTCTACAAAGACTGACTCCACTCCAGCACCTTCATCATTATTCATTATGTCTACTCTGGTGTGTGTTGATGGCTTCCCACCGTCTGTGAGCTTGTTACGGATAGAGTTCTTGAGGAGAGTCCAGAGTCCTCACTCAGTAGGCCCAGTGCATGTGTTCCGAGATGAATGGCTAGATGACTATGGCTCACTGCTCTGGTGCCATGCCCATCCCAAACTCAGATTCTAGAAAAGTGTATTCGTCTGCTCTGGCTGTGTGGTATAAAAAGAAATATATTTGGTCCGTGTCCCCAGCTCCTGTCACAGAGTTCCTAAAACTCTTGGAATTTTCTGAGGGACAGGTGTGTATTTTGTTATTCACAATGAGCCCCTTGGGGTAAAACCTGAGTTTATGCTAATGATTCAATGGCGTTCCAATATAGCTTGAGGATGAAGCCAGTCACTGGAAAGACCAAGTGATTAGATAATTGGAGGGTTGAAATTTCCAACCCCATCCACCAACCTCCAGAAAGTAGGGGGAGCTGGCATGTTTAAGCTCTATAAAATTCCAGAACAATGAGATCTGAAGAGCTTCCAAACAGGTGAGCACATCCACATGCTGAGAAGACGGTGCATCTCAGTTCCATGAGGCCAGAAGCTTCTATACTTGTGGTCTTTCCAGACCTTGCCCTTTTTATATAGCTGTTTATCTTTTTTGTGATATTCTTTATAGTAAATGGATAAACATAAGTAAAGTTTTTCTCTGAATTATTTGAGTCACCCACGGATGGCAGTCACGGGAATCCCATTTTATAATAGGTTGGTCAGAAGCACAGGTCGCAACCTGGGACTTAAACTTGGCATCTGAAGTGGGGGGGCAGCCTTGGTGGGACTGAGCTAACCCAGTGGGATCTGACGCCATCTCTAGGTAGATAGTGTCAGGATTTAACTGAATTATAGGATACCAATTTGGTGTTCGCTGGAGAATTATTTGGGTGAGTTGGGAGAAAACCAGAAGTCACAAAAGTGTTCTGTGTTGTGAGAAAACAGTGTGCTTTCCTCAGAGGCTGCCTTGACAAGATCCCACAGCCTGGGTGACTTAACCGACAGACATTTATTTTCTCATTGTTCTGGAGGCTGGGATGTCCATGCCCAACGTGCCAGCAAATTCAGTTTCTGGTGAGAGTACCCTTCCTGGCTCGCAGATGTCTCCTTGCTGTGTCCTCACACAGCCTTTCCTCTGTGCCCATGCAGAAAGAGCAAGCACTCTGTTGTCTCTTCCTTTCTTCTTAGGACACCAGCTCTCCTAGATGAGAGCCCCACTCTGATGACCTCATTTACCCTCAAAGGCCTCCCTGCAGGCCCCGTTTCCAAGCTCAGTAACATTGGGGATTAGGGCTCAGCATAAATTGGGGTGGGGAGGGTCGGGACACAATTCAGTCCATAACAACAAGGTATGAGGAAACAAGTTTCAGTCCCGGTTGTGACGGGCTGGCAGGTGGAATCACTTGTTCGAAATGTCAAAGTTTGGTGCTAATAATGAACCACAGTTGCAGATGATTTGCCAAAAGCTAGAATGGAGTTAAGGTCAGCCTTTCACAGCACTCCTCACTCACCTCGGCCCATTACACTTTCTCGAGTTACACTGCCACCCCTGGAACTGTGCATAGCTTCATGTTGTCCAGGGAAAGATGTCCTGTATGTAAATGTCATCAGTCACATGCTTCACAGTGCATAAAATATTAAGAATCACTGGTTTAGGGGACTGTGAGCGCCGCGTGCTTCTTGGCTGAAGCAAGCATAACCCCAAGGTAGCTACAAGCTACATGAGTTAGGGGCTGTTGTACATTTGTTGAGTCAGCAACTTGGATACTGTTAGCTTTCACCAGAGTATTTCTCACAGGATGCTAATTGTCACTATTATTCTTGTCAATGTTTTCTTGGCTAAGGAAACAACAAGGAAGTACATTTTGAAATTGGACACAGGATTGGTAAAAGTACTGTGCGCACTGGCAGGTGCAGCCACGGGACTGTCCACGGGCTCTGTCTACACATATTCCCTTGCCAGATAACCCTTTGAATAGGATATATCCTAAGGGAATGTTTCTCAGATCCACAAGGAGTGGTCCGGTACATTCCAGTATATGAGAGCTGGATTCCTCCCTTAAAACAATTGTTTTGAGTTAGAAATAGCTTAACATGCCAAAGTGATACTAATATCTTTGCTTTCTCTGTGTTCCTGCTACTATTCCATTTCCAGAAACTTAATTCAAATCTCTTTCTTGTTGTGTTCTCCACTGTAAGTGACGATATTGCATGCCAGCCAAAGTACTTTTGGTTTAGGTTTTACGGTATCTAACTTTCTAAGTCCTGAGAGCATTACTCGGAGTGCAGAAGAAAAATCTGTAGTGTGAAAGGCCTGAGCTTCCACTGGGAAACTGGGCAGACATCTTCATCTCTCAAAATCTCAAAATCTCAAAATCAAAACCCACATACACTGGATAAATAATTGTTCATTTTCTCACTCAACTCACACATCTGTTCATTTATTCAAGGACCTTGTATTGCATCTATTGATTACATGCTGTCACCCTTTGCCACCACTCATTTCTGTAAGGGCAATAGCCACAAAGATTCTCATGGTCTTTGCAGGGAAGGATCACTTTTTGTTTTTATTTCTAGCTCATTAAGACTGATATTTATACAATCGAAATGGATTACTAAAAAAGATATTAAAATGATAAATCCCAACTTCTGGTTTTTCGATTCAATATACATAAAACTCTACTTCTTTTCTTTTCTTTTTTTTTTGAGTTGGAGTCTCACTCGGTCGCCCAGGCTAGAGTGCAGTGGTACGCTCATGGCAACTGCAGCCTCGACCTGCTGGGCTTAGATGATCCTTCTGCCTCAGCCTTCCAAGTAGCTGGAACTACAGATGCACCCACCACGCCCAGCTAATATTTTGTGATTTATTGTAGAGACCAGGTTTCACCAAGCTGCCCAGGCTGGTCTCGAACCCCCGGGCTCAGGTAATTCTCTCTCCTTGGCCTCCCAAAGTGCTGGGATGACAGGCTGAGCCACTGCGCCTGATCAAATTCTGTTTCAATAATTACTACAAATATTACACACTTGCTCTGAAAGTTTCTGGCCCTGCACAGTCCACAGACTATACTCTGAGTAGCCCTGGGGGACAGATCCCTCTATGGACTTCCCGTCACAGCAAATGACAACTCTGTGCTCCAGTCAAAATCCATAGTGCCACCTTTGAACAATTTAACTTTCTCTGATTGGTCCTAAGTAGGATATGGGGGAAGAAACGAGAACCTGGTTATTGTTTGGCTTCCCCATCTGGTCACTAGAGATCTGGGTTGGCTCCTGGGCTGATTGCTGCACATTGTGAGTCAGAGCTGTGTTTGCACAGGGACTGACAATTGTTTGTGTGTATAGTCAGTCTCTCAGCAGGGATGAAGGTGAGGGTGGAGTCTACTATAAACCTTATCCCCACCCCCATGTTTTTGTTGTCTTTTAAATTATATTACATGCACCTACATAAGTTGCATTAGACAACAAAAGAAAAACATCATTGGGTAGTAATCTTTTGGAAATGATTCTAGAAGCCCCATGCCACGTATCCCTCTGCTGCTACAACAAAATACCTGAGACGGAGCAATTTTCCACGCATGGATATTGAGGGCATTCAGGCTATAGCATTTCTCCCTTGTTTTCTCATTTAAAATGAATCAATAAAGCTCAATACGGAGACAGCATAAGTGAGCGTGAATGTGGTAACACAGATTCCAGGGACAAAGGGGTTGGCCCAGCTACTACAACCTCGTTGGTAAGATGAGGCTATTTGGGTTAAAAGTTCTAAGAAAATAAGTGTCTGTTTCTAGAAACATGATTGGGACTGAGACCCATGGTACTTGAGCATATGAGTGTGGCAGTGGGGTGGGGTGGTCACCGGGTATTAGGTCTTGGCATGATGGGGAACCAAGTTGGAGGCAGGCAAGGGCAGCAAGGATCATGCAGGTCTCTGAGTTGGCAGTCCAGAAGCTCATGCTTTCGGGAACAAGACACCTGTCTCAGTGCTTCATTCCTGGTCTCTGAGCTGGGGCTTCTAAGAGAAAGGTCAAGGTTCACTTTCTCCTCCAGTGTGGGGAAAGAAAAGTTCACGTTGCCTGTCGGACACACAACATGAGGAAATTAACAATCATATCGTGGAGTCACTGTGGTTGCTTTGGGCCTCTCTCACGTTCCCCAAGCAGACAGCACATTTTTGCCAGAAGTGTGTGGGTCTGTCATTTCCCAGGGCAACAGAGGTGAACACCTATGAGGGAACAGAGGCGACATAGAGGAAGAGTCAGCCCAGGCGGAGGTGACAACAAAGGCACAGGAGCGTGGATCAGCACTATAGTTTTAGGGAACAGCAAAGCATTCAATGTGCCTGGGGCCCATAGTCTGTGAGGAGAAATGAACAGGTCTACTGCAGCTGTCAAGGAGAAGCCAAATTTTGTCATCAAGGGCATGAGGGAGAAAACCAGGTTGACCAGAGATGACTCCAGGAGGGTACAGTGACTTTGTATGCCTCTGATATAGTAACTTCACTGCCAGTTCCACAGAGTGTTTTTTTTAACTTAAAAAAAATTATTAATTTTTTTGTTCTCACTCATAACAGGACCTTGAACAATTATCGTAATACTATAAGAAAAGGATTGACAGTAGCAGGAAACTTCTCGGAAGGGGGTGGGGAAGTGGAATTGGCAGTAGTGGGAGTCTGCCTGGGGAAGGGGGGCACACCCCATCAACAAGGGTACCTGCATAATGAACATTTGTATACCTAACCCTGAATTGTACCTCACATCTTTAAAATAAAAAAATTAAAAGTCAAAAAAAAAAAAAAAAAAAACAGGCAACCCCTTCTGGTCCCCTCTCACTGTGGGAGCTTTTCTGTCCTCTCAGTAAATCCTGCTTGAAAGAAAAAAAAGCACAATTTTATTAATTTTTTTTGTTTTAAAGATGTGGGGTACAGTTCAGAATTAGGTATACAAGTGCTCATCATACCTGTAAACTTTGGGCCTCCCTTTGGTCCCCACTTTGCCTGATTTGAGATCAGGTGCCCTTATTGATGTTATGTGTCCCCCTTCCCTTGCCATGTCCCACAACTGCCAATACCTTTCTTATAGTATTATGGTAAATGTTCAGGGTCCATTTATGAGTGGGAACATGTACTCAGTACTTTGTTTCTGTGATATGTCACTGAGTATGATAGACTCTAAATCCATACAAGTTGCTGCGAAGTTCATAATTTTGTCCTACTTTATTACTGTGTAATATTCCATCATGTATATGCACCACATTTTTAAAATCCAGTTCAGTTTTGATGGGCAGCAAGTTGGTTCCATGTTTTTGCTATTGTGAATAGTGCTGCAATAAACATGCATATGCAGGTATCTTTTTTGTAGAGTGATTTAAGTTCCTCTGGGTACATTCCCAGAAGGAGAATTGCTGGGTCTTATGAAAGGTCAACTTCTAGTTCTTTTAGGAATTGCCACGCTGTTTTCCATAGAGGTTGAACTAATTTGCATTCCCACCAACAGTGTAGATATGTTCCCTTTTCTTCACATCCTCGCCAATATCTGTTGTTTTTGTTTTATTAGGGATGACCATTCTTATTGGAGTTAGGTGGTATCTCAGTGAGGTTTTGATTTGCATTTCTTGAATGAATAGTGAGGCTGAGCATTTTTTCATGTGTCTACTGGCTGCTCATATGCTTTCTTTTGAGAAATGTCTATTCATGTCTTTTGCCCACTTTTCAATGAGGTTGTTTGTTTTTTTCCTTTAGGAACGTTTGAGTTCCTTGAAGATTCTGGATGTTAGGCCTTTGTCAGATAGGCTGTTTCCCCACTCTCTGGGTGGTTTCTTTTGCTTTGCAGAAGCTTTTCCATTTGATGAGGTACCACTTGTCAATCTTATCTCTTATGGCATGGGCTTTGGGGGTTTTGATCAAGAATTGGCTACCTATTTTGATTTCCATAAAGATGTCTCCTGTGTTTTCTAAGATTCTTAACGTTTGAGATTTTACTTTTAGGTCATTGATCCATTTGGAGTTGGTTTTTGTGTATGGTGAGAGGTAGGGATCTTGTTTTAATTTTCTGTATGTGGTCACCTAGTTTTCCCAGTACCATTTACTGAATAGATTCTCCTCTACCCAGTGGTTGTTAGTAGAGGCTTTGTTGAAGATGAGTTGGTTGAGAAATTGAGGTTTTGCTTCCAGAATCTCTAATCTGTTCCATTGGTCTATATGCCTGTTCTTGTGCCAATACCAGACTGTTTTGATTACTGTAGCCTTATAATAAAGTTTAAAGTCTGGAAGTTTGATACATCCTGCTTTGTTTCTTTTGCTAAGGATTGTTTTGGCTATTCATGGTCACTCTTGTTTCCATACAAATTTCTGTATTATTGTTTCTAGGTCTGCGAAGAATGATGTTGGTAATTTAATAGGTATTATGTTGAATCTGTAGATTGCCTTGGGTAGAATGGACATCTTTACAATGTTGATTCTTCCAATCCATGAGCATGGAATATTTTTCCATTTGTTTGCATCATCTTTGAATTCTCTGAGCAGTGTTTTGTAGTTTTCATTGTAAAGTTCTTTCACATCTTTGGTCAGGAAGATGGAGAGGTATTTCATTTTCTTTGTGGCTATTGTGAATGGAATTGCAATTTTTATTTGGATCTCTGCCTGTTTGTTGTTGGTGTATAACAATTGGACTGTCTTTTGCACATTATTTTTTACTCTGAAACTTTGCCAAAGTCCTTTGTCAATGCAAGAAGGTTTTTGACAGATTTTCTTGGATTTTCGAGGTATAGGATAATATCATCAGCAAAAAAGGATAACTTGACTTCTTATTTTCCTATTTGTATACGCCTAATTTCCTTCTCTTGTCTGACTGCTCTAGCTAAGACTTCCAACACTATGTCGAACAGGAGGAATGAGAGTTGGCAGCCTTGTCTTGTTCCAGTTTTCAGGGGAAATGCTTCTAACTTCAGTCTGTTTCGTAATATGCTGACTGTGGGTTTATTGTAGATGGCTCTTACTATTTTGAGGCATGTTCCCTCTATGCTTACGTGTTCAAAGGTTTTTATTAAGAAGGGATGCTGGGTTTTATCAAAAGGTTTTCTGTATCTGATGATATAATCATGTGCTTCTTGTTTTACATGTGTTGATGTATTTAATTGCATTTATGGTCTTGCAGATGTTGAACCAGCCCTGCATCCCAGGGATGAAGCCTGCTTGGTCATGGTGGATAATTTTTGAGGTATGTTGTTGGATCTGATTTGCCGGAATCTTGTTGAATATTTTTGCATCTATGTTCATCAGGGATATTGGCCTGTAGTTCTCTTTCTTTGTTGGAATTTTACCCAGTTTGGGTATCAGTGTGATGTTAGCTTCATAAAATGTTTTGGAGAGAGTTCTGTCTTTCTTGATTGCCTGGAATACTTTTAATAGGATTAGTATTAGCTCTTCCTTGTATGCTTTGTAGAATTTCACTGGAAATCCATCTGGTCCAGGACTTTTTTTGTAGGTAGTTTTCTTATGACAGAGTCAATTTCCTGAGTTGTTATTGGTCTATTTAGGATCTTAATTTCTTGTTTCAACCATGAAAGGTTGTATGATGTCAGAAAGCCCTCTATTTCATTTAGGTTATTGAGTTTGTTTCCAGACAGGTGTGCATAGTAATCTCTGATAATCATTTGTATTTCTTCGGGGTCAGTTGTGACTTGATCTTTTTGCATTTCTGATTGTGTTTATTTCGGCTTTTTCTTGGTCATTCTGGCTAATGGTTCCATCAATCTTGTTTATCCTTTCAAAGAACCAGCTTTTCATTTAGTTGATTTTTTTCTAGAGTATTTTTGTTTTCTATGTCCCATATTTGGGCTTTTACTTAGGTAATCTGGATTCTTCTGCTGAAGTTAAGGTTTTGGTGGGCTTGTCTTTCCAGCGCCCTAAGGCTTGTCTTTTCCAGCCTTGGTTAGTTCTGCTGTCTGCATCTATCACCCAGATTTCTTAGGCTGTTAACTTGTTCTCTATTTTCTTGATGTGTGTTCACAGAGATATATATTCCCCTCTCAGTACTGATTTCATGGCATCCCAGAGGTTTTGGTAAGATGTTTCTTCACTTTCTTATGTTCCCAGGATTCTTAATTTCTGTTTTGATTTCTGTGTTGACCTAGGAGTTATTCAGCATCATGCTGTTTAGTGTTCAATTCTTTGTGCATTTTGGGGAAATTTTGTTCGTGTTGATACCTATTTTTATTCCATTGTGGTCTCAGAAGGTGCATGGCTATATTTCAATCTTGTGAAATTTGTTTATGCTCAATTTATGGCCAAGGATATAGTCAATCTTGGAGTACATTCCATGTGGTGATGAGTAGAATATATATTCTGTGGTTGATGGGTGGAGTGTTCTATAGGTATCTATTAAGTCCATTTGATGAAGCATCAAGTTGAGGTTCTGAATCTCTTTGTTGATTTTTCATCTCGATGAACTATCTAGGGTTTCTAGTGGGGTCTTTAAATCCCCAGCTATGAGGGTGTTAGAATCAATATCTTTTTTAAGTTTACTTAGTAGCTGCTTTATAAAAGCTTCTGAGTTGGGTGCATATATGTTTAGGATGAATATTTCTTGTTGATGAATCAAATCTTTTATCATTATGCAATATCCTTCCTTATCTTTTTGAATTTTTAATAGTATAAAGGTTGTTTTGTCTGATATTAAGATCATGACTACTACTTTATTTTGTGATCTGTTCACCTAGAAATTTGTTTTCCATCATCTAACTTTGAGTCTGTGAACAGCCTTTGTGGTGAGATGAATTTCCTAGAGACAGCATACTAATGGGTCATAGTTTTTCATCCAGTTTTCTATTCTTTGTCTTTTCAGTGGTTCATTTAGTCCATGCATTTAGGCTGATTCTTGAATTGTGAGAGTTTGTCCCTGTCATAATGCTCTTATGAAGCTGTTTTTTGTTTAGCTTTGGTGTCCATATTTGGTGTGCAGGTATGCTGTGTGTTCTGCTGCTTCTGTGTTTGTTTTTGATCTTGCGAAGTACATGGTCTTTCTTTTGTTTTTCTTCTGTACACAACATCTTTTTAAGTATCTCCTGTATAGCTGGTCTGGAAGCAGCATATTTTCTTAGGGATTAGATGTTTGGGAAGGATTTTAATTCTCCCTCACTATTGAAGCTTAACCTGGCTGGGTAGGAAAATCTTGGTTGAAATTTTTTATCTCTGAGAACATTCAAGATTAGGGTCCAATTCCTTCTGGCCTGTAGTGTTTCTGCAGATAAGTCTGCAGCAAGTCTGATTGATCTCCTCTAGTTGGTAGTCTGACTTTTTTCCCTTGCTGCCTTTAGGATTTTTTCTTGTATAACTACTTTGTGTAGGCAAATTACTATGTGTCTAGGGGCTGGTCTTTTCATAAGATGACTTTCAGGAGTACTTTGAATCTCTTGTGCTTGTAGAGTCATCTCTCTGGCCAGATGAGGGAAGTTTTCTTGAACAATCTCATAGAACATTTGTTCCAAGGTATTTTCTGTTTCTTTTTCTATTTCAAGTATTCCAATCAGACATAGGTTGGTTTCTTGAGAAAATCACACATCTCTTAGAGAGTTTCTTCTTTCTTCTTAAGTTTCTTTTTTTCTGTATGTTTAACAGATTGGGTTAATGCTATATTTTGGTCTTCCAGCTCTGGGATTCTTTCTTCTGCTTTGTCAATTATGCTGCCTATGCTTGTCAGTTTGGCATTTATTTCTTGGATACAGTTCGTTATTTCTTTTATATCTAAGTTCGCTTTCTTGAGTTTATCCAGCTTTGTTGCAATTTCATTTAGCTTTAGCCCTTGCATTTCTTGATTTTTATTTATTCTATCCAGTGATTCTCTGATCTCCTTAAGTACTTTCTGGGTACCATAATTCTCAGAGATAGCCATTATTTGTGGCCCAGTAGCTGTTCTTTCTAGCACTGACTCTTTGCTGGGGTTCTAGTTGCTAATAGTTCTTCATTGGTTTTTCTTCATTTGTAGAAGTTCTCCTATTTTTCTTTTCAATTCAGTTGCTCAGTGGAAAATGGAGAAGCAGTCACTTCTGATATTTGCTCTACCTTTTGTCCTTCTTTGATCTAGGGCTCCAGGTTTGTTCAATTATGAAGTAGAGTTGGGAATGGGACATTGTGCCATCTCTTTACAATTTTGAGCATTTACTAGGGGATGAGGGGGTGATTCAGAACCAATTTCCAGGTCATAATGCTTGCTATCTTGTGAATGGGTCAATTAGGACTTGCTCTCCATCTCTGCACAATATGACTTTACAGTGGGTATGCTTGCATAGCCCCTGAGTCCAAGACAGGGTACAAGAGGGAAAAGAGAGGTGAAGGAGAGGAAAAGGGAAAAGGAGTAGAAGGGAAAAGAAGAAAGAAAAAACTCACAAAAAATGGAGATGGAACAAAGAAAGAGAAATAGAAGGAACAGACGAAGGAAAGAAAAGAGAAAAAAAACCAACAAAGAAAGCAACCAAGCAAGATAATCAACAAACAAACCAATACCACCACCAGCTTCCTTCTTGGTTAGTTCTGCTGTCTGCATCTATCACCCAGCAGCTGGCTCAGGGTGGCGGGTGGATCATCTGGGGTTTGGCATCTGCTGTTACCCACCAGAGCTTGTGTACTGGGGGAAATGTTCCCTGAGGTCTCAAAGAGCAGCCCCAATGCAACAGAAATCAGTGTCTGGTCTCAAGATGCAGTTCTGCTGTTCCCTAGAGCTGCCCTGGAGCACTTCTCTGCCCAGGCATTAGAGAACCTGCTCAGTTTCTCTGCTGGGAGCTATTGCTCCACTCCCAGAAGTTGCCAGTCTTCAGGACCTGGTGGTAGGGCTCTGGAGCCCCGTTCAGGCTTGGAACAGGCTCTCCCTACTGCTTTCTTGGGAGTCCACCTTACTCTCCCTTCCTGCATTCTCTCCACAGCCCTCACTGCCAATGTACAGCTCTCTCCAGCAGATTTTCCTGGGAAAAGCTCCCAGATTGTCTGCCCCATGTCTCCCTCTCCGATTGCATGTGAATATGTTTGGTTCAGTGTAAGGGTGGGGCGTCTTGTGTCTCTGGTATCGTGCACTTGGAGTATCCTCTCTGCGTAAATGATGGTCGATTTCAGAGGGGTGTGGAGATCACCTCTTGGTCTCAGGATTCAGGCTGTTCAGGATACAGGCAACTCGAATTGGACTAGATAGACCAAGTCTCTGCCCAGTCTTGGGACAGAGAAAATGGCAGTCGTCCGTGTTTTTTTCCTCCGTCACAGCTCAGTCTAGAATTCCTCCCGGCACTTTCTCCGCAGTCCCTGCTGCCCATGTCTGGCCTGTTGCTGCAGGTGATGGTGTGGGCCAGGGACAAGCTGATCTCTTCTGCCTTTTTCTGAGAGGTACCCTGGGGATGGTGGATCCTTCTGCATGCAGCAGGTGCTGAATTCAGAGCAGCGGCAAGTTGTAGCTGTTCATGCAGGGGGCCCGAGGCACTTGATCCTGTGTCTCCCCTCAGCTGGGCATTCGCTCACCCACTTGCACACACAAACAGATGCAAATTAGTTTTTTGTGCACTCACCCATGCAGCGACTCTCACCCTTTGACGGGATCCAATGCCATCTTGCCCCCTCCCTCCTCCGCAGAGTGTTAAAGACATTCGCCAGGTGTCTGTTACGTGAGTGGCCTTCACCTGAGAGGGCCAGTTTTGAGCCCCTAGGAGCGTGCTGCTGCTGATTGGTTCTCACCTCTGTGAGATGGACAGGAAGGACGTTGGAGGGGCAAGAAGAGGAGTGTGGGAGAGTGTCACTTTCCATAAAGAAGCAGACAGGACAATGGCAAGCTTTATGTCAAGTCAGCCTGGGTTCTTGAAACAGAAAATGGGGATTTCATTACTGAGTCGGTCAGCTGGAGGCAGCGCTGGGGCAGGATACGTAACGTGTTCAAGAAACACAAGCCCTTGTAAATACTCTTAAAGCCAACACAGTAATGTTTAATTAAAATTAATTCTCTTCATCTCTCTATAAAGGCTTTTAAAAAACTTTTTTTTTTGAGTTGGAGTCTCACTCTGTCACCCAGACTGGAGTGCAGTGGCTGCTCCTGGCCACCACAGTCTCGAACCGCTAGGCTCCCGCCATCCTTCCGCCTCAGCCTTCCAAGTAGCTGGAACTACAGGCACGCACTCCACGCCCAGCTAATTTTTTTAATTTATTTATTGTAGAGATGAGATCTTGCCAAGTTGCCCAGGCGGGTCTTGAACCCGCAGGTTCAGGCAGTCCACTCACCTCAGCCTCCCAAAGGCACGGGATTACAGGCTGAGCCACCGAGCCCGGCAAAAAACTTCAAGATGATACTTCAGTAAAATGAAGTCTAATCATACTACATGTAGAGAAATTCAACCAAATTGTATTGGTGGAATACTTTTTGTACTAAAGTCTTTTCTTTAACTCAGTCTTGCTGAATCAGAATCAATAGCGGAGAGCGGGGACTTTGAAATCACATTTACTCAGGTTCCTCCCCCTTTCTCACTTTGGTAGCCAGTAATGTTAGCCAGCCTCTTGAAACCTGCAGTTTCTCCTTCTGTACAACGAGGACAATCATAGGACCCATCCCGCCGGGCTCTCATGAGGGTCACATGAGGTAATGTGCGTTGCATGACCAATATGTCCAACATGCCCAAGACATTTAAGCAAGTATTATTATTAAGAACAAGCCACAAAGTAGGGGTTACTTTTGTTTTTAAGATTCTTTGAGGGCTTCTTAGTTCTGATACCGGGTCTTTATTTCCTTGCTAATATTCCTTTTACCACTTATAAAAGAGGTGTGTCTAAATCTCGCTGCATCATTATGAAAACATGGCTCACAGTGGAGTCATGTGGGCGGTAGCCAGACACTGTGTCTTTGTTTGGTCATTTGGTGATGCAACCCTTGAAAAATCCTCTCTCTGATAATTCTGTTGGGAACAGTTTTCAAGCCATTAAAATGTTATTCTTCCAAGTCCTCCTGCATCGGCAACAGAGGAACGGAGACAAAATGCAGTGTCATTCGGGGTTTGCCTGAAATGACTGAACCCTCCCAGCACCACACAGAGTGTGAAATGGATCATAAATTTTCTGAAATCAGAGCCATGACTTGCTGACGATAAGTGTCATGGATGCAGGTAGAGGGGTATCTCCTCAGCATGATTTTCATGGATTTGAGCCTGGAGGTAACTTCAACGGGGTTAGAGGAAGAGCTTACAGCTTCAGGGAACAGAGGGAAGATATTTACTAAGCAAAAGTGGTGACTGTTGATATTGATATTCAGAGGAGACATTTACCTAAGAAAGCATTTTGGAGCATATTTATTTATATGGACATAACTGGAAATTAATTCGAATGATCCTTATCTTGATTTAAAGCAGTTCTGCCAAGGAGAAAACTTGTAAGGATCATATGAGGTTTTTCTATACACAGGGTAGAATTTGGGATCCTGAAGAACAAATTAATCCATTTTCTTAATTTTGCAGACAGAAGCAGGCAGGAAATGGGAGACCAGCCTCGGGTCACAGCAGTCAGGGGAGCAGGGGGTGACCTAGAACAGAGACAACACACAGGCCTCTTCTCTAGCCCCAACTCAGTGGATTTAAAGCGGTTTTGTGGACCACTGTGAGAAGAGCCCTGATGTAGACCATGAGCATAATGGTATAAAAGACAGCATGGGGGACCATTCCTGGACCATTGTCTATATTACCTGTGTTAACCAACAAATTTTTATTATACACCAACTGTATACTTTATCTACAATTTTTTTCAACCATGCATATTCCTCCTGCAGATATGAATTTATAGTTTAGCATAATCATAGCATACCTTCCAAGAATTTCAGTTTTACCTGGTGGGAGATCATTTATAAGATCCATTTTCTATGAAACCAAATGGACTAAACAACCAAATTCATATGAATTCTATGAGGAAACATGAGTGTTAAGAACATTTTATGGTTATAGCTTTAGCTTCTGCCTCTGAGTTTCCCTGTATAAAAATTTGGTAGCAAAATTTGAAAAGTGGATCCAGATGAAGTAGTTGAGTTAGAGTTTATCACTCTAGTCAAACATCCTGGAAGGCAGTGGGGCCCTGTAGAGTCTGTTTACATGAGGAATTCTGGTACCTTCAGAGAAAGGAAAGAGGAAGTCTTGAATTTAAAATCAGGAGCAGTGGAACAAGATGAGGGAAAAGAGTGATGCTGTGCTCTGCCTGCTGGAAGTAGCCACAACACAGGTTAAGTGTCAATTCAACGTAACTGGCTTCAATAGATCTCCTAACATGGTCCCCTTCAGGGCCACATGGCCTGCAGCCTTTATCAAAGCCTACAAAGACCCTCGTAATCCTAAGAATATGGGGTTTGTTATGCTAGGGAGTGGATAAGACCAAAGGAAGGGGTGATGTTTAAGTCAACTTTTAAGATATGTTATGTGAGACAAGTGTCTGACTGAACCCAAGATATTCCAAGCATTTCTTTAAATTGTTCTACCTTTTTTGCTTTGGCTCTTGGACATGACAGGTTTTACTGTATTTAGAGACAGCTGAATTCTCCCAGGGTTCCTATGATAACTATGTAGGCAACCAGGAAATTCCAGATCCTTCTGTGGTGCTAGAGTTATGGGAGGCCATCTCTCAATTGAAACCTTGGGGCAAGAGCTCCATGAAGATAATTTGCCTATTACTGGCAGAGTTGAGACGTGTGCATCTGACTCCAAAGCTCTTGCTATTTCCAACACCATATGCCTCCATGGAGAGGTGTGTCACTCAGGGAATGTGTCAGCAAAGAGCCTAAGGTCTCTTGGGTAAGTAGCCAAAGAGATCAAATGAAGACATATTGGAAGGATGTGGGTAGAAGAGAATAGTTAGTACCAATGGTGAATGTTTGATTAAGAAAAGTGGTTCTCAATGTTAACGGGTATTAAAGTTGCTTAGGTAGCTTTGAAAGAACTCATGTGCCTGGGTTCCATCCCTGGAAATTCTGATTGGATTGGTCCAGGAGATGTCTGTCATCAGCATTTTAGAAAATATTTAAAAGTGATTTGAATGTGCTGGAAGGGTTGAAAACCACAGGTTTAGAGGCTTTGCTTCTAACTAAAGGCAAAAAAGAAACACGAAAATGTCTACCCTCCTTTCCCTGGGCTAGGAGGCAGTCACTAAACGCTAGAAACTGTGAGAGACAGGCCAGAGCAGAGACAAGGAACAGTGGGTGGTAGGAGGCTGGGGTCTGGGCAGCTATACAGAGTCCCCTGCATGGCCACTGTGACAGCCCTCATGGGTGACCTAGCAGGAGAAGCATGCTGTGGGTAGGAATGGATGGAAGGGGTCTCTGAGTGATAAGAAATGAGGAGTCCCATGGCTCAGGAGCTCTGTCTCCCTCTTCAGAGGTCTTGTAACACAGAGGAGCCCATCCTCCTCCAGGTGGAAGCCATGGATGTGGGAAGGGGCTTCATATATGATGACACAGCCAGTCAGCAATGACCTGGGAGGAGGAACAACGTGATGTGTCTTCCATAAGAAAGAAGACCAGGAATTTATCCAGAATAATCTGACCCAGTGTGTCAGTTAAAGTGCCATCAGGGAAAGACAACCAGTATAATACATGATAGAGATATAGATAGATGAGGATTGATAAGTAATAGGTATAGATAGGTGATGGATAGATAACAGATAGATATAGATAGCTAGATGATAAATAATAAATATACTCTATATAGAGATGGGCATGGATAGATTATACATAGATAATATTGATAGATGATAGCTCTACTGTAGATATAGTTGATAGGAAGATTAGATAGGTGAGATATAGATCTTTTGAATGGCTTATGAGATTGTCAGGGTCAGTTAGGCAAGACTGAAATCTTTAGGGCAGGTCTTTAGGAAGGACAGGCTGAATAGTCTTGGGCAGAAACTGAAGCTTCAGTCCAAAAATCAGGTTTTGTTTCTCCCTCAGGGAAACCACAGTTCTATTCTTAAAGCCTTTCAACTGATTGAATGAGGCCTACTTAGGTTGTATAGGAGAGTCTCTTTTACATGAAGTCAACTGTAAATCTTAACTGTTCATCTAACTTCCAAAATGCCTCCAGAAGAACGCCTGGAATCAGCCAACTCAGTACTGAAGTCTAGCCAAGTTGACACATAAAAGTGACCCTTACAGGGAAGTTAATGAAGTCCTATAAAATAACATTCCTACCCCAAACTTACCATTTACATATATGACACCACCAAATCCCAGTTTATTGGGCTTTTTCCTTCTTATGGTTCCTTGGTAACTATAATTTTCAAGCAGTCAATGATTTCTGGGAATTTTTCTGATAGTTATCACTCATGTCCATGCTTTCTCCAAGCCCATGTGTGCCAGCCTCACACGAACTCCCAAGCCCTTACAGAGATCCATCAGGAGGCTAGCAGGAGTCTCTGCTCAACTCTTTTTTTTAAAGTGAGAAAGCAGGATCTATTGAGAGAACAGAAAATCTCCCACAGTGGGAGGGGACCTGAAGGGGTTACCCTCCGCTCAATTCTTATTAGCTTTGTACCAACAAGTCATGAAGTAACTTTTCTTGTATTTCTCCCCTGTGTTAAAAAGAAAGAAAGAAAGAAAGAAAGAAAGAAAGAAAGAAAGAAAGAAAGAAAGGAAGGAAGGAAGAAAGAAAGAAAGAAAAAGAAAGAAAGAAAGAAAATCTGTCCAGTCTAAATTCCTTGTCTCAGTATCCTGGTTCTTCCATCATTCCTTGCATAACAACTTCTCCCCTTGTTTTCCAGCATAAAGACTCCTCTCTGGCAATACCTTCTTTTGATCATACCTGAACACACCAGTATCATTTTCTGCTGTTCATCCAATTTGGTGGTTTTAACAATTGCTTCTCCCAATCTCTAAGCTGGTATTTGCTCAGGACTTTGTAGTCCTATGTGGAGTGCTAAGGAGTTACCAGCAGAGTGAACACCTCAAGGTAAAGTAAAATGTCAGTGTAAATTCAGTCTACTAACAACCCATTAGTGAGAGTCTAATGAGAAGTGAGGAAAGAATGATGTAGTTTTCTGTTAGGTTAAACCTTATGAAATTGCTGTTTAGAGGGATCAAAACCAGTTGAATATCAGCAATTTCATATGGCATGGATGAGTTTAGAGTCAGCTGTGAGTGGGGGTGTAGGACAGGAGGACGAATGCTGTCCATCCCACTGGTTTATTCTCCTGTGGCTGGAACAGAGGTGGCCTCCTCTGAAACAATGGGTGTGAACATGGTGGCTGTGTGGGGCTGCCAGCAGGTTAGCCAGTGGCAATCTCTAAGCAGGGGTGCTAGTACTGGTGGAGAGACAAATGGGAAATCATCACCTGGATCCTTGGGGAAACTGAATTGGCAATGTGAAAAAAATATAAGTACAATGTTCATGGACATTTAATTATTTTTCTTTGGTGAGTGAGCTTTAGATTATTCTGTCTACTTCCTTACTCATTTATTGCTATCAACAATTTGTAATTAACAACCTATTAGCCAGATTTTTGTTCATATTCAAAATTATTTCTTTCATAAGAAAGCCTAGCAGTGGAATTACTTGGTCCAACCTTATGAAACATGGCTAGGTTTTTTGACGTGCATTCCCACCAGCCCATGTGTGAGAGGGTTTGTTTCTCCACCTGTTACCAACTGTATTAGCATTTTGCCAATATGATAAGCACATCATAGTTTATTACTCTTTGCATGATTTTTTTAAACCACTAACACTGCTGACCGTTTAGTTGAGATGTTTGTATTGCTTTTGAAATTTTTTTTTAAAAAGTAAATGTAGTTTATTTAATACAAACATGGGATTCCATTTTTATACTTTTTTGATATTTCAGATCAGACCAGGATCAGGAACTAAGATTGCTGCCAAAATATCTTGAATGAATTCTTATTTAGTGTTGATACTGGGTAATTTGTTCCTTCTAGGTGTTCCCCCACCCCATCTCTTTGCATTTTTGTTTTCATTGTGTAGAAAGCTTGCCAAGAAGTTAGGCTTCATAATAACGTTTAAAAAAAATGCTTTACAATCCTTATGAAAGTTTATAAAATTTTAATCCTAATATTTAGCTAATGTTAAAACTCTATAAAATTACACAGAGGGAGAAAAAATGAAAGAGATGCAGAAAGAAGAAGGGAATAGGTAGGGGAGTTGGGGGGGGAGAGAGAGGAGACAGATGGGGGGGAGAAAGAGAGAGAGGGAGAGAGAGAGAGAGATTGATTGTGAGAAAAAAAACACATTTCCTTAGACCAAAGACCAAATTGAATCGGCAGGCCGTGTGAAGGGTGCTGTTTATAGTATCTCTATTGCAAGGATTCTTCGTTTGGTTTTCGAGAACGAATATTCATTATTCCATGAATTCTACCCATCAGCACTGGCTCTTAAAGAACATCAAATGGTCTGTAACGGGCCAGATATGAAAGTGAAAGTACAACAGAGACAATAAAGCACACTTAGAACGTATTTTCCCACTCTAGGGATTTGATTATGTGAATTCCGACTTTCAAAAAGAATATTCTGTTGATCCAAAGTGACAAACAGAGAAAATTGACACAACAACTTGCAATAAAGGAGGAATACAATTGATAGAATCTGGATGAATCCTCTGCCACATTATAAAAATATTTGCATAACATCATTTGAATTCTCCACTTTTCTCTAAAGAAAGAACTAAGGTATGATGCCAGGCAAGAATAGACCATGAAAAGCTGTTGGGACCTCCTGCTTGTTGCTTGCTTCATTTTACTGACATGTGACATTTTCTTAACCAGAAATGGTAAGTGATTGTATTGGTTTAGTTAATAACTGACTTCTTAGTTCCAAAATTGGAACTTTTGTAGATGATGGCTTGTGCAAGAAACAGAATCACAGGAACTGGTGAAATAGAAGTAAGGATATTAAAATGTCTCCTCCTATCTTCCTGAGAATGAAGAGAATTCCCAAGAGAGGAGAATTAAAGATAGTGGCACAGTTCAGCTATTCCATAAGTCCCTAAGAATTTGATTTTATTCCTTGCCTGTTCTGGAGAGGCATAGTCATCATATTGGTGATCTCAAAGGGTATATCTTGTTGCCTCAGTATATCACAGAAAGATTATCAGACCCTGACTCTTATCTAGAATAGTAAAACTTTTAAAATTATGGAGCTAGAATTTCTGGAAAAGTTAAGGTCAAGGTGACTACCTAAATTCTAATCTTGCCACGCATCCTCCAAAACAATACAAATCAATGAGAAAGGCAAATAAAATCATAGACATTTCACACTTTGCATACTACTCAACACAACAGGAAAACAGAAAACATTAAAATTCATGTTACCTAAATACATAAGCACAACTGTCCAATGGGATTATTTTCTTGAGTTTGTACCTAAGATTGAAAAGAACAAGGTGGAATCCCCAAAAAACAAACAAAACACACACACGCACAAAACTGCACAAAAAAGAGAAGAAAGAAACCAAGACTGAATTAAAGCCACTCCACAAAAAAAGTTTCTCTCTTTCGTGTGCGCACACACACACACACACACACACCAATAAAATAAAATAAACTGAAAAGAAGCACTGGTATTTCAGACCACTGGCCTCAGGGAAGGGACCAAAAAGGGCATGACCTAAAGTGGCCTAAAGAGACAGTCTTGAAAAGATGTCACTTCTGTGATAAGAGAGTAAAAATAAAGAGAAAGACAAACTTTGGAAACTGAGTTTTGAAGGGCAAAATAAACAACACGGAGAAAATTAGCATCCTGTAAGACCAAATCAAATTGTTTCAATAAATCAAAAGACATGCAGCCACCTCCACCTTGCTTCCCAAAAAATATTCACCTAGAAAAAGAAATCATACTTTGCTACACTGAAAAAGTTGTCTTGAGCTAGGACTGTCAAAACACCTGAAACCACCAGCCTTTGTCTATTGAATGGGAGCAGTGCAAGCAGTCATTAGATATGCAATGCCACTATAAGAAGAAAATGCAAAAGGATAATGAAACATTTAAGCTGATATACACTTCTCCTTCAACAATTAACCTGATGCAGAAGAAAGTGTATTTCAACACTCCAAACCAAATTAAATATTCCCTAAACACTATACATATATATACATATGTACATAATATGTATTATAGATATACAAATATATATATAACATATATTATACACTCACATGCATACACGTGGAGTCAAAAATTCAAAAACTAAGAACATAAATAAACAGAAAGGGGAAAGTAGACGTAAAATGATAACTTTAGATGATGACATTTGATGTACTTTAGTTGTAGATCTAAGCCCAACGCAAAGGTGAGGAGAAGTGGATGCATAATATTTTAGTGTTATACATTCTGATAAAGTAGAAATAATGCAACTAAAGAAATGGTGCAAGAAGGAAGAGTGGGAGAAGAAAGTGTGACAAGCATATTGATTGCTGAGTAGATGGGAGCAAAATGATTGATGAAAAACTAATAACCTGGGTGGTAAAAGTTTAGGGTAAAAGTTTAGGGCAAAGGTACAAATAATCTGCTTAAATACTAAAAAATATTTTAAAATAAAAATGTAAAGAAAGCGAATGACATAAAAAAGGAACTACCATAATGCATGTAATTATACCAAAATAATATGATAGAGTTGAAACCAAATATAACAATCATATGAATGTGGATGGGCTTAATTGATTTTAAACTATTTTAAACTTTACTCACAAACAAGACACAGCTCCGACATACAAGAAACACATCTTTCCCCCAAATAATTAGTGGCTCAGATAGCCTAAAAATAAAGGAATATAAAAAATCTTGCCAAAAAAAATCAAAATAAGAGGCTATAATCATGATGCCAGCAAAGTATATCTCAAGCCAGAAAATATTATACTTGACTAAAAAGGATGCATTTCAATGCTAAAAACCACAATTCACAATGAAGATATAATAGTTGTAAACATCTATGCATCAAGTAACATAGTAACCACTTTTATAAAGCAAAGAGACATCTGAGCACACTAATAATGGGGGATGGTGGTAGTATAATACTCATTCTTGATATGACAGACCAAGTAGACAAAAAAATAAATAAAGCTATTGAAGATCTAAATGATAGAATCAATAAGGCACATCCTATATTTATATATCAGCATTTACATCCTGATAACAAGGAATACAGCTTAAGCACACAGGCAACACTGACCAAAATTGATGCCATATTAGGTTATAAAGAAGGAATCAGAATGTTCTATAAAGCATAACTATTATAGCACACTCCAATCACAAGGTAATAAAATTAGAAGTTAATCAGAAAGAAAAGCCCTTCCCCCATCACCTGGAAATTTTTTAAAAAGCTCCTATTAATGGTTGTGTAAAAGGAGAAATATAAACCTAAACCTAAATAAATTCTAAAAGTTCATGAAAATGAAAATACTACATATTTGACTCTACAGTGTACATTTAAGACAGTTATCAGGAAAATTCATTGCCTTGAACATATCAATAATCATAAAAGAATACAAATAAATAAATTAAAATATCACCTTCTAAAGGCAGAAAAAGAACAACCAAGTAAACTAAATGAGAGAAAAACAGAAGAAAAAATAAAAATAAAAGCATAAATGAGGTAGAACATATAAAAACTGAACATTTAATTAATAAATGAGAATTCTGATTTTCAAAAAATGAACAAAGCAGACAAAGCATTAGCTAGGTTAAACAAGAAAAGGAGGGAGAAAGGGAAAACGTACAAAATATGAAATGACAGGGGGGAATGACAATGAAGCAGAAGTTTTTAAAACAACACAAAAGATTATTTTGCAGATCTTGATGAAAGAAAATGTGAAAATAGAGATAAATTTGATAAATCCCCAAATGTAAAATGATTTACTTACAGAAGACAGACAAAAACAGAGTGAAAAGGATAGATAGAGGGGAGTACAGTGGGCACAGCTTGGAAAGGATGGGAGCGTGATACTCTGAATCTTCCTTTTTGTGTAATTCAGACTTTTGGAGCTATATTAAGTGCTGGGATTACGGTGTGAGCCACCATGCCTGACCCCAAGTAATTTTTTTTAACACAGCATTTACATCATATATCCTCACTACAGACAAAAATTTTGAATGAAAATTGAACTGTAGGTAGGAAGTTTAGTGTGGGTTAGCAGTTATGAAATCACTTCCTATACATTCTAGGATTAAGCAGTAAGTAAATAGATGGATAGATACTGGGAACAAGGCTTCTCATTGCTGAAAAAGGCAATTATAAATGTGAATATAGGGAAAGGTGAATGAATCTTATATTATTAAAGTACAATTGGATATTGAAATGAAGTTGGAAGAATCACTATCTTTATGTATATACTTCCTAGCTCTATTTACTAAAGGCTAAAGCAATTAACACTCCAGCAACAGAGAGTACACCTAGTGCCAAGATCTTGATTCCTAAACATACATTCATTAAAAAAAAAAGCAAGACTCCTGTGATAAATAAGCTCATTCCAAGACTGGAACTAGGGAAATACAAGGCAGGTCCAGAACATTTTATTGTTAAAAAATGTAAGAAATAACTAAAAGAATGATGCAGACATTTCAGGAGGATATATAGCCAGCTTTAAGGGACACTAGTGGAAAAGTCTAGAGCAATCTGAACACCAATATTAACAATGTAAGCAATGGATTGTAATCTATTAAAGAAAATGATTGATTAAGTCCACACCAATAAAGATTAATAAGTAAAGAAATAAATAAATGAGAAAATGGAAAGATATTTATTACAACCAACAAATGATGATAGAATTAGAATATCATTAGTTGGCAAAAATTATAGTAATAATTGATTCAGGCAAGAATCATCAGTGGCTAAACCTAATGTGTCACCAGTATTGGGACAATTGCTACTCTGTGCTTTTTTGATTCAATGTGTTGAGAAGAATATAATATCACTTCCATGTTATTTCTACCAACAATGAATGATTTGAATTAAATCACAATGAAACATTAGCTAAATCTATTCAAGGGACATTTTACAAAATGACTGACTTAATTTCTTTAAAAATACCAACGTTATGAAACACAAAGCATGAGAAACTAAGATTAAGGGATATTAAAGAGACATGGTAACTAAGTATAAAGCATGATAATTCTGGGTTGAATCCAGGGCCAGAAGCATTATTTTTGTCTCTTGCTATAAAGAATACTACTATGACAACTGATTAAATTTTAATAAGATGTGTAAATTAGATAATAGCACAGAATCCATGTAAATTTTCTGATTTTTACAGTTGTACTGTGGTTACATAAGAGATTATCCTTGATTTTTAGAAAATAGACACTAAGTAATTTAGGCCTTAACTGAATATGCGCTCTCAAATGCTTCAGAAAAAATAGAAAATGATAGAGCAAGTATGGTAAAATAATGTCTGATAATCTTGATAAAGGCTACATGTGAATTTTTATTCATCAATATTAGAATTATATCTTTCAATTATTTTTGGACTGCAAAAAACTTTCCCATTTGAAATAATTTCAGACTGACAGAAAAGTTGCAATAATACAAAGATATAATTAAGATAGTACAGAGTAGAAGAAGATATTTACAACGGACGAAGGGCTTGCTTATAGAATGCATAAGGACGTCTTTCACATCAATAAGGAAAACAAAAACAATGTAATAGAAAAATGGGCAAAGGACTTTGAAGCACTTTATACAAGAGGATACCCAAATAGCCAATACAGGCGTGAAAAAGAATTCAATCTTACCAGTCACTCAAGAAATGCAGCCTGAACCACTGTGAGATGCCGCTATGCAACAAGTGAAATGACCCGGATTTAAAATCCCGGCAAGTCCAATGCTTGCGAAGAACGCAGAGCAGGCCGTGCTGGGTGGCTCAGCCCGTCAACCCAGCACTTTGGGAGGCCGAGGCGAGAGCATTGCCTGAACCCGCGGGTTCGCGTCCAGACTCGCGCCACGTGGCGAGGCCTCCTCTCTACAACAAATCAAAAACTTAGCCGGGCTGTGGTGGCGCGTGCCTGTGCTTCTGGCTGCTTGGAAGGCGGAGGCCGAAGGATCGCTGGAGCCCAGCAGGTCGTGAGTGTGCCACTGCCCTCCTGCCTGGGCCACGGAGTGAGACTCCAACTCAAAAAAAAAAAAAAAGAAAAGATGGACAGCAACAGGAACTCTCAGATATTGTGGGTGGAATGAATATTGGAAAACCACTTTTGAAAAACTGACCTTATCTATTAAAGTTGAAAGTATGTGTAATTTATGACTCCACAATCTCACTTCTAATCACATATCCTATGTAACAATAACACATTCAGTAAAAAATGTACAGTTCTTCAACAGAAGATTGAATATTTTATGGGAGATGTTTACCAGCTAGCATTATACAGCAATAAGAACACACAGAGCAATATGGTTGAATCTCACAAAAATGTGAAAGGAAAAAAACCATATATAGTTTATGGTTGTGTTTATATGTATGTATACACACACACACACACACACACACACACACACAATATTCTAAGAAGGAACAAAGAGAACAACGAAAGACGTATAATGGGAAAAAGCAGGAATAGCTCTAACCTTGAGCCAGGTCAAGTAGAAAGAATGAATCGGACCCTACTTCACTATATAACAGACAAAATTAAACTACGTTGGTAGAAGTAATTATTTGCAAACTTTCAGCGGAAGGAGGAGCCACACGAGGGTTTCTTGAGCTCTGATGATGCCGATGGATGATTTTCTATTTCTTGCCCTGGATGGTAGTTACACAATTGTGTTCACTTTGTGATAACTGAGTTGACATTTATGTCATCTGCCCTCTCTTCTGTATGTGTCACATGCAACACAAAATTAAGGAACAGGAAAACTAAAGAGACATAACAACAACAAAAATAGCAAAAACAATTTTCAAAGTCATTTTGCCACAAAGTTGGAAGACTGGGTAGCTAAAAGACACACTCTTATAGTTCTAATATAATAACATCAATACCTAAATTCAAACTGAAGATATATATAAATGAATCACATCATCCAGATTTATAGCTAATTTCCACATGAATCAATTGGTTTAGGTAATAGTTTGGGACCCAGGGAAAAATACCATGCTAATAATTTTTCTGGGGCCGATGAAGTTAACTCTGTGGATTACACAGGACCCTTGTCATGATGGAAATATGGCACCAAAATGTCATATATTCTTATGGCTTGGTCATATTTGACTTTTCACTTGACAAAACTTGTTTTAGTGATCACCCTTATATTTGATTCAGTATAACATGCTTCAGTAGCATACTTCAGTATAAGTTTTTCCAGCAGAGTCTAACATTATTCTGAATGCTGGTTTTATCCTCTAGAACAAGAGAGCTTCTCTCCCTCATTTGTTATGGTAACTTTTATTTTAATATTTTAGACCATAGAACAGTCATTTTTCACAGTCAATGGCTAATTAAATTTAATGATTTGTTTCTGGTGCTCACCAATGTTTCCTTATCTTAGTCGTTTCCTCTGGGTTTCATTTTTCTGCCAAAGAGAAGAATGTTCTTAATTTGTTCTTTTAGTAAGCTGTAGATGGTAAACTCTTACAGTCTTTGAACATCAGAGAATGTCTTTATTTTGCACTCTCATTTGAAGAATGATCATGTTCAGTGTTCAAAGTTGACAATTACTTTTCCTTGGCACTTTGAAGATAATTCTCCATTATTGCTGATTAGAAGTCTGTTACCAATCTGTTATTCTTCTGTGGTAATCTGTCTTTTCAATGTGTTCGCTTGAAGATGTTCTCCTTATTCTTGATGTTCTGCCATTTCATGATTGTGTGTGGGTGAGATTTTACTTTTAGTTGCCCTGATTAGAACTCAGAATGAATTGTCTGAGAGATCAGGTATTTTTGCAATTCTAGAAAAATCTCAGTGGTTATCTTTGAAATATTTGTTTCCATTTATTCCCTTCAT
Organism: Cephalopachus bancanus; assembly: GCA_027257055.1. NCBI lineage: Eukaryota > Metazoa > Chordata > Mammalia > Primates > Tarsiidae > Cephalopachus > Cephalopachus bancanus. The sequence goes on along the minus strand of JAPVLO010000178.1, from coordinate 2,653,560 downwards.
TCTCTTTTAATGAAAATTCTTTAAAAAAAACAATTGCAGCCTCTAAATCTATTTTTTATATACCTCACCTTTTTTAAATTAAAATAAAATCTTTGGTCCCTCAACCAACTCATCTCCTACAAGTAGCCATCAATAACAATCATTGGGGAAAAGGAGACCAAATTTAGTAGCAAATGGTGCTAAGAAAACTGGCTAGCCACATACAGAATAATGAAACTGAACCACTACCTATCGCCATATACAAAAATCAACTCAAAATGGATCAAGGACCTAAATGTAGAACCTCAAACAATAGAATCTTAGAAGAAAATGTAGGAAACACACTTCTGGACAAGAGAGTGGGCAATGAATTCATCACTAAGTACCCCAAAGCAAATGCCATAAAAGCTAGGACAGACAGGTGGGACTTCATCAAACCTAAAAACTTTTGCACAGCAAAAAGTCAAACAAACAAACAAAACCATCAAGACCATAAAGAGACAACCCATTGAATGGGAAAAAGTATTTTCAAGTTATGCCTCTGATAAAGGACTAATATCTAGGATCTACAAGGAACTCTAATTAACTGAAAGAAAAAAAATTCATTAAAAAGTGGGCGTGGGCAAAGCACATGAACAGACACTTCGCAAAGGATGACATGCAAGCAGCCAACAGAACATAAAAAATACTCAGCCTCCCTGATCATCAGAGAAATGCAAATCAAAATTACAATGAGATACCACCTAACTCTGGTAAGGATGGCTATCATTAAAAAGTAAAAAAAAACAACAACAACAGGTGCTGGCATGGCTGCAGAGAAAAGGAATGCTTCTGTAATGTCCGTGGGAATGTAAGCTAGTTCATCCACTATGGAAAGCAGTGTGGCAATTTCGCAAAGAACTAAAAATTGAGCTTCCATATGATCAGCAGTGCCTCTCCTGGGAATATACCCAGAGGAACATGAATCACTCTACCAAAAAGACACCTGCACACAGATGTTTCTTGTCACACTAGTCACGATAGCAAAAACACAGAACTAATTCTGTTGCCCATTGAAAGTGAACTGGATAGGCTGAACTCGGTGGTTCAGCCTGTAATCCCAGCACTTTGGGAGGCCAAGGTGAGTGGATTGCCTGAGACTGCGGATTTGAGACCAGCCTGGGCAATTTGGCGAGACTTCATCTATACAATAAAATAAAATAAAATTAGCCAGGCATAGTAATGCACGCTTGTAGTTCTGACTACTTGGAAGACTGAGACAGAAGGATCACCTGAACCCAGCAGGGCGATGCTGGGGTGGCAGTGAGCATGCCACAGCACTCCAGCCTGGGCAACAGAGTGAGACTCCCACTCAAAAAAAAAAGAAAAGAAAATAGAAAGTGAACTGAATAAAGGAAATATGGTACATATACACAATGGAATGTTACGCAGGCATAAAGAGGAATAAATCATGTCCTGAACAGCAACATGGATGCAGCTAGAAGCCATCATGCTAAATGAACTCTTGCAGAAACAAAGAACTGAATAGTGCATGTTCTCATTCATAAGTGGACCCTGAACACTAGTTGCATTAGCACAAAGGTGGAATCTGTGTTGAGTAACACTGCTTGGGGAGGGGGGCGTGACAAAAGGGTACCTGATTCACTACCGGGGAGTGATGGCCATCTAGAAACTCATACTTCACATGCATGCAGCCTACTTTTGTAGTAAATCCTCACTTGCACTCCACAACTCTGAAATGTATTTTTTAAAAATAAAATCTTCGTTTTCCTAGTCCGAGTTCTGGGTAACTTCTTCATCACTGGCTTCTAGCTCTCTAATTCTTTTGGCATCCACTTTAAAATTTGACTATTTTTCTATTTATTGAATTTTTGATGTCTGTATTTTATTTTTTATAAATTTTGGATTTTAGGAATATCTACTATTATTTTTCACTGTTTTCCTAGTTTCCTAAGGTATAATTTGCATCACTCAATTTAAGTTTATAGTTTGATACACTTTTGGCATTGTAAACAGTCTTATAACCACCACTGCAATCAAGATATTGGACATTTCTTTCTTTTTTTAAAAAAAATAGCAGAACTAATATTTTATTGTCTTTTATAATTGATGACAGTTGGTTATATAGCCTCTATACTTAATACATTTTGTAAATAAAAAAAAAACCTCCAAGTTTTAAATAGCCAATGGCTGGTTATGTTTTCAGAAAATATAATTAGATTAATTCATTAATGGTGGCTTCAAGCTTTCCCTTATTAGCTCCAGAAAATCCACCCACCTTTTGTCCCTTTTTAAAAAACAGGAAGGTTGGCATTCATTTGACTTCACACTCTGAAGCAACATCCTGACAGTCATACACATTCACTTCAAGGAATATTTTTCAGAGAGGGAATGAAAGAAAGGCTTGATCATTTTGCAAGGCCCACACACTGGAAGTCAACTACAACAAGTTTATCACCTACAGCTTCCAAGACATCCTGAAAAAAGGCCTTGCTGTTGATCTGTTTCACCATTTTGGCTGTTGGGGTCTGGGGAGAGGCTGTAAGAACTGATGGAAATGGATTCTCAGCACTGGACCGAGATTCAAGATATTGGACATTTCTAATATCCCAGAAAGTTCCCTCATGTCCCTTTGCAGTCAATCCTCTTCCCAGACTTTTAGCTTTGGGTAACAAACATGCATCTTTCTGTTATCAAAGTGTTGCCTTTTCTAGGACTTCACATGGAAGAAATCATACCGTTTACAATCTATTACCTTGAATTTCTTTCATGTCACATAACATTTTTATGATTCATCCATGTTGTTGCATGTATTGGTGTTTTGTTTCTTTTTATTGCTGAGTAGTATTCTATAACATATATGGAGTTTACAAGTTTTTACCTTATTGTAGTAAGAACATTTAACATGAGCTCTACCTTCTTAACATGTTTGTTAGCGTACACTACATTAGGTTAACAAGACAAAATGTTGTACAGCTTATCTCTAGAGTGTCTACGTCTTCTTGACTGAAACTCTGTGCCCACTGATTACCATCTCTCTGTTTTCCCCTTCTTCCGGCTTTTGCTAACTACTCTTTCACTCTGATTGTATGAGTTTGACTGTTTTAGTTACTTTATATAAATGGATTCATACAATATCTGTGTTTCTATTTCTGTCTTATTTTCCTGAGCATTATGCCCTTTGGACTCATCCATGTCATCACATATGGTAGAATGTTCTTCCTTTTAAAGACTGAATCATATTCCATTGTATGCATAGACCATGTTTGCTTTATTCATCTGTCGATGAACATTTAGGATGTTTCTACATCTTGGTTACTATGAACAGTGCTGAACGAACACGGTAGTAGTTATCGCTCTGTCACTCTATATCTCTTGGAGATCCTGATTTCCTTTCTTAATCTAATTTTATTTGAAGGATGTGGGATACAATTCAGGATCAGATATACAAATGGTCATTGTACAGGTAAAGTTTGGGCCTCACTTTGGTCCCCACTTCGCCTCGTTTGAAAGCAGGTATCTTTATTTATGAAGTGTGGCTTCCCTTCCCTGGCAGTGTCCCACTACTGCCAATCCCTTTTTTATGGTATTATGATGATTGTTCAGGGTCCACCTATGAGTAAGACCATGTGGTACTCAGTTCTTTGTTTCCGATTCTGATTTCAAGTATTCTAAACAAATACTCAGAATTGAGATTGCCAAATCCATACAGTGGTTCTATTTTTATTTTTCAGAGAAACTTTCAAACTGTTTTCCATAGTGGTTGCAAAATTTTGCATTCCCACCATCAGTATGCTAGGGTTCTAATTTCTTCACATCCTTGTCATTTTTTTTCCCAAAATAATTGCCATACTGATGGTTATGAGGTTATATTTCATTATGGTTTTGATTTGCATTTTTCTGGTGATGAATAATGTTAAACATTTTTTACATACCTGTTGGCCGTTTGTCTTCCTTGGAAAAAAATGTCTGTTCAAATCTTTAGCTCATTTTAAAATAGGATTATTAGTTTTTTTTCTATTGAGTTGTAAGAATTACTTATACAATTTGGAGATTAATCCCTTATCCTATAGATGGTTTACACATATTTTTTCTCCCATTCTATAGGTTACCTTTTCATTCTTTTTTCCTTTTCTATGCAGAAGGTTTTCAGACAGCATCTGATACATAGAAAACCCTGAAGATTCCATTAAAAAAACTGTTAGAATTATTGAACATGTTCAATAAAGTTTCAGGATACAAAATAAACACATATAAATCATGTATATTTCAGTATACTAACAATAAACTATCTTAAAAACAGGTTACAAAAACATTTCATTTACAGTAGCACCAAAAAGAACAAAATACTTAGGAATACATTTAACTCAAGAGGCCAAAGACTTGTATACAGTAAAGTATAAACTGTTGATGAAAGAAACTAAAGAAGGCATAAACAAATGGAGAGATATCCTTGTTTGTGGATTGTAAAACTTAATATTAAAATGTCCATATTACTCAAAGTGATCTCCTGATTCAATGCATTTCTTATCATCATCCCAATCATATTTTTTACAAAGATAGAAAAAACAAATCTACAATTCATACGACACTACAAAAGACCAAGAATAGCCAAACCAATCTTGAGGAAGAAGAATAAAGCTAGAGGCATCACACTTTTTGATTTCAAATTATATTATAAAGTTACAGTAGTCAATACAGTGTGAAACTGGCATGAAAACAGATATATAGATCAATGAAACAGAATAGAGAGACTAGAAATAAATCCATGCATATATGGTCAGCTGATCTTGGCAAAGTGCCAAGATTACATGATGGAGAAAGGGTAGTTTTTTCGATGTATGTTGGAAAAACTGGACATGACCCTTGTCTTACACCATTCACACAAGTCAATTCAAAAATGGATTAAAGACTTAAACATAAGGCTTTGTACTGTAAAACTCGTAGAAAAACACATAAGGGAAAAACTCCATGACATTGGTCTTGGCAGTGATTTTAAGGATATGACACCAAAAACACAGATACAAAGACAAAAGAAAAAAAGTATTCCATAGTATACTTTTCCCCAAAAACTGAAATTTACTTATAAAAATTGTGTATTTAATTTTACATTTTAAACTGTACATATAAAGTATTCTATACACCCATCAAGATGATTTCTCCACTGCTCAGTTTTTGAACTCATCAGTTTTGATGCCTTTTAGTGCTTCTGACATTTTTGTTTCACCTCTTTCACATTGACAAAATGTTTCTGTTTGAGGACTTTTTTTCAACCAGAGATACAAAAAAGAAAAAGTTGTTCAGGACAAGATAGGGTGAATAGGGAGTGTGGGGAATGGGGGGGTCATACCTTTTTTTGGTCAAAAACTGCTCAGTACTCAGCATGGTGTGCGAAGGTGTGTTATCATGGTGGAAGAATGGTCACCTGTTTGCCACAACTTGGGACACTTCTTTTGCAAATAGTGACACAAACTTCTCAAAACTTGCAGAGAAAAACTTTGGTTGACCATTTGATCCAAGTGTACTACAAGGGGCCCACCCTCCAAAAAAAATAATTTCAGTTTTTTGGGGGGACCTTCCCTGTATGTGTATATGTGTACATATGTGTTTCTCTATATATAATGTGTGTGTGTGTATGTGTGTTCACTCATGTGTGTGTGTCTATATAGATGAATAATTTGATTTACTCATTCATTTATTGATAGACCCTTGAGATGGTCCTAATTTTTGGCTATTATGAATAATGCTACTATAAATATTCATGTATAAATCTTTGTGTGGACACATATTTTTATTTCTCTTGGATAAGAACCTAAGAGTAGAATTGTTGGATGATGTGATAAGTGTGTGTTTAGCTTCATAAAACACTACTAAACTGTTTTCCAAAGTTGACGTGTCATTTTACATTTTAAACAGAATGTATGAGAATTCCATATACTTCATATCCTTATCAATACTCGGTATTATCAGACTTTTAAATTTTAGCCCTTTAATGGATGTGTAATGGTATCTCATCATGGTTTTAAAATTTTCCTGATAATTAGTAATGTTGTACATGTTTTAACATATTTATTGGCCATATATATTTTGGATATAAATTTTTGTCACATATATGCTTTCCAAATATTTTCTCCCATACTGTGGCTTCTCTTTTTATTTTCTTAACTCTCTTTTAAAGCAAAATTTGTCAATTTAATAGAATTTATTTTAATACCTTTTTTGTTCTATGTTTTGACTTATTGTGTATTGTTTAGATCATCATCACCTAATCAAATGTCACAATGACTTTCTCTTCTGTATTCTTCTGGAAGTTTCACAATTTAGACGTTATATTTAGGCTTAAATATCAATGCTTGATCATTTTGTTAAACATAGTATAAGATAAATATTGAGGTCAATTTGCTTTCATACAGATATCCAGCTATTTGAATAACATTTTGTGTAAAGATTATCCTTATGGTCCAAAAACAGTTGGTCATATCATCGAAGCTCTGTTCTAGGTACTACATGAATCCATGGGTCTATATGTATGTCAATACAACAGTGCCATACTGTTTTGAATCCTGTAGTTAAATCTTGAAATTTGATCACAGAAGTCCTCTACTTGTTCTTATTTTCAAAAATTAATATGCATATGAAAAGACACTTAACATTATATGCCACCGGGGGATTACAAATACCATCATCACCCATCTACTGAATGACCACAATCCGCAACACTGATAACAGAAAATGGGGGAAACCATGTGAAGCAACAGGAGTTCTAACTCATTGTGGATCAGAATGCAAAAGGGTTTGGCCACCTTGAAAGGCAGTTTGGCACGTTCTTATAAAACGAAGCACACTTTTGCCATTTGATCCAGCAATTGTGCTTTTGTTATTTACACAAATGAATGGAAAACTTATGTTCACACAAAAATCTGCACACAGATGTTTATAGCAGCTTTGCTTGTAATTGCCAGAACTTGGAAGCAAACATGTATTTTAGCAGGTTAGTGGATAAACACATTGTAGTAAATTCAGAAAATGGAGTATTATTCAATGCTAAAAAGAAAGAAACCAGCAAGCCACGAAAAGAGCCACGGGAAACGTAATTGCATATCATTAAGTGAAAAGAGTCAATCTGAGAAGACCGCATATTGTATGATTCCACCTACATGTTATCCTGGAAAAGGTAAAACAATGGAGTCAGTAAAGGGATCAGTGGTTGCCAGGGTCTAGGGGAATAAAGGGATAAATAGAGCACGTAGGATTCTAGGGCAGCAGAGCTATTCTATAAGATACTATAACAGTGGGTGCATGTCATTATTCTTTGTGAAAATCACAGAATGTAAAAAGAGTGAATCCTAATGTGACCTATGGACTCTGAGTGACAATGATATGTCAATGTAGGTTTATCCACTGTCACAAATGTCTCACTCTGGAGGGGGAAGTTGACAACAGGAACAGTGTGTGTGTGGGGTGGGGAAAAGGCTGTGGAGATTCTCTGCATGTTATATTCAATTTTGCTGCAAATTTAAAACTGCTCTTTAAAAAAGTCTTTAAAAAACTGAAAACATCTTTTAAAGTGATGAAGTTTAACTACGCAAGGTAACAAAATCCCATTAAAATGCTAGCAAATCTGAAAAATAATTTACTGCACTATCTACAGCAGAAATAATCTAGAATGCTTCCATCAATGTGAAGGATAAGACATAGAACAAGTAATTTTGGACTGAAGACATGATTCTGGAGACCTCACGTAGTGTTTATCTTGTCCATCATTCACCTGGTGAGTATGCATTTCCAGCTTGTCTGTAATCTGTATAACCGAATCATTTTCCAAACCATTCTTCCCAGTCTTGTTTATAAAGATATGATGTACATGTTCCAATGTCTTGCTGAAAGTCAAGTACACAGACTATGTACCAGTCTAGGAATAGTATAAAAAAGTCATGAGGTTTCTCTGCTCTCTGTTCGCGAATCTATATTGGCTATTAATGATCCTCACTTTATTTTCTACATTTAGATTAGTCCAGCAAATGTTTATTGAGTGCCTATAATGTGTTAAGTCATTGTGGTAGTTGCAGGGAAAAGAAAACAATCCCTATTTTCAAGGGGTTTCTTGTCTATTGAGTGCATAAACAATCTCTTATGTTGTTAATTTTGCAATCCGACAGGATGAACTTTATAATGACCAAACAATGCTCGTGAGTCCCTTCTGCTTCCTTTTGTTGAAAATTTGTATTCCAGAACTTCTCATGTGGCACATCACCTCATGTCCCCAGTCCTCAGACCATACTGACAGGCTCCAGGATATTTCTGGTGTGCCCTGGCCAGATGATCACTTTCCCTTTATCTCCTGACTTGATCTGAATTTCCTCTGATCCATTTTATTTCTACCCAGTTTAAGAATCATAGTCATTGAGAAGTTGGGCAGGGAAAAGAGGCAGAACGATTTTCTCCTCTATTATTTATTCATACCTTTGAGCTCGGACCATCAACTTACCCATCCCTTTCATTGTCGCTGTTTAAACATAACTGAAAATACACCCCACCCAATCATCCCAAATACATTTTTGAACATCAGTTCTTCATTGGTTTTAGAATTTCTGATTACATTTTCTCTATGTCCTTTAGAGGAGAAAGCACATCAAAACAGAGATACAGGCTCCGTTCTTGGCTATGCTGTTTATTTACTGTGTGAATTTGTAACATGACTCAATGTTTTTGACCCTCAGCTTCCCTCTCTGTATTGTGAGTATCATCATAATTATGCTGGCTACCTTGTGGTGTTAGCTTGAGGGTCAAAACCAGGGACTATGAATGTTAAAATATCCTTTGAAGATCATGAAGTATTACCAGAAGGTTACGTGTTATTTTAGTAAAATACTTAGCATTATTTAACTTTTATAACTTAGAAATTGGCATTCTTAGTGGCATGTCCCATAAACAAACAAGTCTGAACCTAATTAAAAGGTTAATGTTGCTCTCTTTCAATTTCTCTGCCTCTCAGATCAGAAAGGAAGGTGTCTTCATTGACATTCTTGACTTGGCTTTGACAGTTGTGTTTACACCGTGCTTCACTGGGGACAATCTCAAAGACACAATATCATGGGAATTGAATTGAATCACTGGAAAATGTGATGTTAGGAAAAATAGGCAAGTCCATTTCCCAGTTTTATTCGCTCCACTTTTGCTCCTTTGACAAAGTGAGTCAGAAATTAGTAAATATGAAGTTCACTTTCAGGCCGGGTGATTTTTTTGGGAAATAATATACTGGATAACATCGCAAGTCTCTGATGCATGACATTTAAAAGCATCGCTTTTTTCTCTTTTGAAGTGAAGACTAAGGGAAGTGTTTGCCACGTCATCTCTTCACTGGGAGGGATGGCATTCCCAGATAAGAGCAGGCCACATCCCCAAGCTGAATTGAGACCTAAAACAACAAGCTCAGTGCTTCTATGTTTTTGTCTCATTCTCTTGGCAAGTTGCATTCCCAACTGTTTCAGGAAATTCCTTTGGTTGGTTGCTCATTTTGCCCACAATAGACATCCGTATGAAAATAATTCCACAGGTCTCCTGCTAGTTTACTCTAGTTAATAAATCCCACCTACATATCACTATATCCCTACATTTCTGGAGGCGTGGCTTTGGTTTATTTTTCTTTTCTTATGTGTACTATAGTCCATTACCAACAGCAAAAGTAGGTTAGTGAAAACCTGATGAAAAAGCCGGGCTCGTTGACTCAGCCTGTAATCCCGCGCCTTTGGGAGGCTGAGGTGAGTGGATTGCCTGAGCCCACGGGTTTGAGACCCGCTTGGGCAGTGAGACCTCATCTCAACAATAAATTAAAAAATCAGCCGGGCGTGGTAGCACGCACCTGTAGTTCCAGCTACTTGGAAGGCTGAGGCAGAAGGATCGCCGGAGCCCAGCAGGTCGAGGCTGCGGTGGCTGGGAGCGGCCACTGCACTTCAGTCTGGGTGACAGAGTGAGACTCTGACTCAAAAAAGAAAACCTGATGAAGAGATAATTTGCAACTGACATACTTAAACACTAGATAAAATAGTTGGAGAGTCCTGATAATATTAATTATATTTACTAAAAAGACAGAATGCTGAAAAGGATGACAAATGGTACCTCCCATCTTAAATGGATACCAAGTTGTTCTGTTAAATTACATTCTCACCATTCCTTACTTGCTAGAAATGCTGGAAATCCCATCCCAGGAATTCCAAGATGTTTGTCCATATTTTTGCTCTTATAGAGGTAATAAACTGGTAAGAGACATTCTCACCTATATGTGGGTTTCCATCAAACGTCACAGTATTTTTCTGGTATTATGGATCAGGGTGTTTGATTCTATTTCTTGGATCCCATTTGGGAACCAGGTACTTGGAGATTGGATATGGGAACAGCACTGAGTATTTTCCCATGTTCTGGGCACTGGAGAAGGTAGCTGCTAATCAGGTTCCAGCTCCTGAGGGTAACAGCATGTGCCACACTCTGACCCTCTGGGTTCTCATCCTGACCATTCCACCGACCTGTGCTCCCTTAGCCAAACAACCGAACTATCAGAGCCTTAGTTTTCTTGTCAGTAAAACGGAGAAAATAATGGCGCCCCGTTCTTGTCCTCATTTGAGGATTGAAAGAGATAGCAAGTGTGGGTGCACAGCAGGGCCCAACACAAAGCTGGGGGGACTGTTACTTATTATTCTTAATAAGCAGCATTGTCCAGCTCTGTCAATGACAACTTCCTGGCAAAGCACAAAGTGTTCTTGTGTTCTCATGTTCTCAGCATCCCATGTACATATCTACATTTTTTCATATCCAAGCACTGTATCCCAGTGTTTGTACTGATCTCTTTCAGGGTTTGTTTCAAAAGCCTCTTGCCCATTGCACTGTTGCTATTGGCTCCATCCCAAAACCCCCTTTCTAATTGCTCCCGGAGTGGTGAATCACTCTGCAGAGATAGGTTCTGAAATTCTCGTGCTTATGAAAAAATTTACAGAAATATGTAACTGTGCATTGGCATTTCTTAGGGAATTTTATATTTGTGTGTGTTTTTTTAAGTCAAATGAGGTTAGGTTATTTTAGCCATGTGTAATAGAAAACCTTGACTCAATTCATTTAAACAATAAGGGATACATAATTTTAGATGACAAGAGATTAGGAGGAAAGGGGGCCTCGGGGTGGGCTAATTCAGGGACTTCATGACATAATCAAAGATCCCTGAATTGGCAATTTCCTCCTGGGTGTCCTTCATCTGTGAAAGTCACTACAATTCCACTCTTTCCTGTGAATCATGGGGGCATGCAGGCAGGTCAGTGATTTCACAGTCTTCTAAGACAGCTGTGAGTCCATCCTCTGGATGTCCCTATTGCCATTGCATCCTTCCTGGGACTCTATGCAGAAGTCTATGCATCTATAGCAATATATTTGAATTATTAAATGATGTATCTTGTTGATTCTGCAGTGCTCTCTCTGAGATCATAATCTGTACCCTATTCATAGGCAAAATCACTAGTTCCTTGCAAAATACAAAGTGCAGCCTGAGTATACCATAAATCTTTTAAAAATAGGAGACAAGGAAAGAAGGTAGATGAGATAACTTTTGGGTGAAATCTGCTTAATGTTTTAGATTGAGTCAGTGGCCCCTTGAGAAGTTACCCCACAAACTGAATAGAGCTAGAAGAAGTGATCCCTTTGACTCTAGAGACTTACCATGTCACTCTCGAATCCCTGAGCTGGACTGCCTGGGTTGGCTTCTTGGGTCTAGTTCCTAAGTCTAGACCTGGGTGTTACGAGTCGGAAGGAAGCAGGGTGTGGTCCAGAGCGCTTTGCCCGGTGATGTCTGTCCCTCAGCAGAGAAATGCAGCTCAGGGAATTCTCCTTGGATGGGGCTGTCAACTTGGTTCATGAGCCATCTAGCATGGATTCTTCCCCTGCAGGGTGACATGTTTTGCGGGGCTTCAATTTATTAATAACATGGTTATTCATGTATGAATGTATCTAAAATTTCTTTAGATTTCTTTTTTAAAACATTGTAATTCTTTGTCCTGGGTGGGTGAGGGGAAGAAGCAACAACTTCTGTGTAGAGGAATGATGAGGAGGAAGAATCACTGAGCCCCAGGTCAGATCTATTTGGAGGGGAAATCCCTACGTGCACGCAACTGGGCAAGTTACACCATCCCTTACGCCTCAGTTTCCTTCTCTGTCACAAGAAATGGCCACTTACCTCAGGTTTGTTGGGACACTCAATCACATCCTCAGAGTAAGGTGTCCAGTGCCTCAAGGTCCTCTGTAAACACTGGCTCCCCCACTCTTTCGTGGCAGAGAATGTGACATTACTTAGGAGCCTGAAGTCTTGAACCCCATAATTCAAGGATCTGCTATAAGTTTTTATAATTTACATAGAACTGAGAGTGATAAAAATAAATCTTGAAACCCTAGTAAGCTGCAGACATCCATGTTTGTCTTGGGGTCATCCTCGCTTGCTATTGGGCAAGAATGATAGCAGAACAGAAGGCACCAGAACATCAATACTTCAGAGCGAGGATGAAGAATCGCTTCCCAGAGCAACCAAACAAAAAGGACCCTTTTCTGCAGACACGTGGGAGCTCCAGAATACTTTTTTGTGTGGAAGAGACATTTGGGAGGTCCCGTGGCAGAATGTACCAACAAAGTGGAGTCCCTCAGCCGGTGAGAAATCCAACACTGAGTTTGCACCTGCGCGTGGGGCAGCAAAGACCACTCAGAGTTGCTGAAGCCCAGAAGCTAACTGGGGAGGCTCTGTGTCCTGTCTACTCTGTTGAGGCCCTGGGCTAACATAGTGTGACCAGCCCCTGTTCCCAGAGTAGCAACACAGCTCCGTGAGTCTCATACGCCCATGCAGGGACAACAAGGGACGGAGTGACAATACATCTGGAGCCACGTGGCCCTCCACTCTGTTCTGCTTGACATGCAGAAAGGAGCCAAATGGCTGACAGCTGGGGTCGTATCTTCATTAGTGGAGCATGGTCTCAGTCATTTCCCAAAGGTCTCTTTTGCCTTATCTTACTGAAACGTAGCAGAAGCCCCTGAGATGCAGTTGAGGCGCAGCGCTTGTCCCGGAGAGGCTGAAGGATATTCGAATCAACTCTCTTGGGACCACATGGAACAAACAAAGAGCCTGTATACTGCTCGACAGGCCTTCCTAAGCCACTCCTGCGAGTGACACTCCTCATACTGTCTATACCCTGTGCAAGCTGATGTCTCCTTCCAGCGCCCAGCTCTGAGGACACCCATTCACAAAGAGACATTGTACTGCTGATCTCTATACTCATACTCCCTGGGGCCCAACTGCCATCCCGATGCCCTCAGACTCCCTGAGCCAGTGGGGGTGTCAACAGTAACCACCGCAGGGGATGATTTCCATGCACTTACACTTGCTAGGCACTGTGTTTGAGCACCTTACACAATTATGCATTTAACTTTTAGAAGAATACAATGAGATCAGTGCTATGGTTATCTCATTTTGTGGTTGAGAAAACTGAGTCTGCGGGGGGTTAGTTAATGGTCCAAGGTTCCAAGGATGGTCAAACTAGTAAGTCTCACCCGTCCATTTCAGCAGTTCTTAACCTTGGCTTCACATTCATGCTGTACCTGAGTGCCCCCAGACTCCTGGAACCTAGACCTTGGTGAGGGAAGGGAAGACAGGGCAGAGATTCTGTGAGTGTGCTGGGGTAGGAAGCCGTGACCTACTGGAGCCTCCTACCTTCTTGGTGCTGGACTTGTCTCGGCCTTCTGGTCTGTTGTTTCTTTGGTTCTGGTCACAGTCGATGCCAAAGCCCCAGGAGAGGGCCAGCCTTAATTTTACTGCCTTTTTCTTTAAACAGCACAGTTGTCTCTAAGCCAAGGAAAGTCAGTTAGAGAAAAATGCAGGTGCCAGAAGGAAGAGAATTTCACTGTTTTTCTAAATCTCTTCTTATGCCAATTGCAAATGCTTTTCTGTTTCCTTCAGAAATTTCCCTTCTCCTTCCCATATTTTACACAATCACTGACTCTTTTTCTGACCTATCTGTGTTGCACCTTTCATTCTCCATTCAGGGTTTATTTACTCAGGACTTGACTTACTGTTTTATAAAACAAAGCACATTTCATTTTCCACTCAACATTAATAACAAACTAATTGAACTGATCTATCAGAGTTTTTACTCATCATTTTGGTTCATCAATGATGTCAACAAGATGAATACAAAATGTTCATTGCCGAGGCTTTAGTATCGCAGGAAAATTACATTCCACTAAGATTTCACCCCATGACGTTCCCATGATTATTCATGACATAAACGAATGAATTTGAGTATAGATTTTTAGAAAGTATTTTTCTGTTATTGCAATATATGTAAATCCATCTTTGCAGTCTATCACCAATGACTAAGTAGAAGATGTGGGCTGTCACTGATTATTGGAAACTAGTGATCACATATTTATGTCAAGCCAGGATGGTATTCCCTTAGTAGTACAGGAGTTGAGAAATCCTGAAGTTTTCATAATAGAAAGCCTGAAAGAAAGAACAAAAACAACAAAGAAGAGAATAAGGAGAATACTTTTGGGGTAAAAATGTGAAAGACCTAAAAATAGTCTCTGACAAACCATACGGCTTGATCCTATGGGAAGCTGGTCTGGAAGCGTTGACAGTAACAGTAGTTTCAATTCACTCTTGGATGTGGTGTTTGCCTTTCTTAATAAGACACCATGTTTATTTGGGTGCCATCCATATCACAGAAAGATCATTGAGTTATCAGGGGTCATAACAGAATGACTGGATGGTTTCAGAAAGCTTCCGACAGCCAGTAAAACAAGACGCAAAGGTCTTACCAACAAATGTCCTCAAACTCCAAGTGTCCCGACGACCTGGCAGCCTGACCTGGGAAGCTCGGTGGGAGGCTGCAGTTTATATAGTGCCCAGAGTAAGTTCTTGAGATCACGGAAATGTTAAAAACGCCATATCTGATGAGATTTGAATGTCAGCACTCTGGTTGCTTCATATTCTCTGTGAGTAATGCAGTACAGTGTTTCTAGTTACTTCAAAACCAAACTACTTCTCTTGGGGTTAACAAGGTAACAGATAAGGGAGAAGACAACGTGGTAACTGAGCGACAAATTGATGCCAGATTTTCAGCTTGATAACTTTCACCTGTCAAAGAATGAGAAGGAATTAGAGAGTTCCCAGTCTCTCACAGGGAGTCATTGCTGGGCTGAATGCATATAAAGTGCCTTGAAACACCGTAAGCTAGCATGATTAGCTTTACCAAGATTGGCTTGCCTCCTGTAAGTTATGTATGGTGGGTGGGGAGGGGTGAGGGGGGTGATGAAAAGCCAGCTCTCACAGAGGTCTATTTAACTCAAAGATGGGAGGAGGGGAGTCATGCTGTTATCTGTGATGCTTGGTTGTGGTTTTTTACGTGCAATTTGTGAAAGTTATAAGTTATAAGCATCCCTGGAGAAAGGAATTAGCTTTTGGAGTAACTATTCCCTTGAGCAGAATCTTTAGTTACAAATGTAAAAGAAGACCCCATTCATTCTTGGGGGAAACCAGAGGGCAGTAAGATCACACAAATATCCGGTGTCTCAGGCCCCAGTATTCAATCGTTAGGTTTAGAGACAATTTGTGGACATCTTTTATTATGCCCCTAAGATTGTTTCCATTTAAACAGCATTTGCCAAAGTGCAGTGTTAGTTCAATTGGGCATTAAGTGATTAAGTATGTGAAAAGTTGTTTTATTGTGATGACTATATACTTTAGAAGAAACTCTTGTAGTAGTCCCAAGGACTCAGTGAAATTGTTAAGTAGGATAGCGTAAAAAGTAAGTACATTTAAAGAAAAATTGCACATGATTTACAGTGTGGTAGCACATAGATGTACCTCTTAGGATGCTCTTTGCCATGTCACCAAAAATTCACTTAAAATTGGCTTATTTCACAAAGTTTTTTAGCTCACAAAACTGAAAGTTCAGTAACAGACAGACTGTAGACAGGGGTTGATCTAGAGGCAGCATGGCTATCATGTGTGGCAAAGATACAGTTATTTTGTCGTCACAGGTGTGTGAAGTTTGGAACATAAAGGTTAGATCTATTAAAGCACAAATAACATGGAGTAGGATGGGTCATAACGTGGAATTTCTTAAGACAAAATTTCAAAGAAATTTCAAGTTATGTGAATCCATGTTGAGTTTGATTTCAGATCCTGAGGGTACCCAATCCATTTTTGTTTGATGTCTATTTTTTAAGATTATGCATAAATAGGGGTTAAAGAGTAAAATAGTTCTACGAGGTTTGTGTGGAAACAGTAATATGCACACCCTACTGATATTATTTCCTCCTCTACTAGAGGAAATACATTTTTCGACTTCTTTACCAACATTTTTGATATTTGCATCCACATCTCTAAATACAAAATACAACCACTCTGTGTGTGTGTGTGTGTATGTGTGTGTGTGTGTGTATGTGTGTGTGTGTGTGTGTATGTGTGTGTGTGTGTGTGTGTGTATGTGTGTGTGTGTGTGTGTGTATGACCACGTATGTGTGTGTATATATTTATACGTATGTATTTATGCACGGAGGACCCCCCCAAACTCAGAATTATCTTTTGGGGGACAGATTCCTTGTAGTACACTCAGAATTGGTTCCTTCAGATCAAACTTCAACCAAAGCTTTTATCTGGAAGTTTTTAGAAGGTTGTGTCACAATTTACAAAAGAAACACCCAGAGTTATGACAAACAGGTGACTGGTTCTTCCACCATGACAATGCATCTGCCCACATCGTGCTGAGTGTTCAGCAGTTTTTGACCCCAAATGGCATGCCTCTATGCCCCGCCCTCCCTATTCACCTAATCTTGCTGGGAGTGAGTTTTTTGTTTATCTGGATGAAAAAAATCCTCAAAGGGAAACATATTGCCAATGGGAAAAGGTGAAACAAAATGGCAGAAGCACTAAAAGGTATCAAAATTGACAAGTTCAAAAACTGTGCATATTACTACTTGCTGACTTTTCAGCTTTAGGTGTTATCTATTGACTTCCCACTACAAAAGATGAGGATTTAGTCTCACCCTGGCATCTACATACATGCATAATTTAATTTATTGGGGTACCACCATGCCTATTTACTTGTGCGTTATCTGTAAGTGCTGTCAGTCTACAGTGGTAGAAGTGAGTCATGGAGTCAAACATAATATGGCTCAAAAAGTCTAACACGTTTACTATCTAGTTATTAACAGAAACATTTTTTTCCGATTGTGATTTGCTTTATCATTTTGTTAAGCACGTCTTCCCAAGGTTTCTAGAAAGTTTACAGAAATGATACATAGATTTTTGAGATGTTGCAAGCCTATATCTTTTTTTCTATTTTCATCTATAATTGCAGGTTTGGCTGAATAGAGAATTCTAAGATGAAAAATAAGCATTTTATTGAAGTTATTATCGAAACAGGCACTGAATATTAAGTGCAGAGCTTGATGACTATTTACCAAACATTCATGCTTGTATATCAAAATTGAGAATAGCACCAGTACCTCAGAAGTCAACCTACTACCCCATCAAGCTATTATCTTCCCTCAAAAGTTACCTTTATTCTGACTATATAACCATAATTTAGTTCTACCTCATAGGAATTTTTATTAATGAAATCATGTAGTACATAATTATTTGTGTCTATCTTCATTTTCTCAATAAAATATTTTTCATATTTATCTTAGTTCATTTGAGCTGCTATAACAAAACTTAGTCTGGGTAATTTATAAACAGCATAAGTGTATTGCTCACAGTTCTAAAGTCTGAGAAGTTTAAGATCAAGGCACCAGTAGATTCAGAGTTTGGTGAGAACTTACTTGCTAAAATGTATATGTAACCCCCAAATCAATACCTGTGGTATTTGCATGGTACTTATGAACACATGTAGTGATGAAAAATTTGTGTTGCCTGATGGATGTGTTCCCAGCTGACACAGAGCAAGGCAGCACTCTGCCTTCTGGTTTCAGCTCTCATATAGGTAGCAAATAGGTGTCCTCTACATGATGTGTGCTTGTTTCATTTTTGTGCTTTTTGGGGGAGGGGGACAGATTTTTTTTTCAGTTTTAAATGTTCTTCAAGTGTAGTGGTGAGGTGATATTTAGAATGCCTAAGTATAAAAGAGTGTGACATCAACTTTTCCCTGGGTCTCTAGCCTGTTGGCCTGAGCTACAGATTTCAGACTTGCTGACCCTCAAAGTCATGTGAGCTAATTCCTTAAAATCTCTCTCATCCTCTCTCTCTCTCTCTCTCTCTCTTTCTCTCTTTGCTTCAATGATTGTGCCTGCTTGCTGTGTCTTCACTTGGCAGAAGGGAGAACAAGCTCCCTTGGCCGTTTTTATTAGGACACATACTATTCATGGGCTTCAGTTCTCCAATCACCTCCCATGGGCCCCATCTCTTAACACCACCACATTAGAAACTAAGTTTAAATTTTTGACTTTTAGGGGGCACACGAACATTCAAACCATAGTGATATTTACCTTTGGTGTTGTGTTATATTTATTCATTTTCTATACTGTTCAACATTTCATTGCATAGCTATACCAAACTATATTTATCCGTTCTATTTTTGATGGACATTTGGGTTGTTTCCAATTCAGAGTTACAATAACAATGCTGTTATAAGCAATCTTGTATATGTCATTTAGTGAATTCTTGGGCATTTTTATTAGGTATATAACTAATAGAGGAATTTCTGAGTGGTAGGGTAGTAATTTTACTGCTTTTATGGATGTTGTCAAATGGTTTTCTGAAGTGATTTCTCCAGTTTATATTTCCATCAGCAATTTATGACAGTTTCAGTTGATCTGCTCTCTTCCAACACTAGATGTTGTCCCAGTTTTTTAACATTCTATTCAGTCTGATGGTTGTATTTTGTATCTCATTGATTATTATTTTGCATTTTCCTGCTAAGAGTGTCTAGTTTCTCAGCATATGGCATTGATCACCTGGATATTCTGTGAAGGGTCTAGACACAGCTTTTATTCATTTTCCATTGGGTTATCTTTCTTTTTTGTTGATTCGTGGTGGTGTCTTGCCTTGACATCTGTGTTGTCAATTTGATGGCCATTTATGTGTAGACCAGTTTCTGGACTCTGCCCCATTCATATAGTTTTCTGTCTTTGCATTACTATCACAATGTTATGTTTTGTTGAGTTGGAGTCTCACTCTGTCACCCAGACTGGAGTGCAGTGGCTGCTCCTGGCCACCGCAGCCTCGACCTGTTGGACTCCAGCGATCCTTCCACCTCAGCCTTCCAAGTAGCAGGAACTACAGGTGCGTGCTACCACACGCGGCTAATTTTTTTGATTTATTGTAGAGATGAGGTCTCACCTGCCCAGGCGGGTCTTGAACCTGCAGGCTCAGGCAATCCACTCACCTCAGCCTCCCAAAGTTGCGGGACTACAGGCTGAGCCACCGAGCTGGGCTCACGATGTTTTAAGAATTGTCACTTTATAAAAGTCTTGCTACTGGGCAGTGTAAGTGCTCCAGCTTTATTTTTCTTCTTCAACGTTGTCTTTGCATACTCCAGTCCTTTGCATTTCCTCATAAATGTTGTATTCCTCTCAATTTCAAAAAAAGGGTCTGCTGGGATACGAGTTAAAATTTCACTGAATATATAGATCAGTTCAAGGATAACTTTTTGTTTAGTTTTCCAGTCCTTGAAGACAGGTGGAGTTGATCCTCACTATTTGTGAATTCTGTATTTCTGAATTTACTTACTTGCTAAAATTTATTTGTAACTGCCAAATCAATACCTGTGATATTGGTATGGTAGTTATGAACACATGTAGTGGTGAAAAATTTGTGTTGCCTGATGGATGTGTTCCCAGCTGACACAGAACAAGGCAGCACTCTGCCTTCTGATTTCAGCTCTCATATCAGTAGTAAATAGGTGTCCTCTCTGTGGTGTGTGCTTGTTTCATTTTTGTGCTTTTTTGGGGGGGAGGATTTTCTTCAGTTTTAAATGGTCTTCAAGTGTAGTGGTGAGGTGATATTTAGAATTCCTAAGTATAAAAGGGTGTGACATCAGCTTTTCCCTGGGTCTCTAGCCTACTGGCCTGAGCTGCAGATTTCAGACTTGCTGACCCCCATAGTCACGTAGCTAATTCCTTAAAATCTCTCTCATCCATCTCTCTCTCTCTCTCACTCTCTCTCTCTCTCTCTCTCTCTGTGTGTGTGTGTGTGTGTGTGTGTGTGTGTGTGTGTGTGTGTTGTGTGTGTGTGTGTGTATGACCATGTATGTGTGTGTATATATTTATACGTATGTTTTTATGCACGGAGGACCCCCCCAAAACTCAGAATTATCTTTTGGGGGACAGATTCCTTGTAGTACACTCAGAATTGGTTCCTTCAGATCAAACTTCAACCAAAGCTTTTATCTGGAAGTTTTTAGAAGGTTGTGTCACAATTTACAAAAGAAACACCCAGAGTTATGACAAACAGGTGACTGGTTCTTCCACCATGACAATGCATCTGCCCACATCGTGCTGAGTGTTCAGCAGTTTTTGACCCCAAATGGCATGCCTCTATGCCCCGCCCTCCCTATTCACCTAATCTTGCTGGGAGTGAGTTTTTTGCTTATCTGGATGAAAAAAAAACCTCAAAGGGAAACGTATTGCCAGTGTGGAAAAGGTGAAACAAAATGGCAGAAGCACTAAAAGGTATCAAAATTGACCAGTTCAAAAACTGTTTTTTCTTGTTGGTGTTTTGAGTTTCTGTTGTCCAGGCTGAAGTGCAGTGACATGATCACTTATTACTGCAGCCTCAACCTCCTGGGCTCAGCCTCCCAAGTAGCTAATTTTTAAATTTTGTTTGTAGAGAGAGGTCTTGCCGTATTGCCCAGGGCAGTCTTAAACTTCTGGGCTCTGGCAGTCTTCCCTCATTGGCCTCCCGAGGTGCTGGGATTACAGGCATGAACCACCATGCCTAGTCTTCAAAAACTGTTTTGAGAAGTGGAAAACATGTCTTTAAAGGTGTATTGCATCAACTGGAGAGTTTGATGGCGACAGAAGTTTAAGCATGTAAGAATAAATACACAATTTTTTATAAACAAATTCCATTTTGTTTGGTTCCCCCCTCTATAAATTATATAGTATATATAGGTGTACACACACACACACACACGCACGCACACACGCACACACACACACACACACACACACACACACACACACACACACGCATTCTCTTGGTTTTGCTTCCCCGGAGTATACTAATGTAGTGAATCTCTATCTCATTCCTGATGTTATGGAGAAAGTGTTCAATATTTCATTTTTAAATTTGATGTTTGCTATAGGTTCTGTTTTTGGTTGGTACTCTTTATCAGATGTTCAAAGTTCTTTTTCTTTTTAGTTTGCTGATTTGTTTTAAAAAATTATCACTAGGGATTCAATATTAGCAAATACTCTTGTTTATTATCGATTGTGGTGTCCATATGATTTTTCTCCTCTACCCTGTTAATGTAGTAAATTACAATTGATTTTCAAATTTGAAACCAAGTTTTTATTCCTGGAAACTTATTCAAAATATATTAGTTTTTAAAATATATTGGCAGCTTTGACATTTTGTTTCTTTGTTTATAAGAGGGATTGGCCATTTTTGTAATGTCCTTGTGTGAATTTGTTGTCAAGATTATCTTTGACTCAAAAAATGATTTGTTAATTGTTCATTTCTATTCTTTGTAAGAGTTTGTGGCAATATTTGTTCATATACCTCCTTACTCTTTTAATACCTGCAAAATCCTTATGTCAGTATGCCATTAATACTTTGTATTTTCATCTTTTTCCTTAATTAGTTACTAGGAAGTTATCAATTACATAGTCTTTTTTGGCAAATATTTTTTGCTTTCTTTATTTTCTATATTGTATGCTTTTTCCTCCTATTTTCTTGATACCTGCTGTTGTTGGTACTGGCTCCTTTTACTTTTTTTTAATTCAGTTTTCTTTCTTTTTCTAGCATTTTGGGATCAATGTTAGATCATTGATTTCCAATCTGACTTTGTTTAGCACCTTCTCTTTTTTTGTTTTGTAGCAGTCAGCATTATCAATATCCTTTTAAATCGACATTAGCAGTATCTAACAAATTTGGATACATATTTTGTTACTATTTTGTTAGATATGTTTTCTAATTTTGTTTTTTTCTTTGATCCATGGGTTATAAAGAAGTGTTCCTTAATTACAAAATATTTGGGGATTTTCCTGGTTATTTATTTTGTATTTCTAGCTTAATTCTACTGTGGTCATAGAATCTACACAGTATGACTGTAGTCCTCTGAGGCCTGGCATATGGTTTCCTTTATTTAATGGTCTACGTGCACTTGAAAAGAATGTGTATTTTGCAATTTGTGGGGGAACCCAAAAAACTGAAATTTATTTATTAAAAATTGTGTATTCTTACATGTTTAAACATCAGTCACCTTCAATAAAAATTGTGTATTCTTACATGTTTAAACTTCAGTCACCTTCAAAGTACTCTGTTTGATGCAATACACCTATCAAGATGCTCTTTCCACTGCTCAAAACAGTTTTTGAACTCAACAGTTTTGATGTCTTTTAGTGTTTCTGCTGTTTTTTTGTTTCACCTCTTCCATGTCAGCAAAGTATTTCCTTTGAGGATTTTTTTATTGAGGAAACACCAAAAAAATGTCACTTGAGGAAATATTGTGTGTGTAGGCATGGGGGTCATGATGATTTTGTTCAAAAACTGCTGAAACTCAGCATGAAGTGGGGAGGTGGGCTTGTAAATCACCCATCATGAAATGGGAAAATGCGTTGAAAGAATCTTAAAATAAAAAAAAAATTCACGGAAACCAAATGCAGCCTCTCACAACACTGGTACAGTGATGCCAAAGGGTTCCTAGAGCACTTAACCTAGCAGGGGAAGCTTGTATTACAAGGGACTCATCCTCCAAAAAATAATTCTGGGGTTTTTTTTGGGCCCTCTCAATTAGTATTCCATGTATGTCAAATAGATCATTTTTATCAAATGTTAAGAGCATCTGTGCCCTTATTAATTTTTATGTTTTTTTTCCTATTATTTTCAGAGATGTGCAAAAAAATCTCTAATTGTGTTCATGAATTTGTTGGTTTATCCTTTCAGTTCTGGTTATTTTTGCTGTATATATTTTGGTGCTATTAGATACATAAAAATTTAGGACTGTTCTATATTTTTGGTGTCCACTTTAATTTCTTGATACATGTGGACTTAAAACCTACATTATATCAAAGTAGTATAGGGGTATGATCATTTTTGGGCTTACTTCTATACAGTACACTTTTTGTCATTTAGTTTATAACCTTTGTCATTTCATTTTGAACTTTTCTGTTCTGTTATTTGACACAGCAAAGTAAGATATTTTAAAATCCAGTCTGATAATCTATTTAGAGAGGACTATTTGTTCCATTTATACTTAATGTCATCACTACCCTCCATTTAACTTTAATCTACTGTCTTGCCATATTTCTGTCTTTTCTTTAAAACTCTGCAGTGAAGGTTTATTATAAGCTCATAAAGTTTGTAACAAATGCAAATGGTCAAACCTAGAACTTATTGGTAATTCTTAAAGAAAGGATGCACCTAGTCCCAACACTTGCAACATTGCCCTGGACCTTACTATAAATTTGGAAAACTGCTGAGGTACTAAGATAACCCAAATATTTATAGCTCTGATAAGAAATACTGCAATCATTATTTATGGAACCTCCACAGGAGATTGGGGGGAAGATACAGAGATTGTCACTAGAACGATCAAGCTACAAAATACCTTGAGTAGGAAAACAGAGATTTCCTTAATTTTTTTTTTCTGCATTCAAATGTAGACTGATTCTTCCTTACCAGGGAAAGAAATTTGTAGTCTTACTTTTTACTGTGAAACCACTTTTTTCTCCGGAAAGTCTAAAGTAATATCTAGCTCATCCTGTTTCTGTCTTATCTGTACTTTCCACCTTTTATTCTCTCTTGTTCTTTTTTGATTAATCATGTGTGTATTTTATTTATTTTTTCTCCTATCTTATCTTGACTATTATTGTGAATTCTTTACTCTTCTTCACAGAGATTGTTTTCGCAGAGATTTCAACACACATATTTGATTCTACATAAGTTAGTACTTTTAGCACTTCTTGTACAAATACATGAATCTTATAGAATCCAGTTCATTTAC
This sequence comes from Cephalopachus bancanus, assembly GCA_027257055.1. Classification (NCBI taxonomy): domain Eukaryota; kingdom Metazoa; phylum Chordata; class Mammalia; order Primates; family Tarsiidae; genus Cephalopachus; species Cephalopachus bancanus. The sequence continues at coordinate 2,629,387 of JAPVLO010000178.1, read as the reverse complement.
TCCTTTTACCTCTTTATAACATTGTCATGTATTTTAATTTTACTTCATATGTTACAAGTATTATTAAAGTATTCAGTTTACATTTACTGACATAGTCGCCATCTCTGGTGTGGTGTTTTCTTCCTGTATTGCTATGCTTCCATGGAGATCATTTTCTGCCTGCATGAAAATCTCTCTTTAATATTTCCTGGTGTGTACATGGTTTCACTAGGTTTAGAACTGTTGGTAGGAAACTTTTTTCTACACTTTTAAAGATTTTATTATTTTCTGGTTTCCATAGTTGCTGCTAAAAATTCAGTTGTCAGCCTTTCTACGACATTTTTGAAGGTAACATATCTAATTTTTTCTGACTGCTTATAGGATTTGTTTTTGTTATTTTATGAGTTGCTTCCCCTTTGTAAGATTTTCTTTTGAGCTATAACCTCTGTGTGGGGTGTGTGTGTGTGTGTGTGTGTGTGTGTGTGTGTGTGTGTGTGTGTGTTGTATGCACTCACATGCATGCATGTTGTATTTATTCTGCTTTGAGTTTTTTAAAGATATTAATTCTGTGGCTTGATGCTCTCTTTTTGGATTTGTAAAATTATTGGTCAGTTACTGTTTAAACAGATCTTCTTATTCAATCTTTCCCCCTTTTCCTTATGGGATTCCAATTAGACTATACATACTTTCGACCTATTCATCACGTGCTGCAAATCTTGTATGTATTTTCTACCCTCTGTTTTTCCCCTCTATGACCCAATCTGAAGACCTGCCTTATATTACAATAATCTATCTTATATTTCTACAAATATATCTTATATTACAATAATGTGACTTTTGTGTCTAATATGATATTTAAGCTTATTTATTGAATTGCTTATTTCATGTTTTGTATTTTTTTAATTTTAAAATTTTCACTTGATTTGCTTTGTTAGTTTTTCTGTTAAAATTGCCATTATTTTATTTATTTTTTTCAATCATGGTTATTATTTTATTTTGGATCCAGGGGATATATGTGCAGGTTTACATGACAGTGAGGTTTGGGCTTCTAACTACCAACCACATGGTGAGCATGGCACCCGACAGATAGTTTTTCAGTCGTTGTCTCCCTCCCACTCTCCCTCCCTCCCTCCTTCTCTAATCCCTTTATAAGTCCCCAGTGTCTGTTGTTCCCATCTATATGTCCGTGTGTACCCATTGTTTAGCATCCCCTTATAAGTCAGAACACACAGTATTCAGGTTTCTGTTTCTGTGTTAATTCACTTGGAATAATGGCTTCCAGCCACATCCACGTTGCTGCAAAGGACATTATTTTGTTATTTTTTTATGGCTATGTAGTATTCCATGGTGCATATGTACCTCATTTTCTTTATTCAATCCACCATTGATGGACACCTAGGTAGGTTCCATGTCTTTGCTACTGCGAATAGTGCTGCTGCAATAAACATACAAGTGCAGTGTCTTTATGGTAGAAAAATTTATGCTCCTTTGGAGATATACCCAGCAGTGGAATTGGTGAATCAAATGGTAAATCTATTTTTGGTTTTTTGTGCAATCTCCAAACTGCTTTCCATGGTTGCTAAACTAATTTACATGTCCACCAACAGTGTATGAACATTCCCTGTTCTTAGCGACCTTGCCAATATCTACTGATTTTTAACATATCAGTAATAGTCATCCTGACTGGTGTGAGACGGATTATCATTGTGGTTTTTATTTGCGTTTCTTTGATGATTAGTGATGTTGAGTATTGTCGCATATGTTTGTTGGCTACTTGCATGTCTGCTTCTGAGAAATGTCTGTTTATGTCATTTGCCTACTTTTCAATAGAGTTATTTGATTTTTACTTGTTAATTTGCTTATATTCCTTTTATATTTTGGATATTAGCATTTTGTTGGATGCATAGTTTGCAAATATTCTCCATTCCATAGGTTGTCTATTTACTCTGTCGATAGCTTCTTTTGCTGTGCAGAAGCTCTTTAGTTTAATTAGGTACCACTTGTCAATTTTTGTTTTTACTGCATTTGCTTAGTCATAAATGTGTTGCCTAAGCCAATGTCTAGAAAAGTGTTTCCTAGGTTTTCTTCTAGGATTATTATGGTTTGAGGTCTTATATTTAAATATTTAATCCATCATTCATTAATTCTTGTATATGGTAAGAGGAAGAGTCCAGCTTCATTATTCTGCTTATGGTTAGCCAGTTTTCCTGACACCATTTATTGTATAGGGTGCCATTTCCCCAGTGTTTATTTTTATTGACTTTGTCAAAAATCAGTTGATTATAGTGAGTGCATTTATTTCTGGGTTCTCCATTCTGTTCCATTGGTCAATGTGTCTATTTTTACACCGGTACCATGCTGTGTTTTTTTTGCTATTATAACCTTGCAGAAAAGTTTAAAGTCCAATAATGTGATGCCTCCAGCTTTGTTCTTTTTGCTTAGGATTGTTTTGACTATTCAGGTTCCTTTTTGCTTTCATATGAATTTAAGAATTATTTTCTTCTAATTAAGGGAAAAGTGATACTGGTAGTTTGATAGGGATTGCATTAAATATGTAGATTACTTTGGGCAGTATGGATATTTTAATGATATTGATTCTTCTTTTTTTAAAATTAATCAATATTTTTTATTTTGATATTGTGAGGTACAGTTAGGTATACATATATGTTTCTTTCAGGCACCCTTGCTGATAACGGGTGTCTCCCCGTCCCCAGACAGATATTGACTACCATTAATCCCACCTCCCTGCCCTTCCCCTCCATAGTTTCTCACCACTGTCAATCCTTTTCTTATAGTATTACGATAGATGTTCAAGGTCCACTATATGAGTGAGAACATGTGATACTCAGATCTTTGTTTCTGTGAGAGGTCACTCAGTATTATAGACTCTAGTTCCATCCAGGTTGCTGCAAAATTCATGATTTTGTTCTTTTTTATGGCTGCATGGTATTCCATCGTGTATATGTACCACATTTTTTAATCCAGTCCTCTTTTGATGGACAGTATGGTTGATTCCAGGTTCTTGCTATTGTGAACAATGCTGCAATAAACATACATGTGCAGGTATCTTTTTGATAGAATGATTTAAGTTCTTCAGGGTATATTCCCAGTAGGGGGATTGCGGGGTCATATGGGAGGTCGATATTTAGAGCTTTTAGAAATTGCCACAGTTTTCCACAGAAGTTACACTAGTTTTCACTCCCACCAACAGTGTAGAAGTGTTCCCTTTTCACCACACCCTCTCCAGCAACTGTTATTTTTTGAGTTATTGATAACTGCCATTCTGACTGGAGTTAGGTGGTATCTCAGTGTGGTTTTGATTTGCATCACCCTGATGATTAGTGAGGTTGAACATTTCTTCATGTGTCTGTTGGCTGCTCGAATGTCTTCCTTTGAGAAGTGTCTGTTCATATCTTTTGCCCACTTTATAATGGGGTTGTTTGTTTTTTTCTTTTCAGCACATTTGAGTTCCTTGTAGATCTAAGATGTTAAACTTTTGTCGGACCTGGAGTTGGCAAATACTTTTTACCAGTCTGTGGGCTGTCTCCTTGCTCTCTTGATGGCTTCTTTGGATTTGCAGATATTGCTTCTTCTAATTCATGAGTATGAAATTTTTTTCCCATTTGTTTGTGCTACCTTTGATTTATTTCAGCAGTGTTTTGTGGTTCTTATTGTAGAGTTGTTTTACCTCTTTGGTTAGATGTGTTTCCCAGGTTTTGCATGTGTGTATGAGGGAAACCCCTCAAAAGATGGGATTATTTTTTGGAGGGCAGGCCTTTTGTAGTACAGGCTTCCCCCACTAAGTAAAACAGGCTTCCCCCACTAAATGTTCTAGGAACCCATAGGCATCAGTATCCAGCTAGCATTGTTGTGAGAATGTGAGTGGCTGTGTTCTGCTTCAGTGAATTTCTTGTTTTTTGGAGATTCTTTCAGCAAATTTGCTCACTTCATCATGGGTGATTTGTGAGCACACCTGCCCATACCATGCTGAATGTTCAGCGTTTTTGATCAAAAATGGCATGACCCCTCTGTCCCATCCTCGCTACCTGATCTTGCCCTGAGCAACTTTTTTGTTTCCCCATGTGAAGACATTCCCAAAGAGAAAAGTTTTGCAGATGTAGAAGAGGTGAAACAAAAGCAAAACAAAACAAAAAACAGCAGAAGCACTAAGAGGCATCAAAATTGATGAATTCAAAAACTGTTTTGAGCAGTAGAAAAAGCATCGCAATAGATATATTGCATTAAACAAAGAGTGCTTTTAGGGTGACTGATTTTTAACATGTAAAAATAAATACACAATTAAAAAAATAAGCTCTGAGTTTTTGGGGGTCCCCCCTTGTACGTGTATGTGACTATGGTAAACAGGATTGTGTTCTTGATTTGATTCTCCACGTGAACGTTGTTGGTGTATAGCAAAGTTACAGATTTTTTAACAGTGACTTTCTATCCTGACACTTTACAGAAGTCACTTATTAGGTCTAGTAGTCTTTTGGTATAATTTTTAGGGTTTTCTAGATATAGACTCATATGGTCTATAAAAAGATAATTTGTCTTCCTCTTTTCTTATTTGGATGCCTTTTATTTCTTTCTCTTGCCCAATTGCTCTGGCTAAGACTTCCAATACTATGTTAAATAAGAAGTAGTGAGAATGGACATCCTTGTTCCAGTTCTTAGGGGGAATGCTTCCAACTTTTGCCCAGTCAGTATGATATTGACTTTGGTTTGGGCTTGTCATAGATGAATGGCTCTTATTATTTTGAGGTATGTTCCTTTAATGCTTAGATGATTGGAAGTTTTTATCATGAAGGGTTGTTGGATTTTATCATATTTTCTGCATCTATTTAGGTGCTCATGTGGTTCTTGTTTTTAATTCTGTTTATATGATGAATCACATTTATTGATTTGCATATGTTGAATAAACCTTACAGCCTACCCGATTATGGTGAATTATCTTTTTGATATGCTGGTGAATTTGGTTTGCTAGTATTTGATGCTTAGAAGGTTGAATGCTTTTTATCATGAAAGGATGTTGGATTTTATTAAATGCTGTTTCTGCATCTATTTAGATGATCATGCTGGTAAACAAATTCAAGTTTGTTCATTGCCAAAGTCTTTCAATCAACTTTAATTTTGAAATATATTCTCACTGAGTATGGCCTTCCAGATTGATCTTTTCTTTTTCTATAAATTGTTTTAAAGATGATCTCTATCATCTTCTAATTTGCATAGTTTCTGACAAGAAATCTGTAATACTGTTTATATTTTTCTCTGTGTTTTTTTCTGGGTTCTATTAAGATTTTTATATCAATGATTTCATACATTTAATTATGTTGTATTTTGCTATTCTGTGTGTGTGTGTGTGTGTGTGTGTGTGTGTGTGTGTGTGTGTGCGCGCACGTGGGCGCACGTGTATGCACGTCTGTGTGTGTGCGTGTGTATGTTTATCTGGTTTGGGTTGATCGACCTTCTTGGATCTATGGCATATAGCTTTTTAAATCAAATTTGAGAACATTTTGGCCATTGTTTCTTCAACTATTTTTTTATGTTTCTTTCTTTCTTTTTCTTTTTCTGAAACTTCAAAGAAACATGATTAGACCATTTGTTGCTGCTCCACAAGTCACAGAGGTTTTTTTCTCCCTCTCCTCCTCCTCTTCTGTCTTCCTTTTTTATTCTTCTTATTTTAGCTTTAGTTTCAATAGTTTTTATTGCTATGTCTTTCAGCTCATTGATTTTTATTTCTTTTTCTCCTACTTAATGTAGGTTACTATAGTATACTAAGTGGTATATAGCCCACTGGGAAATGTAACCTTTTCTCTATTCTCCAAAATAGCCTGAATTGGTAAAGGTAAACCTTCCACTCTTCAACATCATTTTTTGGTAGATTTTTATTTCTTTAGTGTTTAATATGGTTTTAATCTAATATAATGGCTTTTTAATTCCATATTTTTTTTCTTTCCAGATGGTCTGTTTGGTCTATTATTTCTAATATCTTCATTTCTTTCCTGATTATGTTTATTTTTTCCTTTAAATCTTTGAACACATTTTAAATATTTGTAAACTGTTTTAGGGTTTTATATGCTAATTTTATTTTTTAGAATTTTTGGTTATGTTTCTATTGACTGGTTCTAGTACATGTATTTTTGCTACTTTATATCTCTAGTAATTTTTTGTTAAATTCTGAACATGTGAATTTTGGCACCATTTTTAAGTCATAAACCTTTCAGAGTCACTATTAAATGTTCATGCATTCATCAGTGTCTAGTTGCTTTGGCTGATGGGAACTGAGCACTGTATGAGTTCTAAGAATTGTTTGGCTTGTTGCTCCCTAGTTCTTTTTCCGGTAGTTGCTTTTTTGCCTGGCTTTCTTAAATTTCGCCTATACGTACCTGAATTTTTACAGATCCAACAAATAGGGGAATGATTTACTTACCTACAGATTACTTGACCCTTTATCTGTTTAGCTCCCTTCTTTCAGGTACTCTTGCCCAGCAAATTCTAGCTGCTTTGCCTTTCTTAAACTTTAATCTGTTTGTGTTGCTTAGCAGGAATGCCAAGCTTTTTGGTTCTTCCTCCCTGTGCTATAGTCTGAAAATTCCCTCCATACAGAAAAATAAGCTTATCATAGAATTTGTCTTCTTTTTCTCCTCCCAAATTTCATAGATTTTTGCTGCTTGTTGTCCAATATTTACAGAATTGTTTTATATATTTTATCCTGTTTTCTAGTTATTTATAGTGTTAATCAAAGCATACTATTTGCTAACATGATTCAGATTTTGTAAAAAAAAACAAACCAAATCTGCTATCAGTATGTTTCCAATTGACTTAAGAAAGAGAATCTGTTCTAGGGTCATATCTCTCTAGGTTTAAATTTGCTATCAGTGTTAAACTGCATCTTTAACCCAGAATTTCTAGGAAATAGTTCTCAGATTCACTCTGGCTGCGTAGGCTCAGGCCACGTGCTCATTTCTAAAGCCATCACTATGGCTACAGGGACTTCATTGCTTTGATTGACTCAGGAATGGTCACATGCTGCGCTCCTTGGGTGAACCCAGAATCTTTTCTATAGTCCAGGGATGGAAGCTGAGCAGGAAAGGACCTAAAAATAAAAATGAAAACATTGTTAAAAGGGGAAGACATGCTGGGGAGGCAAACGAGCATCCACTGCCAGTGGTGAAGGGATATCCAGGTAGCTCTTGACAAGCTTTATAAGAATTAACATGGAGAATCTAATATCTTTTGAAAATCTTGGTCTTCTCATCTGTAAAATAAAGGAAACACTATGCATATTTTTAGAGTCTCTAGCTCTTTCATTGTTCATGGTTGGGAATCCTTGCTCAGAACTCTCCTGTGGCTTTCTTCTGTGTACTTGAGATAGAAGTCTTGCATGTGGTGAACATACACTTCTATAAAATATCCCTCTCAGCCATTTGTTGAAAGGCCCACCTTCCCCTGCTCGTTCTTCATTCTGGCCATCTCATGGGGCCTTCAGAGGCACAGCAGCTCCCACTTCAGTCTCTTGCGTTCCCTTCGCCTATGGGCAGAATGTCCTTCCTTGACCTCTTTAGCTACCTAACAAGGCTCAAGTTTCAGTGGATATGCCGCTTTTTCAGGAAACTTTTCCCCAACATTCCGTCCTGGTTAGGAGATCCTCTTATTGAGCTATTATTGCCTTCTAGCCCTATTTGTGTATCAATTTTTGCATCTATCAAGTTTAATGTTGGTACATTTACTACACTGGAAGCTCCGTGAAGGAAGGAATCTGTGCATTTCGTTCGCCAGTATAATCAGGGCCTCACAGAGTATATTGCACCTACTGGCATTAACTGGAATGTTTCACTCCTGAATGGGTTGCTGAAGCAGCAAACTTGTAGGAAGGTGCAGGCTGCCAGCCCAGATTCCAGCAGTGCTGTTTCAGAGCTGTATGACTTGGGTGAGTTACTCAATCCCTCTGTGCCTTTGTTTCCTCATCTGTAAAGGAGGGGTGTAATAAAAGTAATCTATCCATATGAGTGCTGTGGGTATCAAGTAAGTGTTTAAGGGTTGAGAACAGTGCCTGTCTCCCGCATGCTGTCGTCAGCTGGTTTAAGCTGTGTCAGTAGTTATCCAACATGAACAAGAAAATCAGGAAAACCCTGGTGGCCTCCAGCGTCTCATGGCTCTAGCTTTACATTTTATATCTGCGAGGTCACATGACACTGTTTCAGTGATGACTTGGGACATAGGAAGCACCTTCGACTCAACAGCGGCCTGCCTAGGTAGATTTAAACCATCCAACCTCAGACTTTTATCCTGCCCTTATGTTCATTTTTTCACTTACCATATATCTGACCCTGAGCTGAACTACAGTCTGAATATGGTCTTGCCCTCAGGTTGAGGTCGTGGATGGATCAGGGACACAGGCCATTCTTTTCTGTCTACTCCCGACTGGATTGAGCAGGTGAAGCCCTGAGTCCTTAGGGATACCTGGGGCCCTGGCCCAGTGGCTACTTCACATTAGCTCTGGCAAAGAGCCTCCTCTACCAGTTTTTAAAGATTAGAAATGCTTAGGTCTCGAGCCTTTTCCAATGTGCTACATAGCAAGGATATAATTAGACTTTTCCCAGCTACATGTAACCACTTTAATTTTGACAGTGTCTTCATCCTCTCACACATGCTCAGTAACCTGAAAAATTCAAGCATTTTCATTTCCTTTTCTAATTATTAGGGAGCATTATACCAGTATGACAGGAATATCTGATTTTATACACCTTGTCTCTAAAAACTGCCAAAAGTTTCTAGTTCACATTTGATTGCATGCCTCAAAGACAGGTTTAGAAAATACAGTCATTTCACTGCGTTTGCCTTAAGATTCATAGCACAACTCAGGCCATGGTTTGGTAGCGATTGTTAATATAAATCTACTTTGGAGATAGATGCAAGTACAAATTATACAATGTCAGGGTGCAATTTGATTTTGAATGTTTTTTGCTATTATAAATAATGAAGGATTCTGGAGATGGTTCAGCATATTCTATTGGATATAATTAAAATCCCATAGGTTGTGGTTTTTAAAAGCTGCATCTTCCTGTTGCCTGCTGGGATTTGGAGGTGACCGAAAGGTTTAAGGGCTGTGCTTTGTTCTGTTCTCCCTCTTTCCCAATTTGCATTTTGTATCCTATTATATACTTTAGGATAAAACACAAATTAGTTGTATTAAAAGACAAGGTAAGTTTTAATTTCAACAAAATGCTCTGTTGAGCTTCGATGTTTATAAAAGCAAACCTCGTGTTTACCCCCTCGTGTAGCACTGCACACCATAATTTGAAACTCACTCTCTATTTCCATCCATGCCCCCCCACCCTCAGCCATGCCCCGCCCGACCGGGGTTGGCTGGGTACTGTTCCTGGGATGAGGGGGAGGTGAAATCTCATCACTTGGAGTGCTCGCTCGTTCATGTCATAAGAATTAGGTGTTTTAAGTCATTGGTGCTTATGTGTAATTGAAAATAGTTTCCCCAGCTGCCAGTCCGCCGAGTCCTGCAGACCAGTTGTTTTCCACGGCCACAGAATGGAAATTTGACTCTGAGTGGGGACATGTCAGCTGGACGCTAGCAGCTGTAGAGCATCACTAAGCCATGTCTGACCCTGGATGTGGTCAAGGCCAAGGGCCTTGTTTAGAAGCCTTGGAGGGAGGTGGGCTAACCCGGGAGCCCACAGGGCAAAGAGCCACTGACCTCTGCCCTCTGATGGAGACCCTTGGAGGGAGAAGGCAGAATGAAACGTGGGTGATATAGGTGGAGGTCCAGGAGAGTCAGGGGAGACTCTCAGCTTAAACATGTCTCATAGATTGCCCATTTTGTAGACTCTGTTACCAAAAAGTTACATGTAAATTATGCTATTATTCAGGAAATATGTCTAATAATACTTGGTAAACTTGCCCATTAAAATAAATTCCCCCCTCACCCCGCCCCTCATCAATTAAGATTTGCTGTAGGATTTTATTCTGGGGAACAGGCACAGTGAGGATGACTGAGTGGGAATTGAAGTTCCAAATCTCCTCTCCATCCGCTGGTCCTGAGTCATTTCTATTCTGACATGCAGTTTGCAGAGGCAGAAATGGCTTTTCTAGGCTCTCTGGGACCTCTGTCTCTTCCCAGTGGAAGTGTAAATTGGCCAGGAGCAGGGGTGAACAGAGGAGGCCAGCAGGCAGACGAGGGTGGGATGAGGAGTGGCAACTGGCTAGGGAGGTCTAGCTGAGCCCCCGAATGCCTGGAGGGTGTTTTCGCAGGAGGTGGGAGGGGCAGTGAAGCCCTCCTGCTTCCGGCAGGCTTCAGATGGCTCTGTGTTAAGGAATCTCGTCTATGGAAAACCTGCTGATTCCCGCCAATCCCCACCCCACCCCATGTCAGGATTCTTTGGCCTCTTTCCTCTTGTTGTTTTATGGACAGCATGCCTCCAAATTAGTAACTATTTCGGGGATGCTTGCTTTCTCTCTCTGACAAAGAGAAGCCTTCAAGGCATTTGTAGCCTTCGAAATAGCAAAGGCACAAAACGCTCGGCTGTTGTTTTATCTTTGGAGTCAAGAATGTGGCCACGTGTTCAGCAGCTGTGAACTCTGGCACATGCAAGGGAAGGAAGAAGGTTCGAATGACTGGGATGCAGCACCCTGTCTTCACGTGGGGGACGGCAGGGAGGCAGGCACGTGGCTGAGCCTGCTGGCTGTCTTGTACCTAGAGTCTTGGGTTCTGAAAAATGTCCAGGCCCTTTGGCTTTGACTTTAGTCATGCACCCTCCGCATCCCCCTTCCTGGACTCAACATAAGCACAGAGTAGTCGCGGGTCTCAGAAAGACGTGCGGGACACGATGCCAAGGGCCTTTCACCTTTCCGTCCTTTTCCCTTCCTTCAGCCAGACAGGGATGCATGATTTTGAGCCTTGGACCCTCAATCAGAAAAGGAGAGAGGTGAGTGAACGTCTTCTCTGCAATGGAGGGTGCAATGTGTTGGAGGAGCTGCTGAAATACTGGATCAGGTCCACACAGCCCTGCACCAGCAGGACGGAACTTTACCTTCAAAGAACAACAACGTTGTAATGCTTAAATGGACCCAAGTGAATGCAGACTCTTGGTCAAATGACTGCCAGGTGAAGGTGTTGACTAGACATTGCCTCAAGTCCATTTATTTATTCAGCAGATATTGTTGTGTGCTTATTCTGTCCAGACACCAGGCAAAGAACAAGACAAATTCCTGCTTTTTATGGAGGAAGATGGACTAGAAACAAATAGACCAGTGAAACATCTCAGGTAGTGAAGTGTAGTATGGAGAACACAACACAGGTGGACAGGATGAGAATGGCTAGACTGGGGGAAGGACCACTCAAGTGACCTTAGGGAGGCTGATGGGAAGAGGTCTCATCTGCCCTGGTATCTTCCACACAAGGGAGAGAGCGTGAAACTTGGGAACAGCCCTCCAGGTTGAGGAAGCAGTGACTGCAGAGACCCAGGCACAGCTGAGCTCCTGCTGGAATCAGCACACATTTCAGGCTCCTGCCCAGGGCCTTTGGGGATCTGGCCTTGCCCGCTTCTCTTACCTGGTCTCCCTCTGGTATCTCCTCTATGCATTATTCTACATTTATGTTCATTCACCTTGATCTTTGACATTTCAGAATTCTGTACCTAGCTAAGATGTAAGTAAACAATGAAGGCAAATGAAGAAGAATTTCAGACGTTTAGGATTTAGAGCACTTGCCTCCTAGGAATCCTTTGTAGGAGAAATTTGGGGGGATATAATCCAGCAAAAACATTTAAATATTTTAGAATGACAGTCAGGGTGTGGTCATGTGACCAGGAATTGACTGGTCAGGTACTTCTGATGGGAATTTGAATGTCGAGGAAGCGATGAAAAGACCTAGAAGCAGTTAGGGGATTTTGTTTGGAAGTAGAGGGAATCCCAAATCTTATTTGTGTCCTTCTCAAATACAATGGGAGCTATCTCAGAGCTCTGGCTCAGGCTAACCAGAGCTGTATATGTCTGTATTTGGCAACACCCAAATTGACCAATGAAAAATAATTAAGGCATTATTAAGGGGGAAAAGGCATAATGTAGAAAAATGTGGGCACTGAAATTTTAGACAATTTCAACAAGACACTGGAGCTAAGTGGAGTGGGGAAAGGGAAAGTGTGATAAAGTTCTTATGTTGCTTGTAGAGGAAACAATCACCTATGACCAATTCTCAATGTGGAACAAAAAGTATATTTGTTAAAATGTTAGAAGTAGCAAAACTAGAGACAAGACTCACAAATTTGGTTTGAAAACAATCTAATGATGTGCTCTTTATAAAACAAATAATAAATTACACCAAAAAGTTGAAAATGGGAAGGGGCAAAGACATGAGAGTAAATCTTTTTAAAGTGAAGTTTAAAGAGTTATAAGACTGTAAAAATAGAATTTAGGCAAAAATCATTACATGGGTCAAAGAAATCTGCTTTCAACTGATGAAAGTAACAGTACGCCAGGTGCAGTGGCTCAAGCCCATAATCCCAGCACTTTGGTAGGCCAAGGCAAGAGGATTGCCTAAGCCCAGGGGTTCAAGACCAGCCTGGGCAACATGGCAAGACCTTGTCTCTACAATAAATCAAAAAATTAGCTGGGCATGGTAGTGCACACCTGTAGTTCCAGCTGTTTGGAAGGCTGAGGCGGAAGGATCACCGGAGCCCAGCAGGTTGAGGTTGCAGTGGCCGTGAGTGTGCCACTACACTCCAGAGTAAGACTTCAACCAAAAAAAAAACAGAAAGTAACAATCCACCAAATATATAAACCTTTAATTATCTAACATAATGGCATTGAAGCTTTCATGACTCAAAAACTGCTAGACAAAACATAAGTAAAAATATAGAATATTAAATACTATATTTACATCGCATGTATTTTCAGGGCATAATACAACAGAGAAAGAATACATCCATGGCATATTTATAAAAATTTACTGTGTCACAAAGAGAAGCTCCATATAAACTCCAAAAACCAGAAATCAAAAGCATAAAAGAATGATGATCAGTTAGCTAATTATTTAACTAAAGAACCTATAAAAATGAGCAAAAAAGTAAAACAATGTAAGAAGTACAAATGTAATGAAATAGAACAGTAAAAATAGTAAACTTCATTCAGAAAGTCTCAAGTAGGTTCTTTGAAAAGATCAATAAAATAGACAAACTCTTGGCAAGACTAATAAACTAAAAAGGAGGAAGAGACAGAGAAAGAGAGGGAGAACAGGAGAGGAGAATCACCAATGATGATTATCGAATGTCAGGAAGGAGTTTTAGGTCAGGAGACAGCAAACTTTTCCGTAAAGAACTAGACAGGAGATACTTCCGGCTCTGTGGGCAACATACAATCTCTGTCTCAACAACTCGACTCTGCCAGTACAACCCAAAAACCACCATAAACAATAGTAAATGCATGGGAATGGCTATATTCCAATAAAACTTTATTTACAAAAGCAGATGGTTGCTAGATTTGGTGTGTGAACCATAGCTTGCAGATTCTTTTTCCTAGAGGAAGAGATCCAGTCCAGATGGCCCAATAAGTATAGGCTTTGGCACAAACTGTTGTGCTGCAAATACCTAGTATTTGATAGATGAAATATAAAAAGAGAAAACTAAGGCATTCAAGTTCAAAACAAGATAAACATTTCTATGAACAAGAAAAATAAACAAAACTCCATATGCAAAGTACTGCAGTACTGAGCAGTGCTGAAGTGGGGTGTGTACTGCTCTCTGAATCTGAGAGCAAGCAGATGTGGCTGGTAATTCAGGAAATTCCTGAAGGGAGCAAAAATGGCTCCACCAAAGATGAGTGGCCTAAAGTGAGCTTTCGCCTTATTAAAGGAAGAAATTATGAAGACTCTGCTGCGTGTCGGGCAGTTGTAGCTTTTCAGAATTTAGTGTATCCCATGGGGTCTTGAAAACTGGAGCTATTTTTGGTTGTCATTATGATTGGGGAGGCTTTTTAGTCTTTAATAAAGTAAAGGGGATATGTGAAAACAGGTCTCCTGCCATTCATAAATCAGTCCTGCACGATGCAAAATTGACCTGTTTTGAGTGTCCCAACATTCAAAGAATCATCCGTTCTACTTAAATCAATGGTACTTTAAAATACGATCATATTAATAAGTTTTTATAAGAAATTACACAAAATGCCATCAATGTTGGAGAAGATTGTTATGGAAAGAGAAGCTTATGTGGAACAAAAAATATTGTCAATCTTTTTTTTTCAAGGGTCTTAACACACACTGTTATTTTCTCTTAGTTTCTCTCAGTCAAGAGTTCGGGCACAACATGGCTGGGTCCTCTGCTCAGCATCTCATTCAGCAGAAAGGTGTTGGCAGGATTGCATTCCTTTCTGGAGCCTCTGATCCTCTTCCCAGATCATGTGGCCATGGGCACAATTCAAATTCAGTATCTTGAAGTTGTAGGGTGAGATCCTTGTTTTTCCTGCTGCTCTCACCTCTTAGAGGCTGTTCGCATATCCTTGCTCACTCACAACACGACAGCTTACTTCTTCAAGGCCAGCAACATAATCTCTCCATCAACAGCTCTGTAATGCATGCTCACCTTCATCCTGTGCCAGGAATGTCATCACTTAGAGAATGTTTGCGATAAGGCACAGCTCACTTGTGAGACTATCATGATACTTTCTCTGTTTCACTTTGACCATCTGTAGTTTGTCTTGATGGGGTCTCACTGCTCAATTAAAGTCATTACCCCTTTTTCTTATTCTACACAAATATGATCTGTCATTATTTATTCTGTCAATTATTTTTATTCTATGTTGGTCACATCTCCATTATTTCCTTTTCTTGTACTTCTTGTGCAGAAATTATTTATAATTTTCCACTTCTTCTCAACAATTTTTTTTCTTCCCATTCTTTTGCTTCTCTCCTTCAGGACTCCAGTGACATGTATGTTACACCTTTTGATATTGTCCCAGAGATCCCCAAGGCTGTGTTCAGTTTCTTTTTTTCTCCTTAGTTTTCAGACTGGATAGTTTTTACCAGTCTATTTAAAAGTTACATTATTCATTTTTTGTCATCTCTATTCTGCTATCAAGTCCTTTAAGTGTTTATTTTTATTGCAAATACTGTATTTTTTAATTTTATAATTTCTTTTTGAACAAATAATTTCTATTTCTCTGCTAAGATTTCCTAGTTGTTCATTAGCTACAATTATATGCTCATTTAGCTAATTAAAGATACTTATAGTAGCTGCTTTATTATTTTCATCCACTTACTCTAACATCTAGGTCATCTTGAGCTGGTCTCTGTTGATTGTCTTTTCTTTCCGAATATATTATATGCTGAGTAATGATGTGTTGTAGCCTAGACATTGTGAATGTTATGCTGTGGGGACCCTGTATTTTGTTCCATCCCTTCAAAGACTGTTGATTTTTTGTTTAGAAGGTCAATAACTCTGTTAGGTGCAACCTGCAAACTATGTCTTGTGTTCAGTTTGTTTATCTCAATTGATTTGACTTCAGTACTTTTGGACTCGCGGGGTTCCTTAAATTTGTCTTGAATATATGCTTCAAGGTTCAGCCAGAGTTGATGTTTGTTGTTCTTTTTTTCTAACTTTCTCCTTTCTGAAACACCTTCTCACTTTCCAAAGGCTGTACCAGATTTTGCCTTCTGGTTCTTGGTTTAAAAACTGGTATGCTGGTTTTCTGTTGGTGCTTTAGCCATCTTGTACCATGTAGAAAGGAGCTGCCTTCAGCTTAGAAGCTGTAAAAATAAGAAATTCTGATTAGGAGAGCAAGATGACTGACAAGAAGTCCTTCTTGCTCATCTCCCCACACAAAGACAGTCAAAACATCGAATAAATAATTACTTTTCGATCAAAATGACTGAAGAAGAGCACCAGGTATTTCAAAGGAGCAACAGAAACCCTGTTGAGCACAGAAGCCCAGGATAGCCACAAAGAGATTGGAAGGAAACTCTTGGCCTCTACCACCCACCGCCATCCTAGATCAGCTGGCAACCAGAAGGAACTTCTCCCTAAGGCAAGGAGGTAAGCAAGAGACCCCCACAACCCATATTAACACCTTGGGCACTTACAGACCTCACCACTGGAGACTCCTGCAGTCCTCACAGGCACTAAGCCCAGCGGAGAAAGCTCCCTGGAGTCCATATAACTGTGCTCCCCCCAGAGAAGAAGCTGACACTGTGTCCTACCCCCTGTGGCTCACATGGCTACTGTGCTATGCCATTATGGCACTGTAATTACTGCTGAAGCGTGTCTTGCTCCAAGAGTGAGTGATCATGGCACACTTTCATCCCTGAGGCTAAGCCACTGCCAAACTACCTCTGCCTAACCACCCAGCATCCCTAAGCTGAAGCAAGAGTCACTGTTTCCCCTTCCACATGGGACCATGGAGGGAGAGCTGGGCTACCCAACCCTCCCAGTCATACTGGCACCCCAAGTCCTTGGGCTGGAGCTGAAGTTGTATGCTCTTCTTGGGGAAATGGCACACTGACAGAGCTACTCCATCGACTTCTCAGTCACCACTGTGCCCTGCAGCTGGGGACTGGGGCTAAAGCTGAACACTGCCTCTTGAAAAAACAGTGTCCTAGCAGAGTTGCTCCAAATACCTCTCCTAGTTGCAGCTGTGCCCCACCCCATGGGACTCGAGCCGAAGCTGCACACTGCCTCCCAGGAAATGGTGCTTTGGTGGAGTTTTTCTGTATACCTCTCTCAGCTACTGCAGTGCTCTGCCCCTGTGTACACCCCTGTGCCTGGGTTGAAGGGGTATCCTGCCTCTTGGGAGAATAGTACTTTGATCATCCAGAGCATTCATGCCTCTCTGGAGCCCAAGTTGAAGTAGCACACTGTCTCCCAGGAAATGGACCTTTGGAGCAGTCATGAACCCCGGTACCTAAGGTGAATTGGCACACTGTATCAGAGGGAAATGGTGCCTAGACAGCTCAGGGCAGACATTACCTCCCAGGCCTGGGCTGAAGCAACATATTGCCCTACTGGGGAAATGGTGCCTTGGCAGAGCTGAGCAGCTGTACATCCTAGGAATGAGCAGACATAGTACCAGCTGTCCCAGGGAAACAAAGCTGAGCTGAGACACCTTGCCTTTCAGGTTAAACAACTGTAGTACCCTACTTCCTTGGATCTGGGCTAGCTCCTTCATATCTGAATTACTGAGACCCTCCTCTCCCTGTGGAGTGGAGTCATCACTGTGCTGCTTCCTTTCCAGTACAGACCAAATGACAGCTGTAATCTCCCATTTTTAAGTCCTTGCTACTACTGAATCTGGTCTCAAACAGTCTGCAATACTGCCAAGTCCTGCCATTCCTGGATCTAGAATCTCCACCACATGGCACTTCATACCTTAGGATCCGAGTTGCCACTGACCCTTATCAGCCAGGTTCCCGAAATGCAACCACACTTTGCTTCTAGGACACAAACCAACAGATAACTTTTTCTTCCCCAGAGCCAAGTCAGTGTTGTGCTGTGCTCTGCCTCCATGTGTCAAAATCACAGCTACAACATGGTATCCCAGGCCTTAGCTGCTAGGGGGTAACTTGAGTCACAGATCCTGCAGTGTTCTGTGGACAATCTGCATAGAACTTTGCCCTAGAATACACTTTCCAAACTCCAGGAGTCATAAAAGTTTCACAGACTATAAGTATAGGACCCTGATTCCACAGCCACTTTGAGTAACTTTACCTATAACCCAGCATCAAGTGAGTACAGAGGAAAAGAGAATGAGCTGGGTAGTCAGGCAAAGAAAAGGACATTTATTTAAGGGAAATGAGAGGGAGACTGGTCCTAGAGAAGAACCAGCCCCCTTGTTCTTTTGGAAGGTCCCTCTTATATCCCGTAGCTGGAGTTTGGTGGTCATGTAGGCCTGAGGATGCAGGTGCTGATGGTCACATAGCCTTGAGATATAACCTTGAGGAAGCAGGCTGGTGCTCGGGGTCACGTAGCCTTGAGACATAACTTTGAGGAAGCAGGTGCCGGCTGTGAACACAGGATGTTGCTTAAGCAATGCAAGGTTAGTACAATGAGTCATTTCAGCAACGGGCCCTCATGTAAGCCCTATTACCCAGCACCACTGAAGCTGCGTTTAGGCCAAGTCAGACCCACACCAGGCGGAATCCCTTCAGCCAAATCTCCCATTATGGGGAAAACAAGAATAGGAGGAACACAAAAGGCCTTGACATCAGGGACCTTAACAATCTTTGCCACCACCACCCCTGCCACAAACTTATACAGCCTGAGCCACTGAGGTGTGTACAGTTATTGCTGACATTGAATACAGTCAAAGAAGCAGCATGGGGACCCTACCACTGCACCTACTTGGAACCTTCTTGGAAACAGAGTTGTCATACCCTTCCCGACAGGCATATTAAGACCCAACTGCAGGTAAAAATATTTCCCAGTGAAAGCCACTCTAGAACACTTGAAAGAGGTGATTATACCACTGGATGCTCAGATATCAATGCAAGGACAGAAGTAGCATGAGAAATCAAGGAAATATGACATCACCAAAGGAACATAACTCTCTAGTAACAGACCCCAATGAAAATGAAATCAATGGATTTCTAGAAAAGAAATTCAAAATAATGATCCTTAAGAAACTCAGTGAGATACAAGAAAATACAGATAAACAATTTACTGAGTCAGAAAAAAAGAGTTTAAAGAACTGAAAAAAAGCCTACAAGACATAGGGGAAACCATTAAACAAACAATTCATGTTACGAGAGTATTAGAAAGAAAAGAAAAAGACATAAACCCCTCCTATTTAATAAAATAATAGCTGGAAACTTTCCAAGTCTTGGGAGAGATATGGATATCCAGATTCAAGAAGCTCAAAATTCTCCTAATAGATCAATTCAAAAAAATTGAGTTGAGGCACATTATAGTCAAATTATCAAAGGACAAAGACAATAAGATAATTCTAATAAAGAGAAAGAGAAAAGCATCAAGTTATATACAAAGGAATATTTATTAGAATAATAAAAGATTTTCCTATAGAAACGTCATAGACCAGGAGATAATGGAATAATATATTCAAAGTGCTGAAAGAACAAAATTTCAGCCGGACTCGGTGGCTCAGCCTGTAATCCCGCGCCTTTGGGAGGCTGAGGTGAGTGGATTGCCTGAGCCCATGGGTTTGAGACCCACCTGGGCAGGCAAGACCTCATCTCTACAATAAATCAAAAAATTAGCCAGGCGTGGTAGCGCGCACCTGTAATTCTGACTACTCGGAAGGCTGAGGCGGAAGGATTGCCGGAGCCCAGGAGGTTGAGGCTGTGGTGGCCACGAGTGGCCACTGCCCTCCAGTCTGGGTGACAGAGTGAGACTCTAACTCAAAAAAAAAAAGAACAAAATTGGTAGCCAAAAATACTGTATTCAGCAAAGCTATTTTTCAGAAATGAGAAAGAAATAATGTCTTTCACAAACAAGTAAAAACGGAAAGAATTTATCACTATCTGAGCCTTACTAGGAATGCTCAAAGGAGTCCTACACCTGGAAAATAAAAGATGATAATCATTACCATGGAAATATGCAAGACTCTGCTGGAAAACCACCTATAAAAATCACTGGTAGACCAGATAAACAAAAATAAAAAGAATCAAAGCTTATCACTATAGAAAACCACCAAACTGCAATGATAAACACAGCGAAAGGAATAAACTTTTACAAAACAATCAGAAAATAATTAACCAAATGATAGGATAAAATTCTCATCTATCAATAATACAGATTAAATTCTAATAAAGAGATAATGTAAGCAGATTAAATTCTTCACTTAGAAGTTGTAGACTGACTGAATGAAAAAAAATTACCCTGCTATATGCTACCTACAAGGGATTCACGTCACTTATTAAGTCACATAGACTAGAGGTAAAGAACTAGAAAAGGATATGTTATCAAACAGAAGCTGAAAGTGAGCAGGAATAGCTATAGTTATATCAGATAAAATAGACTTTAAGTCAAAACTGTAAAAAGTGATAAAGATAGTTATTACATAAAGATAAAGATATATAAAGATAAAGATATAAAAATTCAGCAAGAGGATATAACAATGATAAATATATATGCACTCAACACCAGAGTACCCAGATATGTAAAACAAATAACATTAGATCTAAAGGGAGAGATAAATTCCAATACAATAATTGTTGAGGACTTCACCCCACTCTCAGCATCAGACAGGTCATCTAGATAGAAAATAACCAATAAACTTTGAATTTAAACTATACTTTAGACCAAATGGACCTAACAGACATTTAAAAAATTTCATCCAACAGCTGCAGAATATGCACTATTAATTGAGCTCATGAAAAAATCTCCCAGATAGACCACATGGTAGGCCACAAAACAAATCTCAACAAATTTTTAAAAATTGAAATCATATCAAGTATCTTTTCTTAACACAATGTAATAAAGTTAGAATCAATAATAAGAACTTTTGAAATTGCACAAATACATGGATATTAAACAATACACTCCTGACAACCAATGGGTCAATGAAGAAATTAAGAAAGAAATTTAAAAATTCCATGTAACAAATGAAAATAGAAACATAATACACTAAAATCTGTGAGATACAACAAAAGTAATACTAAGAAGGAAGTTTATAGCCAAAATGCCTTCATTAAAAAAGCAGAAATATTTTAAACAATGAAATGATGCATCTTAACAACTGGGAAAACAAGAACAAGCCAAACACAAATTTAGTAGGAGGAAGGAAAGAATAAAGATCAGTGCAGAAACAAACAAACAAAAAGAAACAGTATAAAAGAGCAAAACAAAATGATGATTTTTTGAAAAGGTAAAATTGACAAATCATTAGCTAGACTAACCAAGAAGAAAAGAGAAAAAACTCAAATACATGAAATCAGAAACTGAAAAAGGAGAAATTACAACTGATGCCACAGAAATACAAAGGATCGTTGGAGACTAATATGAACAACTATACACTTACACAGTTGAAAACCTAAAAGAAACAGACAAATTCCTGGACACGTACAACCTTCCAAGATTGAACCAAGAAGAAATAAGCACCCTGATCAAACCAGTTACAAATAATGATACTGAATCTGTATAAAATGTCTCCCATCAAACAAAATAAAACAGACCCTATGACTTCACTGCTGAGTTCTACCAATCATTTTAAAAAGTACTAATACCAGTTCTTTTCAAACTCTACCACAAGCTTGAAAATTCTTCCAAATTTATTCTATAAGGCCAGCATTATCCTGATACCAAAACCAGACAAAAACAGAACAAGAAAAGAGAAAACCATAGGCCAATATTTCTGGTGAACAAAGATGCAAAAATTATCTATGGAATACTAGCAAATTGAATCTAGCAGCTCATAATGATCTATTGATCATTCACTATGATCAAGTGGGATTTTTCCAGGAATGCAAGAGTGATTCAACATATGCAAATCAATAAACATGACATATCACATCCACAGAATGAAGGAAAATATGTATATGATCATCTCAATAGATAGAGAATAGCATCTGATAAAACTCAACATCCCTTTATGATAAAAACTCTCAACAATTAGGTATAGAAGGAATGCACCTCAACACAATACAGACCGAATGTGACAAATTCACAGTCGATATAATATTGAATAGGAAAAAGTTGAAAGTGTTCCTCTTAAAATCTGGAACAAGACATTGCTGTCCACTTTTCCTCAGCATAGTACTGGAAGTCCTAGCAAGAGCAATTAGGCAAGAGAAAGAAATAAAAGCCATTCAAATTAGAAAAGGGGAAGTCAAGTTATCTCTGTTTGCTGATGACATAACCTTACATATAGAAAATCCTCAAAGCACCACCAAAAATGCTCTTTGAACAGATAAATGAATCCAGTAAAGTTACAAAATAAAATATCCACTGCCGGAGACCAGCTCCAGCCAGGTTCAGGGTACCCCAAAGGTGGAGAAGGCGTCGGCGATTGGGGGGAAGAAGAGAGAAAGAGATAGAGAGAGAAAGAAAGAGACTGGACTCCGGTCTAGTGCAGAAGTGATATGTGTTATTGGGAATTACAATGGGTCTTTTATACACAAAGTCAGATGTGGGAGGGGCGTCCCCCACCCACCAGAAAGCTTAATCCATGAAAACTTAATCAATGATTGTCTTTAAACCCTTTTCGTATGATAATCTTAAAATCCCATAACAAAGGATAATCTGATCTGTGACTGACATATTCTGGAAACCTTTTTCATCCTAAGCTGATTGATTTATGCCAAGTTAAACAATTCTATAGAAGCTTAAGTGGCCCATCTCAGAATGTTTGGAATGTGGCCCAGTCCAAAGTTCACAGTGAGCTACCTGCAAGTAACCCAGCCGCATTCTTTCAACAAAATGACTGTCTTCTAAAACTATATTCTACAATTTTTCTTCAATAAATCCTAAGATCATGACCCAGAAGTCTGTGACCAATACTAAGGCTCTTAGATGTGACACGAGTTTGAATTATAAATTGTGTGAAAGCCAAAACTGCAATTTGTGGGAGAATGGGAGCAATGAGCTTCTAAAGTTAGCTTGTGTTCGTCCCAATCTCAGAGTTTCTATGTTTTGAGCTCACAGGAGCTTAATCTGGTTAGTGCTGAGTAGAAAGGGGGAAGAAATGAGGTCAATAGCTCCCGAACGCATCCTAGTGGTCTCGGGGTCAATGGCCCTTCCTGATCCCTAACGCTCAGTGGGCCTCCGTGGCGGCTCCCAACAATCCACAAACAAAAATCTATAACATTTCTATATACAATCAATGATATAACTGAAAAAGAAATAAAAAAGAAATTCCATGTATAATAACTACAAAATAACACCTAGGAATAAATTTAACCAAAGAGATGAAAGAACTGTACAAGGAAAACTATAAGGTACTGATAAAAGATATTGAAGAGGACACAAATGCAAAGACATCTTGTATTTATGGAATGGAAGAATTAATATTGCTAAAGTGACCATACTATTTGAAGTAATAGACAGACTCAGTACAATCCCCATTAAAATACTAATAATGTTCCTCACAGAAATATAATAAACAAGCCGGGCTCGGTGGCTCAGCCTGTAATCCCGCGCCTTTGGGAGGCCGAGTTGAGTGGATTGCCTGAGCCCGCGGGTTCGCGACCCGTCTGGGCAACTTGGCAAGACCTCATCTCCCCAATAAATCAAAAATTAGCTGGGCGTGGTAGCGCACGCCTGTAGTTCCAGCTACTTGGAAGACTGAGGTGGATGGATCGCTGGAGCCCAGCAGGTTGAGGCCGCGGTGGCCGGGAGAGGCCACTGCATTCCAGTCTGGGCGACAGAGTAAGACTCCAACTCAAAAAAAAAAAAAAAAAAGAAATATAATAAACAATCCTAAACTTCATATAGAACCATTAAAAAGAAAAAACCAAATAACTAAAGTAATCCTGAGGGGAAAAAAAAGCAAACTCGTAGCATCACACTACCTGATTCCAAAATAGAATACAAAACTGTAGTCACTAAAACAGCATGGTACTGGCATAAAAACAGATACATAGACTAAACGAACAGAATAGAAAACCCCAAAATAAATCCACATATTTACAGCTAACTGATTTTTGTACACTGGTGCCAAGAACATTCACTGGGGAAAGAAGTGTCTCTTCAATAAATCTTGCATATTCATACATAATATAAGTACACAAAAATCAACTCTATGTTGATTAGAGACTTAACTGTAAGAACTGAAACTATGAAACTACTAAAGAATAACATACAGAAAATAGTTTAGAATGTTAGTCTGGGCAAAGGTTTTATGGATAAAACCTCAAAAGCACAGGCAACAAAAGCAAAAACATGCCAATGGGATAATACCAAACCCAAACCCTTATGCACTGTAAGGGAGACAATTGGCAGAATGAAGAGACAATCTGAAGACCAAGATAAAATAGTTTCAAGCTATTAATCCAACAAGGGAGTAACATCTAGAATATTCATGGAATTCAAACATCTTAAGAACAACAAATTAAATAATCCAATTAAAAACGGGCAAATGAACTAAACAGACACGTCTCAAAAGAAGACATAATATGCCATCAAGTAGTTGAGAAAATGCTTAACATCACTGATCATGAGAGAAATGCAAATCAGTGCCACAAGGAGACATTGTCACTTCAGTTAGAATGGTTATTACCAAAAAGAGAAAAAATAATAAATGCTAGCATAGATACCAATCAAGGGATCACTTAACACACTGTTGATGGAAATGTAAATTAGTACAACCATTATGAGAAAACAATGCAAAAATGCCTTCATAATTGAAAATAAATCTACCATCAACCTAAGTGTCCATCAATAGATGAATGGATGTGTGTGTGTGTGTGTGTGTGTGTGTGGATACATATAGCAAAATACCATTTAGTCATAAAAAAGAATGAAATCCTGTTGTTCACAGCAGCACGAATGCGCTAGGTACAGAAAATTAAATACCATGTTCTCACTCACATGTAGAGGCTAAAAAAGTTAGTCTCATAGCAGTAGAGAGTGGACTAGTGATTATTAAAGGCTAGGAAAGGTAAGAGCATTGAAAATTTAAGTTTTCCATATAATTTATACTATAAATGAACGTATACTTCAAATCATAGATGCATTATAAAATTGCTTTTATTTCTTCATATTACAGCTACAGTGTCACACACATTTTAAAAGTTATACTTCTGGCCGGGCTCGGTGGCTTAGCCTGTAATCCCGCGCCTTTGGAAGGCTGAGGTGAGTGGATTGCCTGAGCCCGCGGGTTCGAGACTCACCTGGGCAACTTGGCGAGACCTCATGTCTACTATAAATCAAAAAATTAGCCGGGCATGGTAGCGCGCGCCTATAGTTCCAGCTACTTGGAAGACTGAGGCGGAAGGATCGCCGGAGCCCAGCAGGTCAAGGATGTGGTGGCCGGGAGCGGCCACTGCACTCCAGTCTGGGTGACAGAGTGAGACTCCAACTCAAAAAAAAAAAAAAAAAGTTATACTCCTTTGTAGGTTGCTTGATTGAGAAATGATATTTCTAAATCAAATTTCGGACAATAGAATGGTAATCTAAAATAGTCATTGCATAAACAGGGGTAGGAGATGTACGAGAGTTGAGAAACCTGGACTTCCGAGGCTGAACGCCTACCAGTGATGAAGCACACGCACAAATAGGAACAACCCAGCAGCTTCTGGCCTGGCTCCTGAATCAGGGTTTTCCCCGTCCCCCATGCTGGCAGAAGTCTTGAGCCATCAGGGTGGAGTGTCTCGGACGGGACCAATGAGGGACTGGATGAGGGCAATGGCAGATGGATTAGATAGGAAACTGGGCGTAGAAGGTCCTTCCAACTCCAAGTGTGGGTGGAAATGCAAATGTGAAACTCTTGAAGAAAACTGATGACGAAAAGTTCTGCTAGTCAAATCAACATGGCAAAACTAGTCTAGATAGAACAAAACTAATAAGATAGTCTGACAAAGACTTTAAAGTGAGCGTTTGAAATTGCTTAGGCATACATACAGAGATACATAATGATTCAAACTATGAAAACATCCAGGTAGAAATAATGAAAATAATATTGCATGCAAAAAATGTATTAATTAGACATGTTATTCCTGAAAAGTATGACCACTGGAATGCTGGTACTGACAAGATGTCCCCAAAACATTTTCTAAACTGTGTTTACAGCTTCTTTCCCTTTGCCCAAGTCCTACTTGGAAAGGACAGACGAAGAGAGTAAGGGAGAATGTACTGTTCAAACACTAATTTTTCTTTCTAGTGAAAAAGAATTAATTTTTAAATTCACTAATTTCACTAATTTTTCTTTTTCTACTAAAAAGTGAGTGTACATGAAACCCTAACCCTCATTATGAATTTATTTTTTCATGTGAATATTTAGAATTTCTACACTAGCAAACAATTTTCCCCAGGTAGGAAACTGGTTTCAATGGGAAACAGTCCTTTTCTACAGGTAAAAAGCTCAGCCTTCTGTGCGTGAGAGTGACTTCTAAGTAGTGTCCTTAACGATTGAAAACACAGTCTTTGAGGTTGGGTAGATCTGGGCTTGCCTGCCGCTTTGCCTTTCACTTGATACACAGTTTGGGCCATATTGATGTGTTCTGTGTTTCCTTATCTATAAAATGGGAACAATGGCCGGGCTCGGTGGCTCAGCCTGTAATCCCGCGCTTTGGGAGGCCGAGGTGAGTGGATTGCCTGAGCTTGCGGGTTGAGACCCGCCTGGGCAACTTGGCGAGACCTCATCTCTACATTAAAAAAAAAAAATTAGCCGGGCGTGGTAGCGCGCTCTTGTAGTTCCAGCTACTTGGAAGGCTGAGGCAGAAGGATCACCGGAGCCCAGCAGGTAGAGGCTGCGGTGGCTGGGAGCGGCCACTGCACTCCAGTCTGGGTGACAGAGTGAGACTCCAACTCAAAAATAAAATAAAATAAAATGGGAACAATATCATCTCCCACTTGGAGAGATACCGAAGATGAAAGAAATGGTGCTTGGGGAAGTCTTCCACAGAGTTGTTTCAGTCCAGGAAGCAACTCTCCTATCCAGGGGGTGGAGCTGGAACGCCTCGGGCATTGCTACCTTTTAGCCTTTGTGTGACAGGAATGAAAGCCAGCGTTGTTCACTTGCCTCTTGCACTTGCAGCTTCATCCAGTCCTGCCAAGGACTCCCCAGGTAGATGCAGCCAAACCTGCCTGAGAAGATGCCAGCTGAATAAAGCCCTCACCAGCCCCTTCACTGCTTCCTATTGTTTGTACTTTGATAATTCCAGAAGCTCAGTCCAGACTTTTACTGTTTAAAGAGGGCCTGATGGAGCAATAGCAAGTCACGCGCACGTTAGAGGGCTGACTTTCGAAACCGAGAGCTGGCTGTGGGTGCTGGCATGGGCAGTGCAGATGTGGACGCAGGTACCCAGTGGGAGGAGGGCTGGCCCCACCCCTGGTGGGGAGACTCTGTGCAGTCTACAGGAAGACTTTAATGAGTTCTTCATGATAGGTGCCATCGCATTTTCATTACCACCATGTTTGCTTGGCAATGCATCCTTTCTTGACAGGTAGACCAGCAGCCGAATTCTTTATTGAGAGGATTCTCTGGTGCCCAGAGGGAAAAGACATTTAAAGCTTCCCACAGGGCACAATATTGCATAGAGGGGGCATTTCTCCATGCCAGTGTGCTCCACAAAGCACTGGAAAATCCAAGGCACACATGAGATCAGAGGTATTTTTTCAAGTAGAGCCAGGAAACGCTCATGGGGGAATACTTTGAAGTTACATCCTTGAGCATGAAGGAAAACGTTGAGAAGACCTTGATTTCCACTGATTCCCTTTTCCCAGGCTCCTGTGTTGGTAACATGGGTGGATTCTTCCCTCGTCACTGGCCTCTGCCAAGCTCTTCTTGGCTGGACTCTGTCTCCCTGCACCATCTGGGACTGTCTGGACTCCCGGCGTGTCGGAGAGCTTCATCACTTGCCTTGCACAGATAACGTGAAATGTTTTCCAAAGCAGACAGACACTTGGGTAATTCTCTTGGAACACTTCGTTCATGATGTTCCAGTAAATTGTTGCATCAGTGAAGAAGAACGTTACAAGGCACCAGGGAAATCTTAAAAAAAAAAAAGTACTAGAGTAGATTTAGGCAGATTAGCAAATGGCAGAACAACCATGGCTAGTGGATGACCATGGATCACTGTCAACTGGTGGAGGGCTGCATTGAGATTGTGTGTCTGTCGTGTGCATGCACCTCGTGGATAAAGATGAGATGGCAGCTGCTCATATCTACGTGACACTGGAGAGGTCTGGAGATCAAGACAAAACAAGTGTAATACCCCAACTCCCTATCTTTTCTAAGGGCTGGAGGAAAGGATTGAATATTGAGCTAGATGATTTTTTACAAAATCAGGAGCGGACTTTACTAATCAATGGCATAGGTGTGGGATGGAGCTCAGCAGACAGAGCTATGAAGGCTACCCAAGTCAACTGTGCGCTGCAAAGCTAGGCTGAATTAACACCCAGAAGGAAAGAGGGGTGACTCGTGGAGGCCAGCAAACTGGTCTCAGAGACTTCAGTGGCTTGTCCAAGGCCCTGTCATTGGTGAGGGATGAAGTGACAGCATAACCACGGCCTGCTTGACCCTGCTGGGTTTTCCACCCTCCAGGCTGGGTCTGGCTGTGAAGCCAGGTTCCAGTAATTTTGCCTTATTTTGCCTTTACTGTCCCTGCAGTGCAGATGGCAACTCCTGCATGATTGAAGAAGTACCCCCTGACACATTCTTGGCAGGTTTTATATAAGGGTTAAAGGAACATGGTCGCTCCTTTTGAAGTGAACCTTAGTGATTTTTTACTTTGACAGTAGGTAGAAAACTTTGATTTCTTGTTCTCTCAATGGCAAGAAACAGGTGAATAAGGAAAGAATATTTCAGTCTCAAAACCTCTGCAGCCCCTTCTGTGATTACTGACAGACAACCCATTGCCGTGTAGACCGATGCAGTGAGCATGACAGGCAGCTTCAAGGGAGCAGAGAGCCAGGTGGAGTGTGAAGCAGACTTAAAGACACAGGCCAAACTCTCCCCACATGGCTGGGCAATTGGGGGGACATTGCCTGATCTCTCTGAGTCTTCCTTTCTTCATTTATGAAATGTGAAGTATAATAATCGTACTTATTTCAAGGGGTTATTGAAAGAGTTAACAGTTACATAGCTTAGTCTAATTCTTGGTCCCTAGACAGTGCCCAAGTGTGAGCTTTACTACTGATATTGGTAATCATAGGAGAACTGATAATTGCATGGCTGGAGGTACTTTACAACAGCACATCCTCAATTCTGAGAATAAGATCAGCCAGGAACCCTCTGTGAAGGTCTGTCACACGGTAATAAGAAGATGAGGTCTGATACAAGGACAGACAAGGATGCAACAAGAGAAGATAAAACGCCCCTATTGTGACCCATGCGCAGCTCCAAAGGAAGACAAATCTGCTTTCTACTTCATGTGATGTGTGCCTGTAAGATGTACTAAGAAGACCAGGCAGATGAACCAGGATTCTCCAGGCTCTGTCAGCAAACCCAGTGGGCAGACATCTGGATCTAGTTCAGGGGTAGCCCCAATCCCAGGCCTCTTGGGCCTGCCCCGTGAGTTCCACACAGGAGAGTAGGACTGAGGCTGATATAGGGAGAGCTGGGGACTGGTTCAGCAGAACCGTTTTCTATAAGAAAAAAGGAGCAGCAGCTAGTGCTGTACTTAGGTTAAGTGCACATTTAAGACAAAAAGGAAAGATTGCCCAATGTACAACCTTACAAGGGCAAAAGAAATATTTACCATAATCTCCATGTGACTAAAGGAATTCAATGAGAAGTCATAGATTGCTGGCAAAGAAAGTACACTCTTCTGTGAAAAACAAAAAATTTAAATTCCTTCAACCTGTCATTGATGAAAACTATTCTCTCCATAGGCCATGCTTGAAATATACACAGCTTTTTAATATCCACAGTTTCAGAATCCTACTACATCCTTCCGGGTGTTTCAAACACAAGTTACTTTGACAGATTCTGAAGGTGCCACAAAATTCTGACAAAAATTAAGATATACGCTAATAGTAACCATTCAGAAGAGTAAGGGAAGAAATATTTCTTAGTACCAAATAGTATGAGTATGGGGTGTCAGGGTCAGGTAGACTTCTACCACTTAGATGACAGCATGGGTAATTGTACCTGGGTTTTCAATCTGGGGTTGACTTTCAATCCAGACCTGTTATGGGTGTTCATGAATGTGAGTGATTATTTATCCCTAGAGAGATATACATAAATAAAGGAGTTTCAACCACAGAAAGGAACTCAGTAGAAAGTTGGCTACAGAGAATTTGCTCCCAAAGGCTTCCCTTTGTTTTGCAATTGTCCTTACAATGGTGCCTCATGGTTAGACATGAGGCCTGACCTTGCAGAAGTTATCCTAGGTCATTTCTTCCACCTAAAAACAGTGAAACACTTGGTACATGTTTTAATTGGATGTTTTCAGTCATGCTTGACTTGTCTGCAGAAATTTCATACTTCATTTGATGATTTCTGACTTCTTTCTCTGATGGCTTCTGAGACACTGTATCTTTGGCTATCTGCAGTTTCACTGTGATTTTTCTAGTTCTGGATTTCCTTAATTTTCCTCCTAGGGATTCACTGGGCTTCTGAAATGGGTATATTAATGTCTATGTTGGGTAGAATAATGTCCCCCCACCAAAATATTAATACATGTCCACCTGGAACGTCAGAATGCTTCCTTATTTGAAAGTTAGGTCTTTGCAGATGTAATAGTTAAAGATGAAGTCATCTTGTGGTGAGCCCTATACCTTTTTTGGAAAGTAGAACTTGTCATTGATGAACATAGGCATTTATCTGAGGAGATTTCCAAGCAAACTTTTAAAAGCAGGCCCTGATTTCTCCTTGATGCTTAGAACAAAAATGTGAGAAGAAAGAGGAAAATTGAAGAAGGAATTTTTTTTTTTGAGTTGGGGTCTCACCCTGTCACCCAGACTGGAGTGCAGTGGCCACTCCTGGCCACTGCAGCCTCGACCTGCTGGGCTCTGGCGATCCTTCCTCCTCAGTCTTCCAAGTAGTTGGAACTACAGGCACACGCTAACAAGCCTGGCTAAGTTTTTTGATTTATTGTAGAGATGAGGTCTCGCCAAGTTGCCCAGACGGGTTTCGAACCCACGGGCTCAGGCAATACACTCACCTTGGCCTCCAAAAGCACTGGGATTACAAGTTGAGCCACAGAGCCCAGTCGAAGAAGGAATTTTTTTTGTTTTTTTTTTTTTGAGTTGGAGTCTCACTCTGTCACGCAGACTGGAGTGCAGTGGCCGCTCCCGGCCACCGCAGCCTCGACCTGCTGGGCTCCGGCGATCCTTCCGCCTCAGCCTTCCAAGTAGCTGGAATTACAGGCATGCACTACCACGCCCGGATGATTTTTTGATTTATTGTAGAGATGAGGTCTCACTGCCCAGGCGGGTCTCGAACCCGCGGGCTCAGGCAATCCACTCACCTCAGCCTCCCAAAGGCGCGGGATTACAGGCTGAGCCACCGAGCCCAGCTGAAGAAGGAATTTTTAAGCAAAAATAATACGAAGAATTTAAAGGCGTCATCAAAAGCTAGGAAGAGGTGAGGAAGCCATCAAGTGAGGAAGAGGGAGCATGGCCTTGCTGATACCTCGGTCTTGGGCTTCAGCCTACAGAAATTTGAGATAATAAATTTCTGCTATTTTAAGCCACCAAGTTTGTGATAACTTGTTATGCTAGCCCTAAGAAACAAATGCAATGTCGGTTGGTGGTTCAGGAAACATTTCAGTTATTATCTCTATAAATATTTGTTTAGCGCCATCTTCTCTCTTGTCCTTTTGGGACTCTAATTAAATGTATACTTGTTTTTATCTCGGCATCTTTTGCTCTTTTTTCTATATTTTTCATCTATATAATCTCTTCCTCGCCAAATTATAATTTGTCTTTAGCTGTGTCTATCTTGCTGTCATGCCTACCCACTGAGTTACATTTTATAGTTTTTATTTTGAGAGGGGATATGCTTTCACTACGACCTGACCCCTTTCTGGTGCACTCACCACTTCCCAGCTCATGGAAAGGTCTCTCCTGCTGGCCTTCTCACTCATTGTAGACCTGGGACTTTGATTTCTGTTCATGTGCTCCAGGAAAATGAAAGTTCAAATCCCTGCTCAATAAACACCTTCAGGCTGACATCAATGTCTCTTTAGATCTAGCAATTCCTCACTATCTACCAGCCCTTCCTTGCTTCTCAGAATGTTCACTCTTAAATATTTTACCAGGTTTCTTTTTTTTTATTGCTATGAGCAGTGTGGTACAAATAACCTGGACTGCCACAATCAGATATAAATCAGGAATAAGATATAAATTATTTGGAGTTTGCTGTTAAGAGCCCAAGCTTTGGAATCAGATCTACATTGGAATCCTCATCTGTAAATGGGAATCGCTAAAAGCACTCATATGACAGAGAAAGTGGATAGCAGAATTTCTGGCATACAGTGGCTACTCATACTAATCTTTCAGATTTAAGATTTGTTTTAAAGGCATAACATTTATCAAGCCTTGGGGGAGATAATTTGCTTCTTCCCTGAAACCAAAGGAAGAGTCCTAGGGAGCAGTACAGCCATTTCTATAAGGTCGCCTTCCAGACAGTGCCTTCTCTGTCAGCAGACTCTATCTTCTGCAGACATAAATATATAATATCAGGAGCCTTTCAGGAATATGCAGTGTGGATCCACCCATTGGGAACTTTAAATAAATTTATAATCAAGTGGAATATTTTTTATCTAGAACTCAGTCTTGACAGGAACTGGCATCCTGTGGCCCTGCTCCATTATACACAAGGCATCCAGAGCCCAGATTGTCACTCTGCAAAATCCTACTCATTCTTCAAGTGCAGTGTTAATGAAAAAAAGTCTCACTTCACAAGAACTCAGAACACTGTGAAACAGATCTGACTTTTGTTGCTCATGTGTATATTTATCCTCCCAATAGCATTATCCTTTAAAATCATCCAACATCTGTCCATCCGTTTATCTCAGAGTCTGTCCACAAATGATTCAATGAGGATGTCATATCTCACTACGAAGAAGTATCCTCAGAGAATGGGCAGATGTGGGATAAGTAAAAATATATAGCTGTTGCTTTATCTACAGAAGTCTCTCACTAAGGAGAGAAATACTTCCTTTTACTATCCCCAAAACAGCAGTCGGCTGAGTTCTATGCTATGCCAGCAAAAATTTCAAATTTAATCCTCCCTGCATAGTCCGTATTACTCCAAATTTTTAACCAAAACCAAAATCAGTCTTATTATCCTTATTTTTAAATGGCAAAATCCAGTCAGAAATATGAAACATGATGATGACAACAGCAAAAAGAAGTCAGTAAGCTGCCAAAAGCCAGATACTTCATGGAATTTGAAGAATCATTCATCCATATATTTTTGCAGCACGGTTATTGTTTGTTTGTTTTTTTTTTCAGTTGGAGTCTCACTCTGTCATCCAGACTGGAGTGCAGTGGCCGCTCCCGGCCACTACAATCTCAACCTACTGGGCTCCAGAGATCCTTCCGCCTCAGCCTTCCAAGTAGCTGGAACTACAGGCACGCGCTACCATGCCCGGCTAATTTTTGATTTATTGTAGAGATGAGGTCTTGCCAAGTTGCCCAGGTGGGTCTCAAACCCTCGGGCTCAGGCAATCCACTTACCTCAGCCTCCCAAAGCACTGGGTTTACAGACTGAGCCACCGAGCCCAGCACAGCATGTTTATTCTAATCATACATTCTGAAGCATGGGGAAGTAGGTGCCACAACAAGAGACAAGCTGTTCTTGGGATAGCCATCTCTGCTGCCAGATGAAAAGGGGACTCTGCCCTGTTGTGGACCCTGTGTCACTCCTCCTGCAGTCAGCCCCTGCTCCCTGCCCTGCACCTCTGGATCCCCCAGTGAGAATGAGAAGGAGTGAGACACCAGCTGCTCACTGGGCTCCCTACCTTTCAGGCTGCTCAGCTGGGTAGGTCTTCTGCGAGGGATCCCTGAGAGAAATGTCACGCTCTAGGAAGGGGAGGGACTTGCACATTTGATTTGGAAGTCATGATTTTCCTGCCCATGTGTCTTGGCTGAATACTTTCCTGCAGAAGTGGAAGACCACTTATGGAAATGGTGCTTTCCCCAAAACACCATCACCCAGCCCGTCCTTGTGTGCAGAAGAGGCTTCCAGTCTCTGCAGTCCTGGGGCATGGTGCTGAGAGTCGGCGGTCTGGCTGGCGGTCCACATGCTCAAGGAAGGTCCCGCCTACCTGAGCTATAGGTGCAGGGTGTGTGCACTGCCCCTGGTGCTATGCTGCATGGCAGCTGGGCCTAAGTAGGGTCTCAAGTACCTCTCAGAGGAATGGCCTCAGAATCTTTCTAGAAAGAACAGCTACTACCACAGTTCTGTTCTAATTTCCACTTGCCCAAACATTCAAAGGAGCAATGATTCACAGCGTTTGACTTTTCTTGCTGTGCCTCCATCATCCTTGTAATAACAGCAACAGTGCCATTTCACATTACTAGAGCATTGAAGTCACATGTCTGATGTCTGAGGTCACACGGCTGGTGGATGGCTGAGCCCAGTTTTGGACCCTGGGAGTCTAGCAGCAGAGTCCACGTTCCTGCCTTTGTGGGTTGGGTACCTAAAGTGTGTGCTGCATCTGGGAGTCCAAAGCCAGAGGCCATTCAAAATGCCCTTCCAGGGTCTCCCAGGCTCCTCCCATCTCCATGACAGCAGGAGGGAGACTTCTGTTTATTTGCCAACTGTGGAGCACTATCTTAGGTGCTGGAAATTAAATGTTGAACAAGAAATGAAAGAATTCCGCTTTTAAGGATCCCATGCCATAGTGTGCAGGATACATATGGTAAACAAATAACACAAATAAACAAGAGGAGCAGTGGCGATGAATTGTCTGCCCAAGGGGACACAGAGCCATTGCTTGAGAGCAGGAGGGTGGGAGACTGAAAGGGCCTGGGGCAAGACCACCATCCTTAGGCCATCAGGGAAAGACACTCCGAAGAGATGACATCCCAGAGCAGACCTCTATGCAGAGGCAGAGCCAGCTGTGAGAGAAATGGACAGTTGTTTCTGGTGCAGGCCAAACTTCAGCAAAGCCCCTCAGGTGGGGCCAGCTTGGTG
The DNA here is from genome assembly GCA_027257055.1 of Cephalopachus bancanus. Lineage (NCBI taxonomy): Eukaryota > Metazoa > Chordata > Mammalia > Primates > Tarsiidae > Cephalopachus > Cephalopachus bancanus. The sequence continues at coordinate 2,594,707 of JAPVLO010000178.1, read as the reverse complement.
TGCCAGAGTGGCGTCTCGCAGGCCCACCCTGCATTAGGCTGCTCAGGCTGCCATAACAAATACCATAGACCAGGCAGCTTAAACAACAGAACTGTATTCTTTCAGGGTCCTGGAGGCCAAAACTCCAAGTGTAGCTAGGGTCTCCCGAGGACCCTCTCCTTGGCTTGCAGGTGGCCGTCTTCTACTGGTGTCTTCACGTGGTCTTTCCTCTATGTGTGACTGTGTTGTAGCTGCCTCTTCTGAAAAGAACATCTGTGCTACAGATTAGGGCTCACCCTAATGACATCGTTAAGCCTTAATGGCCTCTTTAAAGGTCATATCTTCCAATACTGTCACATGGGGGTTAAAGATTCAATATATGAATCTTGGGGGAACACAATTCAGTCCATAATCAACCTGGAGGGCTTGGTAAAATGTATATTGCTGGGCACATCTTCAGAGTTTCTGAGGCAGTAGGCCTGGGATGAGATCCAAAACTTTACCTTTCCAGCAAGGTCCCAGATATTGCTGCTGTCCAGAGATCCTGTGTTAAGAAACATGTTAAAGTTCAGAGAAGGCCATTGAGACAGCTACAGAGAGAGTCCCAGGAGATGGGGAAGGACATAGCTTAGAGCACTAGGCAGAAGGCAGATGGGGCTGTATCTTGGGCAAGGATAAGGAGTTTGGGTGTTTATTGGCGTGGGGATGGGCCAGCAGAGAGGAGAAAAAGTGAAGTGCATTTCAAAAAGCTGCATGCCAGTACCCTTTGGAAAAGGGATCATAGGGGATGTGGGGGCACAGGTGTGAAGGTGCAGCAAGTGGTCTCAGTCTGTGAGACTGGAGACTGACTGGAGAGTGGAGGAGTTGTGTGAAACGTGGAAGGAGTCAGAGTATGTTTGGAAGACAAACCCCCAAGCACTTGATGGTTACCTGACTGGAGGTGGCAAGTGATGAAAAAGAGAGAAATTAAGAGAACATTCTTGGCTGGGCTGGGTGGCTCTCCCTGAAATCCCAGCACTTTGGGAGGCCGAGGCGAGTGGATTGCCTGAGCCTGCGGGTTTAAGACTAGCCTGGGCAAATTGGCAAGACCTCGTCTCTACAATAAATCAAAAAATTAGCCAGGCATGGTAGCGCATGCCTGTAGTTCCAGCTACTTGGAAGGCTGAGGTGGAAGGATCGCCGGAGCCCAGCAGGTGGATGTTGAGGTGGCCGTGAGTGTGCCAGTGCACTCCAGCCTGGGCAATGGAGTAAGACTCCAACTCAAAAAAAAAAAGAGAACCGCCAAGGTTTGGGGCATCTAAGTAAATGTTGATCTCTTTAACTGCAATGGGAAACACTCATACAGAAACAGGTGTGGGGGAGAAAGTGGAAATTTCTGGCTCGGACACATTGGATCGGAGATATTATAAGACATCCTAGTGGAGGTGTCAAGTGGGCAGATCAATTCTGGAGTCAGGGCTGGGGAGGGAGGTTGGGAGTCTCAGGGAGAGGGTCTTTAAAGACTGTGAGTCCAAGCAAGTGAAAGCTCCGAGGCGAAGAGCAAGGGTAGAGATGGAAAGAGGAACCACAAGGGAGCACCGAGCAAAGGGGAGGAGCTGGCCAAAAGGAGCAGCTGCTCTGCAGGAGGAAACCGGTAGTGTGGGGTCAACTAGCAGAGCCTCTCAACAGGATGGAGTAGCCAGGTGAGCACAAAGCCTCGAAGAGATGGAGCAGGGTGAAGGCTGAGACCTGACCCGAGGACAGGCCTGGTCACCGAGGCTGCAGCATGTGTAGAGACCCATACTAGCAGGTGGCCTGCTGGTGCCAAAGGCATGTAAAGGTTCCTGTATAAATTCTAGATGTGGTTCCTGTTAGCCACAATGACTGGAGCCTCATTTTCAACCTTCTCTTCCATGTAAGGTTGCTAGTGTGAGCATCCATGAGCATTAATTAGCCTTAACTAGTAGAAGCAGAGATCATCCAGCTTCAAGGAAGAGCAAGCAATTAATGACTTCTACTTCAAACTATAAAACGAGTGAGACATGCCAACCCTAGGGACTCTTTCCTTAGTGCCTGCGTTGCCCTAAAAAATAGTGGTGCCTGGAGTGGGTTGACTGGCCCCCAGCCGGCCTCCTTTCTCACGGCAGGCACTGAGTGAGAAAGTGACCCTGAGGGTCCCTACCTCTGCCCTGCAGTCACTCCAGCCCTGCTTCCAGGGCTGTGCTGAGTCACTTCCCCAGCAAGATCTCCCCAGGCAGGCATGAGGTGTGGGGAGGCCGGCCCAATCCAACTCAGTTTTAATTGCTTCTCCTCCATCATCCGGCTCCCTCGGGCTCCAGACTCTGCCTCTGGAAGGTTTCCAGATTTTGCTCCTGGGCTTTGGTCTCCGTGGGAAGCCTCCAGCTGCCTCTTTGTCATCAAGGAAGCCATTCAGCTCTCCTCTTCGCCCTCCTCCTCCTCCTCTTTGCCAAATTTTAAGGACTTCAGATCTCCTTTCTGAAGAAAGAAGGGCCGAGTTGACCTCTGGAGGGCGGGAGGCATCAGACAGCAAGAGTTTTTGCCACTCTGGGGACACAAAGCAACTGAGTCCACATCCTGAACACTTTTCAAATCCTGAATGACTAATCCTTGAGGACTCACCACAAAAGCAGCCCAAGGGGATGGAAAGAAAATGGGCTTGGGAGTCACAGGCCCCTGGGTTCAGACCCCAGCCGACTTCCCCAGGACCTTGGGCAGATCACCTCCTCACACCAAGCCTCTGCTTTCCCACCCATGGAGTGGACTCATGTCCACATGCAGCCTGTAGGAAAACTACAGATGATGCATGGGAACCTCGGAGTCCAAGAGCTGACTTTAATGGAATTCAAAACATGATCACTCCTTTTTAATTTTAGTGTGAAAATAATGGTGACAAAAAAGCCAAAACCTGTAAAATATTTCAAGAGGCTTATTCTGAGCCAGACATGAGTGAACAAGCCCTGAAGCACAGGCCCAAGAGGTCCCGAGGTGTCATATGTCTAAAGTGCTTGAATTACAGCTTGACTTTGTACATTTTTAGGGAGACAGAAGTGACAGGCAAATCATAGATCAATACATGTAAGGCTTACATTGGTTGAAAATCAGGACGTCTGGAAGCAGGGGTTTACAGGTCATGGGTGGATTCAAGGATATTCTGATCAGTCATTGGTGGAAAGACTTAAACTCTGCCTAAGGGATTCGAAATCAGTAAAAAAAAATATGCTTGAATTAAAATAAGGGGAATTGTGAAGTCAAGCTTCTTGTCATGCAGATGAATCCCCTAAGTCACAGGTTTCAGAGAAACTACACATCTTAAAAGCTTTCAGACTTTTCCTGGAGAAGGGGGTTCTCCACACATGCAAATTTCCCCAAAGGACAGCTTTGCAGGGTCTCTTCAAAATAAGCCAAAGAATCATATTTGGGCTGAAGTATCTTTATTTCTTCTAGGGCCTGCTCTCTGTCACGTGATTAGAGTCAGGCTGGAATTTGGAATCTATCACGGGGTCTATTCTGTCAGTCTCAGGGTCTCTATTTTAAAGTTTTGTTTTAATTAGATTCTATTTTATTACAGAAATGTGGAGTAGAAGTGAGGATTAACTACACCAGTAGGCTGCGTGCAGGTGAAGTTTGGGCCACTAACCAGCCGTCACTTCCCTGGTGCAGGACCAGGTACCCTCTGTGTTGTTGCATGCCCACTTGTCCCCTCCCCACTGTCAGTTACTGAACTGCTGATCCCTCCCTTCTTGTGCTCACGTGACTAGTGTTCGGTCCCGGCTACAAATGAGAACATACAGTATTCAGTTATTTGTTTCTGTGATAGATCACTAAGTATCTATTTAATGCTAGTCAGTGATGCCTAAAACTCCACAAGAGAGAGGGTATAAGGACTTGTATCTGACCTTCTTCTCCACCCCTAGAATGTCAAAGCTACAAAAGTCTCAAAAATAAAAATAGTGCAAGGACCATCGATGCCTCCTTTATGCAGGGTTCCCTTACTGTTTACATGGAAAATGGTAACTGTTTGAAATGAGGTTTGGTTTTTTGGGGGTTTTTTGAGTTGGAGTCTCACTCTGTCACCCAGGCTGGAGTACAGTGGCACACTCATGGCCACCACAGCCTCGACCTGCTGGGCTCGGGCGATCCTTCCACCTCAGCCTTCCAAGTAGCTGGAACTACTTAAATGAGTATTTTTAATGTTTAACTGATGTTGTTACAAAAGCTTTGCTCTGTGAACTCAGCGTGTACTCACTGTCCCTGAGTCTGTCTTCACTTATCTGTAGTATAGGAAGGATATGAGAGCATTTACACTATTGAGAAAGCAGAGTAGGAAGTGTCCAAAATAGCCAGTGGCGTCTGAATTTGACTGGCAGCCATGATAATATAGCTGCCCTAACTAAGGACACCACCTTAGGAAAGGTTCCAGAGACCATCGAAAGCAAATGTCGAAGAGAGAGCCTGGGGAGTTTCTATGCAAGGATTCTAGGGCAGGCTACTACTTCTGCTCTGAAACAGAAATATGGACTCCATGTCCCTAAACAGAGAAACAGTACTTAATTTGCTATGGACCTAACTGTTCCTCCCGAATTCATAGATTTAAGCCCTAATGCCCAATATGAAGATATTTGGCGACAGGCCTGTGGAGACGGGAGGTAATTTGTGTTAGACGGGCTCGTGCGTGTGTGGCCTCATGACGGGATGAGTGCCTTCATGAGAAGAGGAAGAGACACAGCTTGGTTCCTCCCTCGTTCACTCACTTTCTCTCTCTGCCATGTCGGGACGTAGCAGGAGGGTGGGCATCTGTGAGCCAGGAAGAGCGCCGTCACCAGAACCTGCTGGTGCCAGAACTCAGATCTTGGACTTGCGCCCAGGTTGTGGTGTTCCACCTGAGCTGACGCAAATTTAAACTCACAGCAGGCCACTCTTCCTTTTGCTCTGGATGCCCCAGAAACTCCAGGTGTTGGTTAGTTCTAGAACACACCAAGCTCTCCCCACCTCTGAGTTGTTGTCTGCTGAGAACACCTCCCTCTCGTCTTCCCATGGTGGTCCTCCTTCCCATTCTTCTTCCGAATAACCTGTCAACAGATTTCTTTCCCTGACCACAAATGAAAATGCCCTGCCTCTTGCTGGTCCCTCATAATTTACTTCAGGCACTAATTGAAGTCTGTTGTCATTTCATTGATTTTCTGCTTTCTCTTATACTGGTGGCCTCCGCCGTGAGAACAGGGCCCTGAGACACCTTAATGACCGACTGGTGAGGGCTCTTCCCAGACCTCGGTTTGAGACAAGGGGATGACAGGGTGGAGGAGTGGTTGGGGATGCGAAGAGAGCCGTTTGGGGCCAGACGGAAAAAGGCTTCTTCTCCCAGGAGACTTGGTTCCAGTGCAGGTGACTCTGTGGTCCTCTGTCTGGGTTCTGTCCCCAGAAGTGCATACACTCTGGCATGATTCTCTAAGCTCAGGCAGTGGCATGGGTGGCAATGGTCAGGGCAGGGGCTCCCTGGGAGGAGACAAGTCCAGGTGTCAGGAAAGAGGGAACAGCTCACAGGGGGGTGTCAGGTGGGTGCGGCATGGTGGCATGAGTGGACTTTTAGCTGGGCTTGCCACCTGTCCTGCTGGTGCTGGCCATTTCCAGGGCATCTGACCAGGGAACCTTTTGCACCACCCACCCCACAGAGCAAGCCTGGCCAGCTCCTTTCCTCAGGCTCCACCTCTCTCCTCTTCTCTTGCTCCCTACTCCCTCCTTCTCACTGAATCTCACATCCCCTCACCAGCTCCTGAGAGCTGCCTGCTTCCAGCCACTTCTTTGAAAGCCAAGTTTAGGTTTGGTTTTAGAAACCCAAAACTTTTCCAGGGTCTTAGCTGAACACAGGACTTGGAAGGAACCCCGTGATTCAATTCAGAAGGCACTGAGACTTTAGTGTGGTTGTCCCCTTTCTTCAAGCATGGCAAAAAATAGTTGGAGGGGAAAACACCAGATTTATAACAGATTATCCTGTGTCGTAGGATGACAGGGATGTTTCGTTTTCTCTGTACATTTCATAATTCCCCAATTAGCATGTGTATATTTTTAATCATATAGAAATAAAGGTTATTACTGTGGGAGGGCCCTGTAGTTGGAACTTGTCTAGGACCAGCAAAGCATCTACTCCTAACTCAGCTCAGGGAGGTTGTTGATAAGAGAAACATGGCTTTTCAGGTGAGGTTTGCACCAGTGTCCACAGCAGGAGCTCGGTGCAGAGTCAAGGCAAACCCAACCAAGGGAGAGCTGAGCTTGTGGAGAGATGCAGGCGGCTGCCGCTTCATTCCTGGGGCCCAGGAAATGGGCACTTGTCACCTCTGTGCCATGATCTGGACACGCCCCAGAAAGGTCCTCCACTGGGCAAGAAATCCTTTAGGATGAAACATTTTTGCTTCAACACGTCCCCACAGGGTGTAGATGTCTGGATGGAATAATCCTTTGTATTTTCTTCTGCTATTTGTGTCTTAGTGTCAGTTGAAATTATGTATAATTTATTATATATATAATATTATATAATATGTATTTTTTTTTCTTTCTTTTTTTCTTGAACAAGGTTCAATCAAGGCGAGCCTGGGAGGAGGGCAGCAGACACAGTTCAGAACCTGGGTGTCCTGCACAGTTGTGCCAGCAGGAGAAAGCTCCATAATGAGCCCATTGGGGGGCGGGCAAAGAGCCCTTCGTTTTCAGTTCCTGAGTGCTCACCATGACAGTTGTTGGCAGTCTGTGTGGCACAGTGGGCCAGAAACACTAACTCAGTTGCCCAAGGGGGAATGAGTTTAGGAGGACACAAGAGGGAAAAATCTTTAATCCAAAACAAATAGGAAATTAAAAAATAAAACTAGCACACAGGATCCTTGAAAATCTTTGCCGGAATTCCTGCTATTGCATTTACATGATGCAAACAGTGTGATGTGTCATGTAGTAAATGCAGCATAAATAATAAATTTACCTACTGTTACATATTCCCCCTTTTGCTTTGCTATCTGCTCTCTATGTTATTTTCTGAACCAGTTGAGTGTTAGTTACATACATCATGGCTCTAAATACTTCAGTGTGCATTTCCCAGGAGTAGGGATATTCTCTTACATAGCCACGGGTACAGTGCCAACATCAATGGATGTGAATTGATCCAGCGCTTCCACTCACTGTCTGTATTCCATTTTTGTCACTTAGCCCCGTAATGTCTGCTTGAGCGTTTTCTCTCCAGCAGGGTCTGGGGGCAGTATTGCTTTCCTTGTCATATCCCTTTTGCCTTGCTTAATCTTGGGGATTCCAGGCTTTCCTCCTATAACTTTGACACTTTATAAAACACCATTCCAAACCCCCTTTCCCTTTTTAACAGGATATTCCTCATTTTGGTTTCATTTCTCCTTGGGATAGATTCCAATTACACATCACTCCACTCTTACTTCTGGCCCTCAGCATTAAGCAAGAACCCTCCCACCTCCTTCAACAATTAAATAATTGATTAATCAATATATTTACTGTTGGTAGGGACTCCTTTGCATCCTCATTTCCCCAGTGGTTTACAATTCATTTCTGTACTGGATTGCTTTGATGATAAAAATCAGTGACCCAGGTTTGGCTGGCAGGAACCCATCTAGGGACTCCTGTGTCCTCATGGCGTGCTTCACCTTTTACTAGAACACTTCCTTTCTTTTTGATGAAATGGGCTGTTCCAGGCACAATCTCCTTTTCTCCAACCTGGAATCCATCATTTCCCCAAGCAGCTTTGGTTCCTAAAGAGACCAAGATTGGGGCCTAAGTACGCTCAATACTTCTTGACTTTTTTGTTGTCAGAGTTATGGCTTCCAATTCCAGTCCATTGCCTGGGGTTTTTCTTGCCTCTCCTCATTTTATATTTGTGTGTCTCTTCGAGCACAGTGAGGATCCTGGTTGATATCAATCCACCGTGTTCACTCGCTTGTTCTGTCTTATAAAGCATCTAATAAAGTTTAGGGCTTCCTTTACCCATACCAGTGCTACAGCTAACAAGAGTTCAGGGTAGGTTTGCAAGCCTTTATTTCCTTTCCTTCTTCACACAACTTTTCCCCATTCAGACAGGGAGAAACTTAACAACAAACTAAACAGTGATATTAAGAAACAAGATGTAAGTGAAATACGAACATTGTTGCAAAATTGTTTCCTGTTTGATACTAATTTGCAGAGAAAGTAGGCAACCAAGCTGGACAAAACAGGGAGGAAATGGAGATCTGTTAAAATAAGGGCCCTGCCCCCCTGACAGTGATGACTGGGTGCTTGTGTTGCAACTAGGATAGCTGAGTTTCTTTTGGAGATGGCAGTCATGTTTGTCTTTTTTCAGATAAATAAGTAGGCTTTGCTACGTGGTAAAAAACTTGATGCTCAAGTCAACTACTTTAGTTGATTTCGTCCAGGAACGTGTACAAGTGACTGGTCTCAGTTGTGCTAATAAACTCACCATGGGGTCGGGACCGTGCGAAGACAATTCTTGTTGAAGTCCATACTGTCAACATAGACCTTGTTTCCTTTTTCTCACGACATGCTCACAATTCTCAAGGCTGTGAGACGGCTTGAGGTCCACTGTTCTCTCAACGATCCAATCTCGTCTGTTTCTCTGCAGACCTATTAAACACTCTAAAAAGTTGCTCAAAGCAGTTACAACACCAATCCCAAGGGCTTCAGGAATTACTTAGAGGTGTCAACTATACAGTCATTCCCTGCAGAGAACAAAGCTTGCCTTGCACACATTCATGTACCTGAATCATCTCAACCAGGTCTATGTTCCGTCTTCAGACCTTGTAGTTCAGTTGAGAGGTGGTCTCTTGTCATTATGTAAGAAGCACTAGAATGAAAGTTTACATCAAACCCACAGAAGAGTTTTCAGTGAGACGCATCAGTAGCTTTCTCTAACAGAAGGCTTTGGAATCCACTCTTATATCCTTGCATATTATCCCTTTAGTGTGATTGTGTCACGATAGTTGAACCTCTTACATGGTAGCTCCCCCAAATCAGATGGAAACTTCAACACCTCATATGACTTAGCCTCAGACATTGCATGGCATCACTTCCACCCTACTCTGTTTGTTGGAGCAACCACAAACTCAACCGGGTTAAGGGAACCCACCTCTCCATATTGGAGGATAAAAGGCCTTAGGGGGATGTGTTTTCAAACAGTCATTGCCTCCTTGTCCTCTGTGTCCTTTGATTACAAATTATTTATACTCTTCCCATATGAAAAATACACCCACCCTTTCCAGAGCCCCTCAGAGTCTCACTCCATTACATTATCAGGCTCTGATTCAAGTTCTAGAATCTCATAATCTAAATCAGGTTCAGGTGTGGAGGAGTCTCCTTGGGTTCAGTACCATGAGAGCTGTACTTTCTGATCTGAAAACACATAAAACCAGCATGTAATTGTGGGACAGGCATAGAATAATTGCATATGGTGGGTTGAATGATGGCTCCCAAGATATGTCCAAGTTCTAATCTTTGGAATCTGTGATAATGATCTTATTTGGGAAAAAGGTCTTTGCAGAAGTAAGTTAAAGATTTCAAGATGAGAGCATTCTGGATTTAGAGGTGTGCCTAAATTCAATGACAAGTGTCCTTACAAGGGAAAGGCAGAGGTAGATTTGAGGCCCAGAGACCCCCAAAAGATGCCCATATAAAGGTAGAGATGGGCAACCCCTTTGGGGCCCCTCCCACTGTGGGAGCTTTTCTGTCCTCTCAATAAATCCTGCTTTAAAAAAAAAAGATGGAGACAAGGAACATGTGGTGCCACAAGATGCTAGATGAGACAAGGAAGATTTCTCTACTAGCACCTTCGGAGGAGTGCATACCTGTCAACACATTGATTTTGTACTTCTGGTCTTCCAAACTGTGAGAGAACAAATTTCTGTTGTTTTAAGCCTCCCTGTGTGTAGCAATTTGTTACGGCAGCATAGGGAACTAATAGACTGCTATTAAGATTCCTTTTCAAATAGGGATGGCAAGGGAGGAGGACACAAACACACTATCACTGGCCCATAGCAATTCTGAAATCTAGGAGGGCACAGATTGCCAGTTCCTTCATTATGATCTAGTTCTGCTTCCTAGAAATGATTTATTGTGGCTCTTGGCTCTGCTCTTTAAGCCGTCCTTTCCTTTCAACTTAAGTTGGCAGTGGTTAAGTCTTTTCAGACAGCCTCCTCACTGTAGCAGTTAAGAATTCCAAAGTCTTCCTTTTATTTTGTACAATCCTTGGCCCTGTCTATCTAAAATGATACAATTTTATCTTTTTTTTCCATTCATGCCAAATGAATACTGCAAAAGCATGAAAATAAAAGTCATAAGAGTGGGGTCATATGTAGACTTTCAGGAGAGAAGGATCACTAATAGTAACTTTTTCAATTATAATTCTATTTTTTTCATTAAAAACATTATGAACTATGTCTTTGATTTTTAGAAATGATGGTAAGCTTAATGTAGCATACAATTTATTATTTTCACTATTTATAGGTGTACAGTGCAGCAGCATTAAGTAAATTCATCTTGTACAACCATTGCCGCCATTCATCTACAGAATATCTTCCCAAGCTGGAACTCCATATCCTTTGAATAACAACTTCTTATTCTCCCCTTCCTCAGTTTCTGGAAACCACCACTATACTTTATGTCTTTATTATGTATTCAGCTACTCTGGAACATGTCATGTGAGGAGAGTCACAAAGTATTTGTGACTGGCTTCTTTCACTTAACATAATGTCTTCAAGGTTTATCCATGTTGTAGCCTGTGTCAGAATTTCCTTCCTTTTTAAGACTGAATAATATTGCATTATTTGTATATATCACATTTTGTTTATCTGCTCATCCTCAGATGAACATTTGAATGGCTTCCACTTTTTGGCTATTGTGAATAATGTTGCTATGTATGTGGATGTACAAATATCTGTTCAAGTTTCTGCTTTCTGTTATTTTGGATATATACCCAGAAGTGGAACTGCCAAATCATATGGCAATTCTGTTTATAATTTTTTGAAGAACACACGCTGTTTTACATAGTGGCGGCCACTTTGCATTCCCACTACTAGTGATAAAGATTCCAATTTCTTCACATGAAAGACTTAAACAAAATACAAATACTTATCTCCAAATCTCTCCCAATAAGTTGATTTTCTACTACTTTCTTTTTCAATAATAAGCATACAAGGAAGCAAATATATCAGTAATATTTGTCCTGACTTGTCATCATTGTGTATCGATTTTGTTACTATATTTAGTAAAAACTAAAAAAATTTCAAATGATGTATTTAGACTAGGTTATAAAAGTTGCAACAAAGTTGGTGGTGAAGACAGTCATAGTGTGATGTGTATACAAGGCAGATAGTCTGTTTTACTCATGCATAAGTGATTCTATGAGGAATACATGAGTTGTTATATGTGATGGTATCCAACACTGTGCTTGAACAGAGGAAACTCTGGATGTAATTCCTTCCCTCTCAGTCTTGAACCAAAGTTAAATTATTAGTAACTCATATAATTTATGATCCTGTCATTAATTTTCAAAAATTTTATGAGCTAAAGAATGTCATTTTCAAAAAATTGAACATTGAAAATAGACTGCCAATTATATGCAGAGGAAAGAGAGGCTGCCCTGATTCTCCAGTGGCAAAGTGAGGTGAGATGGGGGAGATCATCTCCTAACTCCTCCTACTTGAGGAATCTCTTCAGAACATAGTTTAAAAACTAGTTCCCTAAAACCAGGGTTGGCAAATGATGGCCTGTGAGCCAAATCTAGCCCATTGCCTATACTTGCAAATAAAGTTTTATGGGAATTAGTCATGCCCATTTGTTTACCTATTGTCTGTGACTTTCTTGGTGAAATGGAAGCATTGAGTCATCACAACAGATAATATGGCCCACATAGCTAAAATGTTTGCTATCTGGCTTTTTACAGAAAATGTTTGCCAACCTCCTTTCTAATAGTTGAGCTCAGTTGACAGGGAAACTTATGAATAGTCATGATAATCAGAGCTCAAGATGCAGCCTGTCCAGGGATGTGATTCTCTCACTGATCAGCTGGGACACTTAAAGTCTTCCATGGTGAGAGGATAGAGCACGGCATTAACAGTTTGAGCAGGAGCACTTGAAGTAGGAGGCTTGTGATTTCTTAAAGGAAAAAAGAGTACTGTTTGCAGAAAGAGGAAGAAGGGCAAAATAGGATACCACAATGTCAGTTTTTAAAACAATAGAAAACTAAATGAAAGAATAATCCAACAAATAATAAAATGACACAAATATATTATTTGTAGAAATATGTATCATCAAGATGACCAAGTCTTTAAATTGGAAGCAAACAGAATAGACTTGTGCCTTGACATTGGCAAACATAGAGTACTTTTTATTTTTCAGTTGCTTGAGGTTCCACACTCAATAGTTTTATTATAAACATTGTTAGTCCTGTGCAATTTATTTTATTTTATTTTATTTTGAGTTGGAGTCTCACTCTTTGATGCCCAGGTTGGAGTGCAGTGGCAAGCTCATGGCCATTGCAGTCTCAACCTGCTGGGCTTAGGCAATCCTTCCTCCTCAGCCTTCCAAGTAGCTGGAACTACAGACACATGCCACTATGCCTGGCTAGTTTTTTGTAATTTATTGTAGAGACGAGGTCTCACCAAGTTGCCCAGGCTGGTCTCAAACCCCCAGGCTTGGGCAATCCTCTCATCTTGGCCTCCCACAGTGCTGGGATGACAGGCTAAGCCACTGTGCCCAGTTGGAAATTCTTAAGTTACCCAAAAGCTGGTGGAAAACATCAAAGAGCTCTCATACTTGTTCTTCGTACTCTAACAAGCCACAGCAGACAATACCAAAATTTAAAAAATAACATCAAAAATCTGAAATCCATTTCCACTTTGTCTTGAAATCAATTACATTGACCAGCATATGATTTGACTAAGATATCTACACACTTCCATTTTTTAAAAAAAGCAGGGCACTCTTCACCTCCACAACTGCTCTTTGTGTTTGCTGATGCTGACAGGGCCTTTTGAAGCCTTCTGGCTCAAAACCCTGCTGAGATCAAAGAGCTTTCAAAAGGAATCCAAGCACATCAGTGACACTTACATACGTATTCACCGTTGCTCTTTGTAGACACTCTATGCTTTATTCCAGTGCCCCACAGAGTAACAAACATGTTCTTTGGAGACAAAAGAAAATTTGAAAAGTAATTTATTGTGATATAGCTCCTTGATTGTGTTCATATTTCCTTCTGTACTATGTAATTAGTAGTTGCAAGTGCTTAACCAAATAGGGATTAGGAGGAGGGGACTTAAATGTTACACAGCTGACTGAATGAATTACTCATTTTCCTAGTGTATGTATGTTCAAATATCTATGGGATTTTATCTACAGGATTGCTATGGTGGTCCAACGCCATAATAAAATATGGCACTCTGTTTAATTACAGTGTAACTGAGTTTTAAAACAAATTAAGCCATGTTGAATTCCTTCGAAATACATTGCTTTTGATGGGCTGATTATTACTCCATAGCCATGATTGATGCTGCTAAAATGTCCCATTCACATAGGTTCATCATGGGCCAGGAGTTCTGATTCAGTGCATTGACCACATACATGAGTGTCACCAATGCCCCACGTTCATTTGACCCACTTATTGTCAGACCTACAGTAAGGTAAAAGTCAGGGGCAGTAAAGACTAGGGAGTGTGACTGAGTCTGTGTCTAGGATCAAATCCTACATTGTCCCTGGGAACCTAGATGGACACAACCACAGGGCTTTCTTCATACTGATCTTTATCTGACCAAGAGAAAGCACCTGATGTCCCACATGGATTCTGCTGGGCTGACTGTTGTCAGTGGACATTACTATTCTGTGAAAGACCTAAAACCATAGCAGAAGTTACTGCTATATTTAACTGTCATTAATTGGTTCAAACAAATTTACTGAGAAAAACATTTTGGTCAAATAGTATTGTAAAATTACACATATATATGTGTATGTATATATATGTGTGTGTGTGCAATTTTACCATACTATTTGATCAAAACGTTTTTAACACATATGTTTTTAACACATATACATGGTTTTTAATTTTATTTTTTCACTTAATATTTTATAATATCTTTCCATCTAAATAAATATTTCTTTTTTTTTTTTTTTTTTGAGTTGGAGTCTCACTCTGTCACTCACACTGGAGTGCAGTGGCCGCTCCCGGCCACCGCAGCCTCCACCTGCTGGTCTCTGGCGATCCTTCCGCCTCAGCCTTCCGGGTAGCTGGAATTACAGGCATGCGCTAATATGCCCAGCTGATTTTTTGATTTATTGTAGAGATGAAGTCTTGCTGCCCAGGCGGGTCTCGAACCCGCGGGCTCAGGCAATCCACTCACCTCAGCCTCCCAAAGGCATGGGATTACAGGCTGAGCCACCGAGCCTGACTAAATAAATATTTCAACTATACCACTTTCAGTAAAGTTTTCTTTTGAAGAATGAAAACTTTATCTTACCAATTCCCTATTATTAAACATTTTCTGGTATGAACATCTTCATGTTCTTATATCATCACTTGTACTGAATTTTGAAAAAAAGAAATATTGAACCACATATTTTATAGTTTTTTAATCTTGTGATGAAAGCATTATACTAATTTTTATTTTCACTGATAGCCAAATGAGATCATGCTAATCTCCCAACTTTGCCAACAATAGAATTTTTTTTGCCTCAGATAATTTAAAATTTTTTATTGCCTCACTGCTGATTTAATTTGCATTTTCCATAAATTCTAGAAAACCACTTTTTCTCTATTAAGCCTGCAGTCGTAGGCCATATAGGATTTCCTCCAGCAGCCCACAAGATCATGTGGGCTTTGATCTGCTTCCCTTTCATTGTCCCATGCTTTTCCCAGCATGAGACATCAGTGTTTGGCAGTCTTCCACTGTCCCTAGACCCCTGACCCAGCTCTGAGACTCCCAGGGGTGGCGTTGACTTGGTGGTGGTGTTCTGTGTCCAGGCACAAGGCTTGCCTGTGCTTGCTCCACCTTCCCCCGGCTCTCTGTCTGTGCATCTCCCCAACACACTGTCTCCCTGCTGCCGCCATGCCCAGAAGAGCTTCCCCAGGAGAACATCATCACACCTCTGATTTCATAGCCACGGCATCCAAACGCTTGCTTATAGACCATCTCCATCCTTTGCCCATTGAACAGTATTGCCTTAAGGCTCAACGAATAGCCTCCCTTGTTTTGAAAATTTTCTTTTAAGTTAAGCTCTGAAGTTGCTGAATTCTAAAAATTGCATTCCCGCATTCCATCCCAGGCATCTGAACTTGGCTTGGATCACCCTCGTGTGATTCTTTGAACTTTTCAGGGTCCAGTTCCTGTAAGAGAGAATAGGATTTGGAGTGCAGGAGATCCACATATATGCTCTGTTTTAACCATTTACTGGCTGCATCACTATCTTCCCTCTCCCTCAGTTTCCTCATCTGTAAAAGGCAGGTGATAATGCTCATTACTCTGGGTTTTTATGAGAATTAAATGCCAGAACTGTATGGCCACATCTTGTAGACTGAATAATAAGATCAACAACAGTAGTGATGAATCACAGTGACCATCTATTGCTTTGTCTCCTGTTCTCACAGCAAATTGTTCTCTAAACAGTCCTGAGTTCTGTTTCCTCCCAGGAGTAAGGGACGGACTGAAGTTCTGAACATATTGTTCCTGCTCCCTTCCTCCTCTCCCAAAGCTACTACCTGAACCAGGGATCCCTCTAAGAGTCATAGCCGCTGGAGTTATCAGAGAAACACCATGAACACATTGGTATGTGTGCCTCACAGAGCTTGAGGAGACAATATGAAGGGTAGGCCACCTCAAGCCCAGCTCAAAGGACTTACCTGTGGTTGAGTGGGAGCTCCACTCCATTGCACAATTTCTGTCCATTCCAACTGCATCTGGCTTCATCACAACATGCAATCTGTAAACAGTAGGTTAATATGTGGCGACCAGAAAGGAGGAAGCTTACAGCTGCTGCTATTATCCCCAGTGTTGAGATACTGAGTAGCAAAGACCCAATCTAGTGCTTGGGATGGTTAATTTTAGCTGTTAACTTGACTGAACCAAGAGGTGCACAGATATTTTGTTAAACATGATTTGTGGGTATGTCTGTGAGGGATTTTCTGAATTAACATTTGAATTGGTAGACGACTGAAGCCAATTGCTCTCCCCAGTGTGTGTGGGAGGGGTTGTTGCTCATCCAATCCACCGAGGACCTGAATAAAGGAAAAAACTAAGTAAAAAGAATTTGTCCTCTTTGCCTGACTGTCTTTTAGCTGGGACATCAGTCTTCTCCTGCCTTAGGACTTGGATTAGAACGAGAACTATGCCATCAGCTCTTTTGAGTCTGTACTTCTCAGTCTCCATAATCACATGAGCCAATTCCTTATAATAAATCTCTTTGTATCTATGTCTTTATGTAGGTATAGATATGCACACACCTGTGCTATTGGCTCTGCTTCTCTGAAGAACCCCAACTAATACTTATGTCCTCAGTAATGGAAAATCTAGGGACCAGAAGAAAATCATTTGCCCTCCCTGAGCCTCAGTTTCTTCTTCTGTACAATGTGAGGAATAATATTGACCCAATATATAAAAATGGTAAAGAATTAAGGGACCACCGAGCACTTTGTGTTGGGTTTGAGAGCACAGCACAGTAGAAAGTATTGCTTTTTCAAAGACATCACATCCCTGGATCCTTACGCCAGGAAATCTTCTACACTGTTATAAACTTGCCTGGAGCCACACTGGCAGAGAGCTGCATGGCTGACTCTAACACGCAAGTCTTTTCTGTCTTTCAGTATTATTTCTCTTTTTTGTTAGACCAGTGCCTCTCAAAGTGCTGTCCCCACACAAATCCATTTGAATTACCTGTAGATTTACATGCAGAACAATTATGCAGACTCTTGAATCCCACCCAGACCCACTGAATCAGAATACCTTGGCAAGGAGCCAGGGAATTTGCATTTTTAACAAGCTCCCGGGTGATTCTAATGCAATTAAAGTTTGAGAGCCTCTGCCTTATGCCCTGCTGAGTCCCCTCACTCCACACAGACATAATTAAGCCTCTTAATTACACTTTTTGCCAAGAATTAACAGAGTCTTAATTATCCGAGAACACTGATTGACAATAAGAGGCATGAGATAGTTTGGTTTTTGTTCAAAACGCAGGCAAGATTTGAACATCAATACTGGTGGTCATCTCCTGGTATAACTGAAGGCTCACTTTGTGAGAATACTGTAGCCGTCCTGAACAACTCTGCCCATTCTCTGGTGGTTTCAGTGTTAGTGAAATGGAGTTCACAGTGATGATTTTGTAGGCCTCTGAGCAGAGGCTTGTCAATCTCAGTTTTTCCCAAATGAAAAAAAGCAGCTCGTCCCTGAAATTGGTATTGATTTGAGTATCTGCAGATGTAATCCAAGAATCCTGTTATCTTCTCACCTTCCTACCCATAGGCTAGTCTGACCACTAACTTCATAACCATCCCACTGTGAATAAGGCTAACGTTACCAGTCATTCCTTTTAAAGTTCACAGTGGTAGGCAACTGCTATCACCTTCCTTTTACTGGTGGGGAAATGGAGGCACTCAGGGGTGGAGTGCCTTGTGTCGGTGTCAAGACTGAAATTCGAGTTTTTTTTATTCTGACTTCCGGGCCCACCGAGCCTCTTCTGCTTCTCCTTAATCTCCATTATTGTCAAGTGTCTGTTCATATTCACTTCAGTCTTTGAGACCTGGTTGACACAGGCAGAAAACTAGGTTCTTTGGGTCCTACTCTAAAAAGGTACTATACAAAGAGCTGGTCCTCTCCAGATGTGAAATCAATAGTTGTTTATATGGACGTGCCACAACCATCCTACTTGCCAGCCAGTCCCTACTCGACTCTGCCACCATGATCACCCTGTCATGAGCCGGATGCTTTGGACCTCAGTAAAGCAGCAGAATTTCCTGGGGGCCAGAACATCATAAGCTGTTGTGGCCCATGACTTGCTTTGCACATTGTAGTTCATCATCTTTGATGGACAGATAAATCACCACACAGGCCCCCTTAAGGTGGGACAGAGACAGATTCGCTTTGACGAGAGTAGGGAAGAAAGAGGAAGGCACAAGGTTTTCTGAGGCACAATTGTGGGCTGCCTGTGGGATGGAGCCAGGGTAATGTGGAGCAGAAACGAAGTACAAGGAAAGATGGACGCACACGCTCTAAATTTAATCATTTTGTTGCAGCTGCCCCCATTCTTAGCTTCTCCTAATTCTCCTTCCCAAGGTTGAATAATTGTGGGGTCATTATGTTGATGAGAGTCATGGAATCCAGAAACCCGCTACACCTGGATTCTTGGATTATCTGGGTTTCAAAGTTTTAATTATTTTCCCTTCGAATCATTGGTTACCTTACTGTTTGTTAAAAAGATTATTAGCTTGCATTTCCTTCCAAGCTATAGAAACAGGGACTGGATTTGCTCTCCTTTCTGAAACTACCAAACACAAGGCAAAACATATGAAGTGCTCGTTTTCAAGATGCTAGACATTTAGGATGGTGATTCTTGAAAGATTAGAAACAAACCAGTTGAGTCCTATCGTGTCCTGGTTTTCCCGCCTTAAGAGAGCTTCCAGGTGCCAGCTCATCTTTCAGGGGAGTTCAGATAGATCAGCCTGAAGTGAGGACACAGAGAAAAGAGCAAGAAGACCAAGAAGAAAAGTCAAAGAGAGAGAGAAATCTTGAGATCTGTAGAGGCCCCCTTTGAGTAGTCAGTTGATATTGTGTGCAAGGAAGTTATCTAAGACCAGGAAAAAAAAAAAAAAAACCTCAGAAGGATTTGAGGAGCACCCTGCACTCACACAGGGTGAGGACTAACACCTACCAGCCAGACTGAAAAATTTCTATATCCCTGAGAAATTAAGTAAAGCAAACAGAAGGGTCTTGACTAAGTAAAAAAAAAAAAAAAAATTAGTTGTGCTTGACAGAGCACCTATAGTTCCTCTTAATCATTTTAAGTTGCTTCTCTATCTCACAATGAGGATATAAATCCGTCAAGGAAACTAACCCAGAACTGATACAGATGCTTGAATTAGAAGGCAAGGATATCAAGGTAGCATTATAACTTTATTCTTTTTTTTTTTTTTTTTATTGGAGTCTCACTCCGTTGCCCAGGCTGGAGTGCAGTGGCACGCTCCTGGCTCACGGCCACCGCAGCCTCAACCAGCTGGGCTCCGGCGATCCTTCCACTTCAGCCTTCCAAGTAGCTGGAACTACAGGCACGCACTACCATGCCCGGCTAATTTTTAATTTATTGTAGATATGAGGTCTCGCCAAGTTGCCCACGTGGGTCTCGAACCCACAGGCTCAGGCAATCCACTCACCTCAGCCTTCCAAAGCGCTGGGATTACAGGCTGAGCCACCAAGCCCGGCTATAACTTCATTCTATATGTTTAACAAGTTAAACAAAAACATGAAAAATATTTTTAAAAACTAAATTAAAATTCTAGGGTTGAAAATTGAAATATGTGAGATGAAAAATACACGACCTAGAATCAGTAGCAGATTGGACATGGCAGAATAACATTTCAGTGAACTTGAAGAACAGAAATTATTCAAAGTGAGATACATAAGTGAATACAGAGAGAAAAAGTAACACATATAATGAATGTAACATCAGTAAGTTGTAGGGAAATTCATGGAGTTATATATACATATGTGTATATATACATCACACACACAGAGAGAGGGAGAGAGAGAGGAGAGAGAGAGAGAGAGAGAGAGCGAGTCCTAAGAAAGAGAACGAGGACAGGAAAAAAATTGAAAAAAATAATGACTGAAAACCATAAACCCACGGATTCAAGAAGCTTAAAAAATACCAAGCACAGGCAATATGAAATAAATTACATCAGGGCTCATCAAAACTAATGGTAAACAGGAACCTTAAAAGCCAGAATAAGAAGACACTTGTACAGAGGAACAAAAATATGGATAACAAGCAGATCTCTCATCAGAAACTATATGAACAAGAAGACAGTGCACAAAAGTGGGGAAGGAAAAAAATCTGATAACCTAGAGTTCTATACCTAGTGAAAATGTCTTCAAAAACTAAAGCAAAAGGAAATCTTTTTCAAACAATCAAAAGGTAAGAGAATTTATCTCCCGCAGATCTGAGCTATGAGAAATGTGAAATGAAGTCCTTCAGTCAAAAGGAAGTTAGTACCAGAAGGATGTACAGATCTACACAAATGAGTGAAAAGTTCCGGAAATGACAACTAAGTAAATGCATTTTTCTCTTATTATTATCTTGAAAAGTTAACCAGTCATTTAAACAAAAAATAACAACAATGTAGTGTAGGGTTCGTAACATACGTATAACTAAAATATATGACAAAAATAGGGTAAAGGAAGAGGGCTGAAAATGGGAGTATACAAATGTAGCTTTATATACATGTAGAGGGGTATAGTATCATTTCAAAGTAGATTGTGGTAAGTTAAACTTATATATTATAAACCCTAAAGGAACCACTAAAGCAACAAAACAATGTGTTATGGTTAATAAGTAAAAAATAAAAGAGAGATAACACAAAATCATAGAAATACTAATTAATCTTATTCATTAATCCAAAAGAGGCATTAAAAAAAACAGAGATTACAAAGAAAAGCAAGACCCAATTATATGTTGCTGTGGTGTGATAGGAAATATATACAGTCCCCCATTGGTATTTGTGGGAAGGTTCCAGGATCCCCATGGATACAAATCATCTCTAGATTACTTATAATATCTAATACAATGTAAATGCTATGGAAATAGGTGTTATACTGTATAGTTTAGGGAATAATGACAAGAAGAGACAGCCTGGACATGTTCATTACAGATGCAGCCATCCTTTCTTTCCCCTGGAATATTTTTGATTCACAGTTGGTTGAATACACAGATTGGAGACCCATGGATGAGGAAGACTGGCTGTGGTTGGTCTTTATCTTCAGTCCCTGGCAAAGAGTTTCTAAAACCCTTGGAATTCCCTGAGTGATGGGTTGATAGCAGCACCTTTGTTATTCATAATGGACCATGTCTGGCATTACACTACTGAGGATTATTGGAGGGTCCCTAGGTAGCTTCAGGATGGGTGCTGGTCACCAGAAAGACCAAGCCTTGATTAGATAGTTGAAATTTTCAGCCCCACTTCTAACCTACATGGAGAAGAGAGGAGTTAGAAATTAAATTCAGTCACCGGTGGCCAATGAGGTAATTCATCATGCCGATGTAATGAAAGTTTCTTCAAGTCCCAAAATGGCAGGGTTCTGGAATCTTCCAAGTTGACAAACACACGTCTGTGCTGGGAGAGTGGCATGCCCCAACTCCACAGAGGCAGAAGCTCTGACACTCCAACCTTGCTTGATGAACCCCCTCACCTCACTGCTCACTTGTATGTATCCTTTATCATAAACTGTAATAGCAAGCATAGCATTTACCAGAGTTGTATGAGTCTAACAAATTCTAAAACCCGGTGGAAAGTGGGGAAGTAGCAAGCTTGTGGGGACTCTCAAATTTTAGCCAAGTCAAACATAAATGCAGGAGCCTGGGGACCTGGTACTTGAGGTTGGCATCTGAAGTGAGGGCAGTTTTGTGGGACTGGGTCCTTAAACTGGTGTCAGAACAGGGTTGAACTGAAGGATACTCAGCTGGTGTTGGGGAAATAGCAAGTTGGAGAATTGATGTTGGAAAAACTGCCACAATTTGGCACCAGAAAGAACTTGAGAGTTGTCTACAAGAAATGTGTTCCAAATATAAATACATATATAGGTTAAAAACAAGAAGCAAAAATTCATGTGATGTTAATACTATAAAAGGAGAAAACAAAACAAGCAAATGAAAAAAATTTAACAATTGCTGCAATTGCTATGTTGTTATTGGACAAAGTATATTTCAGAGCAAACATACCTATAGGAACAAAGAAAGTCATTTCATAACAATAAATTGGTAAGTTTATCCAGAGGACATAACAATCTTAAAAGTTTATGGATCTAATGATAGGGCTTCAAAATACCCAAAGCAAAAACATATATAACTTCACGGAGAGATAGACAAATTCACAATTACAAAAATAAATGTCAATATCCCTCTTTCAAAAGCTGACAGAAAAAAATAGACAAAATGAGAAAGAATATAGAATATTAACAGCATTATCATCAACTAAGTTGACCTAATTGACATTTATAAAGCATTCAACATAACAAGAGCAGAATACATCTTCACCTCAAATGCATGTGGAACATTTACCACGACAGGCAGTATTCTGAGTCAGAAAATAAGCCTCAATAAGTTTGAAAGGATTCAAGACATACAGCTTATGTTTTCTGATCACAGTGGAATTAATCAGAAATTATTGAAAAGAAAATCTCCAAATATTTAAAAATATAGTAAGACACTTCTGAATAAAACCTGGGAAAAGAAGAAATCAAAGTGAACTTATAATGTATTTTTTAACTGAATGAAAATGAAAACAACATAAAATTTGGGAGATGCTTCAAGAGGGAAATTTATAGCACTAAGCAACTGCATTAAAAAGGAAGTCACAAATCAATGACCTCAGCTTCCACCATAGAAAAATAAGCCCAAAGAAAAAGAAGAGAGGAAATAATAAACATGTAAGTGAAAAAAATGAAAGAAAAAGGTAGGAGAAATCAATGAGCCCAAACCTGATTTCTGAGATCAATAAAATTAATAAACTTTTATTCAGACAGATGAAGAAAAAGCGAGAGAAAATACAAATTACTAATATTAGAAATGAGCCTGGTGGCATTGTCAAAGATTCTACAGACATGAAAAGAATAATAAAAGAATACTATGAGCCGGGCTTGGTGGCTCAGCCTATAATCCCGCACCTTTGGGAGGCTGAGGTGAGTGGATTGCCTGAGCCCGCGGGTTCGAGACCCGCCTGGGCAGCGAGACCTCATCTCTACAATAAATCAAAAAATCAGCCGGGCGTGGTAGCGCGTGCCTGTAATTCCGGCTACACGGAAGGCTGAGGCGGAAGGATCGCTGGAGCCCAGCAGGTCGAGGCTGCGGTGGCCGGGAGCGGCCACTGCACTCCAGTCTGGGCGACAGAGTGAGACTCCAACTCAAAAAAAAAATTAAAAAAAAAAAAGAATACTATGAACAACTTTATGCCAATACATTTGACTACTTCAATGAAATTGACCAATGCCTTGAAACACACATAACATGCAAAATTTACCCAAAAGAAAAATACCTAATCTAAATAACCCTTTTTCTATTAAAGAAATTGAAATTTACAAATAAAGGCCTTTCCTAAAAGAAAATCATAGGTCCAGGTGGTTTCACTGGTGAAATCTGTCCTTTAAGGAAGAAATAGTAGCAATTCTACATTAACTCTTCAAGAAATTCAAGGAAGGAATACTTTCCAGCTGATCCCACAAAGTCAGTTACCCTGATACCAAAACCAGACTAAGACATTACAAGAAAAGAAAAATACAGACTTGATATGTCATTAATGTAGACAAAAAATTCTTAAAAAACTGAACCTAGCAATATATTAAAAAGCATCATACACCATAACCAAGTGAGTTTTGTCCCACGAATACAAGGTTATTTTAATGTTTTCCAAGTAATCAGTAGAATTCATCATACTAACAAGTTAAAAAAGAAATACAGGGCAACCCCTTCGGGTTCCCTCCTCCTGTGGGAGCTTTTCTGTCCTCTCAATAAATCCTGCTTTTTTGCTTAAAAAAAAAGGAGAGAGAAATACAGTAATCTCAGTAGATACAGACTTCGAACCCTGATAAAAATCCCTCAGTAATGCAGAAATAGAAGGGGATTCATGTTGATAAAGGGTGTCTGTAAAAAACTTACTGATAACATCATACTTCTTTTTGAAAGACTGGGTATTTTTTCCCTAAAATAAGGAACAAGGATGTCCATCGCTACTGTTCAACACTGAACTGAATGAATAGCCTGTACAATAAGACAAGATAAATAAATAAAAGGCATCTAGTTTGGAAAGAAAGAAAACTGTTTTATTTATGGACTACGTGATTATCTATGTGGAAAATCAGAATCTGCAAAAAACTACCAGAACTGATAAGTGATGTTGGTGATGTTGCAGGAAACAATAGCAATATACAACAATTAAGTATCCTTCTGTAACTAGCAATGAAGAATTAGAAATAGAAATTTTAAAATATCATTTACAAAAGTACCTAAAACATATAGTACTTATGGACAAATCTGGCAAGATACGATAACAAATATCTAAACAAATGAAAAAAAACCATGTTTAGAGTTTGGAATGCTCAATATTATTAAGATTGACCAATAGTTTCAAAACAATACCAATTGTTATCTTAGGAAACATATTTTGCAAAAATTGGCAAACTCACTATAACATTTTTATGACAAATCAAAGAAAAACTCTTCCAAGTCGTACCTTGAATCATTCAAAGGGGACCCAAAAAACCCCAAAATTTATTTACAAAATATTGTGTATTTATCATCACACATTTAAACTTCAGTCATTTTCAAAATTTTCTTCATTTGATGCAATACAGCTATCAAGACACTTTTTCCACCGCTCAAACCAGTTTTTGAACTCGTCAATTTTGATGCCTTTTTGTGCTTCTGCTGTTTTTTGTTTCACCTCTTTCACAATCACAAAACGTTTCCCTTTGGGAACTTTTTTCATCCAAAGAAACAAAAAAAAGTTGCTTGGGGTGAGATTAGGTGGGGCTCAGGGATCATGCCATTTTGGTGAAAAACTGCTGAGCACACAGCATGTGTGGGCAGGTCGTTGTCATGGTGGAAGAACCAGTCACCTGTTTGCCACAACTCAGGACATTTATTTTGCAACTGTGATTCGATCTTCTCAAAACTTCCAGATAAAAACTTTGATTGACAGCCTCTTCCCTCCCTTCAGTGGCACACAGAACTGCTCTCAGGACCTTCTAGTCTCAGAGTACAGCTTTCCTCCTCCCAATAGAGGTCACTTTTTCTAGCTATTTGACAGCCTCTTGGTCACCTTTTAAAAATCATGTAGCCCGTATTCAACTTGGAATGGGAAATGGGACCAACCAAGAAGACATGAAATCATAACTTTGTCCTTGAAGCTCTCTCTAAGGTGTCCAGAGACAACTGCTCTGACAGGGGAGTTTGGGGTGAGGGTTCCTGCACAGGAAACAGCTTCATCCTGGGTGTCAACTTCGGGAGGCCTGGGTCTGTGTCTCTCCCCTTTGTCCCAGAGAAGCAGAGGCAGTTCAGTATGTTTGATGAGTAAGCAAATGACTCAAAGCATGGACATGCTGGCAAGAGCAACCATAGTTTGGTTTCAGGAGTTCTTAAGGTTTTCTCAATGTTTTATAGATTTGTGATGGGGGCTCTTGTCCCCTTGATGCTTTCCAACTCAAATATTGTGCAAAGTATTGCATATTTTTATTATTGATGTTAGGTTTTCATTTAGCGAGGATGAATAAGAGTTAATCATCTCATAGTTCATGGGGCTGATTAGGAAGAAGTCTCTCTCCTGATATTTTTTTCATTCGCTTTTCATAAAAAAGGTATTTTATTTGTTATTTTTCTAAGGTATTTTATAGTGCACAGTAGGTGATGGGCAGAGAATGATCTTTGCTACAACTCCATGGCTCAACTAAAGCAGCATTCTCACCTAGGACATTGGTCTCATCTACTCAGAAGTCTCTCTTGGTTTCAGAAGTTGCCATATCACAGTGTTTACTTTGTAATGTGCATGGTAGAGGAAAAAGAGCATTTGCAAAATATATCTAATCATTTCCTACTAAGAGCAAACACAGAATGATGCTATGCTAATATCTGAATCTGAACTTAATTAATAAATAATTACATTTCCATTTTAATCATTCTGTTGAGGCTTTCTCAGGTTAAACGTGTATGTCCTCCGTGAGTGAGTTCTTGGTGGCAGTCAATTAAAAGGACATTTCAGGCCAGGTGTGGTGGCTCAGCCTGTCATCCCAGCACTTTGGGAGGCCGAGGTGAGAGGATTGCTGAGCCCTGGGGGTTCAAGACCAGCCCAGGCAACTTGGTGAGACCTCATCTCTACAATAAATCACAAAAACTAGTCAGGCATGATGGTGTGCATCTGGAGTTCCAGCTACTTGGAAGGCTGAGGCGGAAGGATTCCCTAAGCCCAGCAGCTCAAGGCTGTGGTGGCCGTGAGTGTGCCGAGTCACTCCAGCCTGGGTAATAAGAGTGAGACTCCAATTCCAAAAAACAAAGACATTGTAAATATAGGCAACATTTAGGTCATAAATATGGCTTGCTATATATGCCCAGAATAATGACAACACAAAAAAACTATCCACTTTATTTCCATCGAGTATCAATTCTTTATTTTTTTATTCAGGACAAATTATCTGCCATTGTTAATCTCTAAATTATTTGTTTAGCTGAGGCAAAGATATCAGTAACTTTATTTAGGAGAGAATTTTTTTCTTACATTCTTTTATTTGGAATCCATAGAAGTAATTGCAGGATTCAAATAAAATATTTGATACAACGTAATTGCTGACATAAAACCAGATGAAATAAACATTTTCTGACACTTGTGAGCACGAAGGAAGTCTCATTTTGGCAGGGAATCTGTTATTGAACATGCTTCCATGAGCATTCAGACATATCCTAGCACTTTTTCTTCTTCTAATCAAATTATAGAGTTTGTGGGCTAGCTCATTGATTGTGGTTTATGAGCCTTGAGGCATCGCTAACACCTAATCAATTTAATACCTAAAATATAATCAAGATGTGTGCACACGTGTGTGTGGGGGGGGGTGGGAGATATTAAACTAAATCCCTGCCTTCAGGGAATTTTCAATCTAATAGGAGATTAAAAAAGTAAGTGTAAAGATCAAAAAACAGCTTCAGAGAACACATGCGTGTGTGAGGCAGCCCTTGCCAAAACCAGTCTTAAGGGCACCGGGAGAGGAGTGGGCAAACAATAGAAATATCTGAATCTTTTCCTTTTTTTCACTCTGTTACCTCTGGCTTGTGCCTTTCTTCAGCTGAAATGAGAGGACAACAAGGTCAGACAATGCTGCCCACTGAAGTCAGCACCCCGTGTCCCAAAGCAGGGCGAAGAGGGATCTGGAGGGCAAGGCGACAGGATGTAGCACCCAGGCACACTCTTCTTCGATTGTAAAGTCACCGGAAAAGTCGTTATGAACATTCAAGAACTAGGAGTTTCCATAAGCCATTCTTGAGGAATCAACTTGAGGAGCTTTAGATAATTATGAAATGATTGAAACATCAACCTAGATTCTGGTGGTGAGCACTGATTTAACTGTAGGACTTGGATTCCATCATTATGGTAAAGGTGACAGAATAGTACTAAATCACTGCATGTTCTGATTCCATGAGCGTGTTACCTTAACAGATCAAGAAGGGAAACATCTATCAAAAAGGGAACAAGCTTGCTGGTTACTTCAGAGGAATGAACTGGGAATAAAAGTTCATCATATTCATTAGATACTGACAGAGAGGAAGGGGAGAGAAAATACAGGGTCGATTTAATTTTATTACTGTGCATATTCAGAACAATAGATAGTGTAAACATGGCACTATAAGTCTATTATATAGAAGTGCAGGAATGAAGTAATCATTAAAGTGAAAAAATCTTTCTTAAATAGTAAAAATAGATTTTAAAGAAATTAGACAATGAAAACCAAAGATCACTGCTCAAAGAAATCAAAGATAACACAAACAAATGGAAAAATATCCCATGCTCATGGATTGGAAGAATCAACATTGTTAAGATGTCCATCCTACCTAAGGCAATCTACAGATTTAACACAATACCCATTAAATTACCAGCAACATTATTCTCAGACCTGGAAACTACAATACAGGAATTCATATGGAAACATAAATGAACATGAATAGCTACAGTAATCCTTAGCAAACAAAACAAAACAAAAAAACAAAGCAAAAGGCATCATGCTTCCAGGCTTTAAGCTTTATTATAAAGCTACAAGAATCAAAAGAGCCTGGCATTGGTACAGGAACAGGCATATAGACCAATGGAATAGAATAGAGATTTCAGAAGCAAAACCTCTATTTCACAACCAACACATCTTCGACAAAGCCTCCACCACCCACTACTGGGGAGAGGAGAACCTATTCAGTAAAGGGTGCTGGGAATACTGGTTGATCACATGCAGAAGATTAAAACAAGACCCCTACATATCACCATAAACAAAAATTAACTCTAAATGGATCAAAAACCTGAAAGTAAAACCTCAAACTATAAGAACCTTAGAAAATGCAGGAGACACCCTTATGGAAATTGGAACTGGCAACCAATTCCTGATCAAGACCCCCAAATGCCCATGTCATAACAGATAAGATAGACAAGTGGGACCTCATCAAACTGACAAGCTTCTGCAAAGCCAAAGAGACCATTGAGAGAGCAGGGAGACAGCCCACAGACTGGGAAAAAATAATTGTCAACTGTATATCTGACAAATGCCTAATGTCTAGGATCTACGAGGAACTCAAATGTGCTGAAAAGAAGAAACAAACAGCCCCATTACAAAGTGGGCAAAAGATATGAATAGACACTTCTCAAAAGAAGACTTATAAGCAGTCAATGAATACATGAAAAAATGCTCAGCCTCAATAGTCATCAAAGAAATGCAAGTTAAAACTACACGGAGATACCACCTAACTCCAGTCAGGATGGCCATCATCAATAACTTGAAAAACAACAGATGCTGGAGAGGATGCGGTGAAAAGGGAACACTTCTATACTGTTGGTGGAAGTGTAAATTGGTACAGTTTCTGTGGAAAACAGTGTGGTGATTCCTAAAAGATCTAAAAATCGACCTCTCATATGACCCTGTGATCCTTTCCTAGGAATATACCTGGAGGAACTCAAATCATACTATGAAAAGATACCTGCACATACATGTTTATTGCAGCATTATTTACAATAGCAAAAACATGGAACCACCCTGCTGCCCATTGAAAGAAGACTGGATAAAAAAATGTGGTACATATACATGATGGAATAGTACACAGCATAAAAAGGACAAAATTATGAACTTCGCAGCAACTTGGATGGACTTAGAGGCTATAATACTGAGTGATCCATCACAGAAACAAAGAACCGAATATTACATGTTCTCACTCAAAAACAGACCTTGTACAACTATTGTAATACTGTAAGAAAGGAATTGGCAGTAGTGGGAAACTGCCAGAGGAGGGTACACATCATCAGCAAGGGTACCTGCATAATGAACATTTGTATACCTAACCCTGAATTGTACCCCAATTAAAATTAAAGTTAAAAATAAAAAAATTAGAAAATATGCCCATGAGAATGGATAAAACCAAAAAGATTACAATACCAAGTATTTATGAAGATTTGGAGAAATTGGAACTCTTAAACACTGTTGATGGGAATGTAAAAAGGTGTAACCACTTAGGAAGACAGTTTGACAGTGTCTTAAAAAGTTAAGTGTAAGCCTGTCTTGTGATCTAGCCATTCCACTCCTGGATACTTACCCAGGAGAAATGAAGTTGTGTGTCTACCCAAGGACTTGTACACAAATATTCACAGCAGTTCTAACTGTAATAACCAACGATTGGAAGCAAACTAGATGACTATCAGCAGATGAAGGGATAAACTCAGTGGTATACTATATTGTGGAATGGTATTGGCAATAAAAAATGAACTAATTTTACATGCTGTATCATAAATGAATATCAAGGTCATCATGCTGAAAGTTTCCTTAACAATCTTACATTTAGCCGGGCTCGGTGGCTCAGCCTGTAATCCTGCGCCTTTAGGAGACTGAGGTGAGTGGATTGCCTGAGCCTGCGGGTTCGAGACCCTTCTGGACAGTGAGACCTCATCTCTATAATAAATCAAAAAATCAGCCGGGCATGGTAGCGCATGCCTGTAATTCTGGCTACTCGGAAGGCTGAGGCGGAAGGATCGCCAGAGCCCAGCAGGCCACTGCACTCCAGTCTGGGTGACAGAGTGAGACTCCAACTCAAAAAAAAAAAAAATCTTATATTTAAGGTGATGATCTTGAGTTAATGTTTTACTATAGATTCGTTTATAGATTAGGTTAATTTGCAACTTCCAGATTAATTCCAGGCTGAGGTACGGTCCTTTTGCATACTCTACCCAATATCCCATGAGATACAAGATTTTGTAGTCTAGCTCTTTGGGACAGGGTACCTTAGCCTTCTAAGAGGGTCCAGTACTTTTCCCACTAACTCTTTAGGATGATTCTTGCTCTGGCCTCAGGTAATTTCTCACAAGCATTCACTGATTGATGCCTCCCTGAATATTCAAGAGGGGCCCTCTGGAGAGCTCTGGCGCTCTCAGTGCAGCTGTCCTTCTTTGAATTCCAGTGGCCTGTGCCCTTTGGACTCTCAGCTCCTTTATTCAAGGAGACCACCAGACTCTGCCTCGTTTCCTCTCCCAGCATCTCATCCTGGAAAATCTCCCAAATCAAGAAGTTGGGCAATTGCAGGGCTCGCCTGTTTGTTTTTTCTGCCAGGGAGACTTTAATTGCCAGACATTCAATTCAATACATCGTTTCACATATTTTGTCTGCTTTTTAGTTGTTTCATGTAGGAAAATAAATCGATGTCCTATAACTTCATTTTAATTAGAAATGGAAGCCTGTAAGACGTAATATTTCAATTTAAAATACTTACATTTGGAAATATTACAAAATATCAATGATCAAACATATTAGTTAAATAAATCAACAAAAATGGGCTTAATTCACATGAGAATAGAAAAAGATAACTGGATGGACTAACAGCAAAATTCAACTCTTTGCTCATTATAAGACATAGAGAGTGATATACTAGGTAAACATAATTAGCAAGAAAGCAGGACTTAAGCTCTTGGATGCAAGAGCAGACATGTCAGGGTCCTGCTCATATCTCCTTGTTCTTTCTGCCTTGTTACTTGCCACCCCAAATTTCACCTTCTAGAACACCATTTCTTTGCATGGTGGCTTTCTCTGCATCCAGAGCCCTTTTTGTTCTCCATGTGGCAGATCAGAAATGCTGAAGAATTAATATCCTCTGGGAGCAGTTCTCAATCAATGATGGGAGTTGGCATATAAATACCTCAGCTCCCTCTCCTTGGATGAAGTGACTCCATCCAAGGCGTGTGCTCCAGACTGACACCTGGAGTTTCCAAGAGGAACAGAGCTCCAAGTGTCCCTACTACTAAATGCACAATTTACTGGCTTCCCACCCTTCCCTGACTGGGTTTCCCATCCCATTATTAGTGTTTTCTTCACTTCTCGAATCAACCACTTGCATTCAAATCCTTGTCTTGGGATCTACTTCAAGGGAATTAAAACCAAGAGGATATCAGAAAAGGCAAAATTCAGGCCTCCCCCCCACCCAACCAAACCAAAACACAACATGTGTCAGTAATGTTAAAGATAAAAATGTGTAAATATATGTTATGAATGTCTATGTATTCAATTTCAGATCAATAACTTTTTTTTATTTTTTTTGAGTTGGAATCTCACTCTGTAGCCCAGACTAGAGTGCAGTGGCACACTCCCGGTCACTGCAGCCTTGACCCGCTGGGCTACAACGATCCTTCCACCTCAGTCTTCCAAGTAGCCGGAACTACAGGCGCATGCTTCCGTATCCAGCTAGTTTTTGATTTATTGTAGAGATGAGGTTTCGCCAAGTTGCCTGGGTGGGTCTCGAACCTGCAGGCTCAGTCAATCCACTCACCTCAGCCTCCCAAAGTGCTGGGATTATAGGCTGAGCTACTGAGCCTGGCCAGATCAATAACTTTTATGAAGCAAAAACTAGAGAAGATGTACGGGGAAATAGATGAAAACACATTCCTAATTGTAGACTTCTTCTCAATATAAGACATATCAAGTAGTTGAAACACTCGGTAAAGATTTAAAATTTCTAAGCAACAATTTCAGCAGGTTAAATTTTATACATATACGTGGAATTGTGAAACCAGGCTATTGAGAATATATCTTCTTCCAAATACAAGTAGAACTTTCTTAAAATTTGACCATATTTTAGGAAACAAGTAGTTCCAAAAAGGATATTAACAGCATTTATGAGCATAATAAAATAAAATAAAAATTGTTAACAATGTCCAAAGGTTCTCCAGCAATTTTAAAACAAGCTCAAAGAAGTAAAACTCTCAAAACAATCAGCCAGTGCAATTGTAGGGCTCAGCTTATTTGTTTTCTTTCTGTCAGGGATCATGTCATTAAGTAACTATTAGCTACTAAACAGCTCTTGGCTCAAAGGAGAAAAGCAAAACTAAATTTTCGACATTCTAGAAAATAACAGTAATGGAAATACAATACATCAAAATCTAAAATTTATAACAGTAAATACTTATTACAGTAAAGATGAATAATTTGACAAGTCAAGAAGCTAGGGAAGAAAACCTAATAAAGTGAAAAGGAAGAAGAGAAACCATAACAGTAAAAATAAATAAATAAATGACAATAAAACCAGATTTGAATTTAGGAAAAAATCCACAGCACTGTTAATAAAAAAATATAAAGCTGTTCTTTGAAAACAACAGCAACAAAGCTGACAAACTATTACCCAGATTAATCAATAAATGTAGGGGAGAAAGTTGCAAGTACATAAATAAGAGATGACAAGAAAATGACCATCCAATGAGAGAAAGTAAACAGAAATTACATGTTTAACAGAATATGCTGCAAATAAATTTCATAACTTAAATAAAATGGGTGAGTTTCTAGGAAAATAAAATTCTCCAAAGCTGACCCCAGTAAGGATGGGAAGTTTAATCAGGACCAGTTCCTATAGAGCAGAGGTCCTCAACCCCCGGTGCCAGTCCATGGCCTGTTAGGAACGGGGCCCTCAGCAGGAGGTGAGTGGTGGGCAAGGGAGTGAAGCTTCAGAAGCTTCAACTGTATTTACAGCCGCTCCCCATCCTCGCATTTCTGCTTTAGCTCCATCTTCTGTTAGATTGGAGGTGGCATTAGATTCTCATAGGAGTGCAAACCCTACGTGAACTGTTCATGGGAGGGGTCTTAGTTGTGTGCAAATGCAGATTAACATCTGCAGTGAGGTTTGACTGCACAGAGACCGTAATAAACCAATTGCTTGCAGACTCGAATCAAAACCTGATCAATGAGTGGGAAGTGATTGTTGCACTTCAATTGTATGCACGGCTAAATTTTTAAGTCGGAATCTGATACTTATTTTAGTCTGTGTGTGGCCTGCCCATTATTTTATTTACCACTTCCATCTGTGTCTCTTTTTTTTTAAAGATGGTGAGTAGTATGTTTCATTATATATTACAATGTAATAATAGAAATAAAGTGTGCAATAAATGCTATGTTCTTGAATCATCCTGAAACCATTTCCCCGAGTCTGTGGAAAAATCGTCTTCCCTGAAATCAGTCCCTGATGCCAAAAAGGTTGAGGACTGCTGCAGAAAGTTGCAAAAATGTTTCTTTATAAGTAAGCACCATAACCAGATCATTTCATTAAAAAATTCTACCAAATGAGCAAAAATCAGAAAATTGCAATGCTCCCTAAAATATTCCTGAGCTTTAAAAAGGAGCAACATGAAGCAATTCTGATAAGAATACCTAAACTAGACAAATGTAATAAGAAAAAGTAACTATAGGTCAATCTCACATATTGATATCAATGCAAAAACATTAAGTGAAACATTGCTAAGTAGAATCCAACATAAGGTGATTCAATATTGGGAATCTATTAATGTAATTAATATAATTGTATTAATATTAATGTAATTAATACAATTTAGAATGCTAATATAATTTGATATATAAGCATTCTCAATAGAAAAATTATATTGTCATCTCAATAGATGTGAAAAAAGCTTTTAACAAAATTTAATGATCATTCATGATTAAAAAACAGAAGAAAAGAGAATGGATAGATTCCTTTTGAAAAAAAATATAATTCATATCAAAAACTAGATTCTCATATGAAAAAACCTTAGAGACGGTTCCATTAAAAAAAAGGCAAGGATCCCTACAGTCTCTACTACTATTTAACACTGTATTGGATGCATTAAAACAATGCAATTAGATACATAAGAACTGGAAAGGAACAGATACAACTGTCTCTATTTACAAGTGACAGCATTGTATATTTGCAAAAGATACAAATGAAAATCTGTGAAAAATGCTACTATGAACAACATAATTATTTATAAGGTAATATCAACAATCTTTATATATACAAACAATACTATTAGCAGATATATGGAATAGCAAATTTGTATAATTACAACAGCAAACTTTTAATAAACTGGCCATAAATAAACCTAGAAAAAAGTGTGCAAAACCTTTATGAAAAAACCTATAAAACAAAAACAGATTTGGACAAATACATATCCGTGTACATACATATCTACATGTACACATACCATGTCTATTTTATCAGATTTAATTTATAATTTATTGCTATCTCAATAAAAATACCATTTTTTTTTCTGGAACTAAAGTTGAGTGACACATTGATTTGGAAGAATAAATGGTCTACTGTAGCCAGGAAATCCTGAAAATAAAGAGCTCTTCAATATATTAATACATAATAATTAGTAAGTCTTGATAAATAAAATAGTATATTATTTATGCATAGGTAGACAAATGAAAAAACAGAAGAGGAAATCTATAAATAAATACAATGCATATGGACATGTAGCGAGTTGGCAGTTAAGGAGATGATAAATAAACAAAATGAAGTTGTTTTTGTTTTTGATGAAACAAAATGGAGCGATTTTTGTGATGGACAGGATGAGCAAGAGGAAGGTGTTGAGAATGCCTCTTGGGTTTTCTGGCTCATGTGATGAGTGGTACTGACATAGGTGCCCATTCTTAGTTATCTTTGGAACACTGAGAAAGCAGACAAAGCTCTCATAATTACCAAAAAACCAGTTAAAAATATAATGTCACCTATAATTATGTTAATTGTTTGGATTTCATGTGGACCTCCATCTTGTCTGTCTTTACTCAAAACCTGTTCTCTTCTCCCTTCATTCTCACTTATGTTGATTTCATGTGTGTTGACTTCATGATGGAAAATCTCATGGCTTCTCTCACCTCTTCCATGGTTACTGATGCTTGATTTCTTTCTTAGTCTTGTATGGGATGTCTTGGGAAGCTTGCGCCTGTTTTCAGTTTCTAGAACTTTCCAGGACGCTACTGCATGAGCTCCATTTTGTAGGTAACCAGGAAAACTCTCTTGCCTCCATCCCAGACAAACTGCAATTCTTGACCCAATAAGGGGAGACCCTTACTGGCTTGGATTGCTGGTGATCACTTGCTAATTGGTTTCCGTAGTTCATTCTTGCTCCTCTCTGACTCTTCACGCAACCTGTGATCAGAGTGATGCTTCTAATTTCATCTTGTTACTCCTTCCTTTAAGACTTCTTTGACTCCCAGCTGAAGCCCAAGCTGTGGCTTAGTCGACTCCAAAGCGTTCACCTGTCTCCTCTAAGGTTCATTTTCTGGAATTTTCTACTTTGCCCTATTTTGCGCTGGTTTTACTGAACATTGTCTCTCTGTCTAGGATGACCAGCTAGCCTCTTCTCCTTCTTTGGTGGTCAACTCAGATACCACCTTCTCCAGAAGCTGTCTTGACACCCTAGCTGAGACTTGGACCCTGTATCCCAGGTGTCACTAGTACTTGCTAAACTGCGGTAACATCTCCTTTCACCCGTCTTCCCTCCTTCACAGGGTTGAGCTCCTTCTGAGGAGGGACCAAGGCACACATCGGAGTCAGAGCTCTCCATCGCGTAGTCCAAGGCCTGGCACAAGCCTTCAGTGGTTGTTGGACTTAAGGAGGGGAAGGATACAGCCCTACTTATGCCTCGTTTGTGTCTGTTGTTGCTCAAAACCTGTTCTCTTCTCCCATCATTCTCAAAATCTTCTGAGAGTTCCCAAGCTGATTTATTTGTCACGTGGCCATGAAATTACTAATTGGAAGTTGCTGGTGCCCAATTCATCCTGCTGGCATCTTCCTGCCTGTCCCATTTTGGTCCCTGGAAATTCCATAATACTAATGAACCACTATGCTTTGCAATACATCTGAAATTCATCAATATGGTCTAGTTGCTTTTTCTTTTTTTTTTTCCCTTAACATTTCTTTTTCCTTGGTGTTGGGTCACTTCAGGCCCTTAAGAGACAAAAATAGTTTGCTGAAACATAATGATTAAAACATGCGACTCAGCCTTTTTATCTTCACATTCAGACAAGCTTGTTAATTGCAAGGTAAAGTTGGAGCAGCTCTGGACTTCTTGGCCACATGCAATATTTAGGAAGGGAAACGAATGAATGATTACCTTAGCTTTTGGTAAATGAGAGAAGTGGAGGCACATTTCCTCTGTTGTAATAATGTAAGAGAAAAAGGAAACTGCAAACCTCCTGTGGGTATAAAGAAAGATTAGGCCCTGTTTCACTTGGAAGAATCTCAGATTCAAATGGAATTCAGATATTCACCAGTGTTGTTAGTTCAAAGTCATCTTTTGCACCATAAAACGCCACTGTTAGGATGACGCTTTGGGATTTGGTTTTCTTTGCCTTTCCCTCATCAGGCATTGGAAGAGATTCCATTTGTCCTTCCAGAATGTCTTTCGATCTTTGCCCACTTTGCTCTCTGCCAGGGAGCTGCCCATTATGGATGGTGTCAACAAGTTCCCTTGCCCTATGAACTCTGGTTGGGTCTGGACAATGGGAGATGCTGGAAGAGATGGGAGGCAGGAGAAGAGGGAGGCTGGGATAGTTACTGTTACACCCCGCCTGCGATTACGGCTGTGTTTCTCTCCCAAGGTCTGTCTCCCACCCAGCAGCCCCCTGCTGTGGACAGAACTGTTGCCAGGGTGTGGCAGCTGTGCCTTGCCTTTCCCTTTCAGACCAAGAAGTGGCAAAAAAACTCCAACTTTCTGGCCCTTGTTAGTTTCCTTAAACCCCGCCTTCACATTGGTAAATAATCCTGGTCTTGAATTTTCCTCAAATCATCCATTTGAGTGGGCCATTTATTTCCTGGGACACTGGCTGACAGTCACACCAGTGATCTTTTGGCCTGAGATATACAATTCCAGAACACCAGTGTTGAGGGATCGCTTACTCCAAGTTCCTTACTTGATAAAGGAAGAGATCGAAGCTCACAGAGAAGGGATGACTTCCTGGACACCATGTTGCCGTTTACAGCACAGCCAAGGCTGGAACATATGGCTCTCATATTTTCAGACTAGCACTCTCACCTGGTGCCAAATGGTGTGAATCAAATAATTGAGCTTGCTTATTAAAAGCAATTATTATCACTATTATATTAGACAGCTTTTATTACGAGCTTACTACTGGCTGGCAGGCACTGTGCTAAGTGGATACATTCAGTCTTTAGTTCTCCCAGCTGCATGACAGTTACTGCACTTTGCTGAAATAGATGAGGGAAGTTGGGGGCTAAGTCACGAGTTCCTGCTCACAGGGCCTGGGCAATATGTGACACAGTAGTCCCGCCTGGGTTTATCTGATGACAGAGTCGTGATCAGATTGCCCTGTAGCGTGCCTTTGGCCAAGATCCATCGTGTGGGCCAGATCCAAAACCAAGCAATGTCTAAGAGGCCAGAATAAATGTCAAATGATGCTTAAGCCAAGGGAGCACCCACAGGGAAGTGAAGGGCGTGGAACCATTCAGTCAGTCAACAGGTATTGGGTTCATTCCTACTGTGAGCACACCATTCAGTGGCTCACTCAACAGGAAATGGCCTTCTGACTGGTAGATCATGCCGGTTACCCCTCTCAGACAGGAGTCCTGGGAAAACAGGGGCGGAGGGCTGACAGTGCAGCTGCGGTTGGGAAGTCCCTGCGAGAGGCTCGGGGGTGGCCTGAAGTGAAGAGCCGAGCTGAACCCAGAGTTGGAATCTGGAAACTGTCATGATCATGGGAGGTCATGGGAACCGGGGACCTGGGAAGCAGGAGCACTTGGAGATGATTCCATCAAAAGCATCCTCTCCCATTCAAAGAGGTCTTAAGAATTACAGCCACTGTCCCTGGCTATCTTTTGCACAAACGAGTACTTGCTTAATAAAGAAAATCTGATAGAAACAAGGAAGTGAAGAAAAGAAAACAAACTTTTCCAGGAATGACATGCTTGCCACAAGAGCCCATGGTTTGGGACTTCTTGTCTGGCATGGAGAAAGCGTTGTCTCAGATGTGGGGTCTTTGCAGAGAAGTCTCAGGATGGCACTGTTGCGTCCCTTCTGGGCCCACACCTGGACCTGCTGCCACACCTGGATCGCTCCCCACCACATCCAGAAGCAGGGTACAGGGCAGACTCCTTGCTACCTGAGCCATCTTGGGCTTAGCTGTGTCAGTTCTTCTGAGCTGCACTTTCCCCATCTGTGGGAGGAGCACCATCCATTTTGCCTGAGCAAATCTAGCCATCTCACAGCACCTGTCCTAACTGGGAGTGAGGCTCGGCCAGGGGCGACCAGGAGTCGGCACACTGGGCACCCATTACCCTCACCCGGGCTCCCCTGGCATATTGAGGCTTCCCATCACCTCCACCTGGACTTCCCTGGCACACCAGGCACCCTCTCACCCTCACTCAGGCGTCCCTGGCACATTGGGCTGCCTCTCACCCTCATCTGGGCTCCCCTGGCACATCGCAGCCCCTGTCACACTTATCCAGGCTCCGCTGGCACACTGGGTCCCCATCACCCTCATCTGCCCCCCCACCCAGTACACTGGGTCCCCTGTCACACTTACCTGGGCTTCCTTGGCACACTGGGCTTCCTGTCACCCTTCCCTGGGCTCCTCTGGCATATTGAGGTCCCTGTCACCTTCACCCGGGCTTCCCTGGCACACTGGCTCCCCTCTCACCCTCACTCAGACGTCCCTGGCACATTGGGCCCCCTCTCACCCAACTCATCTGCACCCGTGGGGGCATTTTCAGTCAGAGAGGACTCTGGTGGCAGACGCCTGGGCTTCAGATGACTCAGAGTCACAAGTTCCAGGGCCAGCGTGACCAGAAAGCCCCTGGCCAGCAACCCTCTATCTCCCATGGGAAGCCGCAGCCCTGGTGGGACCCGTGCCGCCCGGGTTTTCTGGTGGCCACCTTCCCATGTCAGATTCCAATGCTGCCTTCTTCGGGAGGCTTCTTTTGCAAACCCTCTTGGCTCAAATCGCTGGTGCCAGGGAATGTCTGGATTAGGTCATGGGATTGCTCACCAGGAAACTGCGTCTGTCTGCTGGTTCACTAAGTCGTGTTTCTTAGAAGTGATGCACTTATTGTGCAGCTGCCCCAAAGACACAGGAAGGATGAGGTCACCCACAGGACCCCCGCAGTCCTTGCCGAGCGTTGATGTAGTCCCAGGACAGGCGCTACAGCTGTGGGCCTCAAACATGGAGCTAAAGCCCGGTGAGATCCCTGGCTCTAAAATTCTAGCAGCAGAGGCCCGGCTTCCCCTGCCCAGACAAGTCTTTCCTACACGGGCCCGCTTCGAGCTCCTACAGCCAGTGCTTGAATGCCTTTATGATGACAGGAACCCTTCCCAGCATTGGGCCTAGCAAACAAGGAGA
The DNA here is from genome assembly GCA_027257055.1 of Cephalopachus bancanus. NCBI lineage: Eukaryota > Metazoa > Chordata > Mammalia > Primates > Tarsiidae > Cephalopachus > Cephalopachus bancanus. The sequence goes on along the minus strand of JAPVLO010000178.1, from coordinate 2,555,114 downwards.
TGGAGGTTTTCTTTCTCCTGCAACATTAAAAACCCTTCATGCCTCAGTCTCCTGAGACAGGGACTCTTCCTGGAGTATGACGAGGGGATAGTCAGATTTGGGGGCTTCACCAATGTGAGAACAAACCCAGCTGTGTGACCACAGGCAAGTCACTAGATGTCTCTGAGGTCCTGTTGCTCAGCTGTAACATGGGGAAAACAGATATTGTGAGACCATGTCTTTAAGCCCTCGGACCAGTGTCTTGACACTCAAGAAGGACTCCGGAGTTGCCTGTGGACTCTGCTTGGCAGACTCATCTAAACCTTTGGGAAGTCCCAAGTTACGTGGCCTGTTGAGGTCAAATGTTTGTGCAGCTCTGGTTCGCACAAGGGAAGAGAAAAATGATACGGCAGCTTAGTGCAGCGGAGAAAGGAGACAGCCCTGCCCTTCCTGCCCTGGTGTGGACGAGGATACCACAGTGGCACAGACCCTCGGGGCAGGACAGAACCTTGGAAATCACTGTTCTCCTTGCTCTGAAAACCAGCATTCGGGGGCAGCACCCTGCCCAGGGTGTGACTCGACTCTAACATCTGCGATCAGACCCAGCCACGGCGATCTTGCCAGAGTCGTCTTGCCCATGCCGCAGACTGGGGCCAGGAGATATCTGGGGTGGGCTCCTTGGCTGTCAGACACAGGCTATTAGGGTCACAAACTCTGATCTGAGTTCCACGCCAGAGCCTTTCCCGCTGCCACCTGTGACTTTCCCTCTGCGCTGTGTGTTCCCGAAGGCCCCGTGGCTTCACTGTTTACTGACTGTACTTCTGAACTGCTTGACTGCCCCTCACTCTGACAGTTCCTCGGCTACTCCTGATGCCCTCCCTGCCCTCCCCTCCCGGGGTCTGGGGCTTGGCCTGCTGTACCCTCTGACTGGAAACCTGCCAGGAGTTCCATTCTCTCTCCCTTCACTCCATTATAGAAAGGCTCCGTTCCTCCCGCAGTTGGGCCTTTGCTCATTGGATGTGGGCTGAGCAAGTCCTTTTGGCGTTTTCTGCCCGGAGGCGGGGCGATCTGTTTCACTGTCTGGGGTGAAGTGGGGAAGCCGGAGGGCCACAGTTGGCAGACCCCTGCGGGCTCTGCCTGGACTTTGGCCAGAAGGGTGGGAGGCAGCCCGGCGTGTGACTCCTCCTGGGGTCCCACAAGGAGGCGTGGTGGCAGCTGCCTGACGACACAAGTTGTTCTGGTAAACTTTCTCTAAAGCAGACTTTCTTGGGGTGCTGCTCTAGAAAGACACGACGGAGACACAGAACTGTCCCTTCCCTGGCCGCGGGGTCCTGATGCAGGGTTAGGAAATGGGCATAGTCCAGGAAAATAGGAGAATCCTGTCCTCGCCGCTGAGTGATGATGCCATGGGATGACGGGAGTGAGCCTCGACTTACCCAGCTCAGCTCTGGGACAGAACAAGGGGTCAGAGACGCTTGGCTTGGGGTGCTTCTCGTAGATCCTTAGGGGACCTTCAGCCTATTGGGACTGTGTGTCATCTCTTGGCACCTTAGTCCTGCTGCCAACTGAGTCCTGACAGCCCAAGGCCATCTTTTCGCTGCCCCCTTCCCGGGACTTGTGCCAAAAACCCGCCCTTCCATCGGGTGGCATCCTGCCAGCCCTGGGGAGAACCATCTGCCCTCCATCCGAATTTGCCTTGGGTCATGATGCAGCAGCCTCAGCTCTGTCCAACACACACCTCTGGCACCAGGATTGCATTCCCAGGCCTGTGGTCCCATGTGAGTAAGACACGGCCAGGAGTTCCCATCACAAATGTCCCAGGCTTCACCGTGAAGTGGCCACAGACACAAGTGGGGTCGCCCTCCACAAAGCAGGGTGCTGCTTGTGGAAGGTTTCTCCTGGGAGACGGCTGGGTTTTGAAGAATAAGTAGGAGCTCTGTGGCAGAGCATGGACCAGTGGGTCCAGGGATGTGTTTGGGGAAACACAAGCAGTTGGGTGTTTGGGGGCACCAGCCAGAGCCACTGTTTTGTCACCAGCTCTCTGTGTGCCTTGGTGGGGCCCTTTGCTTTCCCAGGCGGGTCTTTCCATCCGGGCAGGCCCTTCCACAGTCTGCAATGGGGAGGCACCCCGCTGTTGGGGGAAAGGTTCACCAGAGTCTGCACGAGAGGGCGGGACTGGGACAGAACAGTGCAAGGACACCTGACTGGGAACGTTGTGTTTCTACTTTGCCTTTCGCTCCGCAAAGACTCTGAACGCACGTGAAGGGTCCAGGGTTTGAGTCTGGCAACTGTCTGCATTCTTTTTCTCCCACTAGCAAAAAGAGTGGGCTCCAGTCAGCTCAGGGTGAGCTGTTGGCACCTGCATTGTTGAAACAGGCCCCAGTCGGGACCTGGGCCAAACCGCTCTCCAGCAGGCACCAAGTTAATCGCCTCTTGGTACTTCAGTTGGACACATTTGCATTTTCAGTGAAACACACGGCTTGGAGGGCAGGAGCCTGGGCCTGTCTCAGCGGTGGAGGTCACCCAGTGCAGTCACCTGCGTCTCCCGAGATCACAACCCTGAGGGCCCCGGAGTGTGTGCTCAGCTTCCAGACGTCATCAGGGGCTGCACCCTCTGCTCGGCTGGGATGCCCGCTGCCCTTTCTCCCCACTCAGCACGGATGACTCTTCCATGCTCAGCTCGGGGCTTCTGCCACAGAGTCCCTCTGCTCCCCCTGCTGCCCTCCCCTTCCTGGCATATGAGACGCACTCTCAGTGACTGGCCAATGCCACAGGGCCCTCTACCAGGGGGCATATCAGAAGGCAGGAACTATGCTTAATTCATCCATCACAGAGTCTGGGTTAGAGATTCTCTCTCAGTGTTTGTTAGAAAGAAAGATGGAAGGGAGGAAGAAAAAAGGAGGGAGAGAGAGAAGGAAGGAAGCAAGGAAAGAAAGAGGGAGAGAGGGAGGAGGGAAAATGAATGAGGAGGAAGGAAGCAAGGAAGGAGAGAGGGAGGGAGGGAGGAGAGGGTGAAGAAGGCAGGAAGGAAGGAAAAGGGGGGAAGACATGAAAAAGGAAATGTGGAAGGAAGGAGGGAGAGAAGGAAGGAGGAAGAAAAGGAAGAAGGAAGGAAAGAAAGAGGGAAGGAAGGAGGGAGAGAAGGAGGTGAGAGAGGAAGGAAGGGAAGAAGGAAAGGAAGAGGGTGAGAAGAAGGGAGGGGAGGAAGGGAGGCAGGCAGGCCTTTGGTGAGCACAGAAAAGCAAGATTGCTCCAGTCACCGGAGTGCTTTGTCCTCAACAGGGGGTGGCTGTTCCATGGGGGCATTCTCAATAGGTCCGCACCTCTTACCTGGATCCTGCTAGCTCCTGGCACTTCTAACAGGTCAGGGCTCAATGTGCTGCCTCCTGGTGCTGGACTCCAGAGAAGGGGGTGGCGACACTGGCACTGCATCCCGTTGCAGGACATGGCATCCTGGATGTCCTGTGGAGGGCGCCCTGGCGCTGAGAGGAGTGTGCAGGCCACGGGCTTTGCTATGCTCCCAGCTCAGCCTCACAGTAGCTGTTTTGGGCTCCATCACATGAATGCAGGTCTCCCCAGCTTCCCCCTGAGGACCCCAAATGCCTCTAGGAGCCCGGGGAAGGTCTTCTGAGAACAACATGCCAACAAGGTCTGCAGCCCAACCTGCTGGCCCGCCAGAGCCAGCAGCACAGCCTGGTCTTCGGGCTGCTGGAAGGAAGGCTCCCTATCCGCCCCTCTCCTGCCTTCCGCAGCAAGGGGACACCACATCATGCCCAGCCCAGCTGTGGCTCAGCCTTCGCGCATCCCGATATGGCCCCTATCCAAATCAGGTACCACTGTTCCCTGTCTGGAACTTCCCAGCCCTCTCCTCCTGCCTCCCACTGGCTGGCTCAATCTCCTCTCCGGTGACAGGATGCTTCTTTGAGATAAGAAAAAGTTAAATTCTGTAGAAAAAGAAGAACGTTTGTGGTCTCCGCTCCAATGAAGCCCTTGGGGGCAAATGCTGACATCAGTCACAGCCTGGAACCAAAGTTTACACAAGCAAGCACGCCTGGATCCAGGCGTCACGTCCCCATGAGAGCATCATCCACGCACCAAACAAGGAATGACCCCAAGCTGCAGCCCTCATTGCCGAGGTGTTTGGGCTCTGGGAAATTCCCTTCGATGGCACACGAGTCAGGAACACTTGAGGAACCAGGCGGAGGAAAGGAAGCCTCCCCAGATGCTTCTTTGCCCTCCCCTTCCTTACCCTCCCCACTGCTCCACTCCAGAGGGAGCATCCTGAGTTGGTCAGATTTCAGAACGCCACTTGGCCACATTCTGCACTGATGTTGCTGTGCCCTGCAAGTCCGGCTCGGCATGATAGCATGCTCTGTCTCCTTCCCTATCACCCACGGGTGAGGCAAGAGGGACAAAGGGAGCTAGGGACTCCTGTGCTGAGGAGGAGGGTCCCTGCTGGGCTTTGGGGGTGGCATTTGTCTTTCTCTTGGCCGTTTTCTTTTCTGTCTTGTTTTATTTCTATACTAGGTGGGATAACGATACATCCTTTGTCCCTTTTAAGTGCCCAACCATTGAGAAAGGTGATGAAGGAGTCAGGATGACAAAGCTCTGTTTGCGACATGGCTTAGTGCCAGGTTCCAGTGGCTTCTCTGTGATGTGTGCTCTGTGCCCAGCATGGCGCAGGGCATCTTCGAGGCCTCCTTCTTCTGGTGAACTCTGATGTCAGTGTAAGGAAAACATGAACAAGGGAATGAACTTATAAGTTGGCATGATTCTAAGGTGGTAAGAGAAGCCATGGAAGAGGAAGCAACGGACTTAAGCATCTGATGGCTACAGGAGGGAGGGGGAAAGAATTTGGAGATGGTGGGGTTGTTTCATTTGTTGTCCTGACCAGAAGACCATGGAGGTGGGCTGCCCAGAAGGTGAGGGCAGCTGGGTGGGACGCGGCGGGCTGGCTGTGGAAAGACACCACAAGCAGGCAGGAAGTGCAAGGGAGGGGCCTTGGGGGTACCTAACACTTCAGATCAGGAACTTAGCGGAAAAGCTACCTGTGAATATATGTGGTTGTTGGCACAGAGGGGACAGTGGCGATGCCCTGAGTGGGACACGGTTGTACCAGTATTGCGGGGCAATGTGCAAATGTTGGGCAGATTCAAACGGACCTGCCCTGTCATGCCAGCAGTAGGAGTTATGAACCCGTTCCTGTCTCAGGAGACAAAGCAGGTTTCAGAAGCCAGGGCCATGTGGGAAGATTCTTGACTGCTTTCACCCTGGATGCCTGTATGGCAGGAGGCCTGGAAGGCCTGGAGGTCTCTCTTCTAGTGTAGTGTGTCACGTAGAGGCAAGGGGGAACCTTCTAGCCTAACATGCGAGGTAGAGGCAGGGGGGAATGTTCTAGTATATGTGTGACCTACAAGCCGGGGAATCTTCTAGTAGACATGTGATGTGGGTGGGGGGAATCTAGCATACGTGTGACATAGAGGTGGGGGAATTTTCTAGTATATGTGTGAGGCAGAGGCAGGGGGAACGTTCTAGTATAGGTGTGACATGACGGGGGTATCTTTTAGCATACAGGTGATGTAGAGGCAAAGAAATCTTCTAGGATATGAGGGCTGTAGAGGCAGGGGAAACTTCTAGCATACGTGTAAGTAGAGGCAGGGGGAAACCCCTAGTATCCATGTGATGTGGGGCAGAGGGAACCTAGCATACATATGACATAGAGGCAGGGAAATTTTCTTTTTTTTTTTTTTTTTTTTTTTTGAGTTGGAGTCTCACTCTGTCACCCAGACTGGAGTGCAGTGGCCGCTCCCAGCCACCGCAGCCTCGACCTGCTGGGCTCTGGCGATCCTTCCGCCTCAGCCTTCCAAGTAGCCGGAATTACAGGTGCGTGCTACCACGCCCGGCTAATTTTTTGATTTATTGTAGAGATGAGGTCTTGCCTGCCCAGGCGGGTCTTGAACCCGCGGCTCAGGCAATCCACTCACCTCAGCCTCCCAAAGGCGGGGGATTACAGGCTGAGCCACCGAGCCCGGCTGTAATTTTCTAGTATATGTATGAGGTAGAGGCAGGGGTGTGGCGTGGCAGTGGGGAGGGTATCTTCTAGCATACAGGTGATGTAAAGGCAAAGAAATCTTCTAGAATACGAGGGCTGTAGAGGCAGGGGAAACTTCCAGCATATATGTGAGGAAGAAGTAGGGGAACCTTCTTGCATACGTGTGAGGTAGAGGCAGGGGAACCTGAAAGATCCCAGAGCAGACAGAAGAGAGCCTGTCCCCGAACCAGCTCAGCTTCTCGTTGCCTCTTAGGGGATTCATTCTTTGCTGAACATTTATTGAACATCTCTTCTGCTCCAGAAGATAAGGAATACTATAGAATTTTTTCTTGAAACTGGGACATTCAGGGAGTGAGATAGAATGTTAGTGATCATTATGCTGGGACACAGGTGTGCCCCGGCCCTTTTCTGGCCACCCCAGGACCAAGTTCCAGTCTGACCAGGAGAGCTCATCGAGACCCGCCCAGCTCCAGCTGTGGTCTGAAAGGCAGGGGTGAGCCCTGAACCTGAAGGGAGACTTGTAGGGAAGGGCAGAATTAACAGAGGAAACATGAACGTGATGGGGGGCGGCAAGAGGGTGGAGACAGAGGGGCTGCCTGTGGAAGACAGGGCGTTCCAGGTGACGGCGGTGGGTAGGGGTGGCTGCTGGCATTTCTGACAGGGAATTGCTCCAGGAGTAGGGGAGCACATGTAGGTCCCGGTGCGTGTGGTCAATTGTAGGTGGTCCAATATTGAGGCGGGACACAGGTGGAGGAGTGGCCAAGGTCAAGGCTGGAGAGGCAGGGAGGGAAGGAGGGAGGTGGAAGGTGTGTGTGTGTTGGGGAATGTGGATCTAGGCCTCTAAGGGTCTTGTAGACTAAAGAATTTAGATTCATCTCTGTAGGCAACCGGGAATCACAGAAGGGTTGCCTCAAGAATGAGAAAGTGACAGAATTGCTCCATCTTCTTGGCCTTCTGTTCACTCCTCTAGAAGACAGTGCCTCTGTACCACTTGAGTTTTCTGAGAAGATGAACCAAGAACCGTCATGAAAATGAGAACATGACCCAGAGGCTGGAATGATTCTGTACTACAAAACCCAAAGCTTCTGCACAGCTTGAGATGCAGAATGTAACACAATTTCAACTAAGAACAGATTTAATGCAAGGTTGGTCCTTCCCGCATTAGCAAAATAAACTAGGGGGAGTGGGCACCCTCTTCTCCCCAAGGCCCATCTCTGGGTCCCTTATGTCTGCTGCCCTCGTGGTCTGGTCGAGGAGCCAGGCTGCTCTTAGAAACGGGGCACTAAGTCGCATGTGAAGGCCGGGGGGTGCCGAGGCCAGGGAACTTCTCCCATCCTTTGACAACAGCCTCCTTGCTCCTCGAACCACCTAGGCAACATCCCACCTCAGGGCTTTTGCACTTGCTCTTCCATCAATCATGCAATCAGCCATGACTGGTTCTCACAGTTCCTTCGGGTTTTTACTCAAACATCACCTCCTCACGGAGGGCTTTCTTCATGAAGGGAGGCCCACTGCCCTTCATAGCTCCCCAGGGTTTGACTCTTTCATTACCTCTTTACTGATGATCTTTGTCTTTGCACTTATCAGCATCAGCATATACTCAGCATTTTGCTCACTCATCATGTCTCTTAGCCTGTCTCCCACGGTCATGTAAATTCCACAAGGGCAGGGATTTTTGTCTGTCTCCTGTCTGGGACCCAGTGACTGTTGACTGCCACGCATATTTGTTGACTGGTTAAACAAATCCCACCTTCCCATTTTGGAAGACGGGTATCCAAGCAAAGTGCAGAAGGAAATTCACACGACAGCTATGGTCCGCTTTCCTTTTATTTGTGGCACTAAAAGACATGAGAGTAGACACCTGTGATGAAGAGCAATTGGCTGGTAGCTCTTGCTCCCCCAAGGGAGTCTGGGAACGTTAATGGGAGAACACAGCACCACAAGTTTCCATTCTGCGTGATGCCTGGATCCGAAGTAGCTGTGAAACATTGACATGATCTTACCATATTTTTTTTTCACTAAGAACATTTACTTCATAAACTCCTCTTGATTTCAAGTACCCTCTTTAAGCTTTTTTTTTAATATAACAAAATTTTTTTAGAGACGTATATGAAAAACTACGGCTGTAGTTAAACTTCATTATAAATACAGGTGCCCAGGCACCGTGTGCTACAAGAACACAGTCGTATAATACAAAAGAAGCCAATGCATCGTCAGGCAAAAACATCAAGACTGAACCAGAGTTGTGAAGTGCTAGACACAACCCTGACCCGATCTCTGTGACAGGTGGGCACCCAACCTCCCTGTTCCTTGGCCCTCTGAAGGATCTCAGAAGACTCCCAGGGAGGTTGACAGGCTCTGGACACAGGCTCCAGGGGGAGGCCTGCTTCCCTTCATAGCCCACCGGGGAAGAGCCGCCCATGTGGGGTGCCTGCCGTCACCAGCCACCCACTACCGCTGGAGGGCTCAGAAATGCCCTGGCTGCCCAGCTGTGCCCAACTATTTTCTGAGAATGGTTGATTTTTAAAAGTTTATTAGGTCAGATCATAGTCGGAGACCCTCTGTGAGGTGTCAGCCTCACATTTGAGGAAAAATAATCCAGTAGTTTTATTACCCAACAGTCACCTTTGAAAAGCTTCTCCACCCCTTTTTTCTGACTACCAAAACACATAGCATGATGAAGCTTATAACATTCAGGTTATTTCCGTTGATTTGTGTATTTTTTCCCAGAATCCCAATGATCTTAAACCAGTAGATGGTTTTAGCCATCTACATATGGGAAATGTCTCAAAGGTCCAAAGTCAGTCTAAGGCATGATTCTTTTCACTTTGCCCATCAATACCAAGTGCGAGTGCTGGGCTCCAGCATGTAGATTCCCATTCACCTGCCAACAAGTATAATTTATTGGCAACTTAAAATATTTAGAGGCAAAACACATTTCCTTGGCACACACGCCGCGCAGCAGGTCAGTATTTCCCCCTCCCTTCGAACCACTATTCAAGAACACCCTGAGAGTCAACTGCACGCGCTTTGGCCTGTGAACGAGAGGGTGACACCAAATCTCGATGTTCCTGGCCACGTGGAATCCGCGGATGATGCTCGTGGCATCTTGCAGGTGGGTTTCTGCCATGCTCTGGTCTCTGTTCCTTCACACAAGCAAGGGCACCTGCAGCGAAGGAAGCAGCACAGTGATTCAGTGTCTGTCGAGAAGCCGAGGGGCAGCGCTTCAGAGCTCCTGAGCTCGTGTGTAATCACACGGACTCATACACCTGGGGCACGTTGAGATGTGCTTGCACTGACACCCGTCCTCCTCACAGTCCCATGAGGTAATCTTTCTGAAACACAAATATGCTTGAAAGCTTTCTGAAACTTGTGATTGCATTCGGGAAAAAACAGCGTGAAACCACTGGCGAGGTGATGGCTCTATCGACAGGTCCCTGCCATTCTCTAGAGCTGCTTGCTGCCCAGTCCTTTCCCTGGTTCCCCGCTGGCCTCAGTGTCCTACAGGATTGTCTCTCACTGCCGGGGTGGGGCTCCTTGAGGGAGGAATCGTGACAGATTGCCACCGCATCCTCCACACACAGACCCTCCTGAGTGCCGAGTCTTTGTGGCGTGAATGAACCAACGCCAGCTGACAAGTTCCTATCCCATTTGATGGGATGCTTAAACTTCCTCTGTTAGTTCAGCCACAGCGCAAAATGGATTTGTAGAATTTTGAAGGAAATATTCCTGTGCCTCTCAAGGCAAAAACCAATCCACGTTTTTAAGAAAAGTAATGGATTCATGTGAAACCATGTGAAAAAAAACCACAGGATTTCTAACTGGCGTTTCATAGAGTTCAACACCTTCTAAACTTAGCCGTGCTGTGACTTGGGCAGATAAGCCACTTTTTTAGTATGCTGTCAAAGCGAGTATCTAAGGACACAAACAGATTTCTCTTGACACGAACAGTCGCCGCCACCAACACCACCACCACTACCACCACATGGGGGTTGCCTAGAATACGTCCCGTGTTCTTACTGTGTGTCAGATACTGTTTCAAGCATCACACCTGTCATAATGCATGAAAACACCAGCTCAACCAAAGAAGTGCTGCATTGCTGTCATAATTATCATTATGGGCATTGTCTCCAATATGAAGACGAGGAAACTGAAATCTGGAGAGGGTCACTTACACAAAATAAGGTGCTAGCAAATCACGATCCCCACCATCCCCCTCTGAGCAGAGGCCGGGCCTCAGTCATGGACCCAGCAGCCCAGCATGCCTTTTGTCTTGAGGGGCACCATCGGGCCCCCACCTCCCAGCCCCCTCAGGTTCCCCTTGACGTCAGGGGTCCTCCCTCCCTGGCAGCGTTTACAGCGGAGCTGAGGGTGAGGTTTACGACAGCAACCTCATGATGGCTACGTTTAGGCAGCAGCTTCTCGCCAGGTAGTGGACCCAGGCCTGCACACACCCTCTCTCACTCATCCCTTACAACAATCTTGCAGACGAGGAAGTGAAAACTCAAGCCCAGAACAACGAGGAGGGCGTCAGGCGCTGTCCAGGCCTGTCTGAAAACAAGGGGCACTTTGCCCTTGTGCCGTGATCCTCCGTGATCCTCTCCGGTTTCCCTCAGGTCCTCTTCCTGGACTCTCAGGCCAGGGCTTTAACAACCTCTTGGATAAATGCGAGGGCACTGCTCTCCCTAACTCCACCCAGCCATGTTTCTTCAAGGCCTGACCTTGACTTATTAACAGCAGGAGTGCTATGGGCTGAACGTGTCCTTCCCAATCCACATATTGAGGTCCCATTCCGAGGTGACGAGGCAGGCTGTTGGGCAGACGAGGCAGGGCTGTTGGGCAGGGATTCGTTTGTGAGGGTTAGCATCCTTATCACAGAGGCCCAGGAAGCAGGCCCTCAGCATTCCCAGTCCTGCTGGCGCCTTGTTCCTGTACTTCCAGCCCCCAGAACCATGGGAGACACATGTCTTTGCTTATAAGCCCGACTGTGGTATTTTGCCATAGAAGCCTGAACCGACGAAGATGGAAGGCATCGCCTTTGCCTCAGCCCAGCAGCTTTGCTCGACTCTAGGACTGTGCATGCCTACCGAGGGATGGACCTGAGGGCTGGTGTCCTGAGTGACGACACCCCCCACGTGGGGGTCGGAAAAGCATTTTCTGTAGGAATGACACTTAATGGGAGGCCTGTGAGACAGACAAATGGGAGCTGAGCTAGGGAAATTTCTGGCAAAAGGGAAATCTTGTGCAAAGGCCCCGAGGTGAGGAAATGTTGACCAAAGGACTGAGAATGTGTGGCACACAGAACTTCAGGGAGGGCAGGGATGGGCAGACTAGGAAGGGCCAGTGGAGATGGGACTCGCAGGCCTCGCCGACCCTGCCAGGAGCCCGCCCTTTGTCCTGCAGGTCCGAGAGCCACTAGAAGTGGAGGAGGGATCAACCTCATTCGCCAGCGACCAAGCGGGAATGTGGGGAAAAGGCGGGGCGTCCCATTAGGAAGCTGTGGCAGCAACCCAGACTGGAGGCATGCTCGGCAGTGCCAGCGGGGATGAAGGGGGACAGAAGAGGGACCTGTGCCCCGCACAAGTGGGTACTCGGTAGACGTGCAGTGTAAGTTAAGGTGGACGGCCTTGGCCTCTGCTGAGGAGCGAAGCCTAGGGAGAGGAGTGGGCTTGGAAGTATAGAGGGAGATGTCAGTTCTGAACCCACTCCCATGAGTTCAAGGCTGTGGAGTCCAAGCAATGACTGCAGGGAGGGTCTGGAGACATGAATCAGAAACACAGGCGGGACCGGGCGTGGGGTTCACACTTGCAATCCCAGCATTTTGGGAGGTTGAGGTGGCGGGGGGGTGTGTTGCTTGAGGTCAGGAGTTTGAGACCAACCTGGGAAACAAAGTGAGATCCCATCGCTACAAAATCTTTTGAGAAAAATTAGCCTGGTGTGGTGGCATGCACCTGTAGTACCAGGTACTCAGGAGGCTGAGGCAGGTGGATCACCTGAGCCCAGGAGCTAGAGGCTGCAGTGAGCCATGATTGTGTACCACTGCACTCCAGCCTGGGCAACAGAGTGAGATCCTTTCTCAAAAAAAAAAAAAAAAAGCACAGAGGCATGGAGTTTGGGGCCATCAGTGTCTGGACGGTGATGAGAGCTGCAGATTGAGAAAAGAAGAGACCACAAGGTTAACTCCGGGGGCCACAGTGAAGAAACAGACAGAGTAAAAGGGGTCCACAGGAGACTGAGGACATATGGCCAGAGAGGATGAGCGTAGGGATAAGGCAGGGAGAGAGACTTTTAGCGAGGCAGACGTTGATGACAGGCCCAGTGTCCCAAAAGTCGGGCAACATAAGCATATTTTTAAAGAGTATGTCACAGATTTTCAAATAAGCGCGATGCGTTTTTCTTCAATCTCCAGACACCTTAACAGATAAAATTCCTCTAACCCTAAAACAATGGTTTCAATTGTTAATTTGACCAAAGCACAATAAATACATTGCAGAATGTCTAAAACATCAAGAAATGGGGAAAACGTGTCTGTAGGTTGAAGAAGAACACATTATGCCTGTTCTGTAAAATGCAATTAGTATCCTGATAAAAATAAGTTTATCCCATGTTTCCTGACTTTGAAAACCTGTAGAAGAAGGGTAAGTGTTTCAGAGGCCTAGCGCTGTTGACCCTGACAAGGTCAGGGCCTGTGGTGTGGGTGGAGGCGATGGACTGGGGAGGGAACAGTGTGAGTGGGCACCAGATCTAGGCCAGCTACGAACTGGAGCACACAGCCGAGGCAGCTGTGGGGGCTGGGGTACATGGGGGATGGAGGGATTTTATAAACCACATTTCCTGCTGCTGATTTAACAACTCGATTGACATATGACAAATTGCACACATTGACAATATCATATTTGGTGTTTTGGTATGTGTCTATACCCATGAAACCAACAACACCATCAAGATAATGAATGTCTTATCCCTCCCAAGAGTTTCATCATCCTCCCTTATAGTCCGTCTCTCCTCCCCCTCCAATCTCCAGACAACCACTGATCAGCTATCACTATAGATCAGCTTGCATTCTCTAGCATTTTATATATGTGAAGAGATTCAGTATGTATTCTACTTTTGGTCTGGCTTCTGTCACTCAGTATAATTGTTTTAAAATTCATCTATCCTGTTACATGTATCAATATTCTTTTCATTGTATCAATATGCTATCATTTGTGTATTCATTCTTCTGGTGATGGACTTATGGTTGTTCTCAATTTTTAGAAAACTACAAATAAAACTGCTATGAACACAAGTCTGTGTGGACATGTTCTTTCGTTTCTCTTGGGTAAATACCTATGACTGCAATGGCTGGAGTCAATGTTGGTTGAAGGATGAAGTTTTTAAAACTCGATCAAATCATTTAACGAAATGGTGGTGCCCCTCTCTATTGCCACAGACAGTTTATGAGCATTCCAGTTGTTCAGCAGCCTTGTCAACGCTCTGTCTTGTCATTCTGAATAAAATTCTAGCCATACCAGTAGGTACATAGTGATATTTCACTGTGGTTTTAATTTGCTTTTCTGTAATGACTAAACACATTGAGTACCTTTCCCCTTGTGCTCATTTGCAGCTGCAAATCTTCTTGGATGAAATGTTAACTCAAATCTTTTTGCCTACTTTATTGGGTTGTTTTCTTATTATTGTGTTTTGAGGAATCTTTATGAATTCTGAATGCAAGTCTTTTTATCAGATATATACTTTGCCAGTAAGTAGTTGTAACATGTGGTTAGTATTTTCATTCTCTTAACAGCATGCTTTTTTTGAAGAGCAAAAGGTTTTAATTTTGATAAAGTCCAATTTATTAATTTGTCTTTTTATGGATTGTGCTTTTGGTTTCAAATCTAAAAAATTTCTCTTATGCTTTCTTCTAGAAATTTTACAGTTTTAGAATTTACATGATTAATTTTAAGTTATATGGTATAATGAATAGATCAAGGTGAATTATTATGCAAATGAATAGCCAATGGTTGCAGCACCATTTACTGAAAAAACTGACTTTTTGACTGACTTGTCTGTGTACCTTTATCAAAAACCATTTACCCCTATATGTGGGCCTATTTCCAGATCCATTCTGTTTCCATTCTGTTTCATTGTTCTATGTGTCTCTCTTGATATCAGTATTACATTGTCTTAATCACCATAGTGTTATAAGTATTGAAGCCAGGAAGTGATCGTTCACTAACTTAGTTCTTTTTTAAAGCAGTTTTGGCTACTCTAGGTCCTTTGTTTTTCTATATATGTTTTAGAAACAATTTGTCAATTTCTACACAAAGCCTATAGATATGCTGATCGGGATTAATCTGAACTGATAGTTCAACTGCAGGAGAATAAACATTTTAACAATATCAAGTTTTCAAAACAAGGTATATTTATCCATTTATTTAGGTCTTTTTTGAAATTATCTTAGTATTGTTTTGTGGTCTTGTGCATCTTTGGTCAAATTTATTGATAAGTAATTAATATTCTGATGTTCTTAAAATGATGTCTTTAAAAATTTAATTTCTGATTGTTCACTGCTGGTATTAGAAATATAACTGTATTTGTAATGCTGCTGCATCCTGCAACCTTGCCAAACTCACTGATTAAATTTGAAATTTTGTAGATTCCATTGGATTTTCCACATAGACAATCATATGGTCAATAAGCAGTTTCATCTATTTTTTCTAATCTGGATGCCATCCTTCCTTCCTTTTTCTTCCTTCCTTGCCTGGGGGTAAGAGCTACAACCTCCAGTACAATGTTGAACAGAAGCAGTGAGAAGTGTTATTCTTGTTTTGTTTTTATCTGGGGGAAAGTATTCACTCCCCCTTTATTTTCTATTTGTTTGCTTGTTTATTTGAGTTGGGGTCTCACTTTGTCACCCAGACTGGAATGCAGTGGCATGAGCATGATAATCACAGCTTACAGCAGCCTCGACCTCCTGGGCTCAGGCTATCCTTCTGCCTCAGCACCCTGAGTAGCTGGGACTACAGGTGTGTATCACCATATCCAGCTAATTTTTCTAAAAAGATTTTGTAGAGACAAGGTTTCATTATGTTGTCCAGGCTGGTATTGAACTCCTGGGGTCAAGCAATTTGCCTGCCTCAGCCTCCTAAAGTTCAGGATTATAGGCGTGAGCCACTGTACCCAGCCCACTCTTTCATTAACAATGATGTTAGTTTTCAGTTTTTCATTGACACCTTTTATCAGTTTGAGGAAGTTCCTCTCTTTTCCTACTGTACAGAGAGGTTTTCGTTGGTGGTGGTGGTGGTGTTTTTAATCAGAAGTGGTGTTGGAGGCCAGGAGTGGTGGCTCATGCCTGTAATCCCAGCACTTTGGGAGTCCAAGGTAGGAGGATATTGCTTGAAGTTAGGAATTCAAGACTATCCTGGCACCATAACAAGAACTCATCCCTACAAAAAAATTTTTAAAAATTAGCTGGGCATGGTGGTGAGCACCTGTAATCCTAGCTACTTGGGAGGCTGAGGCCGAAGGACTGCCTGAGCCCAGCAGGTTAAACCTGCAGTGAACTGTGATCAAGTCACTGCACTCACTCTAGCCTGAGCAACAAAGTAAGATTCTGACTCAAAGAAAAAAAAAAAAGAAAAGAAATGGTTGGATATTGTCAAATGCTTTTAATGTATCTGTTAAGATGATCATATGGTATTTACCTTTATAGTTTGTTAATATGGGAACTATTTAAAATGTTAATCCTATCTTGCATTGTTGGGATAAACTCCTCTTGGTCATGATATATTATTCCTTCTATATACTCTTGCATTCAATTTGCTAAATTTCTATTTTGTTTTTTGCATCCAAGTTCATGAGGAATATTGGTCTACAGTTTTCTTTCTTGTAATGTCTTCATCTGGTTTTGGTACCGAGGCAACACTGGCCTTGTAAAATGAGTTGGAATGTCCTCTCTCTTCTTTAATTTTTTTGGTGAGTTCATGCAGCTGCTTGGTAAATGGTATATATTTGGTAGAATTCATCAGAGAAGCAAGCTATCGGGGCCTAGAAGTTTTGTGTGGGAGAGGTGAAGGTAGGGTGGGAGAAGGATTTTTACTTGAATTTCTTTAATAAATATAGGGTTATTCAGGTTATCTAATTCGTCTTCAGAGAGATTTGTGTTTTGTAGTTACATAGCTTGACAGTTTGTGTCTTTCAAAGAATCTGTCCATTGCATAACCCTGTCCATAATCCTTTTTCATCCTCCTTAATGTCCATAGACTCTGCAGAAATGTTATCGCTTTCTTGATACTGACAAATTGTCTTCTTACTTTTTTCTTGGTGAATCTGGCTACTGGTTTATCAATTTTATTGGTCTTGTCAAAGCACAAGCTGCTTACTTAATTGATTTTTCTTTTTCTCCTTTTTTATTTCATTGATTTCTGCTCTCACCTTTATTATTTATTTACGTCTGCTTACCATAGACTTTATTTTTGCTCTTCTTTTTCCATTTTCTTAAGGTGGAAATGAGGTAATTTATTTGTGACCCTTTTTCTTTCCTGTAGCCCTGTGGTTCTCCAGAGCTCTTCCCTAAGTACTGCCTTGGTGACATCACATAAATTGTATGTCGGATTCAAATTTCCATTCAGTTCAAAATATTTCCTAATTTCCCTTTGATTTCCTCTGACCTGTGGGTTATTTAGAACTATGTCATTTCACTTTCTAACATTTGGAGGGATTCTCCAGAGATCATTTTGTTATTGATTTCTAATTTAATCTAGTTGTGGTCACAGCATATACTTTATTTGGATCCTTTATACATTAACCATTTTAATATCAAAATCTAATATCTCTGTACATTTTAGGGCATTTTTGGTTGATTGATTTTTAACCTACTAGGTTTCCTATGGTCCTGCCTCTTTGCCTACCTGATAATTTTTGATTAGATGCCAGATACTGTCAATTTTACCTTGTCAGGTGCTGGATATTTTTGTGTTCCCACAAATATTCTTGAGCTTTGTTTGTTCCGGCAGACAGTTATGTGGTAACAGATTGATCCTTCCAGATGCTGCTTTTTAAGATTTTGGGGGCTGTGTGTAGAGCCATGTTACCTGAGTCTAACTGTTGCCACCCGCCGAGGCAAGACTCCTGAGAATTCTCTAGCCCACGCCTGAGAGTTCTGTGGCTTCTTGTCTGGCTCTGGAAGTGCTGCTCCAGTCCTGTGTGAACCCCAGATACTGCCCAATCTAATCCTACCACGGGGTCTGGGCTTAGTCTCACTGGCATATGCGGATCAGTGCTCCCCTGAGTACTCCAGGGGGACCCTCTGCAGGTCTCTGGAGTTCTGAGTGCAGTGTCGTCTTTAGTTCTCTGTTCTGCAGATATCAGCTGTCTTGGTCTCCCTCGACCTTCAGCTCTGCTTCTTAACTCAGGGAGTCTGCTGGTCTCCGTCTGGGTTCCTTTTGCCTGCACCATGGCCTGGAAATTGCTGATACAGTGGGGTGGGGGTGTCACAGGTCTCACTGTTTGCTTCCTGCCTTCCCGGCATCACTACTGCCTGATGTCCAGTGGTTTGAAGACCACTGTTCCTTTTGTTTTGTCTGAATTTTTAGCTGTTTCTGGTGGGATGGAAAACCCAGTCCCTTAAACTCCATTTTGGCCAGAAGTCCCCAGGAGTTCCTTCTAAGCAGGTGAAAAGTAAGCATATTGATGATACTTGGTTTGCTGCTTCTTTTCCCTTTGCTTGGTCAGCAACACAGACCGGAGCGTTTCCAGGGCTTGGGGCTGGTAGAGAGATGGCTGACTTTCCTGTCTTCAGCCACCCTCCATGTGGTTGTGCCAGTGCAACTGCCTCATGAGTGGGACAGCACAAGCAGCCACAAATCACCCCGAAATACGCAGGCATGTACGTATGTGTATACAGATACACACATACATCCACACACACAGATATGTATCCTGAAAGCTGGAAAGTCTGTGTAACTATTTGTTTGCTTTCTTCTTTCCCTAGTGCTTGTCCAAAACCAAACTCAAACTCCTCAGCAGCGAGGGCCGTTAAATGGGTTCTGAACTCAGCAAACAGTATCCTTAAGATGTGTACATTTCACTGTCTGTAAATTTTACTTCAAAAAAACTATAAAAATACAAAACTCATAGTAGATATACAAAATTACCAAGAAGTGAGATGAACTGATGCTTGTGATGGTACATCAAATGCCTAAGAAATAAAGCTGTTGGTGACAGGGGTAGATGGGTAGGCAGACACGAGGGCAAATATCTTGCATCTGCAGCAAGATTTTTTTTTTTTTTTTTTTTGAGTTGGAGTCTCACTCTGTCGCCCAGACTGGAGTGCAGTGGCTGCTCCCAGCCACCGCAGCCTTGACCTGCTAGGCTCCGGTGATCTTTCTGCCTCAACCTTCCGAGTAGCCGAATCTTACAGGCATGCGCTACCATGCCTGGCTGATTTTTATTTTTAATTTATTGTAGAGATGAGGTCTCGCTGCCCAGGCGGGTCTCGAACCCATGGGCTCAGGCAATCCACTCACCTCAGCCTCCCAAAGGCGTGGGATTACAGGCTGAGCCACTGAGCTGGCTTGCAGCAAGATATTATCATAAACCCTGGGTGGTAGGTGTAGGGGTCTTTATTATTACAATTATTTCACCTTTTCAATAGGACAGAAAAAGCCTTCTTTTTTTTTTTTTTGAGTTGGAGTCTCACTCTGTTGCCCAGACTGGAGTGCAGTGGCCGCTCCCGGCCACCGCAGCCTCGACCTGCTGGGCTCCGGCCATCCTTCCGCCTCAGCCTTCCAAGTAGCTGGAACTACAGGCGCGCGCTACCACACCCGGCTCATTTTTTGATTTATTGTAGAGATGAGTTCTTGCCAAGTTGCCCAGGCGGGTCTCGAACCCGTGGGCTCAGGCAATCCACTCACCTCGGCCTCCCAAGGCGCGGGATTACAGGCGGAGCCACCGAGCCTGGCTAGAAAAAGTCTTCTATAAAACAACAACAGTGACAAAATGGCTTTTGTTGTTAAACTGTGTTTATCAAAGTCAGAGAAGAGACTGTTGTGAGGGCTAGCTGGGTTTCCTAGCAAACCCTTCATCTGTCTTTGGATTCCTGACAAAAGGAAACACAAATTCCACATAGATTTAAAAAAGAACGAATGTGACAATGAAGAACACAGACTCTGGAATACAAATTTGTATCTTGGTTGGGTGGTCCTTGGAGAGCAGCTCACCCGCTCTTACCCCTAACTTCCTTCTCTGTAGAATGGAGAGAAAGATGTCCATGTTATGGAGTTTCCAAGGGAAAGGCTCAGCAAAGGGGCCTGTGGTACATCTCACCACATGGTTTCACTGGGTTTAGCTGTGGCAGGGTTAATGCCACCTGTAATGAAGGCTTGGGGGCGGGGCAGTCGACCACTCAAGCATGCTTGGCTCTGCTGAAACCTGGGGTCAGCCCCTTTGGGAGGCTCTTATGCATTCCCAAGGCAAACCTTTCAGAACACACAGGGATGTGTGGATATGGAGGACTGTGAGGCAGAGATCTGGCTTAGGAACAGTGTGGAAACCAGGGTGTCAGCCTCGCAGTACCCCTGTGCTGGGCATATGCGAATTGATGCCCGAGTTGAAGACCTGGAAGTCATGCTCACCACCACATATCTAAGTAGGGTGGTTGAATGTAGGTCTGAAAAGTTCTCAGTAAATTCAGAAAGAGAGGAAAGGAATGCTCCTGAAATGTGGTGTAGGAAAGGAAATTGAAGAAGAAACTGCATTGAAAACATGCAGCCAGGTGACAATTCCACAAAAAGAGCTTGTGACATTATTAAAGACCAACGCGGCACAGACATATGCTCGAGACCAGTCATGCCAACCCACGCTGAAGCCATGTTGTTATGTGACTGCTGTTTAGATTGGGGCAAGGGATGCCTTTTCTGTCAACTGCCTGCTTCTACAGTGGACCGGCACTGGGATGAGTGTGACCAAACAAGAGTGTACAAGAAGGGCAGAGGAAGCCGGGCTCGGTGGCTCAGCCTGTAATCCCGCGCCTTTGGGAGGCTGAGGTGAGTGGATTGCCTTAGCCCACGGGTTCGAGACCTGCCTGGGCAGCGAGACCTCATCTCTACAATAAATCAAAAAATCAGCCGGGCATGGTAGTGCATGCCTGTAATTCCGGCTACTTGGAAGGCTGAGGCGGAAGGATCGCCGGAGCCCAGCAGGTCGAGGCTGCTCCAGTCTGGGTGACAGAGTGAGACTCCAACTCCAAAAAAAAAAAAAAAAAAAAAAAAAAAAGAAGGGCAGAGGGAGAGCACCTATCTAGGGAGCAGGGCAGAAGATAGCTCGGAAGTCAGCGTCAGGAGGTTCCCTGCATCCCGAAGCTTTCAGGCTTCCTAAAAGGTCCTCTTTTTATAGTGGCTGGACTGAAGAAAGCCAAGGAAGAAACAAGGCTTGAAGTCTGAGGCCAACGCAGAAAGCTGCATAAACATTCAAGTTGTATTTGCTTCCTTGCCGGACGAGAATACTCTTCCACGGAAAAAGGTAGCATGTACAGTGGTGAGAGGGAAATGGTGTACGGGGACAGGGATGAGACTGTCAGAGAGGAGGACTCCCCACCTAGCGGATTAGCTGCTGGCACTGACGCACTCCCAAGACAACCCTCTGTGCAGCTGTTGGCTAACTTGCGGAATGGGACCCAGTCCGAGAGGGGAGCCTGAGAGGATCAAGATCCATCTTACTTTCCAAAAGGGAAGAAGGTGGGTTCTTCCAGCTTGAAGTGGATGCTTGGCAAGATTTTACAATGATTACAAAATAGATGAGTTATGAGCACGTGGACATCAAGCTGCGCTAGAAGGGCCAGAAAGCATGGCAGGAGTTCTCGCTCCCGCTTCCTTGCTCTCCCTCTCCCTCTCGCTCTGCTCTCCTCCTCTCTTCTCGCTCGCTCTCTCACTCTGTCCTCTCACTCTCTCTCTCTCTCATGCTTTCTGACTTTCTCTCTCTGTCTCTCTCACTCTCTCTGTTCTCTTTGTCTCTGTCTCTTTCTCTGTGTCTCTCTTCCTCTCTTTCTGTTGCTCCTTTTCTGTCTCTCTTTCTCTCTCTGTCTCACTCTGTCCCTCTGTATCTCTCTGTCTCGCTTTTTCTGTCTCTCACTGTCTTTTTCTGTTTCTCTCTCTCTGTCTCTCTGTATTTCTCACTTTCTCTCTGCCTCTTTCTCTGTGTCTCTATCTTTCTGTCTCTCACTCTCTCACTTTCTCTCTCTCACTCCTTTTCTGTCTCTCTTGCTCTTTCTCTGTCTTGCTTTTTCTGTTTCTCTCACTGTCTTTTCTGTTTCTCTTGCGCTCTCTCTCTCTCTGTCTCCCTGTATTTCTCACTTTCTGTCTGCCTGTCTCGCTCTCTCTGTCTCGTTCTCTCCTTCCAGTAAATAGGTACTGAATACCTGGTCTGTGCCAGGAATTATGGATGGTGCTGGCGACGTGATGGGCAAGACTCATGGAATTCGTGGTGTGGAATGGGTGGCAAGCATGCAGCAAAGTCACACCAATTGCTCGAGAAATCAGAGCTGGGATTTGCGGTCTGCCTTATGAAGCAAGAGTTATGTGATGCTGTAACAGAAGAACCTAATCCGGTCTGGGGACAGAGGGAGGCCTCTGAGGACATGAGGTTAATACAGGAACATGAAGGTGAGTGGGAGTCAGCTGGTCAAAGTGGGGAACAGCTTTGCGGGAGCGGGGAACAGCGTTTGTTGGCCCTAGGGCGGCCACTGCATCAGGCAGCTTCTTATAATAGGCTCCCCCCACATATGCCTGCAGAAAAGATAGCTAACTTGGTAGAGCTGTCACAAGCAAAGTGGTCACACACAGAGTCAACAGAGACTGAACTGACCCCTGCAACTCGGAGCTGTCTCAGTGTAACCAAAGCACACCGAAGGTTTACATAATGCCACCAAGCCCAGGGGGTGATGCAACTGCACTTGTGAGTCGTTTTCATGTCCTGACATAAATCACTCTTCCCCAATCACGGCAACTTGGAGTTCTCTGATCCACATATGAAGGCACTTAGACTCAGAAGAAAGCAGATTTGTTGTGTTGTTTCTCTTTCTTGACTTGGGGCCTCCTGATCCTGTTACATGTATGATCATTTCTCATGGGGTCCACTTTCAAGGACAAGTGTCATGACACGTGTGGTCTGCATCAGTTAACTTCTGCAGTGGGAAAATGGGCACCTGTGAGGGCCCAGCTGAGAGGCTGGGACTCAGCTTGACAGGGTATTTCCCAAAGTGGCCTGGAGCTGATAAGATGTCTGAGCACAGCAGCGGCAGGGTCTAGGGAAGGGCTGGGCTGAGTCATTTCTGATGTCTGTGCCCCATTTTCCCACCTGTCAGATGGAAGCTACAGCTTTGCCTCTTCAGGTGGGTGCTGGAGAGGATGCTTGCTCTGCCGTCCTCCTGGGAGAAAAGAGGTGACACACAAGGAAAAGGTCTTGGGGATGATCAGTCTCTAACTTCCTTTGAAAAGTTCCTAAGATCAGGCCGTGCTTGGTGGCTCAGCTTGTCATCCCAGCACTTTGGGAGGGCAGGCGAGTGATTGCCTGAGCCCGTGGATTCGAGACCAGCCCGGGCAATGTGGCGAGACCTCATCTCTACAATAAATGAAAAATTACCCGGGTGTGGTAGCACGCACCTGTAGTTCCGGTTCCTTGGAAGGCTGAGGCAGAGGGATCGCTAGGGCCCAGAAGTTCGATGCTGGGGCGGCCGTGAGTATGCCACTGTGCCCCAGCCTGGGTGACAGAGTGAGACTCCAACTCAAAAAAAAAAAAAAAGAAAGTTCCTAAGGTCAACAACAGACTCCGCATCCTCTCTGTCTCTGGCTGAGAGCTCCTGAGGGCACAGGCAATGCCTTGTTGGCATTTCTACCATGAGCAGCTACTACAGGGCCTGGAGCCTGGGGGATTCCCTGGAAAGGCCTGTGGAATGAGGAGCTGGACACATGAATGCTTTAAATATAAACACAGATTAAGAGGGTGCTTAGGGAACATTCCAGGCCCTCTGGAATAATGCATTTAAAACAGAGGGACAAAGGCCATCAGATGCTTTCTCGAGAAAGAGCCTGGTATGAGCAGTCGGGGAAGGGGCATAGCTGAATCCAGCCTTCTGGAAGAGTGGGTGTTCTACTGAAGAAGCAGCCGCAGACATAGCAAAGCTGCAAATGCTTTCATGTGGAGCTGGAGGAAAGATGGAGACCTGGAAGTTTCTCGGATAGCCACATGTACAGAGGCAGAGACATTATTGGATTCATACCTTGAAGGCAAATGTAATTTCAACTGCCTTGAACAACTGCAAAGTCACTGTTAAAGCAATGTTTCCTTCCACATCAACTGTACCCTTTTGTGTTTCCTCATGGGAGTGTTATGGCCAACACAAAACTTATGTGTTATAGGCAGGGCAACCTACCACCCCTCTGTTTGCCTGGAACTGTGCTGGTTTTCAGCACTGGGTGCCCCATGTCAGAATAGTTTGGGCAGCCGAGCTCAAAGGAGGAGGTGGCACTGTTCAGGGGAGGAGGGGAGCTGTGGACTCAGGCACTGCAGCCCCTCAGAGCCCCTAGAAGGCCAGCAATGCCCAGTTCCAGATGTGCCCCCAGCACATCAACTCAAGAGGAGCCCTCAACTCAAGAGGAGATCCAGGAAACTCTTCATCGACTGAGCGCTTGCAGAGAACCCAAGCCACGCTGCACAGATCCTGCAGTCCCTGTCTTTACTGCCTTTGTCTCGAGGTTAGCATCGTTCTAAAAGTCCAAAAGGTGCAGGCAAGCTAAAGGAAAAATAAAGAGGCCAAATTCAAACAATTCGATGTTCACGTGCTATACAATACACTAAAGTGTATTTGCAGCAAAGGCGATGTAAACCTCCGCTTTCTGTCAGCTGCTTCCAATGGCATCCAAAAGCCCAAGTTTTGATTGTTTCTTGGATTAGCTTAAGTATTGTGACCTGCCTTATCCACCCTGGAAAGTTCTAGGCAGCAGATAATTCCACTGAATGGAATTATATGAAGGCCATGACCACATGCTTTATGTATGTTGCATTGGCTGATTTTTAAAATCTTTTCCTCTTGCTTTCTCCATCTCGTAGGGATTCATGAGGGGCCTGGGGCCCAGAGAGGCTGAAAGCTTTTATAGCCACGGTGACCTTTCCTCCAAGCATGTCTCCTCCGTCAACACTGTGGGTCCCCTGCCTCGTCTGTCCTAGTCCTGGCCCTTTCGACCCACGGCCTGGACATTTCCCCTCACTTCCCTTCTCATAGCACAGCTCATTGTTCTTTCAGACTATTCCTAAACTTCAATTTTTTTTTCTCTCTGGAAGGCAGAGGAACACATTTTCAGAGGAAGAAAGCTCTATTCAGACCTGTTAGGAAAATGATAATTCATTGCCTGGGTTGCAAGTATTTTACCTGATGTCACAGGCACACTGCTCGCCATCAAGGAGCATGCGGGGCAAGCCACTAGGAAGCATGGTCAGGTTAACAACAGCAGGAGGATGCGTCATGGCTCCTGGGGGGGGGCACCTGGGACTGGCTGCACCTGTGTGTCCCTGACAGTGGCTACATGGAGACTTGGAGGGTGGACACAACACCCAGTCCTGCCCTCCTCAGTCAAGTTTTCTTCAGCAATGTGATTTTTGCAATAAGGAGCGCAAATGAGGGAGAAGGTTCTGGGGTCATTCGGGCAACTAAGCGATCAAGAGAGAGACAGGGTCGTAATCTCCATGTCAGACTCATCCTTGTAGCTCAGGACCTGGCTTTCTGTTCACGAGCGTCTTGTAAACTGTTCAGGGAATCAGAACCTCAGAAGCGCCACAGAAATATCTGCTGCCTAGAACTTTCCAGGGTGGATAAGGCAGGTCAAGATACTTAAGCTAATACAAGAAACAATCAAAACTTGGGCTTTTGGATGCCACTGGAAGCAGCTGAAAGAAAACTGAGACTGTGTTAGCAACACAAGCCTGGTCTCTCACCCCGGCCAGCATTTATAGCCACGGTGACCTTTCCTCCAAGCATGTCTCCTCCGTCAACATCGTGGGCCCCCTGCCTCCTCTGGCCTAGTCCCTCTTGACCCATGGCCTGGGCATTTCCCCTCACTTCCCTTCTCACAGCACAACTCACTGTTCTTTCAGACTATTCCCAAACTTCATATTTTTTCCTCTCTGGAAGGCAGAGGAACACATTTTCAGAGGAAGAAAGCTCTAGTTTTCAAATTTTACCTGCTACCTGCTAGCTATGCAATCTTCAGAAAGCTTTCAGCCTCCCTGGGCCCCGGCCCCTCATGCCTCCCTACGAGATGGAGAAAACAAGAGAAAAAGATTTTAAAAATCAGCCAATGCAACATATATAAAGCGTGTGGTCATGGCCTTCATTTAATTCCATTCAGTGGAATTCAAAATGTATCCAAGGCTCAAGCAAGACAAGTAACGATCTCAAACCTTAATGAAGAGTTGCAGACGCTTGGAAATTGCAGATTTATAGACTCAACCGGCACCCCCCACCCAAATCTGATTCAGGATGCAGATGCCCTGTGGACTTCATGTTGAGAAACAGTTTTACAAACTCGAAAATGCCCCCTGGGATTAGTCAGACTGTCTGAGCAGAATGCAGTTGTACCACTTAGGACTTCTCCAGAGAGGCTTTGACCAAGCAGCTCTGGAAGCCTGTTACTGCAACGTGCTTGGAGCATAGAGGACGCCTCGGGTCCATCTTCAGCAGAATTTGAATCTTTATGACACGTTCACCATTCACCTCAACTCCCTCACTCTCCCTCCATTCTACACAAGCACACACATTCATCAACACGTGAATTCCACAGAAATAAAACAGTGACAAAGAGACTCAAAAAGCTCTCAAGATTTTAAACTGCACTCCCTCCTGAAGAGACAGCACATGGGTTGTGCTTTCAGCAATGACAGGCTAGCGTTCTCACTACATGAACCATGGTGGACCCTACGCAGGGCCACACCACACAGCTAGGAACACCTCCTCTTCATGGCAGGACAAGCTCTGGGGCACTGACTCAAAGGCCATCACAAATGGCCCCGGGGAAGCTCAGAAAGCTGCCGAGAGTCAGTGGGTGTTCAGACTGTTCTCGCACAGGATGACAAAGCTGGGACCTCTGGGCGCCCAAGGCCCCATCCACTGAGGGACTACCTGCAGAGTGTGGGCTCCCATGCCCTCCTCTGCTTGTCAAGGTTCCTGAGTGGGGGACACAGAGGGCTGTCTCCCTTCTCACTGGTGCTCATAGCCGTATGTGAGGATGGCCCACCCACGTCTCCTGGGCTCCTCGCTCTCTATAGAGCACAGGGCTTGTTACATGGGGACAAGTACTTCCTGGGCCAAACTGATGCACATCTGTGGCCAAGGCCAAGCGACTCGGCTCCTCTGAGCCTTTCTGCTTTATATAAAAACGAGGATAATCTTTAGTATCTGCCTCTCAGGTACAAGTGAAAACATAAGATTAGGATCTGGAAATACTCTCTCAGAACATGAAATCATGAGCAGAACCCCATGCCCTAGACACGGGCAGGGCTGGAGGGTGGATCCATTTACTTAATCGTTTTGGAGCTAGAGCAGGTCTCAGAAACCATCTGGCCCGAGCATCCCTATAACCTGGGAATCCCACACTGCAGGGGGGAGCAGATGCCATTGCCTTCAGGAGATCTGTAGACCAGCCTAAGACCCTACAGGAAGAAAAACTCGGAGAACCAGGAAATGCATCACTGCCCAAGGGACTTAAAATTCCATTGCTGCCCAACAGTTTGCTAGCATGAAGGTGGCATGAGTGAATGAACAGTGAGTACATAAATCAGTAAAGCTGTGGGTCTCAGGGCAGGCTGAGGGCCAAGAGTTTGGGATGAGGGCCCCAGATGGATTTACCTCCATCCTGTCCCCAGACCAGCGGCAACCATGGGTTAGGGTGGGAATGCACTTGGGGGTTAGAAGTGGGTTTAGACTTCACCTCCATCACTGAGGCACTGAGGACTGGGGAGGTACCTTCCGTGCCGGAGGCCAATTCTCTCACCTGTGGGCGAAGCCTGCCCCTGCCCCTCTCATCAGTCTGTGAGGGACACGGTGACATCAGCTCTCTCTCACCCTTCCCCCATCTGACGGCCCCACAGGTTCTGCCCACAGGCAGGCACACGCCTGGATCAGAGCTGCACAATCTGGTACTTTTCCCTCCCTCTGATCCAGACACAAACATTCGCACACGGTCACTGTCACCTTTCTCAATCTTGCGGCCCCCATGCCAGAGCGGATGGCATCCATCAAGGCTTGTCTTGCGTCCACCGAATTACCGAGAGTGCCAGTACTGAACCTGGAAGCGGTCCTTGATGTGGAGAGAGCCTTGGAGGCCAGAGCGGGTGAGGGTGGCACAGCTGGTGGAGGTGGAAGGCCAAGGTCTTCTTGTCCGGGACTGTCTAAGACTGGTGCAGAGAGCGCAGCATCCCGGAAGCCTCGGAGCTCCTCAGAGGCAGAGGACGACACCTAGCAAAGAGATGGTTAAATGGCTGCTAGAGGGTGGATGGTCATGTCTCCCCAAGTTCACATGTGAAATTCTGATGCCCAAGGACTTTGGGAGGTAATTAGGTCATGAGGGTGGAGGCCTCGTGAGTGGATTAGTGTCCTTATCAAAAAGAGGCCCCAGTGAGCACCCTTTTCTCTTACACCATGGGGGGACACAGAAAGGTGCCATCTAAGATACTCAATCTGCTGAAGCCTCGACCTTGGACTTACAATGTCCAGAACTGTGAGAAAAAAATATCTATTGTTTATAAGACACCCAGTCTACAGATTCTGTGATAGCAGCCCAAACAGATTCAGGCAGTGACAACATCCCCAAAGGCCCTTTCTGAGAAGGCAGCACACAGCTGGCTACCTCACCTGTGGAGCTGAAATAGTTCCTCTGCAAGAAACCCAGGAAGTCTGTCTGCCCCAAACTGAGGCATCTGGCCTCGAGCTCAGTAGGTGGCCAAGCCACTGATCCCACAGACTGGGACTTGGCCGCACTGCTTTACTGAGAACTCTCTGATCTAATAAACTTTTCTTGGCATGTAATGGTAGAAACAGAGGCTGGACACATCTGACCAGTTGCTGGGACAGGACACCCTTAAAACCCAGGAAGCAACACACGAGTCATATTATTCCTCAATTTCTGTGCATGGAAGCTACAAATGACACCACTCTACTTTTAACTGAAGCTCACATTGGCTTCCCCATTGTATAGAACCCAGTGCTGTATTCACGGATAACTTAATTCTAGGCAGTGTGCAGTTGCTCAAGTCCTGGGTGCCTGAAGTCATGCTGGTGGCCGGGGGAATCTGGAAAGTGACCAGTTCCGGGTACTTCAGAGCAGCAGGGTGGGAGAGCATCTGGGAACTCTCACCTCTCCTCTGCAGAGGCCATCCCCGTCTCCTGGAGCGAGGTGCCTGCTCCCACCACGCCATGTCTAAGGCAGGCTGGCTGCCCACTCTGCAGATGGCTTGCCATCAGCTCAGGTCCCTGGGGCAAGGGGGTGTGAGGTGTCGCAAGGCGCCATGGAAGGCTCTCCCCCTCTTACCTTCCTCAGGCTGCAGGCACCACTATGCCCTCGGATGGCGGCCAGCAGGGCAGATCGCTCGCTCTCTGCTTCGATGTAGGATGGCTTCTTTGGCCCTCCCTCTGAGGGGTGTTCTGTAGTCTAGAATATTAATAGTGTCAACACATTTCACTCAGAAGACAGAAAAAATGCCAACTGTAATGCCGCTCAGAGGAAACCAGTCCATGTCTCTTGAGGCCCATAGGGTCAACTTTACACTCACTGTCTTATAGAAGGTATCTATAAGAATCAAAGCTTATCTAGCACCAAAAGATTGCCTCTTAGTGTCAGATCACTCCTGTATCACCCTAGCTTCCCAAAGCTGACATGTGAGTTTAAGTCTTGCAGACCGGGGTGACTAGCTAGTAGGCACCAGGCAACTTAGTCTCACTGTGCCTGTTTCCTCTTCTGCAAAATGGAGGCAATATCTCCTCATTAAGAGTGTTGGTATCACATTTAAATGAGCTAATGTTTGTGAGGTAAGTGCCTAGACAATGGGTGAGGCGTGTCATAAATTGCTCCTGTTATTGAAGAATAACAGGAAATCGCTGCTATGAAGATACACACATATGGGAAATGAATGACCCAGCCTGAATTTTTAATTTCCCTTTTCAAGGCCCAGTGTGTAGGCCCACAGCCTCTCCACTCCTCTGGCCCAGGGAATGGCTATTTATTGACTGACTTTTTCCATAGGGCAGTCAGGGGTCTATTCAGATGCTGTGGAGGAAGTGAGACGGAAGTTCCAGTCTAAACACAATCTGTGTGTTAAGCCCCGCTGGTATGCACCTCCCCTCCCTCCTCCAGTGCTAGTCTGAGAATCTGAAAACGGGGCACCTGAGCACACAGGTGTGGAAGGCCTGGTCATGAGCCCCAGTACCCACGGCGGAAGGCTGCCCCATTCACCTTGCGAAGCCTGTCCCTTCCTCCTGCAGAGTGGATAGCTTCCATCAGGGCACTGTGTAGGGATGTGTCTTTTGGGACTGGCCTCTGGACAACAGGTTTAAATTTTTTCTTTGGCCCAAAAATGCTGGGTGGCCAAGTACTATCTGTTTGACTTCCATCTGTAGTGAACACATTGGGCTTTTCCTCTTTTTCTAGGAGAACGTGGCTGTTTGTGCTAGATGCTTCTAGAGAGCGAGGAGGCTCGTGGCTGCCTCGGACCCACACAGAGCCATTTGCTAGTGCCCTGCCGGAGGCCCCAGTGTCTGATGAGTGCGGAGGGGACGCGTCTGTACTGTCCAGTGTGCACTTGGGGTCAGATGCTGAGCTGGCCTTCTGGTGACTTGTGCTTTGCTTTCCACTGAAACCACAGCCTTGCCCTGCAGAAACATGAGCCCTCTGGGAAGGCTGAGCTGGAGGGAAAGAGGAACTTTTGTGGACACTAGCAGGACAGGCCTGAGCAGACAACTTTCTGTAGGGGCCACCGACTTCCCACCTAGGGTGGGCTCCCACTGCCGATTCTTCTCCAGGGCTGCTGGGAAGAGTGACGCAGGGTCTCTGTACAACGTCCTTGCGTCCTGGCATCTCTGAGTACAGGCTGAGGGTGGTGTTGTCCTTCACAGCAAGAGGGTATCTGGTCAGCTCTGGCACCTTGCTTCCATCACCCTTCTCAGCATGACCGCACGACCTCACCACGTCGGCGTGGACTTTCGGGGGTCCTATCCGCCTGGCAATAGCAGAGGCCACATACTGGCTGGATGTTCTCCTCTGAGGCTTGAGAAACGTGACTTCTGTGGTGTGGGCCGCTGGAGCCTTCAGGTGATAAGCACCTGCTGCGGACGGCTGGCTTCTCCTCTCTTCCGGGTGACTCCCACCCTCCTGGTGGGCAGATTGCTGTGGGGGCGATGTTGGTTTGAGGT
This sequence comes from Cephalopachus bancanus, assembly GCA_027257055.1. Classification (NCBI taxonomy): domain Eukaryota; kingdom Metazoa; phylum Chordata; class Mammalia; order Primates; family Tarsiidae; genus Cephalopachus; species Cephalopachus bancanus. Next base: position 2,524,647 of record JAPVLO010000178.1, on the reverse strand, counting down.
CTGCTTGGAGCCTGCTTTCTGAATGCTGCATCTTGATGGGCACGGAGATGGAGGGAGCCCTGCTGGCTGAGTCCTCTGTGGGCTGGCCCATGTGTTTGCCCATAGAGTTGCACCTCCAGAACTCTTTGACTTTCCCGATGGGTTGAGTCTCTGCTTCAAGCACAGAGGATGGCAGGGCTATGGTCCTGCTGCCATTGGCATGAGGACTCACCAGATTCCCTAGCTCATCAATCTTAATGGCGCCCGTGGAGAGGGACACACCTCTGTCATAACATCTCATCTCCGATTTGGGAGGAATGATTTTATATGTGGTGAGGCCGCACTTCAGTCCGTAACTCCTCCCTGGGTTTTGGCCTCGTTGACACCATGACACTGCTGAGATAGAATTGTTATCACTTCCTTCCTTCTCCCTGCATGGCTGGGAAGTCACTCTCTCCGGGGCCTGTGTCTTCTCACCCTGAGCACGGCCATGCGCCTGACCTCTCTCCTTTGTGTCTCTGTCATCTGTGTGAAGATCTGAAGCTACAGAAATCACCTTGGGAGCCACTTCAATGGAATTCCCACTTCCACAGGTGTCGGATAAGGCTGATGGGGATCCCTTTCCGAGGTCACTGGGAAGAATGTGTGGGGTGGCAGATCCTTCTTCCCTCCTTCCATGGTGCTGGCTGTGCTCAGTCTGAAAGGGTGTCAGGGGGGCGCTCCTGCCAGCAACACCCTCTATATCGGAAGACCCCGCATTGTTGTTTCTGTTGGAAAACAACCCCAAGTCAACCGGATCATCGGAAACTTCCCCAATGAATGTCACGGGGATCTCATCCGCGTCACTGTTGGGGATCACAGCGTCTTGAGTGCAGTGGTTGGACACACCATGGACAGAGCTGGTGAGGGAGCTGGTGTCTGTTTCATAGCTCTCCTCCATCTCTGCAGAGAAGGACAAACACAAGTCACAGACCGGCACCACATGTAGGATTCCCATGCCAATTATTTAGTGCAACTGTAGCCGTGGCTTTGTGTTCCCTGAGGTTATTTCTCAGTAACATATTTACATACGCTTAAAAATGATGTTTTGATTTGTAATCTACACGATATGCCTGGGCCAGAGTCTCCACTTTCCTTACTCAACACAAGAACTATTTGCAGATCCACAGTTCCAAGGTAAAGCATTTGGTTACAACATGTTACCTGCATCCTTACTTAAAAAATAGATTTCTAGATCCAAGCCTCTGGAAAAACTGACTTGACACAGGAACATGAATTTTGGGTTTTGGCCTCCATATGTCTTATGTGCACCAGCCAACAATATACCCAGGACTGCTTGCTCTAGCCTTAACTTCTTAAGGAGGCAGATGACGAAGTCTTGAGTACCAGAATTATCATGGCTCCTCAAAGCACCAAATGATGCAGCTGTCATGTGGTCGGAGCCTGTGGGATACAGTATGGCCGATTCAGACTTTTCAGCTCTGTCAACCATGTATTCTGAGGACAGGAAACTGAAAAGTGAGTCAGATAAAACTACTGATCAGTTTTGCAGTCAGTGTCCCTTTTCAACTTCTTTTTGTTTTGCTTTAAGGCATGGCCAATGTTTAATTTTATTTTCAATGAGTGCCTTGGAGAAAACATCGTAGTTCCCTTGTTTGAAATATTCCCTAGTTGTTTACTGACATTATTTGCCATATGCTTTGACCTTACAGTATTAGTTCCCCCAAAATATATCAACAGAGTAGCAGTGCCATGAGATGCTCCATTATAAATGGTTCATTGTGGTCAAAAGGTTGTGTATTTCTTCTTGAGAGATATGCCTTATCTCAGCAAGTAAAGAGTTAGAAGTTTCAATAAGGAAACCTATGTATCTTTGTGCCACCTTTTATTTTCTTTAATGTGTGTGGAATATTTTTTACTGAGCAAAATTCATATTATTCAGAGCACATTGTAAGCAGTCATTTCAATGTTTCCACGGCACTGTGTGGCAGCCCAGATGAAAAGCAATTCATCAGAAACTGTGCTCCCTGAGACCCAGCCTTCAAATCTAGGCTTCCTCCAAGGTAAGCTGCAATCTTCTGAAGACCTTTTCCTCGTGTAGCTATACAAAAGTGTGCCCAGGGAAAGTAACCTTCAGCACCTGTGGTCATGCAGCACAAGTGGTCCTTACCTTCTAGGTCTTCGTCAAGTTCTGCAAGAGTCTTATGGAACTGTCCGGTGATGAATAGGTCTTCATCATCACTGGAGGCTGTGGCAACTTTTTCGGTTCTAGGGAAGCACAAAGAGAAAGAACATTCGTTTCTCTTATGACTGATTTAACGTACTCCTTTCCAGAAATATCTGAGGATAGGGCAGCTTATATTCAAATTCAAGTGGTCCCATACTCACTGGACTATTGTTGGTCTCGGAATTCCTGAGATACAGACTGTGTGTGTATGTGCATCTGCAAGTGTGTATATGTGAAACGTGTGCATGCATGGCATGTATATGTGATGTATGGTGTGTGTGCATGGACCCAAAGTGTTAGCATCACCCAAGCCGTAAAGCTCTCACTCACTCAATAGATCGAAGTCTAAGTTTTAGTTCCACTGTACTAAGGCAAGTTCACATGTAAACAGGATTTGCCTGCAGATCTGCACTGCGTTACAGCAGTCCCCTGAACCTGGGGTACGAAGGAGTGAGACCATCTGGAGACCAAGCCGCATGTGTGCGTGCAGCCAGTGAGCTGGTCTACCTGAACTCTAGACATGGCATCGCCAGGTTGCTCTTGAGCACAGGGGAAGTTTGTGTGAAGCGTCCCTTGAGTCCTGGTGATGTAGACTGCACACTCTGGCCAGGGCATTGCTGAGCTAGCCCCCTGTAAGGAGGGTCCTGCGGGGCTGGGTGGGGGTGCCTGCCAGATTCAGAAAAGTAGAGATGTTTCATTCTTCCTCTACAACAAAGGGCTGTCATAGGCTCTCCAATGTGTCCTTTTTCCATTCTTCCACTTTGGTCTAATTCCTGCTCTGAGTGGATGGCAGAGACACAAGGGACTTGGGGGCCTAACCATGCCACCTGCAGAGCTGTGCTCTGTGGGCTCTTTAACCGGGAACAAAAAGATAGGATGGTGACAGCAAGCATTAAAGCAATAGCAGGAGTAAAACACTTCCACTTCAGCCCTGATTGTCTCTCCCAAAGGTCTCCTCTCAGGCCCACCAGGAGGAATCTCCCAGCATTGCGGGCACATGTCTTCGTGCCAAGCCCTGAACAGAGATGTTCTCACAGATTATCACAGAGGATTACTTGTAATCTTCACAAGTAGCTTCTCAGGCAGGTGGTGGTGTTTTCACCATGGTACAGAGAGGAAACTATGGACAGACAGACCACAGAGCGGCCTGGAGTGCACCAGCATCCAAACACAGGCCTGCCTGCTCATGCTCACAGCAGGGGAAGGACTGGGTGTGTCTGGGGCCAGGAGGTACAACGCATTCAGGGAGACGTTGCCCCGCATGCTTGGGAGAGCTGGATCTCGCCTTGTGTGAATCACGGGGACAAGGGCATCTGTGAGACAACTGCTGCCAAAACAATTTGAAAACTGTCTTTGCAAGGGCTCTTGCCTCTATTTTCCTATTGTGCAGGAAACACAGAGACACGTCTGTGGCAATTGTCTATCTTCATGAAAGCTGAAGTTTTGTTTTCCGCTGATTGTTAAAACTGAGGACCAATTTCCATCACTGCTAATCAGGCCCAGATAATGATGCATGAAATACGCTTTGCACAGTCCTCACGTAGCTAAGTTTTTATTCTGATAAACGAGTCCTTCTTACTTGGTGACTATGTCCATTTGGGAGCCAGGAAGTGGCTTCCAGATTCGTCTCCACTAATGTCCTCTGACAAGTAGGACAAAGGGGGCCGGTTGGAGATGCGTGTGCATGTGGACCAATTAATCAGGACCACGAGAGGCTCAGGGCCATCCTCCCCGTTGCTTCTGCCTCTGCCATGGGCCTTAATTATATGAATGCACTTTATTAAAGTTGGATTTTTCTCTTTCATAAAATGTGACACTTTCGACAAACTAAAATCTTTAATAAGATACATGGCAAAGAAAAAATGGAAATTGCTATATGAGACAGCAATTTGAAAGGGAAAACAGAGCACTTTTTAAATGCCTGCTCTCAATCTAGGATTCCTAAATCCTAGCCAAACAGAACTACATGCACACTTTATTTCAAAGTGTTTGCCTTTTCTTCAAAGCATGCATGAGCACATCACTCTGTGAAACTGAACAGAAGGATGCCAGTAAGAATTAAGAACATATTTAAGATAAAAATTTATTGATTCTACCATATTGTAAATGTTAAACTAGCAAAAAAATAAATAAAATCACATGAAGCTGATGAAGATACAACGAATCTGAGACACACTTGTTGCTACTGGTTTCAACTGGAAACACATCAAAAAACAAACAAACAAAAATCCCTTTCTCTTGGTAAGAACTTAGGTTTGTTAATCGCTCTTTTAACAATCTGCCTTAAGAAATAACTCAATCAGCCGGGCTCAGTGGCTCAGCCTATAATTCTGCGCTTTGGGAGGCTGAGGTGAGTGAATTGCCTGAGCCCACGGGTTTGAGACCCTCCTGTGCAACTTGGCAAGACCTCATCTCTACAATAAATCAAAAATTAGCCGGGCATGGTAGTGCATGCCCGTAGTTCCAGCTACTTGGAAGGTTGAGGCGGAAGGATTGCCGAAGCTCAGCAGGCCGAGGCTGCGGTGGCCGGGAGCGGCCACTGCACTCCAGGCTGGGCGACAGAGTGAGACTCCAACTCAAAAAAAAAGAAGAAAAAAGACATAATCAAAGGAAAACTACAAACATAACAATGTTTATTGTCACCATGTAAAGAATCTAAAATGTCCAGCAGTGTGCAGAGTTACCTACATGACTGCCATATAAATGTCAAAGGACATTAAAATCAGTAAATAGGATGATCATAACGTCTATGTAGAAACACAGATCAACGTCGAAGCTAGCATGCTATGTAATTGACACCCATATACAGGATCATTATGGTGGCATAAAATGGCAAATGCCTGTGGACAAGGGCAAGACAGAAACACAGACACAACCACCAACCAGTGTGACTTATTGAAAAGGACAAATCAGGGAGACTGTTTTATCCTTTTTCTTTAGAATTGTGTTTGTTTTGATACAAAGCAGCTTGAGTGATAAAGCAAATTTTTAATGACCAAAATTTAAAAGAATATTTTTGCCCTCTAGCTAACAATTCTCTTTGCAAAGGAGATTGCAGTTTTCTTACCCTGTACACAGCATGCACCTTATTCTGTGACTGGGGGTCTGGCAAGCCCAGTGCATGGCCTCCAGCCTGAGGTCCACAGTGGAGAGGCTTCGACCCAGTCTGAGTTGCCTTAGTCCTTGAATACTTCCTCCCACCCAGGCCCAGGCCTCAGCTGTCCTATGAACGCAGCAGGATCCAAGCCCCCAGAGCACAGGACTGGGTCCTGCCCTCCAGTCCCGGCTGACTTTTTCCCCTTCATCCCTGTGTTCTTTCCTGCCCAGCCCTGCCTCTCTGACTGCCTCACCTGAAACTTCAAGGGCTGCTCCTGACACAGCCACTCAGTTCCAGGCGCTGCTGGTACCTCCCCTTCCCATGCCTGCCCTGGTTCAGTTCCCTGACACTTCAGTATGGGTCTGGCTCATCTGGGCCCTGCTTGTCCAGAAGGAAGCTCCAGCTTTGGGGTCCCTGTGGCGTGCGGGAGGGGAGGACCGTGGTCGCCCAGGGCCCTTGTTTGGTATTGCTTCCAAGGCTGCCAAGCCCGCAGCAGCTCTCGGGGAGGAGGGAGGCGGGGCCTGTAAACCATTTCTGGGCTCACCCCTCTCTGATGCAATGCAGGGCTGCTGTGTTCTGGGCCTGGCTTCTGGGCAGATGAATTATCTCGTATTGATTTTACTTTCCAGGGCAAGCTATCAGAAGGGAGAGGCTTAGCAATATTTGTTTTCCCTTGCTCACTAACTCTCATCTACTTCTCTCCAAAGGGTTACTAATGGATTATAAACATTCCTCTCTCTGCAAAACCACCAGATTTATGCACTTAGTCCGAGCTTTGGAGGGCAGCTCCATGTGGGCTTAGGAGAGCCCTAGGTATGTGTCTGCTGAAGAGTCTGCAGTCAGCAAGAAGCATCGACCTCTGGTAGCGTAAAGTAAACGTGCACAGATGTTTTTCTCCTGGGCTTCGCTCCCCTCCCAGCAGTGTACACCCCAATCTTTAGATGTGTTTCCTGTTGACAGTTTGTTTTGGCTTAAGACCAAGAAAATAAGAAGCAAACAAACACAGGACAGACATTTGGATATCCCCGAGCTGCACATGTTGAATAAACATTGCCAGATCTACTTTCTCATGTGGCACTGGTGACTCTGCAGAGAACATGATAACACTTAGGCCACTGCTGCAAGGTAAGGACAAAGCACAGCACTGGCAACTTTCAAAACAGAGTCTGCCCAGGAAGTGGAACTGCCTCCGGGGGTCCAGCCCCTCCAAGTGACTGGAGGGTGGCAGGCTGATGCCCCACCCAGCTAAGCATGCACAGGGTTTGTTTGGCCTCGGCACTCCACTCCCTGGCTTCCAGCAGAATAAAAGCTAGAAGCAGTCATGAGCCACTAGTACCAGGGAAGCAAGAGCTCCCTGATGGGTTGTTTTGTTGGCTACGAGAAAGAAAGAGAATGGGCCAACTCTGACCTATCTGAAACTCTCAAGGTGGATTCATTGTACGCCTAGTCACTTTTTCTTTTTGATGTGGCTAAAAGAATTTCTTTAAGTAATTTGTACAATGGCTGAATTAATGGGAAAAAAAAAAAACCTGAGAGGAAGAAGATGTTGTTTTTAGGTAGCAATTCAGTTTGCTAACGACAACCAAACCAGTCCCTGTGATTCCAAAATGATTACTTGACAAATTAATGGCAAGAAGCCTGGGCATATACAAGGGGTAACCCCCCCAAAAACAGAATTAGTTTTTGGAGGACAAGCCTCTTTTTTTTTAAAAATTAATTTTTATTATAGAGATGTGGGGCATAATTCAGGGTTAGGTATACAAACATTGATCATGCAGGTATCCTTGTTGATGAGGAGGGCAAGCCTCTTATAGCACGGGCTTCCTCCACTAAGTTTTCTAAGAACCCGTTGGCATCAATGTACCAGCTAGTGTTATTGTGAGAGGCTGCATTCGATTTCAGGGAATTTTTATTTTTTATTTTGAGAGTCTTTCATGATGGGTGATTTATTAGCATATGTGCCCACACTGTGCTGTGGGTTCAGCAGTTATTGACCAAAAAACGGCATGACCCCTGTGTCACTTTTCTTTGTTTCCTTGGATGAAAAAAGTCTTCAGAGGGAAAAGTTTTGCTGTGTAGAAGAGGTGAAACAAAAAAACAGCAGAAGCACTAAAAGGCATACAAATGGATGAGTTCAAAAACTGTTTTGAGCAGCGGAGAGAGCATCTGGATAGGCGTATTGCATCAAACGGAGGGTGCTTTGAGGGTAACTGGGGTTTGAACATGTAAGAATAAACATGTAGCCAGGCTCGGTGGCTCAGCCTGTAATCCCACACCTTTGGGAGGCTGAGGTGAGTGGATTGCCTGAGCCGCAGGTTTGAGACCCGCCTGGGCAACTTGGCGAGACCTCATCTCTATAATAAATCAAAAAAATTAGCCAGGCGTGGTAGCACACCCCTGTAGTTCCAGCTACTTGGAAGGCTGAGGCGGAAGGATCGCCGAGCCCAGCAGGTCGAGGCTGCAGTGGCTGGAAGTGGCCACTGCACTCCAGTCTGGGTGACAGAGTGAGACTCCAACTCAAAAAAAAAAAAAAAAAAAAAAAATAAACATGCAAGTTTTTATACATAAATTCCATTTCTGGTGTCCCCCCTTGAACAAGTAGATGACACTCATATCTGCTGAACCTCCACATTCTACTTGTAAATGTTCTTGTATTAGAAAAGCTATGCATTCTAGAACAAAAGTGCCCAGTATAATATGAGCCGCACATAAAATGTAAAATTTTCTTATGGTCACCTAACAAAAGTTAAAAAAAAGGTAAAATCGGTTTTAATTAAGTGCTTTAACTTTAGTTATTTCCACACGTAGTACAGATTTTTTTCCTTGTGTACCAGACTTGGTGCACTTTTACACGTGGAACACACGTTAATTTGGACCAGCCATTTGGCTAGTGCCGAGGGTCCCCCACCCCCACACTGGACAGTGCATCCCCCCAAGGTCTTACATGTGTTTTCAGTGTTTCTTTGTACATGTAGTTACAAAGTTGCAGGGTTCTAGAAGGGGTTAGTATGCATAAAATATTTTTAAATGTGCTGGTAGTCACAAAGTTCTTAGGAAGTCCTCTCTCATATCTGAGGGGCATTGGTTCTAGGGCCTCCTGTGAATACTAAAATGTGTCAACAATGAAGTTCTTTATGTAAAATATTTGCACATAACCTATACACACCCTCTCTCATACAGTCATGTACCGTATAATGACGTTTCAGTTAACAACAGACTGCATATAGACAGGGATCCCATTAGATTATCGGTGTGGAGTAGGCTATACCACCTAGGCTTGCGTAAATACACTCTATGATATTTGCACAACGCTAACATTGGCTAATGATGCATTTCAAGATTATATCCCCATCATTAAGCAAGGTACAACTGTAATTTAAATCCTGTCTAGGGTACTGGTAATGCCTAACATAATGTAAATGCTATGCAAATGGTTGTTATACTGTATTGTCTTTTTATTTGTATTATCTTAATTGTTGTATTGCTACTTATTGTTTTTTATTTTTTATTTTTTTTTTGAGTTGGGGTCTCACTCTGTCTCCCAGACTGGAGTGCAGTAGCCGCTCCCGGCCACCGCAGCCTCGACCTGCTGGGCTCCGGCGATCCTTCCGCCTCAGCCTTCCGAGTAGGCGGAATTACAGGCATGCACTACCACGCCCAGCTGATTTTTTGATTTATTGTAGAGATGAGGTCTTGCTGCCCAGGCGGGTCTCGAACCCACGGGCTTAGGCAATCCACTCACCTCAGCCTCCCAAAGGCGTGGGATTACAGGCTGAGCCACTGAGCCCGGCTTACTTATTGTTTTTTTTTTTTTTTTAAATAATTCCTGTCCTCAGTTGGTTGAACCTGTGTGTGTGGAACTCACAATTGTGGAACTTATGAACTTGAAGGGCTGGCTGCCGTTATCGAGTTCAGAGTTCCAGATGGGGCTAAATGCTTCTAAGTGCTCCTGTGGTCACAGGTCCCCGGGGTTACAAGGTTTCAGGGCTCCAGAGGCTGGCTGGCATGACCTGGGTCCCTCTGGAGCCTCTCCACTATAGGCTCTCAGTCCCGTAAGGCAACTTGAAACCACAGGTCTGCAGGCAACAGCACAGCCTCTCATAAAGTACTTCTGAAGCCATCATTCCCAGCACTCAGTGGAAAGTGGGGGCTGAGAAGGAACTTCAAGGGATGTCAGGCAGAGGGCAGGGGGCAGTGCGCGCTCTATGGAGGCTCCCTTCACCTGCAGTTGCTATGCTTTCTACCTTTGCTGGGTCTGCACATGGTTTCACCTTGGCCCTATTGTTTAAAACAAAGAAAAGCCTGAAACCCAATTATTCAGTCTCTCTCATCTACTCCTTGCAATATTCCTGCAGAATTGATGTTCCCAAAAGGAACCCCAGAACTCTGAGTTCCACAGTGCTTAAACACAGACAGATCAGTGGCCCAATTACAGCAAGGTTGCTTTCAGGATTCAAAGGTTTAGGAGCAATGCTGGTTCTACTGATACTTCCCCCCATCTATCTATCTAATCTATCTATCATATCTATCTATAATCTCTATGATCTATCTACCTATCTATAATGTCTATTATCTATCTGTCTGTCTATAATATTATCTTCTATCTATAATATCTATCTATGTACCTATCTATTATCTATCTATAATATTAATCTATTACCTATCTATCTACCTATCTATAATACCTATTATCTATCTATAATATCGGTCGATTATCTATCTACCTACCTATTTATCTATCTATAATATCTATTTATTATCTATTATCTTCAAGTGTTTATTTTCAAATTAAGATATTATAAATAAATAGGAAGATTATCAGAGCTCGATACAAGTTATAAAGATTACCCAACAAATAAAATTTCTCTCCTTCCTCAGTTGTGAGTAACATCAACAACAATAACAACAATAATAATACCAGTCATCATTTCTTGAAGGATAGTGATGTGCCAGGCACGATTCTGAGGGGGTGGTACTGTATCCCTCAATTTTACTGACAAGGAAACTGAACCAAGAGGTGAAGTCACCAGGCACACCATTCGTTGCCCACCATGGGCAGTGCTGACTCTGGGCAGTGCTGACTCTGGGCAGTCTAGTCATGAACTCTTTAATTCTCACATTAAATAGTTCTCTAAGTATCAGAAATGTTGGCCGGGGTCACATATGAAGGACAGATACCTCTGGGAAGAGCTCTGTGCGTCAATGCAGGCATGTCTGGTAATGTGCCCAGGGTACAGCTTTGCTGAGGAGTTCGGGATCCTTCCTGAGGGCCACTCCCAAGTGTCATTCCCCGAATGAGGGACAATCACCACGTGCACATTTCTGTCATTCCTGCCCAGCTCTTGGGCTGAGATCCTCCTTAAGGAGTTTATTTCCTGCTGTGCTAAGTTTAGAGGAAGACTCTGGGAGTTTGATGTTCCAGTTGCCAGGTCAAGTTTGAATGAAGGGCACAGACATTTTGCAGTGAACAATTATAACTGAATCTAATCAAATGATTTGATGAAAAATGTATCTTTTCAAATTGCAGCACATGCAACATATTCCAATTGTGAGCAAGCATTCATACTTGCTCTTTGAGAAGACTGCTATTTATTCTCAGGACTTTTCACTTTAAAGCCATGGTTCCAAGTGCACAGGGTGGAGCCCGCTGAGGCTGCCATCGATGAAGCAGGAGGTGTAGCAGCAACGAACCCAGTCTCCAGACACACCTACAGGCAACTGGAGCAGCGAAAGTGCCACTTGGCTAGACAGCAGCAGGACACGTTCAGTTGAGCTCAGCCGGACACGACTCTCCTTAGACAGGAGCAGACTCTTGAGGAAATGGTACTTACCCCCAATTGGTCAACGTATGAACCCAGGCAACCCCGGCTAAAGAAGTCTAGATGACTTTGACCATTGTAGGGCACAGAGAAAGGAGAGACAGCTGGAAAACTAGAACTTAACTACGTAGACCTTACACACTTGGTGATGAAGGATCTCAAGGCTGTTCCCAGTGTTCAGTGAACACTCAAGTGACAGAGAGGTGGTGATAGGATACGCCACTTTGGCAAAGACGAAAGCCTTGAGTAATCCGTACTTCACTGGTGACTGGCTTCACAATGGAGACTCTCTGCAAACTGAGGGCAGCTGTGTCTTTCGGAAACAACTTCATAACCTACTAGAATCCACTCCTAGCCTCAGAAAGCCCAGCCTTGCCTGTCATGGCAAAGTGTGACTTCTGCTCTGCCTGATCCCTTAAAATCGGGCAAGTAGAGGGGATGCAAGGACTCTGTCACCACCGGGCTCTGGATCACCACTGCCAGGCAGGCCAGTTTTGGTAATACCAATGGCCACCTCAAGATGAGTTGCCAAAACAAGGCATCGGACTCATTCAGGGTGGAGCCAGGAGGCTGGATTCAGGGACCAGGCACTATGCACCACCAACAGCAGTAATGCCCCTGTGAGCAGCCTCCGTTGACCAAGGCAACGTGGAGCACATATTTCAGGGCCGCAATGGAGGAGAAGCAACTTATGTTGAGTGAGAACACTCTGCAGACCTTTGCTCATATGGCCTGCCCTCCCCTGGGAGTGTGAATTGGCAGAAAACCTCTCTGTTGCTGTTTCTCCCAAACACTTGTCTCTAAACATGGATGATGCTGCCTAGAGTTCTGATAGGATTTTTCTGTGCAGGTGGCCATGGTGAAGGCAGTGGGTTCTGCCCTCTCACCAGTACACCTGGATTCTGGACCATCAGTCCCTGGCATGAACTCTCAACCCACGTGGAGCATACCACATTCTGCTGCTTGGACAGCCCCCTGAAGTCTGTCCAGACTCTGCATTCTCCAGCCTTCACTGTCCCCGGGCTGCCCAGGCTCTCAGAGTCGTTTGTTGCAGATAGGAACACAGAGCTTGTCTTGGGAGTCCTCTGTCTTCAAAAGAAGAGGCGGAGTCTCTCTATGGCCATGTAATGAATGTATGGTTCTGTATATGCCCTAAGCGTGACAGTGCCAGTGGGAGAACATATGGCAGCATTTCTCAAGGAGTGCTCACGGGAGCACTCATTCTCGAGAACGGCAAGAGGCATTCCATGGGGGGCAAATTTAAGCCTGTTTCTGTGCTGCGGAATTGTAAGAGCCTTTAATATTTCACTGAGCCTAAGAGGAGAATATAATGGCTTCCCAAACATTTGTGAATACATATTTTTTAAGCAATGTAGCACAAGAAATACCTGTATAGCTGCAACTATATTCCAAAGTTGGCAAATCAGCAAGCAGACTAATCTTGTTTTCTCTGGAAGAAAAGTGGAATGACCACTGCATCCTTCAGTCCTCAGGAGAGCACATATCTGGGAATGGGCCACACCCTGTATACACATGTGTTGTTTCACCATCATTGCAAATGTTTAAAATTTGGGGAGACGTCACATAAAAATCTATATTTCTTTTTTTTTTTGAGTTGGAGTCTCACTCTGTCGCCCAGACTGGAGTGCAGTGGCCGCTCCCGGCCACCGCAGCCTCGACCTGCTGGGCTCCGGCGATCCTTCAGCCTCAGCCTTCCGAGTAGCCGGAATTACAGGCATGCACTACCACGCCAGGCTGATTTTTTTGATTTATTGTAGAGATGAGGTCTCACTGCCCAGGCGGGTCTCGAACCCGCAGGCTCAGGCAATCCACTCACCTCAGCCTCCCAAAGGCGTGGGATTACAGGCTGAGCCACCGAGCCCGCCTAAAAATCTATATATCTGTCTTATCTTCAAAACCTGGTCACAAAGGTCCTGTAGTCCGCAGGGCCACAACTGTCCAGAAGGAACAGCGTTGCTCTTTTCAAAGGAAATTCTTGCCTTCTACCACTCTCTGTGTCCCCTCTCGACCTCACTGGGCCCCCACCTGGCCCCTGAGGCATCGAGTTTGCAACCACCGCTTTACACTGTAGGTATTGCTTTTATGTAACCCTACAATTTATTGAAAATCATATATTTGGAAATAAATATGTGATATGCCATGCTGAAATCTCTGAACATGTCTACTTTGTCAGTTGAGATCACTACTATTAAAAAAAACCACTCTCATACTCATTCTATGAAAAGCAAACAAAACTATAGTCATCTCATGGAATAGGAAGGAGTGAAAGGCAGAGAGTCCATCTCAATTCCTGGGCAGATAACCTAGTAACACAGACAGGGCTGAGGGGCTCAGAGACCATTTTCTTGCTCATTTGCAGAAGGAACGTGATCCGTCCAGGTGACTTACGGTGCCCCCATTTTCTAAACCAGCAGGACGTAGTTTTGACAATGGATACTACCCAATAGCTCTCCAACATGTGCTGTGTCATACTGCGCTGGGCATGTTATAGACTCATGACAGCTCTAGTAGGTGGAGGTCATTATCTCATAATGCATAATCAAAATGCGAGACTTGGCAAAATTAAGTGAACTCTCAAAGGCCAAACGACTAGCTAGTGGTGGTGGGATTCCACTGCACGTCTGTTAGGTTCCAAAACGCCTTCCCTCCTCACCTTACTACTCTCAAATTCCGTGGCATCCCAGAGATGAGGGCAGAAAAACATGCCCTGCTCCCTGTTTGGAAAACGGGTCAGGTTCCAAAGACGCAATGATTATCCTGGCTGTGGTCACAGTCAATGTTAACTCTCATATTTGGATAGACATCAGCAAGATTTTACATCAAAGGTCAGCACCAGCAAAGCAAACTAAGAGTCTTATGGGCAGCATCCCCAGGGCACAGAGTTAAACATGTCTGATTAGTTTCAGCTGTGGCGCTCAAATGTGTGCAATCCCCAAGCAAACCAGAAGAACAGACCTGGAGATTACAGCAGAAAGCTCTTTTTTCTTTATGTTAAATGGTTAAAGAGAGATGCCATGATTTTTATCTGTTCTCAGAGACACAAATAACACAGGCCAACCTCAACTAAACGCATCTTGTGTGGGGCAGAGGTAGGAAGGGACAAGTTGCTGCCTTCTAATTTCTCTTCTAATGAAACATAAACTTGGCCTCGGAGTCATCCTTAGACTTGAAAAAAACACACTTTAAAATTATTAGGGAATGTGTATAACAACATGGGAAAGTGCTCTCAATAAACTAGTAGGTACAAAGAAATCTGAATAAAATATTACTGACAATATAATTACATTAACCAGATAAAGGTTTTTGTGTTCATATGAACAGGGTTAAAACAAAATGTGAAAAATATAAAAGCATTCATTCATTTTGGGGACTGACTTGTAAACTATTTTTGAAAATCATTTTACCTGATTTCTGTTAATGTTTCCATAATATTGTTTGTTTAATTAGTTCTTAAAGTTGTCTAACAGGTGAAACCACTTGATGAGCTGAAGAGAATCAACATGCCTTTCTATATCAGAAGCAACACAAGGAATTAGGGCAGTGTGGTATTGGTAAAGTGATGGACAGATAAGCCAGTGCTGTGGAAGAAGTGTTGGCATAGACCAGTGCATACATGGAAACCTGACGTCTGAACAAAGTAGAAAAATAGATGAGTTAGAGAGAAAAATAGATTCCTTCTTCACACCACATCCTAAAATAAACCCCAGGTAGAGGCGAGCCCAAATGTGAGAAAGCCACACTAACAGTTTACAAGAAATTCAGACTATCTTTAGACCTTGAGGGAACAGGAAGAATCTCTTAAGTATGTAAAAATCGTATACATCTGAGAGAGAAAGGACAAATTCACTAATACTAAAATTAAAAGACAATTATTGTACAACAAAGGAAAACAAAGTTAAATTCCAGCCAAAGCTTTAGAGACTGTCTATGGGCAAATAACTGAAAAATAAGAACTTAATAATTTAAAAAGGTAAACGTACCAGTTTTTTTAAGGGCTATTAAAAGGAAATTCATAAAAGAGAATCCAAATTGCCAATAAACATACAATAAGATGCTCATCTTTACTAGTCAGAGAATTATAAGTTAAAGCCATACGCGATGCCATTTGATGCCTGTACAATGGCAAAGCTCAAGATGTCTACTCTTTGGAGATGTTTATTTATTTATAGACCAGAGGGTCTGCCAACTGGACAAACGTTTTGGAAAGCAGTTTGCCAATATTCCACAAAGTTGGAAATTAGTCTCTTCTAATTTATTTTCTGGAAAACTCTGCATGTAAATAGAGACATATATGTACAACTTGTTCATTGTTTCCAGTCCTGAAAAACCGGAACAATCTGAGTGCCCAATAATAGGAAAATAGACAAATGAATGAACAAAACGTGCCATCATGGACAAATTTTAAAAATATAATGTGGAGCTGGGCTCAGTGGCTCAGCCTGTAATCCCGTGCCTTTGGGAGGCTGAGGTGAGTGGATTGCCTGAGTCCGTGGGTTCGAGACCCGCCTGGGCAGGCGAGACCTCATCTCTACAATAAATCAAAAAATTAGCCAGGCGTGGTAGCGCACACCTGTAGTTCCAGCTACTTGGAAGGCTGAGGCAGAAGGATTGCCAGAGCCCAGCAGGTTGAGGCTGCAGAGGCTGGGAGCGGCCACTGTACTCCAGTCCGGGCGACAGAGTGAGACTCCAACTCAAATAATAATAATAATAATAATAATAATGTGGAGTAGAAAAACGTATGGAATATGGTACCATTTACATAAAGTATCAAAACAAATAAGACACTCTTACATATATTTGAAAGCCCCTATGTATCTTCAAACAGCATGAAGACATGATTGGGGATAACACCTCCCAAATCAGGGTGGGAGACTTCTATGGAAGGCTGCTGGCACACAGCAGACCCCAACATCTACTGAACCACTGTGAGAAAAGAGCACCTTCTTGGAGGCAGAGAAGTGGCTATGCACAGCCTTCCTGACCACCTGTCTGTCCCATCACTCACCTCAGATGCAAGTTCCCAGAGGCATTCCTTTCCCACGAGGGGCTCTTTTGAGGACCCAGTTCTGGGGTTCCAGCTAGGTCCTGGTCACTGCAGTCTTCCTGGTCTGTGGCCCACTTATCTTTGGATTTCATGCTATCGTGTTGTGAGTCCAGAGAGATGATATCTGAGGGGGAGCTCATCACGCCCGAGTCCTCAGTTGTGTCTTCTGACGCGAAACAGCTGCCGACAGACACCGTCTCTTCGGCCTCTGATGCGGCCTGCGGGGCTCCGTCTGGGCTACAGTGGCTACCAGGCCTCAGGGGCAGGCTCACTGGACAAAACACGGCAAAGACAGGTTAGCCCAAACCATTCCTGCCTCCATCCTGCCTAACAAGTACAACATCGTCTGTCTGACCCTTCTGAAATCTGGGATTCAGGATGCAAATAATAAGGGAAGATCCTCCTTCAAACATAACTGCTTCCTCCTGAGCTATGTTAACTCAGGAGTCACATATATATGTGTGCCTGAGAGCAAAGTTTTTCTCAAAAATCAGTATTTGATTAATTAGCCTTTTACCACTGTATCCTCTCTATGACTATGGGCAAACACATCTAAATATTCAAGTTATAACATGGTGAGTGCAACTGTTTCTAGTCTGATCTTTGGTTTAATAGAACGTGTTTTAAAATGAGCTCTTTTAAAAAAACAAAGAATAATTAGAGTTTTTTAGGAATATAAACAAACTTAGAAATAAATAATACTGTTTGGGAACTTCTGACATATTTCATAATTGCATCTGAAATGCAGCCTGAAATAGTAATGGCCCTCTTCCTCAGCCTTTGGTTTTCCTTAATTTTTATGTGTGAGACAGGTATCCTTGGTTGAGGCTCTCTGGCTCAATAAGCAATAAGTGTCACTTGCTGCAGCAGATAAATGAGATGCACAGTTGCGACTCACTGCCAGAGCTGAGTTCTGTCGAACATGGACACTAAAGAAAGAGAATGCCACAGTCATTCTGCAGGTCTCTCCAGATGTTGGGAGGTACGTTAAGCACAGACAATGTGTGGTCATTATTTTTTTCTTACTGAGCTTCTGAGTTGTCAAAATCACAGAATGCTGTATGCATAGGGTTGGTGGACAAAAAGCACACAATTACAGACCATATGAGGACCAGAGTTGTTGTTGTTGTTTTTAACACAGAAATAGATTTTGCACTTCAAGACACCTCAAGACATGTGCTCTGAGCCCTGTCTGTGACTGCCCAGGAAGTAAGGACTATGTTTTGTTGTACTTCCAATGTGTTTTGCTGTAAAGGCACTCTTCCCCTAGGTAGTCACTGGAGGTGTAAGGTGAACACAGTTCTGTAGACGAGTCCAAGTGCACACTCCAGACAACTCCTTTCCTGAGAGTGCAGTGACATCACAACTGCACTCAGCACCATCATATCTTAACTGGACAGCAGACTAACAACATATAATTGACAAAACCAAAAGAAAATCCCTTCCGGTGCTGCTCATTCGAGATTCTGAGCAGTAAAATAAACAAAAGAAGTTGAAAAGGATACACATTTCACCGAAGGTCTTAAAAGTAAAGAACAGAAGGAAAGGGGGAATGGTCAGAGCAGCACAAACTCACAAGGTGACATACTGAATGCAGTGAGTGCTTGTCCACAGGGCCCACTCTTGCAGGTGCTCTCCAGTTTTTGTTGCAAAACTCCCCATGGGGGACAAATACAGAGAAGAGACACCACTCACTGTGTGGCCATCACAGCAGCTGGCGAGGGTCCTGCTTCCTGCTTTCCCTCTCTTGCCTCCTCTTTTCCACCATCACTGGACAATAAAACCAACACTCTTTCCCCATCTATGTTGTGTATAAACAGAATGACACAGTGAAAAGGAGCATAAGCTTTCAGGTCACAGAGACCTTGATTCAAATCCCGGCAGGGTACTTTATGGACTGTGCTCTGGCAGGCAGGTCACGATGCCATCCGCGGGGCTGCAAGGATGCTGGAACATGATCACCAGGCCTCTGCTGCTGAGTGGGTGCCCAGACAGCACTGGGAACTCAAATGTCCAGCCCAAGATACTGGGCTCTCTGGTGACTTCGTTTCAGAGGGGACAGATATAAAGCTCACAGAATGGCAATGCTGGACAGTGATGCCAACTCCAGGTAAGCACCCACAGGTAGAGTGTAGTCAGCCGGTCTGTGGTTGGAGGTGCACAGTAAATACCAGATAAATGCTTGGGCCAGCCTGGTTCCCCATTCCCCTCTCTAGTAGTTACCACTTGAATACAAAGTCACCTTAAGAAATCTGCCCCTATAGCCACTTCTTACCTGCCCCCCTTGGGTGCAGTCAGGGTACCTTGCCCACACATCCCCCTGAATGCGTCCACGGGGCAGGGGGATGTCAGCCAGCCCTCACTCCTTTTCTATCCAGCTGTAAGATTGGGAATGCTTGTCTGCGTCTTTTTTGTTTTGTAATCATCCCTCAGAAGTTTCGAGACAAAAAAATAAATCTTGGGTCAGTGGTCTAAATAAAGCCAACTGTAAGCCCTTAAATCAACATGGTGTAAGAAGTCCAGTGTGCAAGTGTTAAATCATTTTTAAAAGTATCTAATGCCCAGTGCTGTCATCAGAATTCACCTCCTGCCACGTGAGCCCTCCTGTTCTTGTGGATAATCTTCCCACCAGCCTGTGTGGCCTGGTCACAGCCCACAAGGCATCATTCATACCTGCACCAGGGCCTTGGCAAACAGTGCCAGACAGAATCAGGTAAGGGACCCGCTCTCAGGGGCTTTACCTGAGTCTGGGGTGAGGAGTCACACAGAAATGTAAAGGGAACATGAGTACTAGGTCGCCTTGCCACAGGGATGGGATCAGATGAGGGAACACAGGGCAGACCCCTCAGATGGGATGCCTGAACTGAGCTCAGAACACAGGGTGGAGGAATTGAGGCCAGAGGGAACTCAAGGGTGGGCTGCAACCTTCTGAAGAGGCTCTGAGTGGAGCTGCCAAAGAGAGCACTGATTTGAAGAAAGAAACAGATATTCCTGTGTGGCACCAACCTGGGTTGGCATTGGTTTCAGGGGGATTTCTGATCACTCCTTTCTGCTCGCAGCTCTGTCCAACTGAGCATCTTTTGTCTAGAATCAGAGATGCCCATCTCACTCATCCTGTCCCCGCCCAAGTCTCTTTTCTTCCTTTGGCTGGTTCTGATGATGAACCCCATGAACTGTAACATGTTTTGACAATCTCTGAATGAGATAATAGTGCAGGAGACTCTTTTTTTTCTCTTCAGCAATTCTAAACAGAAACACAAAAGGAAAACTCGGAGCTGCTGTTGCAAACCTCAGAGCTATAATGAGGTTGGGGCCCAGGTTCTGTCTTCCAGATCCTGCATGTGTCCCATTTCCCACCTTCACTGCAGCCTCTGAGGTAGATCCATGGAGCCAGTGGTCCAGAGACCCCTACTTGAAACACAGGGGCAGCAGTAACAGAAGGAGTGGGAGGAGGATGGAATCAAGAGCCTGAATCCCACACTCCATTTCAAGTTCTCTTGCTAGTTCTGAACAATCCTTTCCCCTTTCTGTACAATAAGCAAGTAGGTTCTGACAGGCTCTAAAATCCCTTCTGGAACATTGATTTAGAATTGTATCAGTCTTTGAAATCCCCAATACAAATACAGATGCAAGCGATTGACTGGCGACTAATTAGGAATCTTAAAAGGAACACAGCATTGCCTTTCTTCATCCTTTCTGCTATTTTCTGTCTTCCCTAAGAATGTAAGTCATTATTTTTGAGTTAATTAATGCACTGGCAACTTTACTATTCTCTTAAGGCATGAACAATCTTTTTGAACTTTATAGATTTTATAGTTATTATTGCAGGATTTTTGCAAATGTGAAGAAAAAAAAACGCATTTACTTTGTCTTTAGTAGAGGCCTAATATAAATTCATGATTAAATTCTCTTCCAAACGAATAGCCACAGAGCCTCAGTAATGAACATTAACCCTTCCACTGTCCTCCACCTAAAGTGTGTAATCCCATAGTTCAAATGTCATTATATGTGTCTACAGGGAGCCGTGGAGAATTCTCCAGCTCAAGAGTGAAGAAGAAAATGCCAACTTAGGGCTACTAGTTCGTCAAGATGAACACAATCATTCTCAGTTTCATACTGTTTTTCCTTTACAAAGTCAGCAAAGAAAATTTCATCACTAAAATATACTTCCCAAGTACTTTTGTAATACATTCATTTTTGTTGTTTTATTAAATGCAGATTGGAAATCTTGTATCCTATGATATTGCTTTTTTTAATGTGTGCATGTGGTTCCATTAAGAAAGAAGATTTATCAGTAGTTTCGTCAAATGTATGTGGCCCAGAGAAAATGTTTCAAAGAAAGAAAAATATATCACCTCCCCACACACGCTGATGCCTGTGGTTTCCACCTGCTGCTAATAGCCAACAGACAGTGCTCATTCTTCATCTCAAGCTACACTGACTTAGTTCTCTATGTTCTAGGCACTTGGAACAAGGGGGAAAATAAAGTGCTTCTGATCTTGTGATGCAAACTGACATGATGCATTTCAATAATTTAAAAAAAAATCTCCCTAAACAATTTTATTTATTTTTATTTTTTCATTCTAAAGATGTGAGGTATAATTCAGATTTAGGTGTACAAGTGGTCATAGTACAGGTAAAGTTTGGGCCTCCCTTTGGTCCCCACTTCACCTGGTACCCTTATTTATGTTATGTGTACCCCCTTCCTCCCCTAGCAATGTATCACGACTGCCAATCCCTTTCTTATCGTATTATGTCTATGTTAGGATCCACTTATGAGAGAGAACATGTGGTACTGAGTTCTTTGTTTCTGTGATAGATCACTGAGTATGATAGACCCTGAATCCATCCAAGTTGCTGTGAAGCCCATAATTTTGTTCTTCTTTATGGCTGCATAATATTTCATCATGTATCTGTACCACATTTTTTTTAATCCAGTCCAGTTTCAATGGGCAGTTTGGTTGATGCCATGTTTTTGCTGTTGTGAATAGCGCTGCAATAAATGTTTGTGTGCAGCTATCTTTTCTGAGTGATTTAAGGTCCCCTGGGTATATTCCCAAAAGGAAGATTGCTGGGTTGTATGGAAGGTCAATTTCTAGTTTTTTTTAGGAATTGCCACACTGTTTTCCATAGAGGTTGAACTAGTCTGCACTCCCAACAGTGTAGAAGCATTCCCCTTTCTCCACATCCTTGACAGCATCTGTTGTTGTTTGTTTTATTAATGATGGCCATTCTTACTGGGGTTAGGTGGTATCTCAATGTGGTTGTGATTTGCATTTCTTGGATGATTAGAGAGGCTGAGCAGTTTTTCAAGTGTCTGTTGGCTGCTTGTATGTCTTCTTTTGAGAAGTGTCTATTCATGTCTTTTGCCCACTTTTTAATGGGGCTGTTTTTTTTCCTTTTGGCTCATTTGAGTTCCTTGTAGATCCTGGATGTTAGGCTTTTGTCAGATATACAGTTGGCAAATATTTTTTCCCATTCTGTGGATTGTCTTCCTGCTCTCTTGATGGTTTCTTTTGCTTTGCAGAAGTTTTTCAGTTTGATGAGGTCTCCTGCATTTTCTAAGATTCTTAACATTTGACGTTTTATGTTTAGGTCTTTGATCCGTTTGGAATTGATATTTGTGTATGGTGATAGGTAGGGGTCCTGTTTCATTTTTCTGCATGTGGTCAGCCAGTTTTCCCAGCACCATTTACTGAATAGGTTCTCCTTTCCTCAGTGGTTGTTTCTGGAGGTTTTGTCAAAGATGAGTTAGTTGAGAAATCGAAGTTTTGCTTCTGGAATCTATAACTTGTTCCATTGGTCTATATGCCTGTTCTTGTACCAATACCAGGTTGTTCTGATTATTGTAGCCGTATAATAAAATTTAATGTCTAGAAGTGTGATACCTCCTGCTTTGTTTCTTTTGCTAAGAATTGTTTTGACACTTTGTGGTTGTTTAAGTTTCCATATAAATTTTTGTATTGTTGTTTCCAGGCCTGAGTAGAATTATGTTGGTGGTTTAATGGGTATTGCGTTGAATCTACAGATTGCCTTTCGCAGGAAGTACATCTTAACACTGTTGATTCTTCCAATACGTGAGCATGGAATATTTTGTCCATTTGTTTGTGTCATCTTTGACTTCTTTGAACAGTTTTGTAGTTTTTGTTGTACAGGTCTTTCACTTCTCTGGTTAGGAAGATGCTGAGGTAATTCATTTTGTTGTGGCTATTGTGAGTGGAATGGTGCTTTTTATTTGTTTCTCTGCCTGCTTGTTGTTGATGTATAAAAATGCATCCCCAAATAATTTTAAACAGCTATGCCCCTCCTTCCATTTTTAATCGACATGTGAAAATTTCCATCACAAGTTCAGTTGCAATAGATGTAAATTTAAATTGCGCTTTGTGCTGTAAGTATGGGTATTTTAAAAATAAATGTTTTATCAATAAAAATATAACCAAAGGAATCTAAATATCACAGCATTTTCATGCTCATACCCTTTCTGTAAAAGTGAGTGAAGTAGTTCTTCCTTTATCAGGGAGCATTTTAGAGCATATCTCTTCTTTCTTGAGTTCATTTTATTTTACTACCCAACAGAAGTTCATTGTAACTAAATGTACTTTATGTTTATGAGATTTTTTAAATTGATCACTCTTTCCTATAATATGTATATGAATTAAAATTTAATTTTTACTTTCTCTCACCATAGGTAATAGTGTTAAATTCTTTTGTATACTGTTATCATTGGGATAATTCATCTGAAACAGCCAACAAAAACTGCATACATATTCTGGAAACTTTAACATTTGTTAAACAAAAAGGTAAAATGTCATTGGAAATACATTTCTTAATGGGATAAATGAGACTTTTTCAATTAATTTCTTAAAGATGATTGGATTATTTATTGCTAGAATGAGGCAGGGTTTGGCATACATTCAGTTCATATTTTTCACTCTTGTAGATTAAAGCACCAGAAAACCGTGTTCACATAGTAATCTAGGGAATTTTGTTATAGTTACATTATTCCATTTGGTTTTTTAAAACTTTTCCTCTGATAGATGTCAAAAGTTACTTAATCGATCTGTCACAAAAATTATGCTTATATGATCTATAATCTGGCAACTCAATTAGGTCCTTTGTCAATTTGGTCAGAAAGAAAAATTGGAAAACCACCTGATGTTCAAAGGATTTACCCCCAAGTTATTAGAGTTATTTATCTGCTCAACCTTTTCTCCTTATCTCCATTTGTTATTCTGCTTGGTATTGGGAATAAGGTTTGTCCACCTCAGGAAACTGCATACCAGTGAGAATCCTGATGAGAAATAGGCATGTCCATCTTTTGTGAGAGAGGAGAACATTTGCAAAACTGGTGCTAGGGATAAGACTTGGAATGATGCTGGCCACAGGAGTGCTCAGGGACATCATTTCTAGGGAATAACACACATAAAGGCATAACACCTGGAAATAGATTCTCTTGCAACGCCCTGCTGCTCTCCAGGAAAATGCACATCCAGTATAAACTCGTAGATATACACAATATACTTCAGTCAAGTTAAAGGTGAAGTGGTGGAGTACATGGAGAATGCTACAGGAACACAGAAGTGAGGTCACTCATTCTAATTAGAGAAGACAGGAAGGTAACCATTGAACTCAGTCTTGAAGCAAGCATGATTTTGGCAGAGAGAGGGCAGTTGAATGGAAAGTGGGCAGAAGCACAGAAACACAAGGCTGCATGGGAAACATCAAATACGTTGAATGGCTGGAATCCCTTGTGTCTTGTGTTATGTATGTGATGGTATCTGTGTGCATATGTGTACAGATGTTCAGGCGAGAGGGTGTGGGAAGGCTGGATTTAGGATTAGCCTTTGAGGGACCCTCTGCCACCAGTATCATATGGATTCTGCCCTGACCAGGGGCCTCCAATTTTGCTTTCCTCTTTTTCTCTAATTGATTCCTTAGGCATAGTTTCCTCAAAGTGAAGTTTACTCGTTCATTCCTCTTTACAACACAGCCTTTTTAGTTTGATGGGCACTATTTAACAATTCATATATATGCACTTGTCAGAAATGTCCCATAGACCTGGGCTCCTCAAAGATACAGCCTGATGAAGGTAACAAATAAAACCAGTTGACTCTGGAGCACTACTACGTACACATTTTTACCTTTTCAATAAGGCAGAATAATGAAGACTTGAAAAGCATTTATGGTCTAAAAATAGACTGGGGTTCTCTCAAGAGTCAAGTAATGTATTCTTAGTATGTCAACTCCCATTTCTTCACTGCCTGAATCATAACTCTAGACCTAGAATATCCTAATATGTCTGTTAGATTCTCTGGGAAGAGAAAAATCCAATTTATTCCATCACAAGACAACTATATGACAATTGCTGTTCTTTAAAGAACATACAGGAAACAGCTGCTGCTTTTGTCTGCCCAGGACTCTCTCTCAGTTTAGTGTTTAGTGTACTCCGCCTTCTTGTAGGTAACCCATTTCTCATTATGATCTCGATAAGTCTGTCTTCCCCTAGCTACCCCTGGCCACAGGGTTAGGCATATGATGATACAAAACCTGGCCAATCTGAGCCCATGGATGCAGTAAGTATATGTCCTAAGATGGACCAATTGAAGCCCTCCTCAAGAACTTTCCATCAGAGCTGCTGGGAAAGATGGTCTCATTGGGCTGGAATGAATGGATTGGGTAAAAGTTTTAGATAAATGGCAGCCATTTGAACCAGCACGTGGAAGAGTTTTCCACTGGTTGGAGAGGAACACAACCCCATGTCAGTGTTTCAGTTCCTGGAACATAGGATTTGTGCTTCAAATTGCCAGTTATGTGAGCTAACGCCTCCCTCGTCCCACCCCAACACACAAAAAACCCCATTTTACTTAACTGGTTCAAGACATATTTATCTTTCTTGAAGCTAAATAGTCCTGACTTAAACATGTCTAAATTTCTTAGATTTTGCACATATATTAATTTTATATTATCTTGTTTTTATTATAGGAGACTTCATTTAAAAGTTATATTAAATTGGACAGCTACACATCATGTCTTTCCCTCTCTTAGATTTATTTTCCATTATTTGGATTACATGCTTGAGTATGATCTAATTTAGGATGGTATATACTCTAGAAGCTCTATTATGCCTGAAGATTGGCTTCATTTAATCCTCATACTTGACTACCAGTGTGGCTAAATCAAAGCAAGACTCAGAGGAAAGTCCTTCTTCCTCATGGCTATTCTTAGCTCCCCTGTTTCCAGCATCTGGCATCATGAGAACATGTATGACAGCATGATTTCTTTCCAGTTATGTGGAATCTAGCTCTAGAAGCTAGTAAGATTTTCCTCTCTATCCACTGATGTAAAAAATTTTACTGAAATATGTATGCTCCTAATGATGTTCATTTAATTTCCAAGACTATTTTGATGTTTGTTTATTGATTTTTCAATAATAGTCTGCTTCTATTTTGTGTATGTGAAAAATCTATTAAAATTTTCTGAGGCAACAGCTAAAAACATTTATTTATTTATTTATTTATTTTTTTTGAGTTGGAGTCTAACTCTGTCACCCAGACTGGAGTGCAGTGGCCGCTCCTGGCCACCGCAGCCTTGACCTGCTGGGCTCCGGTGATCCTTCTGCCTCAGCCTTCCAAGTAGCCGAAATTACAGGCATGCGTTACCACGCCCAGCTGATTTTTTTGATTTATTGTAGAGATGAGGTCTCGCTGCCCAGGCGGGTCTCGAACCCGCGGGCTCAGACAATCCACTCACATCAGCCTCCCAAAGGTGCGGGATTACAGGCTGAGCCACCAAGCCCGGCTAAAAACATTTATTTTAACAATTTTTTTTTTAAATTGCCATCACCAATTTTATTTATTTACTTATTTATTTCTTATTAATCAATATTTTTTATTATGATATCTTGGGGTACAGTTAAGGGTTAGGTATACAAATATGCTTCGTTCAGGCACCCTTGTTGATAAGAGGTGTCTCCCCATCCCTAGACAGATATTTACTACTGTCAATCCCATCTCCCTTCCCCTCGCCCCCCCATAGTTTCCCACCACTGTCAGTCATTTTCTTATAGTATTATGTTGGATGTACAAGGTCCACTATATAAGTGAGGACATGTGATACTCAGATCTCTGTTTCTGTGAGAGGTCACTCAGTATTATAGACTCTAGTTGCATCCAGGTTGCTGTGAAATTCATGATTTTGTTCTTTTTTATGGCTGCATAGTATTCCATCATGTATATGTACCACATTTTAAAAATCTAGTCCTCTTTTGATGGGCAGCATGGTTGATTCCAAGTTCTCACCATTGTGAACAATGCTGCGATAAACATATGTGTGCAGGTATCTTTTCTATAGAGTGATTTGAGTTCTTCAAGGTATATTCCCAGTAGGGAGCTGGTTGCAGGGTCATATGGGAAGTCAATATTTAGAGCTTTTAGGAATCGTCATACTGTTTTCCATAAAGGTTGCACTAGTTTGCACTCCCACCAACAGTGTAGAAGTGTTCCCTTTTCATCAGCAACTGTTATTTTTTGAGTTATTGATAATTGCCATTCTGACTGGAGTTAGGTGGTATCTCAGTGTGGTTTTGATTTGCATCTCCCTGATTATTAGTGAGGTTGAACATTTCTTCATGGGTCTATTGGCTGCTCGGATGTCTTCCTTTGAGAAGTGTCTGTTCATATCTTTTGCCCATTTTTAATGGAGTTGTTTGTTTTTTTCTTTTCGGCACATTTGAGTCCCTTGTAGATCCAAGATGTTAAGCCTTTGTCAGACCTGGAGTTGGCAAATACTTTTTCCCAGTCTGTAGGCTGTCTCCCCACTTTCTTTATGGTTTCTTTGGCTTTGCAGAAGCTTGTCAGTTTAATGAGGTCCCACTTGTCTATCTTCTCTCTTATGGCTTGTGGGTTTTGGGTTTTGTTCAGGAATTGGATGCCAGTTCCAATTTCTATGAGGGTATGTCCTTGATTTTATAAGGTTCTTATGGTTTGAGGTTTTACATTTAGGTCTCTGGTCCATTTAGAGTTAATTTTTGTGTATGGGGATAGATAGAGGTCCTGTTTCAATCTTCTGCATGTGGTCAGCCAGTTTTCCCAGCACCATTTACTGAATAGGTTCTCCTCTCCCCAGTGGTAGGTGGTGGAGGCTTTGTCAAAGATGAGTTGGTTGAGAAATTGAGGTTTTGCTTCTGGAATCTCAATTCTATTTCATTGGTCTATATGCTTGTTCCTGTACCAATACCAAGCTGTTTTGATTATTGTTGCTTTATAGTAAAGTTTGAAGTCTGGTAATGTGATACCACCTGCTATGGTTTTTTTGCTGAGGATTCTCCTGGCTATTCTTGGTCGTTTGTGTTTCCATATGAATTCCTGTGTTGTTTTTTCTAGGTCTGAGAAGAATGTTGCTGGTAATTTGATGGGTATTGCATTAAATCTGTAGATTGCCTTAGGTAAGATGGACATCTTCACAATGTTGATTCTTCCAATCCATGAGAATGGGATATTTTTCCACTTGTTTGTGTCATCTTTGATTTCTTTGAGCAGTGTTTTGTAGTTTTCATTGTAAAGGTCTTTCACATTTCTGGTTAGGAAGATGCCAAGGTATTTCATTTTTTTGTGGATATTATGAATGGAATTGTGGTTTTTATTTGAGTTTCTGTTTGCTTATTATTGGTGTAAAGAAACATGGTTGTCTTTTGCACATTTATTTTATATCCTGAGACTTTGCCTAAGTCCTTTATCAGTGTAAGGAGGTTTTTCACAGATTCTCTTGGGTTTTCAAGGTACATGATCGTGTCATCTGCATAGAGAGATAGCTTGACTCCCTCTTTTCCTATTTGGATACCCCTGATTGCATTCTCTTCTCTGATTGCTCTAGCCAGGACTTCCAATACTATATTGAACAGGAGGGGAAATAGTGGGCATCCTTGTCTTTTTCCAGTTTTCAGGGGAAATGGTTCCAGTTTTTGTCCGTTTAGGAGTATGCTGGCTGTGGGTTTCCCGTAGAGGGCTTTTACTATCTTGAGGTATGTTCCATGTATGCCTAGATGTTCGAGGGTTTTTATTAAGGAAGGGTGCTGGATTTTATCAAAAGCTTTTTCTGCATCTAATGATATAATCATGTGGTTTTTGTCTTAACATCTGTTGATGTATTTAATTACATATATGGTTTTACAAATGTTGTACCAGCCTTGCATCCCAGGGATGAAACCTACTTGATCATGATGGATGATTTCTGAGATGTGTTGTTGAATCCGGTTTGCTAGGATCTTGTTGAGAATTTTAGCATCTATGTTCATCAAAGATATTGGCCTGTAGTTCTCTTTCTTTGTTGGGTCTTTACTTGGCTTGGGTATCAATGTGATGTTAGCTTCGTAAAATGATTTGGGGAGAGTTCCATCTTTCTCAATCACCTGGAATACCTTCAGTAGGATTGGTATCAGCTCCTCCTTAAATGTCTTGTAGAATTCTGCTGGAAAGCCATCTGGTTCAGGGCTTTTTATGGTAGGTAGTTTTCTTATTACATAGTCAATTTCCTTGATTATTATTGGTCTATTTAGGGTCTCAATTTCTTCTTGTTTCAACCTAGGCAGGTTGTGTGATGACAGAAAGTCCTCCATTTCCAAGAGGTTTTCAAGTTTGTTTCCATACAAGTGTACATAGCAGTCTCTAATGATCTTTTGCATTTCTTCAGAATCAGATGTGACTTCATCTTTTGTGTTTCTGATTGTGTTTATTTGGGCTTTTTCTCTCTTTTTCTTGGTCAGTCTAGTCTAGCTTATTTATCCTTTCGAAGAACCAGCTTTTTGTTTCATTGATTTTTTTGTATTATCTTTTTGTCTTCTATGTCCTGGATTTGGGCTTTTATTTTGGCGATCTGGATTCTTTTGCTGAAATTAGTTTTTTTTGTGGTCTTGCTTTTTGCCATCACCAATTTTAAGTGAACGGTTCAGTGGTAATAAATACACTTATATCCTTTTAAAACATATTTATTTTAAAATTCTGTTCTATTTCCTAAGTTAGCTCTACTTTCTTTGAAATAAACTCCTCTAATCAGTTTGTTGTCATTCTTACATGAACTTAAAAAAAAATTGCTTAGTGACTCCTGGTTGCTTTTCTTGTGTTTAAGTGAGCATCAGCAATGATATGTTGTGATCACTGCTGCTCCTTACTATGAAACAGAAGGTCTAGTGACAGCAGCCCTGGGTGCAGTACATGGACCAGGACTGGGCTCACACAGTTCCATAGAGATAGAGACAACACTCTGCTTTCTGGGACTAGGACTCTGTTTGGACAGCATGGCTAGTTTTTGTCAGTAGTCCCAGTGCTGGCTTTGGCTGATGGTGCTTAGACTCAGTTCCGGCACTTTTAAATTAAAGTTTCATTTTGTTTTTTGTGCCTTTGGAAATGCAGAGAAATAGGATTTCTCCTCTATGCTGATGTTATGGCTTTAAGAATGTCTGAAATATTAGACAATTGGCTAATTATTATCAGATAGGATAGCTCAACAATGATGTTTGAAAATTGTATAATGAAGGCTTGGTTTTGATATTTTGCAGCATTCACATAGATAGCATTTACCTGCTCGCTATTTAATCCACATGCCCCCTGCAGTGTGGCAATCATTACTGCAAATGATAAAAGAAGCCCCAGTCAACTGATTATCTCACCTGTCCCTGAGGATATGTGTGGTAGAAACATACTCTACGGGGTTCATAAAAGGGGTAAGTCCATTCAAAACCACAAAAAAATTATATTAGACAAGAGTCAAATTAGGGTTTTTTATTCAAGAAAGTAATAAATGTATCTTACTGAGAATATCTGTATTTCAACTTTTCAAAGCCAAGAGATGCACTTCCAAGTTCTGTGGAAAAAATCTGGGTTCCATTTGTCTGGGGAATCTCAATATATTTGAAACAATTTCTTGAGAAAAAACCTTCAGTCCTTTACTACACATTCCTGGGACCTCACATTTGAAGGGCGCAGGAAATTCGGGGTGTTGGATGGTGGTCCCCACTGGCAAGAACAAAGCTGGTGTGTAAGTTTACATGGGCAAAATAGAAACCTTGTCTAGTATATTGAAGCACATGAATTTTATTTAATCTACACCTCAGAAAATTTGATGTTTAGGAACTTGACAAGTTGCCAGGGGTCTCAGTCTCCAATTGATGAGCTTCAGGTCTGGCATAAAGCAAGAGTGAGTCATCTACCATTTGAGACAGGTGATCTAAGAAAAAAAAGTGCCCATTTCCTCTGCAGGTTTCTTCAAAGTTCTATCCTTTTATCATTAGAACCCTAGAGAACAAAGTACGTGGCCTACTTTTCCTGAGCTTTCTACAGCAAACTACTCAGCCACTATCCTCAATATGAATTTAACATAAAAATGATCAAGTTCATTAAATGAGTGCTCTTTGGCCCAGTATCCTCCCTGACCCCTTTGCCTTGGTTCCCAAGAAGGTCAGGACCAAGTTGTGTCTTTATTACCACTTTTGTCCAGGTCCCCCCTTCTTCTTCTTTTCCATCACACATATCTCTGAGCTCTCTCCTAGCTTTGTATTTAAAGAAAATTTATGTTTTAAATACAGCATCATTAATATATTTTTATTCCCAATCATTTAAAATAAAACTTACTACTTTTTCTAGACTTCTGTAATTTGAATGATACTAAAAAGCTGCCTCAAATCCCCTTTGAAATTCCCTGTGATTTAAACTGGAAATAAAATAGATCCCTTATGTATGATAAGAAAGAAAAGGGGTTTGGCCATTCTCTTGCCTGACCTGAGGCTGGCAGCAAGCCCCAGATAAGCCTGTGTGCTTCCCCACACAGCCCTCGTCATTGCTATCCAGGTTCAAAACCCTATCCTCCCTTGGAGCAGCCCAGGAGAATTGTACAGGATGAAGAGAGACCTGGGGCAAGACAGCCTCTGGAAGCCCAAGGAGAAGGCTACATCTAAGATCTCAAGGTTGGCTGTTAGACACATTTTGAACTTGGTTTTCAGAATGTATCCTTCTCTTTCCCCTTGAAGGCCCTCATCTTCCTGTGAGGGCTGCTCAAGCCCTCCCTCCTTCATGAAACTGACTTCTCTGACCATGCTCAGAGGCTCAGCTTGTCATCCCAGCAGTTTGGGAGGATGAGACAAGTGGATTGCCTGAGACCAGGGCTTCGAGACCCACCCGGGCAACTTGGCGAGACCTCATCTCTACAATAAAGCAAAAAATTAGCCAGGCATGGTAGCGTGGGCCTGTAGTTCCAGCTACTTTGGAAGGCTGAGTCGTACGGATCACCGGAGCCCAGCAGGTTGACACTGGGGTGGTCATGAGAGTGCCCCTGCACTCCAGCCTGGGCGACAGAGTAAGATTCCAACTCAGAAAACAAAAAAACAAACAAAAAAAGAAATTGACTTCTCCACGACCCCAGCCTACACTCCTTGCCTGGACCACGAGGCCCACACTGCTCCTTTCTGTTGCCCTGATAGTGTGTCATTCCAGCTTGGCACTGAGCCCCTCAAAGGTTGAGTGGAAACAAACCTCTTACTGCCCTACCTATGCGACTGGATTCCTCTAAGGTCTTAGAGAAGAAGACATGAGGTGGCATTTCTGATAGAGCCAGCAGGGCACAGAGCCAATGCTCAGTCATGGCAGCTATGATGGCCACAGTTAGGCTGTGCCTCGCCAGCTGGCTGGCACAAACATCTCAATTCTCTGAGAATGATGGTCCTTGTACTTGGGCTGCATCAGAATCCCTGGAGGTTTCTTAAACTCAAGGTTACCCAGCTGTCCCTATCCCCCCAAGAGTTTGTGATTTGGTGGGTCTGTGGCAGGGCCCAAGGGCTGCATTTTACTAGTGTTCCAAGGGATGACACTGCTGACCTCGCTTGGGAAGGGCTCCCTTCAACGCCACACCTGTGTTACCTGGCTAGCTGGTTACCTGGCTCTTCTTCCCCATGCTGAACTGTAGCTAAGAATTAGCTACACTGAAGTTTTGTATCCTCGTGTGGTTTTCTGTCCTTCTCTTACTAAAACCTACTTCCTGTCATATTTCAAAGACAGCCAGGTCTCCAACAACAGGCACTGGAGCTAATGAACCAGGACAGTTTCTAAAACCCACCTGCAGTCCTAACTCTCAAAGCACAGGGGTATTTTCTTCTTTCTGAAATGAGCAGATTCCACTTCCCATCTCAATGCTCTTGAGAAGTTGTCCCCAAATGCCCTCAACCAAGTTAAAAGTGACATTTCCCTCTAGACAGTAGAGCTGACATAACTGTGAAAACTGTATTAGAATCCTTTTAGAAAGACAGAATGAGGAAGTGGTTTGCAGGAATAAAACACATTCTAAATGTTTGTAAAATATGCCCAAAACAGGAGAAAAGAAATAACAAGGGGGGGCGGGGTGATGAAGAGTCATGGGGCAGGAGAGCTGAGCGGGGCAGGAGCCCCTGCGGTCTGCGTTGGAGGCAGGCAGTATCTCATCCCCAGGATGGAAGCATAATGGATTCCGAGACACTGGGGAAAATAGACAGAATACAGTAGAGACTCCAAAGTCCCAAGTCCTGAAGCTAGCAAGGCGTGCCTCTCAAAGTTGCCTGATAGTGTTAATGCGTAGTTGTCAAGGACTGTCTGTCTTATGTTTCTGCATTAGCACCCACACAGCCCCATCCATTTAGCTGGCCAATTTGATCATTTTTGCCTTATTAATTATTTGTATAAATTGCCTGAAGTTTGGGACACTGAATAGCACAGACGGTGAAGATGACTTATTCAAACCGTCACTTGGTTCTGGACTCATGAATCAAACTTATCTTTTAAGATTGAAAAGATACTCTGGGTGCAGTGGCTCTAGCCTGCATCCCAGCACTTTGGGAGGCTGAAGTGAGAGGATTGCCTGAGCCCCGTGGGTTCGAGACCAGCCTGGGCAACATGGTGAGACTTCGTCTTTACAGTAAATCTAAAAATTAGCCGGGTGTGGTAGTGCACGCCTGTAGTTCCGGCTACTTGGAAGGATCGCTGGAGCCCGGCAGGTCGACGCTGGGGTGGCCATGAGAGCGCCACTGCACTCCAGCCTGGGCGATGGAATGAGACACCAACTCAAAAAAAAAAAAGAAAAGAAAAGAAAAGAAAAGAAAAGATACTCGGGTGCTTGTTTCAAGATCAATTCCCTTCTAAGTAATTTCAGAAATCACAAAATTCTAACCATAAAAAGTAAGAGGAGAAAAGCTAAGCAACTAATGACTATGCTTGAATACCAAGCTCTTCTGAGACACATACACACACACACACACACACACACACACACACACACACACAAACACAGTGAAATCCTTAGAGTGGTCTCCGCTTATCCAAGGCTTCGCTTTCTGCAGTTTCTTACTGTGATCAACCAATATCCAAAAATATTAGCTGAACAATTTTCAGGAATAAACAATTCATCAGTTTTAAATTGTGCACCTTTCTGAGTCTTCTGGTGAAATCTTGCACCATCCCTCCCTGTCCCACCTGGAACTGAAAACCTCTTTTTGTCTAGTGGATCCACACTGTGCTCCTGCCTGTGGGTTACTTAGTAGCCATCTTGGTTATCAGACTGACTGTCATCATATTACAGTGCTTTGTTCAAAGGACCTTTAACTGTACTTAAAAATGCCTTCAGGCCGGGCTTGGTGGCTCAGCCTGACAACCCAGGACTTTGGGAGGCCAAGGCAAGTGGATTGCCTGAGCCTGCGGGTTTGAAACCAGCCTGGGCAACTTGGCGCGACCTACTCTCTACAATAAAAATTTAAAATTAGCTGGGCGTGGTAGTGTGCACCTGTAGTTCTGGCTACTTGGAAGGCTGAGGTGGAAGGATCGCTGGAGCCCAGGAGGTCGACGCTGGGGTGGCTGTGAGTGTGTCACTGCACTCCAGCCTGGGCGAGGCTCCAACTCAAAAAAAAAATGGCTTCAAAGTACAAGGGTAGTAATGTTGGTATGTTGTTATAATTGTTCTATTATCAGTTATTGTTGTTAATCTCTTACTGTGCCTAATTTATAAATTAAACTTTGTATAGGGATAAAAGGTATATGTAGGGCTCAGTACTATCTGAGGTTTCAGGCATCTCCTAGAGTCTTGAAACATATCTCCCTGTGAATAAGGGGGGGCTACTGTACCTAAAAGTTCCTCAAATATAGTGTGGTTAGCAGAAAAACAGTGAAAAGTAACCCCCTGGCTTCTCCCTAGAGACCCCCTAACAGTCCAGCTTGCCCTGGTAATGTGTATCTGCTTCTAACAATGATAAGAATCAGCATCAGGGCCCCTCATTTTGGGAACACGTATGGCCTCATCCAGAGTCAACAGACTACACAGCCAGTAAATTAAATGTTTTGCACACAAACCACCTGTCTAACTCACAATTATGGTGGCCCAAAATAACTCGGCTTTATTGGCCAGAAAACACTCACCTCAGCAAAACCCACCGATACCCAAAATAACCTACATGAGATGCTGAGGCTCCTGCCTCAGGCTTTCAGGGCCAGTCCCAGGGACTGAACGGTGGATGCTGTCGCCATTTTACACTCCAGTTCCTGGAAGGATGGATAGCCACACCCCTACCTTGTCCACTCCACTTAGGGTTAGACACATCTTCACTATGGCCACATCTTACCAGGGGTTTCCTATTAGGATTGTCTTGGATTTCAAAATAAAGTCTATTTTCTTTTGCATGCAAAATCAGGAAAACACACACATTCGGAATGAAAACCACTCAATCCCAAGATAACCACGACACATTTGGTTGCCATTTTGGGAGTCTTATTTTTTAAGAAGCTTTTTAGGATAAATGTATAACACAATTCCTTCAGTGTGTGAAGATAGATGCACCACCTGACTATAATGTTTATGTGCTCACTTTATACCCAACAGATTCAATGCAAGGATTTTCCCCACGTTTCGTGTCCATTTAAGCAATGATGTAACATTGTGCGCACTCAGCTGTGGCCTCCACCAAACGAGTGTCTGCGGGCTTTGGCTTTCTCATCTGCGAAATGGGGGTAAGAACAAGAGTGGTCACTCACTCAGGGAGCAGCCTGCAGCCTGTGCAATAATGCAGGGAAGCCTGAGGACAGTGTGTGGTCAGACTGGAAGCCCCATGTTGCGAACTGTGAGGATGTGTAGGTTGTTGTTATGGTGAGCTGCTATCAGTTGGCAGGCGGGTCCTCGAGTAAGGTCATGTCATTCAGCATCCTTCATTGTAAAGGATGAGAAAAAATATTGGTCCTGGGGCCACTGTCTGTGTGGGGTGTGCACTTTCTCCCCAGGTCCATTGTGGGTTTCCTCCGAGCACACTGGTTTCCTCTCGCATCCCAAAGCTGTGTTTGTTGGGTTCTTTGGGGCTCCTGGACCGTCCAAGTCTGAGTGAACATGTGTGAAGGCACCTTGTGATGGGATGGCAACCTGGTCAGGGCTGGCTTCTGCCTTGCGTCTTGCACTGCTGGCTCAGGTTCTGGTTACCTGCAACCTTGAACTGGAATAAGTGGGTAAATAATCATCCGATTTGCTTTTATTCATCTTTCTTAAATGGATGGATATCTCACATTTATTTCAGTAATTGATATTAGAAATATTTGGTCTTTATTTTGGAGTGTGGTGATGTTTTGAGACCAGAAATATGCCACAACAGCCTAACTCCTGTTTATACCTATTAGTTATGATAAAATTGGTTTCATTATCTGCCGCTTCACTTAAAGTCTCAGTTCCCAAGAACCTATTGACGACCTTAAGCGAGGACTTACTTTATAATCACTAGCAGTCTTAACATTTTGAAAAACTAAAAATTGAAGAGTGAAAATGATTACGTGGAGGCTGTAGAAAATGTAGTCTGAAGACTTTGGGGAACCCTCCCCAAGGGAGGTGCATCTCCATGCCCAGGAGGGGAGAAAGATGGGAGGAGAGTAAGCCCGTGGAATGCATCAGCTTGCAGGAGGGAGGCCCAGGCTGCAGTAGAGAAGGAGGTAATCTGTAGATCCAACAAGCCTGGCAGGGGCAGGGCAGGGCAAGGCAGGGCGGGGGCCAACCTTGCCGGTGGCGGTCCAGTGTGTGAGCACATCCCAGCCAGGCAGTGGTGGTCCAGCATGTGAGATCATCCAGCCTGGTGGCGAGGAGCTAGGGACAGCTTGCTCTGTCCTGTGTGTGCTCACGCATTCCTCTCCTGACTACCCAGCACTTGTTCTCTCTCACCCTGCTGTTAGCACCAACCAACTCCTTCTGGAAATACAGCTCAAGATTACTTCTTCTACTTTGCTATCTTTTTCTAGTCCCTGTGAGATCTGGAGTTTTCTTTTTTTTTTTTGCATTAGCCAACATGGTCCATTCTTCACTTACTGTTCATGCATTCCTCTCACTCCTCCACAGGTCCTCGATGCCCGTGCAGGCTGAAACAGAGGTGCCTTCTCTGGATTAGCCCTAGCAAAGTTCTCCACAGGCCCCCACCTTCATGATGGGCCCTGCTATAAACTGCCAGAGGCTTCCACAGGTCGATCTGATCTTGTCTTCAGGGCACACACTTTCACTGTGGCTGCCTGAAAGCCAGTGCCACCTTGGGTGTGGCAAGCACATGAATACCCACCCAGGTCTCACAATCAAATGTCTTCATAGGTCATGTCTTCTGTCTGGTTATCACAGCAAAGGGTCTCAGCTGTGGGGAATGAGTTCATGGGTCAGTGAGGTTTCCACCTGCTTCTCCTTTCTATATTTATATGCTTCTGCCAAAGCTACCACCCGTAGACCTACAGAACGCCTTACCCACTGTCATGGCATTGCTTCTGAGTCAGGAACTCACTTCACAGTCAGAGAATGCAGAGATGGGCCCATGCTCACTGGTCTTACCATGTTCCTCAGCATCCAGAAGCAGCTGGAGTCATGGAGCAAGGGAATGGCCACTGGAAGACTCAGCTGCAGAGCCAGATAGGTGGCAATACCTTTCAGGGCTGGGGCAAGGCTCTCCAGAAGGCTGTGTATGTTCTAAATCCACGCCCAACATGTGGTGCTCTTTCTCTGATGCCCAGGATTCACAGGTCCAGGAATCAAGGGGTGGAAATGGGAGTGGCATCACTCATGATTACCCCAAATGACCCATTTGCAAGACTTTGGCTTCTGGTTCTCATGACTTTTATATTCTACTAGCCTGAAGGTCTTAGGTCCAGAGAGTGAAATAATTCCAGCAGGAGGCACAACGAGGATTCCACTGGCAGGAAGTTAAGATGGCTGCATGGCCACTTTGGGCCCTTGCCTCTCCATCAACAGGCTAAGAGAGCTATGGTGTTGGCTGTGGAGTCTGATCCAGACCCCCAAGAGGAAACTGAACAACCTTTCCACAGTGGCGGTAAGGAAGAGAACGTGGGAGACAGAAGTAGTGCCAAGCCTTGTGACGAAGGGCAATGAAAAACGACAACAACCCAACCAGGCCAGGCAGGAATGAACCTGGCCCGGACCCTTCAGGAATAATGGCTTGGGTCACCTCCTCAGGTAAAGAACCCCCAGGTGTGCTTGCTGATGGCAAAGGGAATACAGAGTGGGTAGTGGAAGGAGGTACTGTAAATATCAGCCACAGACAGGTGACCACTTACAGAAAGGAGAACTGTAACTGTGATGAGTATTCCTCCTTATTTTGTTAAGTTTTTGTGATATATATATATGGTTTTTGTGTGTGTATATAACTATATATGTATTAAGCAAATATCTTTGCTTTCTCTTATTCCCATACATGTAATATAATTGACTTTCTAACAGTGTTTAATTATTGCTAATTTTACATCATAGTATTTTAAGTTACAGGATCCCAGGAGAGGAGCAAACATCACTCAAGGACTTTTTCTTTTCTTCTAGGGAAGGGACGAGTGTATTTGCAATTGTATACAGGATAGTTGTGTAGGCACGCACACACACAAACACAAAGTTCATTTCTCTCTCTCTCTCTTTCTCCCTCCCTCCCTCACCTGTGAGGGGTGGCAGGAGATCATAAAGGGGAACATGCTTGAAGGTGCAGCTGTTTCTCTGAACCTCCATAACCCCAAGCCCAAGTCAGAACACACTGTGGTTCTTCTATATGTGACCCCAGAGCTCTCCACGGGCCACAGCCCCTGGGCCACATCTTGGCTACAGGGCAAAAGACCTAAGGCAGAGCCTGGGTCTCCTGGTGCCCAGAGGCTTCCGATTAGCACCAGTGGTTTCTCTGAAGTGGCCAGCAAGAGGCCATTCCAAGTGTCTCAACTAAACTAGACCTGTTTAAGACCTGCCACATTGGCTGAGGCGTTCCTAGACAACACCACGGCTTATTTACTTGTGTATTTCATCATCACATGGAAACACGGGCACCTGCTGATTTGCAGGGGCTGGGGGAGAAAATGATCTTTCCCTTGTCAGCCAGGGGCATGGCTCAACATGCCCTTGGAGGCAGCTCTGAGCCTGTCTGTCACAGCAGTGGTGCCTGGCAGGCACCAGGGACTGCGTCTGGAAGGAGGGTGGCAGGACCAAGCCTGTTGGTCCTGGCTCAGCTGTCCTGGACGAGGTCCTGAGAGGCCCATGGAG
The DNA here is from genome assembly GCA_027257055.1 of Cephalopachus bancanus. Classification (NCBI taxonomy): domain Eukaryota; kingdom Metazoa; phylum Chordata; class Mammalia; order Primates; family Tarsiidae; genus Cephalopachus; species Cephalopachus bancanus. The sequence goes on along the minus strand of JAPVLO010000178.1, from coordinate 2,485,915 downwards.
AGCTCTGGGGTCACATATAGAAGAACCACAGTGTTTTCTGACTCCTTGACTTGCATGGGCTAAGCACCTGCAACCCAGCACCCACTGACAGAGTGAGAGGACACACCCACTGCTAGAGTACAGAGCACTGTAAGGGACTCCCCCACTCCACTTAGGGCACATCATCTTTATAAGCTGTGGAAGGCACAGTTTAAGAAGTCTTGACTGGATTCGGTGGCTCAGCCTGTCATCCCAGCACTTTGGGAGACCGAGGCGAGTGGATTGCCTGAGGCCCGCAGGTTCAAGACTAGCCCAGGCAACTTGGTGAGCGCTCGTCTCATCAATAAATCAAAAAAGTATCTGGGCATGGTAGTGTGTGCCTATAGTTCCGGCTACTTGGAAGGCTGAGGCGGAAGGATCACTGGAGCCCAGTGGGTTGAAGCTGGGGTGGCTGTGAACGTGCCAGTGCATTCCAGCCTGGGTGACGGAGTGAGACTCCAACTCAAAAAAAAAGAGCAGTCTCTCAACGGCAATATGCAGCTTTTAAAGGAAGATAGAAATAGTTCTGCATCACTTGTGTGAGTACATGAGGCAGAAAATTAAATATTTCATTCAAGGCTTCTTTGACAATAGAATCATTAGATTTTTCTGATTTTTTAAAAACGAAGGCTGGAGAGACTTCATCTCTCCAGTTTGACTGATCAGGGAACCTGACCTGCCACATCCACAGAGGTCTGGGAACATCAGGAAGAGACAGAGGCTGAGGACCAGTTGTGGCTCCCTGGGGATACAGATGAGGCCCAGAGAACCTATGACATATTACAAGAAAAGACACTATGGCACCCCACGCTTCCTTCCATGCAGATAAACTGGCGTTGCCATCTCTAACTTTTTTGAAAAAACAGAAATCAAGATTTTAATGCATAATCTGCATTTTAAATTGTGGCCATTTTAGTGATAATTAAGATTTGTTGGGTGCAAATTATTGTTCTAAATGCTTTACATGTATTTGTGGGTGGAATTTTCAAAGCTACTTTTTCTATAAAGAAGCTCAGTCACCGAGAGGTTGAGCGAGTTGCCTGAAGTTACCTGAGTGCAAGCAGCCTGGCTCAGCCCCACACCACACTCTTCTTGAGGCAAGGTGGGGCTTCCTCAGTGTCCTTCTCACCTCCTTCCCATTGCAGAGCAGTCTGGTGCCTGAGAGATGGACCCTGACCATTCAACAAGACACAGTCATCCTGTCCTTGCTGATGATTGGTCTGTGCATCCTGGCCTGAACCAACAGGTCCGTGGTACTCCCTCGGCCACGTGATTAAATCAGGAGCTCACATGTGCTTGTTTGACTGACTTCGGGTAAGTGAGCTGGCCAAACTTCTAAAGCTGCAGTTACAGAAACCCATACGTGTCCTTGTGGATTAACTCAACTTGGGTTGCTTTTTTGTGGGGTGCGGGGTGGGGGAAGGTTAGGCAGGCAAAGACATACTAACTGATTCATCAGCAATCCCACGTCTAGGTATATATTCCAAATAATTGAAAGCAGGATCTCAAAAAGGTATCTGTACACCCATGGTCACTGCAGCATTATTCTCAGTAACAGGGAGGCAGAAACAACTTAAGTGTCCATCAAAAGGTGAATGGATAAAGAAAATGTGGTATATAAAGGATTGTTATTCAGCCTTAGAAAGGAAGGGAATCCTTCATAGCCTACAATATAGCTGAATCTTGAGGAAATTATGCCAAGTGAAATGTGCCTGTCACAAAAAGACAAGCAGGGCAACAGGACACAGGGGAGCTGTTGTTCAATGAGCAGAGTGTCAGATGTGCAGGGATCTGCTTCAAAGCAATGTGAATACGCTTAACACTACTGGACTGTATATTTGAAAGCGTTAGATAGGTACAGCTTTTTTTTTTTATAAATCACAGTTTATAAGAAGTATACAAACTGATTCAGCAGCTTATTCAAACAATTTCAAAAGTCTTCCACGGGCTGAGAAAAACGAGTTAAAGCCAAACACAGAGGCCGCCAGGTCTCCTGGGCCCTTCTGCCTGGGAAGTACGCAACACCGTCTGTGGCTGACAGCTCATATCTGGGTTTGGTTTCCTCAGAAGCCCTATTAGTTGGGAGATGCCAGTGACAACATGGCAAGCTTTAAGATAGATAGAATTCATTACATTAGGACTGTGTGAACACTGGCTTCAGGAGGAACATTTAGAAGTCAGCACACATAAAGCATCTTCACAGCACTCCAACAAGCACACGCAAGAGAGCTGATTATGAATCATCTCCAGAGCCTCAATATTTCAGAGGTAGGTAAGACACAGATGGGTTTCACGTACGTGAGCGTGTGTGTGTGTGTGTGTGTGTGTGTGTGTGTGTGTGTGTACAGACGCATCCACCAATGCTTAAAGATCCAAGTGAAGGCTAAGAGGCACCTGGGGAAATGGGGAGGGGGAAGAGAACAGGAACACTTGCTGTCCCAGCTGAGTAGAAATTGCAGCCCTCGCTTGTCCACAGCAGACGCGTGTCTCCCAGGGTCGCTCAGTTTCCCCCCAGCTGGAGGCGGTGTGTCCAGAGGCGAGCTCAGAAATCTCATCAGACCTGCAGCTACTCTGTCAACTGGGGGGCAAGGATAGAATTCAACGTCAGGGCAAAGACAGAATGTGCACAGGAAAGGTGGCCCACACGTGGTGGTGGGGCAGCATGGGCCACACTCAGCTTTGGGCAAAATCAGCACAGCTGGCCAAGGAGGCAGCAGGACCCAAGTGTCCAGCCTGGCCGAGCCCTGGAGTCAGTCTGAGTGCTGCCCTGTGCTTCTAGCCAGGTACAACAGACACTCTCCTATCTTTGTCATCTGATCAGCAAACTGGGGATCATGTATGCCGGTAGCTTGGAGGGGAACTGTGCTCCCTAAAATCCATGTGCTGAAGTCAAAACCCCCAGCGCTTCAGAATGTCATACTACTTGGATAACGTCTTGAAAGACCTGACTAAGTTAACTGAGACCGTGAGGGTGGGGGCACCATTCAGTCTGACTGGTATCCTTATAAGGGAAGGAGATGTCCAGACACGCAGAAGGGAAGACCAGGAGGAGACACTGGGAGAGGGCAGCCATCTGCAAGCCAAGGAGAGAGGCCCCAGGACAAACCACCCTGCTGCCTAAGCCTCGAACTTGGACCTCCAGCCTCTAGGACTATGAGAGAATAACCTTCTGCTGTTTGAGCCCCTCAGTCTGCGGTGCTATTTCAGGACAGCCCCAACAGGCTGTGCATCAGTGCACTGTTTTGGTGTGAAGAAAATAGTAAAGTCATGGAAGTCCAGTGCAGCGTCTGGGCTTATGAGTCATTAGAACACGGTAATTATCTGAGTCTGTCTTTGCGGGTCCTCTGGCCTCACTTTGAGTTGAACCCCATTGTCCTGGTATTGTTGTGCAGCCCCGTACTTGCTGTGGGCTGTGGACTCCTCGGGGTGGGCTTCTAGGATGACAGAAGATCACCACCCAGAGCCCAAACAGCACAACCTGCCATCCTCTGCTTTCTCCTCCTTCTGTAGACACAGAAAGAGGCTTTCTGGGGAGGTCTGAGAGGGTGGGGCGGGCACGCACCTATAGCCTAAGCTGAGCGTGGCAAAGGGAGGAGTCGGAGTGGAAGCAAAGCAGGTGCTCAGGGTCAGACTGATAAGGTTCAAGTCCTGCTTAAGTATGAACTTGCTTTTGGTCTCAGACAAGTTTCTTATCCTCTCTGGGTCACCTGTTTTGTAAAATGAGGGTGAAAACAGTAGCAGTGACCTCATAGGTTGTGGTAAAGATGAAAGAGTTACTCCATAAGAAGTGGTGGTGGTGGGGCACAGTTGTAGCATTTTCACCTCCTGCTCTCACCCTGCTGGGGGTAAGTCCGGGCACTGAGGCCTCTGCTCTCTTCCTGCAGTCCTGCTGTGCAGCCAGCATCCATGCCAGAGGCCACCTGACTCTGTGACAAAGATGTCTGATGGATGTAGACATAAGTGTAAGGACGATGATGAAAGGTGAAGTTGGAGTTTGCTAAAGTGATTGACTTGGATTTCCACCCTAGCTACATGTGGATGACTATCCATTTTAACAATCAATTAGCCATGTGCTCTTCCAGGTCATAAATTAGGCACCAAAGAAGGGGCCCGACAATGATTTCTGGGAGCACAAAGTGGACAAGTTCACAGTCCTTGCAAAGCCTACCAGTGACCTGAGTGCCAGGTACAGGAGTATATGCAGCAGGGGTGAACAAGCAGCAACAAGCAGATACCAGCACGTACTCTGCTTGACTTCATCCCTCCATACTCGAACACACACACTGTGTATACACACACCGAAATGCATGTGTGCATGTGCTCTCCATGTATATGTACACACTTGTACACATGTATGTGTGCAGATATGTATGCATGCATGGATGTATAGACATGCAACGTGTATACACACATGTATGTTGTGTGTGCCTGCATGTATAGATGCACACACATTGGCACACACGTGTGCTTGTGTAAGTGTACACGTGTTTACAGATCTGTGTGTACACATATGTGCATGTGCGCACACATACTTTTGTTACACGTGTGTGCATGCGTGCACACATGAATGTTTGCAGATATGTTATATGTGCACGTGTGTATATATAGAAGTCTAATCATGTATATATGCACACACTTTTGGTACACCTGTGTACATGCATGTATACTATACATGTGTAGATACATGACTTGTACACTGGTACACTGCACACATGTATATGCCCACATACAAATGAGTATAGATATGCATGCCACATGGTATACATGTATGTATATGTGTGTGTATGTGTGCATGGATATACGTACACTTGCACACCCCTTTTTAGATCCTCTAGTCACACCAGCAACAGTGGGCGGAGAGTCTGCCATCTGGGCCCAGACCTTACTTAACTATATGATCCTGGGCAAGTTGCTAGACTCACTTTCCCCTGTTTGCAGTCACTGGAGCCTGCTCTTCTTCTGTAACTGGCCATAACATCACACTGGCATAAATGCAAAGCCCTGAAGTTTGTTGTTCGTACCTTGTTTCCATTCTCCTCCACCTTTTTTTCCATCAACAGGATAGTCAGGGTTCCCCCTGGCGGCTGACATGGGTGGGCAAAGCCACTTGCCACCCATAAGGTCCTGTTTCCTAAATCAGCAGCCCCTTCAGTGGCTGGCTAACCTAGCAGAGAGGGGTGAAGGCCAGAGGGCAGCTGGCCGTTTCAGTGGAGCCCACGCAGATGCTGCCCGGTACCTGCCCCTGCCCAGCCCCAGACAAAAAAAACCTCACTCCTGGCTCGAGCCGGCCCTCCAGTTACTGGCGCTCCAGGTGAGACGGAGCAATCGAAGAGGTGGGCTGACTCCATGCCATTCCTCTGAACAAACACTTGTCCCTTCAGCAGGAGAAAATGATGCAGTGGAGAAAAGTTTTTAGTGTCCTCTTGGAAACTCGGACAGGGGAAAAACAGTTACGTGGCTCACGTATGCATTCACATACCCGCATCTTCACTTCCCTAAGATAAAAATGCTGTGGCCAGCTTCCCCTCTTCTCAGATCAATACTCAACTTGAGCATTAAGGTCATCGATTTGAACACTTCATGTTCTCCATTTAAGCAACTTCCTTATTAGCTAGAATGAAGCTTCTCAATTAATTTAGAATCTGTTATCAAAAATTGTATTTTACTAACCACTCCCATTAGATTGACAGTACTGGCATAAGGTCACATGAATAGTCATGTGAATATTTTATTTGTGTATATGTACACATAGACACAGACAGATGAAAAACTGGGGATGTAAGGAAGCTTGAGGGTGATGGATGTGTCCATTATCTTAATTGTGGGTGATGGTTTCACAGTGTACAAGTGTCAAAACCCATATTATATCTTTTCTTTGTACTTATGCAACTTTTGTGTTAATTATACTTCTGTAAAGCTAAATTTTTTTAAAAAACACATTAAACCTACTAATTCTCATCAATGTTCTCCCCTCACTTTAATGTGCAATATTAAATGAAAGTGTGTAATTCCTCTAGTAGAGACTAAGCATCTCAGCATATCATTTACTATTATTTTATAGTCACTGAACACAATTTGGTCTTCATGCATAATATTTCTGTCATGGAGCCCAAAGCCTCCAAATGCAGGTCACTTGTGGAGTGAGTGACAGTTCCAGCTTATCAGAACCTGGCCCTCAGCCTGATGGCACCTAGTCCTTGCCTATACAATGACTGTGATGTGAAAGGGTAGACAGGTCAGCAGGTATGGAAACAAGCCTGTCTTCCCAGCCCTGTCAATATACCACTGTGGGTGCAGATTTGGGGCCTTTCAACTAGGAGAAGACTGGGTAGGAGAGAGAAGGTTGAGAGAGAGGAGCCAGTGAATGCTCTAGGGATTAGACAGAAACAGGCCAGAGGTGCACAGTCTTATTTCCACCAACAACAGCACTTTCTCTGGTTGAAATTGCTACTCTCTAGGTTTGTGATTCACTTGCCTTTTTTGTCCAGTTATAGACAGGAGCCTGATGAGAAGACACTTTCCCTTTAATCATCTTACTGGAAAATCCAGAGCCCAAGAATACTGGATTCCCAGTGTGAGTGCCGATGGTGGGGCTGGCAGGGTTCGCGGTCTGTGGCGAGCACCGACCTGTGCTCTGGGCATCTGCAGCCCAGCTATGCTTGCAGCATCCTTGGAGGAGCATGAGCACACAGGGAAGGCTCTTCACACATTCCAGGAGGAACCAGAAGTTCAAGTCAAATCTGACACTGAATATTGGCAACTTTACCTGGCACCGAGGACATGTGACAATCTGCCATTTTCATCCTTTGATTATGATTTGTCAACTTGGGACGCCTTTCTAGTCATCTTTACCACTTCTTAGTCAAACAAGACATATGAGGAGAGGATGTGCTTGCTCTTTAACCCTTGTCACTCACCCGCCAAAGAAGGAAGTATGATGGATATCGTCTATGTCACTGCATTCAGGTTATACATTTTGGTTACATTTTCTCCTTCCTTTCTTCCCCTAAGCTCCAGGGCAGATCTATCAGTCTGGAAATAATTTACCAAATCTAAATAATCTCAATTTGTAATCTCAATAGCTCTAATCTCTCTCTCTCTTTTAACTGAAGAATATGGCCAGGTAATAGCCTTCTGACTTTTACACAGCTTCATTCATAGTAATAAAAATTTATTATTTTCTTAAGAAGGAAAAAGGTTTATAAAGCATTTAAGAGTAAAATCAACAAAGAAGTAATGGCAAATTTAAATTACTCAACTTCCAGTGAAGATAATTATTTGGTATAATGGTTACCAATTGTGTGTTGCTATTGGTGACAAAGTGTACCAAAAAAAACACTTACAAATACAAAGTGACAAAAATACACAGATGACTCCTAAGCTTCATTTTATTTAACACTTGAACCTTTGGCCTCACCAAAGTGTCTGGAGTTTGCTTGTTGTCATTTTACCATGGTGACTAATAAGGTACAAAACTATTTTGAGTTTTTCTCCTGCTCCACATTCCCTAGGTATAATTGCTGAAACAGTTAACATACACACACATTTCAGAGTGAACTGATTTCTGGACCCAGATAATTTGTAATTGGCTATGATGATTCAAGACATCTTGAACACTTGTTTAGAAGGCCTTCGCTTTCTCTTGAAAGTTTTGGAAGATCTAATCCTATTCCTATAGTAGAAAAGTTTATTTTGTTACTGGAAAATGTTAGTCTGCATGTGGAAACATCTTGAATCTGATTACATGAGCTACGAGAGTTGCAAACAAACTGTATCATATTATGGATCCAAATTAACATGAAAACTGTGAAAATTAGCAGTTGATAAGCATCACAAACACAGATGCAACGTGTGATTGATCATATGGGTGCTAAAATAAAATGTCATTGAGTAAACAGTTTTTAAGATTTTTCCAAGTCCTTTCATCTATAAAATTAGGAGGATTTATTTACAACTAAATAATTTCAGAATTTTCATATGAAAAAATCAAAAGTACTGAAGTGAGATGGCAAACATTATCATATAAACTGGGCTGCAGTTTAGAAATCACATCATGTCCAAGTGTCCACAGCCAACATCGTCTCTAGGGTGAAACCGTAAGAATTTAAGCCAATCATAGTCAAAAAATGACATGTAATTAATTTTTCCTCTACCTTAGCATTTGCTACAGACTTGGTGTTCCCCAAGGTACTCTATTCTTCAAACTTGAATGGGCCCAGTCATCAGGTCTGCTTAACTTGCCTGTCTTTAGTGAGAAAACATGAACTATCATCTTTGGTGGATAGCATGTATAACATGACGAAGAGAAGAAACAGACATAGCTTATAAAAAAAGAAATGACCCACAATGAGGAATGGATTTTTAGGTTAGTCAGAAATGAGAACCTGTCTGAAATGCAAGTGCTTTGGGGAAAAAAAGTTCTACCTAATTAATGTATCTGATTCCTAGAAGATTCTAATGCTGGTTAATACTATGCCAAGTCACATGTAAACCTGCAAAACTTGTTCATCATATTGCCCTGAATTTTACCCAATCGTCTATCAGGTCATCTGTCACAGAGATCACTAAGATATTATCAGAGACCCGCCATGACATCTTTGGCTAACTTCATGACCAAGTGAAATGAGGATCCATAGACAAACTCTATTCATCATGCAAACCAATCTAGCACAATTGAATCTGTTTCTCCCACTACATACCTATGTCTCCATTTTAAAATAGAGTTTGATAACTTTTTGCATCATATTTTCTGCCTCTCTAATCAATAATTCTGTGAGCAGTATCATGTTCCCCTGTTCTCATAGGGTTTTGCCTTACAATTTTCTGTGACCATCTTTCTACAGCATAATAGCTACTTCTTGCACAAATATCTATTGCTGTAATTATATACAATCTTCTACAGTCTTTAATGTCTGGGTCATAAATCCTGATGCTTTCCCCAACATTTGGGTAAACATTATACTTTCTTGTTTAGACTTTCCCCACTTAAATGATGTGAGGTCAAATGACTGCTACTTATCAGACAACAGTCCTTTATTTCAATGCCATAAAAAAAAAGAAAAGAAAAAACCCAAAACACAAAAGAAGAGATGTTTTCTCACTTGTTTTGTGCTTCATTGTGAGTGATTTCTGTAACTTCCTGTTTTTTCTGTCAGAGCAGGGCACTAAATTTGTTATGCATAGATTTGGCTTATAGTTATTTCATATTAATACCAATATAAGCTTTGATAATTTCTTCATTAGTTATAGCTAACATTTTCACTGTGACCAGCCAGCTGACAGTTCTGCAAGTCAGAAATACTGATTTTTTTTTTCTTACTTTGAGCAATTTAAAAAACATTTAAAACCATCTCTTGGAGAGAAACATGGCAAGCCTCTCCAATGCAAACGTATCTTTGCACAATCCCAAAAGTTAATCAAAGCAAGCAAGAGTTAGTTGTTTTGTTTTGTGAACCCTGAATCTTAACATATAATTATTTTTACCTACTCTGTCTGTCTTGGCACAGATACTGCTGAGGTGACTGGTTCTTAGTTAACGGGGTGAGTGTTCTCAAGATTGCAGAGGGATCTCACACTCAAAGAGAAGGTGGCAGCACCCTATACAGACACAGCTGTCACACATGGGGAGCCACAGGTAAGTGAAATCCAAGGGCAGAGGTCGTGTGTGCTATCCACCCTTAGAGTCCCAAGAGTTGGCATAATGCCCAGCATCAAGTCCAAGTGCTCAATCAATGTTTGGCGAATAAATGGGCAAAGAAATGAGTGAATGATGAACTGATGAGTGAGAAACACCTTTATTCCCCCTCTTTTTTCTTTTTGTAAACTCTCTAGATGGCAGATTACACAATAATAGTAAAACCTGAAAAACACAAGGAAGTTAGGTCCTACAGATTTCTGAATGGATAGTCTCTATTGTAAGTTATGAGTTCCTACAGATTGTATTTACAATTCACATGTTTAGGCACTGAGTTTTACCAGGAAGACAGAATATTTCAGTTCTATCCAAATTGGCTATACGGATCAAGTTACAGACACAATCTGGTGTTACGGAGGATGGAGACTAAATTCTGGAACAGAATATCAAATGAGAAAAAATAGGAAGAGTGAGTTAAAATAAAACTAGGTTCTTCATGTATCAGTGCGTTTCAGACAGGTCAATAATGCCAACCTAGAACTTGCACATACAAATCTTTACCTTCTACAAGAAAACATAAACCCCAGTCAAACAAATCTCTGTTATTTCTGCATTTATATGTAAATTCTAAAGAAAGTAAATTGTGGAGGTACAAATGAGCCCTTTTATTCTGAAAGGCGGAAGAACAACAGGAAAATCAGGGCCAGGACAGAAGCAATACCAGGAAAAGTCAGAGGTCAGGAAGAGGCCCATCCTTCAGAAGCGCTTGGCCTGAGTAGGGAATGAGGCACAGCAATAAACTGTGGGGGAAAATAAATAGCAAAACATGAACACAACCTTGCGGTGACATAACATCTGCCATTATTATTTATCTTCAAGTCCCTGGAGATTTAACACTGCAGAGCTAGCCATATATCAGCCAGATCATATTACTATTGTTTTTTCTGTTTCCTTTCAGTCTTTTTGTATGCCACTCGTTGAAAGCATCTATTGATCCAACAGATATAATTCTGTCTCCTGTAAGAACTATATCATAAGCATCACCTCACTCTCCATTGGTCTTTCTGATTGTTAAATAAAATTATTTGGATTTGATATGCAACCTTAAAGTTTCATAAGCAAAGATACCAAGTAGCAGGTAGGTGAAAGCCATTTTCTTAAACAAAAGGTCTAAGTTATTTGTAGAACTCCAAGGAAATATAGGAATTTTGTTTTGTGATGCCCTCAGTTACGGAGCAATCTATCCTGCCTTGATAATGGGGGCAGCGGGCAGGGATCACACATAAACTTACAGGGTAAGACTGATGACATTAACTGCAGGTGCCAATGAAGAACCATTGTTTCTAAGAAGCAAAGGTCTCTTGAGTCTTGCTGCTTTCTCCAGTGAGAGACTGACCTGTGGCATAAAGGGCGATACAGAGAGGAGCTCCAAGTCCCCGAAGGTCAGGGATGAAAATAGAGAAGGGCTATGCCTGAGTTCATTCACACCATCACAAAAAAAAAACAAACCCTGAGACAAACAGCTTAGAAGATGAGTGTCAGGAAACAAATGTGTGGTTCATAATCTCTATTTAACTGGTAAAACAAGTTATGACATTTAATAAATATTTTGAACCATCCTTTTAAAAAAATCAAGATGTCCATGACTTATTTCTGGAAAAGACTTAGTTTTACATGAACCCAGAAGGAAGTTCTTAAAAATGGTTTGTATGCCTAACCCGACTTCATGCTGCAAGTTTAAGCTTCAAGAGACATACCAGTTGTGACTATTTATGCCAGTTCAGTGCTTGAGCACTGACTTATGAAAATCAAGGACATCTGTCCTCAGTTTGCTTAACTAAAAATTTTACTTCTTTTCAGTGTTCCATTTATATTTGTTACTCCTTTGCAGTGGTATGCTGGTAAATGGTTAGTAATTAGCTCTCTGGAGAAGAAAAGTGTAAATAGATATAATTGGTTTTACTGATCTAAATGATAGGTAGATCAAAATTTATAAGGAATAATAAAATACGCAAAACTATTTTTTGTAAATTCTACATGACTAGTTGATTCTCATATAATACTTTCATTAATTTTTGCCAGATTCTCTCATCTGTAGCCAGCCTACGATTGCTATTGACAAACAAATACAGTTTCAACATGAATGTAGGCTGATAATTGTGTTTATGTTAAAGAGGAGGACAAAAATGAAGCCAGGAGGATGTTGGAACTTTATTTATTTGTCAATCACATGAATGACTTTGCTGAATCAGTACTTTTTTTTAAAATGAAGGAACAATTCAATTTTTTCATTATTCACAGTGCATTGGCTACAGATATGACAGGCTTTTATATTTAATTTGCATTATTAACATTTCCCAATAATGGTCTTCTATCTAGACAACTAACAAAACAATAAATCAAGACAGGATTTGTAACACTTGCCAATTTCAATGGTGTAAATACTTCTTCCACAGCTGATTTTTCACTATTAACTTGGTTACTGAATGTGGTGCTGTGAAGAAGTGCAGTAGCATATGGTTACATAGTATTTCCTCTTTTCTATAGCATTGAATCCTAGATCCAATACATGTAAATAACTTCAACAACATAGAAATAATAGAACTATAGTAAAAGAATTAGAAAGTGATGAGTTTTAGTATTTGTTACTTTTGTTTTGAATATTATGTATATAATTGCAAGCTTATATAATATACTTTTTAAAAATGGTTCTGTTTAGCAACTGGCTTGCAAAATTTCTGAGATTTTAATAATCTGCCTAGATAGTAGTCGCAGTCCTGCGCCACTGAGTTGTCACTAAGTTCTTTAATTCTCTCTCATGTTAATGACATTGTGCCATACAAATACAAAGCTAAGAAGTAATTAGCAAAAACAAGTAAGTTCATAGCTTTTGAAAAATGCTGTATGTAGATCTATTGTGATTCTCATAGCTTCATTTCTAAGTAGCATTCAACCTTTAGTCCCTTTTGGATGTATTTAATGGTTTTCAAGGTTCAATAACAACAGGCTAAAAGTTTAGTTCCATTTTTTTTCTAATGTACTTTTGAGTAGGGACAGATTCTGCTCCCACAGTCAACAATTTCCTTCCTTTTTATGAAAAGGCCCTTCTGCTCACAATCCACTTCCTGTTTTCCTGGACGCTGTGCCTTTTCCCATGGCAGCAGGAGCAGCTGGGTGGCGGGCCCTCTTGCCAGGGAAGGAAACAGGCAGAAAACCACTAACCAAGGGCAAGGATGTCCCCTGGGCTTGCTCTGAGCTCCATACCTGTAGGGCTTCATGGGTGCTTCTCATGACAAACAGGACTCACAAAACTATGTTTGTATCACAAGCTTTAGAAGTGACTGCTTTGTTTTGAAACGGGCATAGGGTTCAGTCTGGGTTTAAATTTTAGAGTAAGGCATTAGGTGACTCTAAAGAGGCCTGATCCCAACCTAAGGGGCATGAGTTAAGTTCTTGTCTGACCCTCTCCAGTTCTACGCGCCTTGCTCAGGCATGGTTATACACAGAGGCAGCAACTGTTGGTGAACATCTGGCCCCCGCAAGTAGAGGCTGGATTAACAGCCATCAAATATTTAAAGCTGTGTCCCAAAATATTTCTAGACTTTCAGTTCCTAACTTGCCTAAAATGTAAATTATTTTTATTAATTTTGCATTGTTCAAACTCCAGTTAGTATTTTCTAATTCAAAATGGATAGTTCACTTCTCCCATTTTGTTTCCATATTTTAGAATTGTCTTTACGTGCTTTAGATCGGGACTCTTGTTCACACATGTAAAAATCAATTAGCTAGAAATAACATCATGGAGTGTCTCTGAGGTTGCTCAGAACAGGAGAAAATGACCTATCTTCCCTCTGTGCCTTCACAGCCCTTTTGTCATCTCCCCTACACAGGTATAGGAGATGACAAAAGGGCTCAAGCCTGGCATAGGAAAATGTGTAAGAAAATTACCTTCATTGGATGTTTTAATTTTAACAATGTAAAGTAAAATGAAGATCTATAATTTGAGCTCCATATGCATTGATCTTTAAATCTCCAGGGTCTTCTAACTAAAATAAGTAACTGATAACTTGTTAATAGCCTAATTGTAATCAGCACTGCAAATCTTATTAACAAACAATTCAATGCAACTAATAGAACAGGTTCCGTTATTGTGATTCGCAATGAAGGTTCATCTGAAATCAAATGTCAGCAGGAAGCAAGCTGATTAGAAAGTTATGGGGAAAAAAAATCCATACACACACACGTATATTAGTACATGGTTAGCTATCTAAAGGTTAGCATGAAAGCATATTAATAAGAAACCAACTGATTCAAGAGCACAGACCTGAGAGCCATTATTCCATTGTTCTTATAATTGGGCTGGGAACCTCAAACACAGCCTCACAGCCTCAGTGGTGATAGACTTTGTGACATCAGGTCGTGAGAGGGTACACGGCTCCACTGCTCTTCCCTCACACACATGATACTTATTTACCAGCTCAGACTCTACCAGTTGTCCTGATTATGACAGCCAGGAAGATGTGGACAGCAGGAAATAAGAATCTCAGTTCCACACAAGGTGATGCCAGGGAGCATGTCTTTGCCTTTGACCACATACACCTTTGCAATTGCCCCAAGCTGGCTTTAAAAAGGTGCTGCACTTTCTACTGTAAACTCACTCTGGAAGGAATACAATTATGCTCTCCAGAGCAGGAAGTAATTTTAAGTGAGAACCAGTCTTCCTAAGATTCATTAGTTGAACACACAGCTTCACCAACACTATTCTGTTAAACTCTTATACTAAAATGATCAAGAAACCACAGTCTAGCCAGGCTCGGTGGCTCAGACTGTAATCCCCTACATTGGGAGGCCAAGGCGAGTGAATTGCCTGAGCCCATGGGTTCGAGACCCGCCTGGGCAACTTGGCGAGACCTCATCTTTACAATATATCAAAAAAATTAGCCAGGCGCAGTAGCGCATGCCTGTAGTTCCAGCTACTTGGAAGGCTGAGGAGGAAGGATCGCTGGAGCCCAGCAGGTCAAGGCTGCGGTAGCCGGGAGCATGCCACTGCACTCCAGTCTCAGCAACAGAGTGAGACTCCAACTCAAAAAAAAAACAAAAAAAAACCAGAAACCACAGTCTTTAGTCTCTGGATACTGAATGGACATATTTTAATGCTAGGAGCATTTCCAGCATCTCCTCTGTTCTGTAAAAGCAGAAAAGGAGAAATATAGGAGGCGGCCAGGCCTGAGGTGGTCAGTTCTGCACTGAAACTGTCCTTCCAGGAGGATGGTTTCTTGGCAATTTTTGACTTTTCAGAGCATTGGCCGAACTGTCTGAGTCAAGTGATCCACTTGATCTTTACCACTGGAACACCATCCTCTCTCTGCACCCACTTATCCTATTTTTTACATCCTCCAGACTATAATCCAACTGAAGGTTGCAACCCAAGTACGGTGGGCTCTGCTGGTTGCTCATTGCAGCACATGTCACTCACTTTCCCAGTTAAAAGAACTCAGAACTCCAGTGTTCACCAGTGGCTTCCATCTACCTCAGGGAATGCTGGCCCTACCTGTAACTGTCAGGCCTGGCTCATCGAAGGTGATTCTACTCTTGCTAGAGATGGGTGAGTGTATTACTCAACTGTGGTCAATAAAACATGAGAGAAACTTGAGTGGGGGTTTCTGGGAAAGGTTTCCCTTCTCCTACAAAACTATTAAAAGAGACAGTCTCTCTTTCTCCTTGAAAATTTCAGGTGTTTGGATGCATGCAGCAACCATAGGCCCCTTGCTACCAGCCTGAGGAGGAAGCCAACCCCAAAGGCGATATAAAGAAAAGACGGAAAGAACCAAGATCCTTGATGACAACTTTAGCCTTCAGATTCAACTGACACTGAAGTCAGACCCACTCTGGGATATCTGTTCTATGAGCTAAGACATTTCCTAATTGCTCTCATGTTCGATTTACATTAGTCATCTATTGCTGCACAAAAAAATTGCTCCAAAACTTAGAGACTTAAAACAGTAAACATTCAACATCCCAGTTTCTGTGGGTCTAGAATCTGGGCACAGCTCAGCTGAGTGCCTCTGACTCAAGGCCTCACAAACCTGCAGCTAAGGTGTGGATCAGGGTTGTGGTCTCCTCTGAAGGCTCTACCATGGGAGGGTCTGCTCCCAACCTCAGTCAGGTGGCTGCCAGCAGGATTCCACAATCATGGTCAATGAACTGAGGGCTCCGTTCCTCACTGGCTGTTGGCTGGAGGTCCCCTCAGCTCTTTGCCATGCAGGTTTTCCATGGAGCAGCTCACAGCATGGCAGCTGGCCTGTTTTTCTCAGAGTGAGAACAGGTGCCTAAGATGGAGGCCCCAGTCTTCTTCTACCCTAATCTTGGAAGTGAGAAGGGACATCCCATTACCCTTGCCATATTCTATTCCTTATCTAGGCATCATTAAGGCCAGTCCACATTCCAGGGGAGAAGGTTACACAAGGGAGTGAACATAGGTGGTGGGGAATACTAAAATCCACGTTAGAGGGACCCTGCACATCTAGATGCGTCCTACCAGACAGGTCAGAGTAGAGAACCACTCAAGAAGAAGCAAAGATTGGGATATGGAATTCCACAGAGATTTTTGCACCTTTCTCAAGGATAACTGCAACAAGTCTTTGATACAATATTGACTATTCTGAGGGTATCCTTTAGACAGACCTGAAATGAGGGTCCTGGATGCTCTTTACACTGGTAAACATCTTATTTTAATGAAGTTGAAAGGAATAGCGTATTCTGATGCGACTGATGCTTAAAATTCCCACAGTGACTCATATTCTAGTATATTTCTTTGTTGAACATATGCGATGTGTCAGGCACCAGTTTGAAGGATGGATGCACATGTGAATGACTGTTAAAACTTCCAAGTGGCTTAAACCAGCAGAGGAGACACATGACAGGTGTGTGTAACATGTATAGTGAGTAAAGGATGTGCACCAAGACCATCGTGGGAGGAGACATTATTCACCCTCGAGGGCATGGTAGGGTTGCCAGAGCCTACTCCTGAGAGGCACAGAGCATGCACAGAAAACTCACCCTGTTTGGTTATGGCCTGAGCATGCAGAAAACTCATGCATCTGTGTCTGGGCTAAGTACACTGAGGGTGAGCCGGAGAACCAGTGACTTACAGGTGGCCTCTTAAGCCATATACAGATGTGTGAATTGTTACTCTACCTCTTCTGAACAACTGACTACAAACCAAAAATTTATTCAAAGGAGTCCAGAAGTCCCATGCAGCCTTCATTTTGCCTTTGCTCCAGGTAATTGTGGTCTTCGTGACCATGCGTCAAGTGCCAATAACCATTTCAGCATTAAAAGGCAGTGAGAGGTTTGTCCTTGACCTAAGTTCCCATAAAAGCCATCAAACGGTCAGCCATGGAAAGGAGGTTGGCAGCAACAAAGCCATCAGGTTTGCGACCGGGTCAAGGTCCTACAGAGGTCAGAGAGGGGACAAGGGAACACCTGAAGCAGAAGGGCCCAGAGGAGAAAAGACCCCAGGAAAGGGTGGCAATGAAGCGACCTAGTTACGTCTTCTCCTCACCTTCTACATCTGCAGACAAATCCATCATCTACTAGTTTCTTTAATCTTTAATCTTATAAAGGTTAGCTGTGCTTACTGGTTTTCAAGAAAGTGTACTGTCTCCTTTTTAACAACCTAAGTAGAATATATAATCTGGTGTCCAAATCACAACAGATATGTGAAAGGCCAAGGTGCTGTGCAAGACAAGTGCTGGGTGATAGGTGGAGCAAAGATGAAGGGTTTGAGAACCCACAAAGAGAAACATGCTATTCTGCTTATGATGGTGAGACCTGCCGGCTTGGTTTCCCCGTGAGGGTGGTGCCTTCCCCTCAGAACTGTGAGGTAGGAAGTGACCTTCTCTGAGATGCTTGGTGGATAGCCTGGCTCTTGTAAGTACTCAGGGTAAATTCCTCCCATAAACACAGCATTCCTTATACAAGGAACAAAATTTTAAAATTAAACTCAGAAGGAGATATGCAAGAGCTTTCAGCTGGCATAAAAATGTGAGCTTCCATGCAGTCAAAAATGAGCAGAAATTTGACTGGGAGAGTGGGGAGATGCTTGTGTTGCAGGGACACACATTCATACCCAACATGTAGGAGCCACTTTGCTTCCTTGGAGACAGGTGAAAGGAGCACCCAGATTTAACATTATGTTTTTAAAAAATGGAAAACAAAGGATTCATTTTCCTTCTATTTTTTAAAAAGTCTTTCAGGCAAGTTGCATTCTGTCTGCTGGAATAGGCAATCCCAGTTTTCAATGCCATAAACAATGGCCAGGCCAGTTCTGCTGATCAGAAGCTCCCAGCTGGATGAGTACCATGTGGTGCACAAGCAGCCAGGAGCAGGGAGTGGGAGAGGGAAGCGTGTCAAGCCCTGGAGACCTGTGCAAGGTGCCAGATCGAGTTCTGCCAGGGAGGGTGAGATGAAATCGGTCAGCACCCATCCAACACCTCATAGGGCCACCTCTTCCCTCACCTCCAGTGTCCCCTTCACGCCACTGCTGGCACCTCAGGGGCCGTGAGAGGTGAAGAGGAGGGGGCAAGGTGCAGGATGATGCTGAGGGCAGAGGAGGTCCTGGGTGACAGGTGCATGGGGAAGTGACCTGGGGAGAGAGTTGGAAAGGGCACGAGAAGAAAAATGGAGCCACCCGGCGAGAAGAAAGGGAGTCTGGTCTTGTGCCTGTTGCTTCATTCCATTCACTGCTTCATCCCACTCTCAGACCTGGGAAGGTCTAAGGACAGGAAATGTGTTCACAGGTCCACAGAGATGCAGGAAGAGGCTTGACTGCTCTAGCCTGATGCAGCCTCGGTAGGACCTCTCCCACGGCTTGTCTGCCCGTCACCCCAGTCAACGCTGCATCAGAACAGCGAGTGCCCCCAAAACAGAGGGAGGCCCAGGGGGAGTGAGGGTCTGTGAGTATGCAGGCAGTCAGCCATGAGAATGCATAAGGACCTTAACCTGGCTCGTCCATCCCGCGCAGGCTGACACAAAGCCACCGGTCCCTGGATTGCTCCTTGAATCCCGATGGTTGTACTCAGCTTTACCATTTTCATTCGGCAGGTTCTCCCAGGGAGGAGACTCCGTGGGTGGGAACAGCAGTTGCAGTCATGGGCACTGGAGCTCACGGCCTTGGAAGACGAGGCTCTAAACGCCTCTTTTCAGAGAGGAAATGGCTCCAGAGCCATCTCTCTTCACTGCAGCTGCCATCTTTCTGAATGCCCTTTTATAAAATCCATTTGCATTCAGAAGCATGTCTAATGTCAAGATGATCAAATGTATTTTAAGGGTGGAAAAGAAGTATTTGTGAGGAAAGAAAATGAATCGGGATTATTTTGCCTAGAGAAAGTCAATAAGTAATCCAGCAATTATCTTCTTCACCCAGAAGCGGGCAGGCAGCTGGCTGTCATTTTCAAAGAAGACAGGAAAAGATCAAGTGGCCCAGGGTGGGAGAGGGTGAACTTTCTAGCCAGGGGGCTGCACGTGCTCCCATGGGCACCAGCAGGTGCTGGGCCAAATGCAGGGAAATACCATGCTGCTGTGGCCTGCAGTGCAGGATGGTGTTCACTTCATGAAGAAGGGTCACCCCGCTGCTGAGACACACTGAAGGGGTTTGAGTATAGGCTTGCGGTAGACGTGACCTGAGAGTGTGTCATTAAGTGCGTGAACTGTTACCCGTCTGGAAGGGAATTTCTGTCCATAGTGCTTACTAAAGTCCAAAAGAAATCCCAGGAAACAGGGAAAGCCACATCCCCGACAGGGTGTGCCAAGAAGGAGAAACCAAATAGGACTTTAGTAATGGCTGTTGGTTGGGACCTTACCCCTGGCTCTCCCATCCTGTGCAGGCTGCCACAAAACCACTGGTCCCAGGACTGTTCCTTGATTGCCAATCAAGCTGCGACCCCCTCCACAACTCCAGTTTCCCTTTACAGAGAAGAATGCTAGCATTTGGCCACCGGCCACGCGGCTCAAAGGCTGAATTAAAAATGAAGTCCTCCCGGTGTTGAGCAGGACACCCTCGGACACACTCACAGCTTAGCAGCCCAGTGAGCCCAGCGACAGAATCACACAGGGCCCCCTGGATGGCTGTCGCTGCCTGTGGGCATAACGCTCTGAGTTCTAATCTGAGGAACATCTCCTCCCAGTTGACTCTCTCTACCCACAAGGTACAGCTTTAGCTGAAGTCTGGCCATATGTAGGAACGGTTAGCTGGTTAAGTCATCCAGAGTGCATTTCCTGTGAGACTGAACACACTGCATTGAGCATTGAGGAAGAAGAGCTGAGAAGGAAAGGCACACACACCCAAGGTAAGAATGGAAAGTCTGGAAACCTAGCCCCGACACGATCAGCAGTGACCAGAGAGATGAACGGTCCACATACAGTTTGAACGGAAGCAAGAGGCACATACGTTTGGGTCTCAGGTCTGAGGCCTCGGAACCAGCGCCTTCCCCAGGAAAACTGAGAGGCTCCGCCGCGTCTGTGTCGGGAGGAGGGTAGGGTGGGGGCGGGGGGAGCACTAACTGGGGTGGTCCCCGAGCAGTGCCTCTGGGAGGCTTTTGTGGCACCTGCCGTCCGCCACCTACATGGAATCAACAGGGAGTTACTTCAAAGGTCACACCAAAAGGTTCCCGCCTTCTGACAGAGGGCACGCTGCCATCACTCGCCAGGCACCAGATCCAGTCTCATCCAGCACTTGATCCGCCCACCTGGCACCAGCCACAGCCAACCACACTCACACTTCCGCATTTTGCAGCCATAGTGTTCCATCACCCGGCCCATTTGCAAAGACGTGTCTGGTTGAAACTTGTTTCTGGCAGGCACAGTTACTTAAATGCTGGGCTTGAAAAACGTCTTAAAACTCCCCTAGGGCTGGGCACAGTGGCTCATGCCTGTAATCCCAGCATTTTGGGAGGCCGAGGCTAGAGGATTGCCTGAGCCTAGGGGTTGGAGGCCAGCCTGGGCAACTTGGAGAGACCTCGTCTCTACAATAAACCAAAAAGTTAGTCAGGCGTGGTCATGTGCACCTGTAGTCCCAGCTACTTGGGAGGCTAAGACGGAAGGACAGTCTGAGCCCAGCAGGTTGAGGCTGCAGTAGCTGTGATAGTGTTACTGCACTCCAGCCTAGGTGACAGAATAAGACTCCATCTCAAAAATAAATAAATAAATAAATAAATAAATGGAAAAAGCCCCCTAAACAGCTTTGTCAAGTTAAAAAAGAATCCTTTGGTTCGTGTTAGTCTTTTTCTGGTTCACAGACTGGTTTTTCACCTTACTCTTGCCTTTCCGTATCCTTTAATTTACTATGGTGAGATTAACCGTTGATGTAGCGTATCTCTTTTCAGCCCCCTGACACTTTCTGCCTCTGCGGTTGTTTAGGGTTAGGCTTCTCAAAGTTTGTTCTGAAGAGCGTCCTGAGCTGCAGAGAGTTGGGGTATGTGTGCTCAGCTGCACTTCTTCTCTCAGACCATTGGAGCAGCTCTGTCTATACGTTGGTAATACATTTAAAAATGTGCTGAAAATGGTTTTCTAACGCTCATGCAATTTTTGACAGTCAATGACTCAACAGAACAAATGACATGAATTACTAGGGTCATGAGTCATATTTACTATTATTTCTAGTTAATAGTCATATTTACTATTATTTGTACACCCACTTTTTGTATACTCCACTTTTTGTATAAAATGTCACCAGGAAACTCCTTGGCAGTTGCTAAGTGATCCCTGTCTTAAGGAAGTCCTCGTACCCAGGAATCTTCTGGGCCTCTTGCTAAGGGATAATCAGGAATCTGGGCTTTCTGACAGTGGGGGGAAACTATAAGCGGGGGAGGGGAAGGGAGGTAGGCTTAACGGTAGTCAATATCTGTCTGGGGACGGGGAGACACCCTTTATCAACAAGGGTGGCTGAATGAAGCATATTTGTATACCTAACCCTTAACTGTATCCCACAATATTAAAATAAAATATATTGATTAAAAAAAAAGCAAGAGCCAGGCTCGGTGGCTCAGCCTGTAATCCCATGCCTTTGGGAGGCTAAGGTGAGTGGATTGCCTGAGCACGTGGGTTCGAGACCCACCTGGGCAACTTGGCAAGACCTCATCTCTATAATAAATCAAAAATTAGCCGGGTGTGGTAGCGCACGCCTGTAATTCCGGCTACTTGGAAGGCTGAGGCAGAAGGATCGCCAGAGCCCAGCAGGTAGAGGCTGAGGTGGCTGGGAGTGTCCACTGCCCTCCAGCCTGGGAGACAGAATGAGACTCCAACTCGAAAGAAAGAAAAAAAGAAAACCACTTTCTTCAAGCTTTACAGTTTAGAATCTTCTAATAATTGACAGACTCCATGCGTCACTGGATTACTAATAAAAATATAAAGAGACACTATTTCTTCATCAAGACATACATCCATTTGTCCCTTCTCTTGGCTGTAGTTCTCTAAGTATGGAAAAACATTAATCTCCCCATATCAAAATATCATTTCCTCCCTCAAAGGCACATAAGCCAGAATTTGTGTGGGCCACGCAGTCTGTTGAGTCCTGGAAAGTGACATCATGTGAGAAGTCTCCCTGGGGTAAGGCCCATAGGAAGGACAGACTTCACTCCACTTTTTGTATACCAAAAAATGTAGGTCAAGACCCCAATTCAGCTAGTTACAGCACTATTTTCATGCAGGGTATAAAATAAACTTTTCTATGTCTAGATTTCTGAATAGAAAAGTCATTCCACTTTTTTGTGGGGGTGAACAGGGGCTACTTTAAAAAACAAAAACAAACAAACAAAAAAAACCCTAAAGCTACGGCTGCTTACAAGTTCTGCTGTGGTTTTAATTCACAAGGATTTCTGGTGGGATGGAAGTTTGACATAAAATTGCCACCAAGACCTTCTATGACATATCTTGTCCTAAAAAAATATCAACATCTTTTTCAGTAGGAAAGAAGCTTCTGGACGTCCTCATGGTTTATGGAAAAAAGAAAAAGGCTTGTAGCAAATTACTACTACTCAAGTCTCCTCCTTGTAATGCTTCTTAGTGAAGACGCTGTTCCTGAAACTGTTTTAAAGTATCTGCCTCCAGTCTTTCCTGCCATCTGTGGGTACTGGCTGACACCATATGCCTGGAATGGGTTCTCCAAGCACATTGGACATGAGGATTCGGTCCCAGAGGGCTGAATCAGGGGGCTCTTCCCTGGGTTGAAATAGGATGTCTGACCTGGAGGTGAGCATGACTCAACCACATCCATATGGCCACTTAAAAAGGTTGCTTCTTAGAATGCCAACAGGGGTTTTGTCTCTTTACCAAGAATGCGGAGAAAGCTTAGAAGGAACAATGGAGCTGGGCTCGGTGGCGCAGCCTGTAATCCCGCACCTTGGGAGGTTAAGGTGAGTGGATTGCCTGAGCCCACAGGTTCGAGACCCACCTGGGCAACTTGGTGAGACCTCATCTCTACAATAAATCAAAAAATCAGCCGGGCATAGTAGTGCGTGCCTGTAGTTCTGGCTACTTGGAAGGCTGAGGCGGCAGGATCGCCGGCGCCCAGCAGGTCGAGGCTGTGGCGGCCGGGAGTGGCCCCTGTACTCCATCTGGGCGACTGAGTGAGACTCCAACTCAAAAAAAAAAAAAAAAAAAGAAGGAAGAATGGGGAACTCCTCATGAAACAGGAGAAAACTTGGTTGACCTTAACAACCCACAGATAATGTTTTCTTTAAGTCTGATAGTATTTTCCTTTGGGAAAGAGGATCAACTGATGTACAGTATAGGCTTTTGCTCCTGAGAATAATTGATTCCCAGACTGCGAAATGCTAAGGCATGAAGAGTGTGGTATTGATTAGGGGAAAAAATGCTGACAAACCCCAAGTGGCTTTTATTTAAGTTTCAGACACTGGCAATGCATCCTCTTATCCTTGGGGATATTTTCCCTTTTGGATCCACAGATATTAGGTCAAAGGCAAAACACAGGAGTACCTGAGGGGAATAAAGGGCACTGTGAGTGGCCCTCTGATGGCTTCAACCCCAGCACTAATGCACGTCATTCTTGGGGGGGGGTGTCTCAGGCCTAGGAGGGCATAATCTTAGGTGCCATTTTCCAGCCCCTTCTTTGCAAGAGCCATCTCTGTTCCTACATAAGTTAATTAACAAACACTTAGTGATTTAAGAATCAACTGAACAATTCCCAGCTCATGGATACGGAGCTTCCGTCATCTAGCCCCTGTCCACCTCAGCTGTAGTGCAAAGGGGTAGGATGTAACAACCTAATGGGTCTCTTTCTGCTGATAGGTGGGATTCCATCTTCTTTCCTCAGGCTCTCCGTTTCTCAACGAATAGCAAGGTCTTCACTAATATATACCAGGTGTATCAGTCAAGGTTAACATCACACAGGATGGTGCGAAAATGCTGAATTGATGCCAAGTCATCTATAAATCAAATGGGGCCTGTGTTCTCTTTCAGATGCAAGTTGTCCTTCAAAGAAGCTCCCTCGGATGTCATTCTAAGAACTCTGTTTCCCATCGCAGAAGCACACACTCACACACACACTTGCACTTGCTCACTGTTTTCACCCTTTCCCCAGCTTCTTCAGCGGTTTTGACCCTTCCCACCATCCCCGCCTTACAAATGCTCACATCATGTCCATCAAATTCTATTAGCAAGATATGACGTGAACTCACAACTGTTTATTTCCAGACTTTCTTTCTTTAGCATTAATACCATCCGGGTTAATGCCATTGTGATAAGGCCACTGCAGGAGTTAGCAGGAGGGCTTTCATGCCAGGCCAGAGCAAGCATCCCCACAAGTGCACACGGTGAGCCAAGCTGCACTTACCCACTGTGCTCTTCCTGTTCTCCTCCTTGTCCTCAGTGCGGCTGGGGACCAGGGGGCTTGGCGGTGGTGGCTGTGGTGGAGGGGGAGCTGGTGCCCGCCGCTTCTTCTTCTGCAAATCAACCTGTGACCCCAGAGACACCTACGAAGCACAAAGAGGGAAAGACAGGCCATGTCAGCTGATTGTGTGAGGGAATGGTGGCATGTGGAAAGCTAGCTCCATGGAGAGTAGTACTGTGAAGGCTGTCGGGTGGCCAACTCCATTTCTGGGTCTTGTCAGGTGGGCGCTTCCTGGGAGTGGCCCTGAGGGACCACAGTGATGCTCATAGACAGTCCCAAAACCCCTATGACCATGGGGAGCTCATATTTTCTTCTTCTTCATTTTTTTTTTTTTGAGTTAGAGTCTCTCTCTATCGCCCAGGCTGGAGTGCAGTGGCACGCTCATGGTCACCCCAGCATCAACCTGCTAGGCTCCGGCTATCCTTCTACCTTAGCCTTCCAAGTAGCCAGAACTACAGGCACATGCTATCACATCTGGCTAAATTTTTTAAAAATTTATTGTAGAGACGTGGTCTCGCCAAGTTGCCCAGGCTGGTCTCAAACTCGCGGGCTGAGGAAATCCACTCGCCTCAGCCTCCCAAAGTGCTGAGGTGACAGGCTGAGCCACTGAGCCTAGCCAGGATCTCATATTTCCTAGGATTCCAGGCCAGACTGGAGAGTGGGTAAGCTTCCCCATAGCAAAATGAGAATGGGATCCCAAGCTCTTAATTAAATCAGTATATAGGATATAAATCTCCCATCCAGAACAGAAATCCCTCTCCTGCTCAAAGACTTTATCAGTGAAAAATTCACTTCTAAATTCAGCTTATCAATGCTGGACAGGTCCAGTTGTTGAAGGTAAAAATCTATCTATTCTGTAAAATGGAACCCACAGCCAGTGTCTATTCGTTCACTCTCACTGATTAAGATTCATTTAAAGGGTCCTGGCTTAGGCGCAGGGTAGTGCAGAGCATATGCAAGGAATGAAAGCGATGACGACACATCGTCCCTGCCCTCGAGGAGCTCAGAGCCCTGTCTGCAACTCGAGGCCAAGGACTCCCCAGGGCCCATCACAGAGATGGCACCTATAATACCACAACCCCTTCATTTCTGATCTCGGTGCTCTTTGGCTCATTAACTTAGGCTTGAACTATGTGGATCAGAACTGAGCATAGGGCTCCACATCTCAAAAAGGATATGTGTATGTATGTATGTATACATGTGCAAAAAGTCTCCTTTGGTTTTTTATCAGTAATATACATTGATTGCAAGAGCAGTTAAAGAATACGTAAAAAGAAAAACATAATCACTTTATGTTGGCCGGGCGCGGTGGCTCAGTCTGTCATTCCACACTTTGGGAGGCCAAGGCGAGTGGATTGCCTGAGCCTACGGGTTTGAGACCAGCCTGGGCAACTTGGTGAGGCCTTGTCTCTACGATAAATCAAAAATTAGCTGGATGTGATAGCACAAGCCTGTAGTTCTAGCTACTTAGAAGGCTGAGGTGGAAGGATTACAGGAGCCCAGAAGGTCGATGCTGGGGTGGCCGTGAGCATGCTACTGCTCTCCACCCTGGGTGATGGAGTGAGATTCCAATGCAAAAAAGAAAAAAAAAAATCACTTTATGTCACTCAGAGTAGACTATTAACAACTGGCATTTATTTTTCTAGTCTTTATATTTTTCTTCTATAGGTGATTTTTTCCCTCCCTTCTCCTATAGTATACTTATGATCACCTCCTCTACTTTTAAAATCTACAGTACATTTCACATAAAACATAGATATGACATAAAGTCAAACAGTCCTACAAAGTTTAAAATCAAAATCAACAATTATTTAACTCCCTCCCCCATGCCAGCAGTAATCACATCACACTTTTTTTTTCTTCTGGCATTTTTTCCCATTTTTCTAAATAAGAAGCTTATTCTACTATTTCTTGATTTGTTCATGTTATGCATTAGCTACCTACTTTAGAAGATGAGAATTTAGCTCTTTGGGACACACACACACAGACACATATTCACACATTTCTTCTCCATCTTCTCAAAAATTATAGCACACAATTTACTTAAATTTAATATTTACTATTTAGTTATACATATACAGTTATAATAGACATCAAAGTTGTGAAAAATCATTTCTAACTAATGTGTATAATTATACTTTCTTTCTAGGTTGATTACCTTTTTGTTTTCCCTGAACTTAATAACTGATTTGTTTCCTTACTTTCTTCCTAACTGAATTTCCTGGAAATTCCTTTATTCTTCTCAGTTCTGATCTCATTTCCTAGATTCCCTGCCTTAAAAAACAAACAAAACCCCCCAAAACCCTTCCTTTTAGTTGAATAGTCTTCAGCAGTTTTCTAACATAAGATGCATAGGAGAAGGATTTTTGAGACCTTTTATTCTATTATACTGAACAGTCGGTATAGATGCCTATAAAAACTGAGGATGAAGATCATTGTCTCTGCTAACATGAAGCTATGACTTCATCATCTAGCGTACAACCATACAGCTGAGACATCCAATACCATGGTGATGCTGAGGCTTCTTCACAGACCTGCTTTCTCTCTGAAAGCTTGGAGGATCCTTTCTTATTTCTTCCTGATCTGAAGTTTCATGATGGCTAGCCCTGGGGTGGGGGTCTTTTCATCCATTGTCTGTGGCATTCATTGATCCCTGAAACCTGAATATCCTTTAATTCTGCAGAATTAAAGTGTTATGTTTCTCTATTTTTTCCTCCCTGTTTTCTCTCTGAGATTTTAATTTGTTGAATATTTAGAAGAGTAAGTCAATTCTCTAATTTTTCTTGAATAGTCTTGCCTAATTTTTCCTGCCCCCCCCCACTTCTTGGACATTTTCTTTTTTACTTCATTGTAAAACTTTTATGAATTTAAAATTTTCTGCTACTGTCCTTTTAATTTCCAAGAGCTTTTTCTTGTTATAAGTTTAAAAAATAGCTTTATGATCTTGTTTCCTGGATACAATGTCTTCTCTTTTCTCTCTGAAGCTATCATTCAAATGTTTTTTCAAAAACAGTTTTAATTTTCATTTTTTTTCCACTTTATGCATTGTATTTTCCCCCAAGATCCTTTTTTTTCTATGTCTTTGTCTCTGCTTATTGCATTTTGACTTTTCCTCAAATTTCTGGTGACCCTTGGTTCATTGTTTATAATATGTGAGGTCCTGTAAATAGGTTATCTCCTCTGAGAGACTGGTGGGATTATCTGTAGGTATCTGGGCAGAAATCTGGTTAGTTCATTGGGATGTCTCCAAGTGTCCATATCTGTAGGGCTCTCTCCTAATATAGCTACATTATACACAGGTGAATCCTCCAGCTCCTGCCTGAAGGTGTTAGTCTTTCAAAGCGGAGTCCAGTGAGAAGGCTCTGAGGATCTAATGCAGCATGTGGTTTTCATTTATCCCTGTGTTTGTGCAGACTCAATTGTGTCTTAAGTCCTGGAGTCCTCGTCCCTTGGTTCTATCACCTCCAGGGTTGGGAGCACAGATGTTTGGCTGTGGCAGACAGGGAGGGGGTCTGGCGGTCTTATTGCTTCACATGCATTTGTTCCACCAGTCCTTGGTCATCAGCTTGCTCTGCACTCTGATGTACAGAGAAAAGCATGCCTGAATTTCTGAACATCATGGCTTCTGATCTCTTCTGATGGGTCTCTCCCTCCTAGCTGTCCCACCCAGCTTCTTCTGCTTTCCTAGGAATTTGGTACAACCAAAATACATTCCACTCCTAAAGTGTCTACTGAAAACTAATATCAACGGTCATTTCTGCTTCTCCCTTTCTTGTAGACACAGTGGACTAACATTTTAAAATTTATTTTAGTGAGATTTCAGAAGGAGAGACAAAACTTTGTTTTATCTGCTGCATTTCACCACGTTTCTTCAGCTTTATTGAGAAATAATTGACAAGTAAACATTGTGCACATATGCCGTACAATTGATAATTTGATATATGTATACATTGTGAAATGATCGCTATAATCAAGCTAAGAAACATATCTAACACCTCACATGGTTACCTTTTTTTAAACACATTTTTCTTTTCTTTTTTTGTGATGAGAATGCTTAGAATCTACTGTCTTAGCAAAATTTCAAGTTTTTTTAATGGCTGCCTAGTACTTCATTGACTTATCAGCCCCTTCTGCCTTTAGCTAAATATTAAAATTGTTTGGTTTTGGCTATTACAAATACAACTTCTCAAAACACTCAGTGATTTTGTCTTTCTTCCACATTTCATTTTCTTCTTTTCTCTTTCTTTTTAAAAATTCTGAGTGTTCAATAAATCCATTTATTATAACTCCTCAGGTAAAGAGCATATAAAACCCAGAATGAGCTGGGCTCAGTGGCTCAGCCTGTTATCCCATGCCTTTGGGAGGCTGAAGGGAGTGGATTGCCTGAGCCCGCGGGTTCGAGACCTGCCTGGACAACTTGGTAAGACCTCATCTCTACAAGAAATCAAAATGAGCCGGGTGTGGTAGCGCGCACCTGTAGTTCCAGCTACTTGGAAGGCTGAGGTGGAAGGATGGCTGGAGCCCAGCAGGTCGAGGCTGCAGTGGCCAGGAGTGGACACTGCATTCCAGTGTGGGTGACAGAGTGAGACTCCAACTCAAAAAAATAAGAAATAAAAAATAAAATCCAGAATGAAGATACCAGACCCCAATATCACTATCCCAATTTTACGAATCCTTATCATGTAGGAATGAGGTCAGCAAGATGACAGGATAGGAAATCCCAGTCCTCATTTCCCCACAAAGACAGCAACTTAACAAAAATTTATAGAGCAAGATGGTCAGCTAGAAGCAGCTGGTGTGTGCCTGATCGCAGACTGCCTAACACAAAAGTGGGGGGATGTGGGTAGGGCTTTTTGCCCCAGCAACTCCTCACTACCTGTGTGAAATCTTATGCTGCAGAGGCAAAACACAGCAGCATGACCCCAGCAGCCAGGGGTCTCCTTCCCAATTCTCATTGGGGCAGCCAATCGTGCACAAAGGTGGGGAGCAGCAGCACGGACCTGTCAGACCTAGCCTCCTCACAATGGGCTGAGGCTCCTCCACCCCCTCAAAAGCCCAACATGGATGGGGAACTTTGGTAGTCCTCATAGCCCCATCCATAGCTTACATCATCTGTGTAACTCCCCAGAACAACACAGCCAAGCGGAGCTAGCTTGTCCACAGCCACCACTGGAGCTAGCTTTCTCCTGCAAGTGACACCTCCTGGCTAGAGGTCATCCGGCACAGAACATTATAAAAGCTGAAACACTAACACAGTACTTGGGAAGATCTGATTCTAGACTTCAGCTAACATCACTATTGAAGTCGCCCTGGCCATGCAGGATGCCTTGAGCCTATGCAGGTACCCAGCACAGCACCACCACTGCTGGCAGCAAAGAGAGCCACACTACGAAACTATGCACAAACAAGGAAACCCTACAGAGTCTACGCCATTCCCCTGCCAACCCTATCATAGCTGGTGCTTGGTCCTGCCCCTGGGAAACCAGAGGACTGGTCAGCCCAGTTCAGCTCTGCCCAGTGTTGCCCACTCCCCTTCCCCCCAAGGAGGCAAAAGCAAAACTCATGTCACTGCACATCTTTCGGACTAGTCCATAGTCTAAGGCATCAAAAGATTCTCCAGAGGGTCCTCCAGGTGACCAGTTCTCAGAATTCAACCCCTGTGCCTTCACACCACTAGCTCCCTTGCAGGCAACTCCCAAAGCTAGCTCAAATTATTTAGTGGCCCCAAAGGGCAGCTAAACCCAGAAGGACAACAGGACTCACAGACATCAGGTCCTCACAGATTACCCTTCCCAGAAGGAGAAGTGCACACCAGGGGAGCACCATGTGGGACAAAAAAGAGAACAAACAAGTAAATAAGTAAATAAATACAAAGTACAGCTTCTGTGTCACAGATCTCCCAGCCCAAGAGACATCTCCTTCAGCAGAGCCGCAGACACAGTACCAGGGTTAGGGGAGGAAGGTGGTGGTTCTATCTCAGTAGTGGAGCAGCCCTGGTACACATGAACGGTCATGGGAAAGGGGATCTCTACACCCACATGCCCACCACTTCAGACATTTGCTCTCTCTCTCGAGGGAGTTCAATGCAAATTTGGTTGTTGAGGCCCCTTCTGCAACATTTTGTGGTAAAAGCAACCCCATGGGAGGTGGGCTGTTTGAGTTAAAGCTCGAAAAAGGGGTAAAATCCCACTCCCTCCCTTCAAGGAACTTTAAGTTTCCTACAGACAGAAAGAGGTACATGTCCAATCTGAAAATTCAGAACAGGACAGGGGCATGACAGAAGAGTGAGCCACTTTCCTGCCAGCCTAGTAGTAGAGTTGAGATGGGTGCCCTCACTCCTGGCTAAGACCTCAGGGCACTTCACTTGGAGTTTCCCCAACTTCTTTCATCAGGGCTGAGACTTTAGCCCACTCTAGGGGAACTACACAGTCCAAATATCTGCAGTCTTCAAGAGACCCACTTAGCTCACAAAGACTTCTATGGACTCAAGGTAAATATTCCATGCAAATGAAAACCAAAAATAAGTAGGAGGAGCTATTTTCATATTAGATAAAGCAGGTTTTAAATTAACAACAGTGAAGAAGGTAAAAGAAGGTAATATATGATGATAAAGAGATTAATCCAACAAGAGGATATGATTTTAAAATGTACATGCACCTAACACCAGAGCTTTCAGCTTTATAAAACAAATTCTATCAACCCTAAGGAAAGAGATAAACAACAATGCAATAGTAGAGGGAGATGTCTACACTCCACTGACAGCAACAGACAAGTCATCATGGCAGAAAGTCAACAAAGAAACATGGTAATTAAACTGGGCCCCAGAACAAATGAATCTAACACACATGTACAAAACATTTTATCCACAAACTACAGAATATATATATATTTTTCTCATCAGCACATGGAATATTCTCCAAGATAGATCATATGACAGGCCATAAATCAAATCTCAATAAATTCAAAAGAATCAAAATTATAACAAGCACTTTCTCAGAACACAGTAGAATATAACTGGAAATCAACTCCAAGAGGAACTTTCAAAACCAAGCAAATATATGGAAATTAAACAATCTGATCCTGATATCTTTGGGGCAACAATGAAATCAAGATGGAAATTTAAAAATTCCTCAAAATGGGTGACAACAATGACACAAGTTATCAAAACCTCTGGGATATAGCCAAATCTGTGCTGAGAGGAAAATTTACAGTGCTTAAGACATACATTAAAAAGACTCAAAGATCACATATAGATAACCAAACATCATACCTCAAGGAACTAGAAAAAAAGGAACAAATTGAGACCAAAACTAGCAGAATAAAAGAAATAATAAAGATAAGAGCATAACTGAATGGAAGTGAAACTAAAAAAATACAAAGGATCAATAAAAAAAAAAGGTGGTTCTTTGAAAAGACAAGCACAAATGATAGACCAGTAGCTAGAGTAAGAAAAGAAGAAAGAAGATTCAAATTAACTTTATCAGAAGCAAAAATGAAGACATTCCAACTCGTGTCATGGAAATATAAAAGATCATCTGAGATTATTATAAACACTTCTATACAAACTAGACAACCTACAGAAAGTGGATAAATTTCTGAAAACATACAACCCCTCTACCTGGAATCAGGAAGAAGTAGAGACCCTGAACAGACCAATAACAAGCAGTGATATTGAATTGTTTGTTGTTGGTGTTTTTAAATATATCTTATTTTAAAGATGTGGGGTACAATTCAGGATTAGGTATACAAGTAGAGATCATACAGGTAAAGTTTGGGCCTCCCTTTGGTCTCCACTTTTCTGATTTGAGATCAGGTACCTTTATTGATGATGTGTCCCCACACCAACCCAGGCAGTGTCCTGCTATTGCCAATCCCTTTCTTAAAGTATTATGGTAAATTTTCAGGGTCTGTTTATAAGTGAGAATATATGGAACTCAGTTCTTTGTTCCTGTGAGAGATCACTGAGTATTATACAGATTCTAAATGCTCAACAGCAAAAAAAGTTCAGGATCTGATAGTCTCGCAGTCAAATTCTATTAGACTTTCAAAGAAAAACTGTTACCAAGCCTACTGAAGCTATTTCATAATATTTGAAAAGTAGGGGCTGGGCTTGCTGGCTCAGCCGGTAATCCTAGCACTTTGGAAGACTGAGGGAAGTGGACTGCCTGAGCCCGTGGGTTCAAGATTAGCCCAGGCAACTTGGCAAGATCTTATCTCTACAATAAATAAAAAATAAGCTGGGTGTGGTGGCATGTGCCCGTAGTTCCAGTTACTTGGAAGGTTGAGGCGGAAGGATTGCCTGAGCCCAGCAGATCAACACTGGGGTGACTGTGAGCATGCCTGCACTCCAACCTGGACAACAGAGAGAGACTCCAACTCAAAAATATTTAAAGATTGAAGACATCTACAAGGAAATCTAAAATACTCTGATGAAAGAAATTGTAGAGGACACAAACAAATGAAAAAACATCCCATGCTTATGGATTTAAAGAATCAACATTGTTAAAATGACCATACTACCCAAAGTAATCTACAGATTCAATGCAATTCCTATCAATGTACCAATGTCACTCTTCACAAAATCAGAAGAAAATTCTAAAATTCATATAGAACCAATAATGAATCAGAAGAGCCAAAGCAATACTAAGCAAAAATAACAAAGCTGGAGGCATCACGTTACCCAATTTCAAATTATACTACAAGGCTGTAGTAACTAAAACAGCATGGTACAAGATCAGACATACGGACCAATGGAACAGAATAGAGAACCCAGAAATAAACCCAAATATCTACAATCAACAGATCTACAACAGAGTAGACAAAAACATACACTGAAGAAAGGATATCATATTCAATAAATGGTGCTGAAAAAACTGGATATCAACAAAAATTGATTCATGATAAATTAGACTTAAAATCATAAAAATCACCAGGCTCGGTGGCTCAGCCTGTAATCCTGCACCTTTGGGAGGCTGAGGTGAGTGGATCGCCTGAGCCCGTGGGTTCGAGACCCGCCTGGGCAGCAAGACCTCATCTCTACAATAAATCAAAAAATCAGCCGGGCGTGGTAGCACATGCCTGTAATTCCGGCTCCTTGGAAGGCTGAGGTGGAAGGATCGCCGGAGCCCAGCAGGTCGAGGCTGCGGTGGCCGGGAGCAGCCGCTGCACTCCAGTCTGGGCAACAGAGTGAGACTCCAACTCAGGAAAAAAAAAAAAAAATCATAAAAATCCTAGAAGAAAGCCTAAGAAAAAACTTTCCTTGACATTGGCCTAGGCAAAGAATTTACAGCTAAAACCCCAACAGAAAATGTAACACAAATAAAAATAAACAACTGGGACTTATTTAAACTAAAAAGCTTCTGTATAGCAAAATAAATTATCAACAGAGTAAACAAGCAACACACACAATAGGAGAAGATATTTGCTAACTATATATCCAGCAAAGGACTAATATCCAGAATCTACAAAAATCTCAAACAAATCAGCAAAAATAAAAATAAAATTTAAAAATGACTCCATTAAAAAGTGGGCAAACAACATAAACAAACATTTCTCAAAAGAAATTATACAAATGGGCCGGGTTTGGTGGCTCAGACTATAATTCCAGCACTTTGGGAGGCTGAGGTAAGTAAACTGACTGAGCCCATGGATTCGAGACCAGCCAAACAACTTGGTGAGATCTCGTCTCTACAATAAATAACAAAAATTAGTCAGGCATGATAGCGTGCACCTGTAATTTCAGCTACTTGGAAGGCTGAGGCAAAAGGATCACCCAGCAGGTCGAGGCTGCAGTGGCCGTGAGGGTCCCATTGGGACCCTCCAATCTGGGCAACCTGGTAAGACTCCAACTCAAAAAACAAGAAACAACAAGAAACTATGATGGTTCAAATGCTATGAGTTTGCCTACCTATATTATTTTCTAGTCCAGAATTTTCAATCTCTTATTAAAATATTGAAAGACTTTGTTAAATGTCACTGTTTTACTTACTCCTTCAACTGTGTAGTGCATCCAAAGATGTATGACGTACCTGATGTCAAGTTGTTCAAAGTCTAATGGAGGAGAGATACTTCTATAATATTTATATAATCTTCTGTGTTGGAAACACTGCCAAAAACTGTAACTTGCAGCTGTTTGGGTACCTGTTTG
Source organism: Cephalopachus bancanus (assembly GCA_027257055.1). Lineage (NCBI taxonomy): Eukaryota > Metazoa > Chordata > Mammalia > Primates > Tarsiidae > Cephalopachus > Cephalopachus bancanus. Next base: position 2,451,208 of record JAPVLO010000178.1, on the reverse strand, counting down.
TCCTATGAAATAACATTAGTTAACCAAAGCCCTGTAATCTTTCACTGATGTCTGTATAATAAAGACATATTCCAGAATTATGTCGAGTATCCACATTAAGTTGAAGATAATTAGAAGAGGAGAGAATGGAAGTAGCTATGATTTACTCAATTTGAAGAAGCAGTTTCACCTGTTGAAAGACTGTTCTGGCTGGCTTCTTGCTACAAGACTGACAGAGCATTAAACTCCTTGAGTCTTTGCCAAATTGCCTGGCTTTGCCACTAGTTAACTCTCCCAGAGTTAATAACATCCATTCAACAAATAATTATTGAATATCATGTATTTTCCAGTCATGGTGCTACTCCTGGTAAATTAATTAAAATAACAAGCTTGAAAAGTATTTGGCAACGCCTGAGACCCTCCAATAAAGACAAGATCTCATTGAAGTTTGTGTTAGTCTAAGCAAAAGGCTTCTAGTAGATGGACTTACAGACTTTAGGAAAATATTATTTACTTTGGCAGCAATAAAGATTTATTAAACATTCGTGGAGGATGCCAACTATTATCTCATATGACTAAAATCCCCAAGAGGGAGGTAATTTTTACTAGTTCTATTTTATAAAGTAGAAACTGAAGATTATGAAAGACAACTTGTCCAGGACCACATAACTACTAAGTGAGCAGTCAGCATTTAACCTTGGTTTGACTCCAAGCCCATCTCCTAAACCACTTTCCTGATATTCCTTCCCCAGCCTCAGGCCAATAGTCAGGAAGAAATAGTTCCTCCAGGTTTGAATGGAAACGTTTATTCTTATGACTCCATCAGTGACAACAGCCCACTGTCCCACATGATAAAACTTTCATCCACTGAACATATTAGAAACCAGTTTGTGCTTGAAAGTACTGCTTTGGAAAAGACTTTTAAAGTCTATCTTTACCATAGTCTTTGAAGTACACTTACAATCCAGTCCTGTTTGCTTTCCAGAGCTGGCTTTTTTCCTTCCTCCCTAGAACCAGGAAATGCAGTGACCTCTTGTTAGGGACTGAATGTGTCCCCTCAAAATTCAGATGTTCAAATCCTAACCATCAAAGTGAAGGTATGAACAATTAGAATATTCTCAATTCTAATTTGGGGTAAGTATTGGTGTATGTATTTATATGTGCACCTCACATTCTGTATATTGCATGTGAATTATCATGCTGCAACCATCATGCTACAACCACCTAGAGAACAGTTTAATAATGTTCAACAATCTTAAGTACAACTGACCCTTTAATGATTCAGAAGTGTGTTTTAAGTTTTACCAGAGGCAGCATTAATTACATCAGTTATAGTACGGGAATGAAGGAACAAACGAGAAAGCAGTTTTAAAAAAATAAACAGACAAGTAAAAAAACAAAGTGATATTAGAAAGCAGGGCCTTTGGGAGGTCATGAGTTCATGAGGTGAAGTCCTCACGAATGGGCTTCATGCCCTTATAAAGTACCCTTCTCAAGATTCCAAAATACTCTCTAGCGCTCTTTCTGCCATGTGAGAACACAGTAAGATGACAGTTGTCTGAAAACCAGGAAGACGGCCCTCATCAGTCACCAGATCTGCTAGTGCCTGGATTCTGAACTTCCCAGTCCCCAGGACTGTGAGAAACAAATGTCTGTTGCTTAAGCCACCTACAGGCTATTGCAGCCTGAGCTAAGACATCTCTTTTGGTTGGTCAGGGTTGATATTTAACATACCTCCTATCCAGTGTATGGTAGCAAGGAAGCTTTCCTAGAGAGTGGAAATAGAACAGTAGATTTCTCTTTTTTGAAAGCGTTTGTTCCTCTTTGGCCTCTTTGGTTTCTCAATGTCATTGTGCCAATTATGTGTAACACCAGATTTGAGGTCAGAAGATGTTTACAGGTGTTGGGAAGTTCTAATTTAAATAGGAGAGTTAGCCGGACTTGGTGGCTCAGCCTGTAATTCCAGCGCTTTGGGAGGCTGAGGTGAGTGGACTGCCTGAGCCCGCGGGTTCGAGACCCTCCAGGGAAAGTTGGCGAGACTTCATCTCTACAATAAATAAAAAATTAGCCGGGTGTGGTAGCGCACGCCTGTAGTTCCAGCTACTTGGAAGGCTGAGGCGGAAGGATCGCCGGAGACCAGCAGGTCGAGGCTGCAGTGGCCGGGAGTGTGCCACTGCATTCCAGTCTGGGTGACAGAGTAAGACTTCAACTCAAAAAAATAAATAAATAACTAAACAAACAAACAAAAACAAACAAATAAATAAATAGGAGAGTTATGAACGCTCATCACAAGACACAGTCTCCTGCTCCTGGTTCCCCACCCTGACTCCATACCTTGCCCTGAGGGGGGCACTTCATAGAAACTTAACAAAAAGTGATTAAATGACCATGCGTGAGTGTGTGTATCTTCCATGTTCCTTTCTACCTTTTATCTATGCACATATATTATGTTCACATTATTAATGGGGAAAAATGAGTAAATTCTTCAAGGTTTCATATGTTTGCTAAAGAAGACAGACAGCAAAAGAAACTTGTCTGCGTATGTTGTGAAGTAAAATGAATAGGCACTTTGAATTCATTTAGGCATGCCTTCATTTATTTGCTTATTTGTACATTCACTCATTTATTTATTCTTTTATTCATTCACTCACAACACGGGTATCCTTGGTGTTAAGGTCCATAAAAGGCACTGGCACATACAAGTAAAGGAAGGAAAATCAGGCCAATTTCCTTCTGAAAAAGTCAAATTCATAGAATTAATGTGTGAACTGGTGGTTGCCAGGGGTGGAGGGGGGCAGGAACTGTGGAGTTCTGTTCATGAGTATCAATATTCATTTATGCAAAATGAGTAAGATCTAGAAATCTCTGTACAACACTGTGTTTACAGTAAGCAATACTGTATTGTGCATTTAACAGTTTGCTTAAGAGAAATAATCTCATGTTAAGTGTTCTTCCCACAATAAAATAAAAAATTTTTAAAATCTGATCATAGTCAAATAGCTTCCAGAAAAGTTATTAGCTTAACTCACCATCAACAGCCTTTCTGTCACTCAACAAGAGAGTGCCAGTAACAAATCTTGCTTTTCTCAAAGTAAATAGTGCTCTAAATACTACTAAATCTATATTTTAATTAGGCTGAGCAAGTTTTAATGGTTATTGTTTACTTGTATGTGTGTGAGAAATGGAGAGACAGAGAATAGGTTGTTCACATGCATTTAAATTTTTTTTCCTACTATGTTGTTGACATGTTCTTAGCAATATCCTCTCAATTACAAATATCTTATGAATATTTTCTCTAGATTGCCATGGGCTTTATATTGTCTGCATTTAGCCTTCTAGCAGGTAAAATTTTATCTCATACAATCTGTCAGGATTTTTTCTTCTTTTTGTTGGTTTCTAACTCTGTGGCATACTAAGAAAGGGTCCCTTCATTCAAAATTTTAAAACTTCTTATTGTTTTAAAGTACTTTTATGGGTTAATCTTCTTAGGTTTTTTTTACAATTTTACCGTAAATCAACTGGATTTAATTTTTCTATATACTCTACATTACTCCAAAAGATTAGCTTACAATGAAGATGAACTTGTAAGTCTGCAGTATCATATAACCGTAAAATACAATACGGCAATATCACAAACAGAATGTGTAAGAAAAATTGGTGTCATAACTGATGCTTCCTTTACTAACTGAAACACAAAATGGCATCCCATCCCTGGAGAATCCAGGAAATCATTGGAAATCTTACTTATTCAGAACACAGACCTAAATCATACAGAGTCCAACTACCTGCACTCAAATCCGAGTGGCGCCTTCATGGGCACCTGCCCCGGCCCCAGACCCTGCCACGGCCTGGCCTCTGAGCAGCTCCTGCCTAACTCTGTCACGGGAGTCATCCAATCCTATCACCACTAACCAAGAATTCCAAAGCTTCTCGAAAAGAATCACCGTCAAGTATGAGAATTCAGAAAAGTTCATGATTCATCCTAGAAAGATTTCCTGCTTAAATAATTTCTTTAAAAAGAGATTCACACTTAAAGGAATAAATCTGTAGTCATCTAATATAGCTATTTAGTTATGTTCACATTTTCCAGAGACACCAAAATGCCAATATTTTATTATAAGGTTACTCTGGATAAAAAAAAAATTTTTTTTGAGTTAGAGTCTTACTCTGTCGCCCAGGTTGGAGTGCAGTGGCACACGCACGGCCACCACAGTCTCGACCTGCTGGGTTCAGGCAATGCTTCCATCTCAGCCTTCCAAGCAGCCAGTACTCCAGGTGAGCACCACCATACCCAGCTAAAATGTTTTTATTTATTGTAGAGACAAGGTTTCGCCATGCTGCCCGGGTGGGTCTTGAACCTGTGGGCTCAGGCAATCCTCTCGCCTCTGCCTCCCAAAGTGCTGGGATGACAGGCGTGAGCCACCATCTGAACTTGGGTTAAATTTTAAACCTACATTTTAACCTATTAATCTCTTACATAATGACTATTACATGTAATTTTCTTTACATACACTTGTATTTTTAAGATTCTGACCACAAAGATTTTGAGCCAGAGCAACCTAGTAAAGTATAACAAGAGATGAGAACACGGTGTGGTGGCATCCACTTGGGCCCTGAAGCCAGAATGCAGGGCTTAGCGTTTTGTGTCAACTATTAGCTATGTAACATCGGATAAGTTGCTTAACCTCTCTGTGCCTCAATTTCTCCATCTGTAAAACACGAATAAAAATGGTTCCTGTCCCTTTTGGTCACTGTGAAGATTAAATGAGAAACATCATGAAAAGTACAAAGAACAGTGTCCTCACTGACAGGCAGTCTACTCAGACCTCTTGCCATCACCTTAACCAACAGCAGACAGCCTAAAGGGAACCTGAAAACCCAAATGTCACCCCAGAACTAGACCTGTGCTGACCTAACCCTTGCTTTCAGCTCCTATAGGGAATAGCAGGATTCTCAGAGAATTCGGTCCATCTGTGCCTTCCTAGCTAGGTTTTCTGGGGTTAAGTACATTGACAATACACCACTCTGCCGAGAAATGAGAAAGCACAAATTTCGGCGCAGCCTGTCTGGCCCCGCTCCTACTGGCTATACACACTTGCTCAAATATTTCACCTTTCTGTGCCTTGGTTTCCTCATCCTAAGTGTGATAATGACAGTGCCTACCTCAAGGAGTTGATATAATAATTAAATGAGTGTTAGAAATGTCTCCAACTGCTACCAACACTGTTTTAAAAAATGCCAGATATGTGTTTGCTAAATAAATAGTAAACAAATTGAATGACATAAATGAGACACAAAATCCTAGAGCTAGAATTCTAACTCCTTTATTTTATTGATGAGAAAACAGAAAACTAGAAGTTAAATGATGCTTTTAAGACCAACACCAAATTATTCACCTAGATGGACAGGAAACAAACAGCAGTGACCAAGCTGCTGTTTGGTGACACCTATTGCACGCCAAGGTGAGAACTGAGTGGGGTCCCACATGTGCCATCATCATCTTCTGTGCTTTCTTCCGTTTGCTGCGAATGGTTTTTCTCAGGATGCTTCCCTTGGAAGCGCCCTTCAGGATACAACCCTCAGACCCAGCTGCTCAATTGTCCTCTGTCTTCCTGATTCCCTCCTGGGGATCCTTGTGGAATCAAGGCTCAAGTATGAACACGAAATAATGACTTTAATTCTGGAAATTTAAGGAGGGGTTGAAGGAGGTAGTGACATTGTAAACTGATCTTACAGGAATCATGTGGGAGCACCCAGCACTTGCCAGAAGTCCCTAAATCACACGACAAAGAATACATCCACCCCAGTCACCAGTGAAATACAAAATATGGGGACCCTGAACCTTCTATGACCCTGTAGAGTCTTCATTTCAAAAGTTAATCTTCTGTCAAAGAATATGCCAGTATTTTATTTGCTCACTATAAATGCAGTGGTATTGATACGTGTTTGCAAATGGCATATTTGATGGAGGCAGTATCCTGGCTGGTGTCATCTAGGCAGATGGATGGCGTAAATTCTAATTTAACTGATATACAGCCATTTCAATCCCCAATACTGCCCCAATCCCCTCAAAAAAGAGTCTTTCCAGGAATTGCATAAACCACACATCAGAGACCTATAACCAAGGTGTGGGAATTGTTATCAATCACTTGCTATTGTTAGATAAATATAAAATCATGGTATTTTCTGCCATGGATTCGGCTTTAGTTTTTAGACTTCTAAGAAAGACTTCCATCGAGTGCTGGTTTCCTCTGGTTGTTTATATTCTATTTGCTAAAATTAAAACCCTCTTCACAGGTGGGCACAGGCATGCTGGCAGGGAAGACAATTCTATCATCATCATCTCTGGTAATTACAGAAAGAAAAACACTAGGTATGCTTCATGGAAAGTTGTAACAAGAAACAAAAGTTGCTGTTTAAGCACTTTCTTTCTACCTGACTTAGAACAAAATGCCCTAAAACTGAGCACAAGCGTGCTCTTAGTTTTTTTTTTTTTTTTAATTGTAAATTGACAGTTATAATCATATAAATTTCTGGGATCCAAAGTGATGCTATAATTTATAAATACAAGGTAGAATAATTAAATCAAGCTAGTCAACATATCCATCACCCCAAATACTTAACCTTCTTGTGGGGGTCCAGTTTCTAAATAGAGATTTTTACATGGAGGTCTCAGTCTGGTTTCCCTTCATATGTGTTCCCTTCAGAGTATGTTATTTCAGCAAATATTTGTTGTGGGCTAATTTTTCCGCCAGAATTGTTTTAGCTAGAAACACATGCATAGGTTTATAATCCTTTTACATTTTTAAACAATAAGGGGAGATTTCTTCTTTTAAAATTTTACACTGATGCATGTACAAAAGCTGCCAGTCACTGGCACTGACACACCATGGGCACACTCCTCACTTTTACGAATGCTTACTGTGCTCAGGACCAGAGGGGTCAGAGCCCACGGAGGCCCTCAGAGGTGTGAGACAGGATTCCATCCACCCACTCACACAAAATATAAGCGCAGACTGAAGAGTCAGGAAGCAGCCCTCCAGGGAATACAGGATGCAAAAGCCCCAGGGAATCCTAGTAACAAGGGATGATATGCAAATCAAGCCAGGATATGTAATAGCCTCTCCTACTTGTAGCAAACAATTCCCCAGTGAAGGAGAATGACTTTCCTGCTGGGACCCGACAACACATCCTATCCCGCTTTATCTTCCTCCCCCCACATCATACTTACTGTGGCCCTCCCTTCCACAGTGGCCACCCTCTCCCTCGTTGGAACCCTAGGGATGTCTTCCCAGGAGAAGGGTCTGCCCGCAGACTTCCATCCCACTGGTGCCTCTAGATCAGATCTGGGTCTTGCCTAGGGCCTGCCACCTCCAGCCTCTGGCACTCCTGGCTTCATTCTCCTCCTTTCCCGCCTCTGTGGCTAATCATTTCAAGGATCCTCGGACCTCCTTGACGTCTGAGAGCATCACTCTCCCTGCTGCAAGAGCGTAGATTCATTTTGCCCGTTTTTGTGCTTCACAGAACCACATCTGGCTTCTTCTGCTCTGGGAGGCTCACCCGTTGTGGGTGTGGCTGCAGACAGCTTGTCCTCCTTGCTTGCATGGCTTGGTGCAACTGATGGAGGAGTGCACAGCCAGATGTACTTGGGTCTTGAGTGTGTGTATGTCCAGTTGTAGGAGCTGCTGGCAAACAGACTTCCAAAGAAATGTTTCGAAAATCCTTATTCTGCTTTGCCCCTCTGGCCGCTTCCCTATCTCCACATTCCAAATGGTTATTCCCTTAGTTACCCTACCACGCTCCCTTCCTTGTTAGCAGATGATCTTGCTACACAACACTGAAAAAGCAGAAGTCCCAGGTGGGAGCCACTCTCCAGATGTTGGGTCCCACTCTCCAAAGAAAAGCTGCCTCCCCCAGACTCACCCTTTTCTGGGGCATGGGAGCCAGCTTTGGAGAGTCAACCCTGGCTCCTGTGTTTACCCCAGTGCCTCCCCTTCCCCACCAAGTTGACTGAAAGGGCTCTTCACAGGGTTGGCTTCCTCCTCCTTGAGCTGTGTGAGCTTCTGCAGATTCCTGTTCTGCTCCCTGCCTGTCCCCTGCAGGCACGGTGCTCCTTGCGGTGGCCTCTTTCCTCCTCTTCTCTTTGCTGTTCATCCACTCCCGTATTCCCCAACCACTCTCCATGTGCGGTCATCCTCAAATCATCCACAGGACTGGCAGCACGTGAGCTCCAGGTACAGCCTCTAGGTCTTTTCTATGTGCGCTTCCTGCAGATACTTCAGCTACAGGGATTGCTGGACTATGTCCTGAACCGTAATATGCATCTAGGGGCATTATTCCGATATTCTTGCAGTTCTGGTTTCATGGCCACCACCGCTGTCCCTTGAGTTCCACTGGCTGTCTTGACCGTGCTGTTCTTGAAGTGCCTCAGTCCCTGTTGTGAGGGCTCAAACCCGGTCTCTCTCCTCATCCCCTTGGCCACCCCAGTCTTATTCAGGCCTTTTGTGTTTCTTGCCTGCGTTATTTTACTGTTTCTTACCTCACAGTCTTGCTCAGTCCTCTCCCTTCTCTCTCTAAGTCAGTTCCCACCATGCTACCAAGTTGGATCACTCATTTGCTTATTGAAAATTTTACTAAATACTGATTATGTGCCAGTCACCGCTCTCCACAAAGGAGGGAGAACCTCAAAAAGACAGCAAATACCTGCCCTCTACTCACAGAGCTTGTGTGGTGAGGAAAGACAGAAACAATTGGATAATGTTGGGTACTGCCATGCTCCATTATAAATGAAACATGGGGCTGGACTCGGTGGCTCAGTCTGTAATCCCAGCACTTTGGGAGGCTGAGGCGAGTGGATTGCCTGAGTCCATGGGTTTGAGACTCACTCGGCAACTTGGTGAGACCTTGTCTCTACAATAAATCAAAAATTAGCTAGGCGTGGTAGCACGTGCCTGTAGCTCTGGCTACTTGGAAGGCTGAGGCAGACGGATTGCCGGAGCCTAGCAGGTCAAGGCTGCGGTGGCTGGGAGCGTGCCACTGCACTCCAGCCTGGGTGACAGAGTGAGACTGCAACTCAAATAAATAAAAAATGAAACATGATAGCGACATATTCCCACAGGGCTGAGGACAAAGCACTGACGTGGGTGATAGTGATAGGATCGCCTGTGCAAAAGTACAGAGAAAAATATTTCAGAAGAAAGAGAGGAAAGGCTGAGAATCACTTAGTCTTTTCTTTTTTTAAAATTGATTCATAACAGTTATACATTCTTATGAGGCACAGAATGACATTCTGATACACAAATACAAGGTGCAACGATCAAATTAGGGTTACCGGGAGTCCATCACCTCGCAGTTTATCATTCCTTTGTGCTGGGAACATTTCAAGTCTCTTCTAACTGCTCTAAAATATACAATACATTCTTGCTAATACTGTCCTCCTGAACACTAGAGCCTGTTCCTTCTACTACAGACAACTCTACTTCTGTACCTGTTAGCAACCCTTTCTTCATCGCTGCCCTACCTCCACCAGTCCCAGTCTCTGATAACCACCGTTCTGCTCTCTACCTCCACGAGATCCACTTTTTAGCTCTCAAGTATGAGTGAGAATATGTGATATCTGTCTTTCTGTGCCTGACTTATTTCGCTTAACATAATGACTTGCAGTTCCATCCATGTCGAGGCAAATGCCAGGATTTCATTCTTCTTCACAGCTGAATAATACTCCACTGTGCATGCACACCACATTTTCTCTGTCTGTTCATCCACTGATGGAAACTTAGGCTGTTTCTATATCTTGGTTATTGTGAAGAGTGTTGCAATGAACACGGGAGTGGAGACATCGCTTCAACACACCGATTTCACTTCCTTTGGATGTACACCCACTGGTGGAATCACTGGATCACAGAGTAATTCTATTTTTAGTTTGCTGAGACACCTACATACTGTTTTCCATCATGGCTGTACTAATTTACATTCCCACCAACAGTGCACAAGAGTTCCCTTTCTCTACATGCTTGTCAGAATTTGTTATATTTTGTCTTTTTGATAACAGTCATTTTCACTTGGTCTTTTACCTATAAGAGGAATAGGCAGTGAGGCCAGGGTGGCTTTATTGGTACTGGAAAAGAACTTGGTTTTTATCCACTGTCATTTCCTATTTATAATTACGAGCAGGATCAAGCCCACACAGTGTGTGCAACATGGCATCCCACTCTCTGTCACCCTCACACACCTCATGCACTGTGTCTCCCTTGCTGAGCTGTCCTGTCCTCATATTCAGCAAACTCTGACTCATCCTTCAAGGACCAGATTCAATATCACGTCTGGCAGAAAATAAATTGCTGCTTCTCCCATGTACCTGCATGCTCCTTGGCTTCATGGTAATGCCTGTGTGTCTCCTTCTTAGACTGGGGCCTCTTCAAAACCAGAAGATACTGTATCCATCTGTGTTACTCAGTATTGAGTACAGTGCCAACCAGGGCATGTAATGGGCCCTAGCAACTGTTCACAAATTGAATATTAAATAAGTGCATTTCTAAGTGGCAAGACTGGGCAGAAAGAGCCTGCCTACATATGCAATTTGTTTATACTACTCTCATAATACTTACTTTACAAAGATATAAGGTAAAGTGTGTACTCAGGAATATGTGAAGATTGGCTAATATCCTCATCAAAAAAATTCACTTCTCTTGCACAGAGACCACGATGAACGGGTCAAGGTGATTAGTCTGTACCCCTAGGGATTTTCAGGTGGGTGTGTATTTCCATTTTTATAAAAAACACACACATAGCACTCAACTGCATAAGGCTCGGGAACAATTTGATGATGTATAAGGAAGGAAGATAAAATAGAACATGATATGAGATTATGAACTGGATTCTGTACATAAAGTAATTATTCTTTCTATGTACAGACATTCTATCCCAATTCATAATAAATGGACATTAGACTGCTTTCCTGAATGTTCTGTGGAATTTTTAAAATTATTTTTTGCTCCTAAAGAAAAGTTGGAAGCAAGGGCTACAGAGAATGTCTAAGATATGGGCCATTAAAAATACATAGTTTATTATTAACAGGTAACTTAACTACTTATTAACAAATGTATTATCTTCACAGATAAGCAGTGCTTCAAGCTCAATGAGCACCAGCTCCTTCCTCTTCATCCTGGGGTCTCCCTTGGGATGTGTGATCATAGTATTCACTTCTACACACAGATCTTGCAGGAAGTTTCTACATGTTGCCTCCCCGAGCACCAGATTTGACAAAGGCTGACCGCCCCCAACCATCTCCGTTAAGGCCTGGCATAGAGACCATCATCTGTTGCACCTTCAGATGATATCAGATGTAATCCCGCTGCCTTGCAGTCTACACCAAGGAGCCCTTGGTATTCTGCATTAGAACACCTATGCCAGACTTAGGAGTGGCACTACAGTGTAAGGCATGTTTGGGCTTCTCCTGAGCAAGTTTCTCACAAGCTTCCACTGCCCTATCCAGATCTGTTTTGAACATAATAGTGCATGAACTCCATGCCAACGACTTAAACAAGCACCCTCGGGCATGATGCTACCCTCATATGCAGTGACCACAGTCAAAATGCCTATGAGTGAAAAATGAAAGTATTCATGCTACAGTTCTTCCATGAGAGATGGGAGATGCAGGCATCTGAACCATCTTTGGAAAGAATGAAGATCCTCTGGTGTAGGTCCAGTGTGTGAAATGCATTTGCTCTGCACAGTGACAATCCTCTTGGAGCTATGGTTCCCACGCCTCAGAGAACTGACTTCCACTGCGGATGACAGCTTACTTGGAGCATGTATGGCTCATCACAAGTTTTATTAATTTTAGGAACTGGAATCTAGCTATACTCTTAAAAGAACGACAAAAGCAGATGTGCCTTGTGCAAACTACTACTTAGAATATATGAAGTAACTAAAATATGAACCACATAAACAATGAAGACTTAATCAGGCTTATTATTCTATCAACTATTAGGACTATATAATGAAAAGTAAAGGGTATTATGAACTACCACTGCTATTATTTATAAAATTTCCATTAAGAAATAAATTCTAGTCAGGCTCAGTGGCTCAGCCTGTAATCCCAGTGCTTTGGGAGGCTGAGGTGAGTGGATTGCCTGAGCCAGTGGGTTCGAGACCCACCTGGGCAGGCGAGACCTCGTCTCTACAATAAATCAAAAATTAGCTGGGTGTGGTAGCGCGTGCCTGTAGTTCCAGCTACTTGGAAGGCTGAGCGGAAGGATCACTGGAACCCAGCAGTTTGAGGCTGTAGTGGCTGTAAGCACGCCACTGCACTCCAGCCTGGGTGATGGAGTGAGACTCCAACTAAAAAAATAAATACGAAAGAAAAGAAAAGAAAGAGCCAGGCTCAGTGGCTCAGCCTGTAATCCCACGCCTTTGGGAGGCTGAGATGAGTGGATTGCCTGAGCCCACGGGTTCGAGATCCGCCTGGGCAGGCGAGACCTCATCTCTACAATAAATCAAAAAATTAGCCGGGCATGGTAGCGCGCGCCTGTAGTTTCAGCTACTTGGAAGGCTGAGTGGAAGGATCATCAGAGCCCAGCAGGTCGAGGCTGCGGTGGCCGGGAGCGACCACTGCACTCCAGTCTGGGTGATAGAGTGAGACTCCAACTCAAAAAAAAAAAGAAAAGAAAAGAAAGAAATTCTTAATTTTGTCTCTCTCTATCCAACTGAAAGGGTGAAATGCCAAATATGGAGTAATCTTTGCTAAAGTGTAACCATTTTAATACTGCTTAACTCTCTCATGCTTTCTTAGCAAATTACCTAGCTTGCCCTCTAATCATTAACAAAGGGCAAAACTGGTTTCCTGGAGGTAGCTATTGATAATAGTCTTGCAACCCCCCAGGTACTGATTACTTTCCTATTCCAAGTATTTGTCTTCCAGCCATAAAGGGTCAAGCTAACCTAATCTATTGTGATCAGCCCTTTGTGACCTATGTGATGCAGACTACCACCTTATCACCATGGCAAAAGTTATGTGACTAACCCACCCATTCGACTGCTGTCCATTACTATGATGTCAGCTCCTGTGAATGCCTATCCTGCCCTCACCAAAAAAAGTTTTAAAAGTCTCCTAGTCTCAAGCTCAGGCTGCCATTCTTTATTTAAGCTCAGGCCACTATGCTTTCTTTAAGCTTCGGTGGTCATGCTTTCTTTAAGTTTTGCCCCCTGCCTGATCTAGGAGAGGTGAATCCCCCCCCAACCTACTTTGTAAATAAACTATATTTTCCAATCTAATTTCTGTGCAATTCTTTGCTTTATTCCCACGGCACCAGCCTATCTCACTAACCTAACACCAATAATCTTTTATCCTCCCTTATAAAACATTCTTTGTTAAGAAATTTTTTAGTCACTGAAAGTTTTTACTGTCATCCAATTCCATAGATTAAGATGACTAAAGTTCTTTTTTTTTTTTAACATTTCATTCTGTGGTAAGCATAGAAGGTTAAACAGAAAAACACAAAGAATATTGTGATTCTTTTGTTATGGTGATATCTACTAAAATAATAGATTTTGAAAAAAATTGATATGGCTGAATAAATCCTTTATAATGAAATCAATCGTTTCCAATATTATTTGGGAGTATTTTCTCTTCTATATCAGAAATGTGTTATTTGCTGTTCTCAGCACTTAAAGTTTTAATTTATTAGAAATATAAAACAAACTTGAATTTGATGGAATTACATATAGTTCTCTTCACATAACCTACAATTACCCATTTAACATTGAGTAAAAATAGTCAAGGGCCTATGACTCGGATGAAAGATTTCCATGTGACCCAAACCTACACACACAACCGCTCTTTGCCCTCTGTCACTGCAGGCCAAACAAGAGGCAAAAAGCAGCCTCGGGAAATGTGCGTGTTTTCCAGGCTAGTCCGCTTGATCCTCCCAGTACTGCCAACTCCATATTTTGTGCATGTGGCCAACACTCTACCTGTTATGAAAGATCCAAAATTTAGACTATTGGTCTGTATAGAAGATCGCTACCTTCTTATCCACAGGAAGCATACTGAAAAGAAGTCTAACACAGGTCTGTATTTTCTAAGAGGCAAGAGTTGGAGGCAGCCTCTCAAATTCAACCAGGAGAGTGCAACCCTTTACCTGACAGGAGAACTTGCAAGGTTGACTTTCTTTTCAGCTCTGTCTATCAAAGGCAGGTCAATGTGAGCATGCCTGTCTCCCTAATGGTGCTTTCCCTTGCCCCACTGGTATATATATAGTTGAGGTTAGAGGGTTAGCTCTTATGTTTTTCAAATCTAGAGATAACAAGTGTTCAGAATTAGCAATCTAACGTAAGAAACATTTTCCAAAACAAAAATATCACACTTTAGAGAAAACTTTAAATAATTAAATAATTCACAGCTAGCCAGAACCCTACACAAATACAATTTCCATTAGAGAAAATTCTTACAAATGACACATGTGCCATTCTCTGTCCTTAAACACAAGTTTGTCCTGGCTTCAAGCCTTTGCAGTAGGGGTCCCTTTGCTTGGAATTTGCCAGATTGTCACATGGCAATTTCCTTCTAAGCATTTAGATCTTAGCACAGAGAGAGAATTTTCTCAAGTTCAGAAACTAAACTAGCCACCTTGCTACATCACCCTTAATCATGTCCCCAGTTTACCTTTCTCATTATAACTTACTTATATCTTAAAATATTATATGGATTTATTTGTTTACTTGACTTTTTTCTTTTCTTTTCTTTTCTTTTTTTTGAGTTGGAGTCTCACTCTGTCACCCAGACTGGAGTGCAGTGGTACGCTCCCGGCCACCGCAGCCTCGACCTACAGGGCTCTGGCGATCCTTCCACCTCAGCGTTCCAGGTAGGTGGAATTACAGCTACCACGCCCAGTTAATTTTTGATTTATTGTAGAGATGAGGTCTTGCCAAGTTGCCTGGGTGGGTCTCAAACTCACGGGCTCAGGCTACTTGATTATTTTTTTATATTTCAGTGCTAGCTCCACTGGAGCTGTTTAGCAATCTCCTGTAGCACACAGCAGGCACTCAAATTATTTGGATGAAAGAATGAAGACATACACTAATGATAAATATTCACAGAAGTTGCTATTATCACACTAAGTATGTTATTCAGATTTTTTTGTTTCACCTTGTGTCAGTTTTGGGAAGTTTTTTTTTTTTTCAAGAAATTTGTCAGCCGGGCTCGGTGGCTCAGCCTGTAATCCCGTGCCTTTGGAAGGCTGAGGTGAGTGGATTGCCTGAGCCCGCGGGTTCGAGACCTGCCTGGGCAGCAAGACCTCATCTCTACAATAAATCAAAAAATCAGCTGGGCATGGTAGCGCATGCCTGTAATTCCGGCTACTCGGAAGGCTGAGGTGGAAGGATCGCCGGAGCCCAGCAGGTCGAGGCTGCGGTGGCCGGGAGCGGCCACTGCACTCCAGTCTGGGCGACAGAGTGAGACTCCAACTCAAAAAAAAAAAGAAATTTGTCCATTCCATCTAAATTTTCAAAACTATTGGTATATGAAAGCACAGACTGAGAGTGGGAAGCCATTTTTCATCTTGTTCTTAAACCCTGACACAATGATGAGAAAGTAGAAACTATGCTTTTGGAGAAACGCACACTTTAAGTAAAATTAACTCTGCTGACTTTGTCCTTTCAGAAACAGATGTCCTGGTGGCAGGTATCAGAAGTATTTCATAGCAGCGATCAAGCTTGCCTAGAGTAAAGGGAATTTACAAGGCCTAAGACATCATGCATTGGGCAAGAATTGCAGAAGTCATAAAACTTGTAATTATAAAAGTTATGACCGCTCAGGTGGGGATTCGATCTTCCAATAAATTGGGCATTATCTACAGGGAAGCCAAGGATCCCTGGAAGCTACCCACCGGGAATGCATAGGAGATAAGGGGAGGTGCACCCTCCATTAGCTCTAAGGAATGTTGTTTGGGAAGGTACAGGAGCATTAGAATCCTTGTCATGCCCCTCTCTAGCGGCTATGATAATGTGGGTGGCCATTAGTGGGTCTCCGTGTCACAGGATCTCCAAGACATCCACAGGTGGTCGATAAGGAAGTCACGGCAGTCACATCTACCTGATTACAACATCTCCAAGGAAAAGGATTTAAGCCAGGGCTTTGGGGGGCTAAGGCGCCCCACTCACCTAGAGTGTAGGCCCACTCTCTGTCTGTGGGGGGTGAAGCTTTCTTAAATAAATCTTATCTTCTCTCACCTCTTTGCATGTTGCAATTCTTTGCATTTACTCAGGTCTCTGGCTTGCCAGCAGGTCACCTCTGGCACACCAGCTCTGAGAGTGCTGCACCTCCCTGAGCCTCTCTCGCTCTCCGTCTATCTACCCTCACCCTATCTGGACCCTAACAGTATAAAATTCACAACATTTCCTTATTATCTTAAGTCTATAGAATCATATTGGTAGCCGGGCTCGGTGGCTCAGCCTGTAATCCCGCACCTTTGGGAGGCTGAGGTGAGTGGATTGCCTGAGCCCGCGGGTTCGAGACCCGCCTAGGCAACTTGGTGAGACCTCATCGCTACAATAAATCAAAAAATTAGCCGGGTGTGGTAGCATGCGCCTGTAGTTCCAGTTACACGGAAGACTGAGGCGGAAGGATCGCCGGAGCCCAGCAGGTAGAGGCTGCGGTGGCCGGGAGCAGCCACTGCACTCCAGTCTGGGCGACAGAGTGAGACTCCAACTCAAAAAAAAAAAAAAAAAAAAGAATCATATTGGTAATTTATGTTCTGTGTCTTTTTTCACTAGATGAATCTGGAAATAAGTTGATCATCTAGTTGACCCTTTTGAAGACAGGGCTTTAATTTTATTGATTTTCTTTATTATTTTTATGCTTTTGGTTTCACTGATTTCTGCTTCTAACTTTATTATCTCTCCCCTTCTTTGGATTTATTTTGTTCTACCTTTTTAACATCCTAAGGTAGAATCTTAAATCTTTGATTCTTAACCTTCATTCTTTAATAATATGGCATTTAACGTTATAATTTGCTGAACAATGCTGTAGCTGCATGACACGAATTTTAATATACTGTATTTTCATTTAGTTCAAAATGGGTTCTAACTTCCTTCATGATTTCTTCTTTCACTTAGTTTACTTAAAAGTGTGTTTAAATAATAAATGTTTGGAAATTTTCCAGACATGTTATTATTGTTGATTTCTAATTTAATACTCTATATGATGTAAATCATTTTAAGTATATTGAGATTTGATGGTAAACATACCATAATGTACTTGAAAAGAATATGTACTTTGTAGTGGTTGGATATAGTGTTCTATAAATATCATTTATATTGGCAGTCGATAGTGTTTGATCAAATCCTCTCTTTCCTAACTTTTTTTGGCATGTTGTTCTATCTGAGAGATTGTTCTGAGTCATGCTGTTTTTAAATGACTGTGAATTCGTCCTTTTCTCCCTCTAGTTTTGTCAAATCTGGCTTCATGTATTTTGAAGTTCTATTATTATAATACATACATACACATATATGATTATTAAATCTTCCTGATGTGCTGATTATTTTATCATTATAAAATGTCCATCTTTAACTCTGGAACTGTGCAAGGCTATTTTATCTGCTATCCATATTGCCACTCTAGCTTTCTTATGCTTACTGTTTAAAATGGTATCTTTTTTTTTTTGAGTTGGAGTCTCATTCTGTCGCCCAGACTGAAGTGCAGTGGCCGCTCCCGGCCACCGCAGCCTCGACCTGCTGGGCTCCTGCGATCCTTCCGCCTCAGTCTTCCAAGTAGCTGGAACTACAGGCGCGTGCTACCACGCCCACTAATTTTTTGATTTATTGTAGAGATGAGGTCTCGCCAAGTTGCCCAGGCGGGTCTCAAACCCGCGGGCTGAGGCAATCCACTCACTTCAGCCTCC
Source organism: Cephalopachus bancanus (assembly GCA_027257055.1). NCBI lineage: Eukaryota > Metazoa > Chordata > Mammalia > Primates > Tarsiidae > Cephalopachus > Cephalopachus bancanus. The sequence goes on along the minus strand of JAPVLO010000178.1, from coordinate 2,433,329 downwards.
CAAAGCTCAGGATTACAGGCTGAGCCACCGAGCCCGGCTTGTTCACTTTTAATCAATGCTTGTAAGTTTTCATTTAAAACAGGTTCTTGCAGACATATTGATATCCCTTCCGATAAAGGGGTGATGGGAAATCACACAAAAAATATGGCATTTTGCCTCAAGGTCTCTCCCAAGCTGCCTCTCTCTGCTAAAATTAACTATTTCAGGAAAGGAGAAAGAATGTAATCAGACCTGGCCCAACCATTCTGTAAAATAATGCCATCTCTCAAGTTCATTCAACTTCTAAAGAGAACCATTTACAAGTGATTCTGTTTCTCCCATCTATTCATTCTCCCGGATCATTTGTTGCTCCTCAACAGAATTCCTTTTCTCCCCTCCCCCATAACCTGTTCTACCAGAATGCAAGTCTTCATTCTATTCTTTCTGTAATCTCAAGATGGTATTTAATTTTCTGTAACCCATAGGGAAGTAGAGTCTTCATTCTGAAGGCTCCTGTGCATACATGTTAAACACAATCCATATGCCTTTTCTTGTATTAATCAATCTGCCTCATGCCAGTGACATCTTAGTAAACTATTAGGGGACCAATGGCTATGGCCCCCACATGTCCCTGATAGTTGGCAGGATGAAAAAAACTGCTCTTCTCTTCTGGAAGCCACAGAAAAGAGAAATTAGGAAGCTGTTTTTTGGGCAAGGGTAGGAATTTCTTACCAGTCAAGCTACTGGCTTCTCTCTCTCTGTGTGTGGACTCTGATGAGAGGACAGTGAAAATCACTTATCTTATCTGCAAGGTTTTGATTAATGAGAAAAAAGGATTTGTGTGACTAGTCTTAGACGGTAGTGATTCTGGTCTACTCATAGTGTTTGATCCCCTTCCTCTTAGAAATCTGTTTTCCTTTGTCCTTGTCTTTCTGTGTCTGTCTGTCATGGAGAAAGCTACCATAGGATAAGGTTTCTCTCTTGTCTTGTTTTATGTCCTTGAGAGCTTGACTTTGTGACCATGAGGGGATACTCTCTTGTGTCCCAGAGGATGTGAATTGTCAGGTTCTTGTTAGGCTCTTAGTTGACTCTTAGTTGTAAATGTGTTCAGCTTAGGGGAGTTTGGTCTTAAAGGTTCCATTCCAATGGAGTTTTTGTGGCTGTCTGCTACCTTAAGACCATTTCTGAGAGTGAAATTTTGGGGCTCATGGGGGTTGTTTCTTCTACACTCCCTCTAGGAATAATACGGCAAAACCTGGAAAATTACCCGTGAACTTTAAAGAGGTTTTGAATTGAGTCGCTATTAGAACTAACTGTACTACTGAAAATAACAGGATTTTAGAGTTCTCTCATTTACGTTATTGATAGAAAGTTTAAAATTAAAAGAAAGATGTAATAGTGTCACAGCTAGCCTTAAGAGTTCTCTTGTTTCTGGTTTGATATTTGTGTGCACTTTGTGTGTCCATGATTTTGCCATTTAGCCTTGGTTGAGGCACTTGGTAGGATATCTTTGGTTAAAAAAAATGTAAAAGGCAGGAATATAGCATCTGCTTATCCTGGTTAAAGTCTGGTAATAAGAGATATAAACAGTTTTTTAAGAGCTCTATAGTTAAAAACCAGCTGGATTAAAAGTTAATATCATATATATATTATATGTATATAATATATATAACTTTAAATGCCAAATTAGAAAAGAATAACGGTTAATAATAAAAAGTTTAAGGTTCCACCTTAAGATGCTAAAAAAATGCAGAAAAAAAAAGATTCAAAGTAGGAGCGATATAATAAAGATAAAAGCAGAAATCAATGAAACCCAAAGCAAAATGATAATAAAGAAAACCAATTATATATATGTGTGTTTTCTCTCTTTTTTGGATCCTTTGTTAGAAATTTTATTAGTCAACTAAATTTTGGCTGTGTCTCCATTTGCTTTTGTTTCTTCCTTCTTCCTCCTGCCACTTTTGATGTCCATTTGAGAGGACCTAAGCTAGAAGAGCCTGGGATACCTTAAGGAAAACAGAAAAATGTCACATTTCTTTTTGGCAGGAATCTCTGTTTTTCCTTATGAAACCCCAAGAATTGTAAGCAGACAGATGTCTCACGTCTAAAACTCTGCTCTCTTTTGTATCACATTGCCTACTTCTTTTTGGCTTTTAGGGATGCCAGAAATTACTCTGCATGGCATTGAAGACTTGACCTTGACCATAGTAACTGTAATGATTCAGGTAAGCGCGCACACACGCGCGCACACAAACACACACACATCCTTTTTAGAGAAGACTAGCAGTTGCTTACAACAAATGGTTATTAGTTTTTTCCCTTTTGCGTCTGGATAAGAAAAGTGTTGTCTAGGTTTGAAGTCCACATGCTTTTTTGGGGCCCCCCTTCCTTAAAGGGCTTCATTGTGAAGCCAAAAATCAACAAGAAAAAATACAACTTCCTGGCGTGTAGCTAAGCAAACCCTTTTATGAAAGAAACTTGCATCTTTAAGGAAATCTCCATTTGTAAGCATATCTGCCTGTTGTTTTAAATTCTTAAGTCATGCCTTTATTTAAAGTGCTTTTCCTGACCATTTTAAACTAAACTTTTACTTGCACCATTTTTTTTTCTTAGTTTAAGTAAATGATGGTAAAATAGTCAGGCCTGACAGCTTAACTCTGTGCTTTTAAAATATAAATTCAAGAGCCGGGCTCGGTGGCTCAGCCTGTAATCCCGTGTCTTTGCGAGGTTGAGGTGAGTGGATTACCTGAGTCCGCGGGTTTGAGACCCACCTGGGCAACTTGGTGAGACCTCATCTCTACAATAAATCAAAAAATTAGTGGGCGTGGTAGCACGCGCCTGTAGTTCCAGCTACTTGGAAGGCTGAGGCGGAAGGATCGCAGGAGCCCAGCAGGTCGAGGCTGCAGTGGCTTGGAGTGGCCACTGCACTCCAGTCTGGGCGACAGAGTGAGATTCCAGCTCAAAAGAAAAAAAAAAAAAAAATATATATATTTTAATTTTGTGTGTGTGTGTGTGTGTGTGTGTGTGTGTGTATATGTTTTTATTCTTAGATAAAACAAGATAGTGAATTTATATATATATGTACACATATATATACATATATATATAAATTCACTATCTTGTTTTATCTAAGAATTATCCTTCTATAAATGCAAATTTAGGGTTACCTGGGACAATGAAACAAGCAAATGAAAAGGACTGACAGTCTAGACTGAAAAAGAAGAACCTTAAAACTTAAATGAAGAAACTTACAAATCATGCAGTGTGTGTATGTAATGTTTTACCACCAAAATATATTAGAGCTCTAAGTAATTGTCTTAAAGGAAAAATAAGTGCTTAACATATGTTATGTTAACTCAAATGCCTTTTTATTCACATGACTTCAGTAGTCTTTAGTAAGTAAAGGTAATTTAAAAATTATTGGCAAAGTAGAAATGTCCCATTGGTCTACTGTTCAAACACTATTTCTGCTAGATGTTTTAAAATATGATACATTGCTTCCGTAATACTTTTGTACTTCCTTAATTGCCTACAAACTTGTGTCTTTAGATTTAAGCCATTAAGATATAATGAAGCTTAGTTCCAGACATTGTCCTTTGTCCTGGGCGCGGCATCTGGTACATAATTAAAATTGCTTGTCTCCTAGGTTTTCCACAAAAAATAAGTCATTAAAAGTTAACATTGTAATTGATGTAATTAAAACTACTAGATATAAGAAAAGCAATTTTACATGCAATATATACGAGAAAAATAAGAGGTGTTTTTGGAAAGGGTTATTAAAAGGCACAGGAATGTGATTTTTGTTCAAGGGAAATTAATTCTAATTTAGAGGTTTTTAAATTGTGACTAAACTCCATAAATACAGAAAAGTAGGAAGTAATTTTTTTGTCCTAAGATAAAATGAAAGGAACAAAACTAAAGGTTTAAGCAAGATATAAAAGTTTATGATAGGTTAATGTTACAAAAAAGGGGAAATTTTATGTATAGTCAAGTTAACTAAAATTAAAAGGGAATATTCAATTTTTCTATAACTTAAACACACTGATGAAAGGCCAGAATCTAGTCTCCTGAGACCGAATAATAGCATTTAAAAAAAAATTTTTTTTAAAGAACATTGATCTGTTCTTTAATTTAAAAAAATGTAAAAGGTTATAAAAGGTTTATGAAAATCTTACCTTATGGTCAAACTTACAAAAACTGAGAGGACCGTAATAGAGTATACCATAGACTTAGGTTAGGAGCATGCTATAACCCAATAAATATGTAATCGGCTTATGAACAATAGCACAGCCATTTTTAGTTTTCTGTCTTAAAACATAACCTGTAACTGTTTAAAGTTTCAGTTATGGGAAAAACTTCAAAGCTCCGGTTACAAGCTTCAACCCCTTCCCTTGTCTCACTTTCCCCTTAGCAACAACCAATCAGGTGCCAGGGGGAAATCACCTAAGTTTCCAGATGTCTCTGCAACTTCCCCAGCTAGTGGGCCAAGGTCAGCCCGAGTCAGGCTAGCCAATCCTCCACGATTAAGCTGACCACCAGAGGTTACTACCCAATTAAATGGTAACAAGACTGGAAAGCCCCCCCAAACTCCTCCTCCCTTTGGGTAAAAGCATAAAAGGCATCTGCTTAAGGAAGTCAGGGCCTCTGGGTGTACTCCGCTGCGTCGGTTGTCGACAGAGGTCCAGGCTCGAGCTTGCAAATAAAGACCCTCTTGAACTTTCATCGGAATTGGTTCTTGGTGGTCTCCCGGATTGAACTTTCGGCCACTACAAAACTAAATAGATTTGTTTATAAAGGTTTTATGAAAATTGGCTTTGATGTTAATAATACACTAATGCAAGATAACATTTGGTTTTTTCTCTTTTGAACAGACTTTTAATGTAATATCAAGTGATAATGAAAGAGTTTTGTTTACCATTTGAGAAAACTGAAAGAAAAAAAAAAAGTAGGGGAGGGATTCAATTGGCCTCGATGCTCCCTTTCTTTGGCTTTATTGTTTAAGAAAATTAATCTCCACTATTAAAGAGTAAAGGTTTTTGCTTTTCAAATTCTTCGAATTATCATTTTGGCAAAATAAATGGCTATTTTTTTTTTTTGAGTTGGAGTCTCACTGTCGCCCAGACTGGAGGGCAGTGGCCGCTCCTGGCCACCGCAGCCTTGACCTGCTGGGCTCCGGCGATCCTTCCGCCTCAGCCTTCCTAGTAGCCGGAATTACAGGCATGCGCAACCACGCCCGGCTGATTTTTTGATTTATTGTAGAGATGAGGTCTCGCTGCCCAGACGGGTCTCGAACCCGCGGGCTCAGACAATCCACTCACCTCAGCCTCCCAAAAGCATGGGATTACAGGCTGAGCCACCGAGCCTGGCACAAATGGCTATTTTACAGTGACCTGTGATTCTGTGTTGTGATATCAAATATTTTGAAATCTTTAATATCTGACAACCTTTCCAAAATCAAAATTTCAAATTCTGAGTTCAATTTTTTGATCTCACTAATTAGAGATATTAGGTTTTTTTGAAGTCCAAAAGAGATAGATTTGGCTTATCTGTTACATTAAAATCATACAGGAAGCATTGTCAAACATGAAAGGGTATTTAACTTTCCTTGGGTGTTAAATTTATATGTATTGGTATGTCATTGGTATGTGTTCCAAAATTATATGACATTCCTATAATTCTGATACTTTAGTATATATTATCAGTAGTAATAATGATTATAATGTTAAATCGTTGTATGTCAGAGAAGTAACCAAATTTCCTTGCAATTGGTCTTTGACCACGAATAAAAACAATTTTACCATCCACAATTTTTTTTAAACTTTGATCCTTTTCAAAAAGTGTTTTATAGCGGGGCACGATGGCTCATGCCTGTAATCCCAGCACTTTGGGAGGCAGAGGTGAGAATATTGCCTGAGCCTATGAGCTTGAGGCCAGTCTGAAAAACTTGGTGAGATCTTTGTCTCTACAGTAAATCAAAAAATTAGCTGGGTGTGGTGGTATATGCCTGTAGTCCCAGTTACACCTGAGCCCTGCAGGTCAAGGCTCCGGTGGCCATGAGCATGCCACTGCACCCCAGACTGAGCGACATAGTGAGACTCCAACTCAAACAACAACAGGTACTCTGAAGTGCTGTTTTTTGATAAGTTTCGAGATTGTGCCATTGGACTAAGAAAAAGAAAATTTCTAGGATTCTTCTTAGGGACCTTACGTGTCATGAGGATTGCTGACCCAATATAGAGCAGCACAAGAGTTAACTGCATTGGACAGAACTAATCGAAGTCTGAAATAATTTTCAAATGACTTTCTTATTTGAAGCATTGCTGATTCTTTTTGTTCTGCTTTTTTTTATAGTCAAGAAACTTTTTTTTTTTTAAGTTGGAGTCTCACTCTTATTGCCTAGGCTGGAGTGCAGTGGCACACTCCGGCCACCGCATCCTCAACCTGCTGGGCTCCAGTGATCCTCTGCCTCACCCTTCCAAGTAGCTGGAACTACAGACTGACACCACTATGCCCCGCCTTTATAAACTTTTGAGCCATTTACAGCTTTTAACAACTAAGTAAAGTATGTTCCTGTGAACAAAATTTGAAGCTTACTTCTTTCTCTCTACTTGATTTCCTCTATAATTTGGAAACTATTTGTGAATATTGATTTATAGCATTATAGTTATTTGCATAAGTTCAACAAGAGTCTTTTTTTTCTTTTGCAAACAGGACATTATTTTACCAAGGTTTTGACTTGAATGACATTTTCAGATATGAGCAGACTAGTTAAGGATTTGAGATTGAGATGTAGACAGAGCTGATAAAAAGCCTCTTGGAAAGGTTGGCCTCATACTTTGTCAGCTCCATTACAGGACTCCTTACCTGTGGTGAGCAAGTGTCCTCTCTCTGATAGTTCCGGGAACTCCATGCTATTTTGGAACCTCAAAGAGTGGAATTAACCCAATTCATACAGGTATTTGCAGGTTCAAATAAATCCTTGGCTGGGATCGACAGGTTTTAAAGGTCTAATCTGAGATTTCTCATTTTAGAAATCCCAGCAAAGCCCGTCTAAAAGAGCTAATTGGCAAAAATTATTCTTGCTGCACTTTATGCAAACAACCAGGGCAAATACAATAAGATTAAGACTTATTTTACAAATAAGTTGGTCCTTCTATGATGTGTCCTTGGTAGAAATGGAGGACCGGGGAGAGAAAATTACGTTTCAAAAGAAACCACAGTACAGTTGTTTTTAGATTCTCTTGTTCATTATTCTTGCAATTTTTATTATTTTCTACAATTTGTACCTCCTGAGTTCTTTCTGGCTACGAGTCTCCAGACTAATGTTTTTTTCTTCAGTTTTTCTGACTTGGAATCACTAAAAATTAAAACTGTGCTTTTCTTAAAGCTCTGTAAAGTGGAACTCAACAACTGAACAACATTCTTGCCTGCCTGCTGACGTTTGGATGTCACAGAAAGTTTGCTTGAATGCCTGGTTCGAATCACAATCCAGAAGAAGCTGTGGGATTGTTAAGGGCACGCTTAGGATGCATCAGAGTCTCCAGAAGAGCGAGTCTAGAGTCTGCTCAAGGCGTTAACCTCTGTTATTCTTGTTTCCATAGAAATGTCTCTCATTAAGACCTGCTTGCCTGCATCATCTAGAGAGGCCTGGCCCTTCTACAGCACTGCCTCCTAAAATGCAGCTGTGTACTGGGACCAGCCCATGCAGAATCCCTTGCTACTCAGCTTTTGACCCAGCTTTTCTCTTTCACAAATACCAGCTCAACTTTTAATATGAACAACTTCTTGCAAAGCTCCAGATAGGGGAATGGAGGGCACACGGAAATTCACCCAAAATATGGCTTTTTGCTTAAGGTCTCTCTCAAGCTGCTTCCTCTTTCTGTTGAAATTATTTATTACAGGAAAGGAGAAGATGAACGCAATCAGACCTAGCCCAAACATTTTACAGAATTATGCCTGTCTCTCAGGTTTATTCAACTTCCAAAGAGAACGATTTACAAGTCATTCTCTGTTTCTCTTATCCATTCATTCTCCCAATCGCTTGTTGCCCCTCAAGTTAATTTTCTTCTTCCCTCCTCCCACAATCTGTTTTACCAGAATGCAAGTCCCATTCTTTCTGTAACCTCAAGATGGTATTTAAGTTTCCATAACGTGTCGAGGGGTTGGGGTCCATTTATGCATGTGAAATACAGTTTGCATGATTTTTCTCCTACTGATCAATCTGCCTCATGTTAGTGAGTTTTCAGCAAACCTTCAGGGGAAATAGTCATGGTCCCCATACTGCTAATCTCTGCTTTTAACTGGAGTGTTTAGTCTGTTAACATTTAATATAATATGACTGAATGTAGGTAAACCAGTTTATTTACTTTCTGTATGTCCCTTCTTTTTTTTTTTTTTTTTTTTGAGTTGGAGACTCATTCTGTCACCCAGGTTGGAATGCAGGGGCACACTCGCAGTCACTGCAGCCTTGACCTACTGGGCTCAGGCAACCCTTTCGCCTCAGCCTTCCAACTGGAACTGCAGGCACATGCCAACATGCCCAGTTAATTTTTTGATTTATTGTAGAGATGAGGTCTCACCATTGTCCAGGCTAGTATTGAGCCTGTGGGTTCAGGCAGTCCTCTCACCTCAGCCTCTCAAAGTGCTGGGATTATAGGCGTGAGCCACTGCTCACGGCCTCTATTTTTCATTCGTTTGTTCTCTCTTTACTTTTGGATTTTAAAAATCTATTCACTGTCTTTTTTAGTTGCATTTCTTTGTATTATTTGGTTTAATGGTTGGTCTAAGGATTATAATACATATGCTTAATTTTTATAGTCAATTTAGATGAAATATTATAATTCTCCACATCTAATGTGGATACCTTGCAATCACATATGTCCATTTATAATATCTCTCCATCCTTTGTGCTATAGCTGTCATATGTATTATGTTTATATGCAAGACAATATTATAAATTTTATTTTACACAACCACATATAACTGAAGGAAATTAGGCTAAAAATGAGTCCTTTATATTTACCTAGATATGTACTGAAAGGACACCGAGTGCAGAAATGCATTTTAAAAATTTTGTTCCTAAACTCTGACACAATGATGAGAAAGTAGAGGCTATGTTTTGGAGAAATACATACTTTAGGTAAAGATTAACCTTGCCAACTTTGTATTTTCACAGACTTCCTGGTGCTGTGCATGGGAGGTGTCTCATGGCTTTTGTAAAAGAAGTTTGTAGCCGGGCTCAGTGGCTCAGCCTGTAATCCCAGCATTTTGGGAGGCTGAGGTGAGTGGATTGTCTGAGCCTGTGGGTTCAAGACCAGCCTTCGCAACTTGGCGAGACCTCGTTTCTACAATAAATCAAAAATTAGCTGGGCATGGTAGCGCGCGCCTGTAGTTCCGGCTACTTGGAAGGCTGAGGTGAAAGGATCGCCGGAGCCTAGCAGGTCGAGGCTGAGGTGGCCAGGAGCATGACACTGCACTCCAGTGTGGGAAACAGAGTAAGACTCCAACTAAAAAAAAAAAATTTACAAGATCTAAGACAACACGCATTAGACAAAAGTTATGCAAATCACAAAAGTTGTGATTACTAAAGTTATGCAAATTGAAGGACCACTCCATTCAGAAGGGGGAGCGGATGGGGATTCTATCTCTAGTAGATTGGACGCCATCTGCAGAAGTCAAGGATCACCCCGAAGCTGCCCGCTGGGAATGCATAGGAGATAAGGAGAAGTGCACCCTCCATTAGCTCTAAGGAATGTTATTCAGGAATGTACAGGAGCACTAGAATCCTTATCATGCTCTTCTCTAGGGGCTGTAATAATGTGGGCAGACATTAGGGGGTCTCAGTGTCACAGGATCTCCAAGACATTCCCAGATGGTCAATAAGGAAGTCATGGCAGTCACACCCACCTGATTACAGCACCCTCAAGGGAAAGGATTTAAGCCAGAGCTCAAGGGGGCAATGGGGCCACACTCATCTAGAGTGTAAACCCTCTTCCTGTCTGTGGGAAGTGAATGTTTCTTAAATAAATCTTTTCTTCTTTCACCTCTTTGTGTGATGCAATTCTTTGCATTACTGGGTTCTCTGGGTATTAGTGCGCACCTCTGGCACGCAGGCTTTGGTGGTGCTGCATCCCTCTTCACCTCACCCTATCTGTACCCTAACATGTACCATTTCTGATGCTCTTCATTTCTGTCCAAGAGTTCAAGTTTCCATCTAGTAACATTTCTCTTCAGCCTGAAGAATTTCCTGTAGTGTTTCTTTTGTGTAGGTCTAATAGCAATTGATTCTTTATGTTTTATTTGAAAATGTCCTTATTAAATGCCAGTAATCATGGGGAGTAACAGTCATGGGGTAAAGTGACAGCTCAAGGTTTTATTGTTGTCATAAGAGTGGTGCAGTTTCAGAACTTTAAGACAAGCAAATCTCTGGGATTTATGTCTACTGTGGTTCTGACATCATTAGAAAGGGTGAGTTGGTATAAACAATAACAAGATTTATGTTGGTGGGAACTGCTGACTATTGACTCTGATTATGAAGACAGGAGAAAAGAGAAAGAAACTAGACGGGATTCCTGATATGTCCCTATTTATGGGAAAATGAAAAACAGGACCGATTCTAGTGGAGATTAACAATGGGAAGGCAAGCAACTGATTCTCATGCCTTAAGATTATAGTCAATAGAAATAAAATGGGGGTCGGACTTGGTGGCTCAGCCTGTAGTCCCGTGCTTTGGGAGGCTGAGGTGAGTGGATTGCCTGAACCCAAGGGTTTGAGACAAGCCTGGGCAACTTGGTGAGACCTCATCTCTACAATAAATCAAAAAATTAGCCAGGCGTGGTAGCATGCACCTGTAGTTCCAGCTACTTGGAAGGCTGATGTGGAAGGATCGCCGGAGCCCAGCAGGTTGAGGCTGCGGTAGCTGGGAGTGGCCACTGCACTCCAGTCTGGGTGACAGAGTGAGACTCCAACTCAAAAAAAAAGAAAGAAAATGGAAAAAGACAACAAGAAAAAGCTGTGGTGTGGCTGATTTAAACTGACAATTTCTAACCACAGAAAGGAGCTGATTGAAAGGAGCTGGACAAGCACAATTGCACACTCAGAGGAAGAAAGATTTTGAAATCCTACATCTAATCTAAAGTGGCTACCAGTTGAAAATAAAACTCAGAATACCCTCAGCTTGACTTGTCTTTCAGTTGGTAAAATTTTTTGAAGCAGAAGACCTAGGATTTGCCTGCTGTACCGGGACTTGACATTTATACCACATAAATGTATGAGGGATGACAACTCCCTACCTTCTTCCCCTCCTTTGTCAATAAAAATGATGTGGAACCAGAAGAAAAAGAAAAGAAAAGAAAATGTCTTTATTAAATTCAAACGTGCTGAAAAGAAAAAAACAAACAGCTCCATTACAAAGTGGGCAAAAGATATGAATAGGTACTTCTCAAAAGAAGGCATATAAGCAGCCAACAGATACATGAAAAAATGCTCAACCTCACTAGTCACCAAGGAGATGCAAATGAAAACCACACTGAGATACCACCTAATTCTAGTTAGGGTGGCCATCATCAATAACTCAAAAAACAACACATGCTGGAGATGACACAGTGAAAAAGGGAACACTTCTACACTGTTGGTGGGAGTGTAAACTAGGACAGCCACTGTGAAAAACATGTAGCAATTCCTAAAAGAGCTAAAAATTGATCTCACATATGATCTCTAAATCCCCTTACTAGGATTATACCTGGAGGAACTCAAATCATTCTATGAAAAAGAAACCTGCACACGTATGTTCATTGCAACATTGTTCACAACAGCAAAAACATGGATCCAACTGTGCTGTCCATTGAAAGAGGACTGGATAAAAAAAAAAAGTTGGTACATATACATGATGGAATATCACGCAGACATAAAGAAGGACAAAATTATGAACTTCACAGCAATCTGGATGAATTTAGAACCTATAATACTGAATGATCTATCACAGAAACAAAGAACTGAGTATTACATGTTCTCACCCATAAGTGGACCTTGAACAATTATTGAAAAGGATTGGCAGTAACAGGAAACTGCTGGGGAATGGGGTGAAGGCAGGATTGGCAGTAGTGGGAATCTGCCAGGGGAGGGTGGGACACACCTCGTCAATCATCAACAAGGGTACCTGCATAATGAACATTGATATACCTAACCCTGAATTGTCCCCCATATCTTTAAAATTAAAAATTTTTAAAAAAGAAAATGTCCTTATTTTGCATTATCTTTGAAGGATATTTTTGCTGGATAGATAATTCTAAATTGACAGTTATTTTGTCCTTTTTAGCATTTAAAAAATGTTCCACCCTTAGCTCCCACTGTTTTTGATGATAGAGTCACTCGTTTTCAAAAGTTGCTACTCTGTATAAAATATGACATTTTTCTCTAGTTTATAAGATTTTCACCTTAATTCTGTTTTTAAGTAATTTCATTATAATGTACTTATGCATGGCATTCTTTTTATTTATTTTGATTAAGATTCACTGAGCTTTTTAAATTTGAAAATTTGTCTTTCACAAAATTTGAAAAACATTTGGACCTTATTTTTTAATATTTTTTTTTTTTATTCTAGGACTCCATTGACATATATCAAGCCTGGTGGTATTGTTCCACCAGTTTTGGAAGCTCTATTTTCCCCTAAAATGTTTCTCTCTTCTTGAAAGTGAATATTTTTAATTGATTTATTTTCAGCGTCACTGCCTTTTTTCTTTTGTTACCTCCACTCTGGTGTTAAGTTCATCCAGTGACATTTTTATATCAGCTGCTATGTTCTTCTATTTTAGAATTTCTACTTTATTCTTTTTCATAGTTCTTACTAATCTTATGAGATTTTTCCTTTTTTCCCAATCATTATGAGCATAAATTATAAGTGGTGGCAAAATTCTTGCCTGCTAATTACAATATCGGGGTCATCTAAAGACTACTTTCTATTGACTATCTTTTCCCTTGAGAATAGGTCACATTTCTCTGATTCTTCAAAAGTTGAATAATTTTGGCTTGCATCTTGGATGGAAGCTGTGAATGTTATGCTTAGGAGATTCTAGATTCTCTTATTTCTCAGAAGAGTGTTAACTCTTTGGTTTTAGTAGGAAACAAGCAGATTCAACTCACACTTAAAGCCCTGTTTCTTGAGTGGAAATCAAACCTTAATTCATTTCTTTAATCTTTAGCTAGGCTGGTTAGTTCCTGTCCCTTTCATGCATGGCTTAGTTCAAGGCGCAGCTCAGGATTTGGGCAGATTTTATCCACAGAATTTATGGCTGCCCCTCTCTGGCTTTCTCCTTTTAGTATTATTTCCTCACTTTACAGAGGTTAGTGGCTATACTAAATTTTGGCCCCTTTTTTTCAGGCTAGGACAACTGGGGACCACTTATTTTCTTGAGTCTACGTATAATCTACTGAGTACTTAATTAATTATCTATGGTTGCCTATCAAATTACCATAAACTTCTTAGTTTAAACACAAACACATACATTTGTTATCTCACAGTATTTCCATGTATCAGGAGAATGAGCATGGCTTAGCTGGGTACTCTGCTCAGGGTCTCACAAGGCTACATGCAGTCAAGGTGCCGACCAAGTTGTATTTCTACCTGGAGGTTTGACTGAAAAAGCTCAGTGAAGCTGCTGGAAGAGTTCCTTTTCTGCCAGATGCATAGCTGAGAGACCCAACCTCTCACTGACTGTTCACTAGAGGCCATCTTCTAATGACTCTAGTGACAGCTTCTTTGAGGTCAGCAGAAGGACTCTCTCTCCAGTCTACTAAAACAGAATCTTCTACAACCTTTTATAATCAAGGAAGTGACATCCCATCACCTTTGCTATATTCTATGTATTAGAAGCAGATGTCAATTCACTCAAAGAAAAGCGCTTATACAAGAATGTGAATTACTAGATTGTGTTGGCCATAAAGCATGTGTTATAGTTTTGTAATTTGGGGCCCTTGGATGTTTAATAACTTCCTCAAGGCTATACAAGTTAGAGTTGGCAGAACCTTGCATTCAAACCTAGGCAAAGCTTATATCCTCCCAGTATCCCTCCCATATCCCATAAGCGAAGTATGCTTAGCACTGCTGGAGCAGGGAGAGAAGACAGCGTTGAGCTGTTCAACCTTCCTGGAGTCACGTGAGATGTCAGGCTGATGTCTGCAGCTCAGAATACCTACATATAACAGTAGCTTCCTAAGCCCCAAAGTCCCTTGGAAAGATCTTATTTTCTAATATATAATTAAAGTCACCAGAGATGACATCACATAGGAAAGTTCCACAAATGACACAGTTGAATTCAGAGAAATAAAAATGCTAAAACGCTCCTACCAAAGTCACAGAGACATCATCTGGCAAATACAGATTCACTCAGTATGGTATAAATTAAGTCTCCTAGGTAATTTTATTACCTCTTTCAAGTTGCCATGGTATTCAAGCTATGCAATCTAGGCTCTGATTACCATATATATCCTAAAAGTACTTATGGTGACACGATTTCTGATAGTTGATACGGAGAAGTAGCTCAATACTAGGGGAAATATTGTTTTCATAAATAACAGTTGGAGAAGCATCATTCTAAGGGCCATGAGAGTCAAGTTCTTTTTGAGAAACTGTGACTCGTAGCTGGCTCGTGTGAGAAGTACGTTTGCCTTGTGCCTTTGTTTAAAATGTGAAAGGAGGGAGCTGAGTTGTGCTCTTCATCTTCAAGGTCCTTTTTCCTTTAAAATTAGAGATTAAAGGGGCCCAGCTCGATGGCTCAGCCTGTAATCCCAGCACTTTGGGAGGCCGAGGTGAGTGGATGCCTGAGCTCGCGGGTTCGAGACCAGCCCAGGCAACTTGGTGAGACCTTGTGTCTATAATAGAAAAAAAAAATTAGCCAGGCATGGTAGTGTGCACCCGTAGTTCTGGCTACTTGGAAGGTGGAGTCAGATGGATCACTGGAGCCCAGCAGGTTGACAACGGGGGGCTGGTGAGCTTGCCACTGCACTCCAGCCTGGGCGATGGAGTGAGACTCTGACTCAATAAATAAATAAATAAAATAAAATTAGAGATTATACCACAAGAACCTCTCATATGTAAACACGGAAGTAAGTAGAGTTTCCAAGGGGGAGAAAAAGGTTTTGTATCACAAATAGAAGTCAATTGTCTGTTGACTTTGTAGTAAGCCTGCATGGTTCTCCACTTCAACAGGGGAAGAGTGATGACCAGGTAGTATTTAAACGTCTAACAAATTATGCATATGGTAAAATAATTCACTTAAAAATATCATCTATACAGGACTTCAAATATTTGAAAATCGTTGCTAATTTTGCAAGCACTGTTACAGGTCCTAATAATACATTAGCTCTTCTGAACAACCTTAGTTAAGTAGATAGGCAAGATATTTTTGACTTTTGAGGTAACAGAACTCAGAAAAGTTGATGGACAAGTCTTTATGTGACTTGCCCAAATGAATAAGAAAGACCACACAATCTCTAAGCCACTAGATCTCACCAATTACAGTGTCTGTTCTTATTTGCTGGCTCCCCCAGCAAAGACATGCTGCATGCTTTCAGATTTCTGGCTGGAGTCCTATTTGGATAATCTTAATATATGAGAGAAAGTAAATATAATGAATATGGTAGCACAGAAAAGAAAAAACAAGAGTCCTTTACAAACTCTAGCTTTAGAGAATCAAGCAGGGGGTCCAAACAGTGTTGTCAAATGGTATAACATACAAAGAAGAAAGAATGTACAAGGAGAGGAGAGGGAAGGTAAATGATTTAAAATGCAAATTACTTCACAGTCAAATAAATCTAGCCACTAAAAATGTTTCAGGGATCAGTGAACCTTCTTAATTTTACTGAAAATATTTTACCCAAAAATATACTACAAGTAAGGCATTTGAAGAACGTACATTTACTATATTTAAATAAAAAGATTTTGCTTAACATTATATCTTTGAAAGGAAATGGTAAAATCATTTTTAATATTTTATCTTTAATTATAGTAAAAGATAACTACCATAACATTTACGATTGTAATCATTTTTAACTGTAAGTTCTAAGTACATTCACACCATTGTGCCACCAATCTCAAGATCTCCTTTCTATTTTATTTTATTTTTATTTTTTTGAGTTGCCTAGGCAGGAGGGCAGTGGCACACTCACGGCCACCACAGCCTCAACCTTCTGGGCTCAGGCAATCCTTCCATCTTAGCCTTCCAAGTTGCTAGAACTACAGGCATGCGCCACCATGCCCAGCTAATTTTTTGATTTATCGTAGAAATAAGGTCTCACCAAGTTGCCCAGGCTGGTCTCAATCCCATGAGCTCAGGCAATCCTCTCACATCAGCCTCCCAAAGTGCTGGGATTATAGGCATGAGCCACCGCGCCCGGCTCCCTTTTTATCTTATACAACTGAAACTCTATACCCATTACAACAATTCTCCATTTCTCCCCCCTCCCAGTCCCTGGTAACCACAATTCTGCTTTTTGCTTCCATGAATTTGACTACTCTTGATGCCTCATATAAGTGGAATCTTTTTTTTTTTTTTTTTGAGTTGGAGTCTCACTCTGTCATCCAGACTGGAGTGCAGTGGCCGCTCCCGGCCACCGCAGCCTCGACCTGCTGGGCTCCGGCGATCCTTCCGCCTCAGCCTTCCGAGTAGCTGGAACTACAGGCACATGCTACCACGCCCGACTAATAATTTTTTGATTTATTGTAGAGATGAGGTCTCACCAAGTTGCCCAGGTGGGTCTCGAACCCTCAGGCTCAGGCAATCCACTCACCTCACCCTCCCAAAGGCACGGGATTACAGGCTGAGCCACCGAGCCCAGCTGCACGTGGAATCTTATATAGTATTTATCTTTCTGTGACTGGAATATTCCATTTAGCATGATGTCTTTAGTGTTCTTCCACGTGGACGCATATAACAGAAATTCCTTCCTTCTGTATTTTATTTTAAACATTTATTTTATTTTCATATTATTTCTGAATAATATTCCATTGTATGTATAGACCATACCTTGTTTACCTACTCATCCACCAATGGGCACCTGTGAACTTCCAATTTTCTGTTATTATGAATAATGCTGCTACGAACATGTAAATGAATATCTCTTTGAATTCCTGCTTTCAATTATTTTGGGTATACACTCAGAAGTGAAATTGCTGGATCATATGGTAATTTTACGTTTTATTTTATGAGGAATTGTCATACTATTTTCTACAGCAGCTGTGCCATTTACATTCCCATCAACAACGCACAAGGGTTTCAATATCTCCACATCCTCACCAGCATTTTTCCTTTCCTTTTTCCTCCTCCCTTTTTCCTTTTCCCTTTTCTTTCTCCTCTCATCCTCTCTCCTCTCCCTTCTCCTCCCCTCACTCCTTTCCCCTCCCCTCCTCCTCTCCTCTCTCTTCCTTGATTGTAGCCATCCCAATAGGTATGAGGTGATAACTCATTATGGTTTCGATCTGCATTTCTCTAATGAATAGGGATGCTGACAGTCTAATGGGCTTGTGGCCCTTTGTATATTTCCTTTAGGAAACTGTCTAAGTTCTTTGCCCATTTTTAAATTGAGTTGCTTATTTTTTGTTGAGTTGTACAAGTTTTCCATACATTCTGAATATTAGTCCCTTATCATATACATGATTTGTAAATATCTTCTCCCATTCTGGCGCTTGTCTCTTTTATCTGTCAGTTGTCTCTTTTGATGCACAGAAGCAAAAGATCTGCAGAGACTAAAATTGTTTAAACTTTGTTGAGGTATAAACCAAAGGTTTCTAAATATGAAGGTCAGTTACCCACACCAAATCCAGAACAGTCAATGCTGAGACCAAAATGGAAGTCCAATAAGAGACAGTGCCTAGTGAGTGCTACACTGGGTTTCAGTTTCCAAAGACCGAATAATACCTTAAAGAAAGGAATTAGGATCTTTTACACTGTAAGTTTAAAATCCTTACTGATATTCTAAAACCTACTTTTCTGATTGTTGCTTATCAAGCCGGCTGGACAGAGTCATGAAAATACTTGGATATAAAGAAGCACAATGCAAAGGTAAGAGAAATAATGAAATCACCCTTTCACCAATATCCCTGACTGTTGGTGTGATTAACAGGCAAAACCAAAGTGCCGAGGTATGGGGATACAAGCAACATATTTACGTGGGAGGTATTCAAGTGACTCTAGAACACAAAGCCCAGCTTTCCATTTCCTCCATGTCACCAAAATGCCAACGTGCAGGAAAGCGGTGAGCTTACCTTTCCTTCTGGTTTTATCAAAGAAAGGCTCCATAAAATGTCTCATGCTAATGACAGCTAAAACACTTAGAATCTAATGTCCTTCAAACAACACCTGCTTATTTAGCCACAAGCGTTGGGGAAGAAGCGATCCATAAACAACAGGTAGATGTTAAGACCCCAAATAGCTCCCATTTCCTTCCTCTGCTCACAGGCAGGACTGGCCCACCCTGCTATTTCCATCCAGGAAGTCCCTTTGCAGCCTGGCTGCTTTCACTGGCTTGGTGGCAGGGAATGCCACAGGTTCTCATGGCTGTTTGTGCTGGACAGGGTTTGACTTCCTCCAGTCTCTAAACACAAAGCCATCCTCATTCCCACTGTCTCGGGGCAGGGGGAAATGTCTCCATATCAGAGGTGACCTCTTTACATCTCCATTTCCTGGCATCTTAAAAAAAATTGTTCTGTGCCATCATAAATGTTGTATTTGTGCTTCCACATAATTTAATATAAAAAAAATCTATACTTGGCTGTTTGTTACACAAGAAATGAATAAAAATCCAGTTATTTAGCTTTGTGCTGATTTTGCTTATTAACTAAAAATGCAGATATACTTTATATATGGAACATTTGGAGTTAAAACAACACAATTATTTTGTAAAAGATAGACTCAAGAACAGTTTGGCTAGTCCCAAAGGAACCCTATTTGACTTATTCTTCATTCCTGTCGAGACTTTTAAAGTATCATAAAATACCATATGAGTAGACAAATAGATTTTTGAGAACTGGGTAAAGCCAAAAAATAAAGAATCTCAAAAAAAAAAAAAAAAGGCAGATAGTCACATCTGAGCTGCATCGACAGATTTACAATGTATTTGACTAAGCCTACAGTAATGGCTTGGTATTTCATGCTTTTAATATGAGTTTAACATGGGTTCTAGACTTCCTGAGTTTACATATCTTTGGTATGGCAAGCCAGATAAAGTGAACTTCATTTCTTTAGGGGTCTCATCAACAGACAGGTGTTATACAGAACAAGAACCTAGTACCCCTTGGCGCTATCTTGCCAGTTTGCTTCATTTTTTTGGCAAAAGGCTATGTATGAAAATGAACCAGTTCTTTTTTTTTTGAGTTGGAGTCTCACTCTGTCACCCAGACTGGAGTGCAGTGGCATGTTCCCAGTCATGGCAACCTTGATCTGCTGGACTCTGGTGATCCATCTGCCTCAGCCTTCCAAGGAGCTGGTACTACAGGAGCGCACTACCATGCCCGGCTAATTTTTGATTTATTGTAGAGATGAGGTCTCGAGACGTCAAGTTGCCCAGGTGGGTCTTGAACCTGCAGGCTCAGGTAATCCACTTGCCTTGGCCTCTCAAAGTGCTGGGATTACAGGGTGAGCTACTGAACCCAGCCAGAAATGAACCAGTTCTACCCTGATTCTGCTAGATGTTTCAGGTGCTTTCTAGGCAAGCAGAATAGGCTGTTGAGAAAGAGCCCATGAATTGACAGCACTGAGAATCCACTGCCATGAAAAATCCAAGGATGCTATGAACAGGGAACATGACTGCATCTTCCATCAAGAAGATGTACAGAATTGTTTTTAATCTTTGAGTTTTGATTTTCATGCCACAAATGCATGGCTTCCCTGTCAAATATAAGTAAACGCGTGAACTCTTCCATTGCAGCATCTCTATGCCAAATAGGATCATGGAGAAGTTACTCGCTGCAATGCTGAATTGCGTGCCAGTCCCATGTTGCCCCCTCACCTGCATCCACCTCTTACAGTGGCTGCAAGCTGGAGTTGCCCCTGCACATTCCCCACTCTGCCAAATGATGATCACACATCACTCTTAGATGGAATCAGTGTCAGTAGACGTGATTCCCTGCAGGAAAGACGCCAGGCAGGTTTGTATTCTGTCACTTCCTGGTAGTAGTAGCAGCCCTGTGACCTTACCTCACGGTTGTAAACCTTAGTGTCCTCATTGGTAAAATGAAGATGATAGCAGTACCTCCTTTATAGGGATGTTGTAGGGAGTAAGTTTCAGGAGATGATGTACATAAAGGTCTTAACACAGTAGGTGGAACACAGCAAGAACTGAGCTGTTGTTGGGTCACTCTGATTGTAATTGTGTGGACCATGAATCTTCATCTTAGAACCTTCATCTTCATCTTACTTGGCCAAAGATGGATGAAGGTGTCGTCACTGTCCAGCAGTCACAGGTCTTTCTCCAGGCCAGTGTACAACGTGTGATGTGTCTGGCACAATGGCCTTTCATTGATTTAGCTTTCCCAATTGATTTAGAGTTAAAATATGACCTGTCAAGGTTTATGTATATATACATTTTTCCTGCTAGGGTTTTTTTTCCATGAGTTGCATGACATCTACTGGGAAAGAAGTTTGAAGTGACACCTTCTTCATTCAGTGTATCTCTGGCCCTCGACTGGACCAAAGATGTCCTTTCTCATACTCAGTCTCCTTGCAGTGGGAACTAGATAAAAACTATTGTTGAAAGTAGGAACTTCCCGTGGAGCTGGCCACTGTGCTGGACCCACCTAGGGCAATCTTCCGAGGACACGGACATTCTTTATATTTTGGGTGCATAAATTGCTCCAATTAAATGCTGAGCGCTTTTAAATGACTTATACATTCTAGACTTCCTTGTGAACAACAAAACTGCTTTGCACATAGATAGAAGCCCTATTTCCCTTTGCTATAGTCTGAATTTGCTTCCTCCTAAATTCATAGGTTGAAACCTTGACCCCCAATATGACTACGTATGAAAATGAACCAGTTTGCCAAATTTGGAAATGGGGAATTTAAAGAAGTAATCAAGTTAAAATGGGGTCATTAGGTGGGCTGTAACCCAACATGATTGTCCTTACAAGGGGAGGATGAGAAATCAGGAATGTGCATGCACCAAAAAGACATGAGTACATGACTAGAAGACAGCATCTGAGGCCTCAGGAGAAATCAACCCTACTGATACATTCGCCTTGAATGTCAAATAGGATCACGAAGAAGTCTCGTCTCTGGAACTGTGAGGAATACATTTATGTTGTTTAAGCCCTCAGCCTGCGGAGTTTTGTTAATGGCAGCCCTAGCAAATGTACATATGCTTTAACTTGGGCAGTAAGGCAGTAATTATAATTGGTAAAAATTTAGGCTATAGTTGATTCCTAAAATGCTTTCCTCAAGACAGGAACTTGAACATCTGAATGCAGCTATCATGTCCCGGTGCATCTTTACTTTTTTGGCTAAAATATTCTAATTTCTGCTACTAAAAAAGGCAACTCCAGACTTTTAAGTTCCAAGAATGCTCTACCTTGGGTACCTTTTAGTTTTGTTCTCTTAAAATATGGTGTTCAGATACCCACTCACTCAAGGCATAGACATAGCCTGCACTGAACGGAGTGGCACCAGCCCCACCTGATCCTGATCATCACACTTCTATTAGAACAAGTTGAGGCCACTATACCCCTTCCATAGCCATAACTGCTCCTAGCCCCATCAAAGTCCTGGAGCTGCTTTCTTTAGTGTGGCTATTTACCTAATTACCCCTATTCTTACACTTGAAATCCAAGAGACCCAGGGTCAGCCTTGGACTGAGATATATAGAAGAGCCTGGGCAGGACCTGGGAATGGGGTTATCCTCACACAGGTGCTACGGAGAAGAGTGACTCATCTTGAGGCCCTTAGAGACCCTGACTCAGCCTGAATAGCCCACCCTTCCCAGATGTCTGAGGATCTTCTCGGCTTTATAATCACTCTGGATCCTGACTCTGCCCTGTCTGTTGCCTGCCATTGGGTCAGCACATCGTGCTAGTCACTGATCAATGCAAAGTGCTCCTTCTCTTAAGTGTCACCAGAGACCCCCCCCTCCAGAAAGACAACTACTTATTCCTCACTATTGAAGATAAGTTTCTCAGTTTCGCATGAGTCTCCTTGGCTGTCTTAGCATCGAGACAATGTTCATCTGCTCATAAATGCCTACTGAGGGTTAACTTGGTACCAGGCATCTGCTTGCAGCACAGGGAAAAAGTCACAGTCCCAAGCTGAGGAGTCAGCCAGGTGGGTGGCTAGTGCAAGCTGTGTGCTGCCCTGTGGGGACAAGCAGGGGTCTGTCTGAACTTTGTCACTGGGGTCCCACTGAATACGGGTACGTCACTGTCCTTCGCTAAGGAGTACTCTAAGATGAGTCACAACTTGAATAGTCACTCAAAATATACCAGGCTGGACAATAACAAACGTTGTAAAATGCATCCAGATTTCCTGAAATAGCTCATTATGCCAAAGGGGAAAGACAGGGGCCACTGAGGGACATACGTTCAAGTCCCTAAGCTCGTTAGGCTGCTGTCTGCAACTAAAAACCAGAGGATGACTTGTGCTTTAGGAAATCATTCCGTTTTTATCTTGAGGGAACCCAGAACAAATCAAGAACACCTGACACTCTCCTAAAGGGAAAGATGCAACTGGGGAAAGTGCATTTTCTTTGAACAGAAAATCACTTGCTGCATCTTGCTTTGGACAAAACACAGGAGGTGAAGGACGTTGCTGTGAGGAGAGAATGCTCGATCATCTTGTGTTCAAACCAGACTTTTGAATTTCCCAAAGAAAGAAATGTTCACAACAGGCCAGGGAAGACACGGAAACAAACACGCAGAAGAAGCCAAGAGGTCTGCAGGACAGGATGCCACGAGGGCAGCCTCCCTCTCTGTCTGAAGGCTGGGTCCCTGAGGTTGGGTGGTGTCTCGCTTCAGTGGAAGCCTGGAGAGCAAAAGGAGTGACCTGAGCCCATGTGACATCTGGGAAATGGAACGATGTGCTGTTGAGTGCCTACCTCGAGCAAGTCACAGAATGTCAACACCAGGCATTGTTCTTGACCGTCATGGGAAAGCAGACACTATGAAATGAAGGGGAAATGCCACACTCCATGGTACTCCAGAACATAAAGTTGTGTTATTCAAGTTCACAGTGAAGGAAGTGGAAACACTTCTGCCACATCTGAAAGAAAGGCAGCAAGTTTGTGCACGTAATTAGAAGGACAGTCAAACTCCCAAGACAGGTGCCCGGAGGCACAGGAGTCTACACCTTGCTGGCCATACCCTCTTCCTCTAAGGTTTTCATTCACCTTGAACAAAGTCACAGAGGGAATGTGTCCCATGCTCTAAACCCAGAATTACTTCATTGCTCTGCTTTTTTAGGCAAAGAAAGGATGAGTCCCGGCCCCTCTGGCAATGATGGACATGCTGCAGTGGGGGGCTGGGGGTACCAGCGGGTCTAGGGGAGGCAGAGCTGGGTTTGCACCACCTCCCAAGACCCCTGGCTCAGGGGTCTCTACATGAGGCTCAGTCTGGTCTCAGACTCAGTTTCCACAACTCAACTGAAAAAGGGATATCATGAAAGCCAGCTTGCCAGGATGGCTCTGAGGGTTAAATCAAACAATTCCTGTGGAAGCATTTTACAAATGGCAAAGTCAGTGAGACACATGCATATCTTGAAGAAACAGTTAAGAGACATCGAAAGACAAATGAGTAAAGAGAAGCTAACAGCATATCTAGATAGCGAAGGGGGGAACATCCCAAACACTTTGCAGAAAACACAAAGAAAGGAGGGAAGAAATACAGGGGGAGTGAGGATGAGATACACAGAGAAGAGACAGGAGGTAGGGAGAGAAGAAACCACAAGCTGTGTACTTCCCTAGTGTCCGTAAGTATCTTCTTTTCTCTTCAAATTGTGTGAAGCTGCTGTACCCGTTTCAGAAGAAAAAGCGGAAGCTTGGCTATTCCCTGGGTAATGACTGGCAGCATCTAGCCTTAGCCCACATGGGCTGCTCCTTGCCCTGTCCCACTTATGGAGGGACAGTGCTGTTGGTGGCGCGTGCCATTCTCCTCTTGCCTTCCTCAGAGAAAGTGAAGAAGCGAATCCTCTTCGCATCATCGAGGGGCCAGCTGTGCCCAGGGTCCTGTCCCTGCAGCAGTGTCTCTGGTCAGCGGGGCCTGCAAAAGGGCCCCTGCCACGTGATCGTCCTCCTGCCTGCCTCCACACCAACTGTCTCCACACATCTAGATGGGGAAGGCACCTGCAGGCCCTTTTCCTTAGCAGAGATACACATTCTAAGGACCGGCCAAAGGTGCTGCCATCTGTTCCTTAAATACTAAGTTGGCTCCTTGAGCAAAGCGTGTCCTTAGCCGCTTGCACAGACATTCTGAAAACAGTGTTTTTCACCTAGAAACTGACTTAGCCCATTGGAGTTACTATAACAAAATGCCATAGACTGGCCACTTATAGACAGACATTTATTTCTCACAGTTCTGGAGACAGAAGCCCCAGACCAATGTGCTGGCCGATTTGGTGTCTGATGAGAGCTTGTTACCTAGTTCACAGGTGGGGCCTTCTCGCTGTGTCCTCACAGGGTGGAAGGGGGGAGGGAGCCCTCTGGGGTCTCTTTTCATAAGGGCAATAGTCCTATTCATGATGGTTTTACCCTCACAACCTAATCACCTCCAAGGGCCTCACCTCCAAATACCATCACCTTGGGGCTAGAACTTTAACATATTAATGTGGGGGGGATACAAATATCCAGATCATAGCAGAGATGATCCATATATATGTGCTTGATAAACAAATCATGGATATATAAAGTAAGTTAATGTAAGTGTTAACTAATTTAACAAGCACAGTCTTAGACACTGGAGATATGTCAGTGAACAAAAAGATTAAAATTCCCTGATTCTTGAGCTTAGCCAGTTAGGGGATAGAAGAAAGATGAGACCGGGGAAGTGGTCAGAATGAGACCAGAGGGTGGAGGTGGTCAGTGAGACCTCACTGATGCAGTGACCTCAGAGCATGGTTGGCTGCAGTAAGGAAGGTGGTCAGGTCCATCAGGAGAAGGCAGGTTAAAGGCTCTGCTGGCCAGGTGGTGGGCCTGGGATGAGGAGTGAGAAAGCAGGTCAGAGGTGTAGCTGGGCCCATAGCTTGTAGGCCTCAAGGGCTGGGTAAGGACTTGGATCATATTTAAGTAACGTGAAGCCATGGGAGGCTTTAAGGAGTGAAGTGGGCTGAACCCTTTTGTGCAGGGTTGGGGGCAGGGACCATATAGGAAGCTACTGCACCGGGAGTCATCTCAGTGGGACACAGGGGTGCTTAAGCTAGGGTGTGCAGGGTGGTGGGAGGTGGCCAGATTCTTAATATGCTTCAAAGGAAAACCGACAGGATTCACTGGCAGGTCGAATGTGGTGTGCAACAGAGATACGTCAAGCGGGGTCTAATGACCTTGTTCTCATCATCTCCTCCTCTGGAATGTGCCCAAGTTGTCTTCCCTGTCTTGAACCTGTGGCTCACAGGACAAATGGAAGGAACATCGCTTCCTGCTCTGCTGGGCCCCACCACACCTCAGAGTCCTTCCTTCCTAACAAAACACCCCAGGAAGCCAACTGGTTGAGGAGTGGTCATGAGGTACAGCTGGCAAAATCAGAGCTCTGTAATGAGCATGAACAGTAATTTTTAAAAAGCCTAAACCAGGCGCAGTGGCTCACGCCTATAATCCCAGCCCTTTGGGAGGCTGAGCTGAGAGGACTGCCTGAGCCCACGGGTTTGAGACCAGCCTGGGCAATTTGGCAACCTCGTCTCCACAATAAATCAAAAAATTAGCTGGGCGTGGTGGTGTGTGCCTATAGTTCCAGTTAACTTGGAAGGCTGAGGCAGAAGGATGACCTGAGCCCAGCAGGTTGAGGCTGCGGTGGCTGTAAGTAGTATGCCACTGCACTCCAGCCTGGGTGACAGAGTGAGACTCTAACCTAAAAAAAAAAAAAAAAGTCTCCAAGCATCATCCACTAAATCAGAAACAAATTCACTACCACCACAACACATATGATAAGAGACATAAAGCAGACTTCACCCCAGGAGAAGGACAATAAGAATGACTTTGCAAAGATGAGTACTGCACTGATCTCAACGCCTTATTGGGAGAAATGAAGGAATGTGCGTGTTCATTTGAATAAACAACATTCACCAGTCCTAAAGGAGAGAAGGTGCTTGAGTCTGGAGCCCTGCTGGCCAAGAGGTCCATGGTCCAGCTCCCAGGGACCCTGCAGCACTGAGGCTGCTACGGCCTACCTCCTCCAGGTGTCCCCTCTATGAAGCAGGGTCGAGAACACACCAGAATGACCAGACACACTGATTAAAGAACAGACTTTAAGACTGATGATCATCAAATGGACACTTCAGTTCCTGGGGAAATGTACTGTTGAGAGCCCAGTCAGCGTAGTTATATGACTTCCTGTAATATTCTAGTCATCACATCCAGGAACTGGAACTTGAGACAGTAATGCTTTTCGTTAAATTTTCCAACATACACAGGTCATCTGATGTCTTTACACTATATAAAATACTAGATTTTTATGTCTACAGTGAATCGAGATATTAGAGTAATGAATATCAATTCACATTTGCAAGTGCTGGGTCTTGCCCACAGCAACTATTCAATAAATATTTATTGAACATATAAGCAAATTTTTCATAGAAAAGTCTATTTTGGATTATACTCACAACTGTTCATAGCACAGCCTCTATCATTCCTCATTTTGATAGCCAGCATCACTGGTGATTTCCATTTCAGTGCAATATATTTGAGATCATGTAGCCATGTGCTTGTCATTTGGGAATTTTATTGTGCTGAACAAATGAACACAATGATTCAAATACTATGGGACAAAAGAAATCTTGGATAACTTTAATATATTTCTTAATTACTTTCTAATTATCATAAAATGGATTGACAGTTGGCAGTGGCAAAAAACCTGGTGTAGGTTAACAGTACATTGACTGAATAAATGAATGGCTGCTTATTATATATCTGTGGATAATGATAACTAAAAATAGACAACACAGCCTTGTCTAGTAGACTTCACAAGTTCCTTATTTTTAAGCACTTGATAGGGATTTTTTTTAAAGTGGAAAAAGCTGCTCTGTAACATGCAAAGTATTGTACAAAGATATCAGCAAGGGTGATTTAGAGTGTTGTTTCAATCTTTAGAAGGTAAACTGAGCCACCTTGAAAGCATTTTATCCTCTTTCTTCTTAAACAGAAGATCTCAGGACTCTCTTCTCTCTAATTCTCCGAAGGTGTAGAATAGTGTAGTGGTGTAGTCATGGTTTGTGGGGAAGGAGAGAAGGGATCCCCAAGAGGATGCAGTTTTGTTTGACAGAATGAGACTGCTCCAGAGACTTGGCAGTTTTCTAGTGTACATTGGGTACTTGCAGCAACCATGAATTAGATTTTTAAATATAACCCAACATCTGGTTAATGCAGGAATCTGGCTGGAGCATAGAGGCTAACCTTTCCAACCTCAAGCACACCAGCTACTCCCATCCTCCACTAGACCACTGCTAGCTCTCCCCTCCCTCCTTTGTGCAGAACGTACACCTAAGGACACCAGGAACAGAAGGATGATCTCCCCCAAGTTGCCATTTCTAATAATCACCGAGCTGGGATCTGAACTCAGGAGAGCAGTGCCAGGTACACTGATCACCCCAACACATACTCTTCTTACTGCCCTCATCTTGCAGAAGGAGGAGACTGAAAACTAGAGAGTGAGCAGAGGGATGCCCACCTCAGTGTCTGTGTCCACCCTCTACTCATAACCTTCATATCAGCCCAAGAGCAGCCCGAGTGGGGAACTGAGCAAACAAGAGGAAAGTAAACTCTCTGTAGGGATGGACTGCTGAAGACGGTGCACAAAGGGCACTCTGGCCCCCATGCGGGAGCAGCAAGCGAGAATTCTAGCAGCTACCCAGGGCCAGGGACAAGGGGAGAGGTCATCCCTGCACCGGGCAAGGTGAGCCCTGGATGAAACAGGAAGAAAAATCCTGTCTGGAATGGATTATTCCCTTGTCCCCCCAGAGGCGTATTCCCTGGGTCTCCGTGGGAAGATGTGGGAGTTCCTCAGGTGTTTTAACACATCACTTTAAGCCTCAACTAACTTTGTGGAAAACTGTACGTAGTTATCATTCCACTGCAGATATTCATCCATTTTCAGGTAACGTTTCTCCTGAAGAATCTCTCAGCAGGTTTGTTACATCTAACCCGTCAGACTTCTGAGGAGGCAGTTTGAGAAGGCTGTTAAGGTCAAGTTTGCCAGGGCAGCAGCAACCGTTGTTGAAATGCACATTTCCAGGCTCCACCATAGACCTCCCGAATCAGTCGCTGGGGTGGGGCCAAGTAAAATACGTTTTAACAAGCCCTTTGGGGTTATCCTGATGCTCACTCAAGGTCAAGAAACCCTGACTTAGCATATGGTGCCTTAAGATGTGTCCATTTTGGTCTGAATGTTCCATGTGGTAAAAACTGCACTCTCTGTCCTGTGGTATGAGTAATGGAGGTCTGAAAGAGAGTCTGTCACCTCCTGCCCCTGTCCCTTCACCCATCTTCCCAGTCCTCTGCACACAATTCTGCACAAGGCTCCCACTAGCCATTCATTTCCCAGGCTCTAACACCTCTTGGAACATCTCTTTAGAAAATGCGTTTACAAATGATCAGTTTATGAGTACGCAATCAGGCAGCAAATACTGATACAACCATTATATATTTTCAAGGAATTTCAGATAAACTGGAAGATGGCTAAAATTATCCCACCTTTAAGACCCAAAGAAGTAAACATTGAATTTTCTTAAACTAGTTGATGAGAAAAAAAGTCTTTTAAAATATAAAAGTTTAAGCATTCTCATTTTCTTATAAACTAGTCATGTCCTAGAAAATAAACCTTTCCTCCTTAATCAGGATACTGGTGTTAGTAACAGTTGTACATAAATGAGATTTCCCAAACAAACCTCTTATCTTTATATGGAAGGAAGTTCATGAAGAAGGCATTGACGTTCTTCCCCAAATAAGACGACAATACATTTTTGGGTTCCTTTCCCAGAAATTAGTAAATAACAAAATACCTTTCATTTAAAAAAAAAATGCTCACAGCAAATGCTTAAATCTAATCCATATGCCACTCATATGCTTAAAAAAGAAGATGGTTTCCATGAGCCAATTTCTCCACTCATTCTGTGCCAAATAAAACAGATTTTAGCAAAAAGCTTTTACTGCCTCAGAGGGAACTCTGTTCATTCTACAGGGTATAAAGTATTATTTATTTTTCATTCAGAATTCCCAATTCTCTACTTACTGTACATTTTCCCACTAAAGCAGGCTTTATCCACCAAGGGTAAGCACATTAAAGGCAGAAAAATACAACACATTCTCTGGCTGTAAGAAATTTTTTAAATGCTGGCCCAGCCCAGCATTCACATTCTATCTCATTAAGAAAATGCAATTCTTATTGAAAAAAAGTCTTACTTTTTGATCATGGAATTCATACTTTTCACTGCTAACAAAACACCTTTTCCAACCAAAAACAAAAAGATAATCCCAGGGGTACAAAGAGGAAATTGCCAATGCTATCAATATAGTCTGCATGTTGATCTATACCCAAGCAATTAAAGCAATACTCTGTAGACATCACAGAAATAGCTTCACTTTCCATTTGCATCATTTGCATCATTTAATCATGCAAATGTACAACAAAATAATCTACAATTTGTGCTTAAAATTTTTTTTTATCAAAACAGCTAAAATATCATGGAGAACTCAAAATAAATGAGTGGCATTATAAAATATTTAAGAGAAACAAAAATCAAAATATTTTCCTTTAAAATATGTTGTATCACAGGCTTTTAGGACAGATTTTTAGGGATATGAATGAAAAGGTATGTAGATGGGAACAAGGTGGCCTTTGCGACCTAGGGATAAAGACAGATCATATATAGATGACCAGAAGGCCAGCTTGCAAAGACAGACTGACAGACAGACTGATACACAGATAGACTGACAATCAGGCCAACAAAGAAATTAAGTAAGATGTTGTGACCCTACCACAGAGATCTACTTCTGTAACTTCTTCTTCTTCTTCTTTTTTTTTTTTTTTGAGTTGGAGTCTCACTCCTTCACCCAGGCTGGATTTCAGTGGCACACATGCTCATGGTCACCCCAAGGTTGACCTGCTGGGCTCTGGCGATCCTTTTGCCTCAGCCTTCCAAGTAGCTGGAACTACAGACGTGTGCTACCATGCCTGGCTATTTTTAATTTGATTGTAGAGACAAGGTCTTGCCAAGTTGCCCAGGCTGATCTCGAAACTGCAGGGTCAGGCAATCCACTCACCTCAGCCTCTCAAAGTGCTGGGATGACAGGCTGAGCCACCGAACCTGGCCTACTTCTGTAACTTCTAATCAAGATCCAGGAATCTAGTCTTCACTGTGGAGGTGCAGATTTAGTTTCAAAAATATTTGAAGGAAAAGTCATTTTATGGATGAGCAAAAAATGGTTCAAACTGAAAGAGTAGCAGGGACATGAGGCTCTAAAGCATTCTACGCCTGGGACAGGTCACAAGACACAAAGGCAGCAGCAGCAAGAGTCAGGAAAAGAGGTCCTTGGAGAGAATGAATGAACTCTGAATGTGCTTTACGTAAGCGTGAGCATTCACCCAGTGGTGCCTTCCCAGGAAGCAGCATGCTAGTCGGTAGGAAGCGTCTCAGCCTAGTGAAGAATCCTTCTCGGTACACACGGGGTGTGTCTGATGTCTGAGAGCACAGAGGAGCAGGCCTGTGTGGCTAGGCAGGTGCATCCTGAGTGCCGTGGGGAACTCCATTGCTTGGGGTCAAAAGTGTGAGCCCATCCTGGCCTACAGATATTGTCTCTGCCACACCTCACCCAGGTAGGGACAGGCTTAGAAAAACAAAAACCTAGCCGGGCTCGGTGGCTCAGCCTGTAATCCTGCGCCTTTGGGAGGCCGAGGTGAGTGGATTGCCTGAGCCTGTGGGTTCAAGACCTGCCTGGGCAACTTGGTGAGACCTCATCTCTACAATAAATCAAAAATTAGCTGGGCGGAAGGATCGCCGGAGCCCAGCAGGTCGAGGCTGTGGTGGCCGGGAGTGGCCACTGCACTCCAGTCTGGGTGACAGAGTGAGACTCCAACTCAATAAAAAAAAAAAAAAAAGAAAGACAAAAACCTCACATTTGTACAGTGTCACATTCTAAGTCGAGAAAAGAGGAGTTACTGTCAAAGGGTGCCCTAGCCCTGGAAAGGGATGGTTGGATCTTTCAAATAATGCTCCCAGGCCTCAGCAGGTAGCTAAGGGAGAGAGAGGCCCAAATAAAGCACATCGGGAAAGTAACTCAACTGTGAGGACGAAAGTCTCTTCCCAGGCAATACCTAATGGCTTGGTCACTCTCAAAGACATTATGTTGCTCTGAAAATGAACATAAAAGGGAGGCTTCTTTAACACAGGGCCCTCACAAAATAAATGTTATACTTTATACTGAAAACAATTTAATCTTCAAAAATATTATCTGCCATTCTGTGAACCTGAATTATTTGGGGACATCTGTATTATATCATTTCTATCCTATACAAGGTCCGCATTTCTTCATGTGCCTTTACCCCTGCAAATTTCTCATTCAGCAATCTCAACGCCCCAAATTCCCATGCTAAGATAAATGCGTGGGAAATACTTTTAATAATACAAAATAAAAATAAAATGCATGTTACTCAACAAGCATAGGTCTTTAAGTACTAAAGACCCCTAAACAGTTTCCTGTCTTTAATAATTGAAGCAGAGTGGCATCTCACCTTCACTTCTAGATAAAGATTAAATATTCACCCTAAATACTCTGGTTGCTAAAGCCACAAATGTGAAGGATAATGGTGTTCCCAGAGAGCCTCCCAGAGTCGGCTGAGTTCCTTAAAAGAGGCTTAGGACATGAATGGCCCACTGCCTTACCTTTTCCGATGCCTTGTCTTGCACAGTTGCCCCTGAACTTGGAGGAGGAGGGGCTCGACGCTTCTTCATATCCGACTTCACAGACACGCCTGAGATGCTGCCCAGTGAGAGGGATGGACCCAGCGTAATGGAACGTGAATGCATGGATGGCGAGTTGGGTGTCGTTAAACAGCCCTGTTGAAGAAGAGACAAAGTCTCATCAGCATGAGAGGAACACCGGGACAAGACTCCTCCTTTCACTTTTCTGCAAAAGCTGTAGAAGGCATTGCATGATAGACCCATGCAAGGCTTATTTTCTTAATCCTGAAGGAAATGACAGACTTAATCTTCCAAGAAGAACACCTAGCGCCTTGAGTTATTTAATCTTCTTGACCAATCTGTGGGTATGTATTAGCCTCCTTAAAACTTTAACCTATTAGCAGAGGGAGCTCCCAGACACTGAAAAGAGGAAGGAACAGATCAAGGGAAACATTTTCATGGGGAAGAGACCCACAGTGTTTGCCATCTTGAGAAGGACTTTACCTGCTGCCAGAAAGGGGCTTAGGTTTCTTCTAACTCTCAGAAGTTATTAAAAAATGACCATGTAGTATAAGCAATATGCTATGAAACCTCTGTGACCATCAGTGCAGTACTCAGTGATAGACACTTGACAAGCTGAAAGACAGGCAATCTAACACACTAATTAATTACTCTTAAAGGGCAATTTCTATCCTAGGGGGAGACATACATTTTTTCCAATCCTTCTCCCCCTGGGGTATGCTTAATAGAATCATATAAAATGCTTGTACAGAAAGAGTGCTTAGTGAACTGGCATTCTAATTGCAAATTGAAACCAAGATGCTCTGTCCTGCTTTCCCTTTCTCTCCTCTTCTTCTCCACAGCACCTGTATCCTGGACACCGAGAGTCAGTACATGAGAGGAGTTAAGCCCACAGACCCTAGAGATGCCACCCAGGTTTGATTCCTGCCTTTTTCCCTTACAGGCTGCGTGACCTTGGGCAAGATTTTTTGGTGTCAGGAGTGAGATACAAACCT
Organism: Cephalopachus bancanus; assembly: GCA_027257055.1. Lineage (NCBI taxonomy): Eukaryota > Metazoa > Chordata > Mammalia > Primates > Tarsiidae > Cephalopachus > Cephalopachus bancanus. Next base: position 2,400,259 of record JAPVLO010000178.1, on the reverse strand, counting down.
GGGACAATTTTTAAATTTCTCTCTGTCTTACTCCATCTCCTGTGAAACCAGAGTTAAAAAAAAACAACAAAACAGCACTTGCACCACAAAGTTATCATGTGAATTAAGTGAGTGACTACATGTAAAAGAGCTTTGAAGAATTCTTGGCACAAAGTAAATACCCAATATGTGTAAAATAAATATATTTTTAAAAATATGTTATATTAAGCAGTAACCCAGCATTATTTGTGCTAAGACACAAAGTCTGTCATTCTGCCGGCAGTACTATCATTTGGTTTCCTGAGAACAAATTTTGAGACACAGATTATCTTGTATTTAAATACTAAAGCCAAAGGACAAAACATTCCACGAAGATTGCTTTTTATGCCAGTTCATGTTTCTTTGTGAGATGCTGAACATCAAAGATATCTAACACCCTGGCCTCAGAGGCAGAGTTCCCATAGCAAATAGGTGGGGTGGTAAAAGAAAGAAACACACCCAACAAACTCATCAATGTCTATTTAGGCTCTCATGGAAAAATGTAAATCACTCCCCACAGTCCTTGAGTTCTGCAGCTCTCATACTCATCACTAAGCCAGAAAGCCCATGCAAGATACATTCTCTGCCTGCATCTACTGCCATAGCAACCACAAGGACTCGAGGAGATGGAACTCAGACTTACTTCACCATGCAGGGTCTAGATAACTAAATGAGGCTCATGGAGCAAGTCAGAGAAGGGGTTTTGCTCACTTAGGGACCATTGCTTTGAAGGCGTTTTGCTGGATGGCTGTTTGCTCTAATATTCCCAGATTCAGAGGGAGGCCAACTCCATCTCTCCTCCCAGCTGTCACTTAGCATGTGGCCAGAAGTACAGAAGCTGCCTGGTTTTCTTGTCTATAATGTCTGCGGGCAGTGCTTGTGCAAAAACATGCTCACACACGTCATGGAGGTTGCCTAAAGCTGCAGCACTGGGTGGAGAACTCTGCACCTGGGCCCACGCTGCACCGTTATCTCTGAAGTGTGCATGCCCTGCTTGGTATCCCAGAAACACAATGCTCACGACAATGCATTCCACAACCCTGTATCTAATTGCTTCTCTTCACTCCACCCTGTCTAGACATGGAACTCCCAGTTCTCCTTGTCCTAAGTCCTCACCACAACTAGGCCGGCCTGACGGATCACTCAACACGGCTGTGAATTTACCTCTGTTCTTCAAATGCCCTGTGCATGCTAAGAAGCTCTGGGCGGAATATGTCCTTACAAGAACTTCACAGGCTCTCGATTCAATATTGATTTCAGGTCTTAATTACACAATCTTTTCCCCACCATACATGCATCCTGACATCTTGGATTATCTACTTCCTTCAGGGGAGGAATGGGTGCAGACCTTACAGCTGGTCTCATTGGGTTTACTTCAAAGTTGCTACAAGCATTAAGTGAGGCAATTTATAGAAAGCACCTAGCATAATTCTGTCATAGAAGCAGTGTCCACTACATGTGGTTTCCTTCTTCTCTAATAAGTATTTTTGGTTAGAATGTAGAATGACCTCATTAGGCCCACAGTGAGATGGATGACCTTGGAGAACAGAAGCCCAATATGCCTCCCCTCCCAAGTACCCCTCCAAGTTCTGGCATCAATTATCTCCAGATAACAGGCTTCTCATTATCTCATCATCTTTGTCTCTGGAATGTGACTGAATTTTGTCACAATGATGTGTCTCACCCCAAATCTGTTCTACAGTCAACAGACACCTTTTCTCAACTCATCCCACACTTCCAAGAAGGCCAGTTTTAGGGCCTACAAAATCCTCTCTTTAATTCTGCTATTCAACAGCTTTTCTTAATCTTCAATCCTTGGCAACAAAAACTCTTTGCTGCCCAGAGAATATTTGTGGTTTAACATCTATCTTTCTTCTTTCCCCATGTTTGGAATCTGTGCGTAGAATTTAAAAAACAGGCCGGGCTCGGTGGCTCAGCCCATAATGCCAGCACTTTGGGAGGCCGAGGCGAGTGGATTGCCTGAGCCCGTGGGTTTGAGACCCACCTGGGCAACTTGGCGAGACCTCGTCTCTACAATAAAAAATTAGCTGGGTGTGGTAGCGCACGCCTGTAGTTCTGGCTACTTGGAAGGCTGAGGCGGAAGGATTGCCGGAGCCCAGCAGGTCGAGGCTTTGGTGGCTGGGAGCATGCCACTGCACTCCAGTCTGGGTGACAGAGTAAGACTCAAACTCAATAAATAAATAAATAAATAAATAAATAAACAAATAAATAAAAAAAAGAATTTAAAAAACAATCCACCAAATAATGTAAGAGAAAAATACTGGGAAGTATTGAGTCTTTTAAAATACTGACTCATATCAACATTAAATAATACAGAAAACCAAGAGTTTAGCTCATACAGTCTAGAGTTAAAACAGCCTGGTCCCTGTCCTGTTAATTTAGCTTCCTTGACCTTCTCCTGCTACAAACTGGCAAAGCTCATGAGTGACAGGCCACTGTCTGCCTGCAAGAGGGGTTTGGTTTCCTGTTTCCTCTCCAAAATGGTCAATATCTTTTTTTTTGTTTGTTTTCTCTTAATTATCACATCTTGTTCTTATAGGGAAGTGAGTCATGCGTGCCTTTCTCCAAAGGCTGGCACCAAAATCCACAGAGTTTTGACTATCACGATCTTATCAGATTTTCTCAGGAGTTGTACATGCAGCCAGATAAATCATTAAGAAGCAGCAATGGATAACAGAGAAAATGGAACAAAACAAACAAAATCTCCCATCTCAAGCTTTGCAGGAGTTTGGTCGGTGGGGTACAAACTTCCACCAGGGAAGCTGTTATCATCTGGAGGGAAAGTCCAATTAGATGCCACCCACCAGAGACAATACAAAACTCTCTGTATCACTATAACACCGCTGATAGCCGATTTACTCATTTACTACATTCAGCATAAAATATCAGTGATTTGCCAGGCTCGGTGGCTCAGCCTATAATCCCGCGCCTTTGGGAGGCTGAGGTGAGTGGATTGCCTGTGCCTGCGGGTTCGAGACCCGCCTGGGCGGCGAGACTTCATCTCTACAATAAATCAAAAAAATCAGCCGGGCGTGGTAGCGCATGCCTGTAATTCCGGCTACTCGGAAGGCTGAGGCGGAAGGATCACCGGAGCCCAGCAGGTCGAGGCTGCGGTGGCCGGGAGCAGCCGCTGTACTCCAGTCTGGGCGACAGAGTGAGACTCCAACTCAAAAAAAAAAAAAAAATCAGTGATTTGATCCTCTCATACACACACCTGGGGAGAGGGGACAGGAAAAAGAGGAAACTAACCATTTCCGGATCTCAGTGTCTGCAATCAGTTTATCTTGGGGGGAGACAAAATGATCCCCCATGGGCTTTCCAAGGAGTTCTGGGCCTCCCAGAGAAGCCCTGAGCTCCCAGGTGGATGGACTTCTGTTGGCGTGGACTCCAGACTGAGACTCTACCCCTAAACTACTCCATACCATTATGGAGACCCAAGGCCCTTTGTAGAGCCAGTGCCAGGCAGCATAGGCGTTGCCTGGACAGTTTACGTGCCCCATGGAACCTGACATGGTGGGTGCCCCTAGAAGAATTAGGGATTCACAGGTACTGCAGGGAACAGGTTTTCTCTCTCACTCATTGGTTTATAATTGATCAGAGATCAGTACAGGACAGGAAGCCGAGTACCTGGGCTGAGCTCTTTGTGTGTATCTTCACAGGGCCATGTCACACAGCCTGAGGACAGATTAGCCTGGCCACACACACAGTGAGGGGCTAAGTGAACTTGACTACAGTATGCTTCCAGAAACCAAGGGGAAGACGCTGGACTTGAAATTGTTCTGTTGAAAAGAAACTGTGGGTTTTATTTTTTTTAAGGTATGAATAGTCACTTTGTTTCTATTTCTCAAAACTGTCCACCCTGCAGATAAGATTATATCTTGTGAGAACAAATCATTTAATCAAGTCTACCAAAAGTCTAAGTAGATCTTTTGACCTGACTGCTGGGGAATTCAAATATAGGTTTTTGTTTGTTTAAGGGTTAAGGGAAGTATTTTGCTTGCAATAAGTATTCTCTGAAATAGCAAACAACAGTCCTATCAGGATAGAGTCTTCTGAATTAGAGCAGATATTTTCAGGATGGCATGATGTTTGGGGGTTTAATGGCGATAACAACGGAGGCCCAAGGGGGTTGACAGAACTACTCAGGGTGGCTCAGCTCCCTGGTGACGAAATGAATTAGAAATATGTTTCCTGGACCCGGCTGCAGCCTCTTCTCCTTACACAATGCTGCCCCCTTTTGAAAGGCTCCGTGCCTTTTCTTGTTTCTTAATGCATCTCATCTGCAGTTGCCAGCATGGTCCTGGACAAGGGGTCAGGCAAAGTTTCCTCCCCAAAGTTCTGTGTCTCTGGCTGCATTTCTTTATCCTCAGAGCATGGCCTTCCTCCAGACACGTACTGAGCTAAATCTCTCAACTAAACCCCGCACTGTCTTCTGGCATCTTGGAAGTCCCTCACCACTTCAGAGTAAATGGTAAGCCCAGTGGCAGGAAGCATGCCAGCTTCCTGTGGACTGATCACTGCAGGTGGGCAGGAAAGGGGAACTTGCGCATCTCGTCTTTATTTCGTGAGATGAGTGGGAAACAGTCCTTTCTTGGCCAAGTTCTTCCATAGAATGCCTGAGGGATGGCATTTTAAGTCTTTAGAAGAAGAAAAGTTACAGAAGCTATGTGGTCTGGATACATATTTCAGCCAACAAAATAACTGTGTGACATAAACTCTCAGTATTTACAGCTTATGAAGCAGGACCTTCTATGAAGGGCAAGTGACCTGTTGGCAGGCATCTGAGTGCCTGAATGTCTGGAACGCTTGACAATAACAATTTCAGAAAGCCAACAGTTTCTGAAAAGCTTGTAAATTAAACGGAAACAAGTCCTTGGGTGATTCAAACATGAATGACACGGGATGACTGCCCTCAGGCAGGCAGGATCCCGTGAGACTAGGCCACTGCCGCAGGGAGCTCATGGACCAGCCAAGCAGGCCCAGTGTGAGAAAGTAGACACAGTCCATGGTGCAGAAGCTATCCGGGGGGATGCAGGAGGAGAGGAAGAGGATGGGCATTCAAAGAGACGAAGAGATAAAGGAAAGTCATGAAAGGTAAAATGATACCCAGTGCTGTCACGGACAGAGCCAGAAGAGCAGAAAGGACCAGGGACAGGTGGCACAGGGCTTCTCAAGAGGCAGAAGCTGAGCAGGGCATGAGGATGGCGTCCATAGAGAGGGCCTGAGTCGGCATGCAGGTGTGCCTGTGTGTGTCTGTGTGTATACCTGTATATACGCACCTGTGTGTGCCTGTGTGTGTGTGTGTGTGTGTGTAACAGTGTGTGGTCAGGTGTGAGATTTCAACTGAGGCAAACTTGATTAGGTATGATGCTGGGAAAAATAAAAGGTTCCAATTTACATAAATAATCAAACCCTGATGACAAAGGAAGCAAAGGCTTTCCCCTTTCAATTGTCCCATAATTTATATGGTGACATATTTTGAATAAGCGACTTCTAAATTTAATTTTACACCGGGGGGGGGTGTGTGCCCAAAAATGTAGACACATTTTAAGCGATGTTATCTATGGAGTACTTTTAGTTCACCATAAGCAGAAGTATTTGCATGCTGATGGTAACCACTTTAAACACCTCTTGTAATTGCAGAAGTCAAACCAGACTTCTCATCTTTTGTTATCGGTATATGTTGGGTATTACCATTTTAATCGTATTTTTTCCTTTTTTAAAATGTGCATACATTTTTTCGGCACCCTTTGAATAACTCATCAAGAGTGAGATTTCACACGTGGTCTTCCTTAAGATAAATAGCTTTCTCCAAACTAAGTCAGGCATTTCATACTAAGTAGCTTGTATGATGACCGTGCCCTAGACCAGGAGGAAAACGAGAACCTGGCTGTAGGTTGTGAGAGAAGGTCTGAGTGCGGGCTGAGGGACACCTTCCCAGGACAGAGCAAAAGGAGAAGGGAGCAGTCCTTCAGCAGGAATCGTGATGATTTCTAATTCTTACATCGCACCGGGAGGACGCCTCTGAAGCTCCGGGTAACTGAGTCACGAGTTAGAGAAAATAAGCTTGTTAGGTTCTTTCCCAGCAACATTTATTTTCAAGAAAAGCAGGGTTTGTTTTCCAAGAAGCAGAAGAAATGGCTGTGTGGCTCAAGAGACTCCCTCTTGTCTGAGCAGACGCCTTCTCCAGAGCATCATTCAAACCGTCTCCCTCATCTGCTAAAAATCATCCATCACTACTTGCGTGTCTCATGCTGTGGAAGAGAGTAGCCGCATCATTTATTATCCAAAATGGGGTTATATTTCAAATGGTCTTAAAGGTAGATGGGAGAGAATACAGTGGCACCAGCACTGTTGGGACTGCCCTAAACAGAGAGGGAAGGCTCCCCACCAGAGGGGATGTGAGGTGACAGCTGCTGAGTGCAAAGACCAACCTGGGGAGTGAGAAAGGCCACATCCAGGCTCGGGAAATGACAAGCCACACACGTGGAGGCACATGTTATGTACATATTGACATAACCACCATGAGACAGGCAATAACATGATCCCCATTTCCCAGCTAGGGAAACTGAGGCACGGAGAGTTAGTAGTTACCCAATCCACACTCCAGGAAGTGGTAGGGTTGGACACCCTGGCTCTGGGACAGAAGTTCTCAAACTCAGCAGCACATTGGAATTCCCCGGAGCTTTAAAGATGGACACAGCTAATCAGAAACCCAGGGGAAGGCAGGCTGTTTTCTTTTTTAACAATTATAGTGGCAAAACCACATGTAACATCGAATTTACCATTTTAGCCCTCTTAAAGCACATGGTTCAGCCAGGCTCGGTGGCTCAGCCTGTAATCCCGCGCCTTTGGGAGGCTGAGGTGAGTGGACTGCCTGAGCCCGCGGGTTCGAGACCCGCCTGGGCAACTTGGCGAGACCTCATCTCTGCTATAAGTCAAAAAATTAGCTGGGAGTGGTAGCGCGCGCCTGCAGTTCCAGCTACTCAGAAGGCTGAGGCGGAAGGATCCCCAGAGCCCAGCAGGTCGAGGCTGCGGTGGCCGGGAGCAGCCATTGCACTCCAGCCTGGGCGAGAGTGAGACTCTAACTCAAAAAAAAAAAAAAAAAGCACATGGTTCATGGCATTAAGAACATGGACACTGTTGTCCAGCCACCGACACTATCTAGGCTCCAGAACTTTTGCATCATTCCAAAAGGCAGTCCTGTCTCCATTTGGCAGCCACGCCCCTTCTGCTTCCCTATCCCAGTCCCTGGAAAGCACCAATCTGCTTTCTCACTCCATGGATTAACCTAGTCTAGATATTTCATATAACAGGAATCAAACAATACAGGGCCTTGTGTGTCTGGCTTCTTTTTCTCAACAAGTCTCCAAGGTTCACCCATGTGGTGGCATTCTCAGTACTCCACTCCCTGTCATGGCTGGGTGCTGTTCCTTTGTGAGCAAACACCACATCGTGATCCATTCATCTGTCAATGGGCATCAGGGTTGTTTCCACTCTTTGGATATCGTGATAGTCACAGGTTTTTACTTTAACACCTGTTTTCAATTCTTTGGGGTGTATACCTAGAAAAAGAATTACAGGTCACACGGCCACTCCATGTTTAACTTTTTGAGGAACAGTCAAAACGTTTTCCACAGTAGCTGTGCCATTTTACATTCCCACCAGCAAGAATTCCAACATTGCTACATACTTGCCAAAATTTATTTTCCATTAAAAAAAAATAATGGCCATCTTTACAGATGTGTAGTCCTATCTCATTGTGGATTTGATTTGCATTTCCCTAGCCAACAGGGTTGAGCATCTTTTCATAGGCTTGCTGCCCATAAGCTATCTGCTTTTGAGAGTCAAGATTGAGAACAACCAGCCACCACACCACGGTGCCTAGGTTCATGTATTCTTCTCTCTCTAGAGGTTGTACTTAAGAACATCAACCCTGTGCCCCATGATTCCACATGTGTGCAATTCATGTGCCAGCCACCAGCATCCGTGAACAGTATCCGTGCAAGAGTCGCAAGGCCAGCCTGCTGTCTCCCCCTCCGAAAAGCACATCGGGAGGGAGTGACGATGTCTTTCCAGGGAAATCCGTGAACAGCTTCCATCTGTTCAACTAAATCATTCACAGACTTGGGTACTTTATTATTAACGAATGAATGACTGGCGACCTTACCCTGACTCCTCCTTTGAAGTGACTGCAAGGCACACGTGGAGGGTCAAGTGCACGTCCCCAGGACTGCAGGGAGGGGCCGCCGGCACACACGTCTCAAGGTCCCCTGAAGTTCACCTGCAGAGCACTCGGCAGTTCTCCTGGTGGTCTGGTCACTCAGCATCAGCCCTTTCCCACCTTCTGGCCACACCTTTCAGGCTCAGGCTCTGTAGCTCTTTGACATGCACCCTCCATTCTCCCATTAAGATACTATCCCTTGTTGGGACTAAAAAGAGGGGACCGAGGAACATGACTGCTGTGGGGCTGCCAGTGTCAGAGCACAGGAGGTGGCAGCGTCCAAAGTTCCAGGCAGAAGTGGGAGTCAGAAGAGGCCCTCGGCCGAGAGATACAGACTTTCTCATCTGAAGGCGGGAATTGCAGAGGGGAGGTGAAGGGAGACCCATAGTGTTCCCTTTACTCTTTCTGCTTCCATGTGAGCAAGCAGGAGCGGTCAAGAGGAAGACCAAACACTCACAAAAGTTACCAAGTAGGATTGTAACAACCACCCATTAGAAAGCTGGAAAGCAGGCTGGGCTCGGTGGGCTCAGCCTGACATCCCAGCACTTTACGAGGCCAAAGTGAGTGGATTGCCTGAGCCCGCGGGTTCAAGAACAGCCCGGGCAACTTTGCCAGACCTCTCTCTACAATCAATCAAAAATTAGCCGGGCATGGTAGCGCATACCTATAATTCCAGCTCCTTGGAGGGCTGAGGCGGAAGAATTGCAGGGCCCAGTAGGTCTACTCTACGCTGGGGTGGCCGCAAGTGTGCCACTGTACTCCAGCCTGGGTGACGGAGTGGGGGAGAGAGAGAGAGAAAGAGAGAGAGAGAGAGAGAGAGAGAGAGAGAGAGAGAAATCCAAGGAGGGGTGCAATGCTGCAGGGAGCCGGCAGGGGGCCTGCTCATGAACCAGCAGGATGCACATTCTCCCAGGCCAGAACAGCACACACCAGAACACAACACACAGAGGAGGAGAAAGGATTTTTTGGCACTCAGAGCTCAGTCAGGGCTCAGCGGCCTTGGCGCCGCAGGCCTCAGACGCATTAGACCCAGGGCTGCAGCAGTGGAGCAAGGCTCCCCTGCCCCAGAGCACAATTTGGTAGCCAGTGCTCTGTCAACCTGCCCATGGCCATCCCTCAAGCTCTTGCTTGTCCTGAGTCAGAAAAAGGTCCCCCGACCTCACTCACTCAGAGTCGCTAGAGTGACTGGAGGAGGCAAGAGAAGGGAAGGTAGAGTTCATCTTCTCTCTTCTCCCCCTGCTTTGTCTTTCTCTCAGATCTCAAACTCCCTGTCGGCTCCTGTTAGATTCTCTTTCGGTTGGATTCTAAGGGGCAGCTCTACTAGCTTCCAAACATAAACAGAAGTGCTTTCTGATGCCTCCTTCTCCCAAGTTGGGGACACTTCAGGAGCGGCCCACGGGGCCTAATCCCTTCACTTTCTCTCGGACACACCTGCTTCCAAGGCCTTGGCCTGGAGGTGCTGCCAACACTTCTGAGGCCTTGTTCTGGCTCTCACCTGCCGGGCCAACATAAATGCCCCCTGGCTCTCCAGGACTCATTCCTGAATTTCCTCAGCCCCCTGCCCTGGGAATTCTGCCACCTAAGAGGTGCTTGTCCCTCTGCAACGATGGCTCTCATTTTTCTGGCCCCGGCTGCCTGAGACTCCTGCACCTTCAGAACCAGGCCGAGGTGGGTGAGGGGGGTGGGGGCAGTGGAGGGAGCAGAGGGGTGAGGCAGAGCCAGCCATTCAGATCTGTCCTGTGGAGAATCATGGCTCCAACTGGTCTCCAAAGAACAATGTCCCCAACCCCCGTCATTCACCCTTCGTGTGTATGTACGGAAATATTCACGCATGGATACACATATGAGGGGGCCCCAAAGAAAATCGGAATTTATTTGTAAAGATTGTGTATTTATCTTTATACGCTTAAACTTCAGTCACCTTCCAAGTACTCTCCATTTGATGCAATACGCCCATTCAGATGCTTTTTCTACTGCTCAAAACAGTTTTTGAACTCGTCCATGTTGATGCCTTTGAGTGCTTCTGTTGTTTTTTGTTTCACCTCTTCCACATGGGTAAAACATTTCCCTTTGAGGACTTTCTTCATGGGGAAACAAAACCACCAAAAAAGGTCACTTGGAGCAAGATTGGGTGAATAGGGAGAGTGGGGCACCAGAGTAGGCCATTTTTGGTCAAAAACTGCTGAACAGTCAGCGCTGTGTGGGCAGGTGGGCTCATAAATCACTTATCATGAAATGGGCAAACATGTTGAAAGACTCCAGAAAAAATTCACTGGAATCAAGCGCAGCCTCTCACAACTATGCTAGCTGGTGTACTGACGCTGATGGGTTTCTAGAACACTTACCTAGCAAGGAAAGCCTGTACTACAAGGGGTCCATCCTCCAGATAATTCCAGTTTTGGGGGGTTCCCCCCTTACATGTGGTTACTCATATGCCACAAAAAATCTTTTAAATACTCATAATTACTCAAGTCCACAATTCTAAGTTTAATACAGGAGTCTCACCCCCTATATCTAGATTATTTTTTGAAGTCCCTGAGACGAATCCCATATTCCCCATGCCAAGGTTTCCATAAACACAAAGCCTCAAATAGTCCTCCCTCTGGGCCACATTGTTCTGCTTGGCTTGATTTTTTCCCCTCTGTTTCCTTTAAGGTAATGTGAAATACAAGTCATCTCTCTCTTTTTTTTTTTTTGAGTTGGAGTCTCACTCTGTCGCCCAGACTGGAGAGCAGTGGCCGCTCCCGGTCACCGCAGCCTCGACCTGCTGGGCTCCGGCGATCCTTCCGCCTCAGTCTTCCGAGTAGCTGGAATTACAGGCATGCGCTACCACGCCCGGCTGATTTTTTGATTTATTGTAGAGATGAGGTCTCGCTGCCCAGGCGGGTCTCGAACCTGCGGGCTCAGGCAATCCATTCACCTCAGCCTCCCAGAGGCGCGGGATTACAGGCTGAGCCACCAAGCCCGGCTTACAAGTCATCTCTTAATGGTTGCTGGAGAGTCTGCAGATACCTGCTTTCTAAATACCATGGAAGCACATCATTTCTCCTGAAAAGGCAGGGACAGGCAGCTGCAGGTGCCTTCTCCCCCTGCGGTCCAACAGGTCTGTCCAGGCTCTGGGCTTCCACCCAAATCACTTTCCTCAAGGCCATGTGTTGCTGTACCTGTCTTTACCCCACACACAAAGCAAATTCCCACTTCAGCTGTGGTTCTTTCTCTCAGTCTCTGAGCCATTTTTAAACTGGCTGATACTCTTGCTGAAATGAGCAAAAAACTGGGTTTTTTTCTCATTGCCACTGTCTAACTTATTATTTCACTGTTTTCCCTGGAATATCTAGGACGGGGATACAAAAAGGATCACTTTCTTTAGAACTTCTCACATTTTCTTTACTTCCATTACACACCTGGCAGTTGCTGTTCTCCAGGAAGACAGTTCTACGCATGTGTGGGCACGCAGGGGCATTCACACACAGGCGTGGATGCATGCCTTCACGTGGAAAACAAAATATGTGTCACTTCCACAGAAAGCCCCGGCACTAGAGGGAGAAGGGAACTGAGCCCTGCTGTGCCGCCAATGACGGGCATGCCTTAGGCCCCACGAACGATAGGCATGCCTTAGGCCCTGCCACCAGCTAAGGGGTCTGTGCACCCCAGAAGTGCCTCAGTGGGGTAGTCCAACCTTCTGGCCAACCACAGATAGCTGGCACACCAGTGTCTACTGCTGTCCCTCAGCAGGCTGGCAGTACGGACAGCTTTCTACCCTCCTAATAGAGAATGTGGTCAAATGAAGCCAGCAGGAAAGGAAGGGAAGTCACGCTCATCCCACACCTAGACAGCTGGGTTGACAGTGTCAACCCCAGAAATTGACTCCACTCAGGGTTTCAGGAAGTTCTCCCAATACACAGAGATGTCACAGACGATTGCAGTTATTTAAAAATGGTCATATTCCTCTTCCTATATTTTAATTTTCCTCAGTATATGTGCTAACCTTTCCCTGGGTTTCCTGGAGAATCTACAGGGGACAGGTTATTCTCCAACCCTCCAGGAGAAAGCAGAAACTCTGATCTTTTTTTGACCCAGACTACAAGACAAGGGTGACAAAACCATTTGGCCACTTTCAGATGGTTCTGGTTGATGTTGCCATCCTGATGACTGACCATCCGTGGCTACTCAAGGTTGGACAGAAACAGGAAGTTCCACAACTCAAAGGATGACATATCTACTTCTGGTCAAGGGTGCTTGCTTCTGGGGGAGAGTGCTCTATTCGTTCCAGCACAAAAAGTATAGGGTCTTAAGGATGGAAAGAAAAGTCCTCACCCAGATTTGAGCCCATCTGTGAACTCCTTTCAGATGTTCAGTTGGTTCTTTTTTGATGGCAGAGAAAAGAGCCCCTTCCATCGGAGTGAAAGTTGTCTACTCCTCCACCCTGAATCAGCACAGGAAAGTCCTCTCAATACTGATCTGAACACTCATCACCTCAAGACAAAACAGAATGAGTCCAGTAACAACCCAGCACTTGCATTAAGCAGGCAAAAACAACGCAGATCTCTTCAATATTGATCTTTCGGCCAGCTGAAATCCTTAACTCTTTCCCACACGAACACATAAAATTTAGTCTTACTTCCGCTGCTGTACATATGTACAATTTTTCAACCTGAATGCATTGATTTATGTTGGAGTCCTTTGGTCTTGAACTGCAGACAACTAAGATCTATATACATTTTGTGTGTCCTGTAAGTATGTTGAGTTCCTGCACCCTGGGATTCACATAAACATTTTTCCAGGCTGTGACAAATGAGAAGCAAATGCCTGCAGGAGGAAGTCTGTCAACCACGCCTGTTGACCTGCCCTTCTCAGAGCTTCCATAGGATTGGCACGTGACTGATAGATGTTCTGATACTTTAAAAAAGAGAGACAAGCTTTGCTAACAGTTCAGAGTATATTCTTCATGATATGGTATGCTTTATAAAATCATACAAACAAAAGAAGAAGAGGAAACATTGAAAGTTAATTCCACCTGGCATCCAACAAGTCCTGTAATTTCTAGGTCAAAAGGAAGCTACAAGGTTTAAGGCAAACTGAAAAACAACCATACTAGTGAAAATAAAAAGGAAGATTTCCTGGCTTACTTGGTTGGGACAAGACTCTGAATTATTTCAAGAGCAGAAAGGTACTCATGAGCCCGGCTCAGCCAGACACAGAACCTCACACGGGGAAGCCCTGTGCTCACCAATGGCCAGCATCTTCAGAGGCCTCCCCTAACTCAGCCGTATTAGCAAAATATCTTTTTTTTTTTGAGTTGGAGTCGCACGCTGTCAGCCAGGTTGGAGTGCAGTGGCACACTCATGGCCACCCCAGAGTGGACCTGCTGGGCTCTGGCCATTGTTCAACCTCAGCTTTCCAAGTAGTTGGAACTATAGGAGCATGCTACCGCACCCGGCTATTTTTTTTTTAAGTTGGAGTCTCACTCAGTCGCCCAGACTGGAGTGCAGTGGCCGCTCCTGGCCACCGCAGCCTCGCCTGCTGGGCTCTGGTGATCCTTCCGCCTCAGCCTTCCGAGTAGCCGGAATTACAGGCATGCACTACCATGCCCGGCTGATTTTTTTATTTACTGTAGAGATGAGGTCTCGCTGCCCGGGCAGGTCTTGAACCCGCGGGCTCAGGCAATCCACTCACCTCAGCCTCCCAAAGACACGGGATTACAGGCTGAGCCACCGAGCCCGGCTTTTTTTTTTTTTACTTTTTGTAGAGATGAGGTCTCGGCCAGTTGTGAGCTTCTCACGGGATTCTGTTGCTTCCTATCACACTGTGTTTTCCATTGCTAAGGAGTTGGCAAAGGCAGAGAATAATCCCCTGATTAATAGCGGTTTCACAAGCAAATTAATCGACAGCAAAAGTAGGCTTGGAAGCAGCATGTTGACTCATTCATGCCATATGACTTGCCTGGTAGATTCAGCGGTACTGTAAGGGCAGACAGAAGCTGGTGACAAGCTTAGGGATGCTTTTGTTTCTTATGCCTGAGTGGGAATGCTTTGGGTGTTCCAGCTGACATTCTCTAACTCAGATCAGGGCCTCAAGAATCCTCTGAACAGGCAACCAATGAACTAAACCGAAACCACAGCCCTCTTTGTTATGAAGACGTCCATATTTTCACATGGCTAAGAACTACTTATCACTAGCCTACTACCTTGTATTCATAAGATTAAATACAAATGCTGTCAAAGTTCCCTCCGGATTCTAATTCTGTCCTCTTCTGTGAGCCCTAGTTGCCACTAAGGATTGCAAAGATCTTACCTTTGTGTGCCCACTCTGGTGAGAAGCTCACAGCATAAAGAAGGGAAGCTTTTTCATTAGCGTATGGCTGATGTCATACAAAGGCTGCTCTAGGCTTTGAAGTGCTGCAACTCTTGTTTCTTAATAACATACTACTGTTAGTTTTGCTTTATTGCTACCAATTAATTATTATCACTAATAGTTAAAGACAGTTTAACTATTAATTATGATGTTTAGCAAAAAATTTTAAGGTAACCAGAATAAACTAAGATAAGGAGAAATTCCCCACACTCTATGCTAAAGCGGTTGGAGACATAATCTTCCCCAAATTCACTTGTGTAATAATATTTCACTCAGGCTTGCACATTTGTGTTATTTAAATAAAATTGCTGAAGATGTCACTCTTGGAGCTGTTTTGGGGAAACAGCATGCCCCTTTATCTAAAATCTCGCATTCTCTCACAAAGGAAATGAGCAGTATGACAGACAGCTAACAGCCAGTGAACTCGCACTAGTACCTTAGCTCCTCCCCTTGTCAACACGGGGGTGGGGTGGGGGGGCAAGTGACTGTGGAAGCAGCCATGGTAAGGAGGACCCAGGGTCTTTAAGAGCAATGTCAAGACTGCCAGCTGGGCAGCAAACCTACTATCCCTTTCTTTGATTCCAATATCAATGCTGTCACACGGCAGCCAGTTAAGCACTTCGGTTTCCCTGGCTCCCTTGCAGCTATATTGTTTCCTTAAGTTCTCACCAATAAAATGGGAGTGGACATGACACGAGTGCAATTTCCAGATGAGTCTACAGAAACCTCATGGACATGTCCTTCCACAGGGACCCCTCCAACTGACAGAGGCAGATGGTCATGGTTGTCTTGGAGGCTCGTGCAGTCTGCCCCTGACGACTGCAGCTCAAGGAGTGCTCTGGGAAGAATCAAGAGCATCTGGCCCAAACCTCTGCATCTTGGAGCTTGCTGGTTACAGCAGCTTAGCCTGCCTTTACAAATATGCTGGCTACAGTCGAGGGAGTGTGGGTTCCACACTGAGTAGACAGAAGCCGGAGGAGGAACTGTGAGAACTGCTTTAAGCTATAGCCCTAAGTAGAAAGTCTAGAAGGTGGGTTGCTAGTCTGACAAGAACAGGTACACACCAACTCACTGTGAACCCAGACTAGAGCAGCCCGCCTACAAGGCCCCATGGGGGGCCCAGACAGGAGGGGCTCTGAGAACTTCAGGTGAAAGGTATCACATGGTTGACTGATGTGACTCACAGTTCAGGGAGCAGGTGGGCTGCTAAAGGAGATCGCTTGGGGAATGACTGTATGTATGTATGTACTGAGTTGGAGTCTCACTCTAGCCCAGCCTGGAGATCAGTGGTATACTCACGGCCACCCCAGCGTCGAATTGCTGGGGTCTGGCAATCATTCCACCTCAGCCTTCCAAGGAGCCGGAACTACAGGCATGTGCTACCACACCCGGTTAAATTTTTTGATTTATTGTAGACACGAGTTCTCGCCAAGTTGCCTGGGCTGATCTCGAACCCATGGGCTCAGGCATTCAACTTGCCTCAGCGTCCCAAAGTGCTGGGATTACAGGCTGAGCCACTGAGGCTGACCAGGATGATTGCATTTAAAGAATTGGTATCATTGTTACCCAACAAAAGCAATCAAATGAAGCTTCTCTTTCCTCATTCTCTGAACCAAGGACTCTCTGCAGAGAGAGCTCGTGTTTTTCACTATGAAGCAGGGCAGAGTCATGCCTGTCATGAGGGTCTGCGTCACTGCCACATTCCCCAATCCTGACTTACAAGGGTGGAAGCCACAGTTGGATAAGAAAGATGGGCATTGACAATTTTCCCAAAACACTCTATGGAAACATGTTCACTCTTCTCCCATTTCCAGTGGGAAAATAATCATTCAAAATCTCTGTATCAAAATTTAGAGTGATGGGCAACTGAGTTATATGTGTCAGCACTAATCAGCCTTTTTTTCCCTGTGGGTGTAACCTAACTTTCTTAAACTACTGGAAACTGTCTGTCTTTAGCATGGGATCTAGTGTGTTAAACTGAGTCAGAATTCAGCTCTCATTGGCTGTACTTCTGAACAAGGCAGGCACGGCACTGCACTAGTGGATACAATCAAGAGTGGTAATGGTGTCGATGACAATAATAATAATAATAATAATAATAATAATAATAATAATAATACATGGCACTGCCCTCGTAGAGCTTAAAGTCGTTCCCTCTGTTTGCTATCAATTAATTCCAATGTTTCAACAAGCCAGGCTGCAAATGGTTGCTGAGGCCGGAAGATAACCTTCAGAAGTGGCTAAAGGTAGACAGGTCATGGCCAAATCAATAGACACCTGCAAAGAGATGGTGAGAAATCACTCTTTGCCAGGGTCATCAGCTATGCAGTATTTGGAAAAGGAAAGTGTTATTTGGTGGTTAAAAAAAGAGAGACTGCATAGCTCTTATCAACCTTGGCTTCATTTCTATAGATTTCAAGGCCCCTCACCACGAATTCAGGAATACTTGGAAGCTGCATACCTAAGGAGTGGTATGTGTTAAACAGAGCGGAATTTAAATGAGTAAACCTTTGACTTCACAGAACCTAAACAGAGCAACAGTATCTGCTTAGAAATATTTAAGCTATACTACTTGAGTTGCTTAGAATTCACCTGGACCCGCTATTCTAGGGCCCATTACAATGATTCCTATGGAAAAGAGCCTGCAGCATCAGTAGTGAAAAAGCCAACATTCACTTCTGTCAATCTCCATGCAACCTCACCGGGGAGAGGGGAAGAGAGAGAGAGAAGGAAAGGGGGGGGTGGAGAGAGAGAAAGACAGAGGAATTGAGAGAGATACACAGAGAGAGACAGAGAGAGAAAGCGAGAGAGGGAGAAAGAGTGAGATAGAGCGTGTGAGAGAACTAGCAAAACACACACACACACACACACACACACACACACACACACACACAGAAATAGCAAGGAAATTTAAATGCAAATGAAAATCACATTTCTTTCTGTAAACCACTGTATTTTTCAAGGAATAAGCTTCACAACCATCTGCACTTACAATTTGTTTATATTTTTTGCTATAAAGCTAGACAATTATCCAGACAAAACAGGACAGAAATCCATTATGCTAAAGAAAACAAATATCAAAGACAATCCACTTAGGAAATATATCACTAAATATGTATTTTTGCAGTTTAACCACAATGCTCTGACCAAATATATATAATTTTCAAACAAAGTGGACAATTCCTTTCTTACCCTTTTATTCTTGTGATTTTCCTTCCTTAAAAAAAATATCTCTCCATAATGTCCAGGCAGTAGTTACTGTCCAAGTGAATCAAATTACCTTGCTATGAAACTCAATGCCAATACTTCTGAACTGTCCCTTCCTGAAAGCTCACCCGATCACCCCCTCCAAAAGGAGATGTCAGCTTTCCTGGGAGTCACCTAGCAGGAAGTACCACCCAGAGTGCCTGGCTTGATTGGAGGCTGTCGTTCAAAGGGGTTCTACTTACCATGTCATTATAGAAGATATCATCTGGGACAGCAAACATTCTTAGCCAAGCAAATAAGCAAATCAAATAATTATCTGATCCCTCTCATCCCAGATTGAGGGTCAAATATCAGGAAGTAGTGAGCCATTTGTTCAGTCGATTTCCAGACATGCAAGTTTCCATCGTAACGCCAGTAAGAACCACCCTTCCACACACATGCTCATACACCGTGGACACCTCCAAATCACAAAGCAGGGCTGCTGAAGAGCAGGAACCTTGTTGAACCCTTCTTCTTCCTCTGCCCTCTAAACTATTTTGTACTTAAATCAGAAGCACAGGTACCCTTTCAGGACTCCCCTCTCAGAGACAGATCCCTCAGAGTCTGGACCTCAGCTGAGGCTTGACCTTCCCCAGGCAGACCCGCCCCTCCTTTCTCACAAGGGGAGCCTCTCGCACCTCTGACCCTGCCACATCACCAGTGCCCCAGGCCTTGGCTCTCAACGGCACCTGCCTTCCTGCTGAAGATCCCAAGTCAGGGTCTCAACAAGGCTTCTGTGCGTGTCTTTCCTGAGGGTCAGGTTTGCCTGGCTGCACTCTGTGTCCCGAGAGTGCCCTGGTTGACTGTATCTCCTATGGGACAGACTGAGTCCAAGTCTGCCCAGTGAGTGGCGCTTGGCCAGTAGCAGGGGGAGGGTGAGACGTGGGATGGGAAATCACAATGTGACCAGTCAGCTCAGAGGAGGCACGCCGGTCTTTTCTTTCTTTCTCTTCTCTCTTCTTTCCCCTTCTCCCTTGCCTAATTTTTTCCCTCAGCATTAATTGCTCTTATCCTATGAGTCAAGATTCAGACTTTAGAAAATAAACTGTTACTCCAGGACATCCCTTTGGGGCAGAACATGGTGACTGACTACAGTCAATCATGTACCGTATATTTGAAAATTACCCAGACAGTGGCTTTTAAATGTTATCACCACAAAAAGTAAGTATGTAAGGCAATGAATATGTTAATTAGTATGATTTAGCCACTTCACAATGTATATATGTATATACAATTTTTAGTAGTCAACTGAAATAAAACAAATCATCACACACGTGGTTCAAATGTACAAAAAATACCGTACATGGTTTATGGACACACATCCTTTCACACTATTTCTTAAAATGTAAGACCTTCCAAAGAGTCACCATTCCTGGGAAGGAAGGAAAGAATGGGTGACTCTGAGTTAGAGGCTGCGTCATCTGTGCTTGCTGGGTTTCTTGGAAACTACTGTTAAGACATGAAGCAAATTTTGCTAAATATTAACATGTGCTCATTGTGGACAAATGACATGACTGTTCATTTTATACTTCAATTTACTATGAATTGAAACTATGCAGAAATTTGGGAGAGAATAAGAGACCTTCAAGATGCCTTTTTGTGCTGGAAATCAGCAGCATTGAAACCACCTACGTAAAATTAATGTTGGGCCATAGAGCAAAGGCTGGAAAAGACACCCAAGTCCTAAAAAGATACAGCTATGGGCAGAACTTAATAAATCTGCTGTTTGTTTATTCTTTTTTTGAGTTGGAGTCTCACTCTGTCACCCAGGCTGGAGTGCAGTGGCATGCTCACAGTCACCCCAGTGTTGACCTGCTGGGCTCCGGCAATCCTTCCACCTCAGCCTTCCAAGTAGCTGGAACTACAGGCACGCACTACCACGCCCGACTAATTTTTTATTTATTTATTGCAGAGACAAGGTCTCACCATGTTGCCCAGGATGGTCTCGAATACAAGGGCTCAGGCAATCAATCCTCTTGCCTCAGCCTCCCAAAGTGCTCGGATTACAGGCTTGAGCCACCGCACCTGGCCAACAGATCTCTGTTGTTTTTAAGTTGGCTTTCACTTCAGAAGAGGGAAATCAATAATCTTCATGCCTTGACCCCTGGTGAGTGAGGAAGCTGCCCCATAAGGCTGATAAACATGTTTTCCCTTAAACAGTGGGCCCAAGTCTGCATAGACACAAAAGCAGAGGCTGAAGAACAGAAGTGGCTCCAACCTCCAGGGATCCCCTCCTTCCTACCTTTTGCCTAAACTGCCTCTACAATGGCTCACCGTGATGCTCATAGGACATAGATAGCATCTGCTGTAAAGCCTAAGAATGGTATTTGAGATATTTTTCAGGCTTTGCACTCTGTCAGACCCTAGTCCCCACCTGGGCCTAGAGCACCTACCAGAAAGCTAGCTCCACCACTCCTGTGACACCCCCTCCCAAAGATGAGCTCAGGGACATGAAGGCAATTTTGATACCCATGATATTATCAACCAATCAGCAATCCCTAGCTCCCTGCCCACCAAATTCCCAGCCTCGGAATTATCAGGGAGGTGGATTTGAGAAATATCTCCCATTCTCCTTGCTTAGCTGCTCTATGATATTGAATTATTTCCACTGCAATGGCTGCATCAGTCTTCTTTGTTCTGGGCAGTGGGCGTAAGAACCCAAGCAGGTTGTAACACCACCCTCACTCTCACAGTCTCCAGCCTCTAATCACTGCTCAGCAGGATGGAAAAGGCAGGACTATAGATCCATGTGGGACATATTTAAGGTAGAGAAATCAAGAAAATCTGACTGACCCTGGGGAGAGTAAAAGTCATTCTGCAAGGAGTTTTGCAAGGGTTTTATTTTTTTTGTTTTTTTCTTTTTACCAGGACTGCTGTGTCCAGGGTGGAAGGCACCCCTTAGAGGGCCCAAGGCATGCCATGGGAGCCAGGCCAGGCCAGACCATGGAGAATGCCCATCATACCTGCTCCAGGTTGAGAGCAGAGCAGGGCTGGCTGGTTGCAGAGAGTGTGGGGTGATGCCCAAGGCCCCTCCCTCATGGGTCCAGGGAGAAGCTGGAAAAGAAAGCCTGTTAAGAGCCAAAAGGCAAAGATGGTTCAGGAAGAAAAAACTCACTCGGGATGAAATGTGTTATTTTTTTTATCTGATTGTCACCTCGGGGAGATCAGAAGGACATCAGGGACATGTGCATGTCACTCTCGACATTTCCAGGGTAAGATGCAGATATTTGGCGGAGATCAACACAAGGCAGGAAGGCTTTGGTGGGTGATGTTGTGAACCAGTGTGGAACAACTGCAAAGGGTTCATTCAGTGGAAAGCCTCCGTGTGAACCAGTGTGGAACCCCTACAAAGGGCACACTGATGGAGAGCCATGGTGTCTACCAGTGTGAAGCAACCCCAAAGGACACATCCCGTGGAGAACCACAGTATGAACAAGCATGGATCAGTCCCAAAGGGCACATCTGGTGGAGAGCCACAGCGTGAACCAACACAAAACCACAGAACAAACGCAAAAGGCACGACGATGGAGAGCCTCTGCGTGAATCAGCATGAAACGACCCCAAACGGCATATCGATGGCCAGCCTTGGTGTCAGCGTGCAACAACTCCGAAAGCACACCGGGTAGAGAGCCATGGTGTGGGGTAGCAGTCCTACCATCGGTTTCCTTTTTTAACCATCTCAATAAGACACAGGAAGTGTGTGTCTAGCAGTGTGGAGGAGGTTGCCACGGGAAGCAGTGGCGTCAGAGGCAGGGCATCCACGTGAGGACCTGCCTCACCCTCCGAGTGGCGCAGGGCTTGGCTGACTCCCCTCTGGACCTCACTGCTCTGGCTGCCATGGGAACCAGCAGGAATCGGAGCAGCGAGATCTGGGAGGAGGCTTTTGAGCTATCACAGTCCTAGGAGGTGATGTAGTGACAGCAGTGGGGATGTGCGAAGAAGCGGTGAGATTCTGGACATGCCCCGGTGGACTGTTGGATGATGGACTGCAGATGGAGAGAGAGCAAAGGCGGCGAGGAGGAGCCTGAGGTTTTTGCCCAAGCATTTCCCAGACCCGAAAGCATGCCGAGGGGCTGAACGCTCTGCTTCTCCTCCTCCCTGGTCTCTGAAGTCACGTAAACACTCCGCGGGCAGCAGGTGAGATCCTACACTTTCACGCTTATCCGTCAAAGAGCAGGGAGAAGGCCATGAAGGAAATGTGGACATTAGAAAGAGCAGACATTCATGTTTTGGGGACACCTCAGAAAAATACTTCCAGCCAGGCACAGTGGCTCAGCCTGTCATCCCGGCACTTTGGGAGGTAGAGGCAAGAGGACGGCCTGAGCTCTGGGGGTTTGAGACCAGCCTGGGCAAGTTGATGAGAACTCGTCTCTACAATAAATCAAAAAACAAGCTGTGTGTGGTGGCACACCTATAGTTCCAGCTGCTTGGAAGGCTGAGGTGGAAGGATCACCTAAGCCCAGCAGGTTAAGGCTGCGGTGGTCATGAGCATGCCACGGCACTGCAACCTGGGCGATGGAGTGAGACTCCAACTCAAAAAAAAAAAAAGAAAAGAAAAGAAAAAGAAAAAAAGAAATGAAAAATGCTTCCAATATCCCTATAAACATCATGTTCTCAGCCAAGGGGTTAAAAACCTGCATTTTTTTCTTTTAGAACTTGTGTTTTAAGAATAAAATTCTTTGGAAAAAAAAATCATTGAAACTTTAAAAATAAAACACTCCTCTGCTAGTTTCCAGTACTGAAGAGCAAATACTAGGAGTATTTTTTAAATGATTTTAATGGCCAAACAGGTGTGCAGAGAACCTTAGGATACCTTTTTCTGAATAACATATTAAGGTCTATTTGCCTTCCACTGTTGAATAGGAGTTTTATATACAAGATCCTGGATGAGAAGTGGAACTGAGCGGCCATCACAACATACTGTTTTCTGTTGTTGGCAGCATGTTCAAGGAAACAACGTGGCAGGGCCATAAAATTCCCATGCCCTTTGATTCACTAAGGACTTTGCAGGTGTTTTCCATAAGGAAAACCTCTCAAATGATAAAAGGCTTTTGGAGTAAAGATGACTCACATTATTTATACCTGGGGGGGACCAATGAGGAGCAAAGTAGAGACACAACCTTTCCTGAGTGCACACTGTGAGGCCTCACTCACTCAGTCTCAGTTCATCCTCCTTAGAGCCTGGGGGGCGGTGAGGATGAAACCAGGGAAGATGAGGCTCTGGGAGTTCACAGGGTTGTTGTGCATGATTAAGTTAGCATCCAGATTCAACCAAAAACAAAAGCCAGGCTTTCCTTTTCGCAAGGAAGATCACAGTCTTTAAAATAACCATGAAGAGACAGGAGTAAGTTGTAAATGACATGATGCTAAATGGAAAAAAAGAAAAATCCTACACACACTGTAGCTGGCGTTGTGTGAAGAGCAGCTGTACACACTAGGAAAGGCTCAAGGGAACATTCAAAGTGACGACAAAAACCGTTAGACTTCGGGCGTATGGGATTTCTTTACGCCCCCCCTTAAAGCTTGCCCTGTGGTATTTATTTTATAATTTCGGGTATAAAACGTTTTCTAAAGAGACAAGCCATACCTTTCAGCTTTCTCTACAAAATTGGTTTGTGACACGAATCAGCTAGACATCACAAGTATGTAGCTTGGCTCCCTGGACATACTTTCCTGTTCTCAGTTTGTGAAGACCCTCAAAAAACGGACCTGAGCTTTTCCGGCCAGGATGGGCACAGCGCATCGGGATGGGCTGTTCTTGTGACCACACTGCCACCCAGTGGCAGAGTCTGCTCCACACACACGTTACGGGCAGCGTTTGAAAGGGCCCGGACTAGGGACGGCGAAAATGACGGAATTGCCTCGACAGTGTAGTTTTTCATAACTTTTTCCAAAGGGATGTTTTATTGGTGGGGATCCCTGTAAAGTCCCAGGTTTCTAAGAAGCCTTTAAACGCCTGACCCCAATACCGCAGCAGCGTTCATCAGAGCCAAGGCTACTCAATCTGGACCCTAGAAACCTTATATGAGCTTTTCCTATGAAAATCATTTCAAAATACAGTGAGGGGTGTCTCACATCCATGAGAAGTCAACACTATAATGACAGACCATTTCCATGTTGCCTGAACATGGGAGGTGGACAAAATGCCTCTAAAAAGGTGGGGTTCTGTTTGTTTGTTTTTGTTGCTTTTGACAGTAATTTAAAAAAAAAATCAGCCAGCTCAGTGGCTCAGCCTGTAATCCTGTGCCTTTGGGAGGCTGAGGTGAGTGGATTGCCTGAGCCGCAGGTTTGAGACCCGCCTGGGCAGCGAGACCTCATCTCTACAATAAATCAAAAATCAGACGGGCGTGGTAGCGCATGCCTGTAATTCCGGTTACTTGGAAGGCTGAGGCGGAAGGATGGCCGGAGCCCAGCAGGTCGAGGCTGCGGTGGCTGGGAGCGGCCACTGCACTCCAGTCTGGGCAACAGAGTGAGACTCCAACTCAAAAAAAAAAAAAAAAAATCAGCCGGGCGTGGTAGCGCATGCCTGTAATTCCGGCTACTCGGAAGGCTGAGGCGGAAGGATCGCCGGAGCCCAGCAGGTCGAGGCTGCGGTGGCCGGGAGCGGCCACTGCACTCCAGTCTGGGCGACAGAGTGAGACTCCAACTCAAAAAAAAAAAAATTATTCATTAAAATAATTAACTTTTGGGTGGCAAGCAATATAATTGTATCTGATGAAGGGCATGTTAATAAACTCTAGATTAGCCGAATTTATAAAATTTGTTGTTGTTTTTAAACCAAGGAACAGGACCCATAAGAGATCCGTGACTTTCCACAGTCCATTCTACAGAGAAAGGCCTGCTACAAACTTGCCCAAAGTCCCACCATGAATAACAGACCAGGATTAGATCCCAGGTCACTTGACACTCATTTACTCCTGTATCAGAACATTTTCACTTGATCAGATTGATAAATAATTTTTTGCACCTTTGGTACTGAATTACAAATTAATTCAGGCACCTTGCTCCATCCATATGCACAGTATACCACTTCTGTTGGTATGACTTAGGAAACAGAGACCTGAGAGCTGACCTACACCTTGTCACCAATTAGCATCTATGACTGGCCACATGACCTCCCCATGTCTTGGGGTCCAGATGTGTGGGATGAGTTGTAGTGTGATCTGCTCAACACTTTAATAGCTCCATAGATGGAGTTTAAGGAAAATAAATCCCAGACACATCCTCCACTAAGCATCCTGGAGGCCAATTTTCCTTCATGGAGACAGAAGGGAAAATATTCTGGAAAATGTAAACTTCCAGAAAAACTACTTGAAGTTATTTGAAAGGTGACTCTATTAACTAGGATTCAAGCACCCTTTGATTAAGAAAGTGAAGATGTATCTTGTAATAGAGTAAACTAATTTTTTTCTGGAGAAAATTGCATTATTTGGAACTCCCATGTTAGGATACCAGTTTTATAATGCAAATCTATTCTCACAAGCTCTTCAGGTTATAGACATGGTAAGCCACTTACAGTTTCTAAAAACAATAATAAGCAATAATATCTGCAGAATTTCTAGTAAAGCTCCGGTCAATTTACTCACCATTTCAGAATGTTTCCTAGGGTGTTGGATGAGCTATAAAATTGCCAATTCTACCAGTTATGCTGCCCATCAAAGCTAGACTGGATAAAAAAAAATGTGGTACATATACATGATGGAATATTACATAGCCATAAAGAAGGACAAACATATGGACTTCGCAGCAACTAGGGTGGATTTAGAGTTGATCATATTCAGTGCTCTATCACAGAAACAAGGAACAGAGCACCATATGTTCTCACTCATAAGCGGACCTTGAACAATTACCATAATACCATAAAAAAGGGATTGGCAGGGGTAGGAAACTGCCAGGGGAGAGAGGGACACACCTCATCAACAAGGGCACCTGCATAACGAACATTTGTATACCTAATCCTGAATTGTACCCCACATCTTTAAAATAATAATTAAAAAAGAATTACTAATCCTTACCATGAACCTACAGGGCAGACGCTGTTCAACACACGAGGAAAGTGAAAGCAAGTTCCACACAGGGGGTCTGGAATGGAGGACTCAGCTTTACCCTGATGGTGCAGACCTGTCCTCAGCTCTACCAGGCAACCTTGCCAGCCGTTGGGACTTGGGGCTGAAGCAAAGTGACTGCATGAAGACACAGAAGACCCCAGCAGGGGGAGCAGCAGGGCAGCCCGTGTACATCTCTGCAATTCTGCTTGGAAAGCAACACACAAGCCGTAAGAGACCCGGGGAAGGAAGATATTCACAAGGAGATGGATGCCGGTTACCTTTCACCACTGCCTGTACACAAAAGGCATGCCACTCACAGCTGAGAAAGTACAACTAGGGGAAGGAAGAGCTGCCAAGTCCCTCAAAATAGAGGACATTCAAAGTGGCAAAAGGGCAGTGGGGCTCATGCCTGCGGATGGTATCCGATCCTACTTTCTTGTAAGATTAAGGAAGCACTGGGCAACCGCCTCGGGTCCCCTCCCACTGTGGGAGCTTTTCTGTCCTCTTAATTAATCCTGCTTTCTCACTTAAAAAGAAAAAAAAAAGAGTAAGGAAGCACAGGCATCAAAATCTGCAGACTAGAAGTCAACAGCGAGGGGGGAATTTGTATAAGCAACAACAGAGCGCTCTTAAGAAATGTTGTGTCACATGTGCATGATGGAAGAGAGGACTATGCCCAACATAAATAAGCAGATATCAACTAATCCGCTTAACTTGGAAATCTTCTGTGTCTATCTGAGGAAGGTAAGATGAGATTTCATAACTAAGCACAGAGCCTGGGATTCACAGCACAAGGCCTAGAACAGATTGGGCTGGAGCAGCAGGCATGGTCATTGCTAGAAGCCACTGTTATTTCATTAAGTGCTGTCCCACCCCAGGGCTTGAAACCCAGGAAATTCTTATTTCTAAGCTGATAATTAACCTATCATATTGAAGCTTCGTTTATTGACTTTGACTTACAGTAAAACTCGCCCTTAATGTTAAAAAATAGAAATATATATCAGTATAAAACAAACTTCTTCCTCCCCCCCACTTTTTTTTGAGTTGGAGCCTCACTCTGTCACCCTGACTAAAGTGCAGGGGCATGCTCCCGGCCACTGCGGCCTCAACTTGCCAGGCTCCAGCAATCCTTCTGCCTCAGGCTCCCAAGTAGCCAGAACTACAGGCAGGCGCTACCACACCCGGCTAAGTTTTTATTGTAGAGACGCGGTCTCGCCAAGTTTCCTGGGTGGCTCTTGAACCCGCAGACACAGGCAATCCCCTCACCTTGGCTTCCCAGAGTGCTGGGATGACAGGCTGAGCCACCGAGCCCGGCCCTTCCATCCCTTTCACAGTTCCACAGGGTCCAGTCGTATGGATATACCATAGTTCGATCTACTGATGGGCAACCCACATTGCATTCACCTCTTGCTGTAACAAATAACGTTGTAATAAACAGCCTTGCACATGAATCATTTTAGATGTTTGCCTGTGAGTCCTTGGGGTAGAGTTTTAAAAGTGGGATTTCTGGGTCAGAGAGTAAATGCATGCATAATTTGACTACACGTTGCTGAATTTCCCACCACGGTAAATACAGCATTTTGTGCTCTGCTCAGTAACTCATGCAAGAGTGCCATAGCTTAGTGAGCAGGGTATACTGACAAACTTTTGGGTTACTGCCAACCTACAGGTGACGGATAGATGTTCGCCATATGTTTAATTTACATTTCTAATTTTCATTAAAAACATACTTTGTTTTTCCTCTTATGCTTTTTTGTAATTAAAGAAAGTTTTTTTTAGTAAGTCAAATTCATGAATGTTTAAGTCAAATTCATCAGTATTTTCCCTTTATTTCCTCTTATGCTTTTTTGTAATTAAAGAAAGTTTTTTTTATTAAGTCAAATTCATGAATGTTTAAGTCAAATTCATCAGTATTTTCCCTTTATTTCATCTGGGTTTTGAATTAGTCAGGAAATAATTACCTACTCTCATCATATGGATGAATTCACCCATGTATTCTGCTAGTACTTACACGGCTCCAAGTTGTACATTTAGATTTCTGATCCATTTGATGTTTTTCCTAGTGTATACCACAAAAACATGCACAATTTTATCTCTTTCTTTATGTCTACTCGGTGATCCCACCTCTACTTATAAGTTTATTCCCTCCACTGATTTGATGTGCTGACCATGTTGCATACCTTATTTCTGTAAGCAATGGCTCTAGATATTCCATTCTGCTTCACTGAGCTATCCATTCATTTTAATTAGAGCAGTGTTAAAATCTATTTCAAAAACTGGTATGGCTTTCCAATCCCTCATGCATTTCAGGGCTGCCCTAGCTATTCTGGCTTGTTTAGTTTTCCAAGAAAACTTTATAATCAATGTACTTAGATCTAACACAAAACCTGATTGACACTGGTATATATACACAATGAAATATTATTTATCCTTAAAAAGGAAGAAAATTCTGTCATTTGTGACAACATGGATGAACTTGGATGACATTATGTTGAGTTTAGCCAGACACAGAAAGACATGATCTCGGGTCCCCTCAGGTCCCCTCCCAACATGGGAATTTTTCTATGCTCTCAATAAATCCTGCTTTCTCAAAAAAAGAAAAAAGAAAAGAAAGGCATGCTCTCTCCCATATGTGGAATCTAAGAAAGCCAATCTTATTGAAGTAGAGAGTAAAACGGTGGTTACCAGAGGCTGGGGAAGGAGAATAACAAGGGGAAAGACGGGTTAACCAGTACAACCTTACAGTTAGATAGGATAGAAAGTAGGATTTCTGAAAAGTTCTGGTGTTCTATTGTACAGTAGGGTGACTACAGCTAGCAATAATGAATTATATATTTTAAAATAGCCAGGGGAAAGGATTCTGAATGTTGTATCACAAAGAAATGATAAATGTTTGATGTGATGGATTTGCTAATGTATACATGTATCACAATATCACACTGTATCCCATAAATATGTATGATTATTATGTGTCAATTAAAAATTAAAAATTAAAAATAAAATTAAAAGGCATCACCAAGCCCCCCCAAAAAACAGTACCAACAAACAAAAGAGCAATAAGTATAATTGTAATTTGACAAGTATTAACACAGCATTTTTTTCTTATTACTCCCAGAAGTCAGTAATTCCAGTGTGACTAAGTAACAAATCACTTTGCAAGTCAGATGGCTTCCAAATTTTGGCTACTGACAAACTTGAAAGATAACCTAATCAGGTATAATAGATAAAAAATCATTCAAAGTAATTTTTGGTGATAGACCACTATGTAATTTTTGCTGTGTTATCCTGAAGGACTTCAAAGAATTGAAAGGCACTGCTATAACAGAACTTTTCCATCGTCATACACTATTTATGTAAAATGTTTCCTGGGGGCTTGCTTCAATAAAAATGAAAAGAGAAACAGAATTAATGTTGAGTCTTTTCTAGTTTTACCAGTAAATCATGTTTGTCAATGGATACGTAGAATAAATTTTCAATAATTGCCTTTCATCTTATTAAGAAATGTTTTTTCAAGAAAAATTTACGTTTTGTGTTTAACAATGATATGTCAACAGTTGTAATATACTAATACTGCTTTGGTTTATTTTGCAATAGTTATAAAAATCAGCCTAGAAGAATATTTTTCTACTATTAAATAAAGTTTAGCCTACATTGGGCTAATTCTTGAACATTTTTGGTTCCACCTAGAGGTTTCTCTGTTACCCTTCACATAGTGAACTGTAAACTAAGAGTTTGTAGACACTCTGTGCCAGACACCAACTATTCAAACTGGGTTCAAATAAGGCACACGCTGAGCTGTAACTGATCCAGCTTTGTCTGTCCCTCACTTCCATTTTCTGAGCATCACTTTCCTTTATCCGTGAAACTTCTCCCACCAAGTGGCTGCCCGATTTGTGAACTAGTCTTTGCTGAGTTAAACTCTGCCCAAGTTGTCTTGTTTTTTCTTTTAATACCACTTACAGTTTTTTGATCTCATGAAGTTAAACATATAATTTAGATAGATATTTTAATTTTTTTTTTTTTTTTTGAGTTGGATTCTCACTCTGTCACCTAGACTGGAGTGCAGTGGCTGCTCCCGGCCATCGCAGCCTCGACCTGCTGGGCTCCGGTGATCCTTCCGCCTCAGCCTTCCCAGTAGCCGGAATTACAGGCATGCACTATCACGCCTGGCTGATTTTTTTATTTATTGTAGAGATGAGGTCTCACCAAGCTGCCCAGGCGGGTCTCGAACTCATGGGCTCAGGCAACCCACTCACCTCAGCCTCCCAAGGCACGGGATTACAGGTTGAGCCACCGAGCCCGGCTGATATTTCAATTTTATATAATACTTAATTTCAAATCTCGAACTTTCAAGCATAAAATATGTAATGAAGAGAACACAATTTTACATAGGAACTGGCATGGGAACATAAAGTCAAGAAAAAGTGTTCATGTAAAATTTCTTACATGATACAGAGGAATCTGTCCATGTAATTTTTAGAAGGTGACAGTAAATATCCAACTTTTATCAGATACATTTAAAATGTCAATATTTATAAGATGTCATGAATTACATTCTTTCAAGTATTTAAAACTATGCATGCCAACTGTATACAACTTTATACAGTCGAATGCCAACTTAAATGTGAGGGACAGGCAGTCTTCAAAAGTCCTTCCAAGGGTCTGTGAGAACAGCACAGTCACAGAACTTAGTAACTGCCAGTTCCAGAGCTGGAAAGTAGGGCTTGTGGCTCCAAAACCATCAGGTGGCTCCTTATCAAGCATGATGATAATCTGAAGAAGTATAAATTTAACTGACCTAATGAGGGATTCTCCTGATCGTGCTGATGGATTAAAGGAAATGTAGAAACTAAAGTATTCCATAAATTCTAAAAGCAACACGGCCAACGAAAAGAGAAGCCATATGCAGCTTCTGAATCTATCTGAACTGCAAAAACCAAACGAAACACAACTAGTCTTCAATTTCATTATCTGGAAGGTCGCGCAAAGCCCCAAGAAGTTCCAAGCAGTTAGCAGAAGCATCTGCCAGGTTGTTAGTACTCACGTTCAGACCCCTTCCTGGGACTGCCTTGAGGGTGTCCTCATCGCTGTCTGCGCCTGACAGCTCGAGCTGCTCGGCCTAGAACACAAGCATGCAAGCTACATCATCACCACATGAAAGTAAGTTCACACAGAAAAAGCTGTCTTTAGCAATCATGAAGGTCAGAATGCCCTGAGGCCACAGGCGGCAAGATCTTCACTGAAAGTTGTAATCCGTGCCACTTCCCCCAGTTTACCAACAGTCCTGAAGCAAAGTGCTTCCTTGATTTGAAAACCACACTCACATGAATGAGTTTTCTTTTCTTTTTTCCTTTTTCCCAAGGCATCTCTTTAGCTTAGGAAATACACAATTTTAAAATAGTAGTTGATCTGAACTGATGGAGTTAGGACAGCAAGCCAACTAATTAACTAGATTTTGAGGATTTCTAAGTTTTAATCATGGCACAGCCAATCGATTGGGTGTACACTGAAATAATTCACCAAATATCTCACTCCCTTTTCATCAAAGAAAAATGGTAACAAACTGCCAAACACAGGACCACATGGTTGGAAGTGGATCATTCCACTCCTGGCCCCAACCTGGACTACCAAGCAATAATCTTTGGGAATGACCCAATAATCCAATTTCAAACTAGTTCTTAAGTGATTCTTAGGTACTTCTGAGAACAGCTGTGTTAGGAGAATAAATAATGCCAAAATGATACAATCTGTAGTGCTTACGAATATTAAAATACAAGAGTTTTAAAACAAAGAATAATATTGCTCTCATTTACCTCGGGCAAATTTTATTCCTTTACGCATATTCTCTGTTGAGATTTTATACATTCACACACATACCACCCCCCCACACACGTACACACATATGTATACATATTATTTTCCTTTAAGGTGATATAGTAAAGAGTCACTTTAGTTTTAAGTGTCTCGATAATTCTTTTTTTTCCCCCAGAGGTTTTCCTTACTTCTTTTTTTTTTTATAAGCATATTTTTTATTTTAAAATTGTGGGGTACAGTTAAGGGTTAGGTATACAAATATGTATCGTTCAGGCACCCTTGTTGATAAGGGGTGTCTCCCCGTCTCCAGACAGATATTTCCATCCTGAGTGTCTGTTCACTGAGACCTCTGCAGATCATCCAGCATCACAGGATTTTCGAAATCATTTAAAAATTACCTGTTTCAAATTCTTTTGTTGACGAAGAAACTGAAACCCACATCTATTAACCATTGAATAATTTCAATCAGTGGTTAACAGCAAGGATTTTGGAAAGGTAGGCCTGAGTTTCAATTCTGGCGTTTATGAATTCTGGTGTTGACTCACACTACGGTTAGCTTGAGGCTGGTTAGCCTTAGTTTTGTCACCTGTAAGATGGAGTTTCTAATACCTCTCTCATCAGGTTTCCAGATAGATGATGTGAAGTTGCACTGAGCACAGTATCTCAAGCAATAAAAATGGAGAGAAACAAGGAGTTGAGAAGTTAACAAAAACAACAAATAATCCAATAAAAATAAGACTGAAGAAGAGATGTCTAGAGGTAATTCAGTAAAATAAATGAGAAAGCTGTGAATGAAAGATGAAGTATATAAGACATAAAAAATAATTCTAGCCATTTGAAGACAGTGAGAAAGAAAAGAACCTTTTAATCTGAGAAATGCAAACCCTCTTAATTATCAAAACCAGAGAGACACTGAGATGCAACAACAGTCATATCTCACTCCCCCTTGAGCTAAATAATTACCTCTAGAAACTGCTTTCTATGTGGGCTCTAGAGTAAATGATTTTTAAGCCAAGTAGACATAAAATACCATACACTGAACACCATAACTCACACCCTATAGTTTGAAATTCATTTCCAAATAAAATGAGCACTCATAAATTAATTTCACCCTACAAACACATCCCAAAAAACAAAATTATCTTTTAGAGGGTGGGTCCCTTATAGTACAGACTTCCCCTGCTAGGTAAGTAGTCTAGAAAACCATTGTATCTGTGTACCAGCTAACATTGTGAGAGGCTGCATCTGGCTTCAGTTAATTTTGGGGGGAAGATTCTTTCAACATGTTTGCCCATTTCATGATGGGTGAGTTACACAGATAACCTGCCCACGCTGAGCTGAGTGTGTGGTAGTTTTTGACCAAAAGTGACCCCATTCACCTGATCTCACCCCAAGGGATTTTTGTTTGTTTGTTTCCTCGAATTAAAAATGTCCTCAAAGGGAAACATTTTGCTGATGTGGAAGAAGTTCTAAAAGGCATCAAAATGGAATAGTTCAAAAACTGTTCTGGGCAGTGGAAAAACATCTAGATAGGTGTATTACACCAAACGAAGAATACTTAGAAGGGGACTGAAATTTAAACATGTAATAATAAATATGCAATTTTTTACAAGTAAATTCCAGTCTCTTTTGGTCCCCCTTCGTATAGCCAACCACGAACCAAAGTTGTTTCTGTTATCCAGGGAGAATTCCTGTCGAAGAACTTTGTATAAACCCTCCCGTTCCATGGCCGTTTTTGCCTTTGAAGTCCTACTTGTAACAAAGGCGTAAGGGAGAACTTCCCAAGGCAACTTGGATGTGTCCAGGCTGTTGTCCTCAATCTTGGTTCCAATAAACTCTCTATGTTAATTTTGCCTTAGTTTATTTCTTTTCTTTCTCTCTTTTTTTTTTTTGAGTTGGAGTCTCATTCTGTTACCCAGGCTGGAGGGCATTGGCACACTCATGGCCACCCCAGCATCGACCTGCTGGGCTCCAGTGATCCTTCTGCCTCAACCTTCCTAGTTGCTGGAACGACAGGTGCGCGCTACCACTCCCAGCTAATTTTTTATTTATTGTAGCAATGAGGTCTCGCCAATTTGTCTGGGCTGGTCTCGAACCCATGGGCTAGGGCAATCCACTTGCCTCCCAAAGTGCTGGGATTATAGGATGAGCCACTGAGACTGGCCAGTTTATTTCTTTAGGTCAACATATCTGATACAAGTTTGCAGGATTCAAAGAGACTCCACCACCACCACACCCAGTGTTTTCTCTCAGACCCAGCACTTGGTCCTGGCATAAACCCATGTGTCCTTCCAATGCCAGAGGATTGCTAGGTGCAAAGGGTGAGACATTATGAGTCCAACACCCCCTTTTTGTTTTCAGGTGTGGTCTAAACTTTACTTGGGCTGTTCTTTCCAGTTCTTTCTTCCTGGACCAGAGGTCCCATCTTTGCTTTGCAGGCAAGGGATTTGGGTTTCAGAGATAAACCTCCGCCTCCAGTCAGGAAAGTCCTGGTCCAGGTATGGGCAGTTTGGCTCAGGTCGCTTCGCTTTACACAGCATGCTTTTAAAACTGCAGCTGCTTTCTATTGTTTGCAATTTGGACTTTCTAAAATGTGTGACCAACTCGTGCAGTTTTAAACCGAAAGGTGCATGAAGGCAAGTTCTTTCACCCCAAGTTAGGAGATGTGAAAAATATGTTTCTTAGCTCTCCTTTAACCTTTAACAGAAAAACCCTTTAAATGCTTGAACTGTGCAGGTTTTTCTCAGTCCCTTGAAGATGTAAATCTCACCACATTTTGGAAACTGGTTAACATCCAGAGAATCAGCTAAGCAACATTCCAGCTGAGATCAGTTTGAAACACAGTTGATGTTCTTTAGACGCACCACAAAATTCCTCTTTTAAGAGAAACATTGGCCGGGCTTTGTGGCTCAGCCTGTCATCCCAGCACTTTGGGAGGCCGAGGAGAGTGGATTGCCTGAGCCCGTGGGTTCGAGACCAGCCCTGGCAACTTGACGAGACATTGTCTCTAACATAACATAACATACATAACATAACATAACATAACATAACATAACATAACATAACACAACATAAATTAGCCAGGCGTGGTAGTGTGCAACTGTAGTTCGACTCCTTGGAAGACTGAGGTGGAAGGATTCCTGGAGCCCAGAGTGCCATTGCACCCCAGCCTGGGCAATGGAATGAGACTCCAACTCAAAAAAAAAAAAAAAAGAAACATTTAGAAATTAATTTGAATTATTTGTTTTGAACTTTGTGGGTACTCACTTGTAATTCTTTTGGCGGAAGGAAACCAACATATTCCTCTCCAAAGTACTGAGAATTCCTGAGCTGAAGAAGGTTAAGATGCCAGGGGAGACACTGCCTTTCCCCTGCTTGCCTGATGGTAGGACAGTACTTAAGACAAAGTCAAAGACAAAAACAAAGACAGAGACCTGTCTTTCCTACCTCAATGTTTGCTTATCAGCTCAGAGACAGCAGTACCAGAAAATAAATCAGTCTTTCCAAATGTTTCTGCCTTTTGACACTACCCCCAGGCAGAATTTGCTTTCTTATTTTCTCAACTGTCTCTTTAAATCTTCTGTCTGGACTTAATTATAGACAGTTACCTGAAAACTAAGCCCTAGAGAACATGGTTGGGCGGACAGTAGTTGTACCCTATTTGAGGTTCACAAAACTTTCCTTTCTTTGAGCTGTGTTGCACCTCTTTGGAGATACCTGGTGAGTCCTTGGTTTAAGTGCTAACCTTGGTCAAGGCTTATTGGTTTTGGTGAGTCACTTGGAAAGATACCCATGGCTTAAAAGAGGGAGGGGAACGTACAAAAGTAGGAACATTGGCTGTTTGTCCTGGTTGAAATTTTTTTAATTAAAAAAAATTTTTTTAGAGCTCTGCAGTCAAAAGTTGACTTAATTAAAGGCTGATATTTAGGATGTGTGTGTGTGTGTGTGTGTGTGTGTGTGTGTGTGTGTATGTGTGTGTGTGCGCGCGCACACAGAGAGAGAGGCCTCTGTTCACTCTATAAACACATCTCAGATGACTGAATTTCTGTCTGCTTACACCCATGCCAATTTATACTCTCCCTTGTCTGCTTCTCTTTTGATGATACGATTTATGCCAAGGATAATGTAAAACTTCACTGGTTTCTTGAAAAGCTTAAATTCTCTTTCTGCTTTGTATGTACATTTGCAATCTTGTTCTCTAATACTGGGTAATTACTTTAGTCATGTGAAAGAGATAAACTTGAATTAGTGAATTCTACCAGACTTACAGCTAAACTTTTAAAATTAAAGCTACAAATCTTTTTTTTTTTTTTTTTGAGTTGGAGTCTCACTCTGTTGCCCAGACTGGAGTGCAGTGGCCGCTCTTGGCCATTGCAGCCTCGACCTGCTGGGCTCCGGCGATCTTTCCGCCTCAGCCTTCCAAGTAACTGGAACTACAGGCGCGCGCTACCACATCCAGCTAAGTTTTGATTTATTGTAGAGATGAAGGCTCACCAAGTTGCCCAGGTGGGTCTCGAACCCGCAGGCTCAGGCAACCCACTCACCTCAGCCTCCCAAAGCGCGGGATTACAGGCTGAGCCACCGAGCCTGGCTGCTACAAATCTTTATTTATGTTTGTCTGTATTCGTATGTATACATATCTGTGTTTGTATATTATCTACATGATACAAAATTCACTTACAAATAAATGAGCACTCATAAATTAAGGAAATATACGTAAATGCTTTGTAAGTTCATGTGACTTTAGTAATCTTTGGTAAATAAAGCTAGTTTTAAAACTGTGTAAAATAAAATAGAAATGCCTTCAGAATTTAATTTAGAAACTTTGCCTGGGTCTAGTAGTCAGTAAGTTTAGGTTATCTCTGCTAGATGTATTAAGGTCATAAAGATGTTGTTTCTGTTGTACTTTTGACGCTTGCTTGATTTGTTTGTGAGCTTATGTCTTAGACTTTGAGTTATTAGATTCTTAGGTCCAGAAAAGGGGCTATGGTCAGGCCTGGGAAACAGGTTTGTCCACAGATTCTAGGCCAACAGCTGTAGGGCATGGCCAAGTCAAATGTCCTCCCTGGCCCAGCTGTGCCTCCTGGCCATGTGGGAGGGGTCAGGTCCTCTAGGCCTTGTTGTCACAGCTCTGCCCTTGTTCTGGGCTGTGCTTCTTGAATATAACAATTGTAACTGCTTACTTCCCAGAATTTTCACTGAAAATTAGGGTCATTAAGAAGCTACATTGCAATTTATACACACACACACACACACACACACACATACACACACACACACACACACACACACACACACACACACATACATATACACATTTTTGTATGCAAAGTGTATAAGAAAAGTAACATGTGTTTTTGTTTTTAAAAAGGTTATGCAAAGACATAAAAATGTGATTTTTGTAAATAAAAAGTAATTGCATCTAGTTCAAAGGTTATTTAAAGGTTGATTTAAATTAAAGAAATAAAAGATAAAACTAAATGGGTATTGAAAATTAGAAAAAAAATCAAAACAATTGTAAAAGGTTT
Source organism: Cephalopachus bancanus (assembly GCA_027257055.1). Lineage (NCBI taxonomy): Eukaryota > Metazoa > Chordata > Mammalia > Primates > Tarsiidae > Cephalopachus > Cephalopachus bancanus. The sequence goes on along the minus strand of JAPVLO010000178.1, from coordinate 2,363,006 downwards.
ATAGAAATCTTATGTGGTCAAGGCTAATTGAGACTGGATGGATCTGTTTATACAATTTTATTAAAAGTAGGTTTAATATTAATAATACAAGGATAAAACTTGGATTTTTTTAAACAAGATTTTCATATAGCATTAGTAAGAGATATTAAATGGTCTTTGTTTACCTTTTGAGTAAATTGCAAAAACAAAAGGGAGGAGCAGGAGGGAGAAACAGTTTCATCCTGTCTCTATTATGTACTTTGTTTGGATAATTAACTGTCCCCTTTATCACAGAGTATACATTTTGTCTTTCTGAAATTCTATGAATTATCACTTTGGCTAAATGAGTGACTATTATTTTATGATGGCCCATGATCCTGTTTTGAAATCAAGTGTTTTAAACCTTTGATATCTGACAAACTTCCCCCAATCAAATCAAATTCTAACTTAAATCTTTTTTGCTCTTAACTAACTTTTGAATATTAGGACCTCTGGCAATCCAAATATCACTCCTGGAAATTCAAGAAAGACATATTACACTTATTTGATATTTTTTGTTTTTTTTTTTTTTGAGTTGGAGTCTCACTCTGTCGCCCAGACTGGAGTGCAGTGGCCGCTCCCGGCCACCGCAGCCTCGACCCGCTGGACTCCGGTGATCCTTCCACCTCAGCCTTCCAAGTAGCTGGAATTACAGGCATGCACTACCACGCCCGGCTGATTTTTTGATTTATTGTAGAGATGAGGTCTCACTGCCCAGGCGGGTCTCGAACCCACGGGCTTAGGCAATCCACTCACCTCAGCCTCCCAAAGGCACGGGATTACAGGCTGAGCCACCGAGCCCGGCTTTATTTGATATTTTAAAATCATATGGGAAGCATTGTAAAATGAGAAATGTTGTGTAACTTTCTTCTAGGTATATTTGTATAAATATGTCATTATTAATATAGATCCCAAAATTGTATGAAATTCCTAAAACTCTAATTAATGTCTTGGTATAAGCAGTAAATTGTTTTATTTTGATGCTTTTCTTTTCTCCTAAAAACTCTATGAAAATGCTAAACGGTTGTGTTTTCAAGAAAACTCATGGAAAAGACCATGGCAAGTACTCCTGAATACAGGTTTCTTATAATTTTTTTTTTTTTTTTGAGTTGGAGTCTCACTCTGTCGCTCAGACTGGAGTACAGAGGTCGCTCCCGGCCACCACAGCCTCAACCTCCTGGGCTCCGGTGATCTTTCCGCCTCAGCCTTCCAAGTAACTGGAACTACAGGTGCGCGCTACCACGCCCGGCTAAGTTTTGATTTATTGTAGAGATGAGGTCTCACCAAGTTGCCCAGGTGGGTCTCGAACCCGCAGGCTCAGGCAATCCACTCACCTCAGCCTCCCAAGGCACGGGATTACAGACTGAGCCACCGAGCCCGGCTGCTTTCTTCTAATTTTAGAGCTCATACCATGAGACAAAGCAAAAGCTTCCAGACCTCTAAGAAAAAATCGATAGGTTCATGAAGATTGCTAATTCAACTTAAAGCAGAACAAAAGTTAATTTTATGAGATTGAATTGAGAGAGGACTGAAATAGTTTTTATGGCTTATTTCTGTTCAAAATATTGCTGATTTTTCTATTTTGTTTTCCAGAGTCAAGAAACCTTTTTTATTCTTTTGAGCTATTTAGAGCTTATAGCAACTGGGTAAAATATGCTTTTGTGAGTAAATGGAGACATTAAACTTTCTCTCTAACTTATTTATCCAGAATTTAGAAATTCTGAATTTCTGAGTATTCTCATTTTATGGTAATATAGTTATTTGCATAAGTTTAATAAGAACCTATTTTCTTTTTGTAACAGGAGCTGTTTTACCAAGGTTTTGACTGCAATGGCATATTCTCATATATAACCAGATGGCTCTGAGCAATTAAGTTGACATTATAAAGCCAACACGTTTGAAAAAAGACTAGTCCAGTATATTACAGTACTTTACACAGTTCCCTGACAAAGTTCCTCTCCTGTGGTCAGAATCTCACTTTCTGACAGACCTAGAAACCTCAAGATATTTTGAGGCCTTGAGAAGAAAGGCATTAACTCTATTCATATAGGTGTTATAGGCACAGGTGTTGATGGCAACTTCTTGGGCTTGGCTTCCTAGCCTTGACAGGCTTTTAGAAGTCTAATCTGAGATTCCTTATGAAAAAATTCCAGCAGAGCCAATTAAAAGGAGCCTGAATTAGCCGGGCATGGTAGCGCGTGCCTGTAGCTCCAGCTACGTGGAAGGCTGAGGTGGAAGGATCGCTGGAGCCCAGCAGGAGAGGCTGCGGTGGCTGGGAGCGGCCACTGCACTCCAGTCTGGGTGACAGAGTGAGACTCCAACTCAAAAAATAAAAATAAGAAAATAAAAATAAAAATAAATAAAATAAAAGGAGCCTGTGTGGCTATCTTCTTGGAGTACTCTGCAAATAATCAGGCCAAGTATCATAGTACTAAACTTATTTTACAAATAAATTGGTTCTACTACAATTATCTTTGGCAAGATTGGAGGGACTAAAAAGAGAAAAATGATGTTTCAAAAGCACATCTGTGATTACATTCTAGTCCTAACCACTGTTTGAGCTTTTATTATTTGACCAAAGTGTGGACCGAATCTTGAATTATTTCCTGGCTTCAAGTCTCTAAAGAAGAATCTGGATATAATTTCCTTCATAATGTTTTTAGTCGGAGTTATTTTTTGTTGCTGTTCTGGCATATAAATTCTCTTTTTCATTACAATCCTTGTGTTCATTGTATTTCTATTATTTAAATTATTGGTGCCACATATCTCTCATTGTTATATTTATTCCCAAAAAACCAAAATGATATCCCAAAGACTAGAGATAATTATTTTTTTTTGAGTTGGAGTCTCACTCCATCACCCAGACTGGAATGTAGTGGCACGCTCACAGCTACCCCAGCGTCAACCAGCTGGACCCGGGAGCTCCTTCCACCTCAGCCTTCCAAGCAGCCAGAACTACAGGCATGTGCTACCACGTCTGGCTAATTTTTTGATTTACTGTAGAGACGAGTTCTCGCCAAGTTGCCCGGGCTGGTCTTGTACCCGTGGGCTCAGGCAGTCCACTCACCTCAGCCTCCCAAAGTGCTGGAATTACAGGCTGAGCCACCGAGACAGGCTGACTAGAGACAATTTAATAAGTGACAGCAGCTATACAAATCAGTGACTTCACTGAGGTCTCACTTTTGCATCACTCTGTGATGCCATCGCAATTTGGTTTTTGGACACTTAAAATTTCTCACTAAGACGCCTCCTCCTTTCCCCCAACACAGAGCTATCTGAGAATGAGCCCTCCTTGCAACAAAGGGACACTTTGACGCTCAGGCTTTGATCATCAATGCGTTCACAAAAAAGTATTTTTTGACCAAAAGAGGGAAATGAGGAAGAAAATGAACTTTTAATCTAAGGAATACAAGCTCCCCTAATTATCACACCCAGGGGGGCACTGAAATACAACAACAGTCATGTCTCACACCTCCTTGAACTAAATAATTACCTCTAGAAGCCACATGCTATGAAGGCTCTAGACTAACTGCTTTTATGCTAAGTAGCCACAAAATGCCATACTGTACAGATGAACAATGTATAGACAGCTACTAATCAATGTTACTTCTTGAACCAGGGAGAATTCCTGTCAAACAACTTTGTATGAGCCCATCCCTGGTGCACTGTGCCTTTGAAAGCCAGCTTATAATAGAGACTGGGGGAACACTCCCCAGAGCAACCTGGAAGTGTGTCCCTGGCAGCCATCCTCAACCTTGGCCCCAATAAACTCTCTATATTAGTTTTGCTTCCATTGCTTTCTTTAGGTTGACAACAGTGAAAAGACAGAAGGAAAATCCCTCACAGTCAACAGACCAGACTTGATCACTGACTGTGTTTTCACCTATGCCCCTGGTGAGTGGTGTCTCCCGATCCCTAGCCCCTCTGAATTATCAGAAGCCAAAACAGAGAGTCTCCTGAAGATCAGGAAATGAGACATCCAGACTTGACCACAGATGCACAGATCTACGCAATGGTGCTGAGAAGTTCAGGCACAAGTGTGCATTGCCTTCCTTCTTCTGAAACTATTCAGGTGAAGAGCTCTTCCGCACAGAGTTGGTATTAAAGTCATGCATTCATTGGAATAGTTGTATCTTTTTTGGTCTCATTTGTGAGCAAGAACAAAATACTAGATATAAAATATACATGTTCAACACATATGATGGGGATAATGAACATTTTCTTAATAGTCAGAAGGCCCTTATAGTTTTGAGAATCTCATAACTAATTTTTTAAAATCTGCATTTTTATTTGGTGTGCTATGTCCACATATTATTCTATTATATTATATTACCCTCTGTATCCCAAATATGATTTTGAGGTACATTTAATAAAGATTAGCCAGATCAATAAAATTAACATGTCACGTGGCCTTCTCAGATCATCTAGGGAGGACCAGAGAGCATCTAAAAATTACTAACAAATGGACTGCTTCAACAAGTAATGCTCTTCTCTCCAAAGTCTGGCTCCTCGGCCAGGCACAGTGGCTCACGCCTGTAATCCCAGCACTTTGGGAGGTGGAAGCAAGAGAATTACCTGAGCCCATGGGTTCAAGACCAGCATGGGCAACTTGGTGAGACCTCATCTCTATCATAAATAAAAAAACTAACCAAGTATGGTGGCGCATGCCTGTAGTTCTAGCTACTTGGAGGCTGAGGTGGAAGGATCACCTGAGCCCAGCAGGTCGAGACTGCGGTGGCCATGAGTGTGTCACTGCACTCCAGTCTGGGCTACAGAGTGACATTCCAACTCAAAAAAAAAAAAAAAGTCTAGCTCCTCAAGAAATTTGTTTATTAAGTATTAATGAAGCTGAAGTTCATTAATAATGACATGGACTATCTTATTTAAACTTAACTATAACATGCATTGATTCATTCATCAACCCAAACATCTTTGCAGAGTTTCAGCAACATGTGAGTCCACAGGCTTCCTGTCCTGCAGGTGAGTAAAACATCATCACCCAAGATAACTGCTTTTGGGATCAAATATGGAAGCACAGAGTCAGTCATTTCAGTGCATACTGATAAGCTTCCTTTTACATGAAGGAATTAATATTAAATATAATTATTTAGAAAAATCCCAAATAGGTTGCATATAAACATCTCAAGAAACAGCTTTTCCATGACACAAAATCACGTGTGTACTTAATCCATTACCTTACTACTGCTTCTTCTATTAACTTTGAAAAATCCCAGAAATCGTTTCTTCTCTTTATCTGTCTCATCATTGCCAAGGGATGATTTTCTAAAGGTTTCTGAAAAAAAAAAAGAAAGTACAAAGTTATTTTTCAGCATTTGAAACAAGAGATTAAGTATTGCACTTAAAAATTCTTAATAAACGAAACCTCAGCTCTTAAACTCTTAGTTCCTGTGAGAAAAGAAAACCATCAGCTATTTCTTACAAAGCCTTCTGAGCCATTTGAAAGCCTTCAGGCCCATTTAAGAAATCACTAGAAATTCGCACAGGCTTTTAGAGATTATGGCAGCATTTCCTCTGGGTGTGGTTGCAAAATGAAAAAACAAATAAATCAGTGAAAGTTCTAGGGCAGCACTGTCCATTGGAAAGCTAAAGTGAAGAACAGTGTATGTAATTTTACATTCTCTAGTCGCTGCATTAAGAAGAACCAGGTAAAATCATTGCTAATAACAACTTCATTTAATTTAATATACCTATCGCTTAATCACTGTAAGAGTTATCAATAGGCTATTTTATATTGGTTTTGGTGCTAGGTCGTCAAAATTCATGTGCACCTTGGGATCACAGCACACTTCAGGTTAGACTGGCCACAGGCAAGCACCAAGAGACCACATGTGGTCTGTGGCTACGTATTGGACAGCACAGCTGCAAGACTGTGACATCAGTGCAAAACATCTGCTTTAAGAACAATGTGAGGTACAAACACTAAAATGAAATACATCAGACACCTTCTTGCTAACACCCAGAACACGAAATAACCAAGATGGGCTACCCAGGCAGTATTTGAAACAATCACATCAGGTCTTCTAGGATGCACATTTCCAGAGTTTCATTACCTTTCAAATGTGCATTCTGTTATGGGCAATTGTTTTCTTCTTCTTTTCCTTAATTTTCAAACATACAACCTTCCTTTCTTGGTGTTTTTTTCATCAGAATTTTACAGCAGGACGGGTCCTCTGAGGGTCTAGACAAGGACCCTGAAGCCCAGATGTGTCAGGCAGCTGTCAAAATAGCCAAGGGCTGTGGTTCCCAAAGCCAGGTGGGACTGGGAACTCGAGACAGGCGAATCCTCAGGTCCCCTCCAGACCTCTGGAATCAGAAGCCCTGGAGTCGGGGCCCAGCACTAGGCAGCTTAACAAGCCCCCTGGGGATGCTTAAGCTGAGGGTCTGGAGAACGCACTTCAGAGCAGTGGTGGAGAGTGCCTGTGTGCAAGACATACTTGGGCAGACTGCTTAGCCTTGATGTCTCCATCTGCAGACGGGGGCCTGTGCCTTGAGGGACTTGCTTGGTGCCTGGGACACTCAGCTCCATGACTACTGTTTGTTGTTATTCATTTGCTTAGCCACTAATTTGTTCCATTCTTCTCTTCAAAGGTCCCAAGATATAACAAGAGGAAGAAAAACATGGGTACTTGTGAAGGACAGGAAAATGGATTTTCCCATATCACTGCCAACTGCTAGAGAGTCCGACCTCACAGACTGGGATTTTATAAACTCTGCCATCAGAATATCAACCCAAACAAGGCAAACATCAATGAACTTCTCTACCTGCTAATATATTGTTTCATATTTGAATTAGAAAATAGACATAAAAGGAACATACGCATGAATACTAACAGTGTCCACCCAACAAAGCCAAAATCCAGCACGAGTTCCTTCGATCTCTCCGTAGGACAAAGGCGAACATCCCAGTCACAAAGGCAGAGCCAGGGCTCTCAACGGCATGCGAGAGGCTCTGGCTGAGGAGAGTAGCGGGCACCATAGCACACAACAGCCACCTCGACGGGATGCAGTTATACAGCTAGGTGCATGCATACACTTTCAAAGTTAGTCACATCAAGCTCTCTATCAAGTGTAAAGAGGAAAATATACCACAGAGTAAACTATACCTAAAGTATAGTGTGCCTTAAGTATATGTGCAACCTATGATGTTTCTAGAATTGAGTGGTATGTAATATGGATATAAAGACATTCCTTGATTAACAACAGGACCGTGTTTTCAATTTACAGTGGGTTTTCCAGACAAAGCCCCGTCATTAAATTGAAGAACATACCAGACGTGTGTCACTTTTGCAACATGGTAAAGCCAAAAAATAGTAAGCCGGGATACTGTCTATATTAAAATGAATGGAATTACATTATTCTACAGATTAAAAAGGAGATGGAACATATTACTGGTGCACATCGACCACACAAATGATAGACTGGATCAGAACACTGCAAGGAAATCAAGCTTCTGCTTCTCTCCCCGAATGGGGACAGTGGCCGATCACCACCTCTACAGGACCAGGCCAGTCCCAGCAATGAAGGCTTAGGCACAGCCCTGGCACCTGAACTGACTCCCGATAGTGGGAGAGATGTTCTGTAAGATGGATCAGAGCAACAACTGACAAGGAACGTGAAAGTGGCCCAGGCCACGACTCTCTCAGATGCTCCATCCTCATGACTATAGTCCAGACCAATGCTGAGTTTTCTTTCATTCTTTTTTTTTGGAGTCGGAGTCTCATTCTGTCACCCAGGCTGGAGTGCAGTGGCACACTCAGGGCCACCCCAGCCTCAACCTGCTGGGCTCCGGCAATCCTTCTGCCTCACCCTTCCAAGGAGCTGGAACTACAGGCATGTGCTACCACACCCAGCTAATTTTTTAAAAAATTTATTGTAGAGATGAGGTCTTGCCAAGGTGCCTGGGCTGGTCTCGAACCCGTGGGCTCAGGCAATCCACTTGCCTTGGCCTCCCAAAGTGCGAGGATTACAGGCTGAGCCACCAAGGCCAACCTCATTCATTTTTTTCTAGAAATAAAAAGTATAGTTAAATACTTTAAAAAATGTGGACAAAACTTTCTGTAAAATACAAAGACCGACTGGAATTTTAATGAAACTTTTATAATGTATGTGTGTGTATATACTTAAAAATTCCATTAAAATCCCAATATATATGTATGTGTATATATAGGTACATATGTATATGCTTCTGTGTATGTATAAGTGTAAACATGTATGTATGCATCTCTCTATATCTCTCTACATAATACATATGGATATAAAGATCTAAAGATCTCTTTATATATATCAGAACTGATAATGCTTACATATTTATGCATTTTCTGTCATATATATATATATATTGCCAGTCCTTTGAATCTATCTATATCTCTATATACTTATATATCTATATCTAGAGAGAGAAAGAAGCTTCTAAGAAATAGGCGTAAGAATAAATGCAAAATCTGGACTAATCATTTGTATACTTGTCTATGATAGAAAAAGTTAAATTTCAAAATCCACACTGTTCTGTAGCATGCAGGATGGAACTTGCGGCGAGCACAGGCAGAGGAAAAAGGAAATGGTGCCTTTTCTGCAATGTACCACTTCAGCTCTGCCCTGAAGTTTTGGGCAACAGAATTTGTTTCTCCCATGGTCTCCCTCAGTTCTTACCACACAGCAAATTCACACACAAGGAGCATTCTTCTCTGAACCAACTGGGAAACCAAAAACCCAAACCATCACCTCACGTCAGCCTGGCAAGCACCCCCAGAGGGGTCTCAAGCCACACTCTCATTCCTTTGGGTCTGGCACACAAATGTCGCCCCTGTGCATCTCCGAGCCCAGAGCCATGCAGAGCGCAGCCTCCCAGAAGGAGCAGGAAGCCCCAAGCTCACTGTACCTCGACAGCTCAGGGAAGGCTCAGACTGAGTTTTGCTCAGAAGAACTGGAAAAGGCAGGCAACGAGAGAGTGAGGACCAGTTTGGAAATATGCAGGCTCTCCCAACCCAAGCCCGGGGCCCTCACAAGCCTTGGGTAGGCGGTGTAGGGGCCATGGAAATAAGAAGGCCCCGTGCAGGGCTGGCCTGCGTCTGTGGGCTCGTACTCCCAGGGCTGCAGCTACACTGCCTGCTAAGAGCTACTGTGGACGCAGGTGGCAGCAAAGCCTTTGGCTTTTTAATGCTTAAACCACCAGCAACTCCAGAGCAGGGTGGGCCTCTGCCTACCAACGCCTGTCCTCCTGCCAGCCTCCCTCCTGTTCTCCAGCACTGCAGGTCTCAGGAAGGGATGGCTTCCCTCCAAGAGTAAACCCAGAGGAGCAAAAGAAAGGCTTCTCCAGCGGCACCCCCGCAAACCTGCCCAGGTGAGCTGCAAGAGAGAGGGGGATTTTCAGGGATCCTTCAGAGGCCTCTGTTCTCAGGTATCTGGCGGTGAGCTGGAGGAAGGCATTTGGTGATGGCAATCAAATATATCACAACTGTCATGGCGCAGGCACAGTCCAGATGAAAGGGATGCTGGCCACAAGGCTGGAGCAGGGCCTGCACAGTGAAGGGATCGCGTGGAGTCTGGGGGCAAAATGGGGAGGGCCATAATGCTCAAGGCTGAGGAGAAGGGGACTCGGGGGCTTGGAAGCAGCAGTTCCCACCAAGGGCAGAAGTGCCTCAAAGTCTAAACAGCTACGTTGGCCGCCCCAGTGCATTCTGATGCTCTGCCCTGGGAGTGGATGAGCAGATGTGCCAGGCCTGCCCCAGACACACTGATCACGTCACCTCCTGTGTTTCAGATGACTGTGGGTGTGCTTGGATCCTATCCCAACAGAGAAGTAGATTTTATATAACCCCCCCAGGCAGCAGGTTTGTCATCCACCTTTCAAGATATATCCATGTGTTGACATGCAGCAGAAACGCTTGTTTGGGTAAGACTCTTTCTTTTGGATACCTAAATGTGGAACAGTTTTTCTTTTCTTTTTTCTTTCTTTTTCTCTTACCAAATTAAAGCTGTTTCCAAAAAGTCACATAAGTCAGATATAAAGAGAGCTGATATAACCAGACACACACATCCATTGCAAACAGAACTATGTAGTAGAAGCTGAGAGTATTTTTGTCTGCATTTTAAAAAGATACTGGATAAAACACAAGATGTATTATTCTAAAATGTCAGAGCACTTTTATTTAAAGGAACAAATAGTCCATGTATCTTAAACTCAATTGAGCTAAGAGTCTCTTGAATGTCAAATCAGATCTAGGACCCAGATCCCAGGAAGACATGGGCTGATGGAGGGGTGCAAAGCTGACTGGACAGAAATTTCACTATGATCCTAGATTTCACAGTAAATTTTGTAATAAGAAAAATGCGTTACTGGAAGAAATTAGAGAAAAAACTAGGATAAATGGATTTACTTATTTACATATTCAGCATCTGTGGAATAAGTAAAACAGAGGTAACGGATATCAAATGAGCCTCATTAGAATAGAAACTTTTATAAAGCCCATTTAAATAATTCTAAGGTTAAGGGATATAAAATATTCTTTTGCCTGACAATTTAAAAAATATAATCAGTCCTTTGTATCAATAAGAAAGATGTGCTTACATGCGTATTGGTCTCTGCACCAACATAGTCTCTGGCTTCCACGCTCACCAGTGGTTCTAACTGTGCCCTCAAGCTCAGCACCAAATTTGCCCACTGAGTAGTCTCTAGCAACAACAAGAAGGCCTGAGATGGCACGGAAGTTCACTTAGGGGATGGATTCCATGCACCCTAACTAGGACAGCCAGATGCTTTCTTGTGACTGGTTTTAAACAAAGGCAATGTCTGAAATCTGGGAGCAGCTAATGGCAACGGAAAAGGAAAATCAAGAGGATATTGCAAAGGGATTTTGAGTAGTTACTTCAGACATAGGGTCTAATCTCTGCTCACTGTTTTTCCCCCTCTTACTTATATCATGGAAATTCACAAGTGGCAAAGGGTAAAGGACACGTTCAGAGCTGAAAGGAAGAGTGATAATGAACAAAAACCAGCGGAATTTTCTTTTTGCCTATTTCAACAGTGGTCTGCCTGAAACTCATGAGCTCATCTGTACCTGGCGCTACAGCCAACAGTCTACAGTGGCCACCTCCTGTCTGTGCTGCCATGGCAGGGACGCAAGACACAGCATGGCCTCACCCCTTCTGTTGTCCCACGCGTAGAGCTCCTTGATGCCCAATTCGTTCAGGGACTTAGACAGCTCCAGCTCCTCCCCGGCAATGTTGTCCCTGAGGAGGACCACGTGCTCCGGGCTGACCTCACACTTCGTGCAAATGACCGGGAGAATATTCCGGAGAGGCACCTCTGGGCTCACACGTACGACAGCTTTTTGCGTCCGCAGGTAATTTACTACCAAACGCACAGATTTCTGGAAGAACACACAGACAGAAAGAATGCTGTAAGTAGTCTTTCCCACAGTGCCTTCAACTTCTTTGTCAGTTCTAGAATTGAATGTGGCAGGATCTTGTATATGAAATATCCCTTTCACAGATGTATTAAGGGGGAAATGGCATAGTAAGTAGTGAAAAATAAATGTCTGGAATAGTAAATTTACCTTAGAATATCTCTTACTAGTAAACAAGCTGCTAATAACACAGGTAAATGAACATCATTAAGGGCTCTACATTTAAAATCCATCATTCAAGGATTCTGGCCAGATGTGGACACAATACATTTACATATATATTCTCTAAAAGAAAATAACTTGGAAGTAGTATGAGTAATTTAATTTTTGAAAATCCCTCAAAAACATGACACCAGATTTTTGTTTACAAAGTCAAAGTAGCCACATAAATACATGATATACATATACATATATGTATACCTATATAAGTACATATACTATATATATGCACTATATAAATACATTCATAAAACACATGCACAGACTTATGTATATTTATATAGTACACACTAAACACATAGATTTTTTTTTTTTTAGTTGGAGTCTTACTCTGTCGCCCAGGCTGGAGTACAGTGGCATACTCATGGCCACCCCAGTGTCGACCTGCTGGGCTCTGGAGATCCTTCTGCCTCAGCCTTCCAAGTAGCCAGAACTACAGATGCGTGTTACTATACCCAGGTAATTTTTTATTTATTGTAGAGACAAGGGCTCACCAAGTTGCCCAGGTTGGTCTCGAACCAGTGCACTCAGGCAATCCACTCACCTCTGCCTCCCAAAGTGCTGGGATTACAGGTTAAGACACCAAGACTGTCTACACATGGATATTTTAAGCTAGAAATATTTTATTTTTTAAAAATACCAGACATATAACAATCAGGAAGAGAAACACTCAATAGATTGATATTGATTCTAAATGACTACAGAAAAAAATGTTCCATCAAAATAATTTAATATACAAAGCTTCATCTGGTTGATTTTTATTCCACTTTGGCTGATCACTCAAGTTGTGCTAAGACACTACAGAGGTGGACACAGTAAACATGGACTGAACAAAAGGGCAGCCAAGGAAGGCCTCCGCCCCCTTCCAATCTGAGAGTCAGGACTTGGGGGCTGAGATAATGATGCATTTGAGAAGGAAAGCTAGAACCCACTGCTCCTTGACCCTCCTGCTTCAAGCAGAACCATACATATAGCATAGGACTCCCCCCCAAAACCGGAATTATCTTTTGAATGGGGGATTCCTTGTAGTATAGGCTTCCCCTGCTAGGTAAGCGTTCTGGGAACCCACCGGCATCAGTGTGCCAGCTAGCATTGTTGTGACAGGCTGCATTTGGCTTCGGTGAATTTTTTTTGGAAATTCTTTCAATGCATTTGCCCATTTCATGAAGGGTGATTCCCATGAACAACCTGCCCACACTGCACTGAGTGTTCAGCAGTTTTTGACCCAAAGTGGCATGACCCCTGTGCCCCACCCTCCCTATTCACTTGACCTCACCCCAAGTAGTTTTTTCTGTTTGTTTCCTCGGATGAAAAAAGTTCTCAAAGGGAAACATTTTGCCAATGTGGAAGAGGTGAAAAGAAAAATGGCAGAAGCACTAAAAGGTATCAAAACATACAAGTTCAAAAAGTCTTGAGCAGTGGAAAAGTGTAGTGTATCAAACAGAGAGTATTTTGAAGGTGACAAGTTCAAACATATAAGAAATATGCAATTTTTAAATAAATAAATTCCAGGTTTTGGGCGGTCCCTCTTATATACCTGAGCTCAGTTGCTCCTGGGGAATAGGAATTCAAGGGAAGTCACAGGGTAAACATGGGGTCCCTCTGCCTCAAACATTGAGAATAAGGGAAGTCTCTTTTGGACAGAGTATAGGATGGCAATGATTTGAATTTATTAACCAACCAAACCCAGAAATAAATAGGAGATGGTCTGATGGTTGGATTACCATTTTTAAAAGGAGAAAAAATTATATCTGCCTAGAGCCTAAAAGAATAAAGTAGCAGCACAGCTTTTAATTGAAGCTAAAAGATCCATATTAAAACCTTATTAAAAAGTACAATAAGCTATGGAATTAATTTTAATTAATAATGAAAAGTGCGGAATAAAGCTATGTATATAAGCTATTCTCCAAATGCGGTGCATAAATATTTCTGACATCAATTTTTCAAAAGGAAAAATCCTCATTTTTTTCCCCCATTCTGTGAGCAGATATTCAAATTCTCTGTAGATTCCAACTGCTTCCTGGGGCAGAAACAATTCTAGAATTGCTCTGTCCAACAGGGTAGGCACTGGCTACTTGTGGCTATATATATTTGCATGAATTAAAATTAAATAAAATAAAAAACTCAGTCTTTCAATCACTTCGGCCACATTTTAAGTGTTCAAAAGTTATGTGTTGATTAAAAAGAAAAGGAAAAAAACTTACACAAATATTTTAGATATTTAAGTTACAGTAAACATACAAAAAGAAAAAGAAAAAAGCTACACATGGCCAGTAGCCAGCTATCATAGTGAAAAGTACAGAATGATAGACCATGTCCCTCTTTGAAGGAAGTTCTAATGCATGGCTCTGCTCTAGACTAATTCCTCATCTATAATACATAAAGGAGCAATGTTACAACAGTAAACATTAAATTCTGTCTCTTAAAATAAACTCAGTTTAGTGCCTAACTTTGCCTAGCATGGAGGTAGAAAGATCAACCATAGCTGTCAGCATGTCTTAGACAAGAAAAGCCACACTGGCCCTTACTCAGTACCTCCCACTCAGATACAGGTATCTACATGTAGGTACCTACTGACCTCAGGCACCTTAGGTGGGCCAGATTTAACCTTCTCTTCGGGAACTTTTTCTTTCAGAAACACGGTGTGCACATTCAGGGTCCCAACTAAAGTGTTTGGCTTAAAACTCAAAGGCTGTTGGGTTTCTGAAGACCGGATTTCAAGGGCATGGTGGGATGGATTCAGGTGGTTCTGAAGGCAAAGTTCAACCAGTAGGTCCATCATTGCATGGCTGAAAAAAAAAAGAGAAAGCAAGTCATGATTATTAGGAATGTCTGCACTCTCCATTTTGTCTAGCTAAATAAGAGAAGAACAAATGAACAAGTGGATGAATGAGCAAATTAGATGTGCCTATGAACAAAGACAACAGCAGCTCATTAATTCTCTATGCATGACTGTAGAGCAATGTGTTAACATTTTTCAATACTAATGAACAACAATACTGAACAAGCAAAACCATAATAGCTCGGAAAATAGTTATATTTCTAGTTAAGTCCATGGGTAACAGACCTTATATGAAGTCTGTTAGCACAAATAATATCTATATGGGTACAATAAATTGCATTTTCATTTATTCATAAATATGATGTGCCTTAAAAATGAAGTTTTATTTTTTAAATTTTTAAAAACTAAGTTTTAAGTTGAAGAAGTCAACCGTTTTCTTTTCAGCTAAAACAAAAAATTTTTAAAGATAAATAAGTACCACAAAATAATTATCTTTTTCAAGTGCCAAAAATTTTCATAATGTTCCTCCATCACGGTAATTATTGTTACAAAGGAGGGTAGTAATAATTCAGACTATCACAAAGAAAGGAAAATTTCTTTTTACAAATTTTACATTTTTTCTGGCAGAATTTTTTTTTCTTTGTGGGGAGAATCTCATTCTGTCACACAGGCTAGAGTGCAGTGACACGATTATGGTTTATCACAGTCTTAAACCCTGGGGCTTAAGCAATCCTCCCACCTCAGCCTCCCAAAATGCTGGAATTACAGATGTCAGTCACCTTACCTGGCCAGAATGCTTTTTATATTTAAAGTTGAACTTTCTTTTCCTACCAATTTCCCAAAAAGTTGAGCACAGATATTTTTCTTTTATTTCTTAATAAATAACGTACATGGCAATTATTGTAGGACATAATTATGGTTTCCAGATGTCACCAAGTAAATATCTGAAGACTGGGAACTTATAGGGTACCTGTAAACCCACAGGTGTGAGTGATGTCAGTAAGATAGGAGCACAAGAGTTCTCCAGCTCATGTATCCCCACAGAAAAAATGATTTGGTAGGAGCTTTACCTCTGCAGGAGCTTTGGGATCGATATAGAAAATTGTGAAACCCCAATGGAACCCTAGATTGAGGAAGAGCACTTTGAGGAGTCATGCTCACATCCTGATGTCAGGCTTCCAGACTTTGGCACCAGCTGTGGACTCAAAGCAACTCTATGCCCTTGTAGACTCAGCTTCAGTCTCACATAGCTGTAGTCCTGCCAAAAGTCCCATCTGCCATATCTTGGGAGGAACCATGACAATCAGTGTCCCTGAAAACATGCCGACTGACATCAGACGCAACTGCTGATACTGAAGTAGCCATGTCACCAGGTTCCAGCTCATTTACTATGGCCTTGAGTCAGTCTTGCCTTTCCAGAGATTCAATGGAAGACATGCTTATTTGTGCCCCTGGTGGCAGGTCATCAAACTCAGTCCCAGTTGTGGACTCTGAGCAGCCATGTTACCTGGCTCTACCTTCACTTGACTGAGATACCAGAGGCAATAATATCTTTAAAGATCTGTCAGGAGTAGGTCTTTACCAGCAGTAACTAGTCTGTAAAGACTGGAAAAGATGTTTGCTACTTCAAATGCATACATGAACATAAGATTACTTGGGGTACAAAGAATAAGGCAAACAAGATAACACAAAAGAAAACTAGTAAAACCCTTGCAACTAAACCAAAAGAAGTGGAGATCCATAATTTGTCTCAACAAGAATCCAAAATAATCATTTCAGAGAAGCTCAATGAGCTTCAAGGGAAGGCACATTTAAAAACTAAACTATTCAGAAAAACAATATAGTAACAAAATGAGAAATTAAATAAAGAAATAGAAACAATAAGAAAGAACCAAACAGAAATCCTAGAGCTGAAGAATACAATGACTGAACTGAAAAATCCAATAGGAAACTTAAATAGGAAAACTTGATCATGTTGGAAAAAGGATCAGTGAATTTAAAGACAGGGCATTTGAAATCAACCAATTAGATGAATAAAAACAAAAAAAGGAACAAAAAAGAGTGAAGAAAGTTTATAGGACTTATGAAACACCATCAAATAAAGGGACAGAAAGTCTATTTAAAGAAATAATGGCAAACATCTCCCGAAATCTACAGAGGGAAATTGGCATAAAAAAAGCACTAAGATCTCCAAATATATTAACCCAACAAAAACTACACTGAGACACATTATAATTTGTCTCAAACATTATGCTTTGCCAGAAGTAAAAGAAAAAGAGGGAATTTTGAAAGCAGCAAGAGAAAGGCAACTTGTTACATATAAGGGAAACACCACAAGACTAAGCAGAAACTTTAAAGGTTGGGACACAATGGTGATGTAAGAAGAAAAAAAAAACAAGAATATTTTATCCAGATAAACTGTATTTTAAGGGTGAAGGAGAGATAAAATTCTTTCCCTGGCAACAACTTGAAAGTTAGTTACCACTAGACCTGTCTTACAGGAAGTATTAAAAAGAAAAGATGGTAGACGGTAGACAGCATCATGAAAGCATATGAAAATATACATCTCATTGCTAAAGGTAAACACAGAATTTTATAATACTTTAATGGTGCATGAAAATCATTTAAACACTAGTACATAAAGTAGAAGACAAATGTAGTCAGAATAGAGCCCTAGGTATTTGCTAATGGAAACACAATATCAAAAAGTAAAATCTGACAGCAATTACATAAAGTTGGAGAGGTGAGTAAAGTGTAGAGTATCTGTGTTATTGAAGTTAAGTTGATATCACCTTCAAACACACTACTATAACCACAAAATATTCTGTGTAAACTCCATGGTAACTAAACACACACACACACACACACACACACACACACACACACACACACACACACACACACACACACACACACACACACACACACACACACACAATGTTGAATAGACAAAAAAGAAAAAAGTATCAAAGCATGCCACAACAATCATCAAACCACAAAAAAACAAGAGAAGATAACTACAAAAATGACAGAAAACAACTTTTAAAATTACAAGAATAAGTTCTTACCTATCAATAATTATTGGAAATTCAAATGAACTAAACTCACCAATGAAAATAAATTGAGTAGATTAATTAAAAAATAATCAATTATATGTTGTTTATAAGAGGCTCACTTTTAATTTAAGAATACACATAGGCTAAAAATGAAGTGGTGAAGATACTCCATTCAAATGCTAAAGAAAAGAGAGCAGGGGTAGCTACACTTATATCAGACAAAGTAGACTTTAAGCCAAACACTGTCACAAGAGACAAAGAAGGCCATTATATTATGAAAAAAGAAGATTCAACAATTATAAATATATATATATAAACACCTACACATATAAAGAGCAGACATTAATAAATCCAAAGGTAAAAATAGCAATACAATAATAATAAGGGGCTTCAATATTCTACTCTCTATAATGAATAGACCACTCAGACAGAAGGTACATAAGAAAACAGAAGAAATGAACAACTCTGTAGATCAAATGGTCCTAACTCACACACACACATATATATAACTTTCTCCCAACATCAGAAGAACACTAACCCTTCTCGAGAGCATATGAAACATCCTTCAGGATGTTTATCATGTTAGATATCAAGACAAGTCTTACAAATTTTAATAGGATCAGAATTATTCCAAGTATTTTTTCTAGCCACAATGAAATTGAGACAGCAGATAGCTAGAGAAAGGCTAGGCAGGCAAACAGGGCGGGTCCTCCAGTAACAATGTGGCAAAATTCTAGCAGGCCTCTCAGGCTCAACTTTGGCAAACAAGCTCCCTGCAGCCTCTCAAGTTAGAGATTAAGTACTCACTGCTGGGATCGAAAAGCAACCAATCAGCTCGCTGCCAAGTACTGATCAATCAGCTTACCATTAGGCCCCTACTTCTTGCCCATTGGTCCTCAGTATTGACCAATCAGAACAGCTAGTGCTGACCAATCAGTGCACAGCTATTGCTAGCCAACTGATTCAGTCTTAGGGCTATATAAGCACCAGGTTTCAGTCCCAAATTGGCAACTCCTTTGGGCGCCCTCCCATTGTGAAAGCTTTTCTGTCCTGTCAATAAATCCTGCTTTTTCACTTTTCAGCTGTTGGTGTCCCTCATTCTTCCTGGGCATGGGACAACAACTTCGCCCTGAAAAGCTGCAGAAGCTTGTCAACCTTAAGAGCTACAGAAGAGCCGGGCTCGGTGACTCAGCCTGTAATCCCGCGCCTTTGGGAGGCTGAGGTGAGTGGATTGCCTGAGCCCGCAGGTTCGAGACCCGCCTGGGCAGCGAGACCGCATCTCTACAATAAATCAAAAAATCAGCCGGGCATGGTAGCACTCACCTGTAATTCCGGCTACTCGGAAGGCTGAGGCGGAAGGATCGCCAGAACCCAGCAGGTCGAGGCTGCGGTGGCCGGGAGCGGTCACTGCACTCCAGTCTGGGCGACAGAGTGAGACTCCAACTCCAAAAAAAAATAAAGACTCCAACTCAAAAAAAAAAAAAAAGAGCTGCAGAAATTCATTGGAGCTGAAGAGATGTGCACCCCAGAGGCTGGTTTGCTAGCCAACAGAGCCGACTGAACCAGGAGAACTGCTGGAAGAAGGCAAGACTCCGAAGCTGAGATGCTCTGGGGACTTGGCTTGCCAGCCCATGGAATCAGCAACACTCTCAGGCCTTGGCTTGCCAGCCCATTAGGGATAACACTTCTGGGGTCAGGCCTACCAGCTCCTCGAGCTGACCCTCTCTGGGGCTCAGCTGGCCAACTCATTTAGCTGACACTCTGAAAGCCCAGGCTGACCTGAAAAATCCATGTCAAAATGACACTAGCAATCATTAATAGTTAAAAGGCAAAAATACAAATACAGAATCTGCCTTCCATAGTATCAGTTACACAGTTTGAAAATAAATGGAAAATTTTAGAAATGAACAATCTACAAATTTAATCAGTGTGATGAAATCTTGCACTATCTCACCTCATCCTTCTTGCGACATGAATCATTCCTTCGTCCAGAGAATTTACACCATATACTCTATCATACATTAGTCACTTAGTAGCCATCTCAGTTATCAGATTGACCTATTGTGATATCAAATACTTGTATGCAAGCCACCCTTATTTTACATAACAATTCCCAAATGGTCCCACAGAGCAAGAGTAGTGATGTTGGCAATTTGGTTTTGCCAAAGAGCAGCCATAAAGTGCATCCCTCAAGTGAAAAGGTAAAAGTTCTCAACTTAATAAGGAAAGAAAAAATTGCATGCTGAAGTTGTTAAGACCTATGGCTAAAAAAGCAATCTTCTATACTTAAAACTGTGAAGAAGAAAAAGAATTCATGCTAGCTTTGCTGTCATATCTCAAACTGTGAAAGCTACAGCCATAGTATGTGATAACTTTTACATTATATTGTTACAATGTTCTATTTTATCATAAGTCATTGTTGTTACCTATTATTGTGCTTCATTTATAAATTGAATTTTATCATAGGTATGTATGTACTGCATAAAAAAATAGCATAAATAGGGTTTGGTACTATCTGTGGTCTTAAGCATCAACTGGGGGTCTAGGAACAAATCCTCTACAAATACGAGGGGATTATTGCAATTAAAACTAAACAACACATTCTTGAATAAATGCTAAGTTAAAAAGTAAATCAAAAAGCAATTTAGAAAATAATCTTGAGACAAGTGAAATTGAAAACACAACTTAACAAAACATATGGGATGCAGAAAAACTAATACTAAGAGGAAAGCTTGTAACAATAAAGACCTACATTAAAAAGCGAGAGGCAACCCCTTTGAGTCCCCTCCTACCGTCCTACTGTGGGAGCTTTTCTGTCCTCTCAATAAATCCTGCTTTCTTAAAAATAAAAATAAAAAAAGCAAAGACAATCTCAAATAAACAACCTAACTTTATACTTCCAGGGACTAGAATAGGAATAATAAACTAAACCCAAAGTTGAGGAAAGAAAATTACAGAGATTATACTGCAAAGATAATTGAAATAGAAAATAAAAAAAATAAATAAACAAAATTCACAACCTTTTGGCTATACTAAGAAACAAAGAGAAGATTCAAGTAAAAGAAAAAATGAAAGCAGAGACATTATAACAGATGATCCAGAAATAGAAATAAAAAGAATCCCTAGGAAGCATTATAAACAATCATACACTAACAAATTGGGTAATCTAAAAGAAATGGATAAATTCCTAGATACATACAACCTACCAAAACTAAATCTAAGAGAAATAAAAATCCATAGCAGACTAATAAGAAATAAGAAAACTGAGTCAGTAATTAAATCTCATAAATCTTACTACAAACACACATACACACAAATATATGCACACATGCACATACGTGTGCATGCACCGTACACACAGAGAGCCAAGAAACAAATGAATTCAATTAATGCCAATTTTTCTTGAACTCTTCCAAAAAATAGAAAAAGAAAGCACACTTTTAAACTCATTCTTTGAGGTTGGTTAGCATCATCCCAATACCAAAGCCAAAGACCCCAAAATAAAAGAACACTACATTCCTGATGAACAGAGATGCAGAATCCTCAATAAAATACTAGCAAACAAAATTCAACAGCACATTAAAAGGATTACACTCCATGGGATCTATCCCTGGGACATGAGGACAGGTTCAACATATGCAAATCAATCAATGTGATACAACACATCAATGGGATGAAACATTAAAACCACATAGTCATATCAATATAGAAAAATATCCCACAAAATTCAACATACATTCACAACAAAACTCTCAACAAAAAAAGGAAGAGAAGAAATTTACCACAACACAATAAATACCACATGTGAAAAGCTATATCTTATAATCAATAGGCAAAAAATGAAAGCTTTTTCTTTCAGATCCATACAGAACAAGGATGTCCACTCTTGCCAGTTCTATTCAATACTGGAAGTCTTAATCAGAAGGACTGGACAAGAAAAATAAATAAAAAGCATGCAAATCAGAAAAGAAGTAAAATTACCTCTGTTTGGAAATGATATGATCATATATATAGAAAACCATGAAGGCAACAACAAAAAACTGTTAGAGTTAATAAACAAATTTCATGGAGTTGCTGAATATCAAATCAACATAAAAGTTAGTGGCATTTCTATATACAAACAATGATCTATTTTTAAAAGAAAATTAAAATGATCCCATATATAATAGCAACAAAATAATAAAATACTTAAGAATAAATCAAACTTGTGAAAGACTGGGATACTGTTATAATACATTGGTGCAAAAAATCAAAGGAGACACAGATAAATGGAAAGGTAAATGACCACGGATTGGAAGAATTAATATTCTCAAAATTTCAATACCATAGAGATATCTACAAATTCAATGCAGTCCTTATCAAAATCTCAATGACATTCTTTACAAAAAGAAAAAGAAATAATCCTAAAATTCATATAAAACCTCAAAAAAACTTGAATAATGAAAGCAATCTTTAAGACAGAAGAACAAAGCTGGGACATCACATGCCCTGATTTCAAAATGTCTTACAAAGGCACTAATATTCAAAACAGCATAGTTACTTGCATAAAGTCATACACACAGACCAACGGAACAAAACACAGAGCCCCCAAATTTTTAAGAAACCATGCATTTATAGTCAGCTGATTTTTGCCATGGATACTAAGAACACACAATGGAGAAAGAATCGTGTCTTTAATAAATGGTGCTGAAAAAACTAGACATTCACATGCAGAAAAATAAAATTGGACCCTTATCTTATTCCATATACAAAAACCATCTTAAAATGCTTTATAAAAGTAAGACCCAAAGCCATAAAACCAGGAGAAGAAAACAGGGAGAAACACTTCATGACACTGACCTGGGCAATGATTTTTTGAATATGACTCCAAAAGCATAGGGAACAAAAGCAAAAACAGACAATGGGACTGCATCAAACCAAAAAGCTTCTGTACAGCAAAGGAAACAATCAACAGAAAAGGCAATTTACAAAATAGAAAAATATTTACAAATCATATACTGTATCTGATAAAGGGTTCACATCCAAAATAAATAGAGTTCAAGTAGCTCTATAGCAGATAACCCAATTTAAAAATGAACTAAGGACCTGAATAGATATTTCTGAAAACAAGGCATACAAACGGCCAACGGTGTTCAACATCACTATCAGGAAAATGCAATTCAATTGCATAATATTAACCATACCTGTGAAAATGGAAATTATCAAAAAGACAAAAAATAATAAATGAGAATGTGAAAAAAAAGGGAAACCTTGGACACTGTTGGTGAGAATGGAAATTGGTGCAGCGATTATGAAAAACAGTATGAAGGGTCTTCAAAAAATTGAAAACATGATCCAGCAATCTCACTTCTGAGATTGTGTGTGTGTGTGTGTGTGTGTGTGTGTGTATACACACACAAAGACAATTAAATCAGAATTATTTTATTTTATTTTTTGAGTCGGAGTCTCACTTTGTCACCCAGACTGAAGTGCAGTGGCACATTCATGACCACTCTAGCCTTGACCTGCTGGGTTCAGGTGATCCTTCTGCCTCAGCCTTCCAAGTAGCTGGAACCACAGACATGCACCACCATGCCTGGCTAGTTTTTTTGTTTTTGTTTTGTTTTGTTTGTAGAGACAAAGTCTCGCCAAGTTCCCCAGGATGGTCTCAAACCTCTGGGCTCAGGCAATTCTCTTGCCTCCACCTCCCAAAGTGCTGGGATTACAGGCATGAGCCCATGCCCAGCAAAATCAGAATCTTAAAGAGATATCTGAATCTTATGTTTAGTTCGCCTCTCTTTCCCTCTCTCTCTCTCCCGACCACCGCAGCCTCGACCTGCTGAGCTCTGGCGATCCTTCCACCTCAGCCTTCCAAGTAGCTGGAACTACAGGCGTGCGCTACTACACCCAGCTAATTTTTGATTTTATTGTAGAGATGAGGTCTCACCAAGTTGCCCAGGTGGGTCTCGAACCCGCGGGCTCAGGCAATCCACTCACCTCAGCCTCCCAAGGCGCAGGATTACAGGCTGAGCCACCAAGCCTGGCTTTTTCTTTCTCTCTCTTTCTCTCTTTCTTTCTTTCTCTTCCTTCCTTCCTTCCTTTCTTTCCTCCGTCCCTCCCTCCCTTCCTTCCTTTCTTTTTGATGTCTTATTTTAGAGTTGTGGGATACAAGTGAGGATTTACCACAGAAGTAAGTTGCACACAGGTGAAGTTTGAGTTTTTAGCTGACCCTCTATCTCCCTGATAGTGGATATGGTACCCAGTGTGTTGCTACATGTCTCCCCCACCTTCTTGCTCCCTCCCTTCCCTTACAGTGTCCAGCAACTGCTGATCTCACCCTTGTGCTCATGTGACCAGTGATCAAGGCCCACTTATGAGGGAGAACATATGGTATTTAGTTCTTTGTTTCTCTGATAATTCACTTAGTATGATGGTCTTCAGCTGCATTCACATTGCTGCAAAGGACACGATTTTGTTCTTCTTTATGGCTGCATAATATTCCCTCATGTATATTCACTACATTTTCTTTATCAAGTCTACTTTCAGTGGGCAACAGGGTTGGTTACATGTCTTTGATATTGTAAATAGTGCTGCAGTGAACATATATGTGCAAGTGTCTTTTTGGTAGAGCAATTAATGTTCCTCTGAGTATGTGCACAGAAGAGGGATTCCTGGATTGTATGGAAGCTCAATTTTTAGTTCTTTGTGAAATTGCCACACGGCTTTCCACAAAGGCTGAACTAACTTACATTCCCACCAGCAGTGTAGAAGCATTCCCTTTTCTCCACAGCCACATCAGCACCTATTGCTTTTTAATGTTTTAATGATAGCCATTCTCACCAATATTAGGTGATATCACATGTAGTTTTGATTTACATTTCTCTAATGATTAGTGAGGCTGAATATTTTTTCATGTTTGTTGGCTTCTTGAACATCTTCTTTGAGAAGTGTCTGTTCATGTCCTCTGCTCACTTTTTAATGGGGTTTTTCTTTCCAGACAATTTGTTTCAGTTACTTGTAGGTCATGGATGTTAGGACTTTGCTAGATACATAGCTTGCAAATATTTTTTCCCCTTCCGAGGGTGGTCTCTTTACTCTCTTGATGGTTTCTGCTGTGCAAAAACTTTACAGTTTCACCCTCTCAACTGGTTTTCTCTCACAAGTGCCACCTCCTGATCAGAGGTCAGTGTCACAGCCCACCACATCAGATATAATATGTCAGCTTTGGGGAAGGCTTGACCCCAAACACCAGCCAACACCACATGCCAAGACACTCAGGATGCTGTGAGTCAGTGCAGGTACCCAATATAGGACTGTCACAGCTGACAATGGAGAGACTCATCACAGCAAGGCTATATATAGCCAAGGGAACCCTACTATGTCTATGTCAGTCCCCTGCCAACCTCAAATAAAAAGAAATAGTCTACCCAAATGAGAAGGGACCAGAAAAATAATTCTGACAATACAAAAAAACAGAGTTCTCCAACAGCCCCAAAAGATCACACCAACTCTTCAGCAATGAATCCTAACCAAAATGAAATTTTAATAACTCCAGACATACATAGAATTCAAAAAGCTGATTATAAAATTAAACAATTAACTTCAGGAGAAAATTGAAAATCAACATAAAGAAATTAAAAAAAATCTATTCAGGACATGAATGAAAAATACTCCAAAGTGATAGACACTTTAAAAAAAAACAAACTAAAATTCTAGAAATGAAAGAATCATTTAGGGAAGTACAAAATAAGTGAAAAGTTTAACATAGACTAGAACAAACATAAGAGAGAATCTTGGAACTTGAAGACAAGGCTTTTGAATTAGCCCAATCAGACAACAATGAAGAAAACAGAACAAAGTTTCCAAGAAACATGGGATTATGTAAAACAGCCAAACCTAAGACTCATAGGTGTTCCTGAGGGAGAAGAGAAAGCAACAAGTTTGGAAAACCTATTTGAGGGAATAACAGGAAAACATCCCTGGCCTTTCCAGAGATCTGAACATCCAGATACAAGAAGCCCAAAGAACCCCAGAAGATTCATTACAAAAAGGTCATCCTCAAAGCATATAATCATCCAGTTATGCAAAGTTAATGTAAAGGAAAGAATTTTAAGAGCAGTGAGACAAAAGCACCGAATAACTTCCAATGATAGACCTATCAGACTAACAGAAGACTTCTCAGAAGAAACCCTCAAGTCTTTAGGAGGAGGAGTCGGGGCCCCATCTTCAATCTCCTCAAACAGAATAACACTCAGCCAAGAATTTTGTAACCCACAAAACTAAGTTTCATAAGTGAAGGAGAAATTAAGTCTTTCCCAGACAAGCAAATTCTGAGGGAATTTGTCACCTCTAGACTTGCTCTATAAGAAATACTTAAGGGAGTTCTAAACCCTAAAACAAAAGGTCAAGATACACCAGTAGAAAAATGCTGGAAGGCCGGGCTCGGTGGCTCAGCCTGTAATCCCAGCACTTTGGGAAACCGAGGTGAGTGGATTGCCTGAGCCCGTGGGTTCGAGACCCGCCTGGGCAACTTGGCGAGACCTCATCTCTACAATAAATCAAAAATTAGCCGGGCGTGGTAGCGCACGCCTGTAGTTCCAGCTACTTGGAAGGCTGAGGCAGAAGGATCGCTGGAGCCCAGCAGGGCGACAGAGCGAGACTTCAGTCTGGGTAACAGAGTGAGACTCCAACTCAAAAAAAAAAAAAGAAAAAGAAAAATGATGGAAACCATAAAGCCCACAGGCCTTTTGGATCACCAACACAATGGAGAAAATAAAGTTACCAGATAACCATCAGTATGATGAGTGGAATAGTACCTTACGTATCATTATTAACTCTAAAAAGAAGAAAGTCTTGTCATATGTGACAACATGGACAAATCTGGAGGAGATTATATTGAGTGAAATAAACTAGGCACAGAAAGGCAAATGCTGCATAATCTCACTTATATGCTGAATCTAAAGTATTTTGACTTGAAAGCAGCAGAGGATAGAATGGTGGCTGCCAGGGGCTAGGAAGGAGAAAGTGGAAAAGTAGGCAAAGACACAAAGTTTCCACTAGGCAGACTAAGTAAGTTCTGGAGATCTAATGTCTGATGCACAGCAAGGGGACTGTGGCTAATAATACTGTATACTTGAAAGGAGGTAGGTCTTCAGGGTTCTCAACACATACACACACACACACACACACACACACACACACACACACAAAGTCTGTGAGGTGATGGATATGCAAACCACTTTGATTGTAGTAATCATTTCACAAATATATGTGTAGCACAATATCAAGTTGTATACCTTAAATGTATATAATTAATACATGTCAATTATACCTTCAATAAAGTAGAAAAAAAACCCAAGAAAGTAAAAGAGAATCCCTCTTATCAGCAGACACTTGGTCCAGAGGATATTTCATTTTGAGCTAAAGAAATGGAAGGAAACTGGCATTAAGTACATGTTTAATTCAACAAATAATTACAGATCACATACTCGATGCGGTGTTACCAGGTCATTCAGAAAGCTCTAAAATAAAAAACCTTGTCTCTAAACTCAAATAAACACAAAAGTCCTTGCCCTAGACATGGACACTCTCTTGTTCCTTCCCAGCCCTGAGCATGAGTTGTGTCTGGGGCCCTTACACTGACCCATAAATGCACAGGCAAACCCAATCTGAAAGAATCCCCAAAGTGACCTATTCCTCATTCAACTGCTACAAGAAAAGAATATCAACAATGTTCTGATGGATACAATGTTTAAAGCTATCCCTACAACAGCCATCTATGCCTATCTGCTCCCCAGGAAGTGATTAAGGACCAGCATGTGCCCATCAGGGACACTGGGATCCCTTGGGAAGTGGGTGCTGGCAACTGAGGGATCATCTGGGGGCCAGGGCAGGCCTAACCCTCCCAAGCACCCCCACTGGGTATGCTGGCTAATAACTGCCGTGAACTCTGATTCAGCTCCTAGTTAAAAATCTTTCTCTCCTCAATGAACTTCATGAAACAAAACTGGGAGCAAAATGATTATGTACTTGAAAGACACAATATTCCCCTGAAAAGCCTCAGCATAGAAAACAGCCTTCTTAAAAATGCTAAAATATCAGCACATGTACTGATTCCCATGTACTGTCTGTCTGGGACAGGCCAGGAGCACACAGTACACTTCTCATTACTGGTCCTCACAAAGCCTGGGGGTGCGGATGGTGATCCCTGGGTTCCCATGAGGCCGTGGGGCTGAGATTCCAATTTCAGACAAGGTGTCTCCGATTCCGACTTGCTCTCCTCTCAGCTCCACCCAGTAAACCAATAAAAGTCAACATCAAAGAACATGAAGAATACACAAATGTTACTAATGTGATCTTTTGTTCCCTCAGTCCAACACTGGGCGACATGTTTGGAGCACCTAGAGGGAGATGGGTTTTAAAAGAAGCGGAAGGCCCTGGGTCCCCATGCCTGTAGAATATAATCCCCCTTGCCATGACATCAGCCAGCGAGGGTCACTCAGTTGCTTGCAGGGCTGTGCCTTAGCTGCACCCATTACATAGCAGCTGCCCTGGTCTCCACCTTGTGTACCAAACAGATGTCAGCATCAGCTATCAATGCTCAGCAGCACTGGCCTGCGCTCCCATGACCTGCTGTGGGCTGCAGCTTTGCCCCACCAGCACTCCTCAGTGTGAGAGGCCAGGGCAGAAGGAGTTTGTCAGCAGCCTACCTGCTCAGATTCAAACTGGTGCAGATGGAGGAGGTCAAAAGCACCCCAAACACTGTAAGAGCATGAGGATGAAACCCAGTCACCTCACGGGTTGTCACACCTGCTGACATTCCTTGAGGAGCACAGAATCCATTACCCTTCAACCTGGAAGGGTGCAGGGGACACCCGTGGTTAGAACCGCACCCAGGACAAAGGGTCTTCTCTGTGGAAGCAGGGAGGTTTGGGGTTACCAGGAGCTCCAGATCTGATCTTTGCCTTAACTCTCTCACGACTGCCGCTACCAGTGAATGTCAAAAGTGAATTTACAAAGACCTGCCTGACTCGGATGCAATGAAGAGTCCTGACACACTCAAGTCTGAACATATAAGGACCCAGGTCCAAAAGCATGTGCTGATGTTTCTTGCAGAGTATGACACGCGATGGGACCTTTGCCAGTCTCATATAAAATATGGCTTGGTTTACAGCTTTTCCATTGTATACGTTTTGGGAACATGTCTTTCCACGGGGAGGTCTGTGGGGCCAATACTTTGCCACTGCACTGTGCCCTGTAACTGCTACTGACTGACATTTTCAGAGGCCAAATTCCTAATAGGCATCTCTCCAGGGCTTCTTTGATGCTACTAGAGAGATCGGCCCAGAAAACACTTGGCACAATGACAGTGTCCAGCAGTAGGCAGAGGAGTACCGAGCTGCTGCCTATTCCCTGTGAGTTTTCTTTACAGATTCATCAGGTCCCAACATGCCTCCCGTCTCCCATGAACACAGGATTAATCATGCTTTAACTGGGTGTTATGTGCATCCCTCCACTAGATCTTAGTAGGTCACTGTGCCACTGAGGTTCCAGAGTCTGGAAGGAGCTGCTTGGTCACTCTTTATGCATTCCCCCCACCTCCCGAATCCGGCCTCCCCTCCTCCTGGTCACTCTTATGCATTTTCCCCATCTCCTGAGCCTGCCTCCCCTCCTCCTGGTCACTATTACACATTCTCAACACCTCCCGACCCCGTTGTTCCCTCCTCACCTCCCCACCCTCCGATGCAGTGACACCCTCTCCGTGATTTGCAGCTTCACACACACAGGCCCTTTGGTTAGGGCTTGGGAGCTTTTTTCCACAGCAGCACTGGGAGGCCGCCTGCCTGGGATGAAGACCTGGTGCCACTGCTCACTGCTCCTCCGACCTAGACATCTGACGGAACTCTTTGTGCCCCAGCTTCCTCATCAGTAAGACTGGAATGGCAGTGCCCACCTCACAGGGTGGCTAGAGTCTTATGTGAATTGGCATTTGCAAGGCTCTGAGTGCCAGGTGTGTGGTGGGCGCAAGGTCAGCGCTTACTAAACAAGTGAGTTAATTTTTTCTCTTCGTTCCTATTTTGGATTCTATACAGTAAGACATTTGCTTAACTCCAGGAAGAGAATCAGCTGTCTACATATGGCTGAATGCCAGCCCTTTCTCAGCAAATATCAAGATATTAGATCCTTTTAAAGTAACATCCTTGAAGCGATGCAGAATAGTTTCCCCAATCTGATACAGAATAAGACTAAGACAATTGGACACTCTCAGAATGTCAAACAAAAAGGTGTGTTAAGGACGTTGCCTAGGGCTAGGGATCTCCTCGGCCTTGGTGGTGATCCCATAAGGACACCATTCTCAGTGACTTCAGGGACTTCCCAACAGCCAAGCGAACGGGGTTGGCGGGGTCGTGAGAACTGACCCCTTAGGTTTTCTTGCCCATTCCTCCTCAACATCCTTTTTAGTCCCAACTCTTTACCCTTCAGTTCCTCAAATGTCTTTTAACTGCTTGTAAGGTAGAAGTAAAATTGATTTTTTGGCATTTGTTGTGGTCTCTGTTTTCAATATTAAAAAGTGAATGGAATTTGTATACTTCTTTCTTTAAAACAAGATTATTTTTTAAATGTGTATAGACTTCAAAAAATTTTTTTGCATCAGTCAGTGGCTTCAATAAGGAAAAAATCTGGTCTTCTTTCATCCATGGTTCTTTCGAAAACCCTAGCAGAGTGCAAGACCAAGAGATGAACAGCCTGTACCCACAACCCTCCCAGTACAGGGGCCACGCAGAGGGATGGGGAAGGTTGTCTGGGGAACACACAAGGGACATGGAAGTCAGAGAGGCCAACTCCTGCTTCCACTAAGCCATGGCTGTTTGATGACTTTCCCTTCTCTAATTGAGGGGGCATCTATCTAAATCACAAGCTGGCTCTCCGACAAGATCCTTGGACTGACCAGTGTGGAAACGGATGGACAAATACTCTTCAGCTGTGATAAGAAGGCTACTGAGGCCCATTCTTGAGCTGCCTGCAGCTAACCATGACACTCATCATTTCTACAGCCCTCCCTGCCATCTGTGCCACCACCAGCGAGACCTTGGGCTCATGCTCAAGACCATGTGCACATACAAGTGCCCGTGATGTCCAGCAGAGGCAGTGCATGCACTACAGCAGGGGATCTCAATGTTTAACACGTAATGAACCTTTTAGGCTTGTTGAAACACAGATTGCTGGGCCTTACCCTGTGTTTCTGATTCAGCAAACCTGAGGAGGGCCTGGGAATTTGCATTTCTTTTTTTTTTTTGAGTTGGAGCCTCACTCTGTTGCCCAGGCTGGAGTGCAGTGGCACACTCACAGCCACCCCAGTGTCAAGCATCGACCTGCTGGGCTCCGACCATCCTTCCACCTCAGCCTTCCAAGTAGCTAGAACTACAGGTGCATGCTACCATGCCCAGTTAAGTTTTGATTTATTGTAGAGACGAGGTTGTGCCAAGTTGCCAGGACTGGTCTCGAACCCGCGGGCTCAGGCAATCCACTTGCATTGGCCTTCCAAAGTGCTGGGATGACAGGCTGAGCCACCGAGCCTGGCCTGCATTTCTTACAAGCTCCCAAGTGATGCAAATGCTGCTGGTCTGGGACCCACTTTGAGGACTAGACTCTAAGTACTCAGGATATGGACATTTAGTACATACGTGTTGATTGAGTGCATGGGTCACTCAGTACCAAGTTTACAAATCACTTTAGAGTAGTTACTTCCTGATGCAACATTAAGCAAACTGAATTTGCATGAACCGTCAAATCCCAAACTGGTCCAACATGGCCTAGTTTCTTGTGTAGGACCAAGGCCAGCATG
Organism: Cephalopachus bancanus; assembly: GCA_027257055.1. Classification (NCBI taxonomy): domain Eukaryota; kingdom Metazoa; phylum Chordata; class Mammalia; order Primates; family Tarsiidae; genus Cephalopachus; species Cephalopachus bancanus. The sequence goes on along the minus strand of JAPVLO010000178.1, from coordinate 2,331,680 downwards.
TAGCCCTAAGCTCTGGTGTAACAGAGTCAGAGCAAGCCCTGGGAGAAAGCCTAGTCTGATAGCTTAATATGGCATCAAAGAGGCACAGCAAAATGCCAGCAGGGTTCTCCGCAGGCAATGCATCCTGACGAGGTCTTACACGAGGGAACATGGCCAAACACAGAAATGGTCAACGAACAGGTGACCTAAAGAAGCCTGGAGCTAGGGAAGCCTACTGGCCAGAAGTAGAACTCTTGGTGTGAGGCTGAGGGTTCCGTAAGAATCTAGTCTTACAGAGGCCTGAGTCCTGGGAAATAAGGAAACAAGGCAGCAGCTGGATGGTCAGGGGCCCTTGCCTCACAGGTGCAAGTCAGAAGCCAAGTCATCAGAAGTGGAGCTCACAGCTGATGCCCGTGCCACAGTCAGGATGTGGTGTCAGACAGAGCCTAGCGACTGGGCCTCACAAAATCCAGATGCTTCTGGAGCCAAGCACTGTTGTTAAGGGTCTAAGGATGTGAATTTAGGGACAGATGGGGGTTGCTGCCAACTGGAGAGGGAAGCCTTCTCTAAAGACTTTCAAATTTTAAAACTGTCCAAAAGACAATGCTAGTTGAGCCCCTTGACCTAGACAAAGGTGTTGTGCAGAATCTGGGAACCTAGAAAAACCCGCAGCTATCCTGCCCGGCATGAGATGAGTCACCTGGACAGGTGATCTCAGATGAGGAGTACATTCTGGCTGGGCTCTGCCCTAAAGGCATCCCTTTGCTGACCACAGTGACTTGTGCTCTTCCTTAACTCTGGTCTCTTCACCTTTTCGCCTGTATCTTGGAGGTCATTTTGCTCCATAATCTAGAGCTTTCTGTTTCCAGATTATAAGCAAGTTAGGTGTTTTAAATGTGATTCTCACTCAGCTGGTTAATCAACAAGTTTTCCTGGGGCCCAGGCTGGAGTGCAGTGGTACATTCATGGTCACCCCAGCATCAACCTGATGGGCTCTGGCCATCCTGCTGCCTAACCTTCTAAGTAGCTGGAACTACAGGCATGCGCTACCTCGCCTGGCTAATTTTTTATTTATTACAGAGATGAGGTCTCGTCATATTGCCCAGGCTGGTCTCGAACCCAGGGGCTCAGGCCATCCACTTCCACTTGTCTTGGCCTCCCAAAGTACTGGGATGATAGGCAGAGCCACTGAGCCCAGCCCCAATTATCCTTAAAGTCACCTGTTAGTAAACACTTAAAAGTGTATGTTATATTTGCATGCTATTTTAATAGAACACTTTTTCTTCTATGCTTGAATATAATTAATCCTATGATGTGCCAGCTTGAGTCTCATGTCCCCACTGGCATGGGTGTCTTGGTTGGAAGCCAAGCAGCTCCAGGATGGCCTGCAGATATGCCACAATGAGTATCCGGATTCAGATGCCTTTCTTCTCTAAGTCTCAGCACAGGCAATGTTGAACTACCCACTTCTTGCATAACCCAGTCATTCTGCAAATGCTATTTGTTTCCTCTGCTTCTGAGGTGTGCCCTTCCCAGTGCCCCCAAAAGGTCATCAAATCAATATGTATTTTGACCAGCCTCTCTTGGATTAATCCAAACAAACAAAGCCTTAGGGAGGCAGAAACATTTCGGGGAGGAGGTCCTTCAGAAACGGTGAGTCATGTCAAGTGCACTGTGCATGCTGATAGATAAGCCTGTCCGGTGAGACTTGTCTCTGGCCCAGGTCACCAGCATGGCTCCAGATCCCAGGAATTCACTTTGTTTAAAGGACATTCTTCAAATAGAAACATAATTACACCAAGCCACATCTGCTTGCTAACCCTATCACATACAGAACGGCTTTGTTTTGGCCTACTGGCCAGCACATAGTGTCCAAGTTTCTCTTTCTAAGGACACTTCCCTCAGCCCCTGGGACCAGGAGCTCACCATGAAAGCAAGGCAAGGGCCATAGGCCCTTCAGAAGCTGCCAGTAGACAACACAAATGCCCCATCAACAACTTCACAGGACAGACCAGGTCTGAGGGTTCCTCCCAGACTCCCTCCTCCTGCATCTGGGAACAGGTGAGCTCTCTACAGAAGGAACATGGGGGTCCAATACCGGCTGCTGAGAGTCCTTTGCTGTTTTACAAGGACAGGTGTAAGCTTGTCTGTTGTACAGTGGATGCAATGGCCCACAGAGGCAGACTGGTATTGCGAGAGATGCGCTCTATTCTGCAAAGGAGAGGCTTACTGTCTCCTGCCCCTGGCCATGTGTACCAACTTCGACATGACAAATTGGTCACTTCAGAATGACACAGACTCAATATGCTAAATGCCAGATGTCCTTCTGTGAAGCTCCCTTTTGGCTCAGGGTACCGTCTCTTCCGAGATCGTCTCATTACTTGTGGCCTGATTAAAGTGATAGGGTGGTGGCCTCCATCCAGCAGCTGTGTGGGGTACCGGTAACACCATCCTTGAGGGAGGCCAGAACTTCTTCCTCAAAAAACCCAGAGCACCCATTCTCTTGTCTTAATCTGGAAGAATAGACTTAGACTTTTATTTATGTTTCCATATTCAAGGGAAGTTAAAAAGTATCACTGTGATTTGCAGTAAGGGATCTTTAGCATCCAATTACTAATGTATTTTCTTTAAGAGAGTTTTTCATAAAGAAAGTGGGTTTTCAGGGGGTTTAGTAAACGACATGCCACCTTTTCACAGGATAAGCATGGTTAAGAGGCTGGCTATAAAACATGAACTTCTTGCTTATCCTGTGAAAAGGTAGCATGTCCTTTACTAAACCCACTGTTTAAGACAGAAGAGAGATACTGAAAAAATGAGCAGATCTGTTTTAAGCAAGGGTTAGGAATTTTGCCTCAGCTTGCTCATATTTTTAAAGAGCAAAGCACATAAAACCAATTCCCCAGGCAAGAAGCTGCTGTATCCACAGAGTGATCACACCCAAGACCTACTTAGGCAGCACACAGGCTGCTGCTCTGACTCATTGATCCTGCAGGAAACCTTGAAGAAGGGATAACAATTCACCCCTTGGAAAAGATAAAGTTATTCTAATACTCCATCTCAAAGGTTGCACCTGTTCTCAGCAACTCCATTGGAAATTGCATGGTGGCAAATTATACTTTATAAGGAACAAAAGAAACCAAAGACAATTAGAAGAATGTGTTCAATTTGAAAGCATTTTTCACGACAGTTTCTACTTTTCAGGCAGACATTTTATCTTTCCTCATACGTTTGTAAAACGGAATCCATCTATTATAGTATTAAGACATGATTCACAATGTTATTTTCTTAAAAAAAAAAAAAAAGTACCCAGAAATTGGGCCCAAAGATAAGAATGGTGAGTAAACCCTAATATATACACTGATAAAACTTCATGCATATTCTAAAATTGTTTTTAAAACTGTAATAATATGACTCACTTATTAAGTTATCAAGTTGCATGGGAAAAGTGTACTCTAGCCAACAACTACTCTGTAAAACAAAGAGACACACAGAAGCTCTAGTAACTCCACCGTCTAGTACATGAACTGTGGAAGAAAGGGCCAGGAAACCGCCACAGGAGATGCGATCATAGCTACAGGAGGACACCCCCTCAAGCTGCAAACCCCTAGAAAAGTCTGCCCTCCCCTAGTACCATTGAAATGCTGTACCCTGTGACTCAACAGTTCTAATTCTAGGTACATGCCAAGTTCTAGAACAATTCTCTCCCAATTTTTGTTCACTTTTCTCATAAAATAATTGTAAAAAGTATATGTCCCTTTGCCAATTAAACTGTCAGTAAGAATTTTCATTATAAATTCATTAATTTAATAAATTAGTAAAATAGTTACAAAGAATTAGGTAGTCCCAAGTGTAATCTAAATACTGTTAAAAGAAAATGCTTGTATCACTTTTTAAAATGTATCTATGAGTGTAAAACATTCAGTGATGTGATTTCTACAATTATTCATCTTAAAATTATTCAAGAAAACTGCTTGATAAGAGTTAAGCATTTTATATCATTTCTTATTCTCATTGTTTTCTTAGAAATGCTACTTCCTCTCACTCCTGCATCAGAATCACACAAATATATATTTGTGCTTGGAAGTTTTTGCAACTGTTAATCCTATCATACTACTCCACAGTAAAAACACGTGTAAACATTTATGCTTAATTATTTTCCTGTGACTTTGTAAAAAATTTTTTATTATAGATTATCAGTGAAAACATCTGTAAGAGCACAAAACTGACCAGACAACGTAATTGTGATATATTTCGATCAATATCAAACACAAAATTTGAAAAACTGGCAATGAAACTCATGATCTCATAACTGTAGGAGGCGTTGCCAGTGTTATAGCCGTACCCTCTGTGAGTGACGTGTCCCACCACTTGGCTGCAGGCCCCTATGTGGGCAGAAAGCCCCGAGAAGAGTACATGCAGCAACAGAGGGCCTGGAAACAATTCCCTTAAACTGAAAATCCATGAATTGAGTTTTATTCCTTAAGCAAAACCTGAAATATTTTCATGTGAAAAAGTCAACCACAATTGCATTTACACTTCTACAGGTCAGCTCGCAAGTAGTCGTTGGAATGGCTCATCAGGAAGCCTGCCTTCCTAGCTGCATCACCTCTGGGTCAGGCACCTGCAGCACCATGCGGCTGCTGGTCCCACCCAGGGGATGCTGGCCATCTGCTTGGACCTGCTATGAGACTCCAGGCCTGCCCTTCTTTCTGAGCTTCCCCTTTAGCAAGTGTGAACTGTGCAGCCACGGCTCTCCTGAGCCATGGTTTGGATGGTTAGCACAAACTCATTCCAGGAGAGAGTTCAGGTTGTCCTAAGATGCTCCCTCGGCTAGGATTTATGTCCATGAGGCTCCCAGGGTGAGAGCTGCCATGGGAGAAAGTGCAATATACCAACATCCACCCTTCAAATCTCCTTCCCATACTTGCAGGTGGGAGCCCAGTGACCCATCCTGGGGTGCGGGCCTCTCACCTCCCATTGAGCATGCTCCTCTTCTCCAGCCCGCTGGGCAGGACCACGGTGACGTCCACAGTGCTGTCCCTCAGCGCCTCCTTCGTGTGAACCCAGTTCTCCTGTGGGCCAAGGGCTGCATCGCAGGGAGGCTTCTGTTCACTGCGGAGGTTCAGAGCAGTGGGCTTTCCAGGAGGCGGGGGAGCACGGGCTTTCATCTTCCTCCTTAAGAACGACACAGATGCACGGAATAAGGGCAGTGTTCACATCTCCCTCATAGTCACTCTTACACATGCTTATGTCTCTCTTCAGAGACGACTTTCAAGTTGCACGGCCTTTTTAAAAACAGGCTACTGGCACTCTTCAATGCTAACGGATATGATATCCTCCTGAAACAAGTACAAATTAAACAAGTTAAAAAAAAAAGAAAAAACGAAGCATTTTTTAAAGGAAGCATCCCAAGAAACACCCTCCCTACAAATAAGCATGCCAACTGGGAGTGGCACAAGCCTTTTTCATACAAGTCCTGATGGATGGGAGGGTGGGGCAGCGGAGTGTGCCGGCCCAGCTCTTCCCAAACCATCATAACCAGCTCGTGATCACAGTGAATGAGGTGGGCTCCATGGACGGGCTGCACTGCTGTAGTTCAGGTCCTGCCCCAGATCTGGCTCCAAGATCAGTTCTGAGGATCTGGAATCCACAGGTCCACGATCTCGAGGATGTGTTGTGCTAAATGTGCCAGAAAGCATACCAGAGCAGCACCTGCCGACACGGCCACTGGGGATGGAGGCAGCTACTCGGCAGGCAAGGAACTCGAGTGACAGCAAAGGGATGACACACAAGCCCTTACATCTCTGTTTCACCTTATTTCAAACTGTGCTTTGAATGCCCAGTTCACCTTGTGGGGAGCTTCCAAACACCTGACAACAAGCCACCCACAGGATGAACATTTTTAGAAATTCTTGTTTCTTTTAGAAAGAGAAGGCACATGACCTTATTTTACATAGGCATTTTATTTTTTATATAGAATACATATGTCTGCATACGTATCTATGTGTATGTGCATGTGTATATGTATGTGCATACTTATTTCTATACAAGAGCCTTATTTCATTCAGGCCCTGGGTATTTTATTATAATGACAGCTAGCATTTACTCAGCATTTCACAGTCATTAGGACTTATGCTAATTAATACCTTTAGTAAGTTTACCCCCTTAAGTCCTCAAAATATTTTACAGCTAAGAAAACTGAGTTTCAAATCTGTAGCTCACCAGAAATCATACAATTATGCAGCGTCTAGGCAGAGATGGAAACCAGATTGGCTGACTCCAAAGGGTTACTGCCACGCCCCTCCCACCTCTGCCATGTTCCAGCCAGAGGATCCACAGAGAAGCAACTGGGCCCTCAGCACATGTCCGATCTGTTGCAGACCGGTCTGCTGTGAGGCACTCACTTGACAGAAAGCATCAGAAACACAGGAATTCTATTCCTAGAAACGTGCCCTAAAGAAATAATCCCACAAGATGGTATTGTAAAATAATTAAAGATGTTCATCACAACATAATCTCTAATGCGAAAACAAACAAATAAATAATTTAATCATATATTAATAAGATGTTATCAAAAAATTAAAATACAATATTATACCAGCACTAGGTAAATATACCCTAAAAGTATGTAGTTTTATGTACAAAATGTTCACTACAGACTTTTTTTAAAAAAGCTTCAAAACATTATTTGTCTAGGAAAATTTCATCTTCAAAGACAGATTTACATTAATTACAGCAAGAGATCACAAAGCAATCTAGAAAGATATAGAAAATAATTAGCAATAATGCCTTCTAGGTGATGAGTAGCACAGCTTGCTATGCTATTTGTATTTCTATGCATTTCCTAATTTTTAATAATATCACCTGTATATGTATTGCTTATAAAATTAAAGAAGTCATTTAAAAATGGGAAAATTGAATGGCAAATGTGATTCTGATGATGCTGTGAACTTACTGATGTTTATGCCACCAGTTAATACAACACTGTGGAATAACACACCGACTCATCCTCTGTTATAACAAGCAGATAAAAAATAATTCTCTTCCTTTTCTTGTTAAAAGCCTTATATTAATAATATTTATAAATGTTATGCTATATTCTTATTCATTATATACTTATTTCCTTTCAATTTATAGGAATAAAAATAAAATAGTCAACATATATTGCACTGTTCTAAGCACTGAATATTTACTAATTCATTTATTCCTCACTGTGCCACTCTGAGGTGGTATCATTGTTATTCCTATTTTATAGATAAGGAATGTGAGCTCACCTTTCCAATAGTACAGAGAAATAAAGTCAGCACCAAACTCAAGACAATTTGGTTCCAGAGCCTGAAATGCTAGCCACTACATTATTCAGCCTCTATTATGAAGAGTTGAAAAAATTGAGACACAGATGGCTAAGTTATGGAGTCTTGCATTAAGCACCTTAGGTCTAGAGCTGGAAACCCAGTCTCCGAATCATTGGCATCACCTCCCAAAGGTGCTTTCAGAACGAAATAAAATGTATCTGTTCTATCATTGTCAGGAAACTAGTGTCTTTGCCAGTTCGGCTGCTTAAACTTATTCAGAACACGGAGTCAAGAGGAAGCAGTTACTGCAACGTCTATGTATTCAGCCACACGGTGACAGCAGCCAGAGGCAGGAGAGAGGCAGAGAGCTTTCAACATCCCTCACTTACCCCAAATAAGCAATCTGTTCCCAACTACCCAAAGCTCCCCCTGTGGTATCATTACATCTGCCCTTCCCCGCCCACTTACACTAACACCACCCTGGTCTGAACGCGCATCACCATGGTCCACACACACAGAGCTGGCTGGGAACTCTCTCTTCCTTCAAGTCACTCCCTCTCAATCGACTCTGCTTCTTTCTTAGAGTACTTCCTTCTACAGTATCACTGACAGCCACCCAGAAGGCTGTTGGTTTCCTCAGGCGTGACTTTGCTTGGAGCACGCCCTGCCCACATGCCTGGCACAGTTCACTGTTGTGGCCTGAGCTGCAATCCAGCAGGCTGCAAGGACACCAGGGAGGTCTGTTGCTCAGCATGGGGTTGTGTGCTTGTGTGTGTGTGTGTGTGTGTGTGTGTGTGTGTGTGTATGTGTGTGTACACGTGTATATACACATTTAAGTTAGTCAACATCTTAAAAACTGGAATATGTCACTGTAGTCACAAAATGAATTTTTGGCTCTTTTGGGGAAAAACAAAAAGATGTGATAAAGTCCCATACACCTTCATAACAAAAAACGGCTGTGTGTTTTCATCTGGATCCATTGACCCTGGGACCTATTGGCTCAATGGCATCATACATCTGCCCCTTTAGGGTTGTAAACTGACATCCAAACCTAAAGAGTCTGAACATACCACTGATCTTGAACCTCTCTCTTCAGTCTTCTTCACTCTAGAATACTCCAATATTACACCTGCCTTTGCCTCACTGCACTCTTGGCCTTATTTGCTTTTGCTCTCCAAGACACAACTCAAAATGTTTTCTGAAACCCATCTCTAGGTGCTTCAGGCCTGAGCACATATATGGCCAAGATCAGTGTTTCAACATTGGCTGCACTGTAGCTGGAAGCAGTTGAGGGGCTTAACCCATGCCCAGATCTCACTACAGACCGGCGCAATCTGAATACTGGAGAGTAGATTTATGTTAATGGATTGCAAAATTTTAGAATGAAGGTCCCTTTTAAACATTAAAAGGGCATATGATTGCAGTTGCAACTTTTTTTTGAGTTGGAGTCTCACTCTGTCGCCCAGACTGGAGTGCAGTGGCCATTCCCGGCCACCTCAGCCTCGACCTGCTGGGCTCTGGCGATCCTTCCGCCTCAGCCTTCCAAGTAACTGGAACTACAGGTGCGCGCTACCATGCCTGGCTAATTTTTGATTTATTGTAGAGATGAGGTCTTGCCAAGTTGTCCAGGCGGGTCTTGAACCCTGGGGCTCAGGCAATCCACTCACCTCAGTCTCCCAAAGGTGTGGGATTACAGGCTGAGCCACCGAGCCCGGCTGTAGTTGCCGGCCTTCTATATCATTTGATGAAAGCAGTTGGTGTATTATATAAATCTCCTTTAACATATATGTTGACACATTTACAAGTTTGTGGTTTTAATTCATAGAATAAGAACTGCACATTTTGAGAAGCACACATAAAAAATGTCCACACCAAAAACAGTGCCTGAGGTGGGCAGGAATTCAAGGACCCTGTTTGGTGGTTCTGCATCTGTCTCTGAATGCAGCGACCCCAGGTTGAGGCAACCTCCTGACACCACGCCCTGGAACCTGGACATCTATGCCCAACGCTCCCCCACCGTTATTATTAAGCCCCTTATGTAGCAAGGTAGGAACCTAACTTTTCCAACTATTATTTAATATCTCTGGAAGGCAGCAAATGATATACTAAGGCTATTTGCATTTTCAATATATGCACAACGCAGTTCATAGTTGTAGATACAGTCATCGGTCACATAAGGACGCTTCAGTCAACTCTGGACTGCATGTACAATAGCAGTCCCATAAGATTATAACAATGTATTTGTATGTACCATACAAAAAAATTGTATATTTAGACACAAAAATTCTTACCATTGTGTTACAATTGCCTACAGCACTCAGTAGAGTAACATGCTGCACAGGTGTATAGCCTAGGAGCGATAGGGTGTACCATATAGCCCAGGTATGTTGTAGGTTAGACCACCTAGGTTTGCATGAGTGTACTCAACAATGCCCACACAATGACAAAATCACATAAGGTGATTTTGCATTTCTCAGAATGTATCCTATTGTTAAGTGACACATGATTGTAATTAAAAATGGTTATTGATGATGATAATGATAGCACTGAAAATTATATATCCTGTCTGCTACAAGGAACACTGTGGATTTATAAAAACTTAAGACAGGAATAAAAAAGAGATCGCAGAATACGAAATGTTTAAGATAAGCAAAACTTTCAGAGGGGAAAGAAATCTGCATAGACTGCAGTGATGACGGGGTGTCCACCTCAGGAGAAGGCCTTGAGTAATCTTAAGGATGAGCAGATGTTAGAAATGTGAGAGAAGGAAACAAAGGGAGAGGAAGGAGGAGGAGAAGTACCAGGTGGGAAGAAGAAAAGTCTGCTGTAATGCACATCATAGAATAAAACGGTAAAACAGCATGCATGGGCTGGGTGTACCTGCCAGGTAGGACGCCAGGGTGCCTGGGGTTTTTAAAATACACTTTGTCTCATTTCATCCTCGTAACCTAGGGGATAAGAACTACTACTCTCAGCCGGGCTCAGTGGCTCAGCCTGTAATCCCAAGGTTTGGGAGGCTGACGTGAGTGGATTGCCTGAACCCATGAGTTCGAGACCCACCTGGGCAACTTGGCAAGACCTCATCTCTACAATAAATCTAAAATTAGTCGGGCGTGGTAGCATGTGCCTGTAGTTCCAGCTACTTGGAAGGCTGAGGTGGAAGGATCGCTGGAACCCAGCAGGTCGAGGCTGCAGTGACCGGGAGCGGTCACTGCACTCCAGTCTGGGTGACAGAGTGAGACTCCAACTCAAAAAAAAAAAAAAAAGAACTACAACTCTCATTTTACTGGCAGCAAACAGAGCTCAGAGGCCTTCTAAATAAATTGGTATCGCACAAATATTTGGGGAGTGCCCAAATGATGTTTCAAGGTCACCAAGGAAGGGATGGGGCCAGGGTAGTTCATGTCTGTTTTGTGAGAGGAGAGGCCCAGCTGCTGGGGCAGAGGCTTCCTGTCCCAGGAAGGAAGGCCTGATTGGGACGCTGGTCAAGAAGCTCAATCATTCTATGGCCAACAGGGATCCCTTGATGACTTGTGAGAATAAGCACAAGAATAATGTGACAGAAGCAGCATCTGGGGACACAGAGAGAAGGGGGAGACCAAGAGACACGTCTGTAGAAACACTGTACTCCAGTCTGGGTGACAGAGTTAGACTCCAACTCAAAAAAACCCCACAAAAAACAAAAAACAAAAAAACAGTGCAAGCTCCACACAGGCCAATGGTCTGAATTAAAGGTGTGCTGGGGTACGGAAGGGTGCACTGACAGAGAGACAAAATGGAGGGCCGAAAGTCTAGGGAGTCGTAGCAAGAGCTTCACCACAGCTTTGGGAGTCTCTGTCTGAGTCTAGCAAGAGGCTCACAACTGCCAGAGCAACTGTTTTGGAAGATGGTGACCAGTTGACTTCCAATGGATGGGGTCTGAGAAGACAGAGACAACTCCCAGGGGAGGTAAGTATGGGCAGGAGGAAACGAGTGGCTGGAGAGAGACTGAAAAACATTTGCTCTCAGAACACCTGAGTTCCCACCTTCAGAACCACACTCCAGCCACTTAAAGTCCTGGACGAGGTGCTGTTACGTGGAGTATGCCAGGCAACGGATCCACAGGTGGGGCGAGCACTGGGATAGGGGAATCTCAAACTGCCCCTGGACTCAAGCTGGCCTGAGCGTGGCTCCTGCCTGGTCTCAGGTTGGCAAGCCAATCTCATCTCTGTAATGACTAGCCATCACATCCAGGGCATGATGTTGACAGTATCTCTCAGGCCACGTGTGGACACAGCAGAAAAGAACATCCCTTGGTAAAAAAAAAATCCTTACACCACCTGTGTGTCCAGGATGTGCCATCCTGTTCTGCATTGCTTCAGATCAAATTCATTTTTCTGGACCTCAGTTTCCATATCAGTGAGATCAGGGCAGGACCCCTAAGTCTCTTTCTGCTCTAATATTCCAAATCATAAAGGAAGTCTTAAAACTAACATCATCACGTTAAGGTAAATTATAGTTAGTATTAGGATGCTACTATCAAAAAAATAACAACACAGAAAATAACTATTGTTGGTAAGAATGTGGAAAGACTAGAGTCCCTGCACTGTTTGGGGGGAATATAAGATGGTACCCCTGCTATGAATTCAGCATGAAAATTCTTTTAAAAAGTTAAAAATAGCATCACCATATGATCCAGCAACTCCACTTCTATGTATATACCCCAAAGAATTGAAATCAGGGGCTTGAAAATATATCTGTGCCCATGTTCATAAGCAGCATTGTTCACAATAGCCAAAATGTGGAAGGGACCCAAGTGTCCATCAGTGGATGAACAGAAAAGCAATATGTAGAAAGTACACAATATGGAATATTACCCAGCCTTAAAAAGGAAGGTGATTCTGGCATACACTGCCACATGAATGAACCTTAAGGACACTATGTTGCATGAAATCAGCCAGTCCAAATATCGTACAATTTCCACTCGCAGAGGTAGAAGGAGTAGCCAACTTCTAGAGACAAGACAGATGGGTGGTCACCAGGGGCTGGGGGAGAAAGGAATGGTGAGCTGCTATCCTGTGGGGATAGAGTTTCAGTTCTGAAAGATGACAAGAGTTCTGAAGATGGATTGAACAGCAGTGTGCATATACATAACACTATTGAACGGTGTGCTTAAAAAAATGATTGACATGGCATATTTTATGAATATTTTACCAGCATTTTAGAAATTGTGGCTAGGGTTAACTTTTCAACTTAAAATGTTATCTGCTTCTATGTCTGTGTCAATTGTATCAGGACACTCTGGTCCCTTCCTCATTGGTCTCCTCCTCAGGGACTCTTCACTTCTACTTCTTGAGACCCCCACACCTACAAGTAGCTTCTTTTTTTTTTCCTTTCAATTTTTTTTTAATTTTAAAGATGTGGGGTACAATTCAGGGTTAGGTATACAATTGTTCATTAAGCAGGTACCCTTGTGGATGAGGTGTGCCCCGCCCCCTTCCCCAGGCAGATTCCCACGACTGCCAATCCTGCTTCCCCGCTCCCCTCCTGGCAGTTTCAGGCTGCTGTCTATCCTTTTCTTACAAGTAGCTTCTTTGCTGGGCAGGCTGCAGGGTAAGGCTGGGGAAGCCGAGCCTGAGGAAATGGGAGGTAGAAATGCAGCTAAACTGCCCATTACGGGAAAGCGGGGTGGGGGGTGAGGCAGGCCCCTGAGAGAGGGAGCCCTTCCAGAGTGAGTAGGGGGCGAATGGTGGACGGACTCATCAAGGGAAGCATGGCTGTGAGTAGAGAGTGATGAAGTATCTTCCAGCTCCAGCTCCCCTTTGAGTACTCCCCATCAGAGGTCTCCACCAACACATGGGGATTGTTTGTGTTTTGGAGGAGCTGTGTCTGCAAGGGAGTAGAGGCTGCCATCACAGGCTTAGACCAGGCACGGTCCTCACTCCTGTCTCCTGCCTGCAGCATGGCTCCTCTGAATGTCAGCACCATCCTCCATGTAATAGGTCATAGCACAGACAGAAACCACCTGGCTTTCTCTTTCCGAGGGTGGCTCAGTCTGGGGATTCCAAGCATCTTCATTCAGTCATGAAAAGTCATTAGTGTTGCCAAGCAGATGAGAGCTTTCTGGAAGACCTGAGCAGGTGTCACACAGCTGAGTCTCAAGAGCATGTGCATGGTTTTACAAGAGTAGGGTTTCTGCACAAGCCTAAGGAAGCCATGGGAGCCAGGACCTCACCCGGCTACTGCTGGGCACGTGCAGGACGGGTGCTCCCAGCTGCTGGCATGTGGCTTTCCTCTCACCCCCTCCAGCAGGAAGCAGGGCAGGTCCTCGGGGCTCGGCAGGGAATGAATCACCATGCACATAACTCAAACTTCCTCTGCCCCTCCAGGTGGAAAAAGCTGGGTGTGCCCTGGCAGAAGCTATTTATAAAACAAAAATACATGTAAAAACATTTCTAGCTATTCAAAGGTCATCAATCATAGTGCCTAACAGTTTTTAGCTCAAAACCACCACACATTTACTAAGTTTCAGGGTAATGCTTGCTGATTCCCACATCAGCTGGGAAGCTCCCAGCTGGGTTTTTTTTTTTTTTGAGTTGGAGTCTCACTCTGTCGCCCAGACTGGAGTGCAGGGGCCGCTTCCGGCCACCGCAGCCTCGACCTGCTGGGCTCCGGCGATCCTTCCACCTCAGCCTTCCGAGTGGCCAGAATTACAGGCATGCGCTGTCACGCCCGGCTGATTTTCTGATTTATTGTAGAGATGAGGTCTCGCTGCCCAGGCGGGTCTCGAACCTGCGGTCTCAGGCAATCCACTCACTTCAGCCTCCCAAAGGCGCGGGATTACAGGCTGAGCCACCGAGCCCGGCTCAAGCTGGGTTTTTAATTCTGGGAGCTCTTCATCGTGCTCCAGAATGCTCAAAATCTGCTCTCTGAAAGTCAGAGGATCTGGATAACATAGACTGCATGGCTCAGTGAACGCAAATCTTGGGCTTGGGGTTCAGGTGGCTGAATTAAAATCTAAATCCACCGGCGATAAACAGCACCCAGCCAGGCTATACAGGCCTGGGACAGACAGAGCCTGCAGACTGAAGGGGAAATTCGCATATCTCTGTGCTTTTCCAGCCCCAAGTCCCAAAGCACTCTGCTTTAAATTTATCCTGTCTCTCCAATCAGAACCTTCATCTGTGAACACTAAGGTGTAACATCTAACCGTCCAAGAACAATGGACACCAAAGCTCATGGTTATGCTGAGGCCAGCTCACCTGAATGACTGGCCTTTGTGGTTATACCCATTTGCCATGTTGGCCGCTAATCTGGCTGGCTTCTGGTGAACTGAATCGGTTTCAAGGGAGTTTCAGAGAGAAAGTGGCACAACCAACTCTCCCGGTTACTGATCCTGCCACAAAGCAAGTGCTGGCTCCATGGGTCTGTTTATGTTGCAGGCAGAAGGGAGTGACCACTCTCTCCCCATGAGATTCTTCAGCAGCAGGATGTTGGCTTCATCCTGGAAGGGAGTCTGCAAGATGCCCAGAAGCTGTCTCTGGTTTTTGTTTGACTATTTATTACCAACCACGGCTCTAGAGCTCAATTCCAGGAGAACAGGAACCATGACTTTCTGGTTTATTACCAATGAGTAAAGCGCCAAGCCAAGAGGAGAAGAGTGAGTGGATGAGCGAAGCTGCTGGGACCCAGCTGCCTTGTCAGTGCCTGACTTTCTAAGCAACAAAAGGATGAAAAGACATCCTGAAACCCCAAAACCCAGAAGATAAATGAGCATTACTGAAGGAGATGGGACTGGCTGCCAAAGAGCGCTATGAGGCACAGTCATGACCCCTTCTTCCCATGTCTCTAAGGCCAGTGTTAATCTGACTTTCTTCAGTTCTCATTTTCTAAACACCAATGAGCCAGTCACCATGCCGTATTGTGTATGCTCCGTCCTCACAATGATTTCATGACAAGTTGACTCTCTCCATTTTACAGACAGGATGGCTGAGGATCCAACAGGCTAAGTCACTTTTTTATGATCACACAGCTGGAAAGACTGGAATTTCAGCCAAGGTCTTTCTGAGCCTAGGACGTCACCTTAGCCATCACACAATGTTGCCTCCACCTTGAGTGCTTTTTGAAACAAAAGCCCCCGGGGCACCTGGCAGACAGTGGTTGCAATGTTCAGACTTCTTGCCACACACTAGAATGTTGATCAGAGAGGTCAGGTCAGGGAGCACCCTCTGGTGAAGGCTACTAGTACACAATTGTAGGGACACACCCTCTGCTCTCGTGGGGTCTGGACAAGCCTGGTGTGTAAACCGAGTTGGGCCCCAAGAACTTCATTCAGCACTCAAGGTTCTGTGTGGCTGAGATGGAATCATGGGGACTGTGTTCAGTTGCCTCGTGGAACAAAGGAAGAGGTGAGAGTGAAAGCACAGGGAGACGGAAGAACACATCGACATCAGGGAGATGACTGGGCAGGGCAGGTTCCGGGTTTGTATGGGGGGTCTTGAATGCCTTTAGGGTCAGGGACTCCTTTGAGCATCTGATGAAGGCTGTGGACTTTCTTCCTAGGCAAGATGCACCAAGGTTCCCTCATGTACATGATTTCTGCAAACCACTTGAGCCCCAGGGACCCCAAGTTAAGAGTTCTTGTCAATAACTTCTCTTGGGGAGCTCACACCTCCCAAGCTTAGGGCAATGTTCCTTCCAAGACAAGAATTCCTTTCCGTAGAGGAGAAGATAAATCAGGAAAGTCCTGGCAAAAGCTTTCCTTACTGTCTTTGCCCTTATAAACAAAACTTAACACCAGAGAAAGTCAACGAAAGATCCAGAGAAGTAAGGGCTAAAATATGCATCTATGAAAGAGTCAAACTAAGAGGCCATATTCACACGGCAGCCTACAAGAGAACTGTAGCAGACAAACAATAAACACTACATTGGTCCAACAAACCAGGAGAAATGGTTTTACTCATGAAAACACCACCCAAACGCACTGTCTTTTGCAAATCTTCCCCAGGACACACTATTATGACTGCAAACCACCTACTGGGTTTGCAGTCATAATAGTGCTCTGGAGTCAGAAGGACGTAAGGTCTAATCCAGTTAAGATACCGCCACACTGCACATGCTCCAGCTCATAGCTTTATTTGGGCAAGCTACTATAATCTGTTAGCCTCAGTTTCCCCAAGAGCTGAACAGAGAGAGAGCTCAGCATTTATCAGATAGGGTTTACTAAGGATCAAATGAGATGACTCCTGCAAAGGCTCCAGCATGGTACTGGGACACAGGCAGAACTCAATGACTGGGGACTAATGACAATGATTTTTACTATTACTAGCATGTTTACTCTTTGGGATTAAGACATCAAAAAGCAAACATCCCACCTCCCTAGGGGTAGAGCAGAAGCTAGCCCCTCAAGATGCCCAATAAAAGCTCATTTATGCAGAAAATGTACTCAAAACTACTCAAGAAACCCTTCTCCCAGTAGAATGTCACAGCGTTGACCTGGGGGTAGGGGAAACTTTCAGTAATTCAACGTAGAGAGATTAGCTTTCTAGATAGGATTCTCTAAGACATAATAACAAAAGATATCCATAACACTCACCAAACTAAACTCTGGGGCCTGGATATATGGGAATGCTGGTATCTCACAACACATCAGGTAAATATTCAAAGAGGAACATTTGAGAGCCGAGTCCCACAGATATTACTCAACTCCTAGTAAGTTAAGAAAGAACCTGTCGGAGTGGATCACTTAACTATCAGCAAATATTCCGGGCTTAAGCTGAGCAGAGCAGCCCTGCTCCAAGTATCAGATAAAAACAAGAGTTACTGCATTGTTGAACATTACAGGAAAAGGATATCTCCTTCCAAAAAAAAAAAAAAATTAAAAAAACAGGTGCTGATAGTTTACTGAGGTTTGAACATTCTTAACGAATGAAATGGAATAGATCAGAGGAGAACACTTACTGATTCCCAAACCACCGGGCAATGTTTGCATACATCACAAGCTGTCCCCTGCCCTCGCCCGGAGTGGGCTTGCTTGGTCCCCTGTAAGGAGAGCAAGGGGGCTTTCGCCCACACGGCCAACGTCGTCCCAGGAACGCAAGGACAGAAATTGCTCCTTGGACTCCCCTGGATGAGCAGCTGAGAGGCAAAGCAGTTCCCTGAGAACAAGCAGAGGCATCTGATCCAACCCAGCTAGTGACTTATTCATAAAGGTGCCACCCAATGCAGCTCTTCCCCAGCGAGCCCACAGCACAGGCGCCTGTACTCGCAGAAAAGGAAATCTCAAGCCGTTTTGCAGAAAGACAGCGAGTGAATTGTCTTGGTTCACTTGTACAAGTTCACAAACCCTCTAAACCTGGAAAATGAGAACGAGAACGTGAGAGCTATGTGGGAGGAAGGGCAGAGTTTGTCTTCAGTAAGGCCTGGCAGCAAACTCCCTTCTTTATCCAAGGTGCACTCACTTACCACCCTCTTGGGGCTTTCCAGGGTGGGCAGCACAGGTGTCCCCTTGGGCAGAAAGCCTAATTATTCCTGGGCTACAAGACAGCTCTTCATCTTCGCTAACCAACATTGCATAAAAAGGCTGCACTTGTTGAATCCATATAAAGCCATGATTCTTGCCACCTCCCAGGCATGAATTAGCACCTTCTCTTCCTGAATAGTAGATTTTTCTTTTCACCCAAAAAACCATGCAACTGGAAGTCTCTACGTGGCCATGTGGTTTTTTAGGCCTGAGAGTAATATTTGGCCTCTGTCACATAGCACTGTCCCACGACTACAGATGATGTGGTCAAGCTGAATGGGCATTGCAGACAGACTTGCCCACGAGCCCAACATGCTCTCACCTTTCCAAGAAAGGGCTGGAGGGTCCTGACAAGGAAGAGCAGGTTTTGGGATGGAGGGATCTGGCCACTTTCCTCCCCCGCCAACTGCCCTCACCTTTGGCCCCTGCTGTCTCCTCTGTGTGGGCTATGGTGTCACCTGAATTTAACTGCATCCCTGGCTGGCAGCCCCCAGAGTTCTGGTGGGCCTCCTTTTCCCACTGGGGAGGCACGGCCAGGCTAGTACAGCCTTGAGGAAGCAAGGAGTGGGCCCCTAGCCATCCTTCATAAGAAATATGCCTCCTCCAAGATGGCTGCCCCCAAACCATGCTACCATCTCATTTCAACAAGCTCAGGAGACTGCATAAGTCAGCTGCTTCCTAGGACCTAACAAGACCCAACGAAAGGCTCTTCTATGCAAACTGTCTCTTCTGCTTCTTCATTTCAGCCAATGGCTTCGTTATCTGCCAAGCTTTCTACCTCGTTGTCATTTTCTCTTCTTCTTCCTTCTCCTGCGTCCAAAGACTGCCAAGTTGATTCCAACTCTGCCAAGGCTCAAACCCATTTCCCACTTTCCATCGTTCTTGCTCCACTGTTGCTCAGGCAGTTATCTTCTGCCTCCCAGACTCCATGCACTCTTAAGGAATCTCCTCCATCACATGCCTCACCCTCTCTTGAGGCCCATCTCCAGGCTGAGGAGGAACACCACTCAAGCACACCTCCATCCAACCGTTCTCCCCAATACAAACACCTTAGTGATCCCCAGTGCCCCCTGGGCTACACTCAAACTTCTCTGCTTCAGATCCCAAGACTGTCTCCACCACGTCTCCACTCATGTACCACTCATGCTGTGGTACTTGAACCTGGGTGTTTCTGCACCCAGGGTGGCTCCCCTGATATTCTGCCTCTATTGGTCAATCTCTCACCAGCCTTCAATGAAGACTGAATGAAGCCTTCAGTGAAGGCTCCTGAGCTTGTGGAAATGAGACGCAGCATGGTGTGGGTGCAGTCTCCATGACGTAAGGAATTTGGAGGAGGCACATTTCTTATGAGGGGCCCACTCCTTGCTTCCTCAAGGCTGTATTGGCTTGGCCATGCCTCCTCAGTGGGAAAATGATGGCACGAAGTCACAAAATAGCAAGCCACCCACACTCAACTTGACTGTAAGGTGTTCCATAGTGGGTGCGAGTCAAAGGGGTAACTCAGGACACAGGACCCTGCAGAAGTGACCAGGTTCAAATTTCAGCACCACCATGGACCAGCGAGTGATCTGATGCAATGCATTTAATTTCTTCTGGGCTTCAACTCCTCACCTGCATCATAAGGATGATAACCGCACCTTCTCCATAGGCGAAGGTAAAGATTAAGTCATTTCATTCTTGTAAAACGTA
Organism: Cephalopachus bancanus; assembly: GCA_027257055.1. Classification (NCBI taxonomy): domain Eukaryota; kingdom Metazoa; phylum Chordata; class Mammalia; order Primates; family Tarsiidae; genus Cephalopachus; species Cephalopachus bancanus. The sequence continues at coordinate 2,312,216 of JAPVLO010000178.1, read as the reverse complement.
TGCCACAAGCGCTGGGGATCTAGGTCTTCAGTTAGTGTAACTACCGTAACCCAGTGTGGAATTGGACCACTCCATTCTATCACATTTGCTGAGGCCTCAGCAGAGAAGAGGCTCCTGTCCTCTAGACAGTGGAAACACCTTTGGAGGCACTAAGGCAGATGAAACCTAGTGTGCGTCCCACCCTCACCCCCAGCTGGCAGGCCAGAGAGAAGACGAGAGATCAGCAAGGAGATGAAACATCTCCATGCCAGCACATGTGTCTAGTAAGGACATTACAGTGGCCTCCTCCCCTCAGCTGGTGCCTTTCCACCCTCCCCCACACCAGGTGGGGGCCCCTGGAGAACTTCACGTAAAGTTGGGGGAGGAATGGAGATGTGGAGCTGCAGCCCTGCAGCCCTGGAGCTGCCTGGGAACACCTGAGGGGCCTCTGGGTTGGGGACATGCAGGAGCTAGAACCAATACCTGTTTCCTGTATCAGGAGTGCTGAAGGGTGGCTGGCCAGGGCTGCCCACATCAGCAGGTGACCCAGAGATCAGAGTGACACCTGGAGACAGAGGTCAGTGAATGCTGCAAGGCTCAGGTGCCTGAGGGCCCTTGGCAGGAGCCAGAAAGACAGGGCTGTGGGGGAAGGAGTGTGCAGATCTGGAGAGCAGGAGTGAGGGCTGGCCCCACACACCCATTGGTCAACTCCACAAAAGCGATTCTGCAGGGGGTGTCTGCAGCACCAGAAGGCACACTGACCAGCAGCAAAGGACAGCCCTTGACCCTCGTCCCTATTCAGGCCACGGAAGGGGACCTAAAAGCATGGCTGGACAGTGGCTTTTCAGCCCAGGCTGTCGTGGTCAGGTCAGGCCTTCGAGGGGCAGCCGCACAGGAAGTAGCTGGACATGGGCTTGAAGTTGTGACTTAGACCAGGCTGAACTTCTTAATATGTGAGAAATGTGACTGTCCTGGCACACGACACACTGAAGACTATGGGGCCTGCCGAGACATCTTTCAGGGTGAGAGAGATGGTAGAGACACAGTTCTCGTATGTGGAGTTCAGCTCATTCCATTAATAGGCTGCAAATTGTCACTTTATTAGTCAATTGGAAGCATCCCCCCCAGCCCTCCAAAAAAAGAAAGGAAGAAGAGAACAGTAAAAAAATAAAAGTACAGAACTTCCACATAAGCTCGAGTTTCTTCCTTCTCTGGAAGATCACGCGGGGAGGGCAGGCTGGGAGATCCCCAGGACGCATCTGGCTGGACCCAGGGGGATTAGAAGTAGTCTCATTGAGGCCCAGGAAGCAGAGCCATGGAAGAGCCTAGTCCCTCTGCCCACTGGATCCCTCAATGAGATTTGGGCAGCATGGGGTGTTCTTCTCTCCTTAAGAAATAACAACCAGGTATTTTTATTACTTTCTCCCAAACATTTATATAGTGTCTTCCTGGGCTGTTCAGCCATTGACAGTCATGTGCCATGTAAATACCAGAGACACTGTGTGTGGTTCACTGATCAAGGTATTGATGGATAATTATGAAATAACCAGAAGCAATTACATAGCATTAAAAAAAAAAAAACACATAACCATGGAAAACACATAGCCCACAGAGCTATAAGAGAAAATAAACACAAGCAGAAACTAAGTTCTTGAATATGCCAGAATGAAATTTTGCAAAATTAAAAGGAAATTCTTTGCTAGTTCCAATCATGTTTAGGGGTATAGCAAACATCTAATTATTTATAATGACAGAAAATGCTTTCGTTTTACATGAGCATCCGAGGAAATGGGCTGGCACAGTGGAATTAGCACTGATTTCAGTACCAATACCTAAGGCAAAACCTAGTTTTCTTCTGAGTTCATGAGAAGGCAAGGGGCAAGAAAAGTCAACAAAACTGAAATGCCAAATCTAGCAGGCAAGAAAATACTAAGGAGAGTGATTTGCTTTCAACAAGCCACACATAATTTTTTTTTCCTTCAGTGGGAAAACAAGGAGCAGAGCTATATTAAGTTTTTTCTAGCAAAGTGGGGAAAAAAAGAACCTAACCAAGTGGGAATCCTGAGACAAAAACCGCAGAGCGAGAAGCCAGATAGGATGCCACAAACTCTGAAATGCACCGCAGCTGCCTGCTGATAAGCCTGTTCTATTTCTATTTACTTTTGTAAATAACTGAAAAGCAGTGAAATCTGACTAGCCAGGTTTCTACACAGTGAGTAACTGATTGGAGCACAACGGAGCTCTGAGAACTTCTCAGAAAATAAACCCAACTCCCTTCGCTTGGGGCCATGAACTCGCATGGCATCATGGTTCTGAGGCTCGACCATGCACACGATGCCCTGCTGCAAGATGTCTGACGGAGAGCTTCTGATTTCTGGGCCTGCGTTTGCACGACTTCATTATAATACCGATGACAAACTTGTGCATATTTGCTATAAGAACAACTAGATTGTGTTATGCGCTACCTCAAATTTGATCCCCTAACAAGCTTATTTCTGCCTCTGTTAACAAATAGAAGCTTCACTGCCGGGCTCGGTGGCTCAGCCTGTAATCCCGCGCCTTTGGGAGGCTGAGGTGAGTGGACTGTCTGAGCCCGCGGGTTCGAGACCCTCCTGGGCAGCGAGACCTCATCTCTACAATAAATCAAAAAATCAGCCGGGCCTGGTAGCGCAGGCCTGTAATTCCAGCTACTTGGAAGGCTGAGGCGGAAGGATCACCGGAGCCCAGCAGGTCGAGGCTGCGGTGGCCGGGAGCGGCCACTGCACTCCAGTCTCGGTGACAGTGAGACTCCAACTCAAAAAAAAAAAAAAAAAGAAGAAGCTTCACCGCCTAGATGGTAATGGTGCTTTATTTAGAATGTCACTGTTCTATAATCAAAGATATCTTCAGCAAAAATAGCAGGGAGGAGGGAGACCTGGAAATGTGTGGAAACAGCAGCCTGGCACTAGCCTGCTTCGATATGGATGTCTCTGGGTTAAGAGCAAGCATTGGGTGCCTTTTAATGCTCAGCTGAAAATATGACACTTGATAGCCTCATCATGAACTGTTTCTCAAAATAGAGCCTGGGCCTCCCAAAGGATCCCTGGATTGGTGAAACCCGAGCCGAGTGGCCAACGGGCACTGCTGGAGCAGCTGCATGGCCTCCCCTGGGCTCTGCCTGTCTACCTTCAGACCTGCCACCACCACTCACGGGCACAGCACTGCCCAGCAAAGCCAGGCTGGGGCATCAGGCTAGCCCATGTCCCAGACAACACCCACTTCGATAGTCCTAAGTAAAGGGACACTGGAAAACAGGCTGGGTCAGACCAAGGCATGCTGTGGCTCACATCACTTGGATTTAGTGATCAATCACGGGCCCTGGACGTGGGACCTATGAGAAGTGGGCCCTCTGGGCCTTAGCTACCTCTGAACAAATGAGAGGGAGATGAGAGGGGGAGAGGGGGAGGAGGAGAGGAAGAGAGGAAGGGGGTGGGGAGGATGAGGGGAGGGAGGGAGAGGGAGGGAAGAGGGAGACAGGGAGGGGGAGAGAGAGCAGGGAGAAAGAAAAAGAGAGACAGGCAGAAACAGAGGAAGAAAGAGAAGTGAGAAAAAGGAGAAAGAGAAGAAAGGTGGGGGGAGACTTTCTCTCCTGAGGCTCTTCCACTCTAAAACTTTGTCTCCTTCCCAGCCTGTCTCTAGTAGTCCCGAGGGACAATCTACAGATCTCAAAAAGTTCTTGATTATTCTTCTGGATCTTTCCACCCACAGCATGGCATCTTTCTCCTCCATTGACCTGCATTTCCAATCCCCACCATTCTCTTAAGTCCAACTGGCTTACAACCCACAAAGGAACACACCATTTTTTCATGTGTCCTGACACTGTGTGTCTCCAAGTTAATTCCTCTGAGTTTCACAAGAGGGCCTCCAGATCTGGCAGGCCAGCGGTTCCTTGCCACAACCCTGCTGTTCATGATCTGACTAAGGGAATCCAGGTGCGGGAGCCGCCACTCTGGGGCAAGCGGCAGGGCAAGATCTAAGGAAAGCCTTGCCCGTTATTGCTAAGTCATCCAGCCACCTTGCCCTCCCTTCCTGCCTCCACGGACCTCCGTCCCGTGGACTCCCTCTCACCCTCACCCACCTCACGCAATCAGATCCAGAAACTGTGATGGGTGATTTTGCTGCAGAACTTTTATTGCAAGTCTGTGATGTCTAGGAAGGGACTACATCACCTCGACCTAAAGCCCAGCAGAGCCTTGGGCATCCTTGATCCTGAGAAGCCTTTTCTTTGCCCATCCCCCCAAACTTCTCACTGGCTGTGTCGAGCCACCTAAGCACAGGGGCAGATCCTGGTTTAGAGAGAGCCCAAGTGTATACAGCCCGTGGGCCCTCTGTAAGAGAAAGAACACAAAAGCACAACACAACTCGAGAAGTCAGGCTGTGAGCTTGGCCCCAGTGCGAACTTTTTAGCCTCTACAAAGGTGCACCCCATCTTGCCCACTCAGCTGTCTCCACCTCCTCTCCTGTACTATTCCTGCCACCCACAGCCTCCACCAGGCCCCATCCAGTCTCACACCTCATACTTCACCTTCTTCTTCCTGCAAAGGCACAGCACTCCAGTTTGGTTGAACACAAGAGCCATTTAGTGTTTATGCATCTCTCTCAAACACACACACACACACACACACACACACACACACACACACACACACAGCAGAAACTCCAACATGCCTTTTAAAAGCAACTACATTATGTTCTCAAGTAAATTCCTCCCCTCTTATGTAATCAGGGGCCTAGTCTCACTTAATTTGTCTTTCAGAGGGAAGGAAAGTAACACTTACTGAGACTCCAACATATCAACGTGCCAGTACCCACCCACTTACGGATGAGGAAACGGAGGCACAGAGCCTTCAAATATGTGGTGGGCAGATCTAAAAGCTATGGAACCCCAGTTCCTGTTGCAAATATCTTAAAACATAATGGGGGACTCAGAGGTGGAGAAATTATAGTGCACCGGGTGCAAGGCGGAGATATGAGAAATCTCATGAGACACACAAAAGAAAAGATGATTCCTCCAGTGAGGGTACGGCAACACCTCAAAGAGAGGCCTAGAAGACTGACTGGAGCCAGGAGATCACAGAGGAGAAGAGGGGCCACCTCCAGGGAGCAGACAGGGCTGGGGGCTCAGCAGGAGGGGGGCGTCCCTTCCCTCTTGGTAGATGCCATTCTGAAGGAACTGAAGGATTTGTCCCCTTCTGAATGACCGACTCATGCCTGGCAACTGGCACTTGGGTTGAAGTCCTGGGTCTGCTGCTTACCAGCTGTCCCTGCAGCTCAGGTTCCTTACCTGTAAGAGGGAACCAAAACACCACTTCCCAGGTGCAGCACATGGCCGACGAGGCATCTGGCACACGGATGTACTCACACGAGGCCTGTCAGGAGTAAACCTGTCTGTCTTCAGAAGCAGCAGGCGGCTTCTGAACCCCGTCTCTCCTGTGTCCACCCTCCCATCACACACCCTCTCTAGCACAGACTCTGCATGAGGGTCTGGTCTCTTGGAGCTGAGTTTGCCGGAACCATGCTGGGAACCACCTAACCTGTTGGTCCTGGGTCCTCTGTTCCAGTCTGCACTCAAGCTGGTTCAAGCAACGCCCAGGGAATGTTCTCTTCCCTGCAGTTTCTCTCTGACAACCAACCCCCATTCCTTGTTGTTTGTTTCTTTCAAATCAAAACAAAAATGATGAAGCACAAAGCTCAACTCAGTGCCTGGTCCATAAAGTCCTTCAATGCCAACAGGCTCAATATTGCTCTCCTCCTGCCAGACTACAGAGCTGCCATTGGTCCCCTGGCAACCCCGTTCATCTTGACTTAGCACTCAGCAAAGTAACTTACTTTTTAACAACTCTCAAAATTAAAATTTAAGTTCTTTCAGCTTAAATCTAACCTGTTAAAAACAAAGACTATAAGTGGAGCAGTATATAGCTCCATATCCTCATACAAATTTGTCCACAGACAGTATTTTTGCTTTCTATGTTCAACAGAAAGTTACACCAGGACTTCACATAAATCACATTAAAATGGCAATAATATTGAAAAATAAGTTCAACTAAGATATAACAGCTGAATTGACTGTTAGGCTTTGCTGATCTCAATTCACATAAACTGAATTGACATCAGTCATGTCCGTTGACCCATGTTTATAAAAATTTCCAAAATAGAAAAGCTCGCAGTACAAATTATGCCACATGTCCACACAGTTTTGTAACTGGCTTTTGAAATCTTGATGTAATGTTGACTAAGAAATACAGAATTATTATCATAGTTTTTCCATTCGAGGGTGCCTTGGGCCACATGATCGACACTCATTAAAAAAGGAAAACAAAACCCTCTCGAGATGATGTGGTCCGATTCCAAGAGTGCCTCTTTCAGAAACATGAACACATTAGTAACAAAAACAAAGGTACATCAGAACAGAGTAATACCACAGAGCAATATTTACATGGTGTTTTACCGGGTGACTAGGTCCTCAGAAGGCATGGCAGGATTTTCATTCTTGAAGTTTGGGGCTCATCTCTGAAAGCTGGGAGCTGTCTGCTGACTCCTGGAAATTGGCCCAGGAGGCAGAGGCTGATGTCACAGGTGGCTTTGTTGACATCCTCACAGCCTGCCAGGGCTACACGCTCTGTGGCATGCCCCTTACATACCAAAGGAGAGTGAGGGAGGAAGAAGAAAACCACCTAAGTCCGACCTGACTGATGTGGCTGGGGCCATCCCCCATGCTGACAGCCAACAGTGACCAGTGAGGGACATGGTACCCGGCAGTTTCGAGGGTCTCCCCTTGAGGGTCCTCAATTGGTTTGGTTTCACTGTGCCTCCAGGTCCTCAATTGGTTTGGTTTCACTGTGGTAGATTTGCCCAGCTACTATTTATATATCTTAAAATAATAAGGAAGCTGTGTGACTTTCACGACTGGGTGCCTTAGGGGACAGAGTACTGTTCCTTACAGGAAGGATCTCCGGGCCACTCTGGGGTCCTTTCCCACTAGTGCTCTGCATAGGCTGGGTCCCATGAAGAGCAGACCTGTCCTTGCCTGGGCTTTCTGTCTGCAGCCTTCAGCAAATGACAGCAAGGAGGCAGTTCTTAATTTCCCTGTTAAAGTTCCATTTTAGGGTCTGAAAGCAGTATGCCAGGGCAGACCAGCTGACCCTACGCCGAAGTAATTACTTGCCCATCAGCTCTGACAAAAATACCTCCATCCAATTCAGCATTCCAGGAGCCTTTCTTGTCCTTGAAAAAATAAGTTTCCTTGTCTTTTAATCTTCATGAGAGCATGATATGAGCAGATGCTAGAGCCTGGCAGGCAGGCACAGCCTCTGTGGCCCTGGAGTATCGCTGGGTTAGAGAGAAGAATGGGTGTGGCCCCCACCCCTGCCCAGTCATGTTCACACAGCACGTCTTCACAAAATGGCCATGGTCTATCTTTTCTTAAGTTAAAGCAAAGGAAAAAGATGCCGATTTGGAATATGCACCAGCCACAGTCTCTTTTGTCTTCTACTCTAGGCTTCTGTTCAGGGCATATCCAGCAGTCTCCCTGGCCCCTGTCACAAGGCTCTAGGCCAGTGCTACCCTTGATCACCATCGCCCCAATACAGGCTCTCTCCTCTGCAGAGAAGTCTCACTCTTATTTCCCTGGCAACTCTGCCTTAGTCCTAAAGACACGGTTCAAGAAATCCTTCTTCCCAGGAAGCCCAGGTGAAGGGGACTCCCCTCCACTCTGGTACCCTAGCCCTGGCGCCCTAACACCAGCTTACAGGGCTCTCAAGAGAACCGTTAAATCTTCTGGAATGTTAGCAACACAGTCATCAAAATTAACTTACAAGTAAGTAAAATATATTAAAAGCAAAGATAATAAATGCTTGGCACATATCACTTCCTAGTGATTTCACTGTCACGGTGGCCTTGGGGCTGGTTATATCCATTGCATCTGTCCAGTAGAAACACAGCACAATGCGGACTGCCGTGCTATCTCCCACCCCTGCCTGCATCCAGTCTCACTTTAGTAGCCGGTACCAGTCATGGTATCTCACCATGGAAATGAGCAAAGTGCTACACATTAGGGCATACTTTATTGTTTTATTGACTGTCTAGATTGGGGTTCAGCAAATATTTTCCATAAACGCCTAACAGTAACTCTTGTAGGCTTTGCGGGCCATGCAGCCTCGGTCACAACACTCAACTTAGCCACCGTGGTACGAAAGTGAACTTGGCCGTGTTTCAACACAATTTCATCTATGAACACCGAACTTTGGACCTCATATGATTTTCATGTTATAGATGGTATTCTCTTTTTTATTTGTACAAATACCTTCATTCTTAGGTTGAGTCATTCTCAGGTTGCTGGCTGTGCCAAAACACTGTCTGGCCCATGACTGAAGACTGAAGACAGTGAGGAGGAAGTCTTGATCATGAAAATCAAACTGGGAGCAGCCACGTCTCGTCTGCAGCCATAGCACATCGGATCACATAAAAGTTTAAGAAAACACTCTCCTAGTGTTCATACATGTTATGCAGTTCAGCAAAGACATCTCTCATGTCACTAAGGAAAAGATGACATTCCAACATGTGCTGTTTCACTTTTTCTCTGTGTTGCAAATTAAAATATCCATCCACATTCATGTCAGAAATGCACTTGTTCATCAACGCAACCATGTGGTGGCTATGGATCTAAGAGTGCAGTTCAAATTAACAAAAGCATCTATGATCGCCAATTAGCTTTATGGAACTTACATTAACGAGGACTGGATATTTTATTACGGTTTTAAATGATGTACTCACATTCTGTATGTAAATAAAATTTACAATAAAACAACCATGTTTTCAGGGAGCTGGTTGTCAGACATTTACCCACCCCAGGGGTTATGATGGTTACCCGTGAGAAGTGGGTCTTGCTGCTGATCTCTTTCAGGCAGTGAGCTCTTTGAAGGCAGGTCTGTGACTGAACTAGCCTTTTACTCCCCCCCAGAAAGTACCTGGTAACCCCTCGCTGGTGTTAATGTTGACTAAATAAATGAGGAAACAAAGAGCAGAGCACCTCGGTCTTCCACCATCTCTTATCTCTTAGGGATTATTGCAGAGATTGAAGTCTGGTCCTGAACATGGTCCTGAAAACATTTCTCTGAATTCTCTACATGCCCCTTCAATAGTGAAATAAGAGGTTTACATGCAAACTTAAACTAAAAAAAAAATATTCGTCTTTAGGTACTTGGTGTGCATTTATTTGCAGCCTAATAAATCACATTTTGTACATGTTATCCAGGACAGCAATTCCAAGTCTAAACTCATTTTAGAACATGAAGGAACCAAGTACCAGAGAGAATGATGTCTCCCCACAGGCACTTAGCGCTGAGCAAAGTCCCAAGTGCCCCCCTGGTGCAGATCCCATTAAGAAACATGATGTTCCTTGGTCCTGTTTCCATAATTCCTGATTCATATTTTAAGCAAATGTATTCTGCTCAAGAGGCAGAGAAATAAGCTAATCTCCTATTTTTAAAAAAGTGAAAAAGTCTTATAATTAGAAGAGCAGTTTTATGAAATGGAAGACTGTATATTTGACAAACTGAAACACATGGCAAGGAGCAAGAGAAAAAGATTAAATACTCTGGCAGCCACTCACTGCTATCCATCAATATTTCTTCACTCCCTACCTTTAAAAAGGTAACAGAGTACTCTGAAGACGCATTGTCCTCATTCCTCAGGTTCCTACAAGGTCGAGCCTATAAAGTTCTGGGGGACCTTCAGCGACTAATTCTCTTGTGGCATATGATGGGCTGCCCTGCCTGGACTCGTTTCCAAATGAAATCATGTAAAAAGGTGCCAGAAAGTTCCAAAGTGTTGATGAGCTGGGCTGGTCACTGACCTCGTTGACCTCAATCCCTTGGCCATGACATGCTCTCCAAGGCCACCTACTTGATGGTATTTAATGTAAGATCCACAAACAGAAAACGTGAGCTTGGGATTTGAGTACAGCTGGAAAGCCCTTCACTCTGTAGACACTGGGGACTGAATTTCATGCCACTGCACCTCTAGTTGACACTCCCACTGCCTGCTCTGTTCTGATGGAGTAGCCTTTTCCACCACGGGCCTGGTAAGCGCTTCTGCTCCAGGAAGCCACATTGGATGCCATCAATAACACGTGTGTGGGCTGATCCGTCCAACAAGGCACCCGTCACAGAGGAAAGCCCTGAGTAACTGCTACCAAGGGAAATCCAAGCCCCAAAGAAACAGGCTCTAGACACTCTCCAGAAAGCTGCTCAAGGTCACCAGTCACCCAGGAGGAAAGACCAGATATCAAAGGACCCGGGTCTGGACTGGATCAAGTTTCCATGCTTGGCAAGCTGCCTAGATGGCACTGCTTGGATGAGTGAGCACACCCTGTTGGTCCCATTAAAGAAGGATGGCCAAAATATGGCATAAATTGGTGTCAAGACACAGAGAAAAGGGTCAAACCACTGGGCAGAGGGAGGGGAAGTATTCTGGATGCTGTTCTGTGAAGTTGAAGTGACTAGTGGTCGTGTTGTACCGACTGTGACAGGCAGTGGCGTGATGGGAGCCGGGCCACTGGAACAGACGCTTGTTGTGATGCCCTGTCCCCCTTACTATGTGAGTCACTTCACCTCTCTGTGCTTCAGGTTCTAGTGGTGAGACAGGGTTGATGGTGACATCTCCTCCCTCCTAGTGTGGTAAGCATTACAGACACAAATGCTTCAAAGCACTCAATATAAACACCAGCTGCTTTCATGGGATCTATTGGAAATTTAAATTTAAATTATATGCTCACCATACAGAATTTCAATATAGACATGAGAAAAGTTTAAAAAATGCATCTCATTCTCACTCTTTCCAATTCATTTCCTCAGAAACAATCCATGTGGTCCTCAGCCTTACAGACTTTTCCCTTGGATTATGCAAGTGTGTGTGTGCATTTGTTTTCATTCATAAAGTAAAGTAAGGGATACACCACACCAGATGAGAGGGCTGTGACCAGATTCTTCATGAGTTGCCAGGGCTGGGTGCAGAACAGTCACTAAGAAGTGGGGAGGGGCAAGAGAGGGAACGGCTGCCAAGCCCTGCCTGCGACCCTCCCCAGCAGCCTTCCTGGGAAGAGCTGAACATCTGTCCACAAGAAAAGTCAAAGAAGCCACATTTTTTTTTTTTTGCATGAATGTAATCTAATAGCTTTGTCCAAAAACAAAACTCAGAGTTTTCACAGTATAGTTTTTTATGATTTCCCAACAGGAATGTTGGTTTCTCTGGGCATCAATTTATCACTGTACAGCAACAAAGGGCTGACCTTCCATATGAGTAAAAGAAATGTTCCCCTCTCTTCTCCAACCACCAGTTCTCTAGCCCTGTGGGAACCCCAGTGCTCCCCAGTCCTACCCCAGCTTATCAATCTTCGCAGGGTCCTGACAAGGCCACAGCTATGCCTAGAAGCAAGCCCAGGGTTGTTTAAGGATGAGTTCCCATCATCACTAGCCATCCTTGCTTCATGCTTCCTTCATGCTAACAGTCCAGGACTTGGGCCTTCAGACTCAAGATGGAGAGAGCAGGATAGGTTAATGCATCTTCAAGATCAAGTGCAGCTGAGTTTCCTTCAAAAAGCACTCTCCACCTAAGAGAATGTCATCAACACCAAGCTAAAGAAAACACTGACATTGTTTTTTATGTGGTCTTTAATTAACAATACCAATGATGATATTGTTGAACAGAGCAAAATGCAACTCATTTTTATAAAATGTACAAGAATTCTGAAGAAGTTTGTACTGTGTGTGAACCTGTTTGCCAAATAAACTGGAAAAAAATAAACAGATAACTTGGGCTTTGACACAGACTGTAGTCCAGTATAAAGGCAACTGTCCCCTTGGATGTCCCCACTCCGAAAGCACGGAGTATGCAGGACCTGAATGTCAAAATCTCAATCTCTCTGCACTTTGATTCTACTTCCTTCACATTCTTTCATTACATTTCTCACTTCCAGATGCATTAAAAAGCCTTCATGATTTCTGAATGGTAGATCCCACCAATGGAACGGGACACAGGTATTAAAAATTATAGTGATGAAGACTGTGTGGTTGCACAAAATGCACAAGATATAAGGTTAACACAGAAAATAGAAAAGTGATAATTAGTTTAAAGCATGTTTAACACAAGCACTTCTTAGTCTCAACACTGTCCTATAGTTACAGATGACATAATCATTGGGGAAACTGGGGGACGGTACCCAGGACCTTGCTATCTTCAACCTTCTGTGAACCCTCAAAATTAAAAAGAATCAGCTAAGGAAAGAGAAAGCATTAGGCAAAAATGTTTTTCTCATGTCAGTCCCAGCACGGTGGTGTTGCATGTGCCCTCCTTCCAGCGTGGCTTACTGCACTCCACGAGTGCTTCCCTCCTACCCTAAGGGCCTCTGCTCCAGGGCCATACCCCACACAAAACCTGCCAATGATACTTAAGACTGTACACGGTGCAAAAAGAAAACACAAGAATAAGTCGCACACCAAGGGTAATCTAGAAGCCCTCTTACAGTCCCTCCTAAAAACCATCTCATACTCGAAATTCTGGTTTCAGTTTTGTGGTTTTAAACACTCTCTCCATAGCTTTGCAACATTTGTACCGACCCTCTTCTTCCTTGGAGTGGAAACCTTGTTCTCTTACCAAACTCATTCGTCACTAAGTGGCTCACAGCAGCTTACTGAAAATAGGAGATCAACACATATCTGTGAAATGAATGTATTATACCCATAGAAGAAATTACACGCAAAGAATATTAAACTCTAAATATACCTTCATGCACTCTGTAAGCATGTATCAGGACTTTACCATTTACTGGGTATTTCCTAGGGAATCTGTGATGTAAATGATATTATAGTGTATGACTCCATATCTCAAAAAGTTCATAGTCTATTTGAGGTGATAAGACAGATATGTGTCTATTTACATTAAAAGAAAGCATGTGATTAAGTGACATGAAATATGAAAAGGCACCTTGTAAACCACACATCTCTATTCAAAAATGTGCATATGTTTACACTATTAGTATTTATATTATCAAATTATGCAAAACAAAGTTTTAGGTAAGACACAGATCCTGCCTGTACAGTAACTTGAAATTCTGTAAGAAAATTATTTTAGCAAAAATAGAACATTATCCAAAAACCTAATTTTCAATATGGCAAAGACCTCTGCAAATGGAAAGATATCTATGAATTGTGCCATATTGTATGTATGTGTTATTTATTTTTAAGCAGAAAGGACTAAAAATACCTAGTAGCACTTTTAAAAATATTGCATACTTCTTTTTATCACTCCATGAATATGAAACTAAAAAAACAAAAACAAAATCAATATTCTAGCCTTAATGCAGAAAAGCAAGTATCTACATTTCCTGTTTGAAATAAAAAGGCTATATTAAGAAGGTAGCATTTTGCTGTACCCTTTGGCCCAGGCAACAAATGGCCTGCAGCATGTCTATTCAGGCAGGAGCTCCACTTATATTCTGCAGGGCCCCTCCTATGTCCCCAACAGCTCAGGAGCCCATGGTAAATGTTGCTCATTATCAATCAAATACAAAATAACCCCTTCCCCTAAGTCTCCTGCCTGCTGTCACCTCCCACCTCCAATCATGGTTTATTCCTCAAAGCTCCAGGGGTGAACTGGCCCCAGACACACAGCCCAGTCCTGGTCCTGGCCCAGGCCCGGAGTCTCTGCTGCCCCAGCTGTCAGCACCAGTGGGGTTGGGGAGAACCTGCTGCCTGCACACCACACAGGGTGGCAGGGCGTGGCACTAGATCGGGGCCCTATAAATTCTATATAAGTTCTCATCCTAATAAACTGCTGTTTTAACAAAGCATTAAAATCTTTATGAAGGGAGAGTTACTGTGATGCCTCTGGCTTGAATATAGAACCTATCACTTGTAAACAGATTGTTGTACTTAGAGACTTCTTTCAAAGTTTGGCAAGAACAAATGGGTATTTTTGTGCAGATAACTCATTTACACTTTAAAATTAATTTTAAAGTATATGAGAAATAAATGACCACACTGGTGAACTGTAAAAAGAAAAATCTGAGTTTGTTCCCAGAGTAAGGCAGATTGGAGTGCCCCCGCGGAGTCCTCAACAACCCTTCATAGCCAACTCAGATGCCATCTTCCGGCAAATACTGAGCATTTCAGGCCTGCAGGATTCAGCACCTCATGGGACCAGTGGAAACCTGTGATCATCATCTGAATCTTGCAGTGGCTGCACCCCTCCATCCCTGAGGCAGGAACATCATCTCCCTTCTACTAACTGTTCACCATGCTAAATCACGGGCCTTGTGCCTTAAAATCAAAGGCTCTCCGTGGAGTTGAGTCTTTCAAATGACTTGCAATTGGGATTAGCCCTACGAAACACTGTGAACATGGAGTCTCTGTCCTTTCAGGGCCTTCCTGACATGTCAGTGGTGCTGTCTCTTTGTGCTGTCCTCAGCCAGTGGAAAGGGAGGAGGGATCATGTTGTCTCCTCCCTTTCCACTGTCAACACTGGTCTTTGGTGCTGGATCTCCTGAGGTTCTTGCTAGTGAGATATACACAACAGACAAGACTACAGTTTCTCTGGGAGAGTTGGAAACTGAAAAGGAAATAGGATTAATTTTTAAAATTCCACACTTTGAGACAGAACTAGTTGGCTAGATGGAAGAGATGGTAGGCTTTTTTTTTTTCTTTTGAGCAAAGTATACAAAGGTAGACACCTGGAAAGGTAGGGCAAGGTGGCTACAGAAGCATCCAGAATCATCTCATGGGTTTTCTCCAGTTTTCAATAACAGGAAGGCATTTCTGGAGCTGCGAGTGTCCTCTCCACCTGTTCACTGCAGATCCCTAGCAGGTCTGTGTTGCGCTTGTAAGTGACTGCCAGCTTGGTTCTTGCCATAGGTCACCTACTGGAATTATCCTAAGGCAGACTGGCCAGCTTAATTATGATGAAATAAGATCCAAAGGGTTACTTAAGTTTTTTTTATTTTTATTTTTAAACAGGCTTTGCCTACAGAATTGTAAGTTAGGTCTACCACCTCGAGGCACATAAACAGAAAAGAGTTTAATATGAAAAAGAATTACCCTACCGCTGTGTACCCCTGGTTGCAAAGTAATTAATGTTTCAAAACTCACATGTAAAGAGAAGAATATGATATTGGAGATGTGATTTTTATTTTTTATTTTTTTGAGTTGGAGCCTTAATCTGTCACCCAGGCTGGAGTGCAGTGGCACACTCACGGCCACCCCAGCATCGACCTGCTGAACTCCAGTGATCCACCTGCCTCAGCCTTCCAACTAGCTGGAACTACAGACAGACACAGGCTACCACACCCGGCTAATTTTTAAAATTTATTTATTGTAGAGACAGGGTCTCGCCAAGTTGCCCTGACTGGTCTCAAACCTGTGTGCTCAGGCAATCCACTCACTTCAGCCTCCCAAAATGCTGGGACTACAGGCTGAAGACATGATTTTATGGGGAAAATGACACTTAATTGGAAAGGAATGTAAGAACAGCCATGGGCTTTGCAGTTCAAGGAGACACCAGCAAGCCTCTTCAGAAGACCCTGCCAGGCACAGCTGCCATCAAAAAACAGCTGGATGATCTATCGGCTCTTTTCATTCATCTTCACATTCAGGTGGTTGGCACAAGATGGAGGGCAGGGGTCTGAAAATGCGTCCTTGGAATGCACATAAGTACACCTATGGCAAACTGTTCTCCATTTTACAACTAGGGAGAAGATGATTCTTTTTTTTTAGAGAGGAGGTCTCACCAAGTTGCCCAGGCAGGTCTCGAACCCACGGGCTCAGGCAATTCACTCACCTCAGCCTCCCAAGGCGCGGGATTACAGGCTGAGCCACTGAGCCCGGCTAGCAGATGATTCTTTAAAGATTATTTTCTAATGATACAAAATGCCTTCAGTTTATATCAGTTTTAATACTCCTTTAACTTTAGCTTACCTAATCTCAGTAAGTATTTAAGTATGAGTAGTTCAGATTTAGAAGAACTGGGGAAAATATTTTAATGGCAAAAAAATGTTTACAAATAAAAATACAAGAAGTCTCAGACACAGTAATGACCATAACACAACAATGTTGCCTAGTGATTAGACTAAAGTTTTAAAGAAAAAATTATCCAGTCATTGCCAAAGCTATAGAAGTATTTCAAATAAAAAATTAATTAGGGGGAACATAACAACCATTATCTCCTGGCCAATAATTTACTTTTCCCAAGCCCATTGTGGTAATACTCTAATGACCTAAGATTTGTAAGATACACTGGGACAAATTGAGTTGATTAAGACTCCTTCTCAGGGGACCCTTTTCTAAAATAGAACTAGCATAATTCATGTATCCAAGTCTTACATCTATTCAATAAGTTTAAATGGTAGAACTTCTTAACAAATTTGGGCATCTCCAATCTCCCAGGACCTCTGTGTATAATGTCTAGATAAACGTGTTCAAGGCTATTTGTAAAACCCAATGAGTGAGAAAGTGCCCCCCCACCACCAGAGAGCATCAAAGGGAGGTAGGGGAATGTGCAACCTCAGAACAAAATCTCTGAAAGGGAAGGGAACCAGGTGGACACAACACACCAGCACAGAAAATCCTTCTTCACTCAACCTTCAGCATGAATCCTCAAAGTTCTCATCCTCCTTCCCAAGGACATTTGCCTGGAAAGACAAATGTGAATCCATTCTTGTACAGTGAATCACACTCTCAATGAGGGCAGAGCAAGGAATCTGGAAATGAATGTTTCCTAAATCCTTCAAAGATAGATCATCTGAATTAGATAAGATTCTGATGTTACTTCCTTTAATTACAGTTTTTCTAACGTAATACATTTTGTAACTTCTTTTCTCTAAGTAGAACACACCCACATCTCTTTGTAACCACTTTTGTTCTTATTTGACACCTTCCTTTTATTTCACTTTTGCCCCTCGATAAAAGCTTTATCTTTCAACTTCTTTCACTCATGAAGGTAACAGTGAGATTTCAGGACAATGCTGTCAGGAACCACCAAACGTACACTGAAAGAAGAAGCCCACACTCATGTCTTCTACAGAGTAGGCTCAGTGAAAGCTTCATCAAGAACAGACGATTCTACCCAATAAAGTAGAGTAGGCTCAGTGGACATTTCATAAAGAATGGATAAAATCTATCCAATAAAGTACAGAGTAGATGCTCCCTTGACTGTGTTCCACCAGCTGGCCGGCCCGATAAGCAAAGCTCTCCCCCCTCTCTCTGATGGGCAAGGCCCATGTCTACCCCACACCACACAGCATTGTAACCAAAAGGTGACCGGGGTACACGCAGATAACTTTTCCCACAGTTGGCTTATACGATTCCCAAAGCAAAGCAGTTTTAGCTCACCAATTATTACTGTCAGTTGTCCATGCTATTATAATTTAACTAAATATTCTGTAAACTGATAAAATTTAAGTTTGGCAATAAAAATGGTTGATGGCTCCATGAAAACTCTGTAAAATTCTGTGGACAAATTTTACAAAGGTTATTATTTTTGTTTTAAAAATATTTTTTTTCCAGCCTGGGCAACATAGTGAGACCTCGTCTCTACAAAAAAATTAAACAAACAGCCATGTTTGGTGGTAGCGACTGTAGTCCCAGCTACTCAGAAGGCTGAGGCAGAAGGGTCACCTGAGCCCAGGAGTTCAAGGCTGTGGCAACCATGATTGTGCCACTGCACTCCAGCCTGGGAGACAGAGCGAGAACCCAGTTCAAAATTAATAATAACTTTTTAAAAATAAAAATATATTCTTCATTGGGTCAGGATAAGAAAACTGCAAATGACAGAGTGGGGAGAACTGTTAAAATGTAAAGGCATTTACTACTTTGATTTTTGTGCAAGTATGCTTTGTGGCTGTACTTTAAAGAAATGAAAACTAAAATTCCTAGTTCTTACTGAATAAATGGTTTACAAGGTGACTCTTGAACCTTAAGCACTGATCCATATGGCTAGGCCACATATACCCGAGCATAAGCTGGAAAAGATGGCAGTCCTTCACACACCAAGACCCGACGCGTGACCTACTGAGTGGGACTGGCTGGGCTGCAGCCCCGCATGCTCCCATGGCTGGGCACCCTCAGCCTGGAAATCCCAACAAATTGATACACAACTCTGCCCACACATAGAAAAGGGGCCTTAGCCCTATACCAAAGAACTGGCCAATAAATAAATGTACCTCAACATTTTTTCATGAAAATAATTAAGATATCATAAGTCATGTCTTAGGATTTCCTGCTTTAAATTGCTTTTTAAAACAATGGATCTATTACTGGTCCTATTTGTGATCAGATGATTTTTACAGTGCTATTAAATCTACTGAATGATAGGCATATTCTAATAATAGTCTGTGGTATACATTCTAAATTTTAAACGATTAATAACACCTTGAGCTGCAACTGGCAAAGGTCACCTGAGTGGCAGAGGATCAGGGTCCTGCAAGTTAGAACACACAAAATATACTAAGGAAAAGACACCAAGACACATAAAATATACCAAGGAAACAACACACCAGGTATCTTCTTCCCTGTAAACTATATAACTATTAACTCTAGGAGCTCAAAGAATAAAAATGTATCCAATACCTTATTAGGTCATAATATTCCAGGGGTGAAGGAATGTCAAAAACTGTTACTCACAGGAAATTGCTAGTAATAAAGGTCTGTGCCTTTGTTTCAGGATGCTGCCAACTACATAAAGGCATGCCAACTTAAACTACCCAAGTGTAACCATACTCAAATGACCTATACCAAAGGCTTTAAGCAAAGCTACTACTGGCTTAAAATAATTTAGATTTACTCATAACTTATTTTTAACACAAGTTATCAAGATTTAGGTAGATTTATATCAAGATCTTTGAAGGGAGGGGTCATATCTCAAATTACATTGTCCAGACTACATTAAGTTTTGCATAGAATGGGTATTGTTAACTGTGCTTTCCTTACTACATACCCAGATCTCAGAACCAGACACACAGTAGGGTACTCAACAAATATCTGCTGACTTGAGCAGAAACAGTGACGTGAAGTCACTGAAATTTTTAAGCTTACAAAAATGTTGAAAGATCAGTACAATGAACTACCCTCAAATTACTCCAAGATTCATCTTCTCTTTCTGTGCCTGTTTGTGTGTATATGTATATGTGCGTGCACACACAGAGACACATCACTTTTGCTTTCTGAATTATTTGAAAGTCAGTTGCCAAGAAAATGGTATTGTACCCTGAAGCACTTGAGCAAATATCACCTGAGAATAAGGACCGTCTCCTATATAACCTCAATACCTTTATCACACCTAAGAAAAGATGATTTAACATATAATCCAAGCTCAGATTTCCTCAATTATTCTTCAATTATCTTTTACAGCTTTTTTCAATCCAGGACACAGTTTAAATTCATGCATTGCATTCATTGTTAGATATTTTAAAACACTCTCCCCTGTATTTTTGTTCTGTTTTGTTCATGATATTGACTTTATTTATTTATTTATTTATTTATTTTTTTTTTGAGGTGGAATCTCACTGTGTCGCCCAAGCTGGAGTGTAGTGGCATACTCACAGCCACCGACCTGCTGGACTCCAGCAATCCTTCCACCTCAGCCTTTCTTTTTTTTTTTGAGTTTGAGTCTCACTCTGTCACCCAGACTGGAGTGCAGTAGCCACTCCCGGCCACCGCAGCCTTGACCTGCTGGGCTCCAGCGATCCTTCCGCCTCAGCCTTCTGAGTAGCTGGAACTACAGGTGCGCGCTACCACGCCCGGCTAATTTTTGGTTTATTGTAGAGATAAGGTCTTCACCAAGTTGCCCAGGTGGGTCTCGAACCCGTGGGCTCAGGCAATCCACTCACCTCAGCCTCCCAAGGCGCGGGATTACAGAGTGAGCACTGAGCCCGGCCCACCTCAGCCTTTCAAGTAGTTGGAGCAATAGGTGTGCGCTATCACACCCGGCTAATTATTTTGATTTATTATGGAGACGAGGTGTCGCCAAGTTGCCTGGGCTGGTCTCAAATCCACAGGCTCAGGCAATTCACTTGCCTTGGCCTCCCAGAGTGCTGGGATGACAGGCTGAGCCACCAAATCTGGCTGATATTTACTTCTTAAAAACAGCTTTAAGATATAATTTACATGCCATATAATTTTCCTATTTACATTGTACAATTCCATGGTTTTTCATTTATTCATAGAGTTGTGTGATCATAACCACAATTGATTTTAGAATATTTTTACCATACCAAAAGAAAACTCAAACCCACTGGCATTAGCAGTAACTTTGCTTCTCCCTCCAATCTCCTGAGTCCTGGGTTACCACCAATCTACTTTCCCTCTTTATGGATTTGCCTGTTTTGGACATTTCATATTAAATGGAATCACACAACAGGTCATCTTCTGTGATTGGCTTCTTTCATTTAGTGTAATGTTTCCAAGCACCATGCATGTGTAGCATGTGTCAGCACTTCATTTCTTTTATTGCTGTATAATATTCAGTTGTATGAACATACTACATTTTATTTATCCTTTCAACAAGTGGACATTTTAGTTGTCCATTTTTTGGTTATGATGAATAACGCTACCACTAATATTTGTGTACAAGTTTTTGTGTGCACATATATTTTTATATGTTTTCACCTAGGGGTGAAATTGTTGTGCCATTTGACATTTTGAGGGGCTGCCAAATGGTTTTTCAAAGTGACTGCAACATTTTACATTTTCATAAGCAGAATGTTAGAGTGTTTCAGTTTATCCACATCCTTGCCAACACTTGTTATTTTGTCTTTTTTATAATACCCATCCTAGTGGGTTTGAAGTGGCATCTCACTGAGGTTGTGACTTAGATTTCCTAATAAGTAATGATATTGAATATCTTTCAACATGCTTACTGGTCATCAGGGCATATTTTTTTAGAGTCTTTAGAACTCCTTTGGCCATTTTCCAATTCAGTTATTTGTCTCTTTGCAGTTGAGTTGTAACAGTTCTTTATATATATAGATACAAGTCACCATAAAATATACAACTTGCAAATATTTTATCTCATTCTGTAGGTTATCTTCACATTCTAGCTGGTGTTCTTTGAAACACAGAAGATTTCAATTTTTATGAAGTCCAACTTATCCATGTTTTCTTTTGTCCCATGTGCATCTAGTGTCATTTCTAAAAAGGACTTACCGAATTCAAGACCACAGAGATTTGTTCCTATTGTTTTCCTCTAAGTGTTTTATAGTTTTAGCTCTTACATTTTGGTCTATGAACCATTTAAAGTTAATATTGTGCATGGTGCAAATAAGAAAGTCAATTTTGTTCTTTCTGTTGTTGTTGTTGTTATTTAGTTTTTTGGTTTTTTTCTCTGTAATCCAACTATGCATGGAAGGGAATAAGGAAAATATGGGATCAAAAGAATTGTAGTGAGAGCACAAAGATTATAGGATATTGCAAGCAAGTGGGATGGAGGGATGCTCTCCTGAGCTACAGAAGGAATGGTCTGGTAGTTAAGATAAAACAAGTCAAATTTATTAGAGTTGCCCATAGTCGGCAATGATGATATTCTTTCTGGTCTTACCATTCTTGAACCCAAAGCCTTACATGGCTTGTACAACATTCATGCCTTCTTTCTTCACCTTGCCAAAGACCACATGCTTGGTATCCAGCCATTCAGTCTCAGTAGTGCAGATCAAAAACCAGGAACCATTTGTGTTGGGTCCAGCATTTGCCACAGACAAGATGCCAGGACCTGTATGCTTCAGGATGAAGTTATCATCAAATTTCTCCCCATAGATGGACTTGCTGCCAGTGTCATTGTGGCATGTGAAGTCACTACCCTGGCACATAAACCTTGGAATAATTCTGTAAAAGCAGGAAGCCTAATAACTGAATCCTTTCTCTTCAGTGCTCAGAGCACAAAAGTTGTTTCTGTCTTTGGAACTTTGTCTGCAAATAGCTCGAAGGAGATGCTGCCCAAGGGCTTGCTGTCAACAGCAATGTTAAAGAACACGGTGGAGTTGACCGTGGCTGATGGAAAAAGGCTCAAGGCAGTGGTGTCACAAAGTTCAATTTTGTTCTTTTGCATGTGGATGTCCAGTTGTCCCACCACCATTTGTTGAAAAGGCTACTTTTTCCCCGTAGACTGGATATGGCACTTTTAATGAAAATCAACTGATCATAAGTGTTAAGGGTGTATTTCTGGATGCTCAATTCTGTTCCATCATCCTAAGCCTTTCCTTAGGCCTGTATCATACTCTCTTAATTACAGTAGCTTAGTAAGACTTGAAATCAAGAAGTATGAATCCTCTAACTTTTTTTTTTCCCCAAGATTCTTTCAGCTATTCTGGATCTCTTGTATTTTCACATGGTTTTTAAGATCGTGATACTGAGTTTTGTGATGACCACAAGGCAGTCATTTTGAAGAATATTCTCATTTGTTCAATGGTTTCTTCATCATTTAATTCACATTAAAAGCTTTTTGTTTGGCAAGAAAAAGGAGCATAAGTGATTTTTTTCATAGCATAATACAAGGAGACACATAGTGTCTCAAGCCCCCACAGCTGGAGGGGTTGAGTTGAAGCCCTCAGTTTAGAGGTTGGCCTTCAGATTGCTCCATTGTAAAGTGATGTATTTTTCCTTTTGTAAGTAGCAGGTAACCTGTGGATGACACTTGAGAATGTGGAAATACCCAGTTCTCCAAAAACCTTTCACCCAGTGATTTTAGCATCCAGTCATGATTCTTGCCATGACAAGGTTGCAGGATGGTGATTTTTAGAATGCACTATCTCAGGTGCCCCGTTAGCACAGTAGGTAGTGTGTCAGTCTCATAAAATGCAATATTTCTTCTGAATTTATTAAGCTAGAATGCCCTCTTTCTCTTTCTCCTTTATTTGTCTAAGTAACATTACAGACTCCTGAATCTTTTAATTTAGCACATAATAATCTATTACTGTGATTAATCTTGCCAATAGGCGGCCCTTCAAGTCAACTCCTGTGTCTTTTTGACATACTTCATAAGTCTTTCACTACTTTCTTACTTTCTGGGACAAGATGTTCCAGGAACACCCTCCTCAAGACATGGAATCAGCCATTTCTCCAAGGATCCATGTGGGAAATCAAAGTTAGTAAAACTGTTAGAAAGGTGATACACACACACACACACACACACACACACACACACACACACACGCACACACACACACACACACGCACACACACATGCACACATAGAAACTGAGAGTGAGAAGGAGGGACAGGTAATTTATACTGCTTGCAGTACTCCTTCCACAATTGAAACTTCAACTTCCAATAACATTAATATATTTTACTTTTTTGTACTATCTATAATACCTGCAAAATAATTTAAGAATTACAGCACCAACATCCCTACCAACTATTATTATACCAGATAAACCTCAACAGTTCTTTGCCACTACTTTTGTTCTTAAAATAGGTTCTGCTAAAGATGGATGATCAAAAGTTGTGCAAAATTGTCAGAATTAAGTCTTATTCTGCATGGTTGTGTTATAAACTTTAGACAGTTAGATTTACTTGTTCTTGCTTGTTTTCCCACTTTATTTTTTAATTGTGATACTATTTTGTTTTCTGAATATGTAAAACACTGTGGTTCAAATTTATACAACTAGGTATCCTCAAAGAAGTCTTACTCTGATTTTTATATTGGGTACCTCATTCCCACACACCCCACCCACCTAGTTCTGTTTTGTCTGCAAAAAAAAAAAAAAAAAAAAGTGTGTTTATTCTTATTTTTTCAAATTTCTTGCACAAAAGGTAACATACCACAAATGATTTCCATGTGCTTTTTCACAGACAATGATTATGGGAAATTACTCTCTATCAGTTTATAATGCTTTTCTCCTTTCATTCTTTAAACAGAGGAAAGGATTGGAAGCATGTGACCTTAGTGATTATGCTGTAGTCCTTTTGGAATTAAGTGCTACTTATGTTAAACTGGGTACTACATGAAAACTCAAATATAAGGAAAATACATTGTTCACTTGCAACAAATAGAATATACCTTCATCATCTAACCTGGAACTTGAACTAAACCAAACCAAAATAAGCTCATTGGCCAAGCTTTCCATGTTAACTAGTAATGCCCACATATAACTATGTATCTTCTTTTATTCTCTTTCCAGTCTCCATTTCTCCACCTTCTCTGAGGTAATCAAATAGCCTCTTCAGGCCTCTCTTCCTCGAAATCAGATTCAAGACTGGTTCTTAGGAATCCATCAGACAGGATGGCATGATCTTTATGACTGGTGGCCCTTTTGTAAACAGCACAGCCGTCATCAGACCTCATGAAGGGAATTGCATCAGGTGAAAACACCAATTCTTTGGGAGGCTGAACTCAATTTGTTTTACATTTTCTCGTGATCTTCCTCCAACCTGAGCACAGGGCTTAATAAATGTGGTTGATTTATTGGTTTCTTGGTCTTTGGGTAATATTTAAGAGCTCTAACAGCACTAAAAACTTATTTCAATCTCTATGTATCTCTCCCCACTTAATCAAAAGATACTTTGTGACTAATTCAAACTGTTTCCCAAACATACATTCCCTAAAACTACTAATAAGAAACTAAATCACAGGATCCTTGTAAAGCCTGAATTAGTCTGAATGTTTTATTCTATTTTTGCCCCTGCTATTTAGAATATGCCAGATTCCTCTGCCTATAAATAAACATTTAAAATACATAATGTAATTAAAAGAGGGATAATTCTAACTACCTCATATAGCTGTTGTGAGGACAAACTGAGAAGATGTTGCCTGGGGTCCTGCAGGCAACAGCAGTAACGTTCAGTCCACCTGTGTGGACTTTTATACATCATTCATTCTTTGGGAAAAGAGTCAACAGCAACACTGCAGTCATTCCTGTATCTTCTCTTAAGAAGCAATACAAAATAACATCACGCAGCGCCTCCTTTATTTGTAGGGAGACCAGTTGCCTTTCATTCTCACATATGTCCATGCCCATGGAGAAAGGCCTCCATTTCTGGAGAAATGTGGCAGAAGTCTGGCCAGGCATTGACTCACCCATGGGCGAGCACAAATGACAGCCCTCAGCATACTCCAGGAATGACCGGTGGCTTCACTAGGGAAAATTCTACTGTTGAGGCTACTTTCTACTGGCAAAAGCAAGGGGCCCATGGCTCTTATAATGAAGAGAAGAGGGACTCACAATGAATCATAGCTGCCGTGAGCCACACAACACTCCTGTATCTGTATATCACCTTGATGACCACACATCAAGGTGGAGTACTGATACAGGAGCAAGGCAGGCCCTGGTTACCTCCCCCGGCTACGGTCACTTGGTTGACCAGCCGTGACTCCAGCCCAGCCCCTGCTCCGTCCCCTAGCCCCCCCAGAGTGCAAGAAGCCCACTTCCTGAGGGTGTGGCCGGATCTCCGTGACCAGGGGCTTGGACCCAGGACCACCATGAAGCCAGTCTCCACCAAAGGCCCGGTGGCTATTTTTACTCCTTGTTCTGACACACCCATGGTTAAAGGGTTTCTGAAATGTGTTCTGGAATTCTATGCAGCCTAGTTGAGACCCTGGGATTTCAAGTCGCACTGGTCGTGGCAGCTGCACAGTCAGCCCCAAGCACAAAGATGGGACTGTTTCCAGGCAGTGTGCCCAAGACGCCGGTCCTTTAAATGGATTCCCGTCATATCGCCCTGGGTACTGTAACTGACAAAGAACAAATTGGCATTCTCAATCTTTGTAGATATTAGCACACAAAATAAAGGGCTGGGGCATAAAGGCTTGGCCATGAAATTCCCGGAAGGAGCTCTGCTCTAGCCATTCTCTTCTTGGGATCTTTATAAAGCGAACTCTCGGGGCCACAAGCAAGTCTTTGTGTGTCAGCAAAGCCCACTGTGCAGCCTTTCAGCACACACAGGAACTCACAGGCAGGGTCCAAATTTGGAACATGATGAGGAGGCCACGCCAGAATGGCTCTGTGCTCTTATCAGGAGTCAGGATCTCTCGGAGATGCAGGCATGGAAGATGGCTGAGAGCAGGCCTGTCTTGGGGACTGCATTCCAGCCCCCACCCCATGGCACCCCCGCACACACTCTTTCCAGTGTCAGACGGCTCTGCATGTGTCTTCACTCATGACGATGGCATGCAGACACAGGGCTGGTGTCACTACCACCATTTGCTAGGAGGAAAGGAAAGCCTGGAGAAGCTCTGGGAATTGATGAAGGTCACTGATTGGCTAAAGGATGACAGGTATTCTTATGAGAAGTTTGATTATCTCACTATGCTGTTCGGCTCAAAAATATTTCCTATCTGGCAGCCTGCTTCCTTGAGTCACTGCTTAAAATAAATGACCTCACTTTTCCTAGACACGGGATTGTACATATGGCACCAACGCAGAGTTAGGATTTCCTTTACTGATTTTATTCATTCATTTATTACACTGAATATAATACAGAGAAGATTTTAACAGGGAGTTAGCAAGCCCTGAAGAACACAACTAAGCTAGTCCAGTGTAAGTTTAGTGTATGTTGTCGCATACCTTGGTCTTTAGAGTAGCAAGACAAGACTCTGAGCTTCCTAGTGGCCATAGCAAAGATGAGAAGCAAAGCCAGATTCAAAGCTCATATGTGTTAGGATAAAAGAAACCAGTGTCCCAGAAGACGAGTGCGAGGACAAGATGTGAAATAGTGAATTATGTCCCTAACAACAAGTTGGATAACAAAAACATTCCACAACAGTTTTCCAACAGCTGTTTCTCCCCTCAGTAAAACCAATACTACACCAAGGCTCAATTGATTAGAAGCTACCATATGCAGAGACCAAAGAAGGCAAATGCATAACTCTCTTCTGGATTGGCTTGATTGAGGATAAAAGACAGCCTATCTGAAGAAAATAGAGGAATATAACACAGCAGATGCATACGATGAACTATATAAAGCACCACCAAGATTTTATACATTATGGAATTTTATACATTATGGAATTAACTTGCTATAACCAGAATACCATTAAACCATATGCAAACTTTCATTCTTTTTTTTCTTTTTAAAAAATTATTATAAGCCGGGCTCAGTGGCTCAGCCTGTAATCCCGTGCCTTTGGGAGGCTGAGGTGAGTGGATTGCCTGAGCCCGCGGGTTCGAGACCCGCCTGGGCAGCGAGACCTCATCTCTACAATAAATCAAAAAATCAGCTGGGCATGGTAGCGCTTGCCTGTAATTCTGGCCACTTGGAAGGCTGAGGCAGAAGGATCGCTGGAGCCCAGCAGGTTGAGGCTGCGGTGGCCGGGAGCGGCCACTGCACTCCAGTCTGGGTGACAGAGTGAGACTCCAACTCAAAAAATAAAAAAATAAAAATAAATAAAATAAAAAAATAAAAAATTATTATAAAGATGTGGGGTACGATTCAGGGTTAGGTATACAAACGTTGATTATGCAGGTACCCTTGTTGATGAGGTATGCCCCTCCCTTCCCTAGCAGTTTCCCTCAATTGCCAATCTCACCTCCCCTCCCCTCACAGTTTCTCACTACTACCAATCGCTTTCTTATAGTATTATAATAGTTGTTTAGGTTTCACTTATGAGTGAGAACATATGGTACTCTGTTCTTTGTTTCTGTGATAGATCACTGAGTATGATTGACTCTAAATCCATCCAAGTTGCTGCAAAGTTCATATGTCTGTCCTTCTTTATGGCTGTGTAATATCATCAGATAAATACAAATCAAAACCACATTGAGATACCACCTAACCCCAGTAAGAATGGCCATCATTCTTTATAAGAAAGGCAGACTTACAAATTTATGCTTAGGTTGAATATGCTTTAATTTGAGAACAAATTATTTATTCTGGGATTATGTATACTTATAGATAAATCTATAAAATATACACATACCTATAAGACATAGATAAATATGTTTTATTTTATCTATAGATGTAGATAAAATATATTTCAGTTAAAATTGCGTTTCCTAAAAATATTTCTAATATTTGGCATCAATCACACAAAATATGAAACTTGAACCATTTTAATGTTTACCAAAATAACTTAATCTAAAAAAAGAGATGCATTAACAAAAGCACTAAAAATCCACTCACATTTTGATGTTGTCTCCTCTTTGTTCCTATAAGAAAAGATCTGCAATGCTTTATTTAATTAATGAAAATAGTTTTATTGACCACTAAATGAAAAGAATACGTTATTATTTAAAAGTGTATAATTCTTCAATTAACAGTTAAAACCATATGCTATTTTTAAACATCTAAAGCAAATTATAAAACAGCTTTTGCACATCCTATTTATGAAACTGTATCATACCTAAAATTTGCACTGAAAATGAAAAGGAAGAAAGATTACATGACTTGTGTTCATTCATTCACTCAAGAGACATTTACAGTTTTTATCTTTCTTGGGTCAGCCTCTGGGATAGGGGCTGAATGTCCTCAAATGAGGAGGACAGGTTCCTCTCTGGTGATGGCAGGAAATGCAGCACATGAACGAGCACCTACGAGACAACACAGCTTGTGCCACAAGCAAGGCATACATGGGAAGCTCCCAGAAGAGCCACAGAAGAGCAGGAAGCCCTTCAGCCTAGGAAGAGTGGTAGCGGCTCAGGAGAATGCTCAAGGTGCTAGGTGAGCTCAGCATTGAAGAATGGGGTAGGCACACGCCTAGCAGAGAGGAGGATCTGTGCTAAGATGAGAAGATGAAAACGGTTGTGGAATGTGAGAATAACTGGGATTATGAGGACATCACAGCTGGAGATGACAGCATGCAGTAGGGCAGCCCTGGAAGGGCCATCGGTCCCAGGCAGAAGAGCCCGGACCTTATCCATGAGGTGACCAGAAACCCATAAAGGACTCCAGACAGGGCAATAACAAGATCCCATCTGCATGCAGCACGACTTCTCTGGAGGTATGAGGAGGGTAGGCTCAGACTACATCCTGTCTTTCCTCAGAAACTCGTAAGGGCATCTCACAAACTTTCTAAAACTCCATACTCACTTCTAACTACCCATTCACTTCTCCTACCTTACCTCCAACCACTCCTTCCAGAGTCTACTCCTGCCACACTAACTGCCTTCCCATCCTCACACATGCCAAACTCAGCCCTGCCCTGGGACAGTTGTGCGTGTTGCTGTACATCATGGCATGGCTCACTCTTCTCTTCACTGAAGTTTCTATACAGTGAAACCTTCACAAAGAAGCTCTCGTGACTAACCAGTAGCCCCTGCAATGCTCTCTTCCATTTCAGTATCACTTTCTGAAATTGTGTTTGATATTTATTTGATATTTTTGATATTTACTCTCTGTTCCTCCCACTAGAACGTAAGATAGCTGTTGTGGGGAGACCTTGTCTATCACATTTATAGCTGTGTTCCCAGGGTGTACAACACTGGTGAGTAGAAGGTCCACAATGACTATCTATGCCATGAATAAATAAAGCCCAAACTAGAGTTAGAAAGTTACTCCAAAATACCACTGATGACACGTTGTTTAGGTGTAGAGTTAATGCAAAAAAGGAATAAAGGAAGCCAAGATGACTGATGCCTGTCCTCCTTGTTTTATGGGGGACAGAATGGGGCTGATCATCAAACCAAAGAGTGCATTAGGAGGCCACGAGGTGGAATAAGAAGTTCAGCCTGAGGATGCTGAGTTTCTGGTTCCCATGAGGTAGTGTCTAGACATGTGTTGGAACTGCAAGTCCGAAGCCAATCAAGGGGAAATGCTGGGATGGACCTAGAGAGGAGGGTGGGGAGACCAATAAACGCATAGGAATAACAAGCACAGTGGTAGTGCTCCCTTACAGAATAACCTCATGGCATCCTTTGGCTGAGTGGTGATGACTTACTCTGGGGTACAGGCTGAGGCAGTGTCTGACAGTGGGCCCTGTCCTCTGGGAGATCACATCCTCCAGGAGAATGCAAGGCATGAGAAGAGGTGCTGGGGAGGAGCAAACCAGGGAAACACCAATATCTCAGGTGTCAGCAGAAGAAGGACTAAAAGGAGTCTGACAAGATGGCAGAAAATGAGGAGAGAGTCCCTGACCAAAGAGGCCCAAAGAGAGTTTCAAGGAACAAAAAAGTGATCACAGGAGAGCACAAGTTAACAGGACTGGGTTGACAATTTCATGGTGGCATGGCCATGAGAATGTACTTCTGTGACTCGGGAGTGGGCCTGGAACAAATAGGGAAAATGGCCCAGTTAGGATGGGCCAGCATGAGTAGGCTCACAGGAAGGTTGGACCAGAAAATCATACCAAACTACAAGTCATTGTGCCTATGACCAGCAGGACACTGCGAGTGATATTCCCCACTTAATCACCATCACAGAGAAGTCAGGGGAAAAGGAGCAAAGTGATTTGCATAGAAGACCTTTGTTCAGACACATCTTTCTCAAAACATGAATGAGGGGCTGGGGAATCCACTCCAGAACATTTACTCAGGAGCTGTGAGGGACAAGAGCTGGGTCACAAGGATAAAGAAGCACATGCGTGAAGAAGGACACAGGGTGAAGAAGGATGTGGAATGGGGAAGGATGGGATGACGAGGGACATGGGATGAAGAGGGACACAGCATGAAGGATGACATGGGACGCGCAAGGACACAGGATAAAGAAGGACACGGAATGGAGAAGGACATGGGGTGAAGAAGGACACAGGAAGAAGGGCTCCGGGTAAAGAAGAAGTTCATCGGAGCTCACCGCCTCCCACTGCAGGGATGAGGAATATGCCGGAAATTCCCAAATGCGGGTGACACAGGGCAGAGGCCCTGAATTGCACTTTGCCTAGGAGTTGAGAACAGATGTCAACATTGGGCTGTTTCTGGAAAGAAGAGTTGGTGTCCACCAGATGGTCCGTGTAAGTGAAGACATGCACGAGCCTTGTCTTTATACCAAGGCAGTTAGACCTGACGTCGAGACCCTCAGCGTGGCAACAGGACACACCAAGGGGTCATTAGCAACATTCTTACTAACAGCAGGTGATCATGTATGGAGTTGTGGCATGACTGCCAGTTCACCAGATGTTCCCCAAACCCAGAGGGAGGCTCTGAGAGAGGGCCCTGCCTGTGAACAACATGGATCACCTACACTCCACTGTGGAACACTCTCCAGGCCAGGGTTTTGTGAGTATGCACAATTGCAGATCAGTGAGTCGGGATGGAGTCCACAAACCTGCACTCTAACAAGCTCCCTGTTGCTGCCACACTTTGGGTAGCACTCTCGTGGAAAGAGGGAGCAAATGGATTATTTCAAGCAGAGGGATAAAAAAGTCACAGGAATATGTTTTAGAAATTATTTTTGGCAGTAATGTGAAGGGTCGATGAGACAGGTTTATGAGGTACAAGGCCAGGAAACCAAAGAGTGTTTCAGGAACCCAGGAAAGAGCTGGTAAGAGCCTGTGCTAAAAACCAAGGCAATAAAAACAGCATAGAGAGGACGGAGGCCAGGGAAGAGACAGTGAGTCTAACGCTGCCTCCAGGAATCTGTGGGGCAGATACTAGACTGAGTTGGTGACCTGCACCAAGACAGGGCCAAGAGGGTGGGGGCCATCTCAGAGGAGCCTGAGTCACCTACCACCAGCCTCTTCCTGCACGGTGCCATTGGGCATTTGTGCTGCAGTAAGCCAGCCCATGAGCCCACTGTCCTATATGTCATGCCACGTTCATTAAGTCGCTTTACCATATGGGCTACAAAATGAAGAGACAGGACTCGATCTCTGAGGTCCCTCCAAATCCAGGCTTGGATTCTGGTCTGCTCCAGGTTCTGGAACTGCTGCAGAACCTACACACCATGGTGGAGCCCAGCCTGCTCACAGAGAGGCCCACAATGACCACCCTCTCTAGGAGTGCAAATCAGTCACGCGGTCAAGACTTCTGCACAAGGACAGGCTATCTGGACGTTGAAGGATGAAGGTTCAAAGGAGCCAGTAAAAGAGCCATGTTAAGAAAAAACATTCATGTTGGCACTTACAACTCTTCATGGAGTTATCAAGTGGGTGGAGGCCCCTGCGTTGGTGGCAAATTCCAGAGCCCACACCTCAGTGCCTTTGGTGGAAACTTCAATACCTGCAAGAAGGAAGAGCTCCAGGCGTGGCTGTCCGGCTCACTGGTTTCAGCGCCAGCCTGCCTGACCAACTTCAAGAACTGCCAAGCAACCTGGGAGAGAGAACTGGCCAGACTGGTTTTGTTGGATTGTGTGGCTGATGGTGACACAACCCTAATGTCACCAAACACCTTTTTGGCCACCACCAAACATTTTGTAATGATTCCTAAACAAAAGCGGGAGTATTATCTCCATTTCAAATGAGGAAAGGAGATAACTGATATTGATGGAATGCTAACTATGAGTCTGGCACTGTGGTAGGCATTTAAACACCATGTTTCAACTAGTTTTCAAGGGAGGTGCCACTGCTCCACTTTCATACAGGAGACAAAACTGAGACTTACATTAAGTAATCATCAAAAGACAACACAATAGCAAGGGAGGGGCCCCGGACACCAACCCAGGTTGATCTTAGCCTGGTCACCATGGGATTTTTTCTAGTTCAGATCATGGCCCCCTAGACTCAGAATTGCTGGATTGAGACTGCAGGGAAGGAAGGGTCCGTGCCAAGGCTATGCACCTGCAATCTGCTCCTCACAGCAGCGGAGCAGAAGCAACTCAAACAACCAACCGTAGGGGCCTGGCTGAATCTGCACCCGCACCATGGACAGAGGCGTGCAGATGCTCTGCAGAAGAGTTAGGTGTTTTACATAACCGCAAAACGAAGTATAATAAAAAGGCAACCCCTAACATTTGAAGCAAAGGCTTTCAATTGCACATCCGGTTGGTAACATCGAGACCCACCAGTTGGGGTGGGGGCGAGTCAGGTGTAAGATGAAACAAAATGTGCCATGTCCAAGGGTATGCCAAGGTTCCTTACACTGCTCTCTCTCCTAATACGAGTGAATGAAATTGAATGTCATCTATAGCTATATGAACTGCTCCGGAGATAAACAGATGCTACTTGAATTATGGAACACAAAGGGGCCCTAGAGGTCAAGGCTCAGCTTCCTTCCAGCCCCAGATGATCCAGAGAGCCTGTCAGCCCTCAACAGGCACTCTTGTTTCTCATCCATAGTCTTCCTAAGGAGGCACGTGATGGCAGCCCCATGCCTGAAGACAAACAGCAGCATTTCTGAAAAAGTGCTCAAGAAATCTATGCAGCAAACCCCAGGGGCACTTCTTGCCCTTCCTGTGTTCCCTTCCTTGGCAGCCACATGCTCACCTGCTTTTGCTGTGTCACGGTTTTCCAAGGTTAATGCAGCCTTGTTCCACATCTCCCTTCAAAGACCTGGGAGAGAGGTCAGGAGTTGGGGCTTAAGCGGCTCTGCAAACAGAAGGGTGAACCAGAGGAGCTAGGCTCGGGCTTCACCTTGTTCCAGCCAGGACATAGGTGAGGCAGAGCAGGATGTTTGCAGCCCTGGGAACAGAACTTATCTCAGGCCAAGGATCCAAAACACACATGCACAGAGGACGGTGGAAGGGAAAGAATGCAATTCAGCCACCGTCATCCACAGGAGCCAGACTGTGGGAAGGACCTGGCAGGGACGACATGCCTGCAGTACCCAGAGGGAGGAGGAGGGAGGGAGAGCGGGCGGGCCCAGCTTCTCCCCACAACCTGTCTCAACCGGGGTGGCTTGCGTTTGTTCATTCTGAAACATGCCGCCCTGCCCTGGCTCACAGGCTTCTGTGGCAGGTTCAATGTCGATGCTGAGTCGGGTTTTTCTTGTAGATTCCGAAGTGTGATGGGGATCCTACGCAGTCTGTGTGGGCTGGCAGGTGCTTTACTTCAGGAGAGAAGGTGCATCCACTAACATCCTAAAGAGACAGCCAGCATATGAGCCCCATCACACTTCTCAAACTATAAGAAACACGATGGCCAGATGTGACCCAGTGGACTGATGTTATTTCTTTTTTTGATTCACAATCACTTAGTAATATATAATCTTATAAGGCCCTTGGTGCTAACATAATATTTAGTAATATGATTAGACAGAAAGACAAATTTGACATTCTATGTAATTAGTAATACATAGATTGTTAAAACATTCTTATTTTGTGAGAAACAATTTTATATGTGGTGAAATTAACAACCAAAGATAAATTATTTTATGTACGCTATCAAAACTAAATATGTAGTAAAATACAGATTGAAATTTAACTGTGACTATGTATGATAGGCAAAAGCTGCTCAAGTGAACTGAAGTTTTTAAATGATTTTTTTGCTTTAAAGAGCAACTGACTTATTTTATTTTTTTATTTTTTTCCCTAACCCAAACCCTAACCCTAACCCTAACCCTAACCCATGACCCTAACCCCTGACCCTAACCCCTGGCCCTGGCCCTGACCCTGACCCCTGACCCCTGACCCTGACCCTAACACTAACCCTAACCTCTAACCCTAACCCTAACCCTACAACTGACTTATTTATATAAATGACAAAGTGGGAAGTGGCATTTCTAGCAGCTGCTTGCACGTACCTCTGCACGTCACACAGCAACTGTCAGGGCAGGCACGACTCCCCACGGTCAGAGAGAAGAGAGGAAACACGAGCCCCACACAGGTGACCTCTGACTTGTCTGTGACTGCTATGGACACCCAGACTAAGACACCTCACGTTTTCTTCTGATAACGCAACTTAGCTGCCCAGGAGGAGCATTTGTAGGCATATTCGCAAAAGGAGTCCCGTTTTCCCATTCCCCAAGAACTCGTATTTCAACATGAGTGGCTGTCTTCTGCTTCATCGTTCCGTGGTTTATTAACGCACTAAACTGAGTGACATATGACGACACACAAAAGCACAAAAAATTGTTTCATGGCCCAGATCTCCAGAGGGTTTTGCGATTAACCCAAAAGGTGCCCAAGTCACCCTCTCCATTTTCAGAAGCCGCCGCGCACCACCACTCTCCCTCCTCATGAGACTGGAGGCCACACACAGGCCAATGGCAGAAGAAAGTCCTCTAACAAAAATAATCACTTTATTTAGTTAAATTTGATTTTTCAGTAAATAAAAATTTGAGACCCTGGTTATTTCTACTTTTTTGACCATGCCAACCCTGGTGTAATTTCCCAAGGCCCTGTTATAAAATGCTGCGTGAGAGATATTCAGTTGTCTAGGTTAGCACTCTGGCCAGAAGGGTGGTCATGCCCTTTGAGGTACACAGACAAGCTGGAGACAAATCCACCACACGGGTCAACTGTAACAAGAGCCATCCCACTGGTGAGCAGAGGCCAACAAGAAATGGCCTCTTTACAGCACAGCACCATCTGAAAAGATTTAGGTCTCTACCGCCACTTTTGAACATTTACTTATTTATAAATCATACATATGTGAGTAGTCTATTGGGAACACTACAGAAATGACACAAAAATTGAACTTTGGAAAGAATAAGTATTTTCTTCCCAAACCCAGGGGGTCATGAGGCACACACATTCCACTCTGAAGACCGCTGCTCTAACGTATTAGCAAGTTTTAAAAATTCCTGCTCTGGTGTTAGTGGTCGGAAGGCAAAGTCCAGGTAGCCATCTTCCCCTGCTCCCTGAGGGCAGGGTGTCCACCGCTGGTGTCCTCAGTGCCATGTGTGATCTGGTGTACCATTCCTGCCCATCCTCAATAAAGAAATCGTATCCTCATCACTCCAGGAATGCAGATAATATGTAACCAGGACTTTTACTCCAAACAAGTACTCCGACAGAAGCAGGACTAGAAGAAAGCAGCATCCATGCTCCCCATAATTAGTTTAAAGGGAAAATGCAATAAATATACCCTACAGCATGGGAACCACTCTCTGTAGGAGAAACGACCTTTGCCGAAGCTCTGTCCTCTGAGCCCACGAGCTCCTTCACTAACTGTCCCACCACCACTGCGGGATAGCGAAGAGACAGTGCATGGACACTCCATTCCTCAGTCTTTCCTACCATACCTTCATATGATGATGAGGAATACGGAGCAAAGAGCCCTGAGTTATGAAGGGTTCGCTCTGTGTAAGACGGTGTCATATATGTTTAAATTATTTGATCTTCACAGTCGTAATTCCCTTTTACAGATGAGGAATGAATAACACTGGTGTCTTAATCAGGTTCCCCAGAAAACAGAGCTGGACCAGATATGCCGGCCCTTGAGCAGGGAGTGTACCACCAGGAAGAGAGAGTGGTGGGGGTGGAGGAGGGCCAGATAGAAGGCGGCCCAGCACCCAGCACCCAGCACCCAACTGCCCACTCCCTCCTGTCCCTGGCACTGTAGTAACCTCTGCACATCTGCTGCACCCCCAAGCACCCAGACAGGGAGGTTCAGCCTCACAGCAGTTGGGTCCTGAGTTACATCATACCATAAGTGGCCCCAGGAAGGAGGAGGAGATGAAAGGTCAGAGCCTGTCATGTTCTGCCATTTGTAAGTGGCACGAGGATTAGACACAGCCACTGCCCAGGCTCCCTCATCTGCAGCCAAGCCAGAATGCCAAGGTAGGTCTGAGTGGCACATGAGTGGGCATGGTAGCCAGCATCGCACTCAGCAGCCCCGGGTCCACACTGCTTCCTGCCTCCGCCCTCCTCGCCCATGGCTGTTGCCAGGTAAACACACACCACTCACTCAGCTTAAACCAGAGGACAGCAAACACCACGGCCACCTGGCCCCGCCGTAACGATCCTCTATTTTATGAGGACCAGAGCCAGGAAAGAGAAATGGCTCTTCTATAGGTTCTTTATAGACCCTTTCTAGCA
The DNA here is from genome assembly GCA_027257055.1 of Cephalopachus bancanus. NCBI lineage: Eukaryota > Metazoa > Chordata > Mammalia > Primates > Tarsiidae > Cephalopachus > Cephalopachus bancanus. Next base: position 2,275,437 of record JAPVLO010000178.1, on the reverse strand, counting down.
GTTGACTTAGAGTTTCAAGTAGAAAGTTGATGTTCGTAATTATGCCATTGCTCCCCATCCAAGACTCTCTGGTGAAGAGACAATACATGCTCTGTCTCCCTGACTCAGGATGCAGCAGGGAATGCACCAAAGAAAACCCCGAGCTGGCTGATGGCTGCTCTGAACAGGGATGAACCCCACCGCACCCCCTTGCATGTGACCATTCTTTCCCTATGGCTTAAATTAATGAAGTCAGCAAATCAAGTTCACAGTGGACACGTTCCCAAGGGAAGTCTACTCATACACCTGAAATGGACTCCAGATATAAAGAACCTGTGCTGTCGCAAAAATATTTTTGCCAGAGGTAACCTGTGTCAGTAGCAGAATCTGGGCACCTGTCTGAGCATATAGGGCTTGGCCGGAGCAAAATGAAATGCGCTCTGTTAATAAGAAAAGAGAAGATGACTTCTCCAGAAAGGTTTGTTTATACATCCCAGATACAGCAAATCTCAGAGCCAGGACCAGCTCTGAGGTGCTGAATAGCAGTTCCATTCAAGAAAGACTTCAAAACAGGATTTCATCCAAAGACGCAGATTCTTGGTTCAAGCCCTGAACCTCCTCAATACCCTCATTCACTCACATATTTATCATGTGTCTACTGTGTGCCAGGCACTGTTCCCAGGAGTCTCAAGGGGAAGAGAGGGGAAGGGAACATAGGGTGAATTTGGCAGACACAAAAACATCTGACTTTCTTACACTTGAATCATTTTTAACAGACAATGCTTTTCACTGGATAAAGAGATAATGCAAATACAAATATTCCTGGGGAAATACTAATATAAATTTAATGACCATTATCAGAGCCTATCTTGAGACTAAAATTTAATGGGAGAACATTTCCAGAGAAAACAGATATGCTAAACAAACAAACAAAAAACCAGAAAACAATAAACACAGAAACTAAAGTTTGTGTAAAAGGGAGATCTGAGAGATGCATCTCAGATTTCTAAAATCTGATATTCTTTTTATTTTTAAGTTGAATAGTAAAATGTGTTTTGGGCACATCTAGTAATTATTGAATATATTACCATTAAATCAGTACTGAGGGAGAGAGTGTGTTCATACCAATCTAGATGGTCTGGTGGTCTAGCCTACAACACACCTAGGACACATGGCATAGTTAGTAGGCTGCAAATCGGCACAGCATGTTATTGTAGTGATTGAATACTGCAGACAATTGTAGCATATTGGGAAGCATTTGTGCATGTATACATAAAAAAACCCAGTAAAAATGCAGTATTACAATCTTATGGGACAACCATCACATACGTGGTCCATCCTTGACCAAAATGCCATTATGAGGTTCAGACTGTATAGACATACAATGCAGTATTATTTCACCTTAAAAAAATGAAAACCTGCTCCTTGTGATAAGACAGAGGAATCTTAAGGATGCTATGCTATGTGAAAGAAGCCAATCACAGAAGGACAAATATCGCATGATTCCGCTTATACGAGATATCTAAAACAGTCAAACGTGTAGAAGCAGAGAACGGAATGGTGACTGCCAGGGCCTAGGAAGGGGAGTGGGGAGTGCTGCACAATGGACATGAAGTTTCAGCTTTGCAAGACAACAGAGTCCTGGAGATCTGCTGTACAACCCTGTGCCTGCAGTCAACACTGCTGTACAACTCGGTTAAACATTTAAGAGGGGGGATCTTTTGTTAAGGGTTCTCACCACTGTACACAACAAAATAAAAGGATGTACTAATATTAAGATGTCAAACGATACATATACTAAAACTAGGTACAAGACAGTGGATTTGATTTTGACCTCTCTGGGTAGACTACATGTTCTGGAAGGCAGGGACACAGTGTATCTCAGGGGCTGCTGAACTCCAACCCACTGTGTAATCCAGTGTACACAGTGTAAAAACGCCTTTTACAATTTTAAAATGATTAGGAGGAAGTAAAAGGAGAATAATATTTAATGACACATAAATACCATGAAATTCCAATCCCAAAATTCCAATCCTGTGTCCATAAATAAAGCTTTACTAGAACACAGTTTCTTGCCCGTCCACTTACATATTGTCTGTAGCTGCTTCTTCCATACAGAGAGTCGAATAGTCACTACAGCCACAAAGTCAAAAATATCTATCTGGCCCTCTCCTGAAAAAAGGCTTGCTGACTTCTGATCTGCAGGACAAAGTACGAAAGCCCTGTAGGGCACACCACGCTCTCCCAGGTCCGGACTGTGACTGTCTCCCTCTCAATGCACCACTTCATTCCATAATTTCCTCAGCTCTTTCTGTAAAACCCACTGACCGGATCTCATTGCAGAACTGAGAATTCTCAGGTGTGAGTTCTGACATGCTACTCTCTAGTAAGCCAGACCTTCTGTCCCCACCAGTTTGGGGATATTCTCACCAGGAGACAATTGTGTTATCTCCAGACTGCTTCTGCCAGTAGCATTTAATCCCCTAGTCATATAAAGTCTCACAGAAGGCAATGGGTATAAAGAGAAAGCATAATATCATTCTCATTAGATCTAAGTTAGGTGTTTAAGGAAAACAAAGATAAGTTGCTAAAGATAATAAACAAGTAAATAGTTACAAGTTTACTTAGATGATGGAAAGACAATTGAAAAAAACTGAGAATGAAAAAGAGTCTCAGGTTTCTACAATCAGATTTTATCAAAATTCTTGGTAAGTACTTAGTTGACTTAAAAAAAATGAAACTGAAAGTCACAGAAAATGAATTCTGGGTGTGGCCTTCCATCAAAATACTGCAAAATGCATGTAGATGAATATTTTTTAGGCATTTAACACTTTAAATTAACTCATTTAATTGAGTGAGCAATGACTAGTCCCAATCAGGGCAGAAAAATGGTTGCTACTATGACAAGGTTGCAGTTCCTGCCACTCTCTGCTGTTCTATGTGTGCATGCTCCACTCAAGCTACAGTTTCTTTCCAGTGGGGTAGATTTTATCTCATTTTACTGGTGAAGTACTGAACTTGGGGTCTAGGAACTTCATGAGGTCTCATGGCTCATATGTGGCATGCTACATTCCAGGCAGCACAAGTCTGTGACAGTACTGTACCCTCTTTCAACTATTCTATTATTCTCACTCTAGAGAAGCCAGAACTACATAATATTTAAGATTGTAAGAATTACAAATATATTTTTCCTGTTTAACATTCCATCATGGGATATGTAAGAAAAAAATAATTTAAATTGGAAACTTTAGAGAGGAAAATTAAGGTTATTGAGAATAAGCACACTGAAAAAAGAGAATAATCTGAGATGCTCTAAGATCGATTTAGGATTTCAAAAGACCAGCATGATTGTGCTCAGACATTCAACACACTCAAAGGGCAAAAGGCTACACGAATCAGACACACACGGCCTGAGGCATCCACTCAAGCGAGGCATTGCCAGTGTTTTCACACAAAAGCACATACTATAGGAGTCTCCACATTTCTAAATCAAAGCCCCAGATAAGCCAGTAGGCTAGGACACGCAATTCACAATTCCAGGGTCATAGTTCTGCCACTTTCTACAGGGAAAAAGGAAGAAACTTGACAACTCAATATCACAGAGGTATAGTCACCACCTCTCTTCCTCATTATGTCTGAGTTTTTAATCTATGGAACACAACCCAAACAATAACGACACTAGCAGAAACAACATTCTCCTGTTTAGAAATGAAAGTCAAGTAATAATTGGAAAGTCACTTCAAAATGCAAAGCTGTACACTTTGTGAATTTTTTATGCGTGGTCTAGCTTGTTCCAAAGGTATTTGGGGCAATGTAGTAGACCACTATTTAAAAATTCTCCATTTACAGAAAAACAAAACAAAGCCCTATCTGCAGTGACATTCCTGAGAAAATTATCACAGACTTCAGGGAATGAGGGTCCGAGGCCGACTTACCTCCCCACACTTCCTTCTGCTTTTGGACTGAAAACGACCCCTCGACAGTCAGCTCTGGCCTGGCCGAATGACTGGGCAGCTCCATTTGCACCATATTTATAGTGTCCCAGTCTATCTGGCATTTAAAAAAACCAAGATTCTAAAAATGAATTGTAAGTTCTACCAGAGAGACAAACTAATTTTATCTATTTGAAAATAGCTGACGCGCCTAAATAGTTCAATAATCAAATACAGTTCACAAGATATTTAAACACTTCAGATGTTTTGGAATGCTAATACCTCATAACACTTATTTTAGGCATTTATTTTTTAAAGTGTCACTGAACTATCCCAGGCCACGCACCCAGTACTCTTTTCTCTGGTAGCAAGGCAATAGCCTTCATCACCCTTGAAGTGCAATCTTTCTCAGTCATTTGTTTGTGGCTCTCTTGATTTCCTGAACTGTAACGCTCTCTTTATATGAGGCAGGGAGTTGCAAAACTTGGAATTTATTCGTAAAAAGTGGTGTGTTTATTCTTTTTTTTTTTTTTTTTTTTTTTTTTTTTGAGTTGGAGTCTCACTCTGTCACCCAGACTGGAGTGCAGTAGCCACTCCCGGCCAAAGCAGCCTCGACCTGCTGGGCTCTGGCGATCCTTCCGCCTTAGCCATTACAGGCGTACGCTACCACGCCCAGCTGATTTTTTTTTTTTTTTTGATTTATTGTAGACATAAGGTCTCGCCAAGTTGCCCAGGCGGGTCTCGAATCCGCGGTCTCAGGCAATCCACTTACCTCAGGCGCGAGATTACAGGCTGAGCCACCGAGCCTGGCGTATTTATTCTTATATGTTTAAACTTCAGTCATATTCAAAGTACTCTCCGTTTGATACACTACACCTATCAGGACACTTTTTCCACCACTCAAAACAGTTTTTGAACTTGTCGATTTTGATGCCTTTGGTACTGCTGCCATTTTTTTGCTTCACCTCTTCCACATCGGCAAAATGTTGCCCTTTGAGGACTTTTTTCATTCAGGAAAGCAAAAAGAAGTCACTAGGGCAAGATTGGGTGAATAGGGAGAGTGCTGAAAATCGCAGTGTGGGCAGGTGCATTGTCATGATGGAAGAACCCATCACCTGTTTGCCACAACTCAGGGTGTTTCTTCCACAAATCTTAAGACACAACAACACTGGCTGGTACACTGATGCCAATGGGTCCCTATGACACTTACCTAGTGGGGGAAGCCTGTACTACAAGGGGCCCACCCTCCAAAAGGTAATTCTGGTTTTTTTGGGTCCCCCTTGTAGCACAGAACTTTATGGCCTCAAACACCACTTCCTTCACAGTTACTCTTGGTCTACGCCTCGAGTGGGGCCGTCAACCCCTTTCCCAGCATAGGACCTCCACCTGCCCACTGTGCATTATGTGGGCTGCCTCCCTTGCTCGCTGCCCTGCTCCCACCAGGATTTCAAACTCCCATCAACCTCACGGCAACACCTTTGCTCCCAAATACACTCCACACCACCACACTCCTCACTGTCTCCTGGGTGAAGAACACCACTCACTGTCCCTTGTCCCCACATGCAAAAGTTGGCCAAGGTCTGCTGACTGCACCACTGCATCAACCTCAAAAGTGTGCCTTCCTGCCCATGGTCCCTGCTGCAACTCTAATTGGAGCTCTTCATTGTCTGTTTGCTCCACTGTCACAATGGACTTCTAATTGTGTTCTAGTTCTTAGTCATTTGCATTTAAACACACCAGCCAAATCAAGACCATTAACTGTGTTTGTAAAAGGAGAGATTGTAACCACGCAGAGTGGATGTCTAGCACTGGACAGAGAAGATGACTCTTCCATATACATATGCAGCGACCTTACTGGAAATCTCAGCCTAAGTAGCTCAGTTGAAACCCTGATCCCCATCACTAAGCACACTTTTGTGCACAGGCTCAGAACATTCTTCCACATTTGTGCAGTAGAGGACTTTCTAGAAAACAAATGACTCTCGTGTAAAAACCCCAAGTTTGGGGATGTTGTGCCTTGTACTACAGACATTCTAGAAAACACAAGAGCAAATCTTAGTCTTTGTAAATCAATCGTGTTTCAAAATATAAGACACAAGATCAGCATTTTAAGGAACTTCTGAGATACTCTTAGTAAAAATAATTCTTCTCTGATGCAAATCGTTTCACTTGATTTTTAGGCCTGCCTTTTATGTATGCAGCCTTGTCTGAAGTGAGAAACACTGACAGTAACAAACTAAAGTAAAGATAACTTGGCTGCATACTTCAACTCTTTGTTGCCAGAAGCCCCAGCTCCCAGAGGGCCACAGCAGTGAGAAATGATGTGGGTGGGGCTGAGCAGAGGGGAGAGGGTCTGGGACAGTGAGAGAGGCACACAGAGTATCCAAGTGTTTGTCCCACTCGATGCATGAGACACCTGGGGCCTGTCAGGAGAGGAGCCCAAAAGCTGTCTGCAAGGAGCCGGCTGCATGGGACCGAGCCTCTTCTGCAGAAGCAGCGCCGTGGGACACTAGGAAGAACAGGGCTAAATCTGCACCCAGTCCTCTTCTGATGGGCAGCACGTGGGTCCATACACGACAGAATATTACGCAGCCCTAAAGAAGAACAAAATCATGAACGTCACAGCAACCTGGATGGAATTAGAGTCAATAATACCGAGTGATTTTTCACAGAAACAAAGAACTAAGTATACTTGTTCTCACTCATAAGTGGACCTTAAACATGTACCGCAATACTATAAGAAAAGGATCAACTATAGCAGGAAACTGTGGAGGGGAGGGGAGGTGAGGAGGTGGGATTGACAGTAGTGGAAATCTGCCTGGGGAAGGGGGGGCACACCTCATCAACAAAGGAACCTGCACAGTGAATATCTGCATACCTCACCCTGAAATGCACCCCACAATTTTAAAATAAAAAAATTTTCAAAGTTAAAAAAAAAAATCTACATCCAAGTTTTGAGACACAAATCCCCTCGAGCCTCCCGGTACCATTAATGCCTTGTAAATCTGAGGAAAGGTCTCAGTGTCAAGGTTCAGTGTTCCCTTTTTACAATTAGGATTGTTTTTTATTGTCCGGAACCACTGCCTGACAGGGCCTGGCTGCACCCAGTTCCTAGCCACAGCCTACACGCCACTGACTTAGCCTGTGCAGAGCAGATCTGTAAGGGGTGCGGAGCAAGACTCCCCAGAGTGAAAGGCTGCCTCAGAAGATGAGAAGTTCCTTTATGCAAGGAGATACCCCAAGAAAAACAGAAGCAAGAGTGCCCACCATGCAGGAATAGACTATCCTGGGGGGTACTATGACACCGACACAGATGTCCTCCACCATCAGCTGTCTGTTAAAATTATCTGGGGAACTTCTGAACAACACAGATGCCCAGGATGCTCAGTCCGACGTCAGTGTGAAAGTCCAGGGCTGCCTCAAGCCCCGCCCCAGCCACAGTGCCCCCCAGCCCCAGCCTGCCACAGATACCCACATGGCAGCTGCCATCAGCTGTGAGTGCTCTGAGCCCTGCAGCTGGCCAGCGCGGCGGCCTCTGTCCCCACAACACTGAAAACACAATCATCCAGACAGTTGGCTGGCAATCCCGGCTTCCACCTCACAGTGGAGAGTACAAAGCACCTAGGCCACATTTTCTGAGGCGAAGGCTTTGAAAGCCTGACCAGAGGTCGTAGGGCCCCCTCCCCACTTCTGCTTTCTTTTCCTCTGATCTGCTCGGCTAGGATTGCATGGGGTTGTCCGTTTTAATTAAGAAAAAAGTTCTTAGTTTTTTAAATTTACTCTCCAATGGCAATGAGCCCGACCCTTTTCCTGCAAACACCCTTTGGTGTTTCCAAATAAAAACCACTGCATAAACACCAGGAGAAGACTCTGCAGAAACAAACATCAAGAGACATCACAAAGTCCGTAAGCGAAGCTGTGCACTCAGGCTCCAAGGCCATGCAACTCCTTTGGCTACAATAGAATAAGAATGCTAAGAAATCTGCTTGAACTAGTGCTTCCAGATCTGGGTCGGGTAAGGAGAGCTCACACACAGCAGACTTTGAACATGTGCTAAGAGGTCCCTTTACGCCATTAAAGTAATCGTCACAGAGCGGCCTGGTCTCTTGTGGCAGCCATGGCAGCAGCACCAGGCCCCAGCATTTCCCCACTGCAGCTTCCTGGGAGGCCCTGCCCTGAGGCTCCTTCCAGGAAATGGGAGGGCAAGTGGAGCTTCCAGGAAGGGAGTGAGGGGTAGAGTGAGGGGGAGGGGCAGCCCACACCCAGTGACTTCACGCTGGGGCCACGGTGAGAGACAGGCCAGGGCCTAGGTCCTGTCCACTCTGGACTTCCCTGCGCTTAGGCTCCCCCCCCATCTTGCAATACCAGTCCTTCTCACTTATTCACTCAAACCTTCAGCAAGCTTCGCCAAACGTCTCCGGAAGGCCAGGGACGTGCGAGGTAGGGGTTGAGTGGAAGGGAGGCACGAGCCGCTCTCTGCAGTCAACACCAGCCAGGTCTGGGGCAGGAGCTGTGGCCGTGTGTGGAAGGCGGTGAGGTGTGAGCAGGTGGCTAGGAAGGAAGACACTTCCAGGATACTGGAGGGAAACCCAAGTGCACCCTGTAAAGCTAGATGAAGAAGGAGGCAAGACACTGGTGTTGGCTAGGCCCTTAAGGGCGGCCAGGGCCAGATGGGGAAGGGTACCCCAGCCCCAGAAAGTCTGGCCTTTACTATAAGCAGAGAGAAATCATGTGGTGCTCATAAGTAAAAGAGTAAGACTTCCACAGATATGAGTTGTAAAATGTAGCAGAGGACACCAAAGTCAAGGACATTCACCTGGCAACACTGACGCTGCCCAGATGGGAAAGGAAATGCTACTGGTCCTCCCATCCTCATCCTGATCTGGGCTCTGGTGAGACTCCACCACCAACCTCTGCAAAGGCGGCATCTATGGGGCTGGACCACAGGCCAAGCATCCTTCCCAGAGCCAGACTGGGGGTGCCTATTGCCAAGGCCTGGGAGGGCCGAGGTCTTCTCTGATCCCTTAGGGGCCACAGTGTTCTGGAATCCAAGCCAACATCAAACTGAGTCAAAAAGTGCCAGTTCTGCTCTAACAAAACTATGGGTCAATCACACAGCCTAGAGGTCTGTCTTCTTGACGCTTTCCCACAGTCTGCAGGAGGCAGCCACACTTCTCAAGTCAACAGTGCTGGGCCTGGACCCCACGCCCAGGGCCCTCAGTGTCAATGTACAGAAAGCAGCTAAACACACACACACACACACACACACACACACACACACACACACACACACACACACCCCGCGCGCACGGCTCTCCACCCAGGCACCAGCCGCACACAGCCTGGCCCAGCCCTCAGTGTCAATGTACACAAAGCAGCTAAACACACACACACACACACACACACACACACACACACACACACACACACACACCCCGCGCGCACGGCTCTCCACCCAGGCACCAGCCACACACAGCCTGGCCCAGACACCTTTACCACTGACTTCCCTGGAAGATACCTCTAGTAAAATCCCCGTAAAGAAGGTTTATTGAACTTTCCACCCTCTAAGGACATGGATAAAGAAGGGATGTGGACCAGTAACTGTGCTGATAATGATGTGCCTCGAACTTTAACTTACTTGGACATTTTTTGTATCATAAAAATCTATGGAAATAAAGAGATGAATTGTGTGGCATGTGAATTATATCTTTAAAAACTTTTTTTATTTAAATCATGGAAGTAGAAGGCTTATTTCAGTGTACATTTTTTTCTGCCTACTGAAAACTCTAACTTCCAACACAAATTTCTAAAATCTCTGGAGCCACCACTATGGGTGCAATCTTTGTTGTTTCAGTCAGAAAATAAACTTCTCTCCAAAAGGTACTCTTCCTTTCCCCTGCTTGTTTTTGTTTTCTTTAAAAAGGATGGCTCTAGGTAGCCAAGGACATGGCTGGCCTGGCTGGGCATTGGTCACATACAGGAAACCGAGCAAACAAGTAAACATATTGAGAACACTGGCAGCCACCCTGGGACGCAGTCGTGATGCTGGTCTGGGAGGGTTAGGGGAGCCCATGAATACGTGTGTCTTGATCTGAAGGAGCTGTGTGCACGCACATGTGTGAATACATATATGTGACTGGGAGGGAGGTGAAAGAGAACCACAGAGCAAAAGTACAGCTAACAACTGGGGTGTCTGGCTAAAGACTACATGGGATTACCTGAGTTAATCTTGTAACTTTTCTGCAAATTTGACATTACTCAAAAACAAAAAGTTAAACATATATTCTACAAAAATAAAAACAATGGTTGATCCCCACAGCGATAATGGGAGTAATTTCTATCATACTTCAGCCCCCACACAAGAGCCAGCGTCCTCACCCCACCCACCCATCTTGGAGCCAATCTACCTCAGTGACCTGTGTGTATGAGGGGAGACTCCCAAAAAGTCAGAATTATCTTTTGGAGGGTGGGCCCTTGTAGTGCAGGCTTCCGCTGCAAGATAGGTGTTCTAGGAGGCCATCGACATCAATGTACCAGTTAGCATTGTTGTAAGAGGCTGCATTCGGCTTCAGTGATTTTTTTTTTTTTTTCAGCTTCTTTTACCATGTTTGCCCATTGCATGATGGGTGATTTACGAGTGCACCTGCCTACACCGTGCTGAGTGTTTGGCAGTTTTTGAGTAAAAATGTCACGATCCCCAACCTCCCTATTCACTTGATCTCGCCCCATGTGACGTTTTTGTTTCCCCAATCCAAAAAGTCCTCACAGGAAAATATTTTGCTAACGTTGAAGGGGGAAAACAAAAATGGCAGAAGCATGAAAAGACCTGAAAACTGACAAGTTCAAAGACTGCTGTGAGCAGTGGAAAAGGTGTCTTGATAGGAAGAGTGCATCACACGGAAAGTACTTTGAAGGTGGCTGAAGTGTAAACATGCAAGAATAAACACACAATTTTTTATAAATGAATTCCAGGGTTTTTTCGATTCCTCCCTGTATATAACTACAAACAAGCGACAGGATGGAGGGGGGGTGGACAGACCACTGAGTAGCTACGAGGGCAGAACTTTCTCCATTACAGTTTCTATATTGCCAAATGGAGGTGACAACAACATTGCCCTCACAGAGCTGCTACTGAGACTCTGCAGATAAGGCATTGTGGGAGCTGGGAGCACAGAGCCAGATAGGGAAGAGCACGTGAGAAACGACAGCAGACGGGTAGGCTCGGTATGGCTCAGGCTTTCAGAACACCTTCTGAGCTCCCAGCAATATTCCCAAGCTGATTTTGAGGAGCATAGGAAATGAGAGAGGATGCATTTGCCCCATCACGGACAGATCCGCTTTACGTGATTCCCTGCTCTTTTCTCTCTGCCTCCACAGGCTATAACGGAGAGACACGTGGAATAAGGAGCTGGCCCCTGGGACTTCTCAGCTACACTCATATCTCGGTACTAAAAACACAGCGGCCGGCCTTGAGCGCCAGCGCCACAAATACGAGCACGTAATACCCATATCAAATGATAAATAAATTTAGAAGCTCCACATTCACAGAGACTCCCACACACATACACTCACACCAAACGGGGTGAATCTGATCCGGAGATTAGCTGAATTGAGAAGCAACCTCGAACAGGAGCGTGCATGGTGCCAGCACAGAGCCCGGTGGACAGGGCGCTCCTCCCACCCACACCAGGACACAACAGCACTATATTTAGACAGGCCCTTGACGCAAGCCTGCAAAGCCCGGGCACGACAGACCGGACCCTCCACTGCCTCTCTTCCGAAAGCAAGGACAACAAACATGATTCATAACAGGAGCACAGCAGCTATAATTGAGAAAATAACAATCTCTCGACACGGGGTGTCTGCTTTTCTAGATGATTTCAATTTGGAGATAATTGGCAATCACAGAAACGGCAAAACGACTGAGCACGCCATGCACCCAGACTCTTCACACGCTGCACTGTGACTCATGGCAGTGCCCACACAGCATGCAGCAGGCCCAGGAAAGGCTCTTCTCCCAAGACACTTGTGCTCCTGCAAGGAGTAATACAGCTGTTGTCATTCTCAAATTACCAGCAGGCTCCACCCTGTGTACCAGCCCAGCACTGACAGTGAATCATCCTATGGCTTGGCTTTTTAAAACCCAGTACTATACAGACAAGCCACCTGGCAAATGCATGTGAAAGGCGTGGCACGCATTTTACATTCGTCATGAAGTCCAAGCATCTCTAAAATTATCTACTAAATCCCTGATAATAAGGGATATAGCCCCGAATATGTATGGGAGAAGCAAATTAAAAGACATGCCCTAACGATCACAGTGTAAAGTAAATGGGTGGAAGTTACTGCATGCACTTCCTTTGGATAAGTGCATGATACTTTCTTTGATAATTTTAGCTCCTCTCTATTTTTAAATAAATCCCCTTAAATATTCAACTATATTCCCAGGCCTTCCAATTTTTAAAATATGAGATCACTGGCACATGCATTTTTAAAATTAGACCTTTTAAGGCAGTTTTAGGTTCACAGCAAAGTTGAAAGTACAGAGATTTCCCACACACCCCTCCACAAAGTCCCCACCAGAATGGCACATCGATCGCTATGGATGAGCCTGGACTGACACATCATCATCACCCATAGTGCACACTTCACATGAAGGCTCACTCTTGGAGCTGTGCAATCTACTGGTTTGGATAAATGAATAACGACATGTATCCACCATCATAGCACCATACAGAATATTTTCACTTCCCTCAAAATCGTCTGTGCTCTGCCTATTCAGCCCTCTCCTCCTTCTAACCCCAGTAAGGGCAAACACTGATCTTTCTTTGCCTTTTCCAGAATGTCTGTTAGAATATACAGTATGCAGCCTTTTCAGATGGTCTTCATTCACTTATTATATGCATTGAAGGTTCTTACATGTCTTCTTGTGGCTTGGTAGCCCAGTTCTTTTTAGCACTGAATAACATCCCATTGTCTGAATGTAATAGACATATGCATTTTAAAAGAAAAAGAAAAGAAGTCCAGATGGAAAAAATATACTCGGCTCTGCCTCTCCCACACAGAGCAGCCATAAAACCTGGCCAGAATGCATGGAGCAGCTATTTGAGGACTCTGAGAAGTAAACAGTCATAGGCAAATTGGGAATGATTGCCAGGATTCAAAGTAACACCAAACTAGCACTCAGTTTAACTTGTTTCCTCCCAGTCATGAACTCAATAAAGCCTGAAACCTGGCAATGGGCAATGGCTTGGACAGAAGAAACTCTCTAGTGCTGGGTCAAGGAGAAGGAAGGAGGTCTTCTAATGCTTACCAAGAAAGGGGAATTCAGCAGAGGGAGTGACAGCAATAGCAATAGCAAAAGGACCCACAGGAGCTTTAAACTTGAAGGGAGGAAAACTCTTCTCTCCAACCAGAGGAACTGTGGTCCTAAGATGGTAAGGTAAATTCCCATGGCTATTTTCTCTCTCTCTTCTTTGTAGCTTTGCCCCAGAAGTGGGTGCTATCACAGGAAATGTGCCAGAAGGAAGGACGGGTAAATAAAGTCCTAGTTGTCCTACTGGAGCACTGAAAGGAGAGGTCCAGTGAAGTGGAAAGCCCTGAGAGATTACAGAGAAGGAGAAGTAATCCCAAAAAGTCATTTGTAAGCTGCTAGGTGTGCCCATGACTGCACATGTGAGGCTCTGACCCTTGTGGCACACCATAGGCTTTGAGAATTGAACTAGGAGACAGATCACCACCCAGGTCCCAGGTTGGCCACTGGTGGCACAAACATGGGCAGATCTGAAAAGCACTGTAAAGGCTTTTCAAACACAACTACCATTGAAATGACAAGCACAGAAGACTTGAAAGGAATTTAAGCATGAACCTAACTGGGTCAATTGCCTGATTAAAAAAGGAATTCTATGAGATTTAAATAAGAGCCAGAATATCAAAATGAAATATTCAAAATATCTAGAAAACACTTTGAATTTATTCATCATATGAAGAATCAAGAAAATTTCAACTTATGTGGGAAATGAGCCACTTAAATCAACGTTGAAAAAGTCTTTTGAAAAAGTAGACCACAACGAACTTGGATTATGCAGAATGCAGGCAATAATAAATGCAAAAGCAGAAATCAGTGAAATGGAGGGAAAAAACAGAGGAAACAATGGCTACAAAAGTTGTTTTATAATAATATTGATAAACCTATACAAGAATGACAAAGAAGAGAGAACACACCAAGCACTAATATGAAGAATGAAAATGAAAATAACACTACAAAGATCACAGACAATAAAAGAATAAGAAGGAAATGCTATGAACTCACCTACATGTATAAATTCAACCACTTACATGATATAAACCAATTTCTCCAAAATCACTAACTATCAAAACTCATCAAAGATTAAATAAATACCCCAATAAACCTATTTAAAAATTTAAATTTGTAGTTAAGAAAAATTATGAAAAAGGAATTTCAGGCCCATGTAGTTTCAATGACAAATTTTACTAAGCATTGTAAAATAAAATAAAATAAAAACACTAATTCTATACAATCTCTTGCAGAAAATTGGAGGGAATACTTCCTAAATCATTATATGAAGACAATAGTACTGATGCCAAAACCAGACAAATATATCACAGGAAAAGAAAACTATATACCAATATCCTTCATGAACTCAGGTACAAAAATCCTTTAAAAAATTAGCAAACAGAATGCAGCAATAGCCTGGGCTCAGTGGCTCAGCCTGTAATCCCAGCGCTTTGGGAGGCTGAGTTGAGTGGATTGCCTGAGCCTGTGGGTTCGAAACCCACCTGGACAACTTGGCGAGACCTCATCTCTACAATAAATCAAAAATTAGCCAGGCATGGTAGTGTATGCCTGTAGTTCCAGCTACTTGGAAGGTTGAGGCAGGATCGCTGGAGTCCAGCAGGTCACGGCTGCAGTGGCTGGAAGCGCCCACTGCACTCCAGTCTGGGTGACAGAGTGAGACTCCAACTCAAAAAAAAGAAAGAAAAAAAAAAAGAATGCAGCAATATATTTAAAAAAAAAATACACCACTATAAAAAGGATTTACTCTCTGGAATGCAAGGCTAGTTCAATATTTAAAAACCTATTAGTGTAATTCAGCATATTGACAATCTAAAGAAGAAAAACGACACGAGTATACACATTGAAGCAAATAAAAGCATTTGACAATAATTCAATATCAAGCTCAGCAAATCAAGAACAAAAGGGACCTTCCCCAACCTGTTAATAGACTTCTACAAAAACCCTACAGTCAATATCAAACTTAATGGTGAAAGACTGAATGCTTTCTCTGTAAGACTGGAAACAAGGCAAGAACGTATATTCTCAATATACGTTCTAATACGTTACTAATACTATTTTACTTTGTAGTAGAAGTCTATACTGTGCAAGAAGAAGACAAAAAAATTTAAAAGAGGCATAAAATTTAGACAGAGAAGCAAAACCATACCTGATTTCTTAGACATGCATAGAAAAACCCAAAGAATCTTCAAACAAAACCAAACAAAGCAAAACTCCACACAGAATTAATAAATAAATGCAGCAAGGTCATAGGATATGAGGTCAATACACAAAAATCAATTATATCTCCATTCTAGCAAGCAACAATTAGAAACAGATATTTAAAAATATCATGTACAAATGTCTACCAAAACAGTAAAATATTTATATATAAATCTAGAAGACACGGATAGGATTTGTTTGCTGAAAAACAACAAAACATTGGTGAATGAAATCAAAGAAGACCTAGAAAAAGAAAGATATATATATTTATGGGTTGAAATACTCAAATTGATGGACAGATTTTAAAAATTTTCAAATTCCCAGCATGCTTTTTTTTATAGATATAGACAAACTGATTTCAAACTATATAGAAAGGCAAAGAAATGAGGACAGAAACAACTTTGAAAAATAAGAATGTCTGAGAAATCACACTACATAGCTTTCAGACTTGCAATAAAGCTACAACAGTATGGCATTGGTGACGCAACAATTATAAATCAATTAAACAAAATGGACAGTCAAGGATTAGATCTACACAAATATGGCCAGGTGATTTTTAATAAAGGTGCAGAGGAAGTTAGACAAATGATAGTCTTGAACAAATTATGTTAGAACAATTAAATACCCTATGCCAAAGGAAAAGAAGAGGAGAAGGATGAGAACTTTGACCTAAATAACATACTTAATACAAAAATTAATTCAAAATGGACCACAGATCAAAATGCAAAAGTAAAGCTATAAAACCTTGAGAAGAAAACATAGACAACAATCTTCATGGCCTGAGTTAGGCAAGAGTTCCTAGATATGACATTATAAGGATGTCTAAAGCATGAAGTAAAACAAACAAATAAACAAAAAAACCTGAACTTCCTCACAATTAAAAATGTCTACTCTTCTAAAGACACTGCTAAAGAATAGAAACAGAAGCTGAAGACTGGAAAAAAAATATTTGCAAATCAACTATATGACCTAGAAGTTGTATCCACATTAAACATAAAGAAGCTTCCAAACACAACATAAGAAAACAAACAGCCGAATTAAAAAACAGAAATTTCACCCCCAAAAAAACATATACACATATTTATATACATATATATGTGTATATATGTATATATATATATATGCGCGCAATGCAAATCACATAAAAAATACTCACCATCACCAGTCATTAGGTAAATGTAGGTTAAAACCATGATGTGATACTATTATACACTTATAAAAATTGGTAAAATAAAATCTTGAAAATACTAAGTGCTGATGTGGCTATGAAACAATTAGAACACTTATGCATTTCTAGTGGGAATGCAAAATGATACAGCTCCTCTGGAAAACAGTCTACCATATGATTCAGCAATCACACTCCTGGGTGTTTACCCTAAAGAAATGAAGTTTTAAAGTTTACACACACAAAAAACACCTGTACATGAATGTTTATAGCATCTCTTTTCACAAGTACAAAACACTAGGAAAAAACCCAGATGTCCCTCAATGATGGATGCATTAGCAAACTGTGATGGATCCATATGGTAGATGATAAATCCACATTAAAAACAAACGAACTACTTATACATACAAGTTGAACCTCCAAGGTGATATGGTGAGTGAATGAAGTCAGGCTCAAGATGACACACACTGTATGATTCTGTTTATAAGACATACTCAAAAAAGAATCATAACGATGGAGCACAAGTCAGTGGTTGCCAGGAAGACTATCAAAGGGGAGATTGAGGGAGTCTTGGGTGGGGGTAGGGGATGATGGGCAGTTCTGTATCCTGATTGTGGTGGTGGTGACACAGACCTAAGTGAGTCTCAGAACTGTACACACAGCAAGTTAATTGGACTCTATGTTGACTTTAAAATTAAAATTAAAAAAATACAAATAGAAAATATGATCTGGATTCAAGTACCAATCATCCAGATGAATGAACACGGAGAAATCTCTTCCCTACTTAATGGTATGCAACTATTCATTTACTCAATCTGTGTCTTGTTAAAATATTAACAAGAACAATATGAAAGGGTCACGGAGTGAAAACTTTAAAGAACAACATAAAATAGTCATCAGGGGCTCAGGGTCAAAACCTACTGTTTCCAGCTGTGCGTGCTAATGGCACAGAGACACAGCCTGAGTAAGAGAACAGAAACCCACACACACCAGAGGGAACACTGTCTCTTCCCAGTGCACCCGCTGCATCTGGGATTGGCTCACAAAGGCAGCTTTTCTTTTTATCTTATTATTCTGTCCCAAATAAAGAAGGGATCTTCCATTTGATTATTCCGCAAGCTGTCCAGCTCCGCTTTTCTCCTTCCCTCTCCTTCCCACGAGTGACTCTGAGTTCATGGAAGTCCAGACTTCACAGCCCTTCTGGATCCCATGTTGCTGCACATTCTGGTGAGCCCCTCCTACGGATGCCAGAGTTGGTTTCCTATATCAGGAGCTCATGGTCTTCCTGGCATCCTGGGCTGCCTGTGTCTGGGCTCCCGGTGGGCAGCAGGCCTTTGAGAAGTTTCATGTGCTCACCATGTCGTGGGCTTTTTTTTACCTCCTGCCCTGGAGCACCAGCTCTCTCATCGTGCAGAAGTCAGTCTCACTCTCACACACCTTTGTGCCTTGCACAGAGTGAGTGCGCTGCATCTGCCAATCACCCATGAACAAGCCCAGCAAGCCACAGAATGAAAGTGAGCAGCAGTGACCAGAACAAACAACAGCAAGTAATTGCCTTTTGGTGCCAAGAAAAAGGATGCCTCCTTTGAGGAACTGCAACATGTCCTACTTTCAGTACTGCGAACTATAGAACTGATTGCTTCCCTTTCACCCTGCTTGTCAGAAACATAAAGACAACTGATGCTCAATCACAGGACACAAATTTGCTGTCATGGTTAATATCTCTCCCTGCTCTGCCATTTTCAGCCTGGCTTCCTGTTTCTATTTTTATTCATCTTCCTGCATATCAGCCCTATACCAAGGCCTTGGGAAGCATCTGAGAAACATAGAAAAATGACAGCACAGAAAAAGGTCAGAGATAATCCCTAAGATGCTGGGATGCAAAATGTTCCACTCAAACAGTGCTAGCCTGAAAACATGGGTGGCCATATTTTCAACTTGAATTGGAAGGCAGTGATTGTTTAAGGTTGAAACTTGCACTTGAGCACACACAATAAAATGCATGCACTAGCCATGGAGACACAGTAGAATGGGAGTGTCACAATGCCAGTGATATAAATCATGTGCTACTGGTTATCTAAGAACGGATGTGCCACTAGCACATCTAATGTACCTTGTTTTGAAATCTGATTGTTAATCACCAGGAACTTGGTTCTGAAGGGACTGGCAAACCAGAAGGCCCAGACAGTAGGCCACCAGGGTCCTTCCCAGCAAGGATAATGTGAACCCCGGAATGTCACAACTCTGGTCACACTGGGAAAAGTGTATCAATATCACAAAATGACTTGCGGTCAGTCTTCCTTTAAATCTTGTTCCAGAAGTTAGTTTTACCCCTCAAACAAACACAAAGAGCAGATGAAAGATACGCACTGTCTTCCTAAACTCAATTCTAAGCCTGTTACCACCCCACTTAAACTCTTCCAGGACTCCCTATGGCCCTGACGGCCTCTCAGCTTCTTCCTTCACAACCTCAGCCTCCCTCCCTTGTAAGCTTCAGGAAGATAAACTGTTAAAATAGCAAACCTAAATATTCACATTCTAAATTATACTTCCCCCAGACATCTGGGCTGTCACGCACGCTCTTCTCTCCCCATGATCACTGAGACCTCCCGTGGATACTCCAGTGCCACTCCATCTGGCAGATGGCTCCCCTGAGGTCCCAAGCACCCATCCTTCCGGGTTTGTGTCTTACCATAGCAATATCACACTGCACTGCATCTGTCTCTCTCCCTTCTCCCCAAGAGCAGGGGCCACATCTCTTCTAGGTCTCCAGCACCTAGCACAGCATCTAACTCCTGCCAGGGCTCAGTAATGGTTGGGGCATGAGTGAGTGAACAGATGGATGACCCGCTGCAAGAAGTGCCAGAGAAGAAAACGGAACCCCGGCTAGAGCAGATGAGCCACTGTGAGACGGGGAGGACAGGGCTGAGGGGTACAAGGTCAAATGGGTAACTCAGGGACCATAAGCAAGGCTGAGACACACTGCCATGGACAGGAGGCGTCCGAGTAAAGGGGCAAGTAAAGGGGAAACAAAGACGCTTGAGGGACACAGTCACAGAGTAACCAGAAAGGAAATCACGAGGCCAGTCTGTTGGTCTTCCATGGTCCTAGCAGGTTTGCTGGCATAAGGATCACATTATAGCTGTCAAAAGCTACCTTTAACATAACCTGGGAAACGCAAGTATAGACAAGGAATTAATTGTCAGCAGGATAATGAGGTGATGGTGGTGAAGAAAGTAATCTTATCGTTAGCAATGCATAGGAAAGTATTCACAAATGAAAAGACAGCACATGCAGCTTTTGCCTTAAAATGCTCAAGCAAAAAAAAAAAAAAAGTGGGGGATATAGGAAACTAAATGGGCAAAATGTTAAAAACTTTCAATCATGGACCCATCGGTTTCCTTCACTACGTTCTTTACTTGTATGTACATTTGGAATTTTCCATCATCTATTTTTGACATTTAAAGGCATCCATTGGATGGAGTTAAATGAATCTTCAAATCGATGGCTGATTATTATTAGATTTGGGGAAGTTCCCTGACAAGTGATCTATTCCAAAAGCACTATGTTTTTTAAGAAACTGATCTTTAGAAATGAGAACTATTTAAACACGAGTGATTATAATGTAAAAAAAATGCTAACTCATAAGCTGAGAAAAATATAATTTAACCAACCAAACCAACTATATATGTTAGATGGCACCTTTGCTTCATTAAGCCTGGTGTTAGGAAGTGAACCACTTTATTTGCGAATGAATGATATAAACATCACAATTTAAGTGATATGAAAACCATCATGCTGAGTGAAAAAACTAGGCAAAAAGAGTACTATGGCATAATGCCAGGTATATGTAAACTGATCAATGGTGGCCTGGAGAGAGGAGAGGGAGGCATGGACTGAGGAGCACAAGAAACCTTAAGGCAGTGACAGAAAATCTTCTGTATCTTAATTGTGGTGATGGTTTCAAGGCTGTAAGCATATATCAAAATTAAACATGCTGTATGCTTTAAATATGTGCAGTTTACTGTACATAAATACACCTCAATAAAGTAGTCTTAAAAATTCAGTACACCTTCTCAATCACACAGAGGAAAAAGAAGAAATTCTTCTATAATATTTAATCTTCCAGCCGGGCAGTGGCTCACGCCTGTAATTCCAGCACTTTGGGAGGCTGAGGTGAGAGGACTGCCTGAGCCCACGGGTTCGAGACCAGCCTGGGCAACTTGGTGAGACCTTGTCTCTACAATAAATAAAAAAAATTAGCTGGGCATGATGGCACATGCCTGGGGTTCCAGCTACTTAGAAGGCTAAGGCAGAAGGATCATCTGAGCCCAGCAGGTCGAGGCTGCAGTGGCCATGAGCGTGCCACTGCACTCCACCTTGAGCAACAGAGTGAGACTCCGACTCAAAAAAAAAAAAAGAATCCAATCTTCCAAATAAGAACAGCATAAGCAAGGTAATCCGTAACTGAGAATCAAAAGAAACCGGCTCCCAGATAGGTCATTCCAGACTTGGTGAAGGGCACTGGGTCATGCACAGGCCTTCAGTGTACATGTTACAAGCCCTGAGTGTTCTAGCTATCTGCCTAAGTTTTCATCAGTCAAGAACAACTTGAGTCCTAATTCTGTCTAAACAAAAGGTTTAACATTTTCTGTATTTGATATTACTAGCTTCTGGCTGGACCATGACATATTTGGGATCCAAAAATATATGCATTTTTTTTGTTTGCTTGTTTGTTTTTTGTGTTGGAGTCTCAGTCTGTCACCCAGGCTGGAGTACAATGGCACACTCACGGCCACTCCAGCATTGATCTGCTGGGCTCCAGCGATCCCTCTGCCTCAGCCTTCCAAATAACTGGAACTATAGATACGTGCTATCACGCCTGGCTAATTTTTTAAAAATTTATTGTAGAGAAGAGGTCTTGCCAAGTTGTCCAGACTGGTCTTGAACCTGTGGGCTCAGGCAATCCACTCGCCTTGGCCTCCCAAAGTGCTGGGAATACAGGCTGAGCCACCGAGCCCGGACTCCATGTTTTATATCCCCTATTGATCTAGCATTATTTTGTACATGGTCTGTGCTTGATTTACGTAGCTTAGAAAGTTTTACTGGTATCAGCAGTTTCACTGGTAACCCTTCGGGTTCCCTCCCACTGTGGGAGATTTGTCACATGGACCTATCCTCTCGATAAATCCTGTTTAAAAAAAAAAAAAGAAAGTTTTACTGGTATTACTTGTTCAAAGTTTTCAGAATTGTTCATTTTTTAAAAATACTGCCCAGTTAAATGGAACCACAGAAACAATCCTGCAAATGCCTAAAGCACTTGCTCCTGCTGTGGGCCTGTCCTTTTGGCTGACACAGACAGCAACGACTTTGGAAAGTTGGGGCCCACCCAGCAAAGCAAAAGGACATCCTGGAGTCAGGGAGGTGCAAGACCTGATCCTGGAGCAGTTGTTCCCATTCAGTGCCACTGTCCTGTGCCTGCAGCTTTCTGCAGGTCCCTAAGATGATGTGTCCAAGAACTTCCATCAAAGCCCGGGAATTTGTGGCCACTCTAATCTCCTCAGCCTTCTTGTTAACCTTCCTGAAAAGTTTCAAATCCCGACAATCTCACAGATGTCTGTGCTTTTCCACACCCTTGTACTGTCCCAACTGATCAATTAGAAAAAGAAAAAAATTCCCATTGAACAAATCCCTAAGTGTCTACTTACATGAGCTAATCTTGGTGGGATATTTACAGCTCCTCCGGCCTGGCTGTGGCATGGGTCTGGAAGGAGTGTTATATTTAAGAACTGCTTCAGCAAAACTATATTCTGAGAAGGCCTTTCATAAAAATAAACCTGACTTAGCCCCACCCTACAAGTAGAACTAATTGTTCCTTCTTTTCTGGGTATTCCTGAAGCACTTTGCGCATATCTCTACGATAACACTTGTCATGAACACTTGTTTAGAGATCCATCCTCACTTCTTTATTGTGGGCTCTGTCAGGGCAGGGACACCCAAGATACCAACATATAGATGAATTTTAATTAATACTTCTTAAAAGCCATTATCCAATTAAATAAACAAATTTTAAAATGGTTCTGCATCAGTAAAAATGGGTCATTTTATTTTTAAACCTCCACAATATAGAGGGAAGTACGGCAAAAACTTAACACGGAGACAATCATCCATATGTGATTTTAATTTAAGAGTTTGTCTGAAGATGAAAAATGTTTGATTAAATGAGGGCAATTAAAAAAATTTTAATTAAGATTGACTTTACTTTCTTGTCTTTTGGTTTTGCTTTTTAGCTAAAGTATTATTTTACACAAGTTAAACATTTCATGTCTTTTCTGATCAACAAATTAGAATAGCTTTTTTCTTTAGGTGAATAATTTTGCAGGAAAACAATAGATAAATGGCCCCGAAAATATTTTAGAGAATAGATTTTGTCATGGTGAATATCTGCTTGGGAGGATTTATAGCCATTTTGATGTTGCTGATTACTCACAGTGAGGTGCTAAGTATAGCAGAGAGCACTTGCTTGCAATCTGGATTTCATCGCCTTTTTCCAAAGCAGCCATGTGAAGTGCATTAAAAACATACGTTTCTTGAGGAGGAAATTTTTTTAACAGAGAACAACTGTGCTCTACGTATACGGGTCTTTTAGACTAAAGAGAACTCCCAGACTGGCCTCCTTGAAAGCCAGAACATCCAGATTAACACTCATTTAAGAGATAGGTGGGCGGGGGATGACCGAATAGATGAGTGAATGAGTAGCCTGAAGTCAGGACTGGACTTCTGAATCACCAGGGAGTTCCCTCAAAGGCTCCCAAGGCCCACCTCATGTCAGTTCAGTCAGGATCTCCTTGGGAGGGGTTGTGGTGCACCTTCATTCTGAAGCTCCTGGTACATCTGACGCACATGCCTGGTTGACAACCACTAGGACAGAATCCAATGCTCGTGTTTACTCATAGTGTATGTTTATGAAGGCTGAGGGATCATGACTTTTATAGTCCAAACAGGGCAATGTGGTGGGTGAAACAGGCATTGTTAAGAATTACACCAGGACAAGAAGTCTAACCGGGACTGTTCCAAACTGTGATATGAGGTCACTTTTCAGAGGCTGCCTTTATTTGTTTTTAAGGCAGGCTGTTTTCATCCTGTTGAGACTCTTAACATAACAGTACAAGCTTTTCATAAAGAAAACTGCCATATGCAACTCCTGATAATGAAAAAGCCAACCATTAGAAAGGCATGTACCGGTGCTGTTGCCAGTAGGATCTGATTATAAAGTCTCATCCTCAGACGCACCTCAAATGTATGTTTCGAATGCACCTTCACTGGGGGTTGAGCCAAGTTGCTTTAGGAAAAGGCAGTCAAACCCAGATGGTCCTGGGATAGTTCTAAAATATGGGCACAAATATTTCATGCTAACCTCTTCAAAAGGTGTGGCCTGATTTCCTTCCCATGAGTGTGGGCTGGGCTCAGTGACTGCCTTTTGACAAACATTACATCAAGGCAGTGACAGTGTGAGACTTGTAAGTCTAGGTCACAAAAGACCTTGCAACTTGCTCCTTTGCTCCTGGCACACCCACTAATCACATGCTTCGACAAGAAGTCAGCTGCCATGTTGTAAGGACACTCAAGCAGACACGCAAAGAGGCTCCTGTGGCACAGGGCTGAGGCATCCTAGGCAAAAGCTGGCAAAAGAGAACCATTGTCCATCCACTCTACACTACTCAACTTCATGTCAGAACCACACAGTCAATCCTTCCCACAGTAAGCTGCTAAATTTTAGGGTGATTTGTTATGTAGTCATAGGTAAGTCCCGCATCCACAGTCTTCAACCCGGTTACCACCTTTGTGATCAGGTCAAGCTTTTCTAAGGTTACCTACTACTCAGGGCTAACTGTGCAGCTTCCTGCCTGTGCATGTTCCTGCAGTAATATTCTCCATTACATCTGAGCTTTGACTACCTACACACATGGGCTCAGACCACACAGGATTTCCATGGGACCCAGCACCAAAGCAGAATATGTGAACAAGGCAGGTCACTTCATCTCTCTTAATCAGCACATGAACCATTCTCCATCTGGAAAATGGAGAAAGAGCATGCCATGAGATTCAAATGGATATGCAGATGCAGGGATACTGAAACCAGCAAAGAGTGCAAACGTGTGAGTTATCATTAAGTAGAGCCTACCACTTCACATAATCATGTATGTAGTCTCAGCATACTTCAGGAGATAATAGTAATAACTCCACCACCAACATAGGCAGAGCAGAGGTGTGTGACAGGCACAATGTGGTTTCACCCCAGACCCTAAACAAACCTGCAGTAGCCATGTCTGAGCAGAGACGACACCAAGGCTCCAGGGTCAATTCTACTTGTCCCAACATGTAATTCCCTAATTCCCTTTTTCTCGCCTCTCTTCTCTGACCCTACTCCAAGATACTCTCTTTCCACACTGCCCCCATACCCTCCTCAGGGGCTGTGTGTGCTTGCTACAGAGGAAGGCGGTGAGGCTGTCAGCATATGTCACATGTAACTGCATCCACTGCCTGACTGTCCAGGTGGTATATAGTTGGCTGTTAAGAAAGTATTATATTCCAAAGAACTTGTGAAAGTCCTATGCTTCAACACTGCTGTGGAACAGAAAAGAAGACAAATCCAAGGAGACTCTAGAAATCCAGATTTTGCCTATCTCTTCCTGTCTGTTTCTCTTTCTTCCTGAAGTCACAAATTTCGAATGGGCTGCAGGATTAAAAATCTCCAGCGTATCAGCCCAGGTGCCTGGCACCTCTCAGACCTGGCCGAGGCGTTAAATTGAGGAAGGGCACTGCGGCCCTGGCCCAGCAGGAGGCCGGCAGTTCTGCCCAGAGAACTGCAGAACTGAAATGGTGCACAAGGAGGGGGCATCACATGGCTCTGTGGTTGCAGGCATGGGCTTTGAACCTTGAGCAAGTCGCTTAAGTTCTCTGGGACTCAGTGTCCTCTTCTCCAATCGGTGACAATAATGGCACCAGCTTACAGGTTTGATGAGGGACATCATGCAGAAGCTGTCTGGGCTACAGGTGGCCTGTACCAGTCAAGCTGGTCACCTGTACCCTGTTCAATGAGGCATCTTTGCCGACCGTGCACTTGAATGTTACAGCAATACCACACTCTGTCAAGGTTGCTGGGGGCACCCTCTCAATTGCAGGCTCATCTCACTGCAGATGGATCTGCGGACCAATATAGCCTCCAGGACCGCTTCAAACAGGCCCAGCATCTCCGACCCTCAAAACCCAGCACACTGCCCTAGCTCCTTTCTTGGATTGTGAGTACACATGTTCAGGCTCACCTTAGATTTCAGATTCAAACTGTATTAAGTAAAGCGCAGAGAGCTCTCACGCTGGCCAGGGTCCCGGACATTTCTTGCCAAGTGTGTCACACGGTGTGTTTGGAGGAGCGGTGTGCTCCCACAGGCCTGGGTCTGCATCCTGTTAATACCACCTGAGGGACCTGAGAATGCTGTCTGAGGCTCCTCGTCTTCACACAGAAAATGGGTGAAGGCCTCCTCACGGGAAGCTCTGGAAAAGAAGCGGCAAACCCGAGCCCAACCCGCAGAGGACCCGTGCTCGGCCCACAGTGCCACTCACTGTCCCTCAAGACACCTGCACCTTCTCAAGGCCCAGACTGGCTGCTTTTATTTCCAAGAAAGCCCCCTCCCAACCCACTCCCCACTTCTTAGCTTGGTCACAGAACTTTCTTCAGACTGCCAGGATCCTCTCCACCACAAATACTTGAGGAACACATGGCTGGGTTCAAAGCACCCACTGGGCTGTGTGACTGCTAGGTCCAATCCATGGTCAACTACTCCACCAGCTGCTTTTGTCTACCTTGGTTAACCGCCCTGTGTCCCACATGCTTCATTTTTAAAATGGAAGGAAGACTTACCTCCCTATGGGTTACTGCAGGGAGTAAATGAGGTGACACACGCAAGGATGTTGAGCAGTGCCGGGCCCTGCACACACCCCCCCCACCACGCCTGCTACTGCTATCAAGTGGAATGTGGGCACAGGGAGGAAGACCAAGGCCGCCCATCCTCTGTCCTGCCCTGTCCTGGGGCCACTCTACCCTCCTCTGACCTCCCCCTACCAATCTTATCTACTCTATGAGGACAGAGTCCTGTTTGGTCCATCCATTATCCTTTCCTCAGCATGCAGCATATTTGGTACTGATATTCAAATGAATAAGTGAGTGGATTTCTTCAAACTCCTGACTCAGCTCCCTACTTCCTATCTGGTCAAAACACAGACTCCACCGTGACCCAGGCTTGCAGGAGCAGGGGTGTGCTCTCTCTTCTCTGGGTGGGGAACCGGCTTGCGACCCCAGCACCTGTGACTCAGAAGCTGAGCCACGCAACACAGCAAAGTTGGCCCTCCTCCAGGCTGCTGGCAACAAGGCCAAGCCTTTGTCCTCAGGCCTGGGCCACTGTCGCACCTGCTGTCCCTGCCGGTTCTCACCCTCTTTCTTTCTTCTGGGTCTCCTTTCACACCCTCATATCCAATATTCTAAGAACCACCTTTGTCCACAAGCATGGTGCTTCTCTGCTCAAATGCCTCTGACTGAACCCCCAGTTCTTTAAGAGAAAATCAAAGCCCCCCCACTGCCAGCCCACTTCTTTATGGTCCAAGCCACTGGTTCAGGCAACTAAGCCATCAGCTGTCTCCCGTGCCCCTGCCAGCACACTGCAGGTCTGTCCACTCTGTCGGCTCCACAGTGGTGGGAACAGCCTGTGCGTTCCTCAGTCCTCGTGCTTCTCTCTATGGCAGCCGGTTCCCTCCTGCCTCTTCACCCAACCACATCTTACCCAGTTTCCGGCCTCCAGCTCAAAACCTGACAAGTTTTGCCTTCCCCCTTCACAGAGGTGCTGCCGCTCAACAGTCAGAGCCAGAAGCCACTCCTCTCAGTTGGTTTTGACTGATCTCCAGTGGCATGGCCTCACTCCTGGTCTCCTCCCCAAGGGCAGCTCCTGACCAACCATGGGTTGCATGTCCTTGTGGCCCGGCTGGCCCTTTTCCTACAAGGTATCCACGAAATAACTGAAGACTGTCTGCTTGACTAACAAGGGCCAAGATCTTGCCTCGCCCCAGCATAATACATTCGAAGGGGGTTACCTCAATAAAGCAAAAATACCATCATTTCCCAGCCTGATAAAAAACTCTACTGTAAGACATTCTACTGCTAAAGTAAATTGGTAAGTCCACTCTTTTTCTTTTTCTTTTTCTGAAGAGCCACAATTCTGGTAATAATTAGAACTTCACCCAAGTTCACTTTCCCTCATTGACAACAAACCACTACTATGGTTTTAAAACAAGACATGACATAGAGCACAAAGCAGAGTTATCAGAGAGTGTTGCAGATGTCTTATCTCCAACCCCACCCAAACAGTCACGGTGATTCGTTTTTGGCATGGGCTAAATCAATGGCTCAGTCTTCCCAAGGTGATGCTAGAACTGTGACAATACGCCACTCACAGGGCTACATTCTTTAGAATAAGCCACCATTTTTAGCACTGCAACAGAAACTTGTACTTCACAAATTAGAATATGTCGATGTAAAAAATCTACTACACTACTATTTCCCAAGCCTCACAGCAAAATCAATACAAAAGACCGTCATTTCAGGCTTATGTTTTTAATTTCACTTTCAGAGCATAGAGATACGTACAAATGTTTTATACCTTTTTATGATACCTGGGGACACAAAACCTAGTTGAACGTGGAAGGGGAAGTCCAACACCCCAAAGCAGCCCACTTGGGGGCTGAGGCATGACACATCTGACTGCAACACGGGTGCTGAGGCAGCATGGCTGGAGTGAGGGGTGATGGCACAGCATCCCCACGCCTCCAAGATGGAAAGAGCTGCATGAACACAGGTCGTCTCAACCTTGTACTCACCATTACTCTCCTGCAGCAAAACAGACTCGTTCCACCAGGAAGTATGTCACAGCAACAGCAATTCATTGAGCACTATTTACATAAAACGGATGTGCTTGGGATGATTTTACTTAGCTCTTAGATGTTACACGTGACAAACACAAAAATACTTATCAAAGTTTAGCTTACCTACACATCCAGCTCCAACAGGGATCATACCAACGTCCCCTAGTCTGTTCTGCCTAGATCCTTTCCTTCCACTCTTCCTGGAGTGTCCTTGCTCAGTATTTTATCTCACACCCAAACATCTTTTCTAAGGCAATCACCCTGGGTTGCCTATGTTGTTCTTTCTCTTGGAGTGGTCCGCAGAGCCGCTGATAGAACATATGCGACAGACTGCTGTGTTCACGCCAACACTGAACTCAGATACTCCCCTTTATGTTCCTTTTCATGAGTAAAGGACATCAGGCAATGCTGCACTACCCCAGAGTTCAGAGGGAAGTCCCGCTGCTGACCCTCCTCCAAAAACCCCTCCCGGTCAAAGAGCCAGGAGATTGGAATCCAGTCCCCGGTGTGAACAACATGGAGACTGGCTTGGAAAGTGGCTAGGGAAGAGAGGCAGCCATGCCTGCATTACAGGGGAAGCATGCTTTGGTCCTCACAGTATCCAAGGGGACTGACTGCCAGGAGAGCAAAGCCAGTCCAGCACGACACAAGGTCTTCCATTTAGAAGCAGTGAGGCAGAGGTCACTGGTGCATTGCTGGGCTGTTACAAGCACTGCCTATACCCAGCTTTCTAACAAGGCTCCTCCAGTGTATTACAGGAGTCACCATTAGTTCTCCTATTCCTCTCCAACCCTCCCTGTGCAGCCAGCTACCTCCTCATTCGTGTGACCCACCTGGTCCTGGTACAAACTTGTGTTTATGTCTGTTCAAAAGCAACTTATGAATAGAAGCTATGATTTTCTGGCTTTATACCAACAGATCCCTTCTGATCATTACAATCATTGTTAGTTTCCTATCAAAATGGATTGTCTGCATTCCTCTCATAAGAAAACACTATAGCCGGGCTCGGTGGCTCAGCCTGTAATCCCGTGCCTTTGGGAGGCTGAGGTGAGTGGATTGCCTGAGCCGCGGGTTCGAGACCCGCCTGGGCAGTGAGACCTCATCTCTACAATAAATCAAAAAAAAAATCAGCCGGGCGTGGTAGCGCATGCCTGTAATTCCGGCTACTTAGAAGGCTGAGGCGGAAGGATTGCCAGAGACCAGCAGGCGAGGCTGCACTCCAGTCTGGGACTGGACTCTGAGACGAGCGGCCACTGCACTCCAGTCTGGGCGACAGAGTGAGACTCCAACTCAAAAAAAAAAAAAGAAAACACTATAGAGACAGTAATATTTCCGACTGGAAATGCAGTGCATGTCCTCATCTCAGACAGTGTTTTATGTCTACTATATGTCCTTGACCCAGACTGACGAATTAGCGGTAGAAAAACAATCATGGGAAAATAAGAGGAAAAATAATAACAGAAACTACCTACCACATGACAGGCCCTCTGCTGGATGCTCTCCACCTGTCTCTTCAATTATCTCATAAAACCCTGTAACCCAGGCCTCTCCCTCTTAGTCATGAGGGAATTGGAACAAGAAGGTTCAATGACCCTTCTGGGTGACACAGCTTTCAGGGCAAAGGACAGCTGTGAAGGCCTTGCCCTTCCACCCCACGTCCTGGAGACCGATGCCCTCACGAGAACGGAGCAAAAGCCTGTCAAGATGCGGCTCCTGGGGACACGCCTCCACCCCTCTCAAGGCCAGCACCTCCCTGCAGTGCAAGGGCAAGTCTCTACCTTGCTGTGACAGAACAAAGAGGGACACAAGCAGAAGCTTGTGGAATACCTTTTCTTTTTCAGTTATGTCACTTTCACTTGTTTCAATGAGGTTGGGCATGGTGGCTCATGTCTGTGATCCCAGCACTTTGGGAGGTTGACAGGCAGGAGAACTCTTGAGCTCAGGATTTCGAGACCAGCCTGGGAAATATAGTGAGACCTCTTCTCTACAAAAAGTTAAAACAGTGAGCTGGGCATGGTGGTGTATACCTGTAGTACCAGCTACTTGGGAGGCCGAGGTGATCACTTCAAGACTGAAGCCCAGGAGGTTGAGGCTTCAGGACGCTGTGGTCATGTGCACTCCAACCTAGGTGACAGAGTGAGACCCCAACTCAAAATAAATATATAAACAAACAAATAAATAAATAAAATGAAACCCCTCTTTTCAGGCCAATAAATACTTGCCTTATGAAAACACTGGCCTATCTAAGTAAAAAGGGTTATGCAAACGAATCAGATACTTCTTCAGGGCACATGGGTATACCCTTAAAGCCAGTGCAGTTTAAAAACAAGCTGTTATTCCTTCTCACGTGGCTCGCAGTTAGTCTTATCCCTGACCAAAAGAATACTGTATAATTTTCAACTCAGAAAATGAAAAGAAAACATCAAGAAAACATTTCAAACATATAATTTTCTTCTGAGATTGCCATCCAGCTGCCTCATCTCAAAAGCAATGTTTTCCACAGACAAACAGTTAACCAAAAAAAGAGAGAGAGATAAAAGGTATATTCTTCCAACTTCATGCATGTCATTTTTAACTAACAGTTATAACAGACAGATTCTGTACAGGTAAGTAAAATGTGGTAAGAGAGATAAATTCTTTCTGTGAGCATGATTAAAACCAAGTTTTTTTTTAAAAAAATGAAATGGATTGAGGGAAGTTCCACTTGTACAGGTCCTGGGAGAGCTAAGAACACATGTTCAGGACCCTAAAAAGACCCTAAGGGGGGGGACGCGGAATGCCTCATACTTGGTGAATGAGGACAGTTGTCGCTCCCAGTCTTGGTGTCTCTTGATATAAGCTGTAACAGACAAGCAGTGCCCAAGGAGCCTAGTGACACCAGGTACAGGGAACTAGGAAGCAGCTCTGAAGTGCCCACACCAGGAGCCAATCCCCTGCAGGGAAGGTGCCCTGAAAGGATCATCCGGCTTATCAGTGAGGTTCCTGCAGCTGGGAGCCAGGGCCACCTAAAGTCTCTTTCTAGAAAACAGAATATCGGTGGGTCTAGGTTCTGTGTCGCTTCTGCTTGAAGGAAGCCCATTCGTTGGCAAAGCAGGGCTCTGTGCTTTCGTTAAACACATCAGCCCAAGACGCAGTGAGTGAGCCACATTCAGTAGTACAAGAGGGAAGGCTCTTGAGGGATTACTCACGCCTGAGCCGGTATCGAGGAGGACACCTGGCTTTGGAGAGGAGGAGTCTGGACATGACTCTCTTATTAACTCATAAATGCTTTCACTGTGCTCAACAACAGCGGAGCTCGTCCCCTCCTATCAGACACTCCATGCTTCTTTCGAAAAATAAAATCCCACCTAAGGACCTCAGGAGTTAGGCGTGAGTACTTCTGCCATCAGACAAGTAGCACGAGGAAGAAGTCTCCAGGGGCTCTGCAAGCGGATGGTGCTGAGAAACGCCGGCAGCAAGCCAGGCTCGGTGTGGCTCAGCCTGTAATCCTGCGCCTTTGGGAGGCTGAGGTGAGTGGATTGCCTGAGCCTGCGGGTTTGAGACCCGCCTGGGCAGCAAGACCTCATCTCTACAATAAATCAAAAAATCAGCCGGGCGTGGTAGCGCATGCCTGTAATTCCGGCTACTTGGAAGGCTGAGGCGGAAGGATCGCCGGAGCCCAGCAGGTCGAGGCTGCGATGGCCGGGAGCGGCCACTGCACTCCAGTCTGGGCGACAGAGTGAGACTCCAACTCAAAAAAAAAAAAAAGAAACATCGGCAGCTCAGAAATACAGGGGAGCAGCATCGCCACCACCCTGCAGGGAGCCAGGACAGTGACTTCACAAGAGGCCTTGGAACCTGAGTTGCAGGCATCAGCATGGCTTTTCGGGGTGACCCCAGGACGAGCAGTTGAACACAGGAGGGGAAGCTACAGAGTCACATGACAATCTCCCCTTCCAAGTGGAGAGAACAGTTGTTGTCCTGCCAACAGCGGGGGCCTGATGGGAGGGTCAAACCTTCCCGAGTACAAGAAAGCTCTGATCATCTCTGCCAGTTAGAAAACAGCATCATACAAGTGACTGAAACACAGAGATAAGGCAAGCCCTCATGAAGAACATTTTTGTCTCCTCCTTTTAGAAAACATTGCAACCAAAAAAACTATCATTCCACAAATGTGAAACATCATGGTACGTAAAAATAAATGGATCAATAACAAGAAAAAAATTACAAATTGAAACATTTCTCTACTTAAATTAATCTAGTTTCCAAACTAGTTTTTGTTACTTTTCTGAATGTTGTGAAATTCACACACTAACCACCATCAGCACATATTCTTTGACTATGGCTCGCACCATTAAAACTGGTCAAATATACCTGAGGCGTGGTGAAAGGTCGCGACTTCGGAGATTGTTAAAGCACGAGAAATACTCAGACTTCATCTCCGCAGTTAACACTTAACACCCAGTTAAATCAAACTGGGTGATTTGGCTCTTATAAGAGAACCACAGTTCACTCTTCATGCAAGTGGCACTGTTGGAACACTGATAACCATTAAGATGTGATAAGTGGTTTAGGCATTTGTAGCAGGAAGAAGGTTCTTAATTCCACCCAAAACCAATCTACATAATGACAGACAGCAAGGTGGATGGGTGGACACGACTTCTGGCTGGCAGCTGCCCTGCGGGGCAAACTCTAGGCACCAGCTTCAGTCAGTCAGTCTCCCCCCAGTCTGGTGGCTTGTGCACTGACCACTGGGGGCCTTTGCTCTTAATTAAGAGGGGTCTGGTCAACAAACTATATTTAGAGACTAAACAATGAACCATAAAAGTATACGCTTTGGCTGTATTATCACTCCCACTCAAGACTATTAAATACGACTTCCAAACCATTAAGTTTGAAAACTGCCAGAACTGATTTGGTAATCTGCTGCTTTGCCAAGTGCTGGAAATGATCTTTAACTTCAAGCCCACTCCCCCACCACACACAAACACACACATACACCAGCAGTCACACATATACGCATTCACAGACACTCATACACTCACACAAACATGCATTCATGCACACACATGCTTTCACATACTCATATACTCCCCCACACATGCATTCACACACACTCAGTCACTCCCACACACATACATGCATTCACACACACACATACTCCCATGCGCATGCATTCACAGACACTCATATACTCACACACACGTATTCACGCACACACACACACTCCCACACACACTGTATTCACACATGCTCACTCTCCCACACATGCGCATTCACACATACTAATACACTCACACACACATGCGTTCACACACATTCATGCACTCCCACACATACACATTCACATATACTCATACACTCCCCCAGACACACACATGCATTCACAGACACTCATACACTCCCTCACATATACTCATACACTCCCCTACACACATTCACATACACTCATACACTCTCACACACAAAACATGCATTCACACACACTCATATATTCCCACATATTCACATGCACACACGCACATAAACACAGGCTGTACACTCATACACTCCCCCAGACACACATAAATACAGGCTATACACTAACACACACTCACGCTCACACACTCTCACATACACATTCATACACACAAACATGCATTCACACATTCATGTACTCCCACACTCATACACACACACACACACACACACAAACACAGGTTGTACACTAACATAAACTCACATTCACACACACACACACACACACACACACACACACACACACACACACAGTTTTCCCATTAAGTTCCTCAGCCTTAGTTTGCTACTTTAGTGTGTAACTGCTCAAGCCTTTTACATGTCATCATAAAGTCAACACGTTTGGCACTTCTCCTCTTCCAGGTCACTGACCCCTGAGGCCACACAGAGCACTTGAGACGAACCAAGGCTTGGCAGCCAGGCCTCATCATTCTACACCGGCTCTAACTCCAACCTGCCGACCTCTGTCCCTCTGGGAGGAAGGCAGGTAGCTCTGAAGTTCCCAGGCATGGCTACCCTAGGGCCTGGGTGAGTGTTCCTCTCCCCAACCCTGCAGGATGACTGGCGCCTACTATGAAGAAGCTGAAGTGGCCGTAGCATGGATGAGGACAGGTGTCATGAAGAGCACGGAACGTCAGTACCCCACTGTGTTACAGACACAGAGCCCTGGCCATCACCGACCTGGAACACTAACTCTGTAGTCGGAGTTGGACATGGCAGGCATGGGGGCTGCACCTTCCCCATGTTCGGGGAGACTGTGCTCTGAGATACAGCCTGCATATGGGCCTGCCTCAAGTCGACCCACAGCCACACGACAGAGCCCTGCACCATTGTCTATGAATTATACTCAGAGCAAACTACAGACCCATCTCTCAGGCCAGAAACTGTCCAAGGCAACCCTTTCCAGGACTCTGGCGGGAGGAAGGGAGCCGCGTGCTCAGCCTGGCCACCCACCCCATTGGCACACTTATGCCTGTGCCTCTCCTGATCCTCACCTGAGTCAGAACTGCAACCATGTTGGTTAAGGTCTCTGTTCTCCTGCCTCCAAGCCATTCTTTGAGAGACCGTGTGATTAAGTCTGGGCCATGGGGGACATGAGCAAGGGGAACTGTATGTTGGTGGGGCGGACCCCTCCTCAGGCATGGCTGGAGCACATGGAGATGGCACACCGGCATGACAGAGCCATAAAGGAGCAGCCCCCGGGAATGTGGCACCGCCGTACCAGCCCCAGACTACCAGAGTGAACTTTTACCTAGGAGAGAGAGACAATGATCTCCTCTTTAAGCTACCACCACTGGATGTTCCTCAAAATAAGATCCCAAAAGCTCCCAGGTCTGCACAGAGCTCGGCTGCACTTCTGGCAAGCCAAGTCAGAGCACATCAGTTCCAAATATGTCAGTGCCAGTTGATCTGTCTGTTCTCATATAGTCTGGCAAAAACAAGATCAAACTGCAATTTAAGAATCAGTGGATTTTTTTTCTCCTACCATATTCTGGGAACACTTTGAATCATATGATTTTAGCAGTCACAGGAGGTCTTAAAATCATCTAATCCAAGGTCCCCCATTAGCGAATGGGAAGCAGAGGTTGCTCTGTGTATCACAGGCCACAAGCTGATGACACACACATTTACTGAGGAAAAATCCTCCCTCCTAGGAGCTCAGAATTAAGTGGGTCAGAGGGACAAATAAACGGAAAATCATAATCCCATACGAGAGTTTCTGACAGGAAAGTGTGGGGCCCCAAGGGAGCTAATCCCAGAAGGCCTACAAGGGAATCCCTAGCTGCAGCTTGAGGAGTGAGCAGGGTTCATTCTGGGAAAAGAGAAGAGAGCTCTCTGGGTCATGGTGAGAGAGAAAGCCTGAGACCACGGGCAAGGCCTAGGAAGCTGCAGTGGCAAACAGAGAGACAAAACCAGAGGCCTATGCCTCCTGTCCACTGGCACCAGCCACAGGTGGCTCCTTGAATTTAAATGGATTAAAACTGAAGAAGTTAAAAGGCTGAGGTCCTTACTGCACTAGTTACCTGCCACATGCTAGGCATATACAGGGCAGTGCTGATGAAGAACATTCTGCCCCGGCAGGCAGCATCACTAGACAGCCCTGGGCTCCCAAGCATAGAGAAGCCCTTTTCGGAGAGGCCTGTAGGCTGCACTAAGAGGGTCAATTCAAACATGAATAACTGGCTCCAGTGCCTAAATCTTCTTATTCCTGAGCCAGTGTTCTTTCCACTAAACCCTCCTTGTCTGCCTTTGATAGAAGAAAGTCAAACAGGATTAGAAAACAAACAGGAGGCATTCTGAATCAGGGAAAGATACCCAGTCTAGCCCAAATGGCCACTTACCTGGTCCTCTGTGGCCAGCAGGGGTGTGAGCAGGTCTACGTATCCACAGAGAAAGGACAGCGGGTGCCCTTGCTGATCTCCATCCGGAAGGAGGTGAGAGCGTCACTCGCTGAGGCAATGGCTCCCCATTGGGGTTCTTGGGCAGTGGGAACACTGAAGGCAAGCCCGGGCAGGGGCCAAGATCCACGAGCCAGGACTCCTGACTTTCTGGCTCTTCTTAGGGGATTTGTATCATTTTTCTAAGGGGCAAGAACTTCAGTGATTTCGCTAAACCAATTAGTGTTTTTTCTAAAAGCATCTCTTGGTTTGGCAGAGGTGGGAACTGGTGCGACCAAAGTATTTGGGCAAAGGCATCTGTGGTCTGGGAATCTGTCTAATCAAATGTCCCTAAGTAAAATACATTCTGACAGTTGCTTGGAAAGCTTTTTTGCTTTTTTAAATAGAAACGTTTTCAGCAGGGGGATTATTCTAACTGGACTTGGCCTATAGACGATACAGCCCTGGCAGGCAGCAGCTCACCATCTGATGAAGGAGACCAGATAGAAGGATGTTAAAACCCAAAAGTCACGAGTATCTCCCAGCTGGGGAAAAGCCATGTTTCTCTGGAAGGCCCTGCTCAGTAGTGTAAGGACGGTCCCTGAGACAGCCAGTGGGAAAGATGTACATTGTTGGAGACCCGTTATCTTTTGCCACACCAGAACACACAGCAAACTCTAGTCTGGACTAAATGGCACTAGGTCTTAAAAGTAATTATCATAGTTCGCTTTGCAAAAAGCAACTGAAATCCTATGCAGGGGTCGCCAGTTTCTGGGCCTATTAGAAACCGGGCCACACAACAGGAGGGAAGTGGGAGCAAAGCTTCATCTATATTGACGGCTGCTCCCCATATGGCTCGCATCACTGCCTGGGCTTCACCGCCTGCCAGATCAGCAGCAGCTTTCAATTCCAAACCTATTGTCAACGGCCCCGGTGAGGGATCTAGAAATAAAGTACACAACAAATGTTGTGAATCATTCCCAAACCATCTGAATCTCCAGCCCCATTCATGGAAAAATTGTCTTCCATGATGTCAAGATGCCAAAAAGGTTGGGGACAGCTGATATAGAGTAAAACATGAGGAAAAAAGTTGAACGTTATTCAAGGAAGAGCCCCAGGGCATGGGAAGCAGAAGTTGGAAGGGAGCAGCATTAAAAATAAAAAATTATGAAAACATGAAGGAAAAGTGAAAACAGATACCCATCAATTCAGGTGCAGAAAGCCAGCAAGGAGCCCTGAGAGATACAGAAACATTGGTGGGATGAGGTGCAAGAGAGAAAGCCAAGGTGCAACACAGAGGAGGAGTGAGAACGGAAATCTATAGCTCACTAAGCGAATGGAAAACATGAAGGCATCGAAAGGCATATTATCAATGTGTCAACATTAGGTCAATATTAATCACTGCATTTTAAGTAGAGAAAATGTACAAAAATGAAGTTATGCAAAATCTTCCAGTGGGTGATGAAATATCAGCTCTGTGTTCTGATATAGCACGAGGTGCTAAAAAAGTACCTAACTAAAAAAGTGCCCAACTAACACTAACTGACACAAACCCACTGACTTCATAATCAAATGTGGATGGGGCTGGAAAGGGATATAGGGAAACACACATAACACACGTAACAGCTCTCTGCTCATGCCTATAATCATAAACATAATAACTCTCAGGACTGCCTGAGCCCAGGGGTTCGCGACGAGCCTGGGCAACTTGGTGAGACCTTGCCTCTACAGTAAATCAGTAAAAGTTAGCCAGGCATGGTGGAGCATGCCTGTAGTTCCAGCTACTTGGAAGGCTGAGACAGGAGGACCGCCAGAGCCCAGCATGTTGACACTGGGGTGGCCATGAGCGTGCCACTGCATTCCAGCTTGGGTGACAGAGTGAGACTACAACTCAAAACAAACGAACAAATAAAAAATAAAAGACAAAACTCTGCTAAATGATTTTACTGAGTTGAAGTCTAAATCAGAACCGAGGGTTACCCTACTTCAGATCTGTACATCCTTGATCTAAATAATACTTTGGTATCAAATATGTCTGCTCATTTTTTAAAAACCACTGACCAACGGCAAAATTAAATTTAATCATAAGTTTGATAACAAAGCACAAAAGACCTAGAAACCGAAACTACTTATTATTATGTATGGATACAACCTATAATCATTGTTTTCTTACTAATTTGGAGAGCATCCCTGGGTACACACAAATTATTTCTTCATTTCTCAGGTCCCAAATTAAAAAGTTCACAAAATCCAAGCTGATTTATTATACATGGGGCTGTCACTCTGCCTGAGTCATGGCCCCATCCAACAATCATTTGTCTTCCTGAGCTCTGGAGAAGGTACATGAGAGAAGAAGATAAGTGACTGCAGGCTGGAGTTCCTGCAGGCAGGTGATACTCAACATTTTACGAATACCTTAATATCAAATTTTAACTATGTTTTACTTCCACAATCCTTATACAACCACTGAGAAATAATAAAAAATGCTCTGAGACTATCTGATGCTGACAACTCCTCTAATTTAT
This sequence comes from Cephalopachus bancanus, assembly GCA_027257055.1. Classification (NCBI taxonomy): domain Eukaryota; kingdom Metazoa; phylum Chordata; class Mammalia; order Primates; family Tarsiidae; genus Cephalopachus; species Cephalopachus bancanus. Next base: position 2,236,471 of record JAPVLO010000178.1, on the reverse strand, counting down.
CAGTAAAAATGAAAATTACAAAAGAAAAAAATTCTTAAGCCTACTTTCTGCTTTACATTGAGCCACCCTTAACTTTCATGCTCTTAAATGAACTGCCAAAATAAATAGCTCAGAAATTACATCTTTTAAAAATATTGTTCAAACTGGAGGAGAAAGGTTATCATGACAAATAATTATACATGCTCTCATTTGAAGGAATAGAAATGTATTTTCTAACATGTTAGCCAAAAGCAAAAAGGTCTAGAAACTGAAGCTTCTTATAGTGTACAGTTAATCTTTCCTTAATATATGTATGCTTACGCAGGTTTGATACAAAATGTCACTGTGGCTAGCCTATAGCACAATTGAAGCAGCAGGTCTTCTATACTTAATGCTGCGCTATGTCAGGTGCTGACACAGCTAGCTAGCTCAAGCTATCCACTTCTATTAACTGTTTAAAACTTAAGTCAGGTGCAGTGGCTCACGCCTGTAATCCCAACACTTTGAGAGGCTGAGGCAAGAGGATTGCCTGAGCCCACGGGTTCAAGACCAGCCTGGGCCACATGGCGAGACTGGATCTCTAAAATGAATTTAAAAAATAAGCTGGGCGTGGTGGCTCATGCCTGTGGTTCCAGCTACTTGGAAGCCTGAGGTGGAAGCATCACTTGAACCCAGCAGTTTCAGGCTGGGGTAGCTGTGAGCGTGCCACTGCACTCCAGCCTGGGCTCAGAGTGAGACTCTGACTCAAAAAAATAAAATAAAAAAGTAAAATAAACCTTCTTCTGGTTCTAATAATTTGATTAAATAAAATTTATGCAGAGAAAAATAAAAGTTGTGTCTACAGGAAGCCACATTTTGATAAGACTGATAAAGGAAAACATCCACTGGTTTTTACATAGCAATCTGCTTGGACTCAGCATTGATCAAATGCACCAGCTGTTCTGACATTTCATGTCACTGGAGAGTATTCTGTTCTGTGGAAATAAGTCTTTCCTCCAAAGAAAAAAGAAAATGAAGCCGGGTGTGGTGGCTCACGCCTGTAATCCCAGTACTTTGGGAGGCTGAGGCGAGAGGATTGCCTGAGTCCAGGGGTTCGAGTCCAGCTCGGGCAACTTGGTGAGACCTTGTCTCTAAATGAATCATAACAACAAAAAAAAATTAGCCAGGAGTGGTAGCACATGCCTGTAGTTCCAGCTACTTGGAAGCCTAAGGCAGAAGGATCGCCTGAGCCCACCACATTGAGGTTTCAGTGGCCGTGAGGGTGCCACTGCACTCCAGTCTGGGTGACAGAGTGACTCTGACTCAAAAAAAAAAAAAAAAAAAAGGAAAGAAAGAAAGGGGAAAAAAGATTAAACACCATCCTGCCAAATACCAAGCTTTCTTCTGTTCCTTCCTGATAAAGAGTCCAATGGGAAATACTGTGATGGGTCCCACAAATATTCAAACAAACTCAAAGTAAACAGAAAAAGTATGGATTTTGAGTCTTTATTTGGGTTCCAATGTTCTGTCAATTATTATACTTCCGTTGAGCTCTAAACGCTCTAAAAGGCACATCGACTCTGACTTGTTAGTGTTTGCACACAGCCTCCCTCCTAAAAGAATACTTTCCTCAGACAGCCAAGTTAATCTTAAATCACTAACAAAAACATACAATTTAAATCTGAGTAAAAATTTATATTTTTTATAAGTAATAACTAATAACTACCTGCTAATAATTTAGTCAGACATCCAACCAGTGAACTTACATTCTCAGCCTATCTTTCCTCTCAGTAAACCCCAAGAGTTTTTGTAGGCTGTATTTTATAACCTGAAATCTCCATAATTCATTGCACCCAGTCCAGCTCATTTCTGCACAAGAAGGAGGGGTAGTTTCAGTCAATGGCAACAACAAATTCATCACATCAGTTGTTTGTTACCCAGTGGGAAAATGATAGCTTACAGAAAGTTTAATTTTAAAATCAACTGTTGCAGAATCAGATACAAAACAAATTTCCCTCAAGCCCATGGCAAACACTGCCTTACTCTCAAGCAACAGAGAAAGTACAGAGAAAAGGAGACTTATTTCAATGAAGGTAAAACAGAATTTGTCTGCCTCCAATAATGCACTAAAGACAGAAATTTCACAGCAATATATAGATATGCTTTATGGCAGGCAAGCAATACACTTAAGTTGTACAAAATATTCAAAAACCTAATGCCACTTCTGTTCTCAGATTTTAGTACAAAATGGTTTTTTATTAAACATGTAATTCTTGTCTGAAAAACAGAAACACTAATATTTTCTTGATGCCTTTTCACTAAAAGCATTAACAAATGGCAAATGATAAAATAATAGAAGATAACAGAAGTTAAAAACAATATATCTACATTTCTTGGAAAAGATCTTCAAACCAGCAAATCAGACACTGGGAATATATGAATGAGGGAGAAGAATCAAATGCATCAGTAATAATTTCATGGTTTATTTCTTTTACCATATTTATGGCAAAAGCTCTTAGTGCTCCTTTTGACTCAAATGTGAAGACGAGTGAAAACGCCACAAAACACTGAGGTCAACCCTAGTTTACCTCTTGCTAAATAGTACCAGGCTGGAAGTAATGCTACACTCTTTTTTTTTTTTTTTTTTTTTTTTTTTTTTGAGTTGGAGTCTCACTCTGTCACCCAGACTGGAGTGCAATGGCCGCTGCCGGCCACCGCAGCCTCGACCTGCAGGGCTCCGGCGATCCTTCCGCCTCAGCCTTCCAAGTAGCCGGGACTACAGGCGCGTGCTACCACGCTCGGCTAATTTTTGCTTTGTTGTAGAGATGAGGTCTCGCCAAGTTGCCCAGGCGGGTCTCGAACCCGCAGGCTCAGGCAATCCACTCACCTCTGTCTCCCAAAGTGCTGAGATTACAGGCTGAGCCACCATACACTCTTAAGACCCTTCCTTTCACTTCTATAATCAGACACTCTGAAAGGATTTTGCGGATACTCTTTGGATACATTTTTTGAAAGCCTTTTAAATGTTCTCTTTAGATTTATTTATAAGGTGATAGGAACAAAAATCATTCAGTCTCCTTAAATAGGCTCAGTTAGCAGGCTATAAAAGACACATATGTAAAGATACTTCTGCTTCACATTTCCCTGTTATTTGGGGATGCCTATTACCATGAAAACGGATTTTCTACGTGTATTTTATTTTTTTGGGGGGGTTATTTGTTTAAAGTGAATTATATAACCACTACTAAGTGCGCTGCAAAAAAAAAAAAAAAAAAAAGTTCTTTTTAACATTCCTCGGCTTCAGGATTATTTGATTTGCGAACCTGCCTCACTTTTTCCTGGCATTAAACAAAGGGAGAATTTTTCTTTTTTTTTAAAAAAAAAAACCGCCAGTTTAAAAATCTTTTACACACTTGGGCAACACAACCTCCTATGAGTGTATGGGCAGGCTGAGTCAGTGGGACACAACTGCAAAGGAAAACAGATTTTGTTGTCCCCAAAGCTGCCTCTTTCAGTCCAGTTGCCATAGCGGAAAGTGGGCCTATCGGGTAAGCAGGTGCAGGCCCACCCCAGCCAGTCATTCCATTTGCAAGACTCATACGCATTTGCTCGCCTGGAGAGGTCGAAGGTCGGCCGCGCGGCGCTGAACCCTACACGGTCCGCGAGACCCGTCCTGGCTGGGGTGGGCACGGTTCGACCTGGCTGAGGATAACAGGCAGGACTGCTTGTCCAGGATGAGGGAAATTACTCTTTCTGCGAGTAAAATCCTGAATGTGACATGCACCCCACACACCCCATACACGATGGCGATCAGAAACCAGGGGAGGCTCGGGCACAAGCAGAACCGCGAGGACGGGGGTGGCAGCCCTGACCAGCGGGTCTGCTGGGGGTCCTCGCCTCAGGCCTGGCCCCACCACCGCGCCCCTCACGCTGCCGAGGGAGAGCCAGGAATCAAAGCAGGGAGCGGAGCAGTTGCCATGAAAACACCGGGCAAGCGCTCTCCACGCACCTCCGACTGGGCCGGGCGGCCTTCGAAGTCCGGGGACCCTCCCCTTCGTGCTGCGAGGAGGGGACCCGGGGAGGCTACGGGGCTGGGTGGGGGTGACTTGGCTGGAACACCCGCAAGGGGCATGCCGGAGACGGGGCCGGGTCGGAGGCCCGGTGTCTCTCCGTTTCCTGCACCCCCTCCCCCCAGCAAACAGTCGGAGGAGGCTGAGTTGGGTGGGGACCCTGCCGGCGGGGACCCCAAGAGGGCTCTGGCCCCAAACTCCCGCGCGGAAAGTGCGCTCCGGCCTCGGCCAGACACGGTTACCCGGGCAACGACCCGGCGCCCAAAGTACACAGCGCACACCCCCGCCCAGCACCCAGCACCCAGCACCCCGGCTGCGGCCGGAGAGCGGGCGCCCCGCCGGGGGCGCGCAGCGCGGCGCCCGAGCCCGGCGAAGCCCCCGCCCGCCCGCTTACCCGGTGGGGGGCTTGGCCGCCGAGGCGCGCGGCGCGTCCATGGTGCCGGCCGGCGGGCGGGCGGGCGAGCGCGGGCCGAGTCAGACGCGGGCCGCCGCCGCCGCCGCCCTCATTCACTTTTTCCGCGCTGACCCATCGTCCTCCCACGCGGGCCGCGGAGGACAGCGGCGAACTCAGAGGACGGAAGGGGCTGGAACCGTCCAGGGCGGGGGCGCCGACCGCGCGGGGAGGGGCTGGCGGCGGCGCGGGGCGGGGGCGCGGAGCAAGGTGCGCCGCGCGCCTCCCCGGCAGGCTCCGCCGCGCCCCCCGGAGCGCCGCCCCGCCCCCTCCGGCTCCGGAGCCCTCGCCCGCCCGCGGCGCGCGTCCCGGGGAGGGGCGATCGGCCCCGGGGTCCCTCGGGACCCAGAGGGCTTCTTCCCGGGCCCTCCTCCCGGGAGGGCGTGCGCCCCTCTCCGGCGGGCTGGGCGATCCGAAGGCCGGGGAGGAGCTGGGGGAGGGGAACCACCTGGAGGCCTGGAGGCCGCGCGGGGCGAGGCGAGCGGACAGCGGGGGAGGACCGCGACTGCAGGATGCGTGTGCGCTCCTCGCCCTCTGGCCTTTATTCGCGCAACCGATGTCCAGGGTCCGGGTCTCGAAGTGGGATCCCTGACCAGCCGCGTCGGCGGCACCTGGGAACTTGTTAGACACGCAGACACGGCGCGCCGCCGGGTCCTGTGGAATCGGAAAGGAGACGGCTGTAGAGAGGCCTGGGTGTGCCGGCAAGAACGCACTGTCCCGGGCGAATGCGCGCTCAAGTTTGCTACCCGGTCTGCCGGCGCTGGGGCACACCCCTGCTACTCCAGCGTGGGCAGCGGCAGAAATGCCAGCCCAGGTGGTCCGCGGGGCCCACACAGGTCAGCCCCAGGAGCTTCACCTCCACGCTCCCCAGTTCACCTCTCAGCAACATAAGGGAAGATCCGGGTTGGTGTGGGAGTCTGACTCATCAAAAAGGCCATTTTGTAAGGCTCCAGCGACTAGAATAAAAGACCAATGAGATGCAAGATCCAGGAGCCTGCACAGTGTCAGCGTTGGGGTGGCGCTCCCTTTTGCATCCTGGAGCCTGCCCGCGCCTTTCTCCCTCTGATACTAGCTTTCTTACTAACGAAAGGGCGAGGAGTGGGGGGATGACAAGTCTGGGTACAACATGGAAGTCTTTGCCATGGCCGGCAGGCCTTGGGTGCTCCGTGGCCCCCACTCAGAGAGGTTTCCCACCTCTTGGCGTGGCCGTGGGGCTCCCTACCCTGCCTCCCTTCTTCTCCACAGGCGCCCAGCACTTTCCCAGCTCCGGGCAGCTGGCTGGGATGCTCCCCCATGGTGCTCTTTTCTGGTTCCTTCCTATTCTGTGGTCTCCACTCAGATACCAGCTCCCCAGGGAGCTGGCCCCTCTCTATCAAAGCAGCCCTCACCCCAGCCATTGACTGCTCCCTTGCCCTTATTGTTATCCTCTGAGCATTCATCACCATGTGTGTAAATAGATATTTGTTGTTTATCTGTGTTTAAATGTGAGTTTATTTATATTTGTAAAGAAATGTTTGTATATAGTTTGTTCATATTTATAAGTAAATGATGTTTTATATATGTGTATGACTTTTATATTTATGTAAACATGTAAATAAACATGGGTGTATGCATTACATATAAATGGAATAGATATAAATACATATCATATCCAACATACATTTTGCTCACATGTTTGTCGTCAGACTCCTCCCCTGGAATGTGATCTTGGAGAGTGTTGGACCTTTGTTTAATTCATCACTCCCGGCATCTAGGCCAGTGCCTGGCAGGGCAGAGTCAGTGCTGGGTAAATGAAGAATGAATTTCTTCTTGCACCCAGGGTGTGGGTATTGGGGAGTCCCTCCCAGGATCTGGGCACCCCTCCTTGTTCTGGACACCACGGTGGGGCGGATGGCATAGGAGATGCCACCAAAGCTGAGAACTAGACAAGGCACTGTGGGCCTGGATCTTGCTGAGGCCCCCAAGAAGTCCATCTCACAGGCGACATGTAGCCCCGGGTGGCCAGGTAGGGGTGGCAGGAGGAAGTCTGGTGGGGATATGAGCAAATGACTCCATACCTCAAATGGTAAGTAGAGATGGCAATAGACAGTCAAGTGAAATTTCTCAGAGATAGTGTCTCAGGAGAATGATGCGGAGGAGGTGATGCCTCACCTCCAGGCTGAGGTTCAACTTGCTAGCCTAACAGGAAAGCCCAGGTGTCCTCGGAACTGGACAACCTCAGATTCTAGGAAAGCCACCAAATGTCTCAGAAACCCAGCAGACCGATTCCAGAAATGAAGTGCTGGCTGGAGACTGGAAAGTGTTGTCTCAATGAAGTAGAGGGCAAGGGTCAGAACTACCACCACAGGGAGAGGCTGATCGCTTGTGGCTCAAGGCCTAGAGTCCAAACGGGCCGGGCCTAGCAATTATGTGGATCAGCTGTGGGGGAGGGATGCAGAGGGTGAAGGTTAGTGGGGCTCAGAACCCAGATTCTCTGTATGCTGAGGCTCAAACTTTCTTGATAAAATTAGGGTAAGAGCCCAAGAGATCCACCTGTGTAGAGTTGTTCTCCAAAATTGTGTTGTTCAGCAGATATTTTCAAGCATCTACCATATGTCAGCCATTGTGTGTGAAGATGGCCACCTGATAAATACACAGGGCTAGGCAAGGAAGTCAGAATGCATTCATTTTGTGTGCGTGTATGTTTATATTTGTCTTGGGTATATACTTCCAAGTAGACTCACTGGGTCCCAGGGCACCTCCATGTTTAACCTTTTGAGGAACTGCCATACTTTTTCAAAATGACTGTACCATCTATATCCTCAACAACACTCATGGCTGCCTGTCTTTGTAGCCATCCTGGTGTGTGTGATGTTGCATCTTGTGCGGATTTGCATTTTCCTAATGACTAATATTGAGTATCTTTTCATGTGCATATAGGCTCTTCATAACCAGCCATTTTCTTGGGGAAATATTACTCAAGTCCTTTACCCTTTTTAAAAATAAGATTATTTGTCTTTTTATCTGTGAGTCCTAAGAGCTCTTTATATATGGTCCATACAAGTCTCTTATCTATATGTGATTTGCAAATATTATCTCCCACTCCCATTTGGTGGATCATCTTTCACACTCTTGGTGTCCTTTGAAGCACAATTTTGATGAAGTTCAGTTAATCTACTTTTCTTTTGTTGCTTGTAATTTTGGTGTCATAGCTAGGAAACCATCTCCTAGTCAAATGGCTGCTATAGAAAATATTATAGAGTATTAATCCTGTTTATTTTTTAATTAGAGTGTATTTTTTCCATAGTAATAACTTGTGGGTAGGACCATGCTCAGGGATATTTGGATAGTTTATCCTCAAAGGAGGACAATAAACCCCAAATAATAACCCTCACGGGGTAGCATATCCTCAAAGATTCTAGCCTTGACTCTGCACCCTTTTCTTTGATTAGGAGCTCTCAAAAATAACTGGTTGTAAATTAATCAGTCAGGGCTAATTGCTTTTGAGTGACCTCCCACATAATTGAAGGGATGAAATCCACAAGACATTGTTAGGTATTAGCAGGGAAGAGGTTCTGATTTCCAGAAATCAGGAAACCAGTGTCAGAGTGGGAGGGGCTATGGAGTCACACTGTTTTCAGGCCCGAGGATTTCTCAAAGACTAGGAATTAGGTGAGAGGTGGATGATTCTGGACTTTTCCCGGCTGAGGTCTCTGGGAGGAGTTCCTATGCAATGCGTCTCAAAATCACACATCTGTAAGCTGGGTCACCACCACCCCCTTCCTTGGTTCATTTCTTTGGGACCACCTCCCAGCACTTTCCAGCAGACATGTATATGCCTTTTGGTCTCTCTTTTTTAATAATAATGTTAACTTTGTGTATCTAATAGACAATATATTTATGCTGGCTGAATTATTAACTATATTAATAGTTAACAGTTAAGGACAGTTACTAGGTGCCAAGAACTATGCTCAACTCATTAATAATCTAATCATTTAATAGTTAAAGTGATCAGAAAGATAGGTGCTGTTGTCCCATCTTACAAGTGAAAAAAATCGAGAGTTAGGAAATGAAGTTCCCTAAGGTTACATAGGGCAAGGATTCACACCTGGGCAAACTCACTCGAGACCCTATATACTTTGCCATTACAAAAACCCATTTTCTTTCATCTGTGCCCACCACCCAAGCTCTCCCATGAACGCGTCAACCCAGAAGCAGGCCCAGCACTTAGCACTTGTCAGCAAATGTGAGCTAGACTTGCTGCCAAATGACAAATGGAGAGAATGTGTAGGTTTGGCTGTCCTGCCACTTTGTCATGAAGCTCGTATTTAAGCCACCAGCTGTCGTAATTTCACTCCTGGCGCGAGAACACTGAGAGCTGTGCTTCCCAGCGTGCACCTCAAGGGACGCATCTCCTCCCTTCCCTGCAGGGATGTTCAGTCCATGCTCTTATGTAACATTGCACCTACACCCTCAGCCCACGCAAGGATTATGCAACCGCGTATAGGATTCCTTGCAGTGTTTTCTGCAAACATGAGCCTCTTCAGAAAATGTACCCACGGAGTTTTGACGAAAGAGGGTTTTCTGACCAGAGCCGATGTTTGTCCTATCTTTATAAATGATATTGTCTGAGATTACTCGCCTGGTTCTAAGTCAAGTGAAGGTTAAGGGCTTATTAGTCTACAAATAAGACTATATTCTTCATGCTTGTTCAGTTTTAACAAATTCCCATGCCATTTCAAAAACCAAAGCACTCCATGTTGACTTTCATATTGTCCTATACATTACAAAATCTCTGTTATCTAACATGTTTCAAGAGTGGAAGGATCAGCTGATAAAATATAACTACATTTCTGCATTCTTTATGTTTTTCATATTTTTTTTTGTACTAACCCTTGGCCTCCTTCCCAGAATGATAATTCTTTCTTTTTAGTGAGTTTACCAAGATGAACAAAGAGGAAGAAGTAAGTTCTATATTCCTTCCTTCCCACGAAGTTAATATTTAGGAGGGCTCCCGGCTGACACCTGTACTGTTTTTACTTTCAGCATCAGGCTGGTCCAGGCGTGCCAGGTGGGCAGAGGAGATAGGCTGCCAAGATTCATACTTCAGGAGGAGAGTGGAGTCTCCTAGAAGGAACTCATCCTGGGAATTGAGGTTTGAGCACAGGAAAGGCTAAAGGGCCGGAGGGTCTGTCATCAGCAGGTCTGGGCGCTTGGATTCGTAATCTCACATAGAGTCACACAGGTTGTGACCTGCTCCAGATCTGTGAAGATCCTCGTGGCTCTAGCAGGTTTAAGAAGGAGCAGCGTCTGGCTGGGCACAGTGGCTCATGTCTGTAATCTCAGCACTTTGAGGGGCTGAGGCAGGAGGATTGCCGGAGTCCAGGAGTTCAAGACCAACCTAGTCAACGTTGCGAGACTTCGTCTCTACAAGAAAAAAAAAATTAGGTATGTTGGCATATACCTGTAGTCCCAGCTACTCAGGTGGCTGAGGCAGAAAGACTACCTGAGCCAAGGAGGTAGAGGTTGTAGTGAGCCATGAATGTGCCACCACACTACAGCCTGGGTGACAGAATGTGACCCTGACTCAAAAAAAAAAAAAAGAAAAATGAAGGAGTCATATTACCTTGCAGTATAGTTGTGAAGGAAGGCCCTAGAAGCAGAATTGACTGTCAGCACCAGCAGTCAGACATAGTACTGGCCGGCAGCAACAAGGGACAGAGAGCTGAAAGAGAGGGCCCTTGACAGGAGCACTAATCTGAAGACCTCTGGGGAGTCCCAGACCCATCAATGGTTCACAGTTCCTTAAGGTAATGGAACAGAGGCAGAAACATTCCCACTCGCTACCAAAGTTGGACATTATTTTTACTTACAGGCTACTGTAGCCTAGGAAACCTCGGTTATGTAACAAACATATTCCCCAGAAATATTTTCTGAGACCTTTAAGAACCTGCAAATTCACAGTGATGGAAATGTGGGTATAGGTTTCTTGCTTTCCCTAGAACTGTATTTCAGGAGAGAAGCTTCAGCCCATGTGCATGACAACAGTCATGACAGTCCACTATCCCTCGAACCAGCAAACCTTCACACACATGGACACTAATACAACTTTTCTTCCTCCCGGATCAGAAACACCATGGCTGAGTGGAAACAGAGATGCAGGACATGAGGGGTGTCCTTGCCAGCCAAGAGCTTCCCCAGGTGCGCATCTCACCTGTGCTCAATGGAACCACACCTTCCTCATTGCAGGGGTCTGCTGAGCCACTTTAAAATGCAAATGCAAAACAAAAACATCAGATCCATGCATGCCATAGGGCTACTCTGCTCAGTTTTCTAATCCCATTTTTTAATTTGTTTTACTCACTGAAAGAAAATCAAAGATGAGAAGGAATATCTCTGAAAGGACATGCCAGTGTAAGCAGGGATGCTGAAGTCATGCAGGAAGAGCTCATTCCACACTTCTAGATTAAACAGTCACTCCAAGGAACAGATATCTCCAGTGCAGGCACCTCTGGAATGTTTAGTCCTCTGGAGGTATTCCTCTTGTTCTTTCAGTTAATCACCTGAACATCACATGTCTTCTGGCAAGAGTCAACTCTCTCAATCTTTTTGTTGTTTTTTTTTTTTTGAGTTGGAGTCTCACTCTGTCGCTCAGACTGGAGTACAGTGGCCGCTCCCGGCCACCGCAGCCTCGACCTTCTGGGCTCCAGCGATCCTTCCGCCTCAGCCTTCCGAGGAGCCGGAATTACAGGTGCGCGCTACCACGCCCGGCTGATTTTTGATTTATTGTAGAGATGAGGTCTCGCTGCCCAGGTGGGTCTCGAACCCGCGGGCTCAGGCAATCCACTCACCTCGGCCTCCCAAAGTGCTGGGATTACAGGCTGAGCCACCGAGCCCGGCCAACTCTCTCAATCTTGAGGCTGTTGAATGATTCAAGAATCCCCTGGGCTTAATGGGTGTGGAAGGTCAGGCCTCACTCAACCTCACTCTCAGAGGGCAATGGAGCCCGTAAATGCTACAACTGATTGCTGCCAACCTGTGCAGAAGTGGGGGTTTTCCAGAGCCCGTGGGAGTCAGACCCCAGAGATAGGCTGATTCCTGCTGACAGCTTCTCTGAGAGCTGCTTGGTGAGGATGCTGCTTTCACACTTTCCAGGTGACACCTTAAGGAATTTTCTCACGGCACATAGTAGACCCCAGGGCATCAGGGAACAGGGTGGTGGGGGAGGATGGATCTTTGAATTCTAGAGCAGGGGGGCTCAAGGAAACCTCCCATCACAACCCCAGCTCCATTCCCACCAGGGCGAGGCAATGGACTGAAGCCATGCCAATCACAGCCATTCACCCCTCTGGGGCCAAATGCACAAAAGTGCTTATTAGTCTACCTTTGCATCACTAGAGAAAGATTCTGCAAAGAATGATGTGAATCTGATTCTTGGTGGCTTTGTGCCTCCCCCTGAGTCTTGCTGCAGCCATTCTCTTCTCTAAAGAAGAGAAAATAGCAAGCCTACTTTTAGGCAGAGGCTTGTCCACACCCAAAGGGCAGTGACTAGACACCAAAACCAAGAGTGCAAAAGTGGGAGAAGGACTTAGCCAATCCCATCTCAGTACTGGGAAGCAGGTGAGGTCAGGGCATCAGGGAGATGGTTAGGGCCTATGCAGCTAGCTGCAGTTGGTGGCAGGAAGGAAGCCAGGCCACTGGGCCAGAAACTGAAAAGGAGAGGGGGTGATAGTGAGAGCTGACTAACTCAATCCATTTACACTTCAATTCCCTCTCAGCTATTAGCAGCTAAACAATCTTTAAAAGGAGTCTTTCTGCCTCATTCCTTCTCCATTCTTCAACTGCCCAAGAGACCAGGGAGCCCAGCAGCTGTCCCAAGCCCAGCACAAAATGAAAATGCAGAACGCTTTGCTCAAAGATCAGGGGAGGGAGGGCTGTTCAATGCACTAAAACATAAAGCTTTTTCCTTTCGTTCATGATCGCTCTCTCAACTCCTCAAAGTGCTTTTCACAGGCTACTTACTGTCATTCTAAGTAAAGAAAAATGAAAAGTATAAGTCATTAGTGTGAATTTTTACCATTCATATTTTTTATTGTGCAGCACCAGTTTTACATGCAAAAGCAAGAGAATTTAACTCATAAGTGGAATCACACAATGACACACTTTGTATTTGGTAGCTCATACATACATGTGTATTTCATCATATCAGAAACAAAATGCTACACAAAACTAACTCAACTATTTTTACTTCACTTCTTGACACGTGCGCACATTCTACCAATGGATGAGAAAGGAAGAACTAAGTGGAAAAGGAGCTATGGGCGGCTTTATTTTTCCCTTTCCTTCTATGTCATTGTTTTCAGAGTTGAGTGACTGACTAATATATAACTACCTCAGCAAATGCAAATCAGCAAGTGTTCCCCCCAAAAAGAGAAAAGACTCATGACTTCTACACTGGTCAATGGGGAACTGGATCTTCATCTGCTCGGTTACTTCACTGGCAAGGAGTTGTGTACGTGTGCGTGTGTGTATGCACATGTGTGTGCACACGTTGCCCCCATCACAGCAAGTAGTTGGAATGTGGGAAGTGATCTGAGTGGCTGTTGGCTAAGTCACTTTGATAAAAAGAGCACACTGACTGAAAAGCTCAGCACAGCCTGTTAGTAGGGGATGTGAGTATAAATAATGTGTGTGCGCCTATGGGTGAATAATTGATCTGTCTAATTTAGAGTTATACCTGGCACATGTGTGTGATGTGTGTGAAGCTGAGTTCAGAGGAGAGTGAGGTGGATTACCCTTTTCCAAAATATAATCTCTTTATGGAGCTTCAAGATATTTTAGGGAAAGCTCGCTAAGCGATGTCCTGAGTTTTAGAACCTGGAGGGGTGGAAGCTAATTTCCCAGGTGGAGAAATGACCCCTCTGCAACCATAGACTGTTCGTGTTCTTACATACCTGGCTGGGAGCAAAGCCAAGTGTGTGTGGACTCCATTGGTCATGGGACGGTAAGATGACTGGGCTGGGAACCACCACCACTACACACAAAAACTGGTCATGTTCAAATGTTATGATTTCAGACTGCATGCAAGTAAACTGAACAAGTATGCGGGCATATTTTACTATGGCCACTATATGTCGAAAAGAGAACAAATAATTAGAAAAATTCTAAATTCCCAAGCCATGAATGATCAACTCTGGATACCTTTTGCTTGGCAATTCCTGTTGGTAAGAATAAACAGAAGGATGATGTTTTGAGACCCAAGAAAAAGATCCCAGAGGTTATTTGAGTTAACCTAGTCTATCCTGCCTGACCTGCCTAGTACCTGAGAAGGAGCTGGAGCAACCCATTAGTGGTCAAAAAGCAAAATAGTCTCTCCTGTTCCTTGAACCAATCTAAGAAATGACCCAGTAGTCTCATGGCATTCAGAACAATGCTTCAGGCACTCATAATTTCTCATCTGGATGATGGTAGCAGCCTCTGATAGTCTCTCTGCCTCCCGTGCTACCATTCACACAGCCTCAGGATGTGCTTACTCCACCCAAGTCTGACCTCAGGTTAACAACCTGCATCACTTTCCGCACACAGCCTGAGACTCTTCAACGATTCTCACTGCCTGAAAAAGTCAAATTTAAATATATGTGTGTACCATCCTGGGCCCTTTATGGATTTGGCTTTCCGTGTACTCCCCTGTTTTTCAGCAGGATTAAACAGCCCAGACAAGGGTTACCGATAGCCTGGTCATTCAGGGCTATGGTTTATATGGGTCTCAAAAGCTAGAATTTTGACTGAAAACCCACTACAATTTTGACATGTTGAAATTATCTGGATATTTTAAGGCTCTCTATGAACTAAACCTAACCTATCTGCAGGGAAAAGAAGGCACAGAGGCTGGTAATTTTCAACCTCTAGAGGAAGAGAGCATTGCAGACAAATTCAGGTAAGAGTTTATTGTTCTTCCAAGCACAAATCAACAAGCACTCTATCCCAACAGCAGCAGGATGGTTGTTCTTTTAAGTGGACATACAATATTTCAAGGTAAGAAGTATTGTGGGCGATAAAAAAAAAAGCCTCATAAAACATAAAAGGATCTGGCTGGGTGCGGTGGTTCACAACTATAATCCCAGCACTTTGGGAAGCCAAGACAAGATGATTGCTTGAACCCAGGAGTTCGAGACCAGCCTGGCCAACATAGTGAGACCTCATCTCTACAAAAGACAAAAAAATTAGTTGGTCATGGTGGCATACACCTGAAGTCCAAGCTACTGGGGAGGCTGAGGTGGGAGGATTGCTCTGAGCCCAGAAGGTCAAGACTGCAGTGAGCCACTGCACTCCAGTCTGGGTGACAGAGTGAGACCCCAATTAAAAAAAAATTATTAAGCTATATAAAGTAGGTTATCTGGCCACAATAGAGTCAAATTAGAAACCAGTAGAAAATCAATATCTCGAAGCTCCTAAATATTTGAAAACAAAATATCACACATCTATATAACCCAAGGGTCAAGTAAGTAGTCAGAAGGGAAACTAGAAACTATTTTGAATTACACGAAGTGACAACACGCTGTAGACATTTCGTGGGATGATGTTAATGTGGTATTTGAGGGAGACAGAGCAGAAAGTAGCAATCTCTTAACCCCATGACCTCAGTTTTCATCTTAAGAAAGTAGGAAATAGAAAATTAAGTTAAATGCAAACTAAGCAGATAAACTAATAAATATCAGAGTAGAAATAAATGAAATAGAAAGGAGACAAAACTTTAGAAAAATACTCATGGAAACCAAACTTTTTTTTTAGAATATCAATAAAATTGTCAAACCTCGGACAAATTAATAAGGTAAACAACAACAACAACAACAAAAGTAAAAGGTACAAATCACCAATATTAGGGATGAGCATGATCACTATACATTTTAAGATACTGAGGTAAAAAACATTATGAATAACGTTATGCTAATAAATTGACTACTTCGATAAAGTGGACAAATTTCATGAAACACACAAACTGTCAAACAATACTCAGGACAAAATAACTTCCTGTATATATTAAAAACATTCGACTTGAGGCTAAAAACCTTTCCCCAAAATAGAGTTCTAAGACAAGAGAATTCCACAAAACCTTTAAGGAAGAAATAATATTAGCTCTACAGAAACTTCTCCAGAAAGTTGGAAAGTAGAGAACTGTAACTCATTCAATGAGACCAGCATTACACTAATACCAAAACCAGAGAGAGTTATTACTACATGGGGAAAAAACCTTACAACCAATGTCCCTCATGAGCACAAATGTAAAAAGTCTCTAGTAGTCAGAGTTCTCCAGAGAAACTGAATGAGTAGAATAAATATAGAGATAAAAGATATTTGGGATGAGGGATTGGTTCATGAAATTATGGAGGCCAAGAAGTCCCATAATCTACTACCTATAAGCTAGAGGCCCAGGAAAGCTGCTGGTATTGTTCTAGTCCAAGCTCAAAAGCCTGAGAACCAGAGGAACCAATGGTCTAAGTCCAAAGGCCCAAGAACCAAGAGCATCGATGTCCAAGGGCAGGAAAAGATGGATGCCCTAGCTTACAGTGAGTAATTCACCTTTCCTCCTTTTTTGTTCCATCCAGGTCCCCTGTGAATTGCAAGATGCCCACTCACACTGCTAAAAGCAATCTTAATTATCCTGGAAATGATGTCACACTGGGGGGGCTCCGTGTTGGTCTCAGCTGCTGGCAGATTGGGCACACAGCAGTGGTTGTAGCCAGGTCAGCCTTGGTGAGTGGAGTCCATGCTACTGAGCCCCTGCATAAGTTCTATGTCTGCCACCATGGTCACTTTGTTCATGAGCCCATTGAGAGAGAACAGGTGAGATTGGAAAACAAGCTGACTGGTGTCCACAGAATGGGTCGATCTATTCACTTGATAATTAAAATCCTCCTTGACTGGGATTACCCTTTGGTAAGCATTCACATAGGACACAAATATCTTCATTTTTTTCCCCCACTCAGAGAGGCCTAGTCACATATCTCTTTCTCAAATTTCTGTCATCAATTTTCCAATCATTATTCTTCCAAGTCCCTGACTATCAGGTCAAAACATTGGCTATAGCCCACAAATTGGTATATAATCACACTCTCGGTCATTTATTCTTCCATGCAAAGTGAACAACTAGCCGGGCTCAGTGGCTCAGTCTGTAATCCCGCACCTTTGGGAGGCTGAGGTGAGTGGATTGCCTGAGCCCGCGGGTTCGAGACCCGCCTGGGCAGCGAGACCTCATCTCTACAATAAATAAAAAAATCAGCCGGGTGTGGTAGAGCGCACCTGTAATTCTGGCTACTCGGAAGGCGGAGGCAGAAGGATTGCCAGAGCCCAGCAGGTTGAGGCTGCGGTGGCCGGGAGCGGCCACTGCACTCCAGTCTGGGAGACAGAGTGAAACTCCAACTCAAACAAACAAACAAACAAAGTGAACAACTATGTGTACTACCCTAAGTTCTTCCCACTGGGAGGCATTCCCTTTGCCATTGTCCTTCAGGGATGTTGCAGATGGGGGGGCTGCAGTGCTATGGCTATCCACTTTCAGGTGGTGGCTGTGTGTTGTACAGAACCATCCATACACCAGTCTTCTCTTCCCCTGCCGACTGACCATAGAACACTCCCCATGAGGTCATAGGTGCGGGCTGAAAGAGAGAAGGCCAAGTAGCAGGAGTGGAAACAATGGGCATCGGACCACTTTCTCGTATAACTTACTTGTGCTTCAGAGCCCGATCACATATACACCACTTCCACTTGATGATGGAGTGCTGCTGTGGTTGCCCAACACAACGGCTTGGTGGGTCAAATAACACCGAGCTTATGATGGAAAGCGTGGGTTGCATGGCAATGTGGAGGTCCAAAGTCAAACCTTCCTTTTCCTAAGGAGGCCCAGTAGCAGGTCAAGAACTGCCCTCAAAAGGAGAGTAGTTATCTGTAGACAATGCCAGGGCCTTGCTCCCAAGTCTTAAAGGCCTGTGCTTCCATGCACCTACAGAGGCCTGCCAGAGGCTCCCTAGGGATAAGCATCCCTATCTGACACTGACACTTCCAGCGCCATTGAATCTGCTGGAGCGTCTGGCCCTCAAGGCAGAGCAGCTTGCACATGAGCCTGGCCCTGTCATAGAGTTGTCTTTTGTTCTGGGCCCCCCTCAAAACCAGCTGCTTTTTGGGTCGCTCTGTCAATGGACCACAGTAACATACCAAGTGAGAAATGTGTTGTCTCCAAAATCCAAAGAGGCCCATTAGGCATTGTGCCTCTTTCTTGGTTACAGGAGGGGACAAATTCAACAGCACATCTTTTACCTTAGAAGGAATATCTCATTATGCTCCATACTGCTGGACCCCTAGAAATTTCATGGACATGGAAGTTTCCTGAATCTTGGTCGGATTTATTTCCCATCCTTTGACACATAAATGCCTTACCAATACGTCTAGAGTAGTTGCTTCTTCTTGTTCACTAGGTCCAGATAGCATAGTGTCATCAAGGTAATGAACTGGACTTTATCTTGGGATAAGGAAGAACAACTAAGATCCCTTTAAACTAAATTATAACGTAATGCTAGAAAGTTGAGGTAGAACAGGAAGGGTGTGTGGCAAACTGTTTCTGGTGGTCTTTAATAACAGGTATTGAGAAAAAAACATCTTCCAGCTCAGTAGCTGCATACCAGTACCAGGCGATGTGTTAATTTGCTCAAGCAATGAAACCACAGCTGGTACAGCAACTACAATTGGTGTCACCACCTGGCTAGGCTTATGTCATCCTCCAAGACCCATCTGGCCTCTGTATAGGCCAAGTAGGAAAGTTGAATGGGCATGAAGTGGCAATCACCATCCCTGCATCTTTCAAGTCCTTGATGGTACCGATCTCTGCAGTCCTTGCAGCAATGTGCTATTGTTTTTGATTTACTATTTTCTTGGGTAAAAATAATTCTAGAGACTTCTACTTGGTCTTTCCCATGATAGTAGTCATCACTCCACAAATCAGAAGTCTAATGTGGGGATTCTGCCAGCTGCAAAATATGTCTATAACAACTATGCGTTTTGAAACTGAGGAAGTAGCCTGAGGATGAGTTCAAGGACTCACTGGGCTCACTGGGAGATACACCTGAGCTAAAGCTCCATTGATCACCTGACTTGCATAAGGCTCTACTCTGGCAGGTGGGCCACAGTGGCATTTTGAATCTCCCGGCATTAGTGCCAGTACAGAGCCAGTGTCCCTGAAATCTCTGATTATTTCCTTTTCCCTAATATGTGATTACCCTGGTAAAAGACTGCAGGTCTCTTTGGGATTTGCCCTATGAATGAAATGAAATAAAAGTAAAAGAGATTTAATACAAAAAAGGCAACCAACGCATTTCACCATATTAATAAATTAAAAATATATGATCATCTCAATTCATAAAAAAAAACACAACAGCATTAAAAAATCTATCTCTAATTTTAAAAGCAATGCTCAGCAAATCAGGAATAAATGTTCACCTACTCAAGTGGATAAAGAACACCTGTGAATAACCTATAGCCAACATCATACTTAGTGGTGAAATAAAGAATATTTTCTCCCTAGAATTATGAACAAGGAAAGGAAATTTGCTATAACAACTACTGAACAGTGTAGTAAAGATTATAGCTACTCCAATAAAGTAGTAAGAAGACACAATATTCATACTGAAAAGGAAAAAATAAAACTGCCCTTGTTTATAGACATGATATAAATGAATGCTTACGTAAAAAATCTGATACTCTACAAGAAAAGCTACTTTTAGCAAAATTGCAGAAAATAAGGTTAATATAAAGTCTATTTCTAGCAGCAAACAATAAAACTAAAATTAATAAAATGCCATTTAAATTAGCATGCAAATAATGTACAGGACTTGAACACTGAGAAATACAAAACTGTCTCAAGAGAAATTAAAGGAGAACTAAATAAATGGAGACACAAGAGTAATATTATTAAGGCATTGGTTTTCCCCAAATTTGTGTATACTTTCATTGAAATAGGTTTTCTTGGAGAAATTGACAAGCTAATGCTAAAATTCATGTGGAAATGTTAAGAGCAAGTGTAGCCAAAATAACTTTGACTTCCTTCCACACTTTTATTTTAAGTTCCTATTTATGTCCATGTCCAGTCCTGATAAAGGACTGGCATTCAGAACGCAGAACACACACACACACACACACACACACACACACACACACACACACACACACACACGGGTTGCAAAAAAAAAAAACGTATATATGTTTTAAGAGATGTTATCTATGCATTACTTTTCGAAGTTGAATTAAATTATGGTAGCAATACGTAGTATGACATTCGCTCAACCGTGCTTCCATCATTTTCTTTGACTGTCTTACCTGTTGCAGGGTGACACTAGCATTCATTTGATTAGTGTCATCTTTTGAGAGAACGTCATACTTAACTTGTTTTAACTTGTTTGTCATCACCGTGTGTATGTGTGTGTGTGTGTGTGTGTATTATATATGTTCTCAAACTGTTTAGTAAGCAAAAATAAATAAATAAATAAAAACATAGGCAGCCGGGCTCAGTGGCTCAGCCTATAATCCCGCACCTTTGGGAGGCTGAGGTGAGTGGATTGCCTGAGCCCGCGGGTTCGAGACCCGCCTGGACAGCAAGACCTCATGTCTACAATAAATCAAAAAATCAACTGGGAGTGGTAGCACGCGCCTGTAATTCTGGCTACTCGGAAGGCTGAGGCGAAAGGATCACCAGAGCCCAGCAGGTCGAGGCTGCGGTGGCCGGGAGCAGCCACTGCACTCCAGTCTGGGTGACAGAGTGAGACTCCAACTCAAAAAAAACCCCAAAACAAACAAACAAACAAAAACATAGGCAAAAGATCTGAATAAACATTTCACAAAATCAGATATAGATTAACAATAAACACTAAAAATGTGTTAAAAATCTCTAGTGGTTATTAGGGAAATGCAAATTAAACACACAATAACACCTGTTAGAAAAGCAAAAAATGGTGAGGGTGACAATACTAAGTGTTGGAGAGTATGTGGAGGGACTAGAACGCTTGTTTTCTTTTGTGGGAATGTAAAATGATGCCCCACCAGAAGACAATTTGGAAGTTGCTTAAGTATAAAATACATATCTATCATATGATCCAGCCATTTCACTGTTAGGTATTCACCCATGAGAAATGAAAGTATATGTCTATACAAAGACTTACAGAAACTTCCATTTTCCCAAACTAGAAACAATGTAAGTGCAAAACAGGTGAATGAAAACAACTAATTATAGTTGATCTATATCATGGACAATTGCTTATCAACAAAAAGAATTAACTGTTTTATATATGCAACAACATGGAAGAACCTCCAAATAGTTATACTGGATCAAGATAGCCAGACAAAAAGAGAGTTCCTGCTGGATGATTCTATTTGCATGCAACTCTAGAAAAATGCAAGTTAATCTCGAGTGGCAGAAGGCAGATGAGGGACTGCCCAGGCAACACTGCAGGCAGGGGAGGGGTTGACTGTGCAGGGCAGTAAAGGAGCAGTGAGGAGATAATGGACTGGAGCATGTCTTGACTGCAGTCATGCTTGCATGGGTGTGCACATGCATGAGTTTATCACAGCGTACACTTGATCTACATGCAGCGTTTTTGTGTTAATTGCACGTAATAAAGCTGGTTAAAGAACATTCTATGGACTAAACCCAATGAACCTGCAAGCCAAATGTACCCCAAGCTACCAATTTTCAGTCTCTGGGAGAGCAGAATGCTGGAGACAAAAATGTCCTACTTTATAAGTAATTGTTCCTGTAACTATAAATAAAATCATGTCACCCCAAATGAAAGGAGAGGGAGAGTGGCTGGAGAGCCACGACCTTTCATTTGGCACCAGTCTCGCACGTTCTTTTGATTCTTTATGTATACTTTGCTTAGTATTTATCATGCTATTCATATCATGCTGTTTACTAAGAACAGACAGAGCTGGGATTCAATCTAGGTGAGCTTCTCAGTGGTCCTGAGCCCCAGCCTCCTCAGTGTGACATAAGGACAGGGACACTCAAGCTGCCACAAAAGTGCAAGCTGCAGTGTGAGGGGGTGCTCTAGGCAGGACCCAGGAATTCTGTAGTCATTACTTGGACGAGTGGAATGTCCACTGGTGTTTGAATGCTGATATGTTTACAATGTTCAGAAGAATTTAAGGAAAGGTAAGAACCAGGTCATGCATCCTTGATGATAAGAAGGAAAATAACTCTGCAATTTCAAATTAGTGCAGTCCCTAGGTGAGGCTTACACTAAATCCAGACCTACATTTCTTACCTTTCTTATCAGAGCTTCACTTCTTAGAGAGTCTAATTTGGTTAGTACAGGCTGCCATGGTATCCCATACTTCTTAGTTCCTGTCCTCAGAGCCCACTGAAGCTCTGGTTCATCTCATGAGCATGTGTATCCACTCCCAGTGAGTGAACTTGAAGCCCACGTGCTGGGTGAACTAGTGAGGGAGTTAGCTGCTGCTGCCACTCTGGGCCTCTCCCTGACAGCTGCTCTCTCAGTGATCTCTTCCAAGCACGTATCTCAGTGTGTGGCTCCAGGAAAATAGCAGTGAGGTAGGCCGCATCAGTTCACACATTCTCAGAGGCAAAGCTTCTTAGGTTTTCTTTGAAAGGGTGGATAGGATGTGTCCCTTTGTCTAGTCTCACATCAGTGCTTCTGCCAGTGACATTCATGGCTGGAAGGCTCTTTGAGATCTCCTTTCATGTTATTATGGGCACAGAGGCCTTGACTTTCTGTCAGTGTTGCACTCACTAGAGTAAGATGCTGGTGTGTTTTCTTCTTTTCCCCAAAGTCTAGATAAGGGGGAACTTTGTTAGCATAGGGCCCTGATGGAAGGCCACCCTACACATACCCTTAGGATTCTGGGCATCCCAGGGCTTTCCCTCTGGAGGGTCCAACAGGTCTTGCTGGAGACATGTGAAGAGACTTGGAAAGTGGTCAGGTCTGGAGACACCAGGATGAAGGTTTTTAGTTACAGGGACATAGGGATCACCACGGATGCCTCAGCGGCTTCCATGGGAACACACAATATTGTAAGGAGCAGAGTTGTAAAGTGATCCAGCCAAGAAGATGAGGAGTGCAGGCTTTTGTGTAGGATGTCTGTTGCTGCCGAAAATTCTCTGGTTCTGTCCTTCAAAGGACTTGTCCCAAGTTGCTCTAGAGAGCAGACTCTAAGAAATGGTAGGAGGGAGAGTAGCTTTGGGGTACATACTCAAGAAATTGTGGCACGAGCCTGATGTTGCAGCCCGCACCAACATCTCTAAAAGGTACCTTTGGTGGCAACAAACAGAAGCAAATGCTGAGAACAATGGGAAGCATCTGTAGCAACATCAGGAAACTTCACCAGTTGCCCATGAAGATGTGAGCCTTTAGCACCCAACCAAGGCAGTAGAGAGGCTTGTGAGTTTGTGGCCCAGGGCTGAAACTGGGCGGGGTCATGAAACCAATAGTCGTTTTCTCTGCCCTGTGATTGTCCTCTTGAGGCTGATGGAGCCAATGAAGGAAGAGTACACCTGAGGAAAATGTTTCACCGATAACTCAAGAGACTCAATTCATCTTTACCACTGTCTCTTTCTGGAATTCCTCCAATATATGCCCCTACTCTTGGCAATCCTTCACACATCCTTTGCAATGCTTCAGGTTTTCAGCTGGCTGGAGCTGCTGAGATACCCCATGTTCACCTCTTCCCCATTGTCAAGCTCCTCCATTGTCATAGCAAATCCGAGGTACCTGGCTGTTGCGCTAATGCTTCTTGATGAGCTCTTTTCCAGTCCCGTCTCTATTCTTTTGAACACAAATACATCCACAAATGCCTATTATGTGTCAGGGAACGTAGTAAGCAAAGGAGACAGAGACGAATTGGAAATCATTTCGTGGAGCAAAGAAAATCCTAAATGATTATTTAGGATTACAGACACAAATAAACAACCTGGGGCATCAGCACTAGATCATTGCATAGCTTATGGATATTCTCACTCTGACCCATGCTTGTAAAATTTATTTTTGATCTGGAGTTGATGTATTCTTGGGTGTATCTATTGCATTTTAGGATGAATCTAAAAGTTCCTTTTTAAAATTTTACAGGAGATGAGAGACTGCCAAAGTCAGCCTCTGGCTGGCTGTGATGGGAAGCAGAGAGCAGGAGCAAGAGGGTATCACCCAGCGCATCTGAGCCCCAGGAGGTGTGAATGGGACCAAGTCCTGGAAGCTCGTTTCTGAGGAAAAAAGGCCCAGTCATGCCAATCATACTGAATATGTCACTGTGAAGTCAAAGTCCGCTGAGAAGTAGAACCACAGTGCAAGAGATGATGTAGCTACAAATCCTGATCTCCAGAGTAGACCCCAAAGCCTGAGACCATGAGTGAGGGAAGGGCTGAGACTGACTGGCAAGAAAGCAGAGCAGAAGTGGCTGACCACTCTGGCCTCTCACTCTCTTCCCCGGAGCAGGGCGTCCAGAGGCAGCTGCAGACCTCCACATTCTATCTCGGGAGTGGGCAACCGTCGTCCTTTGATGTCTGCTGTAGATTCTGCTTTTGACACGCGGTGAAGAGTGTCCTCCTGACTGGGACGAGACAAGGCAGCATCTGTTGTCTTCACTATTTTCCCTATTCTGAGACTCTGCTGATTATGGGATGCACCCTCTAATTTATATTGGCATCAGGGAGTGGGAGTGGGGCAGGAAGGGAAGAGTATATGAAATGTCTGTAACTAAACAAATGGACAGGAACATGCCTCCACTTCTTTCTCTCAAGGGCACTTTCTCTGACCCCTCCAGGACTCTATCCCTTCCCCACTAAGTTCACAGTTCACCCCATGGTGCCCAGGGGAGCCATTCCCAGGCACACATGCCCATTCCCTCACCCTCCCTCCCACTTCTCTCTCATTGTCTGAGAGATCCTGGCTCTATGCCTTGCCTGCTCAAAAAAACTGAACGTGGATGGAGAAAAACACCACCAGGGATAATAAATCATTTTAAATTCAGGACCACTTACCTCAAGGCAACCCTGGTTAATGCTCAGTGGTCTCACATTTCTCTAGTGGATTCACTGACCCACCCTCCATGAAATGACTTTATATTGTTTGAATCTCCAAGACCCCCTAACTCCCTTGGCGAAGAGATGCTCAGATAGCTAGTAAAATATTTTGGGTGTGTCTGTGAGGGTGTTTCTGGAAAAGATGAGCATTTGAATTGGTAGACTGAGTAAAGGAGATCTACCCTCATCAAGGTGGGCAGCATTATCCACTCCACTGAGAGCCTGAATAGAGCAAAAAGGTAGAGGAAGGGAAAATTCTCTCTCTCTCCCCCCCCACCACTCCTTGGGCTGGGACATCCATTTTCTCCTGCCCTTGCACATCAGAGATCCTGGTTCTTGAGTCTTCAAACTTAAACGATGACTCACACCGTTACCATCCCCTCACCTTTTGCAAGCCTTTGGATTGAACTGAATTATACCAACAGCTTTCCTGGGTCTTCAGCAGATCATGGGACTTTTTAGTCTCCAAAACCACATAAGCTAATTCCCATTATAAATAAATAAATGTGTGTGTGTGTGTGTGTGTGTGTGTGTGTGTGTGTGTGTGTGTGTGTGTATACATAGATATATGACGGGGGACCCAAGAAACCCCAGAATTATCTTTTGGAGGGTGGGCCCCTTGTAGGACGGGCTTCCCCTGCTAGCTAAGTGCCATAGGAACCCATCGGCATTCGTGTGCAAGCTAGTGTTGTCGTGCCTCACAATTTGTAGAAGAAACGTCCCAGGCTGTTGCAAATAGGTGACTGGTTCTTCCACTATGACAATGCACCCGCTCACACCACACTGAGTATTCAGCAGTTTTTGACTAAACACAGCATGACTCCCGTGCCCCACCTTCCCTATTCACTGCATCTTGCCCCAAGCAACTTTTATTTGTTTCTCCCATGAAAAAGTTCTCAAAGGGAAATGTTTTGCTGATGTGGAAGACTGGAAACAGGAAACAGCAGAAGCACTAGAAGGTATTGAAATTTATGAGCTCAAAAACTGATCAGTGGAAAAAGTGTCTCAATAGGTGTATTGCATCAAATGTAGTAGAGTACTTTGAAGATGACTCTAAAGAGTACTTTAAACATATAAGAATAAATACACAATTTTTAATAAATAAATTCTGGTTTTGGGGAGTTCCCCCTCATGTATGGAGCCGTATATAGACACATATATATCTCTAGATATATACATATATATATATGTGTATCTCCATATATTAGCGGTATCAAAAGTCAGAGAGTTATTTAGAGAAACATAAGAGAAACATAACCAATAGGAGATATATATGAATATATATATATATATATCTCCACATATGTGTATATATATCCATATATACATGCATTTATATATATATACATATGCATGTGTGTATGTACACATATATCTACTTTTGGTTCTGTTTCTCTAAAGAACTCTTTGACTTTTGGTATAGTTAATGACCTTGGTCATCACTTCATGAAGAAATATAAGGAATCTGACAAACCTTTTCTCATCTCTCCCACTCTCTCAGTAGGCCTGCCTCTATTTCCGTGAATGTGCCTTTCATCTTGGCAAACAGCATACTGGGTTCCTGGTCCTAAGGCCCATCTCTCCTCCCACCCATAGTTTGCTCCTGTACCTCTTCCCGTTCCACCCCCATCATCACATTTTCTCTTTCTACTGGGTCATTCTCATCAACAAGCTCACATGCTGGAACAGATTCCATCTTAAAGACCCTTTGGGGCTCACGGCCCCTCATGCCTCTGCCCTTGTCCTCTGCTCTCCTTCAGAGCCAGCCTCGGTGAAACAGTTGCCTGTGCCCGCTGCCTCCACGCCCACTGCCCCTTCCCTCCCAGGCCCTCTCCAGACAGGCTCCCTGGACCACCAATGCCTTGCCTGTGGGCAAAGTCAGTAGTAGTGAGTACTTGGTCCTCTCCTTCCCACAGCCCTCTCTAAATTATATATTTTTAAAATGATACAAATGTAAAAGAAGGCATCAAGAACAACAGGAAGCAACATCATACACTTGAAAAATGCAGATCTTTTAAAGAACTAAAGAGAATTTTAAGATTTTTTATACATTAAAAAATGTTTTAAAATAACATTTTGAAATGTTCCCAAATAATTGAAATCTTTTCAAATAATTTTAGGCATATGGATAAGTTGCAAAACTTCACAGAGATCCTTTTGTAGTCCTTACCCAACTTCCTCTATTGTTAATATCTTGCCTAACAATGGCACCATTATCAAAACCAGGAAATTGACATTGGTACAAGGCTTTTAATTAAACGACAGAGTTTATTTTAAAGTCATCAGTTTTCCCACTGGTGATCTTTCTCTGTTCCAGGATCCAGTCCAGGGGTGCCACACTGCATTTAGTTGTCATGTCACCATTGTCTTTTCCTATCTGAGACATCTCCCATGTTTGTTTTTCTAGAATGTCCCTCAATTCAGGTTTGTCTGTTGTTTCCTCATAATTAAATAAAAGCATTTTTAACAAAAATATAAACTTGTAGAATTTTTCAAGCTCACTGTTTACTATGTGACAGATAATATTCTAAGTGTTTATTAAAATATATTGCCTTATTTTAAATCCTCAAAATAATTCCACAAAGTAATATCCCTCCATTCTCATTTTACAGATGCAGAAACTGGGTAATTTGAATAATTGTCCAAGTGAAGGAGGGAAAACTTCTGATAAAGCTCTTCAAACGGTGTCGAGTGTTTGTTCCCCGACAGTGGAGGTCTTCAAGAAAACACGTGAAATAACCACTTGGTAGACCTGGTCCCACTGGCTGAGTCAATGATAAAGTGAAAATGAGCTCGAGATGACATTGTTTAGGCTGTGTTCATTCTTTGGCCCCAACTCTCTTCATGTAACCATGGGTTCCATTTGTATCTAGATTTATTCTAAGGCAGGAGCTGTGACTTAGAAAAATGTTGTTGAGTCAGAAATGTGTGAATTCCAAACAGCTACATGCAAAGCAATATTAAATAAGAAAAGCTGACATAGAGAAAAATGAAACGAGTATGTTAGGGAAAGTTACCGATTCTGTGAGTTAATCATAATGTGTGGGTTACAAACATCCTGTTAATAAGTCTTGGAGCTTATTACTAAGTGGAGAGTAAAGACTGTGTTATTTCACACAGCAGCCTGATGTAACAATTAACTGTCTTAATTTCTCTTGCCCTCAAGACACGTTAATGAGTCCTCACAGTTAATTTATTTTTAACATAGCAGATGGCTTAACATTGCATTAAATATTGGTCCATACTTATCATCGTGCTTGTATCTCAGTTATGAAACACCTTTGAACAAGCAATTATCTCCAGATAGGTATGTTAAGTTTCAAGGGGGAAAATGCACAGCAAGCAATACGTGGCCAGAGGTCTGTCCCGAGAGTCGTTATCAGGGGATCTGTGATATCCAGAGTAAGAGAACAGGTGTTCTTCAGAGGCTGGGCCTGGGCCCAGAACTGTTTACCAGCTTTATCAATGACCTGGGTGAGATGGAATGGAAAGCAAGCCTCACGCATTTGCAGCTGATACAGAGCGGGGCGGGGACAAATGGAGCTCTAGGATAGACATAATTCAAACTGACCTTGGCAAACAGGGCTCCTAGGATTTATTAACATGCACGGGCTAGATCTGTGGTCAGAGAACAGTCTTAAGGGAAAGAGAATTATGAAGAAAGTAGAAAATGTTTTCTGCTCTTCAGTAGTTTGCCAACTGCTTGGGAGCAAAAGGCAAGAACACAGGCAAAGACAATAGCCCAAGAGAACAGAGTTAAGAACGATAGTCACTCGCACTTAGTGATGCTGCAATTCGTAGAGTGATTGGATTAAATAAAAGGAGGCAGGGCCAGGTGTGGTTACTTCTTAGTGAAAATGGAGAGTCTCAAGGTTAGTCTGGGAGAAGTGAATTGCACAGAGAGGTACTCAACAAACTCAAACCAAAGGGCGTACATGTGTCAATACCATGGAAGATAAATAACAAAAGCAAGCAAAAATAGATCATTTCTTTTAGGTCATATAAAGCAAATGCCAATCTAGATAGAACATAAAATTATAAACATATAAAATGCTGAGCTAAGTCTAAGTAAGGAAAAGCTGTAGATGGGAATTATGACATGGAGAACCCAAAGTTCTACATTTGGAGATGGAAGAGAGGCGGAAGACTTGTCATTGCTGTGAGGCAATCTTTATATGATATGCAATATATTTCCTTTGAAAGCTACTAAACGAACAAGAAAACATAGTAAATAAGTGCATACATATATCAATGTGTATAGGGTGGGATCTCCTTCCATAGTTGTAAAATTGGGGTATAATTCACATATAGTAATAATTAAGATCATGTTTTTTTAGTTGTTGTTTTAAATTTTTTTTTTAAGGGACAAAGTTTCCCTATGTTACTCAGGCTAGTCTTGAACTCCTGGGTTAAGCTTTCGTTCAGCTGCGACCTTCCAAAGTGCTGGGATTATAGGAGTGAGCCACCCAGCCCAAAATGTTTACCATTTTAAAGTCCTTCTTAGCTTATGCATGAAGTAGCAGAAAATCACCAAAAGTAACTAAAAACTAGATTTGCTTAGCTTGGAGAACAGAAAGGCTTTGGCTTAGAACATGTTGAAGACTGCATATTTTCAAGACTTTTGTAATTAAGATACATTCTGATCTTTCTGGCAAGGCTAAATGTCATCTTACACGACAGTAAGATTATACCTTAAGATCGTAGGCCTTTGTGTGTGTTACTTGGTTCTAGTGTTGTCAATTGTCTGACTGTTTCATATTGAAACCTGTAAACTTATAGAAAGAAACAATCCAGAAGTAGAAAAACAAATAGTCATTAGCCATTTGGGCCAGTGTAAAATGCAAATATTTTCTCAGATTTTGACAAAATAGCCAAATAAGCAGCTGAATGTATCTTCTATGTTTTTAATCATTGAACAGCAACACTCCATGTTGGATTTTTTTGATCAGCTGTTACCATTAAAGCAGATGGCATAAATTGGTGCAATGTTAAATATCAGTTCTTCTGCCAACAGGGTGGGAAGTGAGCTGCTGTCAATCCCAAGTAAGCCAGATGGATGAAAAACACCTTCCGATGATGTCCTGCACCTGCTGCAATGGCGTGCAATGCTGGTGGCCCTCCTGCCAGTTCTGACTATGGAGATGCTGCTGTCTGGCCTTGTAAAGAAAGATCTTCTGCTCATCTGTGTGATAGCCATCTGAGCATTACCTTTCCTCCCACTTTTCATGGAGGGAAAAATGTAGAATGTGGACAGCAGCGGTGAGGAGTATTTCACAGATGGTGCCAACCAACCCACACGAGCCCTTTGTTTTCAGGTGCTCTGCTATCCAATAGGTGTTAAGGTTGGTGGACTGGATGATCTGTGTGCTGGTTGCCATTCTCTGTGAAGCTACAAGAAGGAGTTCGGTACTGTCTCAAGGAAGAAGATTGCTCTTTTGGGAGGCGGGGACTCCAGCCAGGGGGAGTAGGTAGCCCTCCAGTGTACCATCCACCCTAGGTGATTGGGGACTTAAAATGTTGAAGGTGTTTACTTCTGACGGTTGTATTTGTAGTGATTTTATGCTTTTAAAAATATTTGCAGTGCTTGATATATATGTATCATGTATAGGTAACTTTTTTTACAAAATTAAAAAATTATTTAAAAAATTCTTTGAAAATAAAGATTCAGACTTCACCTTTTAGCGGTGAATCTCAGATGGTGAGTATATTATAGGGGCATTTTCAAGGGAGCAAACTGAGGAAGCTGGCATGGTTCATTCATTCATTTATCCTTCATTGTTTGGAGGTTCATTCATTAGATCTCACAGTGTGCCTACTACATGTGGGAAAATGTGATTGTAATTGGGCCTACTTAGTCAATAATACAGAATTCTCATATTAGTGGTTTGTTTTTAAAATATTCATCTTAAAATGGTTTTATGGTTGGGTATATCTTCCAGGGTGAAGTTCGCTCAGTGGACTAGCCCCTCAGTGTAGGCAGGGGTCTGTGCATCAAAGGTCCCTATGGGAGCCACAACTCCCATGGGTAAAATAGGCGAATGAAAATATCAGTCTCATGAATCCACAATTACAGGAATTTTTCCTACTGACAAGAATGTTGACATTGAAAGACCAGGAATTAAACATGCGGAAAATTTTTAAATCCTTGTTTTATGTTACATTTATCTGAGGCAAATACTTTGGCTTACTTCTTACAGCCAGTCATTGAGAGGCAAAGATTCCGAATGGCCAGGATAACTTGGAAAATAAGATTATAATAAACACTTGGTTATAATACATGTTTTCTTTATGCTCTCTGACATGACTTATGTGAGTATTTTTCTGAGAATATTAATAACTGAAAATTAGGCAAATCCTTTTACCTTGAAAGCAAAAGGTAAAAAGAAACACCAGCAATGCCACTGCCCTCCATCTCACCTCTGCAGCTCTGTGCCCTCAGCTCCTTGCAGTTGATGGGAAGAATTTTCCATCTCAGACCTCGCTAACTTGCAGACCAGTCCAGATTTGGGCACTCACTTCCTGCTACGTGACCAGAAGTTACATGTTAGGATTGTTGCCAGTGGGGTGCTTGGTTTGCAATTCTTTTCACAGGTAGAATGCTAAGGAAACCTAGTACTCACATCACTGGTGGTCAGATGGCTATGAGATGCTTATGAATCTTTAAATTCCATTTTTACATTGCACATGTATCTGTAAATGAGCCCATTCTGTAAATTCTGTCTCTCCTCCTCTCAGTTGAAGGGAATTGGAGAAGATAACGGGATATAGGGTCTCTGGCTTCTCTGGTCCAAGATGTAGTCATTAAACTCCATTCTTCTTTCTCATATGCAATTTAGGCACATTTCCAAAGAAAAGAGAAATAGATTTGATTGCCTAGAAGTCGTTATTAATTAACCAGAAGATTTACACTGATGAAATGTGAAAAATGGGAAGACATTCTTGGTCATGCTCCTTGCTTCAGCTGCAACTGCTGGGCGACACTTCCTGTTGACCTTTTCTCTGACCCTAAGTGTGCACGTGAAAACGCCCTCAGGCCAGTGGTCTCCAAGTCAGAGATGCATATGTTTAACCTCACGGAATAATGAGCACATTAGCACCCCGAGTGTCTCTGGATCTGATGTTCCCATGACATACAATACAGTCCGTCCAGTGGCAGAGTGGCTTGTGTTTCCAGTCTGAACCATGATAGCGCCTTCCAAATAAGGAGAAGGATAGGCAGGCTGTGCATAGTGAAGGCAGGTGTTGAGTTTCCGTTCATGAGGAAGAACGTATGGGATCCCTGGTGTCGAGTTTGCCTTGGCATCTTTCTCTTCCGGAAACTCCAGATCCTCAGGGGCGTGTGCAACAATCCCTTGTTCCATTAGTGAGTATTCCCCCTGCACGGGGCAGCCCCACTACTGGGCTACACTCATGGTGTGTACCCTGAGCTCTACTTTACATGTTTGGTGTTTAAATCCTGCTTGCTTCATGAACTGACAATACTGATTTAAAGTAGAGTGTTACATGAACAAATTGGGCTTTCACTGCCTGTAGCTTGTGAAAAGGCTAGAGGACTGATGGGCATGTGCTTTGTTTACTGGCAAAAGCAATGGATTTGCAGTCAGAATTCTCCCAGCTTGACTCACATCTTTAAACATCAAGCATAGAAACCAGGGCACACTACCCAAGACTCCTGATGTGCCTTTTTGAAAATATGTAGAAGAGAAATAAATAACATTGAACACCTCATGTCAATATTATAAAGCAGCAAAGTTCTGTAGACTTTAAATTGCCAAGCTGATCTAAAGATCCATTGTATGACAAGAGGTATATTTGCTCATACGCGAATTAACTGACCACTAAAGAAAGTCTGAGCAGAAAACGCATAGGGAGTTCTTCCAGGAAGAAGAGTAGCCGCAACTCTAGCTGTCTCTGTGCAAATCCTTGCTCTGTTGTATGTGAATACTTGAGTTTTAAGCTTACTTATCCTTGAAATCATTGATCTAGTGTTGGAAGTAGCCTTGGAAAGTCATCTTGTCGATGTTCTGCCCTATATGCTAAAATTTTATAGATTCCATAGCTTTAGTCCAAAAAGGTGAATTGACTTGCCCAAGGTCAGAGAGCTACTTAGTGTCAGATTAGATAAAAAACTGTGGGCAGGATAGAGGATGCTGCTTTTGTGAGATGCTCCTAAGAACTTGCATGTTGTACCCTGATCGTTCAGCAATAAAAGCAGCATGGATTGGCCTGAGTGTCCACAGAAATTGCCCTGATAGATGGACACAACTGAATGTGCAGAAACCTGGGGCCCGCTATCTTCTGTGCAGAAAGGGTTCACAGAAGCAGTTAGAGGTCACAGGGTTGAACTTGCTTAGATTTCTTCAGTTCTGTGCAGAGGAGATGGTGTCCTGACCGGCAGGTGCGGGATGCCCAGGGATATGTGGCCTCAGGCCATATCTACTCCATGACTTCGTCTTCAGACTCACCCACTGCCTCTGACTCCATTTTTCTGGTGATAGTTTGTCTTTGTAGATGCTCCAGCTGGAACAAAGATACCTCTTCTTGGATGTGACTAGCATCTCTTCTTGATATTGATAGACCTCATCGTAATCTTAAAAGTTGATGTCTGGTTTTTCCATTGGCCTCTTGAGAATTTAGTTAATGGGTATTCTTTTCCTTAAATCCATGTTGGGCTCACTTGCAAAATAGCTTCTGCTTGAAGGCCAGTGAAAAGAACCTGAGCCGAGAGGACCCCATGATGGAAAAGAGCCAAGGCCACACGCAACGGGCCACCTACCTCCTCGCAGGTGTCATTCTGTATCTTCACCAGAACTACCACCTGATTCCTGACCAGCCCCCCTGGAGTTACCAAGGAGGACCAGAGGTGCACCCCCCCACTCTGCCCTCCTATTTCTCTTGCAGGCAGCACTCACTCACATGCAACAATTTCTTCCTGAGCTCGCATGTAGTCCACTTCATGACCCAGGGCTGACGGGATGCTCCTTCTGCTCTCCATTGGAGCCCCAGAAACCCGCACTTCCCTGCTGTAGACGTCCGTGTCCCTGATATTCCTGAACTGGTTGTAGAGATGTGGTTACAGGGTTTTTACAGTTTGAACACTGGAGGCTGAGAAGATGGGAAGCCAGTTAAAGATAAAATGGAGAAGTGGCTTTTTTATATGACAATGCAATAGTTTAGTTCATGAAGCAACTTTTTTTTTTTGAAGAGAGTCTTTGAACTTTATTTTTAAAAATTTTATCTCATGGCTTTAAGCATACAAGTGGCTTTTGGTTTCGTGGATGCAGTGGATAGCAGTGAAGAAATCTGAACTTTAAGTATACCTGTCGCCCCTACTAGTGCATGTAGTACTCGACAGGTGACTTTCCACCTCCCTCCAACCCTCTCCCTTCCTGAGTCTCTAATGTCCCTTTCACATGCCCTTGAGAGCCCTAGCTTTATCCCCCACTTTATACGTGAGAATATGTGGTAGTCAGTTTACCATTCCTGAGTTAGTTTACTTAGGATAACGGCCTCCAATTTCACACGACTTGTTGCAAAAGACATTCCTTTTGTTCTTTTTTTTTAAAGAACGTGTGTTCCGTGGTGTGTGTGTGTGTGTGTGTGTGTGCATATTACATTATCTTCATCCACTGATCAGTTGATGGACAATCACTTAGGCTGATTTCACATCTTTGCAACTATGAATTGTGCTGCAATAAACACATGCTTGCAGGTACTGAAGCAACATTTCACAGCCTACTGGATGATGCAGTGTCACCGGGTGGGATGTTGTTAGTGTAAGCAGCTTGCTTTGGATTTTCTTCCAACTGTACTGTGTTAAATGACCATTTTCTGTAACAGACTGAAACTGGCAACTTGGGAGAATTTCTTATCCAAGATTCCACACCTTTCCAGCTGGGCAGGTTTCACTAAGTTGGAGAAGTTGGACAAAGAGAGCCTTTATCCATCACCTACAGTAGTTTCAGTTTACTGTTGTTCATTTAGTATTGTCAATTTTTGGCAGAAACCCAGGATCTCCTAATTGAATTAAAACTTCGTGTACAAAGTTTCCCAACTGTATCAGATTTATAAAAATTGAAACAAGTTGTATTTGAGGCACACAGATGAGCCTCAATTCTGCCACAAAGGATAGAGTCATGAAACAATAAAGAAATACACAAGTAGAGAGAGAGAGGGAGACATAAAGATACTATTTTGTTTTTCCCACTGTTTAAAGTGGTCTTACTCTCAAAGTGCTGTTTTCTTTTGAGATATTCCTTCACTTCAGCTTTGGTGTATTAATCCTGTTTATTAATTGCTAGCATATTTGCTGAGTGTCTACTATGCTCCAGAAACTCTTCTAGCTACCGGGAGCATCACACTAGATTACACATAACCTATGCCAAGCAGGGCTGCTGATCTAGTGGGATCATGCTTCATCTCCTTGAGATTCTCTTATTCTGTTTTCAAATACAATAGTCTTTTTTCTTTTACCTTATTTTATTATAAAGATGTGTGGTACAGGTCAGGATTAGGTACACAAGTAATGTATGTGCAGGTGGAGTTTGGACTTCCAACTGGTCCTTAATTCCCCTGGTTTAGGGTCAGAAACCCTTTGTCTTTTTGTGTGCTCCCCTCCTCCTCCCTCCCCTGGCAGTGTCCCATGACTGCCGATCTCGCCCTTGTGCTAGTGTGATTGATGCTTAGATCCCACTTATGCGTGAGGACATGTGGCATTTGGTTGTCTCTGTGATACAGATCGCTAAGAATGATTGTCTCTAATGCTCCATCTAATTTGCTGAGAAGTCCATGATTTTGTCCTTCTTTATGGCTGCATAATATTTCATCATATATGTTTACCACATTTTCTTTACCCCGTCTATTTTTGATGGACAGTAGGGTTGCTTCCATGTTTTTGCTGTTGAACTGGCTAACCACATGCAGAAGAACAGGACCCTTACCTATCACCATACACAATAATCAACTCTAAATGGATCAAAGGCCCCTTTTTTATCTAATACAATTTTTGTTTTACTCTACAATATCCACTTTCCAGTTATTTAAGCTCTTTTCTTTTTCTCTTTAATTTTGTTATATGTCTCACATATTGTCAAGTGTACAGTTCTTGTAATATACAGGTTTCTGGATTTTTAGATACGTGTCCACCTGCATTTCCACAATGTAGGTCAAGACAGAGAGCAGAGAATGTTTACCCTGGAGCCCCTTCCTCATTTTTACACCTGAGGAGATACCACATGGCATTGTGTCTGGCTTCTTTGCGTTGTGAGATTTCTCCGTGTAGTTGCAGGTCATGGCTGTTTGCTCCTTGTATTATTCCGAAGTGTTCCACTGTATGAAAACATTACCATTCATCTAGCCTATTCTTGATTCACGTTTGGGTTGATCTAGTTTTTGGCTATTCAAAATAAAGCTACTATGGCGATTCTATTACCTGA
Organism: Cephalopachus bancanus; assembly: GCA_027257055.1. Classification (NCBI taxonomy): domain Eukaryota; kingdom Metazoa; phylum Chordata; class Mammalia; order Primates; family Tarsiidae; genus Cephalopachus; species Cephalopachus bancanus. The sequence goes on along the minus strand of JAPVLO010000178.1, from coordinate 2,200,504 downwards.
GCATCAGTGGACACAAACATTGGCTTCATTTAGTGTTATACCTGAAAATACACCTGCTCAGTCATAGAGTAGACATGCATTTATGTTTAGAAGCTGCTGACAGATTTCCAAAGTGGATGTATCAGTTTACATCCCCACCAGTAGAGTATGACAGGTCCATTTGTTTCACTTTCTTGCCAACACTCTAAATTTTAATCCTTCTGATGTGTTTATCAAGGAATCTCACTGTGGCTTTAATTGCATTTCCCCAATTACTCATGCTCATCATAATTACATAAGTGAGTATTTTGGTTTCTATATCTGTTCTTGATCAAATCAGTACTAGGCCCACAGAAACATTTGAATTTGTACTTGAAAAGTCAAGGATAAGCCCCTGAGCTGAGATGACACTGCAGAACTAAGGTAACCTTGAGAGGCCCTCCAACTTCATTGAAGACATCGTTCTGTTTCTTCTCCAGAACCATGCTTTCTCAATTGGATGTCTCTCCTCTTAGCCCTTCCCTTTTGTTGTTCAGCTTATTCCACCAGTGGTTTCTAGACACGGACTCACTTTTCTGAGTGTCTTTGCCACCTGAAAGCCCTATCAAGTGGCTCCTTGATTCCACTGAAACTTCATATGTGAAACACAACTTGAACACAGTGAGGACTTGTCACCATTTGTTTACATTCTCAAAGTCCTTCATCTCTCTTGGACATCAAACACTGTCGCTGCTCTGCTTGTTGAAATATACTCCTCCATCTCCGTCCACAAAGCCAGGTTTTTCTGACTCCCCACTCTCTGATCACTCCTTTATTTTTTTCATTTGATTTACTACTAGTTCTTTTTTTAAATTGCTATCTTCTAATGCAATGTAAGTGTTCCATGTACAATATAACTCTGGCTTCTGGCTTATGGGAAGTTTCTACTGGGGAGAGGGGGTGTTTAGGTGTGGTTTCATCAGAGCTGTTGGGTTTTAACAGGGTGGGACACAGAGGTGGGCTGTGTAAGGTTGATGGGGGCAGGATCTGAGGCTGAGAAACAGCATGAGTCACATCATAGAGGTGGGCAAGCATCAAGGGGCAGGGACACAGTCCTCCTCAGCCCTGTCCTCTGGGCAGCCTCTGACAGTTCACAGTAAACTATGGATGTCTTTGACTCTGTCACACTTCTGGGACCACATCTGCCCTCATAGTGGCTGGATTCTAGTCAAGTTTCTATCTTAGGACTGGCCTGCCACACACTCTCAGAGGTAGAGCTTTGTCCCTAACCTCTCCTTCTCACTGGGCTCCTCACCCCACCTGCCCCACCCCATTCTGACTCTCCTGGACTCTGCCTTCACCCCTTCCTCCTTTCTTCTGTTTTTATCTCCACCCCCTTGGACTTAGCTCATTGTGCTCTCTTCCCATCCAGTGAGTGACTTAGCCCGCTGGAGAATGACTCGGAGATTCTTGACCCCTCTCCTATCCCCAATGGTTGAACCAATCCTCCTCCGAGTTCAGGCTCAGGTCCCCCTGCTCTAGCTTTATCCCCATAAATGGCTTCCCATCAGGGTAGCCATGGCTAAATAAATAAGACCGTGGAGTAGGCTGAGCAACAAGGCGGGCAACTGGTCTGCCAACCAGGAGTCTGGCCCTTCCCTAGGGAAAACAGGAAGCACCGGGAATGACATCTAAGCAAGGGAGTGATGATAAAGGCCATGTCTGAGGATCAATAGCAAAGCATGCAAGATGGACAGAGCAAGAGGATTAGATAGGCTGACATCAATGGGATATGAATGGGTTGGAGACACTGGGAAAGAAAAACGAGTAGCCTGTTTGTGCCTTACTAACTGACATGGAAAGCAAAAATGAGAAACCCGATGGAACCCCAGGATTTGCATTTAGGTGCACATTTGCAGCTATGTTGACTGAGCCGTGGCTATGAAACCGAAGCCTTGAAACCTCGTCTACTTATGGAAATGGAAACGCATTCTTACCTACTCCCAGGCCCTGATGCTTTGGATTCTAAAATTATGCCTATTTTCTAAGATTAAACTTAATTTTAAAAAATCACCTTGGAGCCGGGCTCGGTGGCTCAGCCTGTAATCCCGCGCATTTGGGAGGCTGAGGTGAGTGAATTGCCTGAGCCCACGGGTTCGAGACCCGCCTGGGCAGCGAGACCTCATCTCTACAATAAATCAAAAAATCAGCCGGGCCGTGGTAGCGTATGCCTGTAATTCTGGCTACTTGGAAGGCTGAGGCGGAAGGATCGCCGGAGCCCAGCAGGTTGAGGCTGCGGTGGCCGGGAGCGGCCATTGCACTCCAGTCTGGGTGACAGAGTGAGACTCCAACTCAAAAAAAAAAAAAAAAGAATCACCTTGGGCATCACGCATATTTGTTTTTAGCCAAAACATATATTATCTTGTGGCTAAGGAAAAAAAAAAAGTTTGCAAGCTGAAACCTCAGTGACTTATGGGACGCCAGGTGAGAGCTCAGTGACCACGGGCTCAGGCCTCTTCCTGTGTCAGGCCAAACAGCACTACCCTTGTGCATTCACACATGGGGTTCCAAGCAAGATCTCACTAGAAAACACGTCTTTCTGCTACTAAAAAACTTTACAGAATTAGGCTAGTGTGCCATTACACACATTAACTTTAAAACTCTATGGAGTGATAATCAAAATGCTTTTCCATTTCCTCTGAGTTCCTTGGCATGAACACCACATTCCTACTCATGTAATGCTTACTGCACTGAGTGCAATCTGCCTCTCTTTCCATAACCCCCCCAAAAGCATTTGGGACCACCCTGAAGAGGTTTTTCTGGAGCACAGTCTTTTTGATTCTACCACTAAAATCAAAGCCAAAAAAATAGTTGTCCCCTATGCTTGCTGGGACCTTTCAAGTATCTGAGAAAAATGAAGTTAATTCTCTCGACAGATTCTTCACTTTTCACACCTATTATTGTGTAGGCAGAGGTGCTAGGTCCTGATCACACACAGCCATGTGTGGGAGGGCATGCATCACCATTCATGAAGGTGACATTCATCCCAGGTTACTAAGAGAAGGTGCAGGCGTCCTGTCATGCTCTGAGATTGCTATTTGCACCTTTCTCCTTCATCACAAAGGGATGTAAAGGTGTTGGCAGCTCCAAGGTCTCCACAGAACGATTTGGTCATTACAGAGACAGGTAGGGCTGAGCGAGCTGCTGCTCACAGCTTTGAGGGTGGCTCTCAGGTACAGGGGGTTGGCTCAGACAAGTCTCTCCTCTCAAAATGGCTCTTGGTCTGGGTCTTGCATATACCAGTTTCATCCCCTTATTTTTTGATAAGTGTAATAAATTCATCCCCTTATTTTTGACCCCTCTCCTTCATCCCCTTATTTTCATCCCCTTATTTTTCATCCCCTTATTTTTTGATAAGTGTAATAAATTCCACTGTGATTGAAGGCTTCTCCTCAGGGCCTCCTTTTCTAGCTCAAGTTTAATTCACCTTTTAATGTGTTACTCCAGGTTACTTATTCCCAGAACATGGTGGCCTCTGAGGTGGTGACTCTTTGGAAGCATGTTACCCTTCACTGGCTCTACTTGTTTTCCCCAGCAAATTGTAACCAGGTGAAGAGATCACCAAAGGGAGTCAGGGTCCCTCAGTAATGCCTTGATCTCACTCTGCCTTTTCCCAAGGAGAGAAGCGCTACCCTTTACCATGTTCCCTTTGTGTTTCCTGATATGCTCACTGACTCACACAAAAATGCAAGGGAATATTTTGCTCACCACAACTTGGGCAAATACAGTAAGTAAATAGTGGGTCTAACCTGAGTAAAGAATGACCTTGTCATTCATTTTGAACGTGTCAGCTTTCAACCTACCAGTGTGTAGTGGCTTTATATAGACATTCCTATCGTGGTAGATACCAGCCCACGACAGCCTCTAATGGTGAGTGCCACTCTGGGTTGGAACATCAGACTCTTTTATTTAATATATGCTTGATTTTAAAGATGTGGGGTACAATTCAGGATTAGGTATACAAGTGGACTCATACAGGTAAAGTCTGGGCCTCCCTTTGGTCCCCACTTTGCCTGGTTTCAGATCAGATAACCTTGTTGATGTTGTGTCCCCAAGCCCACCTGGCAGTATCTCACTACTGCCAATCCCTTTCCAACAGTATTGTGATAAATGCTCAGGGTCCGCTTATGAGTGAGAACATATGGTACTCTGTTCTTTGTTTCTGTGATAGCTCACTGAGTGTGATCAACTCTAAATCCATCCAAGTTGCTGCGAAGTCCATATGTTTGTCCTTCTTTATGCCTGTGTAATAGTCCATCATGCATATGTACCACATGGTGTTGGGAAAACTGGCTGACCACATGCAGAAGATTGAAACAGAACCCCTACCTATCACCATACACAAAAATCAACTCTAAATGCATCAAAGACGTAAATGTAAAACCTCAAGCTCTAAGAATCCTAGAAAACGCAGGAGACACCCTTATAGAAATCAGAGTAGGCAACCAATTCCTGATCACCACTCCAGCTGTCCATGTCATAAGAGACATGATAAATAAACGGGACCTCAATAATCTGAAAAGCTTCTGCAAAGCAAAAGAAACCATCAAGAGAGCAGGGAGACAGTCCATAGAATGGGAAAAAATATTTACCAACTGCATATCTGACAAAGGCCTAACATCCAGGATTGACAAGGGACTCAAATGTGCCGAAAGGAAAAAAGCAAATAGTCCTATTAAAAAATAGGCAAAAGACATGAATAGACACTCTCAGAAGATATATGGGCAGTCAGCAGACACAAGAAAAGTGCTCAGCCTCACTCATCGCCAGAGAAATGCAACTCAAAACCACACTGAGATACCACCTAGCTCCAGTAAGAATGCTCATCATTAATAAAACAAACAACAACAGATGCTCGTGAGGATGTGGAGAAAAGGGAACACTTCTACACTGTTGATGGGAATGCAAACTAGTTCAACCTCTATGGAAATCAGTGTGACAATTTCTAAAAGAACTAGAAGTTGACCTTCCTTATGATCCAGCAATCCCCTACGGGGAATATACCTGAAGGAACTCCAATTACTCTATGAAAAAGATACCTGCACACACGTTTATTGCAGCACTATTCACAATCGCAAAAACATGAAACCAACGTGCTGTCCATCGAAACTGGACTGGACATCAGACACTAGCCTAATCGTCATCATTTTATCAAACTTGCTTTCATTCCCTTTTTAAAAGATGTTAAACAGGAGAAAATTAATGTATGCTGCCCTCTAGTGATTAATGATTGCAAACACTTCTCCACCAAAGCATTTACGAATATTTAATTGTACAAAAATCCCACTGTTTTATTCTGCATATAAAAGTAATGCATTCTTGGGTTAGAAATATAAAGCATCTTTGGAACACTCTTCTGACATCCAGATGCATTTCTCCAGGTGCCCACCCTGCACGTCCACTTGGTTCTCTGTGAAGCATGTCAAGCTTCAGGTTACCCCAAGAACCTGCTCCACCAGGGGCACCCCATCTTGTCTTGCTAGTGGTTCAAGCTCAAATCCTTGAAGTCCTCTTCAACTCCTCCCTGCCTCTCACATCCGCCAACCTATGCCAGTGTCCCTACTTTCAAAATAAGTGTCCTTGGGTTTTTGTCATCAGCACTGATTCTACACTGCCGATTCAAGGCAACGTCACCTCTTATCTGAACTCTGGCCACAGCCTCCTTGCTGGCCTCCCACCTTGTGCGCCACAATTCTATTGCCTACATGGCTGCCCAGTGATTCACTTGAAACATGAGTCCAATCGTGCCTCTTCTCTTCAGAGCCTTTCAAGGACTCTTCCTCCCACTCAGAATAAAGCTAACGTCCTTGCAGTGGATGTCAAGAGAGAGAGAGAGAGAGAGAGAGAGACTTGGATCCTTGCTGAGAGAATGAGTATGCTTCCTCTCTGAACCAGTCTAGCTTTTGAGCAGAACAGAAATGAAGACAGCAAGGGAGTTGCTATGAAAGTGCAGAAAAGACCCAAGGAGCAGTTCCAGGCAGGTATTTGCCACAGAGCTACAGACTTTAGCCAACCAAGGAAGTTTGGAGTCTGAAGGCTGCCACTGACGTTGTGGATGTCAAGAACTCACTGGTTTGTATGACCTCCAAAAGTACAACACTGATGTCTAGACACGGGAATATGAAGGCTGATCTTTACCATCACAGCATGTGTGAGATATTCATGAAGCTCCTAGCAAGACCTTGACCACACAGACCAAGAGAGGTGAAGCAGCCAGAGACAGTCCTACCTTCTTTCCACCCTCCCGTCTCAGAAAAGTGCATCTGATTGATGCAGCCCAAGTTCTGCTCTGAAATCTCACTACAAGGAAAACCAGGAAGTGTAGCTTTGGCCATCTTAGACTCTTCAGTACAGAACAGTGTTGCTATGGTCTGAATGTTGGTGTCTACCCCAAATCCATATGTTGAAACCTAATCCCCAACATGAGGGTATTAGGAGGGAGGACCTTTGGGGGGTGATTAGATTTAATAATTATCAATGGGAGGAATATCCTTATAAAAGAGACACCAGAAGTTGGATGCTGTAGTTCATGTTTGTAATCCCAGCACTTTGGGAGGCTGAGGCAGGAGGATTGCTTGAGGTCAGGGGTTCAAGACCAGCCTAGGCAGCATAGTGAGATTTCTTCCCTACAAAAGTCAAAAAAAGAATGAGCTGGATATGGTGGCATGTACCTGTATTCCGTCACTTGGGAGGATGAGGTGGAAGGATCACCTGAGCCCAGGAGGTTGAGAGTGTGGTGAACCATGATCATGCCACTGCATTCCAGGATGGGCAACAGAGACCCTGACTCAAGAAAAAGTGACCACACAGAGAAACCCTCACCTCTTCTACCCTGTAGGACACAGTGAAAAGATGACCATCTGTGAGCCAGGAAACTAGCCCTCACCAGACACTGCTGGCATCTTTATCTTGAATTTCCTGGCTTCCAGAACTGTGAAAAATATATGTATATTGTTGATAAGATACCCAGTCTATGGTATTCTGTTATAGCAGCCCAAATAGATGAAGGCAGACATGCGGGGGGATTTGGGGGGGTGCTAAGGATCAACTCCCTGTGTTCACCACAACTCCAGGGATAATGTCAAGGTCCAAGCCAAAGGCTCCAACAAACTCTTAGCTAGATGTGCCCTTCACCTGGTAGAGAGCTGCTCATGATGGAGAATGTCTAACTTTACTGGGATGATCACAAGCTCTACCTCGAGTTCACTGCCTAAGAATAGCCTGGTTCCACTCCCTAATTCCTGTACCATCTCCACAGTATGCGTGAATTTACAAAACTGATCTTTCAAAGTGTCTCCAACCTCCCTTATATCTGCAACAGCGATGAGTACAAGAGACGCCTTCTGGACACGTCCTGCTTAAGATCAGTCTGTCCTGGCAGTCTGGCCGCACTGTACCAGGGTCGTCTCCAGCACTTGACTAGCCAGCAACCATGCAATCTTCCAAACCAAGGACTCACAGTTCACTTTGACTTCACCCCAACTTGACGTCTCATGTGCGCTTTTCTGATGAGACCACGGGATATCCTAGAGTTTCCTGGATGTAGTCTTCTCCTTTCTACAATAACTGTCTTAAGTACCAACCTACTTAAGTATGACAGAATAATTGCCAGGCCCCAGGAGACCCTGAAATGTCATGCAGTTGATCAATGCCTTTACTCTGTCTGTGCTTCCTGCAGTGAGGAATGACCCCGGCAGCTCATTGGTGGACACTGCAGTATGAGTTGGGGATGTCACTTATGTGCCTATTACTTGGGGTCTTCAGCACAGAAGGAGCCAATTAAACCACCACGTTGGGAATAGGAATTTCTCATCATCAGAGGATGACGTATGTGGGCTGGCTGCTCTGCCCCTCACCCAGGGAACTACAGCCAACCTTGATGTTTAGTTACGACAGACCAGGTAGGTGCTCTTTTTGAAACTTTCATTTGTGACAGGCAGCCATGTTATCTGGGTGAAGCCTTTTTCTGGAAGTCTTTCTACCCAATGTCCAGGGTTGGGGGGGTCCGACCCTTGGAAAATGTTGTGTTCATTGAGTCCCTCGTGGCTAGGGCACCCAAACATACTCTGCTTCAGCATATCCCGGGTGACTTGGGGATGAGGGAGCTCAGAGGGGACCTGCTGTGAGAGTGGGCAGTTGTGAGTCTGCTCAGAAGTGCCCACCAGTGAATTGTTCCTGGCTGACCTTCCCGTGGCACTGGATTTTCTCCACGGGGATTTCTGCTGACCCTATTTCGGGAGTATGAACCTGAGTTAATACCTTCATTTTGTGACATTATATTCTGGGCAAGGATGGGATGAAAGACCATGAGATGGCTGCACCTGCTCCATGGACCTTGATGCCCTAGGTTTTATTTCTACTCCACCACTCCCTTGTCATGGACCCTACAGCAAGGGAGTGACCTTCAGCAATCGTTCAGCCTATTGTCTCCCCGTCACAGCCCAGTCATTGCATCCTTGTACAAAAATACTGCATAGCCCCTAGAAATGCTGATCACCTTCCTGGGATATTTTGGCACTCAGTGTGATCTCAGCACTAATTATGTGCTTGTTTGAGGCTTGGACTCACACAATGGGTGTGATGAGTGGGGTAAGCTGATAAGGTTTCTTCCAGACTTGGAGCCCAAGTTATGGGTTCCTCACCTGGGGACTCTGTGGGTTACTTTTACCTCCATGGATGTCTGAAAATACAGACATAATTCCAGCCTGCTCTTCTAGAATAAATGTGCTTGTTAAATCAAATGAGAGAATATATGAACATGATGCTGTGTGTATCTGTTTTATGCAGGTTTTCTCTCCCATTTGAAAATGTGGACTGCTTGGTGAGGCCGCCAGGGCTAATATCATCATGACAGGCACTCACAGAAGCACAGACTTTCCTGAAAGAGTCATGGAGAATGTTGAATGATACAGTTTCCAGAACAGCAGACTTTTCTTATCCCCTCCTGTGGTCCTCAGTGAGTCTCCTGCTCTTCAAGATTGGCGATCAAGGCCTTCTAAGATCCCATTTACTTGTCCACTGCCCAGCAAGCATGGCAAAATATCAGCTGGAGTGTGTCCCCTGGGCACATAAAAGCACCAGCATCTCTATATTGCTACTCAGAGTAACATGGTCAGAGCACCTCACACAGCGTTTCTTGTTTGACTAGTTGTGACACTAGTTGTAACACCTTATTTTATAGCAATGAGTGCTTTGACCTCCCTGTTGGTTTTCCACATCACCTGACCCTAACCAAGACCTTGCTCTGATTAATGAGTCCACAGGAGCTTCTTTAGGATGCTCGCTGGGGGACAGAGTCCAGTTTACAAACAAGCTATTATGACATTGAAGTGACTCAGACATTTAGAGTGCTTAAAACAGTTCCTGACAACACAACAGATATCATCACCACTATCACCACCATCACCATGATAACCACGATCACCATCATCATTACCGCACCTTCACTGCCACCACCACCATTCCTGCCACCACCGTCACCACAACCACCACCATCACCATCACCACCACTATCATCACGACCACTACAACCACCACCACCACCATCACCATCATCACCATCTCGTTACCATCATCACTCTATTCAGCATCAAGCCATAGCACAACCCTTTTCTTTGGGAGATGGCATGGGGTTGGCACATGCTCCTCATATCTGCCTAGCATGCTGGTGGAAGAAGCTGAGGGACTTTCCATCAGGTCCTTCAAAGCTGTAGACCATCGGCACTGTCACCTTTTATTTCCAGTTGCATCTCTTTATAAAAATCCACCTGCCACTGGCTTTCCCCTGCTTTCTCTGACCTACTGAGACTCTACATTATAAGTGGCTTCAGTGCCCTGCCCTGATCACAGGGTGGTGGACAGTGGTGGGAAGTTGGAATATGACAAGGAGGAGAGATGACATCAAATGTCAGGACAGTCTATTGGGAAGGTACAGCCTGCAGTTGCTGGGCATGGGGGAGGACAGAGGAAATTCACATTCCTCTTGTGGGCTACACTGAATGAGCTAAAGTGATCCCAAGGGCACACTCCCTGTCCCAGCATGGGAGGGACAGAGGAGATGGCGGTGTACAAACCATTCAGGTACCCTTAGCAAGAGCCTTTGCTCAGGGATCTGGAGAGGACTTTCTCTCCCCAGCATCCCAGAACTCTTCTCTGTCCACACGGGCTGACCCGTGCATGGAGATTCAGTCCTTCCTCTGCCAACTTTTGGAACACTCTGTTTTGGCCCCTTTCTTTTCAGCCAGGTCTCATTCTTCCTCTTTGCTTCTTGTTCACTGGTGTATGCTGCTGTGTTTGTCTCCACCGCACTGTCTATAGCTGATACCCCAGTGAGGGCAGAGCTACAGATGTCCTGCCAATTGGGAATAAATAACAGTGACTAAAATTTGTTAGGGTTAGTACATAGTTTTCTGGGCTGACATTTCTTCTTGCCTACAAGGGTACAATGGCGGTCTGAGGGCTAAGAACTGGCTGTGGAGCTCCTGGAAATTCCTCCATGTTTTATTTGCCTAATATCCTTTTAGAATTTGAAGTGTATATATAAACACACTGACACAATTCTATTCTTGATTTTTAGTATTTAAGAATTAATAAACAATTATGTTCCATCTGATAGTTAATAAATCTTAACGGCTATTAACATCACAAAAGGAGAGATGATCAGGCATGATGGGATTCTGGATGGGCATATACAAAGCCATCTGTATATTTTCACCAAAACCTCTGAATCAGATTAAGCCTCACATCCAATGATTGAGCCACAGAAAATTCTAGTTCAGAGGATGCTAATTGACACCACAGCAGGTGCATGCTATTAGCAATGTGTCGTTTCTCAAAAACTACAGGAGAAATGATCCCATCCCTTCAACACATCCATTTCAAGGGGGAAAAAAAGATAAACGGGAGAGAAATTTATAGATTAAAGGAGACTCTTTTACCAGCTATGATGTGTAGACATTCCTTGGAGTTTATTCAAAAAAGAAGTGAAGAAAATAAAAAAAAAGACACGCAGAAGCATTGGAACACTGCCTGGATCTGAGCTAGTATTAAGAAATAATTGTTATTTTTTTTGGAGTGGTTCTGAGATATTTCTAAAAGAGTAGTACTTTTCTTGTAGAATGCAGGCTAAGATATTCACAGATGACATGACCCAATGCTGGAGACCTGCTTCAACGTAGTCTGAAACAAGGACAGGTAGGGGTTGAAGCTGGATGAAGGCACATAGCTGTGAATTTCACAATTTTCTGTTTTTCTACTTAAAACCGTCCATGCTAAAAGTAAAACAAAAAAGGAAAAAAGCAAGGCTGGATGAAAGTCACAGTCTCAGCCTGATTGGAACTGGGACTGTAATTCAGGGACTAAAGACATATTAAAATAAGTAAAAAAAGCTTTCACTACCTGACAACCCATGTGACATCAATGTCATTTATGCTCCGTGGGACTTACATAACTTTTGCACTGACAAACAGCAGAACATGTAAGATTATACATCAGGGAGCGTGGGGAGGAAAACAGTGACAGTGGCTTGGGCTCAGGTGTCCGGCGAGGCAGAAGTGCTGGCCTGTGTCCCCACCTGTCCTTTAGGCTCCCAGTGTCCCCTTCCTCTTGCCAGGAGCTTCCCACAGGTGCCCGTTAGCCTGTCTCTTTGAACTTCCTGCACAGATGGTCGCTGCTTCCAGGAGTCTTACAGACATATTTCTCCAATTCTCTTCTCATTGTCTCTGAGCCTGGGGTGTGAATTTTCTCATCTGCTCAATGAAAACAGGCTAACACCCTCATGGGAGGAACTAAGAACAAGACATGCTACTGAACTCTCCTGGCGGAGAGATGCTTGTGTTTTGTGACTAAAGTATACCGAAGTAGTTTTTTTTTTTGGAGTTGGAGTCTCACCCAGGCTGGGATACAATGGCATGCTCACATCCTGCTCACATCCTGGCCACCACAGCCTCAACGTGCTGGGCTCTTCTACCTCAGCCTTCCAAGTAGCCAGAACCACAGGTGTGTGCTACCATGCCTGGCTAATTTTTCATTTATTGTAGAGACGTAGTCTGGCCAAGTTGCCCGGGCTGGTCTCGAACCCGCAGGCTCAGGCAATCCAAAATGCTGGGATTATAGGCTGAGCTACTGAGCCCGGCCCGAAGCAGCATTTTTAAAAGAGGCCATCGATTTATTTCAGATCACAGATACTTAGAGAAAAGAGATTCCTCCTGGGGTTGAGAAGTGGCCTCCGTCTGAAATGAGCAGTTGGTGCACAGCACATACTGCCCCTGCTCCTGACGGCCCTTCAAAAGTTTTTCTACAGATGTATGAGGGTGGCGTTTTCAGGTGCAGAGGGGACAGGAGACGCATTGCTGGTACAGGAGGGTGTGAAACCTGGAGTTAGAGGCCAAACTGTCAAAGAGGAGTTGAAGATACAAACCCAGCTCTGCCCTTTACCAACAGCATGTGGTGGGCCAGCTGCCTCCAGGAGCAGAGCCTGCAGGGAGTGGAGCAGGGATCCCCGCCCAGGACACAGAGCTGAGTCAAACCAGAGAGCAGGGCGTGCAAAGTCTGGGAGAGACCAAGAATGAGGCAGGAAGGCTACTGAGCAGCTGGGGGGAGTTGGAGGCTGGAGGGGAGGATAAGGAAAGGCTCCACAATTTGTAGCAAGCCTGACTTTGGCAGCAGAGGGCAGGGCTCTCACTCAGCAGGCTAAGGCCCTGCAAGGGTACATGGGAGCAGGTGTCTGTGGACAAACCTTGCCTGCAGGGGCCACGGTGGCCCTTGTCCCTGGGGTCCCAGACTCCAGCCAGGCCCAGGCCCTGGGCACTGCTGGGTAGTGGAAATGACATCAGAAGATTTCTGCGAGGGCAGAATGGAGCGGGGTGGGCACCACTGTGTACAGCAAGACCTGGACAATGGGAGCCGCTGGGGTCCACTGGGCTCTGTGTGGTGGGTGGCGAGGAGCAGCTTCTCTGGCTGGAGGGCAGCAGGGCAGCCGTCCTACAAAGAAGCAGATGCCCGGACAGGCACGCATCTCACCCGACTCAGGCCAGCCATGCAGCTCGCCAGACACTGCTGAGAACCTGAGCACGTCAAATGCTTGCTGCAGAACACCTGGAGATAAACTGCAGAAGCCGCTTCCATCTAGTGGTAACTGTGTAAAGTGCAGGCCTTGGCCACGACGGCCCTGCAGATGCTCCCAGGTGGGCTGATAGACACATCTCGCCCATTCCAGCTTCCCAGGGCCGATGGTCTTCCAGATTGACAGCCTTGGCTCGCTGAGGAAAGCCACGCACCCTTGTTAACATGAAGAAGCTTTAGGGCAATGCAGATTCTGGAGCTCCCTGAGATTAGAACTAGAGGTACATGTTTCCCGGATATAAGGTGAGGCTGAGTGTCTCCTGTTGTGCCACGATCAGGAAGCTACATTAATACTAGAAAGATAGATAAGCTATAGACAAGTGGATAAATGAAACTTGAGTGGCTTTAACTATCTTGGATGAGGAGATACATGAATAATACATAATATAATGCAATCTAAAATCACCTCTAATACTATGACTAATTGTCTTAGCTTCTCATCCCATCGTGACTCTGTACATGCAAATATCCTGTGTGTGTTTGTTCTGGAGGACACATGAGTAATTTTGTTAATTAACCTATTTACTTTGCTATTGACCAGGAGAAATTTCTTGAGTGCCACCAGTGTTATCTGTCACCCCCATGCCCATTCGCACTTGACAGTGACTCCAGGCCTGACCTGCGAGAGCCCACAGCACAGCCACGGCACTGTGGAGCTGTGGCAGCCACAGGACTGTGGCCTAAGACCCTGCTTCCTTTGCCTCTTTATTATATCTTGTTTTTGTGACATATTTTGTATACAGGATTATTTATTTATTTCTCATATATAGCGATTTCAATTATATATTAACTACACTAGTAGCCTAGTTATCACAATTTCTAGTGAAAACCCTTGGAAGTCATTTGGATCCTTTCCTTAAATCAGTATTTTCTTTTTGTTTTTTGAGGTGGAGTCTCACTCCGTTGCCCAGACTGGAGTACAGTGGCATACTCACAGCCACCCCAGCATCTACCTGCTGGGCTCCGGTGATCCTTCTGTCTCAGTCTTCCAAGTAGCCGGAACTACAGGCGCACACTACCATATCTGGCTAATTTTTTGATTTATTGTAGAGATGAGGTCTCTCCAAGTTGCCTAGGCTGGTCTCGAACCCGTGGGCTCAGGCCATCCACTTGCCTCGGCCTCTCAAAGTGCTGGGATTTAAGGCTGAGCCACTGACCCTTGCCTAAATCAGTATTATAGATGAAAACCCCTTCACATTTTTTAGAAAGACCATTTCTTATGTTTTTGTTCACTAACAGATCTAAGTATATTTAGTCTTTCTATGCTATATAAAAACCAGATGCCAAAATATACAAACTTAAACTCATGCTTGACAACCAATGTTTTAGTATTTTAGCTTACTTGCCAATGACTCAGGCACTTCATGATTACTCATTACTTAATTTAACATAACTTTTAAGATTCTGAATTACAAAAAATAAGTTTGAAATGATGACACAGGTAATCTCCTCGTCTTCCCCAGTCACTGTGGGTTACAAGTAGCCATGTTGCACCCAGGATGGATGTGAAGGACAGGGCCTGAGTCTCAAATTTACATACCAAGTGTGGAGCCCAAGGTACTGCTGGGTGGGGTGCTATGTGATGCTCCATGGGTTCTTTTGTTCCTCCACAAAAATGTATTTCAGTGGGACCAGTATAGTTTTAAGATGAAATGTATTTGAAATGTATACATACATACATACATACATACATATCTATATATATATATATGTACATACATATCTCTCTCTCTCTCTCTCTCTAGAGAGAAGAGAGAGAGAGAGAGAGAAACATGCCAAAGAATCATGGGCATCTTGAGAGAAAGACTACACCTTTGCTTTTGACAAAAAACTTGATATACTTATTCTGTGATTATTATGCTACAGGGCAGGTTATAGATATCCGATCTGAATTTTGATTACTATCTCTCTACTTTTGATGAGTTAAAGGGGGAGCTTTTCCTGAACACCCATTTTGCCTTTGACAGGGAACTTGGTAGACTCTTACAGCAATTATTATGTTAATCGTGAACTGAAAGATGGACTGATTACCATTTCTACACCTTTGATGAGCTAAAGGATGTGCTTTTCCTGAATGAGCATTTGCCTTTGACAAGGAACTTGATAGACTTTTACAATGATTATTATGTTAATCATGAACTGAGAGGGTGGGCTTCACTGATGAGTCTATATCCAAACCCACAGGGTGGTCAAGTCTGATGTGCCCATAAGGAAAAATGTCTGAATGCTTCTCCTATTTTAAAATAGAATTTTAAAACTACCTACAAGAAATTTATCTATCTGTGTCTAATCTATACTAAAATGACCTGCCTCAATAGCAGAAGACAGAGAAATGAAGACATGCCTAGAGGATCCAATACCTCCCAGAATAGCTAGGAGGCAAAGCTGGAAAGGTGCAGGAAAGGTGGGACCATCAGTCATACTGAGCTTGATTCTACCTTGTAGCTGCTGGCCTTGGTGCTGAGAACATGTCTCAGACTTCACAATGGCTACCTACCTAGACCCTAGGATCCAGAGGCTCATACCAAAAACATAAGCTCACAGTTAATTCAAGCAGTATTGAATTATAGTTAACTGACAATTTTAAAGCCACTTTTATCTTGCCAACAGCTTAAAGCCTAGCTGTATTTATCAAATATTATCATTTGCATACAACACATTCAAACATGCAGACAAGCAGACACACACATAGAAGCAGATGTTGGAACTTTCATAAAAGATTCTTGTTTGCCAGCTTTTAGATCATTTCCCCCATTCAGACTATCAACCTTCCAATTACCTGCCTCATGCTCTAGGCAAGAAAGCCCTAAATTTACATTTCTAAAGGGACAGCCTCCAGTTGAATCAAGAAAATTTATGTTTCAAAAGCACAGAGCTAAGACTTTAGACTTAAATATTGTGTCATCGTTTGCTCAACCAATGGAAAAAAATTGTACATAAAGATGTACACCAAGATGGCAACTTAGTTAATTGAAACCAAAGGTAAGGGTTTCTAGTGACTCATCCTCCTCAGAACACCCCTACAAATAGAAATTTCCTTTACGGATGCAAATGTTTTAACAAAAGTTTCAAGATGGACAGTTAAATGCCAGAAAGACATGATCTTTCTAATTTTTTTATCTTTTAAACATAGCTACTGTTTCTTATTTAAAATTACTGATTTCAGGATGGAGCCCCTTAATGATTAGGGCAAATAGAACATTCTTTATGCCTGAACTCAGCTTGGATAGATCTGAAAAAGAAACAAGCCTACTTTACCTGAGGGCCAACATTATTTAGGATAACTTTCTTTTCATTTTTAGGACAGGAGATAGTAAATTAACTGAGCCAAAAGGTTAGCAGACTTATTTTTTCTTATCAATTAGTCACTTAAGCTTTTTATTTGTCTTTTATCAAGTCCTTTTTAAAGCACTAAACAAATATCAAAATCTTTTCAGAAGCTTCTGCTCATTAAGAAGCTTCCATGGATGAGATTATTTTGGAAACTCATGTTTTCAAAAGCACTTTGTAGGTTGCAGTGTTCTTTGGAACATTTTACTTGTTGAATTAAGTTTAGCTCATCTGCCATCTTGCATGTTGTGTTTGACCTGGAGGCTTCTCTGTAACCTTTCAGATGATGAACTGTAACCTAACCAGATATGTAAACAGACCAAGCTCCTCTTGCCTCAATCATCGAGTTATAACCAATCAAGTGTGGCCAACTCGTCAACCTGGGAGCAAATAAAGCAAATGTTGAAATGTAACCAACTCAGCTGTTTCTGTCTCTTCTTTCATTTTCTGAACATCACTTTCCTTTCTCTGTCCATAAACCTTTTTCCATACCTGGCTGTGCTAGAGTCTCTGAACCTGCTTTGTCTTGGGAGGCTGCCTTCCTAATTGTTCTGTGCTCAGTGAAAACTCTGTTAAATGTAATTTGTCTTACTTTTTTTCTTTTAAGACTCTGTAACTTTAGATTATCTTTAGTAAGATTTCACAATTTCTTTTGCTGCTTGGGACATAACACTTATTCATGTAAATACAGGCATAGTGTGAAGGTGCAGTGCCCTGTTCTTCAAAAAATTAAGGATCTCATGTTACCTTGAATCTTGGCTGACTCTCACATCACCTTGATCAACTTAACCAATGATTTTCCCTTAACTAAGCATGAACAAAAAAGAAACAAAGAACAAGAAAGAACAGAACTCCCTATGAATTTCCAAAAGCCAAAGCTCACATTCCCTGCAGTTTTGCCATCACTACTGGTTTCTCTTTGACTCAGCCAGATTTAAGAGACCTCTAACTGGATCCAAGCAGTTTTAATGATTGGATCCAGTCTGATTATGGACACAGTCCAGTTTCTGTTGTGACTTCTGAGCACAGTTTGGATCAGAAATTTTCTCAAACCAACTCTCAGCTTGAAACATAAATCCATGCAGTTTCAAAATTTGAGAGAGAACTGCCAGTGATCCCCAACTGCTGTGAGAAAGCCGTGGACACAATGGGCCCAGCAGGCACTGGCACTCACTTGGTCACTCAGGGCCTTTGGGGATCACTAGAAGTTCTACTTCGAGTCCCACTTCTGACACCATCTTTTAAAAGAAAACTTAAAACAATTTAAATGTAGGATTTAATTGAACAAAGGTGGGCTGGGAGGAAAGGATGGAAAGGAGACTTCAGTCATGTGGTCCTTTGCGGAAGCTGAGGTGTTTTTAAAGTGGTTTGAGTCCCTTTGCCTCACAATGTGTAACTCCTAAATTGCAGAGTAGATTGTTATGGGAAGGTGTGGATTTTTGCTTGTTTGCTTGTTTTTGTTGTTGTTTCCACTTCTGCCAAGTCTTTAGTGTGAGTTGAGGGAAGCTACCCACAACTGTGGATGTGCCGTAGTTATATAGAAAACAAAACAAAAAGATTATTAAACTACAAATGCACAGGCACAAACTAAAGGTGGGCAACTACATATGGAACCTTTTATTTAGCATTTTTGTCACAAGAGAGATAGATTCATAGAAATTCACACACACACATACACACACACACATACAGGGAGAAATACAACCATGACTGCTTTTTCTGAGATCAATCTTTTAATCTCTGATGCATGTTCATACCCTTTGTGATGAGAAAGGCAATGTCCCATCAAGTTTATCTTTAGGATTAAGTGTTATGGCCTCATTTATAATGTCTGATTATGAACAAACATTCAAATCCACTCCTGGCTGGGTGTCAGCGTGGTTGGAGGCAGAAACATGTACTAAGAGGAATGAACTGGAAAGACCAGAGATCATGGTGCACGTACTTGCTTATGGAGAGCCTGCTGTTAATGGTAACACAGAGTACAGTATGGGAGAGTGTGGCTGCAGTGAGTGGGAGACAAAAATCACAGGGTTAGAAGAGGTCTAGGAATTAAGAGATGAGGGCACTAAGATATCATCTACGTAGATGTCAAAATCGCCAACAATGATGCTAAGAATCTTTTCAGCAAGAGTGAAAATTATCTGGGAACTAAGCTACTATGCAGAGGCAACTTTGCTAAGCTGAGATTCTAAGCTAGAAGTCTAGCTCCTGTGCACAGGCTGGGAACCATCTGTGGATGGACCACAGAGCCAGGTCACTGGACTAATTTTTTCCCTTAATCTCACCAACCTCTTTAAAATCTTGTATAATATGCCCATAAAAAATCCTAAATGAGCAATGAAAGACATTAAAGTTTCATTGAGGGATGGAACAAAACAAAAAAATTCATGTTCTTCATAGGTTATATAGGGAAACATTACAATAAAATTATGTTTGTCTTTGATCTATTCTTTCTTGGAATATATTTTTTCTCTTTCTTCTTCAGGTATACTTGTTCTTGTTTACCTTTGTCTTGTTTTCTATCTCGACTACAGAGTTCAAATATTTTTAAACTTAAAATAAATCTTAATTATAAAATGCATATAACTAAGAACTTACCATCTGTGCTGGTTCATTTTAATGAGTCAACTTGACTGGGCTTCAAAGTGCCCAGATATTTGGTCAAACATTATTCTGGATGTTACTGTGAGGGTGTTTTTAGATGAAATTAGCATTTAAATCGACTAGGCACTGAAGATAACTGTGATTTTTTTTTTCTCTCTCTCACCAAATTCCTAATTAAAGAGCCTGGGAAGATGAGTTTTTATTAGCCCTATATAATGTAGTTTGTTTTCCAACCTGACTTTGGCATAGCATCTCAGATGAAGAAGGAAATCAAAACTAATTTATGAATCTGTAAAATCATCTCTTGGGGAAATTTGCATCTGTATAGAATTTCCTCCCTGGGAATCCATAGAGGAGCTAGAAGTTTATTATATATTCTCTCTCAGGTTGACATCTATGAGCTTAATCTACATATCGAGAAACTTCCTCTCAACACCTTCTGCCTTTATCTCAACAGGTGAATTTCCTTTACTGATTTCAAAATTCCTTAGAAAGAACACACCTCTGAATCCACCTATGTATGACCTGTGGGACTTTGCTTGGAGATGGAGTGACCTATGGGAACTTGCTTGGAGATGTCTGTTTTCCCAGGTCAAACCAATGTAAATGTCACATGCATTGATTTATGGTTTTTTTTTTGGTATCTTCTGTCCTCCTAAAATGTATAAAACCAACCTACAATTCAACCACTGCAGGTACACATTCTCAGGACCTCTTGGAACAGAGTCATGAGCCAAGGTTATTCACATTTGGCTCAGAATAAACTATCTTAAATATCTTACAGAGTTTGGCATGTGTCATCAACAGTGAAGTGACTTAGAACCTATCATTCTGGCAACTTATGAGGCTGAGGTTGGAGGATCACTTGAAACCAGGAGTTTGAGAGCAGACTGGGCAACATAGCAAGACTGTGCAACTAAAGATAAAACATTTAAAAAAAAATTTAGCTGAGTGTGGTGGTGTGCACCTGTAGTCCCAGCTATCAATAGGCTGAGGTGGGAGGATCCATTAAGACCAGGAGTTGAAGGCTGCAATGAGCTATAATCCCACCACTGCATTCTAGCCTGGGCAGCAGAGCAAGAAAAGGAAAATAATAAATAAATAAATGGACAGACTGACTAAAGCAGACTGTGTGCCACCCCCAATGGGAGTGAGCCTCAGTTGAAGGCCTGAATAGATAAAAAAGGCTGACTTCCCTTGAGTAAGAGCATGTTTCCTGCCTAACTGCCTTCAAACATTGGCCTTTTCTGAGTCTTGAGCCTGCTGGCTTTTGGACTCTCACTGGTAGCATGGGCTCTCTTGAATCTCAGGCTTCTGAACTAAGACTGGAGCTACATCATCGGATCTTTGGGTCTCCCGCATGCTGACTGCAGATCTTGGGACTTGTCAACTTCCATAATCACGTGAGTCCATATGTATCCTATCGGTTCTCTTTTTCTGGCAAATTCTGAATCACATGCCATCTTAGCTGTTTCTAAGTGTGTAGTTCAGTGGCCCTTCAAGTACATTCACATGGTTGTGCTACCTTCACCACCGTCCATCTCCAGGAGTCTTTTTACCTTGCAAAACTGAAACTCTGGACCAGTTAAGTGCTAAATCATTCCTCTCTCACCTCAGCCCCTCAATCACCATTTTGCTTTCTTTCTTTATAAATACAACTATTCCTGATAACTTGTATACATGAAAATCATACAATATTTGTCTTTTTCTGTCTGGTTTATTTCATTTAGCCTAGTATCCTCAGGGTATATCCATGTTGTAGCATGTGTCAGAATTTCCTTCTTTTTTAAGGTTGAATCATATTTGATTAAATAGATATACCACATTTTGTTTATCCACTAATCTGTTGACAGACATTTGGATTGTTTTTGCCTTTTGGCTATTGGACATAATTCTTCTATGAATATAGGTAGGCAAATACCTTTTCAAATCCTTACTTTCAGTTATTTTGGGTATATACCCATAAGTGGGATTGCTGGGTCATGTGATAATTCTACTTATGATTTTTTAGGGCCAATCATACTGTTTTCTACAATGGCTGCGCCATCTTGTAGTTCCACCAACAGTGTACAAGTGTTCTAATTTCTCCACATCCTTACCCTACATTTGCTTATTTAATTAATTTCATAGTAGCTGTCTTAACTGTTTTAAAAATTTATTTTAGCGTTGTGGGGTACATGTGAAGACTTACTACAAAAGTAAGTTTGTGCAGTTGAAGCTTGGGTTTCTAGCAGGCCCTCTCTCTCCCAACAGTGGACCAGGCACCCAGTGTGCTGCCATGTGCCTTTCACCTCTTCTCCCTCCCTCCCTCCCTCCCCTAGCAGTGTCAGCATCTGCCCTTCCCACCCTTATGCTCACGTGACCAGTGATCAGGCCTGCTTACTGATCATGGGTGAGAACATGCAGTATACAGTTTTTTTTTTCTGTGATAGTTCACTTAATATGATGGTCTCCAACTGCATCCAAGTTGCGACAAAGGCCATGATTTTGTTCTTCTTTATGGGTGCGTAATATTCCATCACACATATGTACCCCATTTTCTTTATCCAGTCCACTTGCAATGGGCAGCAGGGTTTGTTCTGTTTTTGCTATTGTGAATAATGCTGCAGTATACATGCATGTACAGGTGTCTTTTTGGTAGAGTGATGAATGTTTCCAGAAGAGGGTATATTCCCAGAAGAGGGATTGTTGGATTATATGGAAGCTCAATTTGTAGTTCTTTGAGAAATCACCATGCTGCTTTCCACAGAGGATGAACTAGCTCACATCCCCACGAGCAGTGTAGATGCGTTCCCTTTGCACCATAGCCTGTCCCAACACTGTTTTTTTGACTTTTTATTGATGACCATCCCTACTGGTGTTAGGTAGTATCTCATTGTTGTTTTGATTTGCATTTTCCTGATGATTAGTGAGGCTGAGCAATTTTTCATGTTTGTTGGTAGCCATCCTAATTGATGTGAGGTGGTGGAGGAGTCAAATATTCAACTTGCAAATAAAATTTCAAGAGAACTTTGTGAGGAAGCTCTTCATTTCTTTTAAACCAAAAATGCCTCACTTGTATTATTAATTTTTGTCACAAATTATGTGATAAATTCCTTGGATTAAGGCTTTTAAAGGATTGACCCCCTTTTTTAAAGAACAGGAAACCTCTGAATATTTCAAGGCAATACTCTCCTGTCATCGCAAGGTCACTGTCTTGTGAAGTGATACGGTTTCCTTGCAGACTTGAGTTGCAGAAGCCAGTCAGCCAATTTACTGATCGAATGACCTTATGGAATATTGATAGCGTGTCTGGCACTGCAGTAAAAAAGACCCCATGGTCTCTGTCCTTATGGCATTTATTGTCCCATAGAAAGCAGATTTCACCATATGTCATTTGAATGTCAGTGGAGGTCATTGGATTTCCCATCAACTTGCAACCAGCTTTCCCTGTGGTGGCTGCTGCTTCTCTACCTAAGAGTCTGGGCAAATGAGGACATACTTCTTTTACTCTGGGGTCCTTTAAACATTATCACATGCTGCAGTTTTGTAACTCTATTGAAAGTTTGTGAAGTTGAGAATGGAGGTCTTCACCCAGGAACGCGTGGTGATCAGTGATCAGTAATGTTTCTCTCCCACCTCCAGGGGGCATTTCTGGCTGCCTGACTTCTCTTCCCTCCATTCTCCTCTGCATGTTGCACCTCTCCACCTTTCTTTCGATCCCTTCTTCCTCCCCGTGGCCAGCCATGCCGTTCCTAACGGTCCTTGACAAACACACCTGCTGCTCATGAAGATCACCATAGCTTTCTGGTGGTTTCACTGTTTCCAAACTGTGTGTTGGGGGGTTATCTTTTTACACCCCACACAGTCTATGTACATCCATTTTTTTCTCTAGAAAAAGTTTATCCCTCACTCTTCTATATCATGAAAGTAATCATTCAGAGTCAAAGAAGCTGCCAGCCATTGTGGTTTTAAATGGAAAATTTCAGTCCTGCAAACAAATATTTACAAATGTGATATTATGAAGAAGTACAAGGTAGCCACAGAAAGTATAACTTAATTTGGGGGATTCCATCAGAGAATGCCACCCTGGGCAGGTCATGTAAAACTTGAAATCCTAAAGACACTGACTGGGAGTCAGCCAAGTGCAATGAAGTCAGAAATGAGCCTTTGGGATCCCATAACGAGCGTGCTGGCAGGGCTCTGAGGCAGAAGGTACGTGCATGGGTGGGGCAGGTGCCCAGAGACGTCGAGTATGGTGAGGATGGAGAAGTGCTGGAGAAGATGCAGGGCCAGGTGATGCTGAGACCACAGAGGCACGCTCGCTCTCACCTTCAGGACAGGTGTCCTTTCCTATCTCATGCTTCCTGAGGGTAAACAACATGCTCTTTGGCAGAAGCAGAAGCCAGCAGTCAAAGCAGCAGGGTGCTAACACCGCCAGTAGCTCATGCCAACTCAAAATCACCAGGAAACTGTGCTCTGTGTGCCTGTGTGGGCAGAACAAGTGGGACTTAGGCATTCTGGGTTTACTCTTGGGGACTGTGGTCTTGCTGGTGCAGGTGGGATGCACAGATGCCATGTTCAAGGGTATCGGCAGAGGCCAATCCCTGTCGCACGATCTCATCCCTTGCTCCCAGACCAGATTTTTCTCAACCCCCCAAATGGAAACATGAGAAACGGAGTCACTCATCTCCAACTACTCTTAATTTCACCCACGTGGCATTTTTGTCCTGATGTTATCTGACATCACTTATGAGGAGAGTAAGCTGCTAAACAGGCCGCTGAGTTGGATCTCCCCAGACCCTTGGCGCACCAGGCTGAGCCCCGAGGGGCTCCAGGCTGGCCTTGCTTTGTGATCACAGGAACAAGGCAGTCTCTTCCTCCTGACTTTTTTCATTTCGCTACTGCCTTGTTCTACTCTTTATGGTCACCAGAAATATCCGATCGAATGCATTTTGTTCTCACTAAACAGGAAACACCAAGCATCCTCAAACTCACTTAACCACTTTCAGAACCTCTTAAATGGTACATTCAACATACATATTATTTAACCTAATGGGTTATTTTCATTTTATTGTAATAAATGTCTGTCCTGATTAGTAAAACCCATCGGCAATGAGAAGCCATTAAAAGCACTTAAACAACAACAACAACAAGATTCGATTTGTGTTACACAAAGCTCTCTCTGGCTACAGTGTGGGGAATGGATTGGAGGAAGGCATGAGAGTGGGTGTGAGAAGGCTGGTTGAATGGCTAGGGTGGGAGGTGACGGTGACTTACGGTGTCGCTGAGACAGAAAGGAAAGGCGTTTAAGTGGTGGACTCAACAGCCCTCATTTTCAGATGAGAGATGATGGTGAGGATGAAGGAGATACTTACTAGGACTCTAAGACAGTATCCTTGTTATATGTGGTCTGGAGATGCCCCCTCCTTGTCCCTGTGTCTTACAGAGCTCTGGCTTTCCACTGCCTTGCTACCCCTCCAAGGGGTAAGGAAGGCACAGAGCCAAAGGAGTATGCACATTTGAAACTCAAATTCTCCTTCTGTGCTGCACTTTGTGTGTATAGGACCCCATATTTCCCTTCCTAAATGTCTCTGAGTCCATTTCCAGGGCCAGTGGAGGTCTCCTTTCCTGGTGTGTCCATATTTTGAACATAGGGGATGTAGGCCTCCCTTTGTATTCTGTCTCAGGGCCCTACAATTTTCAGGTTTGGGGGCTTAGGCAGTTGAATAATGTCAACAACTGGGTTGGAGTTATCTGCTAAGATAAAGAAAGGAGGAAGGAAAGGGGTAGGTTGGTTCCAAGCCTATTCAGCTGAGTTTAGATACCATGCCATAGGAGACATCGCTGTGTCGTAAGATGTATGGTGGGCTGTGTTGTGAGGGCTGCCAGGAATAAATTTCCTGCTGTGACGTATGGGAGAGTGCCTTGTCCTTCCAGACTGTCCTGGCTTCTTGTCTTCAGGCAGACACCTAATTACTTTCCAAAACCCAGCCAACCTTAGCTTTTCCTCATCAATCTTCACCTAACTATCCAGGTAGAGCTAACTACTCTTCTACCTTTGCTTCAAACAAACTGCTTCAAACTCTACCGTGGTAATTCCCATTCCATGTGGTTTTATCTTCTTCCTTAGATTGGGAGCTCTTTATAGGCAAGTAAGTTTTCACTTGAAACCTTGCCCCTGCAACAGCTAATACAGATCCTTACATATAAGACAGTATATGTTTGCTCACAAAATAAATCACTGACATAACATAGATTCCTAGGAAGACACACATCACCCACCCAAAAGGAGGAGAAATAGGAACTCTGAATCCATCTCTAGCAAGTAAATAGGTTAAATGAATAGCTTAAAAACTTTTCACACACAAAAAGCACAGGCACAGATGACTTCACTGGTGAATACCATCAAACATTTAAAGAATAATTCACACCAATCCTTCACAAACTTCCAAAACACAGAAGAGTAAAAACACTTCCCAGCTTCATCATACGGGGCAATGATACTCTGATGTCAAAACAAGATAAAGACATCACAAGAAAACGAGAGAGCAACATCCCTTATGAATATAGACAAAAAGTCCTCAACAAATTATTAGTGAACTCAATCCAGCAATATATATATATATAAATATGTAGACTATGCCAGGTGAGATTTACATGACAGTGAGAGATTAGTTGAGATTGTGAAAATCAATCGACATTATATGCCATATTAATAGAGTATATGAAACAAACAAACAAACAAACAAACAAACAAACAAAGATCCCCTCAATGGGTGAGGAAAAAGCATCTGGCAAAATCCAACACCTTTTCATGATAAAACTACCCAACAAACAGACTAGAAGGGGATTTTCTCAGCAGCCTGATAAACAGCATCTGTGAAAAACCTGTAGCTAACATTATACAAAATGGTAAAAGACTAACTAATTTTGCCCTAAGATTAGGAACAAGACCAAAGATGTCCACTCTCACCATTGATATTTAATATTGCACTGGAGGTTCCAGTTAGGCCAATTTGACAAGAAAAATGAGTGAAAAGCATACTGAGTGAAAATAAAAAAGTAAGATTATCTTTATTTACAGATGACATCTTCAAATTTTTTGTTGTCAATAGAAAATCCTATGGACTTGAAACCAAAGCAATCAGAACTAATAAACAGTTTCAGCAAGAGACCTGGATATAAGTTCAATAAAAAACAGTCAATTGTATTCCTGTATGCTATTAATGAACAATCTGAAAATGAAATTTAGAAAACAATTCCATTTACAATAGCACAAAAATAAAATGCTTATAAATTTAACAAAAGTGTGAGATTTGTGCACTGAAAACTACAAAATCCTGTGTAAGAAATTATAGAAGATCTGAATTAATGAAAGAATATTCCATGCTGAATCAGAAGAAGACTTTTCTAAGATGACTATGTTCCCCAAATTGATCTATAGACTCAATGCAATTCACATGAAAATTCCAGTTGAGTTTTTTGTAGAAATTGATAGATTAACACTAAAATTCATATGAACATGCCAGGGACCAAAGACAGACAGTACAACATTGAAGGATAAGTCAAATAATGCATACTTTTCCATTTCAAAGCTTACTAGAAATCTATAGCAATCAAGACTATGTGGTCCTGGGATAAGGATAGACATATGAACCAATAAAATAAAACTGAGAGTCCACAAATAAACCCTTAAATTTATGGTCAATTCATTTTTACTGTGGTGCTAAGATAATCCACTGGGAAAAATAGTTTGTTTTTACAAATGGCATTGGGCAACTGGAGAGCCATATGTGAAATCATGGTGTTCAGCTCTTCCCTTACACTATGCACAAGCACAAGCTCTCCATAGGTCATATGCCAAAATGCGAGAATTTATTTTTTTGTGTTTAAAACACCCAAAGGAGACAAAGGGGTAAATCTTAGTGATTTTTTCTGTTGGGCAATTGTTTCCTAGGTGCTTCATGACAAGTACAGCAATAAAAAAATAGAGAGATTGGACTTCATCAAAGTTAAGCACCTTCAAAGAACACAATTAAGAATGCAAAAATATAACTCACAGACGGTAAGAAAATATTTGTAAATTACATATTTGATAAAGTACCCATATCAAGAATTCTTACAATTCAATAAAAAATTGGCAATCTAGTTAAAGATTGGGAAGACATTTTTTTTTAAAGACATTTAAAAAAAAAATTTGAATGGTCAATAAGTGTTTGAAAAGGTGATCAGTATCATTAGTCATTTGGAAAATGCAAATAAAAAAGTGCAGTAAGAGACCATCACATGCACCAGGATGGCCAAAAATATGAAAGACAATAACAAGGGTTTGCAAGGACGTGGAGAAATTGGAACCCCTGTACATTGCTGGTAGGAAGGTAACATGGTGCACCAACTTTGGAAAATAGTTTGGTAGTTACTCAAATATATATTTTAGTTGGAGTCTCACTCTGTCACCCAGCTAGAGTGCAGTGGCACACTCCCGGCCACCCCAGCATCAACCTGCTGGGTCCTGGTGATCCTTCTGCCTCAGCCTTCCAAGTAACTGGAACTACAGGCGTGCGCTACCATGCTCTGCTAATTTTTGATTTATTATAGAGATGAGGTCTTGTCAAGTTGCTCGGGCTGGTCTTGAACCTGTAGACTCAGGCAATTCACTGGCTTTGGCCTCCCAAAGTGCTGGGATTACAAGCTGAGCCTCTGAACCTGGTCAGTTACTCAAATATTAGAGTTGCAAGATGACCCAGTAATTCTACTCCTAAGTATAGACTCAAGAGAAAGGAAAACAGATGTCCACATAAAAAATCCATATGAATGAGTCACAGCAATGTTATTCATAAAAGCCACAATGTGAAAACAACCCAAATGTCCATCAACCAATAAATTCATAAACAAAATTCGATATATTCATACAATAGCATATAACTTAACAACAAAAAAAGAAGTACGGGTGTATGCTTTAACATGGGTGAGTACTGTAAACATGCTACGTAACATACAATATCATGCTTAAGAAGCTGATCGCAGAAGACCACATATCTGATAATTGCATTTTAATGAAAGGTCTCAAAGATACAAATCAATACAGATAGCAAGTCGATTAGTGATTTTCTAGGGCTGGGATGGGGATGAGGGTGCAGACAGAATGGGAAGTGTTTTAGTTTGCTATGGCTGCCAAAACTAAGTACTGCAAACTGAGTGGCTTGCACAACAGAAATGTATTGACTCATGGATCTGGAGGCTAGAAGTCCAAGATCGAGGTGTTAGGGATATGAGGGAGCATCAGCTCTAGGCATCTCCTTTACCTTTCAGCAGTTTGCTGGCAATCTTTGATGTTCATAGGTGTGTGGAAATATCACCTCAATCTGCTTCCTCTTTGTATCATGTTCTCCTTGTGTGTGTTTGTGTTCAAATTTCCCATTTGTTTAATGGATTAACCATTAAACAATCCATTTGTATTGGATTAGGGCCCCCTTGACTGAACTCATCTTCACGAATTACAACTGCAATGACTCTGTTTGCAAATGAGGTCACATTTCAAAGTACTGAGGGTTAGGACTCCCAAATGTATATTTTGGGAAGATGTAATTCAACCCATAGCAGACAGCAATTGCTAGTGGATTTGATGTCTCATTTTGGGGTGAATGGAACATTCTGAAGCTAGATTTTAATGGTAGTTGTACTACTCTGAATATGCTAAGAATTATCAAACTGTATACTTTAAGCAAGTAGGTTTATGCTGTGTGAATTATAGATCAATAATGTTGTCAACAATTATGTTATTTAGTGCCTCAGGATGCTTTATCTTCTATTGTGTGATGAACCTAAAATGGTTTCTTAACATTTTTTAAAATTTATTTTTTAATTGGCAAATATTGGCCAATATAAATTGTATATAGTTATATTGACAGCCTGATGTTTTGAAATATGTATACACTGGTGGAATGACTAAGCTAATTATCATAATTATCACATGCATTAACTCACATACTTATCATTTTTTTGGGGGGTGACAGCCCTTAAAATGTACTCTCTTAGTGATTTTCAAGTACATGGTATATTGTTAGAAATTGTAGTCATCATGCAATACAATAGATCTCCTGAACTTATTCCTTCTAACTGAAATTTTATACCCTTTGACCAACATCTCCCCAAAACTCCTCCAACTCCCTTGGACCCTGGTAAACATGAGTCTCCTCTGTCCTTCTGTGAATGTGACTTTTTAGAGTCCATATTTAGATTCCAGTATTTATCTTTCTGGTTGGCTTATTTCACATAACATAATGTCCTCCAAGTTCGTGATGTTGTCGCAAATGACAGAATTTCCTTCTTTTTAAGGTTAAATAGAATTCCATTGCGTATATATGCCATATTTTCTTTATCTATTTATCTGCTGATGGCCACAGATTGATTCCGTATATTGGCTATTGTGAATACTGCTGCAATGAATGTGTGCGGATATCTCCCAGACATACCAGTTTCATTTCCTTCTAATGTGTACTCAGTAGTGGACTTTCTGGATCACATGAAGTTCTCCTTTTAGTTTATCATTTCTATCTACATAGTACTGGAAGTCCTAGCCAGGGAAATTAGAAAAAATAATAATAATAAATGGGCATCCAAATTGGAAAAGAATAAGTTAAATTGTTTCTGTTTGTCGATCACATGATTTAATATATAGAAAACTCTAATGATGCTTCCAAAAATTTATTAAAGCTAATTAACAAATTTAGTAAAGCTTCAAGATATAAATCATAAATCAACACACAAAGATTAGTAGTGTTTCTATACACTGACAACAAACTACCCAAAAAAGAAATCAAGAAAATTTCATTTACAACAGATATAAACACAATTAAGAATACATTTGTGAGTGGATTGCCTGAGCCCGCGGGTTCGAGACCCGGCTGGGCAACTTGGCGAGACCTCATCTCTACAATAAATCAAAAACTAGCCAGGCGTGGTAGCGTGGGCCTGTCGTTCCAGCTACTTGGAAGGCTGAGGCGGAAGGATCACCAGAGGCCCACATGTCGAGGCTGCGGTGGCCAGGAGCAGCCACTGCACTCCAGTCTGGGCCACAAAGTGAGACTCCATCTCAAAAAAAAAAAATAATAATAATGCATTTGACCAAGGGGGTAAAAGACCTGTACACTGGAGATTTGTATGAAGCATTGATGAAAGAAATTAGAGAACACAGATAAATAGAAAGATATTCTTTGCCCATGATTGGGATAATTACAGATTTAATGCAATTCCTATCACAATCTCAATTACATTTTCACAGAAATAGAAGAAACAAATCCTAAAATTTGTATGCAATCTCAAAAGATCCTGAATAGATGAAGCAATCTTGAAGAACAAAGCTGGGGACATTATATCTTCTGATTTCAAAATATATTACAAATCTCTTAATTAAAACAGCTGGCACTGGCATTAAAAACAGACATTGGCCAAAAACAAAAACAAAAACAAAAACAAAAAAGAGAGCCCAGAAATAAATCCACACATTTATGGTCAATTGATATAGAGATATAGATATAGATATAGATTATTTTTGAGTTGAATCATTCTGTCACCCAGGATGGAGTGCAGTGGCACAATCACGGCTCACTGCAGATCCTCCTGGCTCAAGTGATCCTCCTGCATCAGCTTCCCAAGTACCTGGGACTACTGGTATACATCACGATGCCCAGCTAACTTTTTTTATTTTTTGTAGAGACAAGGTCTAGCTGTGTTGCCTAGGCTGATCTCAAACTTCTGAACTCAAGCAATCTGTGGGCCTTGGACTCCCAAAGTTCTGGGATTACAGGCATGACTCACCACACCTGGCCTGTAGTCAATTGATTTCTGATAAAGATGCCAGGAAGGCACAATGGAGAAAGGAAATTCTCTTCCAATAAACGGTATTGAGAAAAATGGATATCCACATGCAGTAGAATGAAATTGGATCCTTATCTGGTATCATATACTAGAATCAACTCAAAATGGATTAAAGACAAACAAAATATGTGAAACTGTAAAATTACAAGAACAAAACAAGGAAAAAGCCCCATGACATTGATCTGGGCAATCAAATTTTTGGATATGACCCCAAAGCATGAGCATCAAAAGCAAAAAATAGGCAAATAAGATATGCATCAAACTAAAAAGCATATGGCACAGCAAAGAAAACAACAAAATGAAGAGACCACTTGTGGAATGGCAGAAAATATTTGCAAATCATACGAGGGTCCACATCCAAAATATATAAGGATCTCAACACAACAACATAAAAACAAAAAAACCCAAATAAAAAATGGACAAAGGACTTGAATAGATATTTCTCAAAAGAAGACATACAATTGGCCAGTAGGTATTTGAAAGAATGTTCAACATCACTAATGATTAGGGAAATGCAAACCAAAGCCACAATGAGACATCACCTTTCATTTGTTAAAATGGGCTATTGCTGAAAGACAAAAGATACATATTGGTGAGGATGTGGAGAAAAGGGAACACTTACACAATGTTGGGGCAAGTAAATTAGTACAGCCGTTGTGTAAATTAGTTCAGCCATTATGGGAAAGAGTATGAGGTTCCTCAAAAAAACTAAAAAGGGTTTTAAAGATTGTCAAATTCCCCTTCAGTGAATAAAACTGACATTTATTAGAAATTTATGCATCTTTCCTTGTATTAAAAGCACTCCTAAATATCAGGCTTTGAGATTTGATAAACATGAGACTTGGGTCTTGAAATGAGTACTTTTTCCAGAATTAGCTTTTAAGCACAATTTTGTAGTTATGATTTCTTAGAATTCATGATGCCATCTTAATTCCGGGAATGTACTATGAGCCAGAACAAAATATCAAGGCTGTCCTTTCAGTGGCTTAAACACAAGGATATGAACTCTGTGATGGAGGAATACAACTTGTAAATATTGAATTGAACATGATAATATGGTTTATTAATAACTTTAGAACATTTATGTGAGAGTTTCTTGTTTATTAAAAATACATTTTTGGGGTCTGGGTGCAGTGGTTCATGTCTGTAATTCCAGCGCTTTGGGAGGCTGAGATGGAAGGATTGCCTGAGCTCAGGAGTTTGAGACAAGACTGGGCAACATAATGAGACACAGTCGCTCTCTCTCTCTCTCTCTACATATATCTATCTATCTATCTATACATATATCTCTACATATATATATAACTCTACATGTATATATCTCTCTCTATATATATATCTCTACATATATATATATATCTGCATATATATATATATCATATGTGAAACTGTAAAATTACAAGAACAAAACAAGGAAAAAGCCCCATGACATTGATCTGGGCAATCAAATTTATATGATATATATAAAATCTTGCACGGTAGTGTGTCTCTAGTCCCAGCTACTCAGGAGACTGAGGCAGGAGGATCACTTGAGTTCAGGTATTAGATGCTACAGTGAGATATGATCACTCCAGGACAGGAGACAGAGCCAGACTCTGTCTCTAAATTAATAAATGATAAATAATGTTTTTTTGCAAGTAGGACAAAAATACACTCTTGCCCTAGCCTTGAAATTCACATCTAAGCTGTGTGCTATTGATTGATTGAGTGATTGACTGAGTTGGTGCCACACTCTGTCCCCTAGGCTGGAGTGCAGTGGCGTGATCACAGAATTTGCTTGGTGAGAACCTTGGTCCTCCAGGGCTGCTCGCACTCTCCATTTTAGCTAATGTAGCCAGTCATTCTAGAAGCTGGTTTTTGTGCTTGCCTCCTGCTTTTATGTGAGTTCAGATGTTTACTGGGTGCTCACTAGGGTGGAATCTGTGTGGGATGCAGAGGTGAATGTGGGAAGGATGGGCAGGAGATTAAGTTTAACAGTGTTTACTCTTTGCTCTATGTTTTGCTTGTGTAATCATTTAAACCTTTCTGGTTATTCCTTTATCCTTCCCGGTTACAGAGGCTGGCAAATAGAGGCTCAGAGAATTTAAGTGACTGCTTGGGGTTGAACAAATCTTAGCACACCCAGGACGTGAACCTTGTAGGTTTGAAGTAAAAGCTGAAACTGCTATGAGGGGTGAGGGGTTGAGAGCTGGGGCGGAGGCATGCTAGAGAGAGAGAGAGAGAGAGAGAGAGAGAGAGAGAACAGGAGAACAGACAGATACAGGGGGCGGGGGAGAGAAACAGACAGAAGGAGAAGACAGAGAGAAGGAGAGAAAGAGAGAGAGAGAGAGGGAGAGAGAGACAGAGAGCAAACAGAGAGACAGAGAGACAGAAAGAGAGAGAGAAATCGAGACGGAAAGAGGAGGCAGAGAGAGGACAGAAGAAGAGAGACAGAGAGAGAGAGAGAGAGAGAGAGAGAGAGAGAGACAGAAAGAAAAAACAGAGATTGGGGGGTAGAGACAGAGAAAGAGAGAGAGCTTTCACAGGGAGAGAAGATCAAGAGCCAGTGAAGTTTGAAAACCCTCGTGCACTTCAGGGGGGGATTTGTCAACACTGTCTAACAAGCTTGAAAGGTCAAGGAAGGTCAGTAGCTGGAAGACACAGCTTGGCTCACTGAAGACCTTGTGAAACGCACTTGTAGGATTTTTGTCATGGGCTTCGCTAGAGGTCAGATATCAAAGGATTCCAAATGAATGCCTAGAAATCAGCTTGAATAAAAAGCAAGTCAGAAACTTAGGAGAAATAGGATCCAGAGAAGATATTCTCCCTTAGGGTGAAAGAGGTGCCGGCTAGTTTGTGTTGCTGAGAAAGGAACCATTAATTAGGAAGGGAATCGGGAAGAAAGACATCAAGCGAGGGGTGCTGGCTGCTCAGGACGGGCTAAGGGCGGACTCACACCCTAGCCCCGTGGCTCCTTCCCGAGAGCTACACCTTGTACGGGGTGGGGCTTGAAGTCCAGCCTAGGAGAGAAAGGGGAGGGCATGGCCACTCCCCAAACCAGGTCTTGGAGAAACATGGCATTCCGCTCCTGGATAGCTGGGCACGGGGCACACTGCTGCCTCCATGCAAGGGCACCACATGCAGCCCGGCTGTGCACCCAGGAAGGGACGCCGTGCTTGGTGGGTCACTCTGCCCTGTGGAAATGCACAGAGATGGGGGGGTTGGGGGGAGAAGAGGAACAGAGCAATGATGCAGAGACTGAGGGCGGCCTTGACGGGGAGGCCGTGCTTCTGGAAGGGCCAAGATGGGGCCCATGCTGGCCCCACGTCGTGCTGATAAGGAGGGCTGCTCCTAAGACTGAAGACAAGGGTGAGTCGCTACAGTGGCCAAGAAACTTTAGGAGGGAAGAAGGGGATGGAGCATGTGTGACCCATGACGCCAACCAACGAGATGTTTATTATCGTGTTAGTAGTCGAGTGCTTTGTCCATGAGGAAAACGACATGGGAAATATAAGGCAAGTGTGGAGAAGAAGAGGATGAGTTGAGAAAAGGCAAAGAAAAGAAAATTTAATTCATTAGAGGGAAAGGAAAGGATGACTGGCCCTCAAGAAGAACCAGCAGCTTGTTCTTTTGGCGTGTCCCTTTTATACCCCCTAGCTGGGATCTGGTGGTCATGCAGCCCGTGTAGTCTTGAGGAAGCAGGTGCTGGTGGTCGCCTCGTCCCTAGACGTGGCCTGGAGGAAGCTGGTGCTGGTGGTCATGTCACCTTGCGGACACAGGAGTTGGCAGTGAGAACTGCTTAATCAAGTGGGGAAGGAGTGAGGAGGGGTGAGCAGGGGTGGTAGCTTCCTTGCAGAAAGGAGGAAGAGGAGTAATGTCCACACAAGGATGGTAACAGCCCAGTGGGAACACAGGACAAGGGTGGAGCATGACCTGAGGGACCTGTGCTCCACTCTCAGCACTTCCGTTAACAGCAGGGTTTTAGAAAAGCCGTCTTTATTCCATGCCCATGCTCTCTTACCTGTGAAGAACGGAAGAAAATGACAGATGTCACACACTTCCCTGTGTGTGCTGCTGGCAGGTGGAGTGGCTCTGGGTGGGTCCTGAACTTCTGAGTCTTGGCATCTCCTCTGGAGAGAGGGCTCAGCTTGCCTCCAGATAAGCAAGGTCAGGAGGCTCACCGAGGAGTGTGATTCAGCTCGCAGTGCAAGCCATATCCCTGTCCTGGGAGATAGTGGTAAATCCAGTCAGCTTCTGAGTAATAGACACCATGCTGCCATGAAAATCATGGTGAGAAATGTTAGATGCTGGAGAAGATGCTGGGGGAAAGGGAATGCTTCTACACTATTGGTAGGAGTGTAAACCAGTATAATCTCCGTGGAAAACAGTGTGGTGACTTCTAAAGATCTAAAAATCGACTTTCTATACGACCCAGCAATCCCCCTTCTGGGAATATATCCGGAGAAATCACTCTATAGAAAAGATACCTGCACACCCATGCTTATTGCAGTACTATTCACAACAGCAAAAACATGAAACCAACCATGCTGCCCATTGAAAGTGGACTGGATAAAGAAAATGTGGTATATACTCGCAATGGAATATTATACAGCCATAAAGATAAACAAAATTATGGACTTCGCAGCAACTTGGGTGGATTTAGAGTCTATAAATACTCAATGATGTATCACAGAAACAAAGATCTGAGTACCACGTGTTCTCACTCATAAACAGACCCTGAACATTTATCACAATACTATTAGAAAGAGGTTGGCAGTAGTGGGACACTCCAGGCGCGGGTTGGGGGGGGCACATGACATCAAACTTTACCTGTATGTTGACCACTTATGTACCTAACCCTGAATTGTACCTCACACGTTTAAAATAAATAAATAAATAAATAAATAAAAAATCATGATGAGAGATCATGTCCATAATATTCTATTTTAACCAGAGTAAACATACACATTTACCGAGATTTCTAATCTACATCTGATACGTTAGTTTGTCTACCTGGAACCCTTTCGTTTATTGTCTTTGTTAATGAACTGCCTTCACTGAAATTGTTTGACGAAGGTAAATGGGCCCTTCAACTACTCTCTGCCGATTACATTATTATTTAAGCACAACTCACGTGTTTAATCATGGGTCTCTTTAAAGTGAGATTCTTATCAGCCTGAGGAATTGAAGTAAATTCAACATTATGAACTATGTTAAGGCAAGCCTAACCCTTCTTTGCAAATGATTCATATTTTTATGTCAGTGAGTGGAAACTCGTGCTGAGAAATATAGCATATCACTCGAGGCCTGTGACTTCAGATGAAAAAGATAATTTTAATGGACTGCAGTTTCAGTGGGCATCATTTTAACACAGAACTTGGGCATGGTGATTCCAACATGCAGTCCTGCATTATCTGATGAATTTTCTAAGCAGAAAAAATGAAAGCAAATATAGTGGTTTTCTAAAAAGAGGAAAAATGAAATAACAAGGTGATCTGATTTACAACAGAAACTGATAAGAATAGTCCTGTTATAATTACCTGTGTATTCTTTAAAATATTGACCTGAAAAGCTCATTTAATTCAGTATTTCCTCAATTTTATGTTGTTTTTTTCTTGTTCTTGCCATATCAGAGTATTCCATGTTAATTTTTGTTTAAATTCTTTAAGTTGATTCACACTTTTTATTTAAAGACATTTATTTGATAAGAAAATGTATAACAAATCTGTAAACCTCCCTGCTTCCTTTCTTTTTTATTTATTTTAAAGACGTGGGGTACACTTCAGGATTAGCTATACAAGTGGTTATCATATAGGTAAAATTTGGGCTTCCCTTTGGTCCCCACTTTGCCTGGTTTGAGATCAAGTATCCTTATTGATGTTGTATCCCCGCCCCACCCCCACCCTCCCTGGCTGTATTCTACTACGGCCAATCCCTTTCTTATAGTATTATAGTAAATGTTCAGGGTCCACTTATGAGTGAGAACATGTAGTACTCTGTTCTTTGTTTCTGTGATAGATCACTGAGTATGATAGACTATAAATCCATCCAAGGTGCTGTGACGTCCATATGTTTGTCCTTCTTTATGGCTGCATAATATTCTATTGTGTATACATACTACCTTTTTTTTTTTTTGAGTTGGAGTCTCACTCTGTCATCCAGACTGGAGTGCAGTGGCTGCTCCCGGCCACCACAGCCTCGACCAGCTGCGCTCCGGCAATCCTTCCACCTCAGCCTTCCAAGTAGCTGGAACTACAGGCACGATACTACCTTTTGAAAAAAAATCCAGTCCAGTTTTGATGGGCAGCACAGTTGGTTCCACATATTTGCTAATGTGAATAGTGCTGCAATAAACATGAGTGTGCAGGTATTTTATTTGTACAATGATTTGAGTTCCTCTGAGTATATTCCCATTAGGGGAATTGCAGGATCATACGAAAGGTCAATTTCTAGTTCTTTCAGAAATCACCACTCTGTTTTCCATTGAGGTTGAACTAGTCTGCATTCTCAGCAGTTGTGCAGAAGTATTCCCCTTTCTCTGCATCCTCGCTAGCATCTGCTGTTGTTTCTTTTATTAATGATGGCCATTCTTACTGGGGTTAGGTGTTATTTCAATGTGGATTTCATTTGCATTTCTCTGATGATTAGTGAGGCTGAGCACTTTTTCACTGTCTGTTGGCTGTCTGTAGATCTTCTTTTGAAAAGTGTCTATTCTTGTCTTTTGCCCCTTTTTAATGGGGCTGTTTGTTTTTTTCCTTTTGGCACGTTGGAGTTTCTTCTAGATCCTGAATATTAGGCCTTTGTCAGATATACAGTTGGCAAATATTTTTCCCCATTCTGTGGGATGTCTCCCTGCTTTCTTGATGGTTTCTTTTGCTTTCAGAAGACTTTCAGTTTAATGAGGTCCACTTGTCTATCCTATCTCTTATAGCATAGACATCTGGGGTTTTGATAATGAATTGGTTGCCTGCTCCAATTTCTGTAAGGGTGTCTCTGGAATTTTCTAAGATTCTTACAGTTTGAGGTTTTCCATTTAGGTCTTTGATCCATTTAGAGTAGATTTTTGTGTATGGTGATAGTTAGAGGTCCTGTCATTCTCCTGCATGTGGTCACCCATTTTTCCTAGCACAATTTACTGAATAGGTTCTCCCCTCCCCAGTGTTCGTTGGTGGAGGCTTTGTTGAAGATAAATTGGTTGAGAAATTAAAATTTTGCTTCTGGAATCTCTATCCTGTTTCATTGGTCCATATGCCTATTCTTGTACCAATACTGGGCTGTTTTGATTATTGTAGCCTTATAGTAAAGCTTAAAGTCTGAAAGTGTGGTACTTCCCACTATATCTCTTTTGCTGAGGATTGTTTTCGTTATTTGCGGTCATTTATGTTTCAATATAAATTTCTGTGTTGTCATTTCTAGGTCACTGTAGATTGCCTTTGGTATGATGGACATCTTACCAAGGTTGATTCTTCCTATCCATGAGATTGGAGTATTTTTCCACTTGTTTATGTCTTCTTGGATTTCTTTGAGTAGTGTTTTGTAGTTTTCATTGTAAATGTCTTTCTCTTCTCTGGTTAGGAAGATGCCAAGGTATTTCTTTTTGTGTGTGTGTGTGACTATTGTGAATGGGATTGTGCTTTTTATTTGGTTCTCTGCCTGTTTGTTGTTGATGTATAAGAATGGGACTGACTTTTGCACATTTATATTGTACCCCGAGACTTTGCCATAGTCTTTTATCAGTGAAAGGAGGGTTTTGATGGATTTTCTCGGATTTTTGTAGAATGGGAACATAACGTTAGCAAAGAGGGTTAACTTAACTTCCTCTTTTCCAATTTGGATGCCCCTGATTTTCTTCTCTTGTCTAATTGCCATAGCTAAGACTTCCAATGTTGAACAGAAGGTGCGAGAGTGGGCAGCCTTGTCTTGATCAGGTATACAGTGGAAATGCTTCTAGTTTCTGTCCATTTAGCAGTGTGCTGGCTGTGGGTTTATTGTAGATGGCGCTTACTATTTTGAAGTATATTCCTTCTATGCCTAGGTGTTCGGGGTTTTTTATCAAGAAGGAATGCTGGATTTTATCAAAAGCTTTCTCTGCATCTAATGATATAACCATGTGGTTCTTATTTTTACATCTGTTGATGTATTTAATTACATTTATGGTCATTTGGATGTTGAACCAGTCCTGCATTCTGGGCATGAAGCATACTTGTTCATGGTGGATGATTTTTGAGATGTGTTGTTGGATCTTATTTGCTAGAATCTTGTTGAGAATTTTTGCATCTATGTTCATCAAGTATATTGACCTGTAGTTCTCTTTTTTTAATTGGATTTTTACCTGGGTTGGGTATTAGTGTGATGTTAGCTTTGTAAAATGATTTTGGGAGAGTTCCATTTTTCTAAATTGCCTGGAATACTTTCAGTAGGATTGGTATAAGCTCTTTCATGTATATTTTGTAGAATTCTGCTGGAAAGCCATCTGGCCAGAGCTTTTTTTTTTGTGGATAGTTTTCTTATGATGGAGTCAATTTCTTGGGTTGTTATTGGTGTATTTAGTGTCTCAATGTCTTCTTGTTTCAAACTTGGGACGTTGTTTGATGTCAGAAAGTCCTCCATTTCATTTAGGTTGTCAGGTTTGTTTCCATATAGGTATGCATAGTAATCTCTGATAATAGTTTGTATTTATTTGGAGTCAGTTGTGATTGATCTTTTGCATTTCTGATTGTGTTTATTTGGGTTTTCCTCTCTCTTTTTTTGGGTCATTCTGGCTAGGGGTCCATCCAGTCTTGCTTATTCTGTCAAAGAGCCAGCTTTTTATTTTCTTGATTTTTTTCTGTATTTTTGTCTTCTGTGTCCTGTATTTGGGCTTTTATTTGTTGATCTGGATTCTTCTGCTAAAGTTAGGATTTTGATGGTCTTGCCTTTCCAGCTCTCTTAGGTGATTTGTTAGGCTTGTGATTGTTCCATTTTCTTGATGTGTGTTCATAGAGATATAAATGCCCCTCTTAGAACTATTTTTGTGGCATCTTAGAGGTTTTGGTAGGATGTTTCTTTATTTTCATTTGTTGTCAGGAATCTTTTAATTTCTGTTTTGATTTCTGTTTTGACAGCATCATGCTGTTAAGTGTCCATATCTTTGTGGATTTTGGTGGAATTTTGTTGGTGTTGATACTTATTTTTATTCCACTGCGATCTGAGAAGGTGCATGGTTGTTGGGTGGAGTATTCTGTAGGTATCTATTATGTCCATTTGGTTGAGCATCAAGTTTAGGTTCTGGATCTCTTTGCTGATTTTTTGCCTTGATGATCTGTCTAGGGTTGCTAGTGGGGTATTTAAGTCGTCAGCTATAATAGTGTTAGAGTCAATATCTTTTTTAGTTTACTTAGCAGTTGTTTTATAAACACTGGTGCATATATGTTTAGGATGGATATTTCTTGTTGATGCATTGAACCTTTTATTATTATGTCCTTCCATATCTTTTTTGAATTTTTGATAGCTTAAAGGTTGTTTTGTCTGATATTAAGATTCTTCTTTTGTGTTCCATTCACCTGTAAATTCATTTTCCATCCTCTAACTTTGAGCCTGTGTCATTCTTTGTGGTGAGATGAGTTTCCTGGATGCAGCAAATTATTGGGTCTTGTTTTTTTATCCAGCTTGCTATTCTGTCTTTTCAGTGGTGCATTTAATCCATTCATGTTCAAGCTGATTATTGAAATGTGATTGTTTATCCCTACCATGAGGTTCTTATAAAGTTTTTTCTTTCTTTGTTTTCTTTTAGCTTGTGG
Source organism: Cephalopachus bancanus (assembly GCA_027257055.1). Lineage (NCBI taxonomy): Eukaryota > Metazoa > Chordata > Mammalia > Primates > Tarsiidae > Cephalopachus > Cephalopachus bancanus. Next base: position 2,159,807 of record JAPVLO010000178.1, on the reverse strand, counting down.
GTTTATGTGTGTGTGTGTTTTCAAGTTTGCAGTTGTGATGCATGATCTGTTGATTCTGTGTTGTGCTGTTCTTTTGCGAAGTACATGGTCATTCTTTTTTCCTTTCTTCTGTGCTTAAAATCTCTTTAAGCATCTTCTGTAGAGCTAGTCTTGAAGCTGCATAATCTCTTAGGAATTGGATGTCTGGGAAGGATTTTAATGCTTCATTGCTGATGAAGCTGAGCTTGGCTGGATAGGAAATTCTTGGTTTAAATTTTTTACCTTTGAGGACTTTAAATATTGAACTCCAGTCCCTTCTGGCTTATAGTGTTTCTGCCAATAGATCTGCTGCTATTCTGATTGGTTTTCCCTGGTAGGTAGTCTGACCTTTCTCTCTTGCTGCCTTTAGGAGTTTTTCTTTTGTACTACTTTGTGAGGACAAATTATTATGTGTCTATGGTTGGTCTTGTCATTTGATGTCTTGTGGAGTTCTATGTATCTCTTGTGTTTGGAAGGTCACATCTCTGGTGAGATAGGGAAAGCTTTCTTGAATAACCTCCTGGAATACTTGCTCTATGGTGTTCTCCATTTCCCTTTCTTTTTCTGGGATACAAATCAGGCATAGGCTCAGGCTTTTGTTTTAATCGCACATCTCTTGGAAGCTTTGTTCTTTCTTTCTGAGTTTTGTTTCTAAATTTTTTACAGATCAGGTTAATTCCATGTCTTGGTTTTCAAGTTCTGAGATTTTTTTCTTCCGTTTGATTAATTCTGCTTTCTATTCTTGTCATTTTGCTATTTATTTCCTGCATGAAAATTTTTATGACCAAAATCTCTGTTGCAAGTTATTTCAGTGCTGCATCTTGTCTTTCTTGAGTCTTATTTACTCTTTTCATCCATTCCTTATTCCCTGTCATATTCTGGGGCTAGTCATTGGTGACTTCCATTATTTGGGCTCTGAGGTCTGACTTTTCAGGTGTTTTCTCTTTGCAACACTGCGAATTACCTGTGTTCCTTCACTGATTTTTTTCCTCATTTGTGGCAGATCTCTTGCTTTCCTCTTTAGTTCCATTATTAAATGGCAGTGGGAGAGGCTTTCATTTTTGATGTTTGCTCAGTCCTCTATTCTTCCCTGATCAGGGCTCTGAATTTGTTCTATTTTGAAACAGGGCTGTGGGTGGGAAGCTTTGCTGTCTCTTGTAGTTTTGAGAGTCAAATAAAGTGGAGGATTAGGAGTTAGGATTCAGAATCTACTTACAAATCACAATGTTCACTGATTGTAGTATGGGTACCTTGAGACCTACTCCTCACCACTACTCTGTATGACAAAGCAATGGGAACATGTGAGTACCCTCTGAGTCCAAGATACAGTAACAGCAAAGAGAAGACCAGAGAAAAGTAGAATGGAATGAGATGACAAAAAAATTAAACACACACACACACACACACACACACACACACACACACTCCTAAACAAACTGAAATAACAACAAAGCAAAACAAAACAAAAAACAACAACAAAAAATAGGAAAACCAAGCACACACACACACACACACACACACACACACACACATGCACACGCGCTCACACACACATGTTCAACCCAAAATGAAAAGAGAAGAAAAAGAGAAAGAAAAAAAGAGAGAAGAAGAAGAAAAAAAGAAATTCAGTTGAACCCTCACACATGTATTCATGCTCACTTTGAAATACAAAAAGCAATAACACACACACACACAAACTGAAAGATGAGCACAATCGTTCATGTACACACATAAATAGAAAACAAAAAAAGTAAGATGAAAGAAAGAAAAAAAAGAAGAAATAAAAAAAGAGGTGAAGGGGGATGCAGATTGAACCCTCACATACACATTCAAGCACAAAGGAAAAATGGAAAAAAAAAATTAATAGACAAAAAAAAAAAAAATTCCTGCCCTTTTGTGGCAGATTCTGTAATTGTTCCTCTCAGGTGCCCCTCTGCTGTCTCCTCCAGAGTTTTGACCTCATTCACAGTCTCCCCAGTGTCCAGCGCAGGGAAGGAGGAGAGGGTGGGGTGGTGGGTGGGGCTTCAGTCTTCCCCTCCCACTCTAGTATGATCAGTGGGGAGGTGTGGGATTATCTCTTCCCCAGGTATTGGCAGGGGACGGCTTAGCCAGTCCTATACTGGTGTGGAGTTCTCCTATTGCAGGTGACCTCCAGGCTTAGCCAGGGTTCGTCTCTCTCAGTGGGGGCCCAGCTGTGTGGGTCTGATGTTCAGAGGATTGCTGGGGAGGAGGAGGTTTGAGTCAACCCCAGACTCACCACTGATCTCTTTGGAGGTCTTCCTGGTCATTTTCTGGTCACATCCTTTGTCCTGTGGCTGAGTCAGGGTAGGGGGTAGGGCACTAAGACTCAGCACTCATGCTGTCCCTCGGAGTTTGTGTTTTCAGGATATTCCCTCTGGCTCATGATCAACACTTGAGTAGTTAATCTGTGGTCACAGAGATAAGATCAGGTCTGTCACTCTGTGGTGAGCAAGCTGGAGTACTTTCCTGCCCAGTTTTCAAGATGGTGGCAGGGTTCCTCTTTTGTCTTCTACAGTGGGGCTCTTCCTCTGGGCTCCCTAGCTGTGTTCCCTCTGTAGCCCTTGCTGCCAGAGTCTGGCCAGGCACTGCAGTGGTGAGACAGAGCCGGGAGCCGGCAGACTTTCCCAGCAGCTTCTTCCCAGGAAGGGATTTGTCAATTTAAAAAAAATGGTGCTAGGCTTCTGCACCCCTGGAAGCACTGGGGTCCAAACAGAGCAGCTGTGGCATCAGCTGCTTAACCAGGAGAGCCTTGGCCACTTGTTCCCAAGTCCTTACTCAGTCAAGCTCACTTACCAACACATATGCACAATTTTCCATACACTCACTCACTTACAGGAACTCACTTAGTCTTACGGGCTCCATGACCACCTTCCCAGGAATCTTCCCTCCCTGTCTTTTTTTCTTTTTTTAGGTGGAGTCTCACTCCGTTGTCCAGGCTGGAGTGCAGGGGCATACTCACAGCCACCCCAGCATCAACCTGCTGGGCTCTGGCAATCCTTCTGCCTCAGCCTTCCAAGTAGCTGGAACTACAGGTACGCACTACCACACCTGGCTAATTTTTTATTTATTGTAGAGATGCCCAGGCTGATCTCAAACCCACAGGCTCAGGCAATCCTCCCAAAGTGTTGGGGTGACAGGCTGAGACACTGAGCCTGGCCTCCCTGCATGTTTTGCTGGAGATTCTCCCTGGGTACTGTGTTGCCCCAGAGTTGGGAGCCTGAGGTGGCTCTCTGCCTGGGGAGGGGGAGGGCTGGAGAACTGGGAGACCAGCTCCGCTTGAGCTGGGCTTGGCTTCTCAGCATCATCAAAGGTCTGCAACAGAAGAGCAAGGGGCCCGGAGAACCCAAGCAAGAGTAAGCCTGCCTGTGCTTTCCAGGGGAGCTGATTTTAACTCACTGCCATGGGAGCACACCGTGGGCAGAGTTTGGGAGCATTTCCACCTGGGGAACCCAGGAGGGTGCTTTTGTAGGCAATATTGTAATTCAATGTAGGTTTAACACTCATCTTTTTATAGCTAAATCGCGGTGCATCCCACAAATGGTACCAGTCTCACAGTTTTGAAACACTGGTCTGTTTTGACCATCACTGACAGGTGGATTTCCCTCCTTAATGTCCCTCTACTAAACCTGTTTGCTTTCGCCTTGAACATCTCACTGGAAGGGAACGCGATACTGAGAAAAGAGCTTGTCACACCGCTGAATGTCTCCAGGCCCTGGGAAGTCGCACAGCTGCCCATCATTGCCTCCTACAGATGGTTTGTTCTTGTTCTTCTGGTTCCTTCCTCTGCAGCCATGCAGTGGGTTACTGAGACAACTTTTTGCAACTCCCAGGACGTCACAAATGTTATTAAAATGCGTTAGTGAGTAGTGAGTGAGGTGGTCTGTAGGACCCTCCCCTGACATCTCCAACTGCTCTCAGTGATTCCACAATGACTGAAGGTGGAACCTGTGATCCCGCACTCCCAGTCTAGGTGCAGGCTTTCTACTCTTCATAGTCTTTTGTGAATTCAGATCAGAATTTGAACATCAGGTTGAACGTGTAGTGAGCAAGCCACCATCTCACGGTTATTTTTTGAGATTTCAGAGAAGTACCTTCTTTCACCCAGCACCGACTTTTGGGAACCGATTCTGCAGTTGGCACGCTATGGTCAGCCCCCAGGTGTGTGTTATCTGTCACCTGTAGTGCATTCTGCACACCCACCTAAGGTTGACCAAGAAGGGCCAGAGAAGAGACCCGGAGACCTGGCCTCAAGGGCTTCTCAGCCTAATGAGCCTGCGCGGTGGATTTTTCTGGTGTCCACGTAATTTGCCTGTTTATAACTTCTAACCCTCCATAGAAGTACTCTTGGTGATTGTTTGCAAATTTGTTTCTAATCAAAAGTGCCCTTTGGTGAGTATGGAATAGAAGATTAGTGTGTATGTTCCTCGACTTATCCAGGGCTTATGTCTGGATACATTCATCTTCAGTTGACACGACTGTAATTTCAAAGTGTGCTTTTGGCTTACAACTTACGATTGGTTTATCCAACTGTTACCCCATCATAAGTCAAGGGGAGCACTGAATGCACAAGATTTCTTTAGTGCCACCATAACTTTGAAATATCTTGAGTCGTGCCATCCTCAGTTGGGGACTCTCTACTCTTAAAGCTGGTGGGTGTGGGTCAGGGGCTCCCAGTCACACGATGTGTTACTACTGCCATCTGCTGGTGAACTTTTCATTGTCGATGCAAAAGTGATTCTTGGGTTAGAAATCAAGATGAAGGCCGGGCTCGATGGCTCAATCTGTCATCCCAGCCCTTTGGGAGGCAGAGGCGAGTGGATTGCCTGAGCCAGGGGATTCAAGACTAGCCTGGGCAACTTGGTGAAACCTTGACTCTACGATAAATCACAGAAACTAGCCGGGCAGTGGTGTGTGTCTGTAGTTCCAGCTACTGGGAAGGCTGAGGCAGAAGGCGCGCCAGAGCCCAGCAGGTCAAAGCTGGGGTCGCTGTGCATATGTCCTTGCTCTCCAGTCTGGGCAACAGAGTGAGACTCCAACTCAAAAAAAGAAAAAAGAAACCAAGATGCAGCCACTAATGAAGAATGCATCAATTTGGGGAGTGGCTTATTGGCTAATACATGAGAATTTCCTCGAGGTGAGATTTCCAGTCATGTGGAACAGTTTTTGGGTCACTTTGGATCTGCTTTAGATAGGAGAAAAACTAGTGTATGACAAAAGGAATCTGAACAGTGAGTGCATCTTGGGTTAGGAATTTACCTGAAGGGGTCATGAGGAAACTTTCCAGGCGTAATGGTGATGTGTGTTTCATGACAGGGTTTGGGTTGTAGGAGGTGAGCATTCATGAGCACCCATATAATGGCTCGAGATTTGTGCATCTCATTGGGTGTCCATAAGCAAATATTGGACTATAGTTAATGACATGTGGAAAAAAATTGATGTCTGCATCTTTGAAATGCACCAAAATAATATGAAGGGTTGATGAGCGGATAGAGGAACGATAGGTAGAGAGGTAAGTGATAAAGCAGGGACAGTGAAATCTTAACTGTAGTCTTGAGATGGCAGACACAGGCGTGTTCACTGGGAAATGCCTTCGACTTTTCTACATGTTTGAAAAGCTTTATAATATAATATCAGAAAGCAAATAATTTTGTGTTAAATGCTGTCTACTTGTGTGCTTATATCATTAGTTTTGGCCACCACTTTCTGAAGCAAGTAATATTAGTTTAAAATATATTAGGAAACTGAGTTTCGGAGTGTTAAAGAAAATTGATTAAACGTCCACAGTTAGTAGGCAATAGAACTCACATCCACTTCCATGTTATCTAGGTCCAAGTTGAACGGTCTTTCCACTGCAATGCCTTGCTTTTTACCAATAAAAAAATCCAAAACATATGTTGAGAATGAAGGAGGGGTGTGGTGGGGCAGATACCTCCTTCTAGAGGAAAGGTGGTTCTCAGTCCCTGACCCTGGGCCGGGAGTACGATCTGCCTTTAGAAAGAACAGCTTGTCTGAGGTCCACTTATGAGTGAGAACATAACAAAAAGAAAGTATATGTTGAGAATATAAATAGTGGAATCCAGTAATTCCTTGCATTGCATAGAATAAAAACGAAAAAAGAGAGAAAGAACACTTGTCATCAAATAAGGGTCTGGCATTTGCAAACTTCTAGAGCATCTCTGGTTTCGTCCCACGTGCACTGCCCCCAACCCTCATTTTAGTAGAGAAGCGAACCATCCCTGGCACTTGGTTTTATTTCCAACTCGTTTCAGCATACTCACCCTGCACTAACTCTCAGTGTTCACCATGCTAATTTTAGATTAAAATCCTACAGAGATTGGAAGCATGTTCTCACTTCTTTCGTGTGCATGTCTACATAGCCTGTTAAAATGCATCACCGTGTTCTTTAATGTAATGGAGGAAAAACTATGGCCTAGCAGGTAAGTGACCTGTGCTTCTGTCTGAGCTACAAAGTCGTCAGCTCATGTTGTCATGCGACCTGTCTCTCTGCCTTGACTGCAGCTGCAGAATGAAAGGGTTCCTTGGTGGTCTCTGAGAACTGGTCCAGAATGAAAGGCCCGTCACCTGTGTGACCCGCCCACCAGTTCACAACCAGTTCACAACCATCATTTGATGTGGGCGCATACATTCTAGATCCAGCTGGTGTAGTTTGCTTCTGGTAGGCCTTGTTGCAGCACTGGTATGTTGCTGACTATGTGGTACCAGAAAGATCTTGTGTTTCCTGGATCGCCCTGCTGTAGACTGACTCCCTGGTAGCAGCAGGCCAGAATGTTCCTACATGCATTTCTATTCATCCTACATTTGCACCTTCTTCCCCAGGGAGTATTTCCCAACACCTGGGCCCCAAAGGCTTTCTCCTACAATATCCTACTCTGTAGCCGGCAAGTGCCTCTGGCCGCTGGGTGTCACTGTGGAACCACAAAATCCTGGAAAGGCGGGACCAGAGCGGAAAACATCATGGTTCTATTTTCAAAAGTGTTTTGCTTGGAGATACTTAATCGCTTGTTCAACAAAAATATCCTTTCCTAAACCACAAGAATTGGAAGTCTGATTGTATGAAAAAGCTCTGGTGAAACGTGTGTGTGTCAGTGGCTGACGGCTCTCCCTGGGCTGTGAGTCTTCATAAGGAATCTGTTAATCTGGCATATTTTTAAAAAAAGATTAGCTCTTTTTTTGAGTGGGTAAACACATTAGAATTAAAGTGATATTTTGCAGTTGGTAAATATCCTGCTAGATCTATTTAACTCTGAAGGCTAAAAAATTAATGAATGTAAGCAAAGAAAAAGAAAACTATTCTAAATGATATGTACTAATAATCCTAAATAATGAATTACTTAAATTATTCATTATCTGTTTTCTGCAACCTGTGGGAGCTTATAGCCCTACTTTGGCATTGATTGTGCTTATATTTCACAATACTTGGGCTGAGTTAACCCAAAGGAAATGAGAGATGAGATAGCAGTGATGTTTTGGGAATGACAGTGTTCTGAAAGAATCCATTTAAATAAAGATCAAAATATGCACAGATCCAAGGTGAATATTCCAATTCTCAGATGCATATTTTATCTCTTTCATTACATGACTTTTCTCTTTACCACGCATTTTACTGAAATAATACATGAGAAAAATACCCACATTCATTAAAAATAAAAGAGCACCTTGCTTATACAGCATAAGTTCTGAAAACCTTCTAATCGAAAGCCAGTGCATTTGCTGTTTAGACTTGAATATGGATGATGTTAGCAGAAGTACATAAAGAACACTCCACCGGAAAAAAAACAAACAAACAACAAAAAAAACCAAAATATGGCCCAGGAAGTACATATTGAGAAATGTACTTTCAGGTTAAAACCTTTCATTACATAAAAAGACATATAGAAAATGATGCAGGGACCAGAAGGATGAAAATCTCTTGCTTCATTAGTCTTCCTCTGTTATTTTTGGACAAGAAAATAAAAGATTGTAAGTCAACAGATCATGCTGAATCCACGAAGACAACAGGGGCAGCCGTTATTCTGCACAGCGTCTGCTCACATGGGCCCAAGGAAGAAATCCTCCCAGGCCTAAGTGACAACATCAGTCATGGCTTTCATTTTGTAGCCCCTGAAATCCTAGAACTGATTTTTTTTCCTCCTCACATCGAGGGAAAACCAAACCCCAGATACCTGCTGGAGTCTGTGAGCCAAGCGTCTATGGCCCACTCATGGCAAAGGTTGCAGTGACTCTTGTCTACTCTTCTTCCTTCAGTCTTGCTTTTTACATCCAATTTTTTAACCTATTTTGTTTTACTTGTTTAATGAAATATTGCAAGCTGTGCGATCTCGTAGCTGTGTGCATCTCTTATACACCTCGCCTTAATTCCTTCTGGAACTAATGTGAGATGTAGAAATGCAAAAATGGGTAAAAGTGTACATGTAGTCCACAGTCAAGAGGACCAGCACAGCCGGAGGTGCTGAAAGGTCGGCAACGCTTCGGTCTCAGGCACAAGGGCCAAGTGGCAGCTCTTGGGGTGGGTGTGGGCTGTTTCTTCTGCAGCTCAGGCAGAACACTTTGACTGGAGAGGGTGGAATAGAGTGGGGGGAGGTCTTTCTGTACAGTGGGGACAGTGTTCCCATCTGATGGGAGAGGCCACTTCCTTTCTACAAGCAGGCACAGTGAACCGTGAACTCACATGTCAACTGATGTGACATCCTGAACATCCACATGACAGCCACATGAGAAGCAGCTGGAGGGAATGTGGCAGGCACCTGCATCTGTCCCTCCTTCAGGCAACCTTGAGAGATCTTCCGCAGAACTTCCATCTGCCCTTAGGAAACCTGCAGCTGGTTATGCTGATATTGTTGCCTCACACACCAGGACTCACAGACAGCTCAGCACCTGGAAGGTAAGCAGGCCCAGAGATGTCAAGTGACCTAAGCATGATCACCGGCTAGTTTAGGAGCCAGGCAGGAGCCTTTAGGCCCTCTGCTCTTTATTGCTGTGTCAGATGCCATTGCAAAGGAGGAAAGCCCGTGGCAGAAGAGAGCCTAAGGGACCAAACTGAGCCCAGAACGCTAGAATGGGCAATGGAAGGGGAGATGGGGAATATAGACAGCAAAGTCTTACATCATCTCAAGATGACTATTTCACACTACAGGAATGAAACCCTTGATCAGCAGGAAGGGACATTAAGTAAATTCAGAAGGGTTTTGTAAGCCCATTAAGTGATATTCTAAAAAGAAAAAAAAAAAGGAACTCCAACTAGCCAAAAGGATGAAAGGAAAGATCAAGCGATCACACCAAGAACCTGGGACAAGACTGAGACTTGGCTTGTCTGGATGTGGTCATTCTTCATTGGTCAATAACCACTGGCTGGCACTTATATACAGATTATGTGTGATTATGTGAAATGTTAAGTCCAATTAATGAATTTTAATGAGTTCAAAATTGATTTTGCCTACTCTATTCTCAAATAACCTCTCTCTTTTTCTTTCTTTCCTGAAATAACCGACTAAAGGCATGATTCAGGAAGGTTTTCTAGTAAAAATAAATGAAATCAATTTGACCCAGTTGACTGACTACTATCACTAAGCCCAAAGAGGAACACTGCACAGCGCTAAATCTGAACTGGACTGTCATATACTTGAAATGCATAAAGCACCCCATGGTCATTGAACTCATGAATGAATGAAGTGGGTAGAACTTACAGCCAGTAATGTTACATAGCAGCATCCTTAAAAAGTGATGCAAGCTGGGCTTGGTGGCTCAGCCTGTAATCCCGCGCCTTTGGGAGACTGAGGTGAGTGAATTGCCTGATCCCGCGGGTTCAAGACCCGCCTGGGCAGGCAAGACCTCATCTCTACAATAAAATCAAACAATTAGCGCGCCTGTAATTCTGGCTACTCGGAAGGCTAAGGCAGAAGTATCACCGGAGCCCAGCAGGTCGAGGCTGTGGTGGCCGGGAGCGGCCACTGCACTCCAGTCTGGGCGACAGAGTGAGACTCTAACTCAAAAAAAAAGTGATGCATTAGCCAGTGTGCTTGCATGTGGGTCACTTGCCTGGGACAGCAATGCAGTCTGCTCTGCACCTGGGCAGGAAGTGGGAGCACAAGGACCCTACCAATACTTTTATTACAGACAAGCCACAGAAATGAAAGAGCAATTTTCCATGGAAAGGAAGGACAAGCCCAGCTTGGAAGTATGAGAAGCAGGAGGTGGAAGGAGCACTGGAAGACCCTTCTTCCTGGAGCTGTAGAATGTGACCTGGGAATAGAAGGTACGGGATGAAAAGTATGCATGTGATCACAAAAGTGCACATGAGTCGTTGTCAGTTTGGAGCAAAGGCAACTGAAGGATGGGGAGGAATGAGGAGGCCAACAGGAGTAAGGCAATGATGAAGGAGGCCACATCTTTTCTATGTGAAGTCAGGAACCTGGCAACATGTGACGGCTGGGGGTTGATACGGATTATTCCTGATGACTTGAAGGCACTGATCTACCTTGGGAATGATCTGTGGGCTTGATGTGGGGTGTAATCCAATCCTGTGTGAGACGGATGTGCCTTCGTGCCAGGTCTTACTGCAACACTGGGAACATCATAAGAATGGGGCAACGACCCATGTCGGAGGCGCACATGTAACCAGGCAGGATCTCACCTCCCCACCTGCTGTTGTCTGGCCCTGCCCATACAGTCATACCTCTGTGAGCTCTGGAGTCTCACGTGTGAAATGAGTCTACAAAGGCTCACTCCCCCCTGGGCTGTGGGACATGAGGATTGAGTGAGCTACCTGTGGATGCATGACCTAGGATGTAATCAATCTTGAAAAAGGCCACGAATTAGTTATAAAAGGCGTCACGGAGCCCTGAGAGGTAGAGGTTGATTTCTCCGAGTGTTGAGAGGATGCAGAGATCCAAAAGGCCTCAAACCAACAGACAATAATAGAATAAACCTTGAGGGAAGATCGAGGACCAAGATCAAGACTCTTGGTCCTTGAACTTGGGCCTCAAACATCAGCATCTCTGGAGGACTTATTCAAAGATTTCTGGCCCTAGCTGGGGTTGCTGATTCAGGAGGGCAGAGTGGGACCCAAGAATCTCAATGTGCTTCCAGGTGATGCAATACGGATGTGGAGTGCCAGGGCTTTAGACAGAGGGGTTCTGCATTTGTTCCTAGAACAACCCTGTAAATGGATCTTAAGGTAAATTCAGCCACCAGGAGGCTGGGTATGACTTGAACATTTCATTCCTCTCAGTGTTCCTATCTCCCCACTAACCTGCATTTCCAGCTAGGGCCCCCACCCCCCTAGTGTACTGCCCAGAACAGCCCCAGCCAGGTGAGCCCTGGGAGACTGCTGTGTGCTTTGAGGTCCAGGGACTGAAAGCCATGTTTTCAGGAAAGATTGCTTCACAGACAACAGGCCAGTGGGTGACACGGCTGAGGGCTGGCAGATTGCTGAGCTTCCCAGCGCAGGGTCCCCCACTGGCTGGCACAATGGACTCAGGCGAGGCCCTGAGAGGTGGAGGATGTGTGCTGTGTCCTCATAGCTGTGGAACGTAGCCGGGTGTGGAAAGGATCCCTAACCTTGGCAAAGGGGGCTGGCTGCCTTGCTTATGCATCAAATTGGGACCAAGGATCAGAGCAGCAGAGGTAATTCCACCGCGTCTTATCTCTGGGCTGCAGGGTCATGCTGCTAAGACTGCTGGAAATTGCAGAGCTCAGGAGCATGGAACAAGCCGGGCGAGGACAGGCGAGCCGGAAAGGGCTCTGCAGAGGGTGGAGGGGCTGCTGCTGATCGCGTCTCCGTGGTCCTGACCTTGGCTGAGTCTTTGCACATATTACCTCATTAAATTTTCACAGTGGTCCCTGCAATATCCTCCCTTTATTTAATGGGAGGGCAACCCGAGAGAGCCTATCTAGCTTTCCCACGACCATAGGCAGCAGATTTGAGTCCTCCTGAAAAATCTCGAGTCAGAATATTCCTGAGGCTAAGTGGGCTTTGAAAGTTGAATGACTTTCCGTTTTCGGCTTACTCTCTTCCTGCCGGCTGAGTCAGTTGAACTTCGTGAGGACTCAAGGTCATCCTTTATTTTCCACGTGGAGTATGGCACAACTCAGTGCCTGGCACATGACTGGTATTCAATACAGGTTTGATTTTAGAAGAATGCATGTGTGTACACACATACACAAGAAATTTAGGGGTCCTCAAGCTCCCAGAGGCTCTTTGAGGGCGACCCCCATAGGCCAGTGTGCTGTAGGAAAAACACTCCCTATTACCTATCGTGACAAGCTTACTTTGGGAATGTGTCTTTTTCTTTCTTTTTCTCCCCCTTTTCCCCGTCAATACTTGACTTTTTTCCCTAGGTTGAGTCCGTCTCAACTATGGATACTGGAAGTAGAGACAGCTGGAGAGCTGCCCCCAGGGCCCTGGCCCACAAGCACCATCTACTTCTGTTTGGCTCCATAGACAGATTTTAGGAGATACACAGAAGAAGCAGAAGTAATTCAGGCTACTGGACACAGAGAACACAGCACAGGAGAGTGCCAGAGGAGATCAAATTGGGTCACTCCAAATGCCCCACAATAGGCCTCTTTCTCCCTCATGAAAGTGCCATGGGCAGACCCCTGTGGGTCTTGCTGGGAATCCAGGTTTACTGTGATTCTTTCTGAGGTGTCCACATTTGCTGACGTGGAATGTGGGCTCCACAGGGAGGCAACTCTAGACACCTGAGGCATCTCGCTCAGCAGCCAGGAGCGCCCCTCCCGCCGGCGCCCCCTCCAGACTGCTCTCCTGCCTCCTGGTTCTCTGCGCAATGTGATTTTGCTGATCAGGGCAGAGAGAGAAGACTCAAGTGGGAGGGCAAGCACAACGGTGGAGGCATTGCTGCCGCCAGAACGCAGGGACCTTCTGAGGATAGGCGGAAGAAGACTCCGAGGGAGCCGTGGCTTAAAATAGCCTCGGGAAGGGTCTTGACTTTCCTTAGGATGATGTAAATTAAAACTGTCAGCAGGCACAGGCAATGGCTTCGGTCAATGTTTACAAAGGGAGAGATATCTTCCTTCTGACCAAAGTCTGGTGTAGCCCAAAGTCACAAGGCCACTTCTGCAGGTGGAACCATTGCCTGATTTATGGGGTCAGTGCTTAAATGCAAATTTTCTGCCACTGAAAGGAATGGGAATAAGTGCAGTTAAAGGCGGTGATATCCTAAGAAGTGCATATGCGGCTTTTGCCCTTGGCTTCTGGCACAGAGCTTCTAAAACCCTGGGAATTTATGAGTAATAAGGGTGAGGAACATCTTTTGTTACTCATAATAATCCTCTTTTAATCCTGAGTTTGTGCTGATGAGGGGATGGGGTCTGGTTGCCAGAAACAGCCCATGATTAGAGGCTTGGAACTTGGGGCTCCACCCCAGCGAAGATTGAGTTCCATCACCGATAGCCAATAATTTGATCAATCATGCCTACATAATGGAACATCCATAAAACTCCTAAGCATTGGGGTTCAGAGTTTCCGGTTGGTGAACACATCAAGGCGCTGGGAAGTGGCAAGTCCAGAGGGGGCATGAAGGATCCATGCTGCCCCTCCACCTTCCCATCCCTTGCCCTTCGAACTTCTTTCACGCAGTTCTTCCTGAATGGTATCCTTGACAATAAACCAGTAACAGCAAGTAAACTCTTTTCCTGAGTTCTGTGGGGCAATCAAAAATGTTATTGAACCTGAGAGAGTGGTCATAGGAACACCTAATGTGTAGGCAGGCAGTCAGGGGTCAGAAGGGAGGCCGGAACTTGAGACTTGCCTCTGAAGTGGGGGAGTCTTGTGGGCTGAGATTGTAACTTGTGGGTCTACACTAACTCCGGATAACACCAAAACTGAATTGAATTGTGGACACACTGCTGGTGGACACAGAGAATCAGAGAATTGCCACATGTGGAAAACCCACACATCTGCTATCAGAAGAATTGTGAGAGTAAATAGAACTTATTTTCCTTTTCAAGGAACTAAAATATAAGGTTTTCCCTTTCTTCCACATAACTCTTCTGCTCACGTTCATATTCTATTTTCCCAGAAGATTTCACTTAGAGGAAAAAAAAAGTTCAAAGAAAAAATTATTAGGAGTTTCAAGGCGGTGAGGGCAGAGCATTAAACAGAGTGTGGGTTGGTGGGCTGTCCCGGGCTCGCCTGATGGGATGGGCCTCTGGGGTAGTTGGTCACGCCCAGTGGCCACTGGCAGAATTGAATGAGGGATGATCTCCCTAGTCTAAGTGGAAGAGATGAGAGTCTGTGACTGGTGTCATCTGCATGGCAACATGAGACAGAACATTCTTGTAGGCTGGGATTGCCAAGGTACCACCCCTGGTTTGGGCACTCTTGTTTACTCTTGAAGTTCGACACCTTTTGCGTTTCTGTAGTTGAAGTGCAGGAGTGTGGTATGGAGTCAGTCTGTATCAAGCCATTGAGCTGGAGGCAGCTTGCCCCTAGCTGCTGGGGGTCTAACTAAAGCCATAAGGAAAGGAAACATGTCTACTCAGAATGATGGAGGCTCCTTGTTAGGACTGTGCTTTCACCCCAACAGTAAGGGACAGAGCCAGCCCAAGGCCTGTGATGCTGATTAGAATCCAGGTGGCAGTGTGACGGGTAACAGAAACACCTGGTCTTGTTATGGGGGCAGTGATTAGGTCTCCCCAGGTCCACCTCTCTTCAAGTGTCATCCCAGAACCAAACAGGCCACAGCAAGGTGAAGAGACAGCTTACTTCCCCAACATACGATCCTTAGAACAAACCACCACCAACAACTACAAGAACCACAGACTGTAGAACTGGAGACTGACCTAATACAACCTTTGCAATCCCAGAGTCTGAGACTTGATCTGTCGTCCCACTTGGCTTGGTCCACAGAGTGAACTGAAAAATAATTGCTACAGTTGCCAGCATGTAAAAAACTGGAAACTCCACATCCTCATCCTAACTTGGTATTTCTTTTGAAAAATCAGCGGGTCTGGTCACAGGTGATCTAAAGGCACAGTTCCTTCTATGGCGAGAGTCTGGGGCACAGAGATGAAGCTTGTCTGACATCACACTGGCTGTCGCAGGCTGGGACTGGAACTGGGCATGATGCTGCCTCCTGGCTCAGAGCTCTCTCTCTCTCAGCCTGTCATGACTGTGACTCCTTCCACACAGGCCTGGGTCCCATCTCCTGGTTTCCTGCCAAACAAGATGTCAGTGAGAATAATTGCCGTTTAAATTGGGAACCTAATTCTTTCAAACATATCACAACCAATTTTTCTTCATGGTGTTGGAATATCACTCCAAGGGAATTCTTAAATGTTTATGGTTACTATGATTGATAAGACAATAAAATTACCTTATAAATATAAATAATTACCTTGGTAGAAGGAAAACAGAAATGTGTATTGCAGAGGGTTAGCGAAAGATTGGTTTTAAACTGAGGGATCATTGCATTTTGTTTTTTGTTTGAAACCCCACTATAGCAGACATTTATGTCTCCGCGAAGCTGCGTTGCTGAGGAATTATACGACCTTGAACAATACCACTACTTTTGCATTATGCTTTCACCATCTGCAAAACAGACTTTAAAATGTCCACTCCTGCCTTATTATGCTGATAAATTAGACCATGTGTGCAAATGCTTTAAACTCCTGGGAAGAGAGACAGGGTACATGCTGGTAATCTTGATATTATGAATTGAAACATAAACTGAAACGCTATTTATTCTGAAAATCTGAGGTTATTATTCCCTTGGCATTTGAATGCCCTTTTAATCAGGTCCATCTTTTTTTAAAAAATGAGGCTAGGAAAGAATGAAATGACTTCCTTTCATTTGGTACATGTGCAAATTCTTCAATGTTTGCAAGGTCTGGCAATTTTAGTGCCCTAATCACTGAATAGTTCCAGTCATAACGTAACAGAAGGTCTGATTTCTTGTCTTCTATTGCAAAAGGTTCAAAAAAGAAAGAGGAATGCAGCATAAGTAGGTGGCTATTAAGACAGAAAGAGGATTAGGTTGTCTTTTAAGATGTCAAATATTTGTTGTTCTTGTTTTCTATCTCTCTGTTTTCTCTGCTGGTGCCTCTATGAAGTGTGTCCAGAAAGAGTTTATATTCACTGCTACATATTTGGATGTTTCCGCCTTCAACCTTTTCCCCTGCTCTTTTGTCTGTCCTTAGGGTAAAAGCGCTTGTGAGATTGTGGAGAGGCACGTGCCTAGTTCCCTCTTTTCCAGACAGGTGAGTGAACCCAGCCCCACGGGGCAGCCAATGCTCCATCACCGGCCTCTGCGATCCCTGTCTCACACCTCACCTTTTGTCCCTCCTCCATCATGCCCACCCCTCTTCTCTCAGTGGTCTCACTTCTTACCTCAGGGAGAGAATGACATCGGCTGGAAGAAGTTATCTTCCATTCTGCACCACAGAATCTCCCCACCCTGCGACTGACCCCTTGGTCTGTGTCCCCTCTGGCTATAGTGCATCACAGGACCTTCCCTGACTAATGCTGGCCACTCCCCCTCAAATTCTCTGGCCTAATAGAGAACTTGATTCTACTCATACTCCCTCTGTCGATCCTGCATTAACAATTTTTTTTTCTTTTTTCACAGAGGCACACAGATAAACTGTAAAATTTAAAATCTATTTTTTTTTGCTTTCCTTCGGTTTCTGCCATTTCCAAAACAGCGCACTTTTCCTATGGTTGTTTTTTTTTTTTTTTTTTTTACCTCCCATCCTCTCTTGAATCCGCTTCACGATCTCACAATCATCTGCCTCCATCGTCTCACTTCCAGGACTCCAGCAAGTCCCAGGAGCCGAAATCCAACGATTTTTCCTCTGTAGTCTCCATCAACCACTCACTCGGCTTCCAGCAAGCGGCTGTCTTCTGTCACCACTCTGTCTCTAGCTCCCTGATTGGTTCTGTATGTTCTAGCTTCCCTTTAAATCCTGAGAAACTCCAGCATCTCCCAGCCCATTTCTCAGTTCTCTTCTCAGTCTTCAACCACCCTTCTGTACTCTTATGCAATCTCTGTCCCATTGCTCATTCGGGACCTCCAAACTTCCTCTGTAGCCTGGCCTCCTTCCTTATACTCCATTTTTATGTGTTCTGCATTTCCACCTGGATGTCTGAGAGGCTTGATGGGTTCAGGAAATGCTGTTCCAAAATATGGCACCTTGGCTTGTTGAATATTAAAAGTGGAAGGAAGTTGAGAACATTGCGGAAGCAGGAAGGTCTCTCTCATCTTCCTCCCCGCTCCTTCATAACACGTGGAGAGGATTCTCTGACATTTCCCTGAAGCAGGCCAGAAGACCCTCGTATGGGAGGTGCCCTCCTTGTACCAGGAGGAATGCAATGTTTTTGTCTCTGAAGACATGGGGACACAGAGAGGAATCTAGCAAACAGGCCTTGCTAAGTATCCCCCAGTTTATGACCATTAGTTCATACTTTTACATCCAATCATACTTCACAACTATCTATCTCTTCCTCAAACCTAGCATAGAAAACAAACAGGAAGGACTCGTGCCATGCAAAATCTCATATTAAGCCTAGGTGTATGGTCTTCTCTTATTAATCCGTCTTTTGTCAGAGGGGCCTCAGCCCTAGGACAGGTGGGGACACATCTCCTATAGGCTTGTAGGGTGTTCAGCTGGTCTGTCTCTGAACTCTGGGTTTTCCCACCCAGGCTGTGCTCTCTCAGAGTCCAGGCAGGCAGCGCCTCGCGTCTGTCCATCCTCTTGCACGGGTAAATCCTGACTCTGGCGCTCGCATCGTTTTCCGGGGTCTTACAACTTCTCATCTTCTCCGCCAGCACCTACTGATTGGAGGCCTTCTCTCTTGCCTGTACTTCTGATGAGAGTTCTCCCTCAGGCCTCTCGCGCATACCAACGTGGCAGGTTGTGTGTTTCCAGTGCTCAGACAACGGCTCCCCCAGGCTCTGAGTAGGCTCCAGCTCCAGCTGTCTTCCTGACCATCCCTCTGCCTTCTCCTGTTTATGGGCACTGCTTCACCACTGTGGTTCACTTGCTATTCCCAACTCCTTGGCGTCTTTGCAGCTAGCGTTTTTTCTGCTCCTCCCGATCTGCCTTCCTTCCTTCAGATCCTGTTCCGATTCCTCATCCTCAGAGCGGCCTTGTCTGACTCCATAGCCCTCCATCCTGGTCACCCTCTCTGCTCTCACCCTGCTTGGCTTTCATATCTGGAGTGCGTATTTCCCTGACTTTGCATGATGGATTAATTCACAGGGGTGGTCACTCTAGCTCATCCTCAGCTAAAACCCAGCACCTGGTTCTGAGATACAGCAGGCACTTGAGAGTTGTTAAAGGAATGGCTATTTCTGGATGCAATGTGCTTAATTCACCAAAAATGTGAGTGGGTTTTTTTGGAAGGCACTGGGTTTGTTTTTTCAAGTGAGTCAGAGAATAGGGAGACAGAGAATAACAGAGAAAGTAGGAAGAATGAATGCTGAGCTGAAGAACGCAGCACTGAACAACACAGGACTACCAAGCAAGCCCTTGGTCCTGGAATCAATGGTGCCTGGTTTGGCAGACAACTAGAGGACATCTGAGGATGCCCAGGGGTGAGCAGCAATGGCCAAACCCTTAGCTCAGGAAGTCCTTGCAGGCCTGACCTGTGTCCCAGCTCGAATGCTTGGGCAGGATTCCTGGAAAGCACAAGGCAGTGCCTCTCCCCAGAAGCACCTGGATGATACGGACAGGAAATTAGTGCAGGGGGCCTCACCAGTCACTAAAGCAAAAGCCTTAAGAGACTAAGAGTTGCAAGGACCCATATTAGGAATATGCTAGAAGACCAGCTAACACCACTGGGAAGCAAGTCCAGGGCCAACAGTGCTGGTACCTTATGTTGAGTCCCAGAGTATGAAGCCAGCGTTTCTTTCATCCACTTATCAGTTTTAAGATGAGTTCTAAAGAATGAGCCAAGATTGAGCCTGCTATCTTGGGTAGCTGAGAGGTTTTCAGGCACTCTAGTTTTGCGAGTGGAAGGTTAAAAGTCTTTGTGAATATTAGGGGACCAGGGAACAGGTATGGCCTGGTAGTGCATGGTTTTATGGAAGTTTCTAAAAAAAAAATTGCCAAGGTGAGGTATGGACAATGAAAATACTATGGTATAGAAGAGTGATGATTTTGGATTCTGAAATCCTGAGTTTAAGTCTTGGTGCCAAGCTGCATTATTGGGTGACATGGAATTTGCTCACGTGGCTTCTTTGAGCCCCCAGTTTTCTCATCTATAAAACAAAGGCAGCAATGTCTCAAGTTTCTCCATCGCAGGGCAGTGTCTCTGATGTTCTGTGAAACAGTGGCCTGCTGGTTGCTGCTAGGTTTTGTGAAAATGGGCTTGATAATCAAAGAAACCGGGAAAAGTCTGGGGTAGAAAAAGCTGAAGAGGCTTATCTATCCTTCTCTGCTTCAACTTCTCAGAAACTGTCGTCAGTGAACATGCTTCTTGAATTTCCATGAGGGGATTTCGTATGCCGCATTTCTCAAACCCTGGAACTCCAACTCCTCCCTTGTTTTCTTGCCACATTCATTAGCCTTTCCCAGAAGAGGAATTTGGGAATGCAGTTTGAGAAATGTAGCTGTAGGGTAATAAAGGAACACACTCACCAATGTGTGCTGTGTGCCTGCACATTTTCCCTCAGCCCCAAGCAGCATCTTGCTTGAGACACTAGCATTGCAGAGGGTATACGTGGCATGCTTGTTTCAAAAGGAGATTTGCAGCGGGCTGACAGGCAGTGCTGGGTGGAATACAAAGATAAGTCTTTAATAAAAGGATGTATGCAGAAAGGTGTTATTATCTGGGCCTTGAGACCTAGCACGCTGTCTGAAGAGCTGACCTCTAAAAGATAACTGCTCCTCCCAGAGCCACAAAGCAATGAGAACAGGTGAGGGAAGATGTGAGCCTTGTGGCTACTGTTGGAGACAAGCCTGGGTTTCCCGCGGTGCCCTGGAGGGGGTGGAGTCTGAAACTGAAGGCATTTTGCTGTTTGAAAAGCTAGGGAAAAGGACCCGAGGCCCAAACTAAATTGATGCATTTTCAACAAATATTAAAATATAGAGTTGCTTGAAGCGATTTAGCCCTAGATAGCAATGGCATTGATGCGATGTAGGAGAGGCTTTGGACTCACGTGGCCCCTCTCTTCTGTGGAGAAGGCTGTGGGAGTCTTCATTTTGTAGCAGGGCTAGCCATCCCTCACTGCATAGCAATGCCAGAATTTAGCAGCTATGAAACTCTGAACAAATTAAATCATGTCTTGGAATCTTAGTTCCTTTGTCTGTAAAGTGGGGATGATTTCATTATGGCAGGCTATTCTTGCTTCAGTTTATGCTTTTAAACTCAAGAAGAGACTCTAGGCTCAAAAATAAGGCTGTGCTATCAATATTTTAGGGCCAAATAATTTGCTGCAGAGTGCTTTTTTTGAAATTTATTAAAAAAATTTTTTTTAAGTTGGTATCTCACTCTGTCGTCCAGGTTGGAGTGCAGTGGCATGTCATCTAGGCTGGGTTCAAGATTATAGGCATGTGCCACCACCACGCTTGGATAATTTAAAAAAGTTTTTTGTAGAGAAGTCTCACTATGTTGTCCAGGCTGGTCTCGAACTCCTGGGCTCAAGAAATCCTCCTGCCTTGGGTTCCCTAAGTGCTGGGATTACAGGTGTGAGTAGCTGCACCTGGCCAAGGAGTACTAGTATGTACACTGTAGAATGTTCAGTACTATCCCTGGGCCCTGGATGCTAGCTAGTACCTACTCCTGAGTCGTGACAACCAAGAGTGCCTCTGGACATTATCAGTGTCCTCTGTCAAGAGCAAAATAGCTACACCCTTGTTGAGAACCACTGCTCTGCTCTAGGTCAAGATTGGCACCATGGCATTGATCAGAACTCATACTTCAAAATCTACTGGTTCAAGGGGAAAAGAGGATTCAAGGCTAAAGCTTTTTAGGATACAAGGACAGATGTTTCTACTGTGAGCGTCCTCTCTGCTTTTATTGTGAACTTGGCTTGACATTCTGTACTTACAGACTAATGAGTAAATCTAACAGTAGCAACGTGATGTATACAAAAGACAGAGACACGGGATAGAGGGGCAAAATCAAACCCACTTACAGATATGAATAAGTGGATGACCACACAAGAGACCGAGTGAGGTAGACACATTGTCCTTCCTCTGCACTTGCCATAGAATTTTTTTTCTAAATAAGGATAACTTAAAGTGTTGTAAGCATATCAATAGAAATAGCATGTCCTTGAATAAACAGCACTTGATCCCATCTAGCTTTTGAGTAAGAGGCTGGCTTCTCTTTTCCTGACACCAGCAGCATCACATTAGAAGAGGCTTTTTACCATGCTCATCAGGGCAAAATAACAAAGCTGCTCCGAGAGAGTGGTTGTATGGCTGGTGCAGAAACTTTTTCTCTTATGGCGTTGCCTATAGTTTCTACAATGTTACCTCCTGTTATGGGATGCTATCCACCATACACCGTGGTTCTCTACTTAATCAATCATATTATGGCTAATTCAAGGGTGAACACATGTGCTATAAAACATTCTCATGGCTCCAATCTTCCTACTTTGCTGCATCTTCCTTGTGAAAATTCCATCATCTTCCACCTAGACTGCTCCCACACTGGGCTCATTCCCTTGTCTTCGACCCGAGCTCTCTGTTCCCCACAGTTTAGTAAGAGCGACCTTTCAAATTGCAATCCTTTGCCATTCTCCAGCTAACAAACCTCCCGTGGCTTTCCACTGCCCTCTCTATCAAGTCCACATTTTTGGGGAATGGCATGAAAAACCCTTCATGGTTTACACAGTGTCATCTCTTATCATTTCCTGCCTCAAAATAGATGTTCCCTCTGTCCTGTACTACTTGTAATGTCCTCAGTCTGCTCTTTTTTCTTCTTTTTTGTCTTCTACCTTTAAGAAAGATATTCCTTCTGTCTGGAATTTTTTCTCTCTTCTCCCCTCACTCTTCCTTCATGTATTAGTTTACATGTTACTTCTTTCAGAAAGCTTCCTCTCATTTCCTAGCAATATACTGCAGGTATAGTAAATATTAACTAAGTGAAAAAAACAAAACAAAACAAAGTACAAAGAGAACCAGAAGAGAACAGGCCACAGAGTTACCTGTGCTCCTGAACACAAGTGAGTGGAGGTTTTTAAATTTTTTTTGATTTGGAGTCTCACTTCGTTGCCCAGGCTGGAGTGCAGTGGCATACTCATGGCCACCCCAGCATCAACCTGCTGGGCTCCAGCGATCTTTCCCCCTCAGCCTTCCAAGTAGCTGAAACTACAGGTGCATTCTACCATGTCCAGTTAATTTTTTATTTATTGTAGAGATGAGGTCTTGCCAAGTTGCCCCAGCCGGTCTTGAACCCAAGGGCTCAGGCAATCCACTTGCCTCGGCCTCCCAAATTGCTGGAATGATAGGCTGAGCCACCGAGCCCGGCGGAGCTGTGTGTTTTAAAGTGGAGAATAGACAATAGTGTTCAATGTGGCAATAAAACTGTGCCAAGTGATCCAGAAACTCCTCTACTGCACTTGTTACTTAGAGGCACCAGTGAGAGTCATTTCATTGGAATGATCTGGAGAAAAATCAGGTGACAGAGGATTGGTAGAGGATCAGGAATTAAGGATTTGTCATTAAGAAGGGAGGAAGATTGTCTTAACTTGTTGGGTTACCATGAAATGTATCTTAGCTTGAGTAATTTACAAATAACAGAAATTTATTGCTCACAATTCTAGAGTTGAAAAGTCCAAGATCAAGGTGCCAGCAGATTTGATGTCCGGTGAGGGCTCCTCTCTGCCACCTTCTTTGTATCCTTACAAGGCAGAAGACCCATTGTAGAGCTCTTCAACTTGTTTTATAAGGTCACTAATTAACCCCTACAGGTGCCGCCTTCTAGTATCACTGTGTTGGGGTTAAGTTTCAACATTTGAATTTTGGGAGAAGGACACCAACATTCAAACCGTAGAACAGATTTTCTTGAATTTTGGATCAAAAGGTGGGGGGGGGGAGATTGTAACTACTGAAAGATGTAAATCTAAGGAAGTTTTGTAAAAACAAACAAAAACTGTAAACAAAGAGGGACAGTTGAACATGCATGGGGAGATGGAGATGGGAAGAGGTAGGCGATATCACAGAATCTCAGTGGGGGTGGTCTTCTCTGGTTTTATTATGAACCTGGCTTGTTATTTTTTGTATCTACAGACTCATGAGTGAAGCTAACAGTAGAGATGTAATTTATATAAAAGATAGAGACTTGAGGGAGCAAAATCAAACTCACTTATAGGTATGAATTAGTGCATGACTCAGCAAGAGATAGGATGAGGTATACACGTCTGGCTCTGCACCTGCCATAGGCTATAGCTACCGTGATGACATCTTCCTAATCCAGCATGTGTTTCCATTGCCCTCAGCAGCATCCTGACTGGTTGGAGTTCTTTGTGGTGGAGTGATCTAAACTTTTCTTTCTGAAGAGGTTGATGCCTTGATGGACCTGGAAGTACAAAATTTCTATTGTTCTCTTTGAATGTTACCACTGGATGTCCACCTCTTAGTACTTGAAAATGGTGCGGGACCTCTGAGATCCAGATGCACTTATCCCCTCCATTTTGTATATTTCCAGTTTCCCCTTGATATGCAAGCCCAACCTTCCCAGCCAACATGGTAAGCCCTCTTTTACACCTTTTCTTTTCTAGCGTCACAAGGGACCTAAAGTGGCTGCAGTGATCTCAACCTCCAATTCAGCAGAATCGTTTTTTGCATCACCTGGTTGAAACATTCTTTCCGAATACAAAGATTGGTAAACAAGCAGAGCTAGGAACTGCAGAGTCAGGGAGGGACTTCAGGAGGGGAGTGCACAGTTCACTCCAAACGCCACTTCCATAGTTAGACCCATGCTTCTTGGCTATGAGAGGAACAACAATTGTTTTCATGATGAAAAAGTCAGTATCAGAAACACAGAAAGCCCTGTTCGGCTAGATGAACCACGGGGAGGTGGGTTTCCAGTGGTATCATAGGTTCAGAGCCACCTTCCAAGAATCCCTGATTATTCTAGTTATTTTCTCTCTTACAGAACTTAGATACTTTGGAAAATAGATGAAATTCTCTTGGAGAGGCTTGGGAGAAAATGTATAGTACTCCATATATCTCATCAGTCATACTAGCCTACCTTCCGAGGGGCTCTGGTTCTCTCTGACAGAGATAGGGAACTGTTGACCAACATCTCTCCTCCAGCTAAATTGCTTGCAATGCTAGCTAGAAAGGGGATAGCCAGTTAGAAAACAGGTTTTCCAGACAGCTAGGCAGGCCATGCGGCTATTTGTACTGATGTTGTGGACTCATTCCAACGTGAGGACTCCAAGAAGTATGACACCTCCCCTATGCACTTTATCATTCTTCTAGCTGGATGCAGGTTATAAATAAGGCCCTGAGCAAACAATGGAAGGATGCAGAAGTGGGACTTAACAGGGGGCTGCCCACCAACCAGGGGCATTCTCATTTAATGTTGTATTAGTGAAGGAGTCCAAATGTTAGGAAGATAGAGACACTAGAATAGATTTATCCTACGTGGGCATTTATGTATCCCTTGTTTTGTTAAAGCACTAAAATTTGGAAGTGTATGGTGTTACTGCAGCCTAAACCACCATTATGAAGACAATCTATGAACTGAATCAGATGCAGAATTTGGACAGAAGGCTATGCCTTCTTAAATCAAGTCTCTGTCTAACATGTTTATCAGATACATCAAGGAAGGCCTTAGAGTTTGTCTTAGGTTGTTTACCTCTTTCAGTTCTAGGGACTCTCTTCCACCTCACTCCCACCACAAGACTCCCGATGGTCAGTGAGTCCCAGCCCAACTCTACTGCTCGTTCCAGTAATAGGGCTTCTTGTGTCTAGTTTCTAAGCTCATGTCACCAGGGAACCTGTAGTCACCACTGACAGCAGGCAGTCCGTTTATCAAATGTCTACCACTTTTATCTCTGGTTACTGGAGAATCATCATCACTGTTTCTCAGACATGCTGGTACTTCTTCTCTGATGTTTTCTTTATGCTGCAGAGGTGGGGAAGTCTAAGTGCTCAGACATGGTAAGAAATACTCCAATATTTCTGTCTCCAAAAGGCTAGGATTCTTCTTTTATATTATGCCAAAGAATCTTTAGTGTCTCATCTTAGTGAGACTGTCCTTCCTGTCAAATTTTAGTCAAGCAACCTAGCAAACAATTAGCACCCTTCCTTCCCCAGTTGCTGGAGCTCGGACTCAGAATTCAAAATGCCAAGCAAGTGCATTCATATAAATAACTTTATCTCTATTTAAAATTGCATAACTCCTTCCCTGGTCTAACACCTTCACATGCCATTTTCACAACTAGGTCATGGGTTTTTACAGACACTCAATGGCAAAATAATATAGTTTTGGGGTGTCATTGCTAGGGTTTGCCTTTGGCCTCTGGAGCAAGTGGACTATGAGAGTAGCCTGGAGGCAACAAGAACTAGAGGTTTCCCTTTTGAAGGAAATGCCACAGGAGAAGAAAAGGCAGAATCACCCACCAATTCAGGAGGAGCTGCACCTAACAGGCAAGAAAGGGCTGCTTCTAGCTTCTATGGGCAACACAGTTGGTTCCATGTTTTTGCTATTGTGAATAGAGCTGCAACAAACGTACGCGTACAGGTATCTTTTTTGTAGAATAATTTGAGTTCCTTCAGGTATATTCCCAATAGGGGAATTGCTGGGTCATACGGAAGGTCAATTTCTAGTTCTTTAAAAATTAAAAAAAGAAAAGAAAAGAAAAGAAAGGGCTGCTTCTGCTGGTGTGGCAGCAGAATTATAGGGGCTATCTCACTGTGGCTCATGTGTGTACTTACCTGAGGACCCCATGTGGACAGGACCTTAGTTCTATCCTCCCGGGCTTGTCTCTGTGGAGCAATGTGATGTGGAATTCTGTTATTAGGATGCCAAGATGGAGAAATAAGGTGGACATCCCTGAGCAGGCGAGAGTCAAGCTTTTTGCGTGACTGGCTGTCCTGACAAGGAGCATGACCATGTGAAGTGCTGGATCTTTTTTTTTTTTTTTTTTTGAGTTGGAATCTCCCTCTGTTGCCCAGACTGGAGTGCGGTGGCCACTCTCGGCCACCGCAGCCTTGACCTGCTGGGCTCCGGCAATCCTTTCGCCTCAGCCTTCCCAGTAGCCAGAATTACAGGCATGCGCTACCACGCCCGGCTGATTTTTTGATTTATTGTAGAGATGAGGTCTCGCTGCCCAGGCGGGTCTCGAGCCCGCGGGTTCAGGCAATCCACTCACCTCAGCCTCCCAAAGGCGTGGGATTACAGGCTGAGCCACTGAGCCCGGCTGAAGTGCTGGATCTTACAGTGGAATGAAAACAGCCCTTTGAGCCCGTGTGTGGAGCATTCCAAAACGGAAGTGGGCAAGGCATCCAATGTGGGAGCCCACGCTCCAGTAGTGAAAACGGAAAAGAAGTAAAGGACCCATGCTGTTTCTTCTAATAAAGTGCCTTGGGGATTCACACCCTAGGGGGTCCGACACTGGCTCTGTTCTGAGAATGGGCTTTTTTTTCTCATTCCAAGGCAGGTCCCATGATATATGTTTTAATATTCTATTTCTAAGATTCTCCTTGGCTGTTTTTCCCTGGTTCTTCAATCTTCTGCTTTGTGTTGACTCCACGTTGTACTCCCTCTCTATAAACGTCCATCAAAATGAGTCTCTGACTTGACTTTCTGAGTTTACCTAGTGTCTTTACCCCTTTGGGCTGCTATAACAAATACTTTAGGCTGGGAAATTTACAAACAATGGACATTTATTGCTCACAGTTCTAGAGGCTGAGAAATCCGCACTCAAAATGCCAGTGGATTCAGGGCCTTTTCCTCATAGAGGGGCCTGCTTCCTGTGCTCTCACCTGGCGGAGGGGTGCGCTGGCTCCCTTGGGCGTCTTTGAGAAGAGCACTAGTCCCATTCATGAGTGGGATTAGTCACCTAATCACCTCTTGAAGGCCCTACCTCCCAATATCACCACATTGGGGATTAGGTTTCCACATATGAAATTTTGGGGATTCAAACATAAGACCATAACATTTACCAAGTTCCCTATCACCTGTGCTGTGATTATCACCACTACCTTCACACTACCACAAATGGTGCCGAAAGTCTGTCCCAAGCATATCTCACTCCACAAATTTTGTCCATGGTCTCTTTTTTGCCTACTTTGTTCTGTCCAATAGCCTGTTAAAACTACTGTTTTGTTCAGGGATTCAATCTCCAAAAGGGGTTTCTAGGGTGGTGGAGTCACCTGCCCCGCCTTACCACATGGGCACACTCCTAACATCAGCTTTGGTAAGAAAGGCGCTCATTCCTGCTCACTTGCTCATTCCTGCTGACTTGCCTCTAGCTTCCGAGCTAAGGCCCTCAGCCCCAAGTCCAGGGTGTCAGGAGAGGGAAACTCGGCAAGAGACATGTGTCCCCTCTGAGGCTGCGCCATCAGTTCTTTGGGTTTAATTTTTATTTTGGAAACTTTCCATAACACCCAGCTACAATCCTGCCAACCTTGTCAGTTTTGTTTGAGATATCCCCTATTATTTTTGCTAGAACATCTCAGACATATGCTGTTTCACCAATCAATACTTTACTAGGAATCAGTAGTAGACAGAAATTTTATTCCCAATACCATGATCACCTCTACTGATATTGATAATAATTTCTTAACATCATGTTGCACCCACCCTGTGTACAGCTTTCTTGTACTGTCACATAAAAGTTTTTCCACATTTGGTGTGTTGAATAAGAACCCAAACCAGGTCCACCCATAGGAGTCCATGTGCTCTTTAAGGCTTTTGGTTCTTTGTAAATGTGTAGTTGGAATCTAGAGGCTTGCCTAGATGCTGGTTCCGTTCCTCTTGGCAAGAGAGTTTCATGGGTGGGGCTGTGTCCCTTTCCCATCAGGAGACACGTGGGCGGCTTGCTCCTCTTGCTGATGATGACACAAATCAATGGATTCAAGTGGTGTCAATTTAATTATCCAAAATGGGTTCCTCATCCTTCTTCCACATGACAGTTTTAGCAGTCATGGATGGTCATTATCTAGACCCATCATCACTAAGGATTTCAAATTGGTGAGTTTTTAAATTCTAAATTTCATTCTGTATTTTTTATGTGGAATTCTTCTGCAAAATGTTATCCCAAATATAAAGTTTTTCCAGGAAAGACAAGACAGTTGCTTGATTTCCTCTATGTAATAATAAATCAATGCTGGCCGGGATCGGTGGCTCAGTCTGTAATCTCAGCACTTTGGGAGGCTGAGGCGAGTGGATTGCCTGAGCCTGCGGGTTTGAGACCCGCCTGGACAACTTGGCTAGACCTCATTTCTACAATAAATCAAAAATTAGCCAGGCATGGTAGCATGTGCCTGTAATTCCAGCTACTTGGAAGGCTGAGGTGGAAGGATCGTCGGAGCCCAGCAAGTCGGAGGCTGCGGTGGCCGGGAGCGGCCACTGCACTCCAGTCTGGGCGACAGAGTGAGACTCCAACTCAAAAAAAATAAAAACAAAAATCAACCAATCAATCAATAAATCGATGCCATAGCAATTTCCAATAAGAAACCGATTCTTTATTTGTTTTTATGTTTGTATTTCGGTATGTTTTTTTATTTCTTGAGTATGATTTCTATGTGATTGGTGTGTTTCAAGACATTGTGGATATTCTCCTTTTGGAAGGCTCATGTTGTTTCCTCTGAGCCCCTGCAGGATGACTTCTCAGCCCTTTTGATATGATCCCGGTAGCATTTGCTCACTTCCTGCTTTCTGGCTCAGCAACATGTTTCAGGCTCATTTTCTCCATTTCTTGCTCCACCCATTCCTCCCAGACCCCTGTTGATGTCGGTGGGAAATGTACTTACAGATGACAGTCTGGGCATCAGGAGGCTCATGAAGGCTGGGTTGCTGTTTCTTACAGGCCTTTCTGTAAACAAAGCTAAAGTATACAGAGAAGGAGAAAAATAAATCAGGAGTTCAAACCTAGTATCCCAAGGGTTTTACTTGACTTTTTTGATTTTGACTTTTTTGATTTTATACTCGTATCTATTTTCATTTGACTATTGGGTTCTAATGATAAATGATACGGTTGCCTATTTACTTTGTTCTACTACATATATAATTTATTTGTATAAATGCACACATACCATCATTACTCCAAAATGAAGCTGATGAATGTAGTCTGTGGTTTCTTTTTTTAATTGGTAGTTCTTATGGTTATGCTATATTCATTGGGGTTGCATGGTCAAAATAAACCTTTTCAAGTCACATGAATAATTCTGTTCACTATGGTCATTCCACCAACCTGAAATACAGTTAGCTTCCATTTGTTTAACTTTGTTTTCCAATGTCTAGAATTTAATATATATATATATATATATATTTTTTTTTTTTTTTTCTTTTTCGTAAAATAGTCACACGATTCTAAAGTCAAAACTACAAGACGCACCCAGAGGTCTGGTTTCTTTCTCCTCCTTCTCCTTGTATTCCTCAACTGGCCTTAAAGACAATCTCCATTTGATTTTTTTTATTGTTTATACTGTTTTGCAGTATTATAAAGTATGCTCACATTATAATATCCATGATGTACAACACATCTGTGTGGATAGTTACATCTCTTACACACAAGGTAGCATGCCACACACGTCACTCTGCACGCTTCTTTTACAACCTCTGCTGAAAAGCCACCTTAGAGATGCACATCACCACGACCCTCTTCCTTTCAGTGACTGCCCCGTACTGTGTGGGGGTGAACACAAGTTCCCCTCCGATCCTCTGGTGACGGACACAAGGGTTGGCGCCAGCCATCGCTGACACTCACTATGCTGTGATGCCCAGCTTTTTGCAGATGTCAGTGCAAACTCTGCTCGTGTGTATCTGGGATAAGGCCCCAGAAGGAGGGTTACAGGATCAGAGGGCATATGCATATGTCCTTGTGCTAGATGTGAGGCCAATTTACCCCGAGTGTACCCACGAGCCTCTCCGGCTTTCTATTAGGTGAGCTCTTTCCCAGGAGGTTTCTCATGCGGCAAGTTTATCCTGCCAGTGTTTTTAAGCAAATATATATGATATACTTCATATATGTATACATTTATGCAGATATATAATGCATCTATGCATACATATACACATTGATACAAATGCATGCCTGTAGGTCTCTCTCCTATATATGTGTGTGAATGTGTGCATAATACATATAAAATCCCCCCACAACTAGCCTCATGGTGCTGTCCAGACACAGCTGAATCCTAATGAGACAATTTAGGATTAATTTGAAAACTGGTAACACTTGTTTCTTAAATGACGAAGCTCAAGAACATGACAATCAAATCTTGTAAAAACATTTCTTCCTTTTCTTATTTTTAGAGAATCACTGGATTTGTAAGCCAGGAACACAATACCCAGGCGACACGAAGACCAGACAAGCAGTAACCTGGCAACAGAGCAGGGAGTCTGCAGAGAAGTCCCTCTCCTCCCCTGCCTCCCGCCCCTTCTTCCTTCCCTTTAGGTACAGAGAGGGGAACTGAGACACAGAAAAGCCGCGGGTCCTAAGCTAGGGGTGCACACACCCAGGACCCGGGGTCTGTCATGTGCAGCCTTCCACTGCCACAGATGCTGGCCCTGCCCAATGGACTCAGCAGGGAATGGGCTCCCCTTGGCATGGTGTTAAGGAGAGACACCCTGGTGGAGGGACTGTGGCACTGTTCTCCACGGTCTCAGTGAGTCGCTCTGGACCAACAGGCTTGTCCTTCCCTGGGCAGTGGGCCTGTCCCTTGGGTAACAGAGTCTTGGGCTGTGCTTGTCAGGAGAATCACCCGTAACGATGACATGCTGAGGAGTTTCTATCTCTACCTCACCAGGTTTAGGGTTCTCCGGAAACTTTTTTTTTCCTAGCTAGAAAGGAATGACTTGTGAATGCTATATAACAATAGCAACAAAAATCTCTTTTGGGGCAGTGTTGGCCACAGATCTTGTCTCCGATGCAGTGGCATTGTACCCAACCACGTTGAATTCATTTTTGCCAGGTGCCTCAATGAGTCTGATATCCTCTGTGTGATGGAGATACAGCTCCCAAAGAAACTTGGTGTCCACTGTGTTGGAGACTGGTGTGGGAATCAGTACCTATAACATGGGAAAGGTGCTGAAGTAGGGTCCAAAGAACCATGTGGAAAAACCGGGAAACACATTGGAATGGAAGGACAAAGAGTCAGTCAAGGAACAGAGTGACTGGTGCTCACAACAAGGAAAAGAGTCATGGCAGGAAGCTGGACTACCAGGATGAGGGCCTGGACGGGCAGGAAAAAGGACGCCCAGGTGTCTCAGAATCCTAGTGAGCCCGGCTTAGGTCACCCTGTGAACATGTGACACTCATGTTCTTCCTTGGAAACTCCAGAGCCTGACAATCAAACCTTGCATAAAAACACTCCCAAGGCTAGAAAAGCAGGCCTGTTGTGGTGGGAAGGAGTCTTTTTTGTGTGTGTGTGTGTTGGAGTCTCATTGCATCGCCCAGTCTATAGTGCTGTGGTACACTCACAGCCACCCCAGCGATGACCCCCGGGCTCCAGAGAGCCTTCTGCCTCAGCCTTCCAAGTAGCCAGAACTACAGGCGTGCACTACCACACCTGGCTAATTTTTCTATTTTATTATAGAGACAAGGTCTCGCCAGGTTGCCCGGGCTGGTCTTGAACCTGCAGGCTCAGGCAATCCACTCGCCTCAGCCTCCCAAAGTGCTGGGATGACTGGCTGAGCAACATGATCCTGGCAGCTGGGGAGGATTCTTTAAGCCTTCTTTGGCAGTTACGTTTTCAAGATTTGTAGATAAAAAAGATGGGTTAGAAGTATGGAGATGAGATGTATTCTTTTGACGTTTTTTTCTCTGTCTAATCATAGAAATAATATGGATTTAAATATTGGTAAATTGGGGGCCATTTTTATTAGAAAGATAAGTCCTTGTTCATTTCAGTTTCTTATCAGCGTCCCCGAGTGCCAGCAGGAGGCCTCACAGGCAGGATTATTTCAGAAGTTGTATTTTCCCTCAGCATTTGCTAAATTGGACCCTATCCACCCCCCTCCAAACTTGGTCACAAGCCTGGGGGAAAGCTATAGACAGCAGGAATGGAATGGGAAGGGGTTGCAGTTGGAATTGAGGGTTTTCTACTCCTGTTATGATGTGGGGTAAGGTTTGTCCAAAGGCAGGACATGAAGTGGGCCCTGCGGTTACATGAGCAACGACAGTGTCCCTGAACAGAAGGCAGGGAAGATGGGGTTGAGACAAACACACGGGTCTAAAGACAAGAGTCAGCCAGGAAGGGGTGGCTGGACAAAGAACACCCCTTCTGCCCAGCACCCATGTGCATGCCTG
This sequence comes from Cephalopachus bancanus, assembly GCA_027257055.1. NCBI lineage: Eukaryota > Metazoa > Chordata > Mammalia > Primates > Tarsiidae > Cephalopachus > Cephalopachus bancanus. The sequence continues at coordinate 2,127,351 of JAPVLO010000178.1, read as the reverse complement.
GCTCAGCCAGGAGCACCATGGTGGAACGAGTGCTAAAGGATGTCTCAGTGGCACCTCCCGGGAGAGAACATGGCAAGGCTGTGTGATGCTCTATATGAGAAGTGAGAGCTGGCGAGGGCTTCCTTCCTTCCCCAGGCTTCTTACTGAAGGGTGGCTGTCATGTGGATCCTGAGCCCCGCTGCCACCATTGTCTAAGGATGGAAAGAGCAACCTCAGGCGTCCTGCAGCATGTGGTTGGGGACATCCCCTTAGAGGTTCAAGAATAACAGACAGGGATGACCTGAGAAAGCCAGCAGCATGGATCCCTAGAATGAGCTGGAGGAAGTGGAGAGGTCATGGAATTCCTCCCAGAGCTGTGAGGCACTTCTTACTCATTGAATGAGTAAGTATTTGATAACAGAAAACAACCTTACTGGCATGCCCCATCTATGCCTGAGTGGCCTTATCTGCTCCGGGACCTCACGGAGTCCTTGGCTCTGTAGTGCACTGGATGGTGTCATGGTTCCCTGGAGCTTCTGTGAAGATGCACTCACATCTAAAGAGAGGGCATTCCTGAGGCCAAATGGGCCCTGGAAGCTGAAGGGTGAGGAGGCTGGTTGGGGCTGGCAGGAGTAGCCCCTGGTCTGTCCAGTCCTCTTACCTTACCAGGATCCTGGGGTCCAGGACTAACTGCCAGCACTGCTGAGAAGTGGTTTTGCTCTAAGCCTCCTCCTCATCCTTCCTGCCAGATTATGATGCAGAGTCAAAGATGCCTTGCAAACGCGCATCTCCTACCTCTTCTCCTTTCACTGTCCCTTCTAAAAAGACGTGAGCTTATCTCGCAATCTCTGTGTCTCCTGTGTTTGGTCAGGGTGGGAGAAGGGGCACCACCTAGCACTTGGTCAGGCTTGTGTTGGTGTCCTGGGGCCACCATGATGAACACCACACCTGGGCAGTTCAGATGGATGCTCACTGTCTTCCAGTTCTGGGGGCTGGAAAACCCAGGTCAAAATGTTGGCAGTTGGCTCTTCCCGAGGCCTCTCTCCTTGGCATGGAGATGACTGTCTTCCCCCTATGCCATCCCCCTCTCTCTCTGTGTCCGACTCTTCTCTTCATATGAAATTAGATTAGGACTCCTTGTACAGACCTCAATTTAACTTAATCATTTCTTTATTTTTCTTAATTTTTAAAGACTTAATAAATTTTGTTTTACCATGCTATATTATCTTTAATTAGGCAAAGACCTTTCTAACATGCCACATAAAGACCATTTCACCCATTGTTCAGTTTGGCTGGTTGACTGCCAGTCTCCTGTCCCTCTCTTCAGCAGTGGTGAGGCGGATGCCTTTTCCTTGGGAAAGAAAAATCCACAGTTTGTTGACTTTGCCAATAAAAAAATGTTGGAGAGCCAGGTAGCAAAGTTATTGCTGGTGGCATCTTTTATGTGAATTGCATCAAAAAACCCAGGATGCCTTTCTCTGTTGAGGATCACACCGATTTTTCCCAGGTTAGCACCTCCAGTGACCATACACAGGTTACACCAGTGTCAAACATGATGAAATCAGTAATCTTGCCAGTCTCCGAATCAATCTGAATGGCGTCATTCTCCTTGATGGGAGGATCGGGATAGCGGATGGTGTGACCATCGTGAGTCAACATCAGATGAATTCCTTTTGTGCCCACAAAGGTCTTTCTCACTTTGCACAACTTGCACTTTGCCTCTTCAGGTATGATATGATGAACAGCAAGGTGACCTCTGGAGTCACAGATCAGGCAGACATTCTTTTCAGTCTTGTCAAAGCTGATGACATTCATAAACCCAGGAGCAGAAGTTATATCAATTCTGACTTCCCCATCAATTTATTTTCCCTAAATCTCTTTTTTTCCCCATGGATCTTAATGAACTGCTACCCGTTCAGATGCTCCTTCAGACAATAAGCCATGACTGTGCTGGGCACAGAAAGAGCTAATCACCTCTTTATAGGCCTCCATCTCTAAATACAGCCATATTCTGAAGTATTGGGAGTTAGGACATATGAATGTGGGAGACACCACTTAGCTCATAGCAGTGCTACACTTACTACAGTAGCTCAAGCTCACTAGACAGCATCTCCCATCCTGAGAAAGGCATGGAAAATATTCTCCTGTGAAAAGTTGCTCCTTGTTCTCCTTGCAGTAGAGCAGAAAGAAGGTGGTGGAAGCAGACATCAGATGCTGGTCTGGACAACATTGCATTGGAATGCAGACGAGCATACCAGCAGGTGTTAACAACACCATGTGCTGTGTGCAAGGCATTGGGGTTGAGACAGAGATGAGGAAACCATACTGACTCCTGTTACTGAAGCAACTTCAAAAGTGGAATAATAGAATCACATTCATAATAATAAAACAAAGCAGGATGTAATAGTCAAAAGATCTACCAGTGGGCTCAGAAGAGGGAGAACGTGCTTCCCTATGGAGTATTGAGAAATGTTCATGGTGACAAAGACTCTCTCTGAGTCCTCTGCTTGGCTGGGCTAGAGTTAGGTTTACCTCTCTGTTCCTGTAGAATCCAGTTTGAGCAAAAATTTTGCTAAGGCAATTTAGTGACAACCTGATTTCTGGCCATCCTCAATAGCTTATCACACGGCCTGCCTTCAGCGAGAACCCTGTGGTGTCAGCCTAACAAGAATGCTCTTTACCCTTGATGATTCCTGTTCACTGCCCTACCCTGCTCCTTGCCTTTCAATTTAACTTAGTCATTTCTTTATTTTTCTTTATTTTAAAAAACTTTAATTTTTTTTACCATGCTGTAATATCTTTAATAAGGTAAAGACCTTTCTAACATGTCACATAGAGACCATTTCACCCACAGCTCAGTTTGTCTGCCAGTCTCATGTCAAGTAAATCTCCACTTGTCCTTGTTGAAGTGGGAGTTGAGTCCTAGCTGTCTCCCAACTGCAAGGTCTCCTTAAAGTGGCTCCTACACCTAGTGCCATGGTCCTCCTTGAATAAAGTCTGCCTCACTATTTCTAGCAAGTGTTTGGATTTTTTTTTAGCAATGAGTAAAAAATAGCATTAGCAATGGATATCAAATGATGCATAGTGCAGTTAAGATAGAAGAGTGGATGGCTATCCCTTTTAGGTGGAAGGAAATAATGAGTATTTATTGAGCCTCTGCTATAAGCAATGAGCTTTGGTTACATTAGGCTGGTGATTCTTCATGTCAACTCCATGAGTTCAACCCCATTATCACATTAGACAGAGAGATGAAGGAGTTGTCCAAAGTCCCTGAGCTGGCAGTGGTGCCACACCCCATCTGGACAAGAGCTCATGGAGGTCTCTCCACAGCTGTCCTCTGAGGAGTAGCCCAGGCCAGATTCTAGAGGGAAACAAGGGCAACACTGGGGACCGGCCAGTGGTGTTGAAGGGCCCTCTGTGATGGCACTGGATGTTGTCTGGGAACGGGATTGGGGAGCACAGTTCTTCCCGAGCAGTGGTTCTCCTAAGGGAGGTTCTGTCAGATATCCTGGAGGGAGGGCCCTTAGAACAGGTTTCCCTGCTTAAGCTCTAGAAATCTGGATTCAGTAGGCCTGGCATGAGGCTGGAGTATTTGTATTTCTAACAGATTGCAGTCTGGAGAGCATTCTTTGAAAACCCCCGCGCTAGAGAAGAGGAACAAGAGAATCATAAAGACACCAGCTACTCAACATCCAGAGTGGCGGACAGGGAGTAAAGTTCCTTGCCTATGAGGATGGAAACTGAGAATTATGTTAAACTCTAACTTAGTGATTTGTTAAAACCCAGGGATATTTATGCAAAGATGACTGTCACTGGGTCTCTTCTGAATTTCTATTTTCTCATTTATACTCTCTGGTATGCTTTAAAACTCTAAAGAAATGTGTCTCCCACCAGACCAGGGACACCATGTTGGTTTGAGGTCTGGGTCTGAGGGTGGGTGAGGATGTCTGCAGCAGAGTTTGGAAGCCTGAGCTCCATCTGCTGGCCTCTCTCAGGATAGAGACCCATGTCTGGTGTCTGTCCCAGTAGCTGCTCTTGTGCCTAGAGTCTGAGCACGAGAATGCTTCCTGATGTGCCAGAGAAACAAGCACTGTCTGATTTTCCCATGTGCTTATTTTAAGCTTTGGCCACCGAGGAGCCCTTTCTAAAGTGCTTCCCCAGGAGCCTAGATTGACATTCACACCGTGATCCTGTCCATTAGCACTCAGGTCCCGCGCTCCTATAGGAGCTGAAATCAGCCCACAGAGTTCAGAGGAACTGGCACTGGGGTGGGAGAACAGTCTCCTTACTTAACTCAATTCTCCTTTAAAGGTCAGTTAATAAAACTTCTCAGCTCAGTGCTTCAGCTGCAGAGTTTTCCCCTCCTCTCTGTAAATTCTCATTTGTTTCTGGGTTGAGAACTGTCAGCCCTGGGATGGTTCCTACAAGCAGAGAAGGGGACAAGGGACAGTCTCTCTGTTGGTGCCACCGTAATCACCCGCTGCTTTATGTAAGAATCTCCTTGAAGAACTCTTGGCTTATCAAGAGCATATTAAAAAAGAAAAAAGACTTGCAGCAAAAGATAATAAAGGAGTCATTACCTCAGAAAGAAAAGGAGAGTCTGGGAGAAGCCCAGGACACCCAGCTGGTGCAGGAGAGGTGAATTCAATGCAGATGGCACTTACTACACGTTCTGTGTTCTGGAGGGTTATGCAAGGCTGCAGACATAACAGAGACTGCAACTCCTGCATTTTATTAAAATAAGTTATAAACAATTGTCAGAGGAGTCATCATTTTCTCAGCTCAAGCTCAGGCATTTTTTCTTCTTAGTACTTTAGGTAAGCCACAGTGAAGCACAGAGTTACCAGTACACTGACAGAAATGTTCTTAAATGAGAACTTTTTTTCGTATAGCCATGTGCCTTGGAAAAAGAACTGAGGGTCCCATGCTACCCATATCATAGCCCTACCAAGATAGGCACGTGTGTGATTGTATGAGACAGTGTGTATAGTATGTGTATTTGTGTGCCTGTTTGTGAGTGTGTGTGTAGAGGGTGTATTTGTGCGACTGTGAGTGTGTGTGTGTGTATTTGTGTGACTGGGTGTGAGTCTGTGTAGAGAGAGAGAGAGAGTGGTGTGTGTGTGTGTGTGTGTATTTGTGTGACTGAGTGTGTGTGTGAGTGAATGTGTGGATGTGTGTGTGTGTAAAGTGTATCTGTGTGGGTGAGGGAGCGAGTACGTGTGAGGGGGTGTATGCGAGAGGGCTGGCACACTGAGAATGAGACAATACTGTGAAATGTGTAGCTCTCTGCTGTTCTCAGAGGCACAAACCACGGAGGGTTTTCAGAATGGATGGTGGATGAACTTGGCTTCTTCCTCCCACTCTCAGCATCGGCTGTCCCTCCTGGGCTTTTTAACTTACTCATTTCTTTTTACAGGCCTTAAGATCTGATGGTTGAAGTGAGTCCTGAAGGGAATCGGATAGATGTGTGTGGGCTGGATAGTTGCAGGCCCTGCTGACATCACAAGAGGCCTCTGACAGCTTCAGTGTGGCCCTTGTTGGGCGACAGGATCCAATGGTCTGTGGGTCTGAGGTGACTGTGGGGGCCTCCTGGAAGACATGTAGCCATGCTTCCAGTTCCCCTCGTTGGCCCAGGTTAGTGCTGGAGACGGATCTTGCCAGGTCTTCTGCAGGGTGTGGGGCGGGAACCGCAAGTTCTTTTAGATTCCAAACTCCTCACCTGGGAGTAGGTAGGGTGACTGGTGTGTGATGCTCCGCGCATTGCTATGTGCTTGTACTTAGCTCTGTGAATATCTGGCCCATTGTTAAACAAAAATTATTTGCTTGCTGTAATTCAAGTTAGCCTGAGTGTCCTGAGTTTTTATTGGCTAATCTGACACTTGCACTTTGGAGTCATCTTAACTCTATTCTCTGGGAGCCCTGCGGGCCGTGTCCATTACTTCCCAAGTTTAGATTTCAAGCAACAATGGATCCCATTTATTCTCTCTACAATTAGAAAGATGCTGTCCTATGCATGGCAGCCAGGTAACAACCACATTCTGTGTCAGCTAGGCAGTGGCCTCCATGGGCGGATCAACTAAAACAGAGGTGCGTTAGCATTTGCAAATTTCTTTGTTGTTTGATGGGACCACATATAAACACCATGATCACTGTAGCCACTCACACAGTACCTGCACGGATGAAAGATTGAAATACAACCATCTCCACCCAGAGTCAAGCTGGTTCCTTGGTGAGTGTGCAGCACGTGGGAAGTGACCAGGTGAGGAACCAGAGCCAGGAGGACATGTTCTGGAAGAAGAAGAAGGTGATTGGCCAAGTTCTACATTTTAATCTCATTCTTGTCTCCTTGGAATCATACCATTAACATTTCCCCTGTGGGATCCCCAGTACTCCCTCGGGATTCCAAACCCCCAGTTTCTTGCAGCTCTGCTCCCTTCCTTCCCCTCACCTGCAACCCCTCCAGGGTCTTGTGTGATAAAGGCTTCACTTCTGTGTAGTCAGTTTTCATCTTGGTGAAATCATGTTGGGAGCCGGCCACGGAGACCCACTGAGTTTAGGGATCAGGAAGGGCCGTTGACTCTGAGACCACTAGGATGCATTCGGGAGCTATTGACCCCATTTCCTCCCCCTTTCTACTCAACACTAACCAGATTAACTTCCTGTGAGCTCAAAACATAAAACCTCTGAGACTGGGACAAACACAAGCTAACTTTAGAAGCTCATTGCTCCCATTCTTCCACAAACTGCAGTTTTGGCTTTCACACAACTTATAGTTCAAACTCCTGTCACATCTAAGAGCCTTAGTATTGGTCACAGGCTTCTGGGTCATGATCTTAGGATTTATTGAGGGTGTAAATTGTAGAATATAGTTTTAGAAGACAGCCATTTTGTTGAAAGAATGTGGCTGGGTTACTTGCAGGTAGCCCACTGTGAACTTTGCACTGGGCCACATTCCAAACATTCTGGGATGGGCCACTTTCGTTTGTAAAGTAAATACTTAAGCTTCTATAGAATTGTTTAACTTGGCATAAATCAATCAGCTTAGGATAAAAAAGGTTTGTAGACTATGTCAGTCACGGATTAGGTTATCCTTTGTTATAGGATTTTAAGATTATCATATGAAAAGGGTTTAAAGGCAATCATTGATTAAGTTTTCATGGATTAAGGTTTCTGGTGGGTGGGAGACGCCCCTCCCACATCTGACTTTGTGTATAAAAGACCCGTTGCAATTCCCAATAACATACATCGCTTCTGCACTAGACTGGAGTCCAGTCTCTTTCTTTCTCTCTCTCTCTTTCTCTCTTCTTCCCCCCAATTGCCGATGCCATCTCCACCTTTGGGGTACCCTGAACCTGGCTGGAGCTGGTCTCCAGCAAGATCATTGCAATTGTAATTCCACTGCTTTCTCTCAGCTGGACTGAGGTAACACCAGCTGCCCATATGATGTCGGCAGATGTTTCCAATATGATGTTTCTAGCACAACATTTCTATTATGATTTCTGTTGGTGTTATGGACACAGTTTTTTGTCCAGACATTGTTCTGTAATCCCCAACTAAACAATGTAGAAAATCAAGGTAGTGATCTCTCAGATTCATCTTCTATAGTCACTGTCGGGGTGACATTATTGTCCTACTCGTCTGTGGGTGTGAGGAATGTCTAAAGTCTCAAAAGGTGCAGAATCTATGATTCTTTGGCAAAGGCTCACAATTCCTCTTGATTTGAGATTTTAAAAGAATCATGCCAGGATGTAAAGACATGAATAAAAATTGCTGATTATTTTCTCTCTCAGTTGCAGGGAGAAGTTGATGTTTTCATATATAAGGGCCTAAGACGAATTTTCTGTTTTGCTGCTAAAAGTATATGAAAATGTGTTGCTCTGAAGTACACAAATAGCAAAGGAAGGCAGTGGCCCATACATGGATGGCAATCTATTATTATTATTATTTGTTCCAACTGTGAGTTAATGCAGTCAAGAATAGGCAACTGCAGTAATCCTGGCACACATTGATTTTATGTGATGATGTGATATTGTCTCCTAAACAGATGACCAGCTGTTTTGTATTATTCTGTGAATTACAGTAATTTTGGTAATTAGGAAAAAATACTCTGATTTTTCTTCTTGACAAAAGCTCTAAATGGCTGATACCGTCTGACCTCAGAGAAAAGCTCTAATCTCTCATCTGCAGATAACCCAGAGGGTGATTAACCAGATCCAATTAATACAGTCATTTCTAAAATGGCTACTTGGACAGCTCCTTGTTGAGACTGTTGAAAGGAGTGCTATTTTTCTTTCTGTTCCCCCCCCAGAATTAAAGTAGAGTGTGGTGGACACGTTGCTCCCAGGGTTTCAGTGCTGTGGAAAGCTTGGGTTTGCTTTTGGATCCATTTGGTCCCAGACTTGAAATTTCCCACACACAGTCATTTTCATCTGTGGAGCAAGGATGTTGAATTTAATCTAAGTTGCAAAGAGCTCTCTCACGGCCTTGGACTTTTAATTTTCATCTTACTATCTAGCTGTGGCTAACTTTTATTTCAAACATCAGGATTCACTTTACTACAGGTCTGTATTTCTTTGTTCCCTGCTTCCAGTGACCTTGGAGAAGCTACTGAACTTTCTAGAAACTCAGCTTGCCTTGTGTACACTAGCCGCAAAAGGTCTATTCACACCGGATATTGAGACACATAAGTGCTTTGTGTACTTCACCGTGCTGTACGCATTGTGGCTGTCGAGTGATCTGACTTTCTGTCCAGCGCCAGTTAGAAGCAATTGTCCCTCAACTGTAGTCTGTGTCATCTCTTTGACGATAGACAGAATAGACCTTTAGCTATAGCTGGGAGAAAAAGATGCAATTTGAATTATTTGTATGCCAGGGAAGGCTGCAGCTATGAGTATCTAAATCCAGATTTCTCAAGATGAATTGAAACTAATGGAAGTGAACCTTATAGCCGCATTGCAATTTAAATTCAGCCATCAAGTGCCTAATTTCTAAAAGTTTATTTGCACATTTCCAATAGAAGTCTATTTGGAAAGGCAGAAAGTAGAACTGAATATATGTCCTTTGAGAAGAAACCTCCTACTTTGGGATTTCATGTGGACTCATCTATTATCACAATGGTTGACCATTTCCTATGGGCCAACAGCACTGCAACTCCAATCATTTCACCCCAGGGATTTTGATTTATAGTTTTTTTCTCACTTGCAGAAGTCATACCCTTGTGTGTTAGACTGATATTTGGTTCGAGTGCGGTCCTGCAGAGTATTTGTGCACAGAGCACTCTTGAAGCCACTGAGGCCCCAGGCACATTTGTGTCTTCTCCTAGGCTTTGATTTGTACCACATGCTTGCCGGAGAAAAAAATGAGCCATCTCCATGGGGAGATGACCACAGAATCGTCTCAAATAAACCTTTTACATATATTAAAAAATTCATTGCATTGCTTTTGCGAGTGTCAGATTGAAAGTTTTAAAGAGGTTTTTTTTTGTGAAAGTCATTTCATAGAACAGTATCTATGAATTGGTTTCTTCAAAGTGTTCATCTAAGATAATTGGCCCAGAACTAATATAATACATAATAATTGTTACTATTTTTGAGATACTTGACATGTGTCACAAACAATTTTGATAAGATATTGTCATTTTCATTTTTTAAATGGGCTGAGGCTGGCACGCATCAAGTAAGATTCTTAAAGTTAAAATTGGTTCATCTAGAAGGAAGCATTCAAATCAAGGCCTGTCTGTTGTCAAAGCCACATGTCAGGTTTTGGTTGTGTGATCTTCCTTTTGTCTAAGGTAACAAAGACAGACAGGAGGAGAGTTTATTGACCTTACAATGCCCAGAAGTAGCAATGGGTGAAATTAGGAACCTGTCGAGGCCAGGCTATAGGTGCAAAAGTTGTACAAAATTTGATGCAGCTTAATCACCTTTCCCTCACCTTACCCCTATATTGCAACTCTTGGCTTCAGTTCAGCAACTCTCCATCACTCTTCAGAACATTTAGGCCCTCGGAATGGCAGGAGCACTTTTATGACAAATGGGAGGTCTGAGGTTGCAAACATGATCTTGCTTCCCTGGGAATCGTTACGTCTTCAGGGATCTTAGCTGGCTATCTTTTCTCCTTGTGACCCTTCATATCTCATGATGCATGGCAAATGCCTGTCAGTGATGGACGTATCTGCCATATCTGGGCATCCTGTAAGTCTTCCTAAGAGGGCTGCTGATTAGACCAGATTCCTAATCAATAGAACACATCAGACACTGCTACAAACATGTCTTTGTGAATAGCCCGCACATTTTCCAGATGATGGTAATCTTAAATATTCTCTTGTGAACATATTAGAGCCCAATCCCAAATGGAGAATGGAAAAAAAGCATGCAGCACATTCAAAAGCAGAATTAAAGGGATCAGGGGACCCACAGGCAAGGTCAACAGGCGATGGGTGAAGACTTGCTCCCTTAGGTGAGCCTAGGTCAGCTCCCCTTAATTGTGTTTTAATCCCCGAATTCTTTAGAATGGCCCAATACTTTCCACTACCTTGCCACCGACTTGTAGATTCTGATTAGCTCTCATGCTGTTTGGAAGATGCACTGAACTCATTCCCAGAGCTAAAACCCCAATAACTGCTCATGGCTCTTAGCTGTGAAAAGAAAGGACTATTCTTTATTACCAATATGCAAATCCATTTTTGAAACATTCTCATCCGAGGTCAGGTTGACCTAAATAGTAATCTGATGAATACTTTTGTAAGCAATTACAAACAATTCACTAGTTTACTCAGGATAAAAGCAAATTGAATGAGAAAAAGTTTGTTTTGATTCTTGATTTCTCACTTATCTTGCAGAGGGACGTTTTGAAGAGACCAATGTTTCCTCTCCTCTGAGTTGGAAATTGTCACTTGAATACACAATAGCCCTCTCCATCTCCAGGATGCATTCCAAGACCTCCACATAGATGCCTAAAATTCCGGATAGTATTCAATTCTCTATATAATGTTTTATCCTATGCAGTACATACATACCTATGATAATGTTTAATTTGTAAAGTGGGCATTGTAAGATAATAACAACTAATAAAATAGAATGATTGAAACAATACACTGTAAAAAGTTACGTGAATATGGTCTGTCTCTCAACATGTCTTATCATCCTGTGCACACCCTTCTCTTTGTGAAGATTTCAGGTGGCACAATGGCTGTGAGATGAGGTGAAGTGAGGTCAATGACGTATTTCTGAACCTGTGTAACCATCCCTTACCTGCAGTAAATTGCTTGGTGTCACTTATTTCGAGAACCACTTGCTAATGCCATGCCTTGTGGCACAACACGTTGCTGTCAATCAGAAGACATTTTTTTTCCTGTTTTTCACCTACACACTTCATGACTTTTCCGTCTTGACTGAGCACTTATCACACACTGTGGCTGTAACTCTTGCAGTTTGAGTCGGGGCAGCAAAACTAGCACACATTTTTTTCCTCTTCTTTACAATTTCATGGATGAAAGACTTGGTTTTATAGTAGATCGTAGCAACCTCAGCATACAATTTTTTTCTTTCCTTATTAAGTTGAGGACTTTCTACACCTTTTCACATGAAGAAAGCACTTTATGGCTTCTCTTTAGCATATCCAAACTGCCTGCATCACTACACTCAAGCTTTGGGGCTGTTGCAAAGTAAAACAATGGTTACTTAAACACAAGCACTCTGGTGCTGATACCACGAGAGCTGATCTGATCACCGAGATCCTGCCAAGTGACCATGGGGCCTGTAGCACCTGCAGCAGGGATCTGCTGGACATTCATATCCTGGCCAGGAAGGAGGGGGAACGATATGAGATTTTTATCACATTTCTCAGAATCTTGTGCAATTCTATTTCTGGACTCTTTTGTTCAATATTTTTAACTGGGGTTGACTTTGGGTAACTGAAACCGTGGAAAACGAAACTCCAGATAAGAGAAAGGAGGGACTAATGTAGTTTTCATGTGATGCCAGCAAGATGAGCCAAACCACTGAGGCTGAGGGGCTCAGAATGGCCCCTCTGCTTCTTTCACCCATTACAGGCCCCTTCCTGCCCATTCCCTTTCTGTGACATTTCCAGATACCCTGGTCAGTGGGCAGTTTCTCTGTTCCCTTCTATCAATCTCCCACCAAGGTGCCAGAAATGTCTGGATAAAACCGAGGTTAAATCTTGACTAGAGAATCTTCACTTTCACATGTCTCTTTAAGGAGCAGTTTGCTCCTTGGGATACTATAAAAGTCCCTCAACATACAGCAGAAAACCAACTTTCTCACCCCTCCTGCTCTCTTCTTACCATGTACCCTGAGCTTGCCAGTCTCCTCAGAGGACGCCAGTCCTAGAATTCACTTGCACACGCTCTTTGTGAAGTGCCTTTCCCACCCATCTTCACCTGGCATTATTCATCATCCTTTATGACTCAGTATGAACGCCAGTTTTTTTTTGGTGAGAGGTTTCTACAACTTGTTCCATATAATGGAGTTATTGCTATATTGTTCTCTGTTTTTCGCTAGATCACACACCCTCTAAGACACATCTTAATGCTTAGTTTGCTCCTCAGCATTTAGCATCCACTACATTTTAAAAAATTAATGGATATTGGATCAAAGAGTTTAGATGAAGTATTGCCTGGACCTAAGTGCTCCAGATCTGAATAACTGCTAATAGACTGCTCAGCTCAGAGCAAGTGTCTTCTCTGCTTTATGCATTTCTAAGTCTTTGATTCAACAGGAGTTGCTGTAGATTCCAAAACTTTATCAGGGTCTATGGCACCCTGCTTCTGTGACTATTCCAGAACTATCTGGGACAGAGGTAACCCCCTCCCCTGTGGGTTACCCCTGTGGGGGTTACCACAGTCAGTCTGGATATCTGCTAGGACTCCTTCCTGAAGCTACTGAGATTTGGAATTCCCTGTGTTCACATAACCTAAATTTCAGGTTTGGGAACCGAGACCATCGTGTGTGACATCATGACTTAACCATTTGTATCAGGAAATTCTTGCCCAGAAAGATCAGGCTGCAACACACTTAATCATTCAATGTTTGCTTAGGAAGTTTTTTTGTAAACCAATTTTTATGAAAAAGTAATTTGCTTATCTGAATAGCTGTTGTTTTGTCAAGACTAGTCAGCAAACAGGTTACTTATCAAGCAATAGTTTAGAATACCCACTCGCTGTGACCCCTAATCCTGCATCACAAGCAACACATTTCTAATCAGTTCTTTGCTGTGAAAGACACACCTTAATCCCTGGAGGCCAGACTCCCAGAGCCTGACAACATCTTCTCCTAATCCCTTGCTTCTGAAATGCCTCTAAGAGTTTGGCAAGCTCATATTCTCCTCAACTGGACTAAGTCTAATAAGCTTACCTAAACATCATGAGCAGCTCATTCTGGTGGTATTTCTGGGAAGTCAGCATTGGACATGGCTTCGACCAAGCCAGCATTATAGAGAAGGAAACATTTTGTTCAGGACCGTACAACTTGAAACTCTCATTTCTGCTGCAATTCCCCGGTGACCTTGGACCAGTCACTTCCTCTCTTTGAACCTCAGTTCTTTTGTTTGAATAATGAGAGAGATTGGAATAAACTACCTTTGGCCTCTAGCTGTCCTTATGTTCTTATATCTGTGTTGACCCTTTCTTGTTCTCTAGCTTTTTCTGGAGAGTGAAAGTAATAGCCAGCACAGAAGAGAAGAAAAATTCTCTCAGCTGTTACTAATTCCATCTATCGGCTACTGTCCAGTAAAAAATTTCTCATATTTCAACACATTTTGGAGGGAATTAGTTTATTTAAGAGATATTTCTAAGTAAATTAATAAAGCTTACTGCTATGATTTGAATGTATCCCCCAAAGTCTGTGCGTTGAAAACTTAATTCCCAATGTGAGTATTGAGAGATGGGACCTTTAAGAGGTGATTAGGTCATGAAGGCTCCGCCCTCTTGAAGTGGATAAATTTCATTATTGTGGGAGTGGTTTAGTTACCATGAGAGTGGGTTCCTTGTAAAAGGATGAGTCCTACCTCTTTCTCTCTCTCTCATCCATGTAATGCCTTCTGCTATATTACAGTGCAGCAAAACAGCTCTCAGCAGAGCGGCCCCCAAAGTGTTGGACTTACCAGCCTCAAAACAATTAGCCAAATAAATATCTATTTATTGTAAATTACCCAGCCTGTGGTACCGTGTTACGGCAGCACTGATCACACTAAAATACTCTACTTCAAACATCTTTTAACATATTAACCATTTGAAGTAACAAGCTCACTAAATTCGTTCTAACAACTTTTCCTAACACTATAACTGTCTTCCAAAACAGAGGATATTGACTATTTTTTAAAGTACTGATACAGAGAATGTGGAGTAAACTTAAGGAGACAAGATAATATTTTCAGCATTGTGTGTGGTGGTGATTTATATTATACTAAATTCCCACATAGAAGGATGCATTATGTACATCTTGGACATATACAAAATTCAGAATCCATAATGGTCAATCCAAGCTCTGTGACAGAAGAAGAGTGAAAGCAGAAAAAATGTTTATTTATACAGTAAGGACACAAAGCATGATCTCATTTTATAAAATATATACAAGAATTACTGGAGCATTAGATAATATTAACTATGGTTCTCTCTGGAGTTGATATAAACATGTCTTCTTTGTGCTTTTCTACATTTTGCAGGCTTTCAACGATAACAATGTATTACTTTTATTATAAGAAATATGCAAAAGATGTTAAGACGGAAAGTCACTAGCTTGAAACATAAGTCAGCTAAGAGATGCTTGAGTGCAATGGGATGAAGGGGAACTGGAAGCGAAGGCATTCACAAAACTCCATTCCTGGGATGCAGGAGGAAGAGATGATCTCAGAGCCCAGTGCAAAGGTCCAGAGGTAGGAATAGGTTTTTAAAAAATCTTTGAAGCCGGGCTCAGTGGCTCAGTCTGTAATCCCACGCCTTTGGGAGACTGAGGTGACTGGATTGCCTGAGTCCGTGGGTTCGAGACCCACCTGGGCAGGCGAGACCTCATCTCTATAATAAATCAAAAAATTAGCTGGGTGTGGTAGTGCGCACCTGTAGTTCCACTACTTGGAAGGCTGAGGCGGAAGGATCGCCAGAGCCCCAGCAGGTCAAGGCTGCAGTGGCTGGGAGCGGCCACTGAACTCCAGTCTACGCAACAGTGAGACTCAAACTCAAAACAAACAAACAAACAAACAAAAACTTTGAATATTTTAGTGGTGGAAAATATTAAATATGGGAAAATTTGGTCAATCGAGTGATGATTTTATGTGTCAAGAGCATTGTTGCTGCATTCTATTGGAGGAGGATTTCTGTGCAGCACAGGCAATGCAATGCTCCGAGAACAAACTTGGACAACCTCTTTGGTGACTGGTTGTTTTCTGAATTTTTGTTTTTGTGTCATGTGTCTTGCTTCTGTTCTTCTTTAATCTCTCTGTCTCATTTTCACATCACAATTATGCTCATGAATTCTCTCGGTGTCTCCGAGTCCAAGGACTTTGGAATTTTCTATATTCTTGCAATTGTCTGTCTGCTTGTCTAACTTTCTAAACGTACTCTAATGAAAAAGAAAAACTTAGAAACTATCCCTGAGTTCCATAGCCCTGCCAAATTTCATTCAGCCCCACATTTGTGATGGGCCAGTCACATTTATCACTGTTAACCTCTTTCACCGCCACCTTTGACTGCTGCTTACCGCATTTGCAGGCTGAAAGAAAAAAATTGTCTATTAAAAAGGCTGTTTTTTCCTCTCAAACCATCTGAATTTTATTCCTAAGGCTCTGCTTGTGAAATATGTGAACTTTCTGGTGATGATAAATTTAAGAAGCCCAAGGATTTGAGCGAAAATTAAAAGTTTCAAGAAATATGTTTGTGGTCATTAAAATGACATTCTAGCTTAATTTTTATTGAGAACTTGGTACTAAGTTCTAAGTACTTTTGCAGATTATCTCGTGTAACCCTCACAAGGACTCTCTGAGGCAGGGGTTATAGTGTTTTTGGTTTCACACATGGTGTAGTGGAGGCAAGGGCAGGTAAAGAACCTTCTAAAATCAACTCAGTAAATAGTGGAATTGGTACAGGATTGCCAGGCTCATATACTACGTCACAAGCAACCTACCGGTACACTGGCAGCAGGGTTTACAGCAGGGAAAGAGTTGAATAATTGAAAAGCACTAAAAAAGGAAACAGGAGGAAATTTCAAGCCCATTTAATTGAAGGGCTCTGGGCAAAGGTCTTTAAGGGGATCATGGAGGGTGAGGGGCTGGAAAATTGGGGTTATTGATTGGTCATGGTAGAGGGGATGAAATCTAGGATGTTAAAACTAGGTCGGGCTCAGTGATTCAGCCTGTCATCCCAGCACTTTGGGAGACTAAGACGAGTGGATTGCCTGAGTCTGTGGGTTTGAGACCAGCCCGGGCAACTTGGTGAGACCTCATCTCTACAATAAATTAAAAATTAGCTGGGCGTGGTAGTGCACACCTGTAGTTCCAGCTGCTTGGAAGGATTGCCGGAGCCCAGCAGGCTGACGCTGGAGTGACTGTGAGTGTGACACTGTCCTCCAGCCTGTGTGATGGAGTGAGACTCCAACTCAAAAAGCCCCCAACAAACAAACAAACAAACAAACAAACAAACAAACAGAAAAAAACTGTGTTCTTCCATGAGTCAGCATCTTCCTGGGCTCTTTAGATGAGCTAGCATTTTTGTTTAGCAGAACCTAAAGAAGAAACTCAAATGGCTTAGATTTTATCTAGAAAACAGAATCTTGGCTATCTTGCAGTAGTAAGTAGGGACCAGCTCAAGGAAGTGGGCCAAAGAGGAGCTGGTTTAATGACTCCTGCTGACTGGACTGCAGGTCTAGTTGAATTTTACTTTTTCCTTTAATTGGTTTTATAAGCTTAGGCATAGTAGTTTAAGAATCAAGATTTGAAGAGAGGTTGTGTGCTGTCAAAATCATGCTATTGAATTTTACATTATGCTAAATAAGAAGACTCATAGTAACGTAAAACATGGGCTAAATGAGCAGTCTTGAAAGGTGATACTGCAGCTATATCTATTTGCCAAACCTTGATCACTGGGAAGAGCAAGAATTCAACACACACTTGTGAGGAAATAGCTGTAGGTCTTTAGTTGTGGATAATATGCATATTAACTGGGATAGTCATCTGTATCAGTTCCTCTTTTTAAATGTACATGCTTCTTTTCCCAAGACAAAAGGCCCTCCACTACGTTGAATCAGACACAGGCAACTCAGTCCTATGGCAGATCTCTCAGGCAGCAAGCCAAGGGAACCAACCTAACCTATGAGTAAATCAATCTGCCTGCAAAAGGGAGAGGCTACAGATCAGAGCTGAAGAGACTTTAGACACTCAGGAAAGACTCCAGAGCTAGTCTGGTTTCTTATTTTGATTTTATTGTTTCGACTGTTTGTTTTGCTCACTTTTGTTTGCTTTTTGAGTTAGACTACTTGTTTGTATTGGGGAAAAGCACATCAAAAGGCATGATTTTATTGGACTGTCTTTGTGTGATTACTGGTATGCTTTAGGGAAGTTTTTTTTACTCTTTTCTGTCCTTGTGTCTCTTTTCATTCGTTAGTTGGTATGTATGTCTGTTTTCCCTCTTACTCTTCTCTCTATCCAACTTCCTCTTGACCCCCCTCTTTTTTCATTATTTTCCTTTTTCTTACCTCCTTTTGTTCCAGGGAGCAAACCTAAGCCCCACCACATGGACAGATTGTAAGGCAGTGGGAAGTGGGTTCCAGTGTGCCCATACACCTGTTGGTGGATACTGGGATCTACAGATACATTCTGAATCACAGCTTCCCCTCAATTAAATCTCAAAACTACAAAAAGTACAGCCCCAACCCACAGCCCAGCCTCAAAAGTGAAAAAAGCCAGAGGACGATCATAAGAAAGAACAGGAGATTGACCCAAAAGAAGTAAAAACAACCCCACATTCCCTGAAAAACAGAATTAAAGAAGGGGAGGGAAAGAGGGAGAGAGAATAATCTACACAAATGAAGAAAAACCAAAAGAAGAATATGAGTGTCTCACAGACCCCTGGGAGGTCAGACACTGAGAAAACTGACTTTGGAACACAAACAATGAAGAGTTCCCAGACTGACTGGTTTCAAACTACAAACCCAGATATCAAGACATTAATGGAGAGATTAAAAAGAATTGAGGAGAGACAAGAGGAAACTAGGAAGGAATTGATAGCTGAGATAACAGTAGTGAAGAATACTGTGAATGAAATAAATAACAAATTGGTAAGCATGGAAAGTAGAATCAGCCAAGCAGAAGAGAGAATCTCAGAGCTTGAGGACCAAAGTATATAATTAACCCAAACTGTCAAAAACATAGAAAAGAAGTTTAAAAAGACAGAATGAAACCTTCAAGAGATGAGCGATTAATT
This sequence comes from Cephalopachus bancanus, assembly GCA_027257055.1. Classification (NCBI taxonomy): domain Eukaryota; kingdom Metazoa; phylum Chordata; class Mammalia; order Primates; family Tarsiidae; genus Cephalopachus; species Cephalopachus bancanus. Next base: position 2,108,942 of record JAPVLO010000178.1, on the reverse strand, counting down.
CAAGAGACTGAACCTAAGAGTAATTGGACTTCCTGAGGCAGAAAGAGAGACAGAGACCACCCTGGAACAAACATTCCATGAGATTATTCAAGAAAACTTCCCTCATCAGTGATGAAAAAATTCAAACACAAGAGATTCAGTGAATCCCTATAAGACAAAAAATGAGAAGACCAACTCCCAGACACATAATAAATTGCCTAAACAAAGTAGGTATAAGAGAAAAAATCCTAAAGGCAGCAAGAAAAAAAGGTCAGATTATCTACCATGGAAGACCAATTAGAATAACAGCAGATTTATCTACAGAAACCCTTCAGCCTAGGAGAGCTTGGAGTCCTATCTTCAAAGTTCTCAAACAAACAATTTCAACCAAAAATAACCTACCCAGCCAAGCTAAGCTTCATCAGTGAGGGAGAATTAAAATCTTTCCCAGATATCCAATCCCTAAGAACTTACGCTGCCACCAGACCACTACTACAAGACACTTACGAAAGTATTGAACACAGAAGAAAAGGAAAAAGAACAACAATGTTCCTCACAAGAGTACAGGAAACAGATTAAAAATACACATGAACCAACCCCCAAACCAAAAGAAAGACAACAAACAATAGGAACAACAACAACTCTGAAAGAACCTTATGATAGGCATCAACTCTCACATTTCAATAATTAGCCTGAATGTGAATGGACTAAATGCACCAGGGAAAGATTGGAATGGCAAAATAGATAAAATATCACCAGACAACAATATATTGCCTACAAGAGACTCATCTCACTAGAAAGGACACTCACAGACTCAAAGTAAGAGGATGGGAAACACATTTTCAGGTGAATGGATCACAAAAGAAAGGAGGAGTTGCGATCTTAATCTCAGACAATATACCCTTTAAGCTATCAAAAATTTAAAAAAGACACAGAAGGCCAATACATAATGATACAAGTTTCAATCCATCAACAAGAAATATCCATCCTAAACATATATGCACCCAACATAGGAGCACCAACTTTTGTAAAGCAGCTTCTAGGTAAAGTCAAAAAAGATATTGACTCTAACACTATCATAGCTAGGGACTTTAATACCCCACTCACAACCCTAAACAGATTATCAGGACAAAATATCAGCAACGAGATCTGGAACTTCAATGTGACTCTGGACCAAATGGACTTAATTGATACCTACAGAACACTCCACTCAGAGAGTGGATGAATATACATTCAACTCATCACTGCATGGAACGTAGTCTAAGATTGACTACATAATTGGTCATGAATCAAGCATAAATAAAATTTAAAAGATCAAAATTTTGCCATGCACCATCTTGGACCACAGTGGAATAAAAAATAAACATCAACACCAGCAAGTTTTCCCAAAACCCACAAAGACATGAATACTAAACAGCATGATGCTAAACAACTCCTCGGTCAATGATGAAATCAAAACAGATTAAAAGATATCTGGAAACATATGAAAATGAAGAAACATCTTACCAAAATCTCTGGGATGCCATGAAAGTTGTAGTAAGAGGGGAATTCATATCTCTACAAATGCACATGAAGAAAATGGAAGTATCACAAATTAACAGCCAACATGCCACCTAAGGAAGCTGGAAAAGCAAGACCATCAAAACCCTAACTTCAGCAGAAGAATCCAGATCACCAAAATAAAAGCCCAAATCCAGGACATAGATGACAAAGAGATCATACAAAAAAATCAATGAAACACAAAACTGGTTCTTTGAAAGATAAACAAGTTTGATGGTTCCCTAACTAGGCTGACCAAGAAAAAGAGAGAAAGAGCCCAAATAAACACAATCAGAAACATAAAAGATGACACATCTGACACTAAAGAAATACAAAAGATCATTAGAGACTACTATGTACACTTGTATGGAAACAAACTTGAAAACCTCAAGGAAATGGAGGACTTTCTACATCACACCACCTGCCTATGTTGAAACAAAACGAAATCGAGACCCTAAATAGACCAATAACAATCAAGGAAATGGACTATGTAATAAGAAAACCTACAAACAAAAAGCCCTGGACCAGCGACTTTCCAGCAGAATTCTAAAGACATTTAAGGAGGAGCTGATATCAATCCTACCGAATGCTTTCCAGGTGATTGAGAAAGAGGGAACTCTCCCCAAATAATTTTATGAAGGTAATATCAAATTGATAACCAAGTCAGGTAAAGACCCAACAGGGAAAGAGAACCACAGGCCAATATCTTTGCTGAACATATATGTTAAAATTCTCAACAAGATCCTAGCAAACCGGATTCAACAACACATCTCAAAAATCATCCATCATGACCAAGTAGGCTTCATCCCTGGGAGGCAAGACAGGTTCAACATTCCTAAAACCATAAATGTAATTAAATACATCAATAGATGTCAAAGGAAAAACCACATGATTATATCATTAGATGTGGAAAAAGCTTTTGATAAAATACAACACGCCTTCTTGATTGAACCCTCGAACTTCTAGGCATACGTGGAACATACCTCAAAATAGTAAAAGTCATCTATGAGAAGCCCACAGCCAGCACACTCTTAAACAGACAAAAATTGGAATTATTTCCCCTGAAAACTGGAACAAGACAAGGATGCCCACTCTTACTCCTCCTGTTCAATATAGTATTGGAAGTGCTGGCTAGAACAATCAGAAAAGACATGTGATCAGGGTATCCAAATAGGAAAAGAGGAAGTCAAGTTATCTCTCTTTGCAGACGACATGATTGTGTACCTTAAAAACCCAAGAGAATCTGTCAAAAACCTCCTTGCACTGATAAAGGACTTTGGCACAGTTTCAGGGTATAAAATAAATGTGCAAAAGACAATTGCATTTCTTTTTCCCCATAATAAACAAACAGAAACCCAAATAAAAAGCACAATCCCATTCACAACAGTCACACAAAAAATGAAATACCTTGGCATCTTCCTAACCAGAGACGTGAAAGACTTTTACAAGGAAAACTACAAAACACTGCTCAAAGAAATCAAAGATGACACAAACAAGTGGAAAAATATCCCATGCTCATGGATTGGAAGAATCAACACTGTGAAGATGTCCATCTTACCTAAGGCAATCTACAGATTTAATGCAATACCCATCAAATTACCAACAACATTCTTCTCAGATCTAGAGAAAACAATACAGGAATCACAAACGACCAAGAATAGCCAGAACAATCCTTAGCAAAAAAAAAACACACGAAAAAACAACAACAACAAAGTAGGAGGTCTCCCACTACCAGACTTTAAATTTACTATAAAGCTACAATAATCAAAACAGCTTGGTATTGGTACAAGAACAGGCATATAGACCAATGTAATAGAATTGAGACTCCAGAAGCAAATCCTCAATTTCTCAACCAACTCATCTTCAACAAAGCCTCCACCACTCACCACTGGGGAGAGGACAATCTATTCAGTAAATGTTGCTGGGAAAACTGGCTGACCACGTGCAGAAGATTCAAACAAGACTCCTTTCTATCCCCATACACAAATATTAGCTCTAAATGGATCAGATACCTAAATGTAAAACTTCAAACCATAAGAACTTTAGAAAATGCAGGACACACCCTTATGGAAGTTGCAACTGGTATCCAATTCTTGACCAAAAACCGAAATGCATGGGCCAGAAGAGATAAGATAGACAAGTGGGACCTCATTAAACTGATAAGTTTCTGCAAAGCCAAAGAAACCATCAAGAGAGCAGGGAGACAGCCCACAGACTGGAGTATTTGCCAACTCCATGTCTGACAAAGGCCTAACATCTAGGAACTAAAAGGAACTCAAATGTGCTGAAAAGAAAAAAACAAACAACCCCATTACAAAGTGGGCAAAAGACATAAACAGACACTTCTCAAAAGAAGACATATGAGCGGCCACCAGATAGATACATGAAGAACTGTTCAACCTCACTAGTCATCAAGGAACTGCAAATTAAAACTACACTGAGATACCACCTAAATCCAGTCAGAATGGCTATTATCAGTAACTCAAAAAATAACAGATGCTGGAGAGGATGTGGTGAAAAGGGAACACTTTTACATTGTTGGTGGGAGTGTAAACTACTGTAGCCTCTTTGGAAATCAGTGTGGCAATTCCTAAAAGGTCTAAAAATCGACCTTCCATATAACCCCACAATCTTCCCTACTGGGAATATATCCAGAGGAACTCAAATCACTCTATAAAAAAGATACCTGCATAGGTATGTTTATTGCAGCATTGTTCACAATAGCAAGATCATGGAACCAACCATGCTGTCCATCAAAAGAGGACTAGATTTAAAAAAGTGGTCCATATGCACAATGGAATATTAAGCAGCCATAAAAAAGAACAAAATCATGAATTAAGCAGCAATCTGAATGGTATTAGAGTTTATAATACTGAGTGATCTCTCACATAAACAAAGATCTGAGTATCACATGTTCTCACTCATAAGTGGACCTTGAACAACTACCGTGATACTATAAGAAAAGGATTGACGGTGGCAGGAAACTATATGGGGGCAGGGAGGGGAAGGGAGGGGGGATTAACAGTAGTCAATATCTGTCTGGGGATGGGGGGCACACCTCATCAACAAGGGTACCTAAACAATGCATATTTATATACCTAACCCTTAACTGTACCCCACAATTTTAAAATAAAAAATATGTATTAAAAAATAAATAAAGCTGGGCTCAGTGGCTCAGCCTGTAATCCCGCGCCTTTGGGAGGCTGAGGTGAGTGGATTGCCTGAGCCCGCGGGTTCAAGACCAGCCTGGGCAGGTGAGACCTCATCTGTATGATAAATCAAAAAATCAGCCGGGCGTGGTAGCACATGCCTGTAATTCCGGCTACTCGGAAGGCTGAGGTGGAAGGATCACCGGCGCCCAGCAGGTCGAGGCTGCGGTGGCCGGGAGCGGCCACTGCACTCCAGTCTGGGCGACAGAGTGAGACTCCAACTCAAAAAAACAAAAAAAAACAAAAAAAAAAAACCAAAAAAACATAAATAAATAAGTATTCAGCCATCAAAAAAAAAAAAATTGAAAGTCTCTTCCTCCAAAAAAGTAGAAAGACTTTGCTCTTGAAAGGAAAAAAAAATATATATAGTTACACATCTGGAAAAGAAGAAAAAAAATTTAAACATAAAGGAGCCTGTTTTGGGCAATTTTTCTTTTTCTTTTCTTTTTTTTTTTTTTTTTTTGGTTAAAAATACACGTGTTCCGCTGAAAGGGAAATAAATGCCCCATTAAAAAGTGGGTAAAAGACATGAATAGACACCTCTCAAAAGAATATTTACGGGCAACCAACAGACACATGAAAAAGTGCCCAGCCTCACTCATCATCAGAGAAATGCAAATCAAAACCACACTGAGATACCACCTAAGCCCAGTAAGAATGGCCATCATTAATAAAACAAACAACAACAGATGCTGGTGAGGATACAGAGAAAAGGGAACACTGCTACACTGCTGGTGGGAATGCAAACTAGTGCAACCTCTCTGGAAGACAGTGTGGCGACTTCTGAAAGGACTAGAAATTGACCTTCCGTATGACCCAGCAATCCTCCTATTGGGAATATACCCAGAGGAACTAAAATCATTCTACAAAAAAGATACCTGCACACGCATGTTTGTTGCAGCTCTATTCACGATAGCAAAAACATGAAACCAACCATGCTGTCCATCGAAATGGACTGGATTAAAAAATGTGGTACATGTACACAATGAAATATTATGCAGCCATAAAGAAGGACAAACATAAGAACTTCGCAGCCACTTGGATGGATTTAGAGTCTATCATACTGAGTGATCTATCACAGAAACGAAGAAGAGAGTACCTTATGTTCTCACTCATAAACGGACCTTGAATAATTATCATAATACTGTAAGAAAGGGATTGGCAGTAGTGGGAAGTTGTCAGGGAAGCAGGGGTGGGATTGGCAGTTGAGGGAAACTGCTAGGGGATGGAGGGGCACACCTCATCAACAAGGATGCCTGCATAATAGGCGCTTGTATCCCTAACCCTGAATTGTATCCCACATCTGTATAATAATAATAAAAAAGTACACGTTTGGTGAGCAAGAGGCCAGAAGGCAGAGGCATGTGCTGTCCACAGTTGGTATAGGCTTGGACGCTGAACTACCACAGACAGACACACAGACAGTTTGCACTGCAGGGTGGATGGGCAGCATTCTGGGGCCCGGAACACCTGGCGGTGGGTGAGCCAGGCAGGCCTGGCCAGGGCTGTAGGTCAAGGCTTCCTGGTCCAAGGTCCTGGCGGCACCTGGGCTCAGCTCACATCGGTCAGGGCCTTGCGCCAAGTCGGCTGCACTGCACGTCCGCGTGGCAGTACCCGAGCCCCCTCTGTGGCACCTGCGTGGGCATCCGCGGCTGCACCAGCTAGTAGGTCGGTGCTCTGGTTCTTGCTGCGTGGCATGAAGTCGGTCTGGCCACTGGGACAGGTGGAGATGGGGTAGGAGGCGTAGCCCATCGCCAGGAAGAGCGACTCGGAGAATTGCGGATCTCCTTGATGAGGACTGGAGGCAGCCCCTGGCACTGGCCCTTGCAGCCGAGGGTGCCCTGGCCTTGAGGGCCGTCTTCATGAGCTGCTGATGGGATTCCCGGAAGAGGCGTTTGGTGGGCCGTGGGGCCTTGGCAATTTTTCTTTTCTTTTCTTTTTAAGGCAGGATTTATTGAGAGGACAGAAAAGCTCCCACAGTGGGAGGGGACCTGAGGGGGGTTGCCCACAATGTTTCTTCGACCACCTGGTAAGATTTAGGTTTTACTTACACTATTGACAACATAAACTGAAGCATGTCGTTTTCTGTTCAAGCTCTTTATAGGTATGATGCCTGATCCTCAAAATAACTGTACACTGCTGGTTATAATCATTATTCCCATTTTAGAAATAAGGAAACCGAGTCTTAGAAGGTAATGGCTTAACTAAGAGCACATATCTAGTAAGTGGTTTCTGAACAGCCAGCACACCATGGGCTTTTTAGTCTCCTCCTGAAATATGGCCATTGTGATGATAAATCATCAAATTTTGAAGGCCGTATACTCACACGGTTAAAGGGCACGTGTGAGAAGACAATAGCAGTAGCATTTTCTATGGCAGTAAAGGGTGAGAGGAAGCAAACTTTTAACAGACATCGGAATCTGAGTCAGCAGTGGGGAAGCCTAGTGACAGCGTAACTCACTTTGATGATCCAGTGTTCAGACTTGGAGGAAACAAGCACTTGAGGAAAATGGAGACTGGAGGGGGAGCTGCAATGATGTTTTTGGAGTGATATATAACTCCTGGAGCCCTACCCCCACCACGAGGAGCCTGTCTTTCTCTAACATTTGCAGAACACTGGAGTTTTACTCTCTGTAAATGGAAGAATCAGAGGTGTTCTGGACTGGAGTTCCCAGGCACAGCTGAAGGCAGAGATACTGGTTTGGAATGGGACAATATCAACTGAAAGACTCTGTGAAACGATGTGATGGTCCCAGACTGTGAAAAACACTAGCACCCAGGTTTATAAAAAGGAAGATTAGAAAAGTCATATTCTGAAAAACCTGGTCAACCTATGAGAAAATCCTGAAGATACTGACATGCAAAGGTCACCCATGAAAATGGTCATCAGGTCTTTGGTGGAGAAAGGCCATTTACACAGAGGGTGCTTTGAATAAACTTTTTACCTTCACCCACAAATATAAGCAGACAGCCAAGGAGGTCAACATCTTTTCAGAAAATACCTACCTTGAAAGATTTAAAAACAGACAAAAAACATAACAGAACAAATAAACTAAAATTAGTTGAAAGAAGACTGGTTAAAAAAATGTGGCACATATACACGCTGGAATATTATGCAGCCATAAAGAAGGACAAAATGATGAACTTCATAACAACTTGGATGAACTTAGAGTCTATAATACTGAGTGATTTATCACAGAGACAAAGAACTGAATATCACATGTTCTCACTCATAAGCGGACCTTGAACAATTATTGTAATACTATGAGAAAGGGATTGGCAGTAGTGGGAAACTGCTTTGAAGTAGGAAAATATGAAGTGAAAGACTATAGGAAACAGTGTGATGGTCCCGGACTGACACCATCTGTGAGACAGGATTGGCAGCAGTGAGAAACTGCCAGGGAAGGGGGGTGCACACCTCATCAACAAAGGCATTGTATACCACATCTTTAAAATTAAAAATTAAAAAAAAAGTATACAGAAAATATGTAGGAAATGAAAAACTTGAAAAAATCTATAAAATCTTCAGAGAGGTAAGAGGAAAATGCCATCTTTGACACATGAACAGGAGGTTATTGAAAAAAACAGAAAATTTTAACAATCTCCCAGAAATTAAAATGTATCATCAATGAAAAATTAAATATAATAAAGATAAATTTTTATGCCCCAAAGTGGAACTAAAGGACCAAGAGATAAAAAACAAGGAAGGAAAGATAAAAACAATTAGTGCATCAGTCCTGGAGATCCAACATCTGAATAATAAAGTTCTTAAAAGGAAAGGCATAGAATATAGAAAGCAACTCATTTTAAAGAAATGATTCAGCAAATTTCCCAAACTGCTATGCATGGATATCCAGGTTGAATGCTCAGCCTGAATGCTCAGCAAAATGGATGAAAATAGATCTATACTAAGTAACAAATGGTGGAATTTTAGAATAACGAAGACAAAAAGGTTGTAAAAACTTTCAGGCTCACACATGTTAACATCCTCGCTAACTTATATGTAGGTTACTTTCACAGAGTCAAGACAGAAATGGGCCCAGATTCCTTGAGAGTGTCATTGGAGACTGGTGAATATGTGTACTGGAAACAGTGAGGAATGCTACCAACGTTCTAGGGAAGATGCCTTCCAAATTAGAATTTTATATGCCATGTGATGTTCAACCAAATGTGGGAAAAGATTATAGATTCATCTGGGTCTATATAGTCTCAAAAATTTTAGCTTTTGCCTCCTCTCCAGAAGTTCCTAGAGAATGTGTTCCACCCCATCATTGAGGAATGTAAGCAGCACCAAGGAATAGAGAATGTATTCGTCTGCTTGGGCTGCTACCAAAACAAAATACATAGACCGAGTGGCTGAAACAACCCAAATTTATTTTTCATAGTTCTGGAGGCTAAAATTTTCAAATCAAAGTCAAGAAGAGCCAGTTTCTGGTGGGCTGTCTTCCTGGTTTGCAGGTGGCTGCCTCCTCACTATGACTTCTTCTGGCCTTTTCTAGTAGTGAGTAAGTCCAGGAGAAGAGAGGGAGAGAGAGAGAAGGAGATCAAGACAGAGCAAGAGCTCTCTGGTGTTCTTTCCTAAGGAAACGATATCTATTGGATAAGGTCCCAGCCCTTATGACCTCACTTAATTGTTTCCTCATTGCGGATATAGCCACACTGGGGGTTGGGCTTCAATGTGTAAACTTTCGGGGGTAACGTAAACATTTCATAACAGGCATCCCATGGAGAAAAGAGGGAAAGAACTCCTCAAAATGATGGTGAAGGAAGCCCAGGGATGATGGCTTTGTCATATATAGGGGGATTTGATATGCGTGGACATAATGACATGGGACTTATCCTCATGTGTGAGATTTTGGGGATGTCTCAGTGGTGGACAAAAATGAAGAAACATTCCTTTCCATTGAGAGAGAAGGTGAGAAAGAGGCAGGGAATAGATTGGTAGAGAGGGTTACTCACCCTAGGGAAAATGTTAAGCTGTCCCAGAAAATAATTGCAATTATACTGTATGGTTCAGCTGTGACTAATAATATATTTATAGAATAGTAAATAGCAGTTATAGAGCTAAACACAATTTTTGATATAACTTCATCAGGGGAAGATTATGTCAGGGATTTGGGGTAAAATATTAGAGATTTAAATCCTCATCTTTTCAGTAGAATTCAATAGCAGCATCTGAAATAAAAATCTCAAAAATAGCAGTATAAGCATTGAAGAAATCCCAGAAATATGTTTGTAATACCATATATACACACACATACCAGTGTTGAATTGAAGTGTTTACCTTTGGTCTTCAATTATAATGGGCAGAAACTTCTTTGACACGCACACACACATACATGCATATACACATGTATATATATATATACACACACACATATACATACATGAACATATGTGTGTGCACACACCTTTGCTAAAAATAAATGAACACAACAGGTAAAACAAACAGCCTGAGGTTACCTGGCTCCTAAAGGAAAGGCAGTAACTCCCCCTGAACTTGGCTTTCTGCCACCTCCTTTGTCTTTGCTCTTAACCGCTTTCCCATGTTGACTTCCAAGTTACCACCTTCCATTTGGTGGTGGTGGCTAGCACGGAGCTTTAAATGAACCTACCCTTCTAATCATCCCTCTCAAACCAGTAACTGTTATTTCTCACTGATTGGAACGGAATTCCTTGTAGATGCTGTTTTACCGAAATGCACATTAGGAAAACCTGGGGTTGAGGTTTGTGGTTGAGTCTCCATTTCGTGCAGGTTCCCATGTACAACAATAACGATATTCAGTGTACATCACATTTTCCACCAGGCTCGCAGATTGCTTTCTATTAAGTGCATCTTTACTCTTTGTTTGTTTAGTTTGGACCCCAGGGGCTGGGCAGCCACCCATCCACAATTGGCTTTCACCAGCAGTTTATAAATGTACAGCTCTGACCTGTTTTTCTGAAACAAATCTAGGGGTAATACGTGACTGTGATTCGCCTTCCTTATTCATTTAATTCCCTCTGGCTTAGAATGAGTCATTTCAAAAGAGGAGTTTGATAAAGTACCTATAATTAAAATTTACCTTGCAGGCTCCTGCCCTTTCCCTGGGTTTGGTTAATAAAAGTTTTCTATCAAGCTAACACGAAGGTTTTGTCATAGTATTTCAAATCTGCCCGTATATTTGTGTACTTGGCGGAATTGCTAATTCTTTAGAGACCGTCACTATTTTCAGTTTGTCATTCTCATTATTATTTCACGAGCAAGGTGAAAAGGAGAGGATGTGTGACAGAGGAGGTTAAAAAGAAGCAGGGGAGGGAAGACAGTGTACTCGGCAGAGGAGAGGGAGAGGGAGAGGGACACTGCAGGCATGAGGAAGGCTGAGCGTACCTGGAGAAGCCTGAGGGCGAGAAAAGGGAGGGGTCTGCAGAAGTGAGCAAGAAAGAACAACAAAACCAAGAAAGAGTAGAACTGATTTGCACCCAGGGAGAGGGGGATCCATGAAGAGCACTGTAGCTTTTAGGCCCATGAAATGCAACTCCCTTCATTCTGGAACCTACAATCGCCGAGGCTTAGGGTCGACAGAGAGTTGGTTTCATATGGGTCCTACCTACGCTTCGAGTGTTACATGTAACTCTGCATTTCAATCCTTTCTTTGCTCCTGATTTCGACTGTAGAAGGGCTAAATCATCCATCATTCTTCCTTTCATTCTCTTGCTTGATACCGCACGGCGGCTTCCTATGTGCAAGTCTTTTGATGGAACTGAATCATCGAAGCGTCAGGGACCTGGAGACATAATCTTTGCAACAAAACAGTTTTTCTTTTGAAAATGTAGCCACACCACGGACAAACATAATGCTTAAAACGTACTCTGGGAAAATGTGCTGTAGGGAAACTGCGCAAGACTCTTGGTTGGGATAAGAGCACATTCTGTCTGAAAGGGAAACCTTGGGAATCCTCTAGTCTATCTCAGCAATGCTGTAGAAGCATTTTTTTTTTTTTTGAGTTGGAGTCTCACTCTGTCGCCCAGACTGGAGTGCAGTGGCCGCTCCCGGCCACCGCAGCCTCGACCTGCTGGGCTCCGGCGATCCTTCCGCCTCAGCCTTCCGAGTAGCCGGAATTACAGGCATGCGCTACCACGCCCGGCTGATTTTTCGATTTATTGTAGAGATCAGGTCTCGCTGCCCAGGCCGGTCTCGAACCCGCGGGCTCAGGCAATCCACTCACCTCAGCCTCCCAAAGGCGCAGGATTACAGGCTGAGCCACCGAGCCCGGCTAGAAGCATTTTTCTTTCTTGCTGCTTTAATTTTTGTAGTCAGGAGAGTATAAAAGTTCTAGAGTTTCTCCCTATTTCTCTCATTGTTTTGTTTTCAAAATTGTCTTCTGAAGAAATTTCAACACATGGAAATGTTGAAAGAATTAGACAGTGCACATCCCTATGTCCATCACCTGTTTTCCTCAATTAACATTTCACTCCACTGGCTTTGTCATATATTCATTCTCTATCTATTTATCAGTCTCCTTCTTTCTCTCCCAACACAGAATTTTGACTAGCACATAATTTTTTTCTTCTTAATCTACTAAGAACTTGTTTACTTTCACTAGTAATTATTGTAGATTTTCCTTCTTCTATAATATAGAGCCCCACCTTCCCCTGCCCCCCATTTTTTGTGTCAGGGTCTCTGTTGTCCAGGCTGGAGTGCGGTGCCACAATCATGGGTCATCGCATCTTTGTCTTCATGTGCTCAGGAGATCCTCCCACTTCAGCCTCCAGAGCGGCTAGGACTGCAGCCACATGCCACCAAACCGGCTATTTTTTTGTAGATATGAGATCTCACTGTGTTGCCTAGACTGGTCTCAAACTCCCAGGCTCGAGTAATTCTCCCACCTTGGCATCCCAAAGTGCTGAGACTACAGATGTGAGCCACCGTGCCTGGCCAGCTTCTCCCTTTGATCAATAGTATAAATCTGTCATTTTCCCACTTGTCTTTGTATCTTCGTAAACTCCATATTTTAAAAAATATAAAATGAGACACGTGTTTTATTTTATCCTTTCCTTTTTGTCCTGAGTGTTTGTTAGTTTTTCCATGACCAAACAGTATTTGCATAAGATGTAAGAGACCCTCACTGTTATATTCTTTATAAAAACCACTTACAGGATCAGGTTGGCTTTGGACTTTATTCCAAATCTAGTCTAAACCTTCATTGTACCCCCCTTTTGTTGCTAATATCAGCACTTTAAATAAGTTTTTTCACTGTTCTTTGACTTTCATTAATTTCCTGAGGAGAAATAAACGGCCATTCAAATAGTTGTTCCTATGTGTGCCATATGCCACTTTTCTTTGGATGCCTTGAAAATTTTCCTCATATCTTTAGTCATCTGCAGTTTGAAATAATGTGCCCAGATGCAGTTTTCTTTTTATTAATCCTGCTTGGGTCAATAAACCTTTTCAGCCTGTAAATCTATGACTTCACCAATTGTAGGCAGATTTAGATTATGTACTCTACTTCCCATGAGATTAGCTTTTATAGATTCCACAAATGAGTAAGATTTCGTGGTATTTGTCTTTCTGTGCCTGGCTTATTTCACTTAACATAATGTTCTTCAGGTTTATCCATACTGTCACACGTGACATAATTTCATTACCTTTTGTGGCTGAGAAGTATTCACTTATATATATAGCACATTTTTGTTATTCATTTGTCCACTGATGGACACTTAAGTTGACTCTATATCTTGGCCATCATGAATAGTGCTGCAATAAATTTGAGAGGGTAGGTATTTTTCAGACATACTGATTTCATTTTCTTTGGATGAATACCCAGTAGTGAAATTGCTAGATTATGTGGTAAATCTATTTTTAAATTTTTGAGGAATGTTATAGTGTTTTATATATATATGAAAGGCTAATGGTAAGGGCAGTACTAATTTATATTTTTACTAAAGATGTGTAAGGGCTCCCATTTATCCACATCCATACCAGTGGTTGTTATTTATTTATTTACTTATTTGGGTGGGAGTCTCACTCCATTGCCCAGGCTGGAGCGCAGTGACAAGCTCATGGTCACCCTAGTGTCGACCTGCTGGGATCTGGCCATCCTTCTGCCTCTCCTTCCAAGTAGCCGGAACTACAGGTGTGTGCTACCGTGCCTGGCTAATTTTTTATCTATTGTAGAGAGGAGACTGATCTCAAACCCATGGGCTCAGGCAATCCGCTCGCCTTGGCCTTCCAAAGTGCTGGGATTATTGGCTTGTTATTTTTTGATAATCATTTTGACTGAGTAAGGTGGTATCTCATTGTAGCTTTGATTTGTGTTTTACCTATAATTAGTGATAGTAAGTATTTTTTTATATATCAGTTGTCCATTTGATGTCTTCTTTGGAGAAATGTCTGTTCAAGTCCTTTGCCCATTTTTAAATGGATTTATTAATTTATGTACTTTGCTCTTGAGTTGGGTTTTTTATACATTCTGCATACTAATCCCTAGCAAGTCTTTTCTATTCTGTAGGTTATCTCTTTACTTTGCAAATCTTTTCTATTCTGTAGGTTTTCCCTTTACTTTGCTGATATTTCTTTTGTTGTAAATAAGCTTTTTAATTTGATGATTTTATATGTCTATTTTTGCTTTTGTTGTCTGCTTTTTTGAGTTTTTATCAAAAATGTTTGTGCCTAGACTAATGTTATGAACCATTTTCCTTGTTTTCTTCTAATAGTCATATACTTTTGGGTCTTATATTTAAGTACTTATGATTTTGAATTAATTTTGAATATGGTGAGAGAAAAGGGTCTAGTTTCATTTTTCTGCAAATGAATGTCCAGTTCTTTCAGCACCGTTTGTTGAAGAGAGTGTTTTTTTCTCCAATATGTGTTCTTGGCAATTTTGTCAAAAATCAATTGGTTGTAAGTGCATGGATTTATTTCTGGGTTATCCTACTCTGTACCACTAACCTATGTATCCATTTTTATTTCAATACCATGCTGTTTTGTTTACTATAGCTTTGTAGTAAATGGTTAAGTCAGGTTTTGTGATATCTCCTTTTGCTCAAGTTGGCTTGAGCTACTTGGGGTCTTTTGTGAGTCTATATAACTTTTAGGATTTTTTTCTGTTTCTGTGAAGAATATTATTGATATTTAGATAAACCTTACATTGACTCTGTAGATCACTTTGTAGAATATGGACATTTAAATGATATGATTGATTTCAATCCCTGAGCACAATTGTCTTTCCATTTACGTGTCCTCTTAGGTTTCTTCTATCAGTGTTTTATAGGTTTCATTGTAGAGATCTCTCATCTCCTTGGTTAGATTTATTCCTCAGTATTTTATTTTATTTTTGTAGTTATTGTAAGTAGGATTTCACTTTTGGATAGTTCACTATTAGCATGTAAAGCAGCACTGTTTTGTATGTTAATTTTGTAACCCGCAACTTTAATACATTTGTTTATTAGTTCTAATAGTTTTTTTTTTAGTGAAATCTTTAGAGTTTTCTATATATACTATTATATCATCTGTAAAGAGAGACAATTTGACTTTCTCCTTTCCAATTTGAATGTCTTTTATTTTCTTTTCTCTTGTCTGGTTGGTCTGGCTAAGAATTTCAGTACTATGTTGAACTATGTTGAATAGAAGTGGGTTTGGTGAGCATCCTTGTCTTATTCCAGATGTTAGAGTAAAAACTTTGTTTTCCCCCATTCATATGACGTTAAATGTGAGTTTGCCATATTTGGCCTTTATTGTGTAGAGGTATGTTTCACCAATACCTAACTTACTGAGAATTTTAAACATGAAGGAATGTTGAATTTTTTCAAAGGCTTTTACTGTGTTTATTAAAATGATTATATAATTTCTGTTCTTGATTCAGTTAATATGTTATAACATATTTATTGATCTGCATATGTTGAAACATCCACGTGTCCCTGGATTAATTTCACTTGGTCATGGTAAATAATCTTTGCAATGTGCTGTTGAATTCAGTTTGCTAGTTTTTGATGAGGATTTTTGCATCTGTATTTATCAGAGTTATTGACCTTTGTTTTCTTTTTATGGATTTGTAAGCTTGTTTGGTTTTGATATCAAGGTGGTACTGACATTGGAGAATGAGTTTGGACAAATTTTATCTTCAATGTTTATGAAATAGTTTGAGAAAAATTGGTATTTATTCTTCTTTAAATGTTTGATAAAACTCAGCAGTGAAGCTATCACATCCTATACCTTTATTTGATAGAAGCTGTTTTCTTTCCCCCAGATACTGCATTTTAGATGGGAAGCTTTATTACTGATTTAATCTCATTACTCATTACTGGTCAGTTCAGATTTTCTGTTCTTTATGATTCAATTTTGGTTGGCTGCATGTGTCCAGGAATTTATCCATTTCTCCAAGGTTTTTCAGTATGTTGGCATATTATTGTTCATAATTGTCTCCTGTTATTCTTTCTTTCTTTTTTTTTTTTTTGAGTTTGAGTCTCACTCTTGTCACCCAGACTGGAGTGCAGCGGCATGCTCATGACCACTGCAGCCTCCACCTGCTGGACTTAGGCAATTCTTCTGCCTCATTCTTCCAAGTAGCTGCAACTACAGATGCATGCCACTATGTCTGGTTAGTTTTTATGATTTATTGGAGAGGCAAGGTCTCACCAAGTCACCCAGGCTGGTCTCGAACCTGTGGGCTTAGGCATTCCTCTTCCCTCAGCCTCCCAAAGTGCTGGGATTACAGGCTGAGCCACCATGCCCGGCCTATCCTTTCTATTTCTCTTTTATTTGTTGCTATGTCTCCTTTTTCAGCTCTGATTTTATTTATTTAATTCTCTTTGTAAAGTTAGTGTACCTAAAGTTTTGCCAATTTTATTTAGTTTTTTACATTTTGTTAATTTTTATATGTTTTGAAGCCTATATTTTATTTTTGCTCTGATATTATTTCTTCCCTTCTACTATTTTGAGGTTTAGTTTGTTCTTTTTTTTGGTCAGTTCCTTAAGGTGTAACATTAGGTGGTTTACTTGTGAGATCGTTCTAGTTTTTGATGTAGGCATTTATGGATATAAACTTACCTCTTAGAACCACTTTTGCTGTATCACATAAGTTTTGACACATTGTGCTTTATTTTTCATTCATCTCAAAAATTTTGAATTTTCTTTAAAATTTCTTCTTTTGTTCATTCACTATTCATCAAGAATATGTTTAATTTCCATACGTTTGTATAGGTTCCAAAAAATTCTCCTGCTATTGACTTTCAGTTTTATTCCATTGTGATTAGAAAAGATATTTGATGTGCTGTTAATGTTTTGAATTTGTTAAGACTTTTCTGTGGTTTAAGATAAGACTTAGCCTGAAAAAAGTTTCGTTTCAGTTAGAAGAAAATGTGTTATGCATCCATTGAGTGGAATGGTCTGTAAATATCTCTTAGGTCATTTGGTAGGATGTGTGGTTTAGCTTTGATTTTTTTTTTTTATTGTCTGTCGGGACATTGTGTCATTGCTGAAATTAGGATGTTGAATTTACCTACTATTATTATGTTGCTGCCTATTTTTCTTTTTATATTTGCTTGATATATTTGAATTCTCTGATGTTGGGTGCATATGTATTTACAATTGTTATATCCCCTTGCTAAATTACATTTAAAGTTGTTGATAGGTGAGAATTTACTCTTGCCATCACTTTGTTTTCGGGGTGCTTTTTTTTTTTTGGTATTTTTTTATTCCTTCCTCCTGTCTTATTGTTTATTTTTGTGGTTTAGTTTAGGTTTTTTAGTTAGGTTTTTTTGGTAATGTTAAGCCTTTATTGCTTTTTCTTTCTCCTTTGTGTATCTGCTGTCATTTTTTTCTTTGTGGTTACTGTAGAGTTTACAAAAAAATCCTTTACTTGAACTATTTTAAGTTGAAAACAACTTAACATTGTTTGCCTACAAATACTCTGGACTTTTATCCTCTCCCTCTATAATTTTGTTGCCTTAGTTTACATTTTATATGTTGTACGCATCTTATTGTAGCTATAATTATTGTTGGCCATTTTTACTTTTAACCTTCATACTAGAGATTTGAAAGATGATATGTATTATTTCATTAATAGAGTATTCTGAATTTGATAGTAAATTTACCTCTACCATTTATAATTTTGATTTTGAATTTACTTCTACCAGTGTGTTTTATATGTGCATATTTTCATGATGGCATTTTTTATTCTTTTGCTTATAGTTGGAACAGTCTCCTAAGTGATTTATATAAGGCCAGTCTACTAGTAATGAATTTCCTTAGCTTTTGTTTGTCCGAGGAAGACTTAGGTTCTCCTTCGTTACTGAAGGATTGTTTTTCGGGGTATAGTATTCTTGACTTACAGTTTATTTTCCTATCAACACATTAAATATATCATCCCACTTTCTCCTAGCCTGCAAGGTTTCTGCTGAGAAATCTGCTAATGATCTAATGAAAATCCCTTATAATAACATAATAGTCCCTTATAATAAACATAATTTGATGGCTTTCTCTTGCTTTTTAAATAAATATTTTTATCTTTGACTTCTGCATATAATGAACATAATGTTTCTCAAAGAGTATAATGTAACTTAGAAAGGATCTTTTTTGGGTTGAATCTATTGGGGTGTCTTTCAATTTTTTGGATCTGAATGTCCATGTGTTTTCCAATACTTGAAAAATATTCAGCTATTATTTTATTAAATAGGCTTTCCATGCCTTTTCCCATCTCTTTCTTATATTCCATAATGCAAATATTTGTTTGCAAAGTTGCATCCCATAAGTCCCATATGCTTTCTTTATTTTTAAAAAGTATTTTCTTCTTTCTTTTTTTCTGATTGGTTTATTTCAAATAACTTATTTTCAAATTCAGAATTCTTTTTCCTGCTTGATTTATTCTTTTGTTGAAGCTCTTAATTTTATTCTATATTTCATTCATTGAATTCTTCAGCTCACAAATAATTGTTTGATTCCTTTTGTTAATATTTACTTCTTTAATGATTTTCTCATTCAAATCACGAATCAGTTTTCTGATTTTGTTGAACCTTCCGTATGTACTTTTTTGTATTTCACTGAGTTTTCTTAAGATCATTCATCATTTGAAATTCCTTTTTTTAGACATTTAATAGACTTTCTATTTTGATGGGGCATCTTTTATTGGAGAATTATTTTTTCTTCTTCGAAGGTGTCCTGTTTCTTTCTCTTTCATGTTTTTTGTGTTCTTTTTGAAGATTTTATTTTATTATAGAGATGTGGGGTACAAATGAGGATTAACTGCATAAGTAGGCTGGCTGCAGGTAAAGTCTGGGCTTCTAATTGGTTCTCATTTCCCCGGTACTGGACCAGGTACTCTTTGTCACATGTCTCCCACTTCCTTTCATCCCTCCCTCTCACACTCTTTCATCCCTCCCTCTCATAGCAGTGCCCAGTGAGTACTGATCCCTCCCTTGTGCTTTTTCTGCATCTTTCTCTGCAACTAAAGGTATAATCATGTGGTTCTGGTTTTACATCTGTTGATATGCTGAATTACATTTATGGACTGAGTGTTGAATCAGTCAAGCATTCCAGGAATAAAACTCATCTGGTCGTAGTGAATGATCCTTGAAATGTGTTGTAATATTCAATTTAACAGAATCTTGTTTAGAATTTTTGCATCAAGGAGATTGGCCTGTAATTCTCTTTCTTTGTAGGGTCTTTGACAAGTTTGAGTTTCAGTATGATGCTAGCTTCATAAAATGAGTTGGGGGGAATTTCATCATTCTCAGTTGCTTGGAATACTTTGAATAAGATAGGTATCAAGTCTTCCTTGTATGTCTTGTAGAATGCAGCTGAGAAGCCATCTGGTCCAGGGCTTTTTTTTGGTGGAGAGATTTCTTATAACTGAGTCAATTTCATGGATTGTTATTGGTCTGTTTAGAGATTCAATTTCGTCTTGTTTCAACCTTTGGAGGTTGTGTGATGTCAGAAATTAGGCTTTCAAGTTTACTTGCATACAGATGTTTATAATAATCTCTGATAATATTTTGAATTTCTTCAGGTCAGTTGTGACTTTGCTTTCTAATTGTGTTTATTTGGACTTTCTCTCCCCTCTATTTCAGTCAATTTGGACAGGAGATTGTCAATCTTATTTATCCTTTCAAAGAAACAGTTTCTTATCTTGTTGATCCTTTCTATGATATTTTTGTCTTCTATATCATGCAATTATGATTTTTTTTCTTAGTGATCTGGAATTCTTCTGCTGAAGTTAAGATTTAGGTGATCTTGCCTTTATAGCTCCCTTAAGTATGATGTTAGGCTGTTTACTTGTGATCTTTCGGTTTTCATGATTTGTACATGCAATGGTATGCATTTTCCTCTTAACACTGTTTTCATGGAATCCCAGAGATCCCAGAGATTCTGTGACTTTGTTTTTGCTTGTTTCTAGGCATTTTTTCTAGTTTCTATCTTGATTTTCATGTTGGCCCAGAAGTTGTTCAGTAGCATGTTGCTTAGTGTCCATGTCTTTTGAGGAGATCTTGCTGATGACAATATTTATTTTATTTATTTTTATTGCACAGTGATCCAAGAAGATGCATAATATTATTTTGATCTTCTGAAATTTGTTCATGCTTGATTTATGTCTGAGAATATGATTGATTTTGGAGTATGGTCCATGTGCTAAAGAATAGAATGTATACTCTATAGATATTGGGTGAAATGCTCTGTAGATGTTGGGTGAAATGTTCTGTAGATGTATACAAAATCCATTTGATCAAGTTGAGGTTCTGGATATTCTTGTTGTCTTTTTGCCTCAAAGATGTACCTAAAGCTGTTAGTAGGGTATTTGACTCTCCAGCTATGATTGTGTGAGAGCCAATGTCCTCTCTTAGTTTACTTAGTAGTTGTTTTATAAAACCTGGTGCTTCTGTGTTGAGTGCATATATGTTTAGGATGGATATTACTTGCTGGTGGATTGTGCCTTTTATCATTATGTAGTGTACTTCCATGTCCTTTTCTTTTTAACTTGTAGTAGTTTGAATACTGTTTTGTCTGATATCATAATAATTACACCTACATCCTTCTCTTTTGTGTTCACCTGAAAGATCATTTTCCAGCCTCCAATGTTGAGCCTGTGGGTGTCTTCTGCAGTGAGATAAGTTTCCTGGAGGCAACATATTGTTGGATCATGATTCTTTATGCAGTTTCCTACTCTGTATCTCTCCAGTGGCACATTTAAACCATTCAAGCTCAAACTGATTATTGAAATTTGAGTTTATCCCTGTCATAGGGCTCTTAGGGGGTTGCTCTGTTTCCTTTTACATTTTGTATTTATATATGTGTGTGCTTTCATTTTGGGGAGTACTCTGTATGCTCCATTAACTCTATGCTTCCCTGTACTTTTGTGATGGGTATAACTATTCCTTTTATTTATTTTTTCTGTGTTCAACACCTTTTTAAAATTTTTAATTTAATTTTATTTTTTTGAGTTGGAGTCTCACTCCATTACCCAGACTGGAGGGCAGTGGCACACTGCTGGCCACTGCAGTCTCAACCTGCTGGGCTCCTGCTATCCTTTCTCCTCAGCCTTCCAAGTAGCTAGAACTACAGGCGCGCTACCACACCCAGCTAATTTTTGATTTATTGTAACGATGAGGTCTCGCCAAGTTGCCTGGGCGGGTCTTGAACCTGCAGGCTCAGGGAATCCACATACCTTGGCCTCCCAAAGCACTGGGATTACAAGCTGAGCCTATTTATTTATTTTTATTTTAAAATTGTGGGGTAAAATTCAGGGTTAGGTATGCAAATATTCATTGTGCAGGTACCCTTGTTGATGAGGTATACCCCCCTTCCTCAGGCAGATTTCAACCACTGTCATTCTGGACTCCCCGCTCCACCCCCAGTTTCCTGCCACTGTCAATCCTTTTCTTATAGTATTAAGGTCCACTTATGAGTGAGAACATGTGTTACTCAGATCTTTGTTTATGTGAAAGATCACTCAGTATTATAAACTCTAATTCCATCCAGGTTGCTGCAAAATTCATGATTTTGTTCTTCTTTATGGCTGCATAATATTCCATTGCGCATATGTACTACATTTTAAAAATCCAGTCTTCTTTTGATGGGCAGCACAGTTGATTCCATTTCTTGCTATTGTGAACAACGCTGCGATAAACATATGTGTGCAGGTATCTTTCTTATAGAGTGATTTGACTTCTTCTGGGTATATTCCCAGTAGGGGGATTGCGAGGTCATATGGAAGGTCGATTTTTAGAACTTTTAGAAATCGCCACACTGATTTCCACAGAGGCTGTACTAGTTGACACTCCCACCAACAGTGTAGAAGTGCTCCTTTTTTTGCCCCATCCTCTCCAGCATCTGTTATTTTTTGAGTTATTAATGATGGCCATTCTGATTGGAGTTAGGTGGTATCTCAGTGTAGTTTAATTTGCATCTCCTTGATGACTAGTGAAGCTCAACATTTTTTCATGTATCTGTTGGCTGCTCATATGTCTTCTTTTGAGAGCTGTCTATTCATATATTTTGCCCACTTTGTACTGGGATTATTTGTTTTTTTCTTTTCAGCATGTTTGAGTTCCTTGTAGATCCTTGATGTTAGGCCTTTGTCAGGCATGGAGTTGGCAAATATGTTTTCCCAGGCTGTCTCCCTGCTCTCTTGATAGTTTCTTTGCCTTTGCAGAAGCTTGTCAGTTTGATGAGGTCCCACTTGTTATCTTACCTCTTATGGCATGGGCACTTTGGGTTTTGATCAGGAATTGGTTGCCAGTTCCAACTTCCATTTGAGTGTCTTCTGCATTTTCTAAGGTTCTTATAGTTTGAGGTTTTACATTTAGGTCTCTTATCCAGTTAGAGTTAATTTTTGTGTATGGAGATAGGTAGGGGTCCTATTTCAATCTTCTGCATGTGGTCAGACAGTTTTCCCAGCATTATTTACTGAATAGCTTCTCCTATTCCCAGTGGTTGGTGGTGGAGCCTTTTTTGAAGAAGAGTTGATTGAGAAATTGAGGCTTTGCTTCTGGAATCTCAATGGTATTCCTTTGGTCTATATGCCTGTTCTTGTACAAATACCAGGATGCTTTGGATATTGTAGCTTTATAGTAGAGTTTGAAGTCTGGAAGTGTGTTACCTCCTGCTTTTTTTTTTTTTTTTTTGCTGAGAATTGTTTTGGCTATTCTTGGTCATTTATGTTTCCACATAAATTCCTGTATTGTTGTTTCTAGATCTGAGAAGAATGTTGCTGGTATTTTGATGGGTGTTGTGTTAAATCTACAGATTGCCTTAGGAAGAATGGATTTCTTAACAATATTGAGTCTTATAATCCATAAGCATGGAATATTTTTCTGCTTGTTTATGTTCTTTGATTTCTTTGAGCAGTGCTTTGTAGTTTTCATTGTAAAGGTCTTTCACATCTCTGATTAGTAAGATGCCAAGGTATTTCTTTTTTTGTGTGTGGCTATTGTGAATGGAATTGTGCTTTTTATTTGGGTTTCTGTTTGTTTATTATTGGTGTACAGAAGTGCATTGTCTTTTGAACATTTATTTTATACCCTGAGACTATGCCAAAGTCCTTTATCAGTACAAGGAGGTTTTTGACAGATTCTCTTGAGTTTTCAAGGTATACAATCATGTCGTCTACAAAGAGAGAGAACTTGACTTCCTCTTTTCCTGTTTAGATACTTCTGATCACCTTCCCATCTCTGATTGCTCTAGCTAGTACTTCCAAAACTATATTAAACAGGAGGGGTGAGAGTGGGCATCCTTGTCTTGTTCATGTTTTCAGGGAAATGCCTCCAATTTTTGTCTGTTTAACAGTATGCTGGCTGTGGGTTTCTCGTAGATGGCTCCTACTATTTTGAGGTTTAGTCCACCTATGTCTAGATGTTTGAGGGTTTTTATTAAGAAGCAGTGCTGGATTTTATAAAAAGCTTTTTCTGCATCTAATGATATAATCATGTGGTTTTTGTTTTTACATCTGTTGATGTATTTAATTACATTTAAGGTCTTATGAATGTTGAATCAGACTTGCATCCTGGGGATGAAGCCTATTTGGTCGTGATGGATGATTTTTGAGATGTGTTGTTGAATCTGGTTTGCTAGGATCCTATTGAGAATGTTAGCATCTATGTTCATCAAAGATATTGGCCTGTAGTTCTCTTTCTTTTGGGATCTTTACCTGACTTGGGTATCAATGTGGTGTTAGCTTCATAAAATGACTTGGGGAGAGTTTCATCTTTCTCAATTGCCTGGAATATTTTCAATAGGATTGGTATCAGTTCCTCCTTAAATGTCTTGTAGAATTCTGCTGGAAAGCCATCTGGTCCAGGGTTTTTTCTTTTGTAGGTAGTTTTCTTATGACATAGTCAGTTTCCTGGATTGTTATTGGTCTATTTATGATCTCGATTTCTTTTTGTTTCAATGTAGGGAGGTTGTTTTGTCAGAAAGTCCTCTATTTCCTTTAGGTTTTTATGCATACAAATGTACATTGTAGTCTTTGATAATCTTTTGTATTTCTTCAGGGTCAGATGTGACTTCATGTTTTGTGTTTCTGATTGTGTTTATTTGGTTTTTTCTCTCTTTTTCTTGGTCAGTCTAGTTGGGCGACCATCAATCTTGTTTATTCTTTCAAAGAACATACTTTTTGTTTTGTTGATTTTTTGTATTATTTTTTTGTCTTCTATGTCCTGAATTTGGACTTTTATTTTGGTGATCTGGATTCATCTGCTGAAGTTAGAGTTTTGATTGTCTTGCTTTTCCAGCTTCCTTATGTGACTTGTTAGTCTGTTAACTTGTTATCTTTCCATTTTCTGAATGTGCATTTGTTGAGATATGAATTCTCCTCTTATTATTTTTTTCATGGCATTCCAGAGATTTTGATAAGATATTTCTTCATTTTCATTTGTTTTCAGGTAACTTTTAGTCTCTGTTTTGATTTCTGTGCTTACCCAGGAGTTGCTTAGTATCATGCTGTTTAGTGTCCATGTCTTTGTGGGTTTTGGGGGAACTTTGTTGGTGCTGTTATTTATTTTTATTCCACTGTGGTCTGAGAATGTGCATGGCAAAATTTCAATCTCATGAAATTTTTTTATGCTTGATCTATGGCCAAGCATGTGGTCAATCTTAGAGTATGTTCCATGCAATGATGAGTAGAATAGATATTCTGTGGTTGGTGAGTGGAGTCCATTTGGTCAAGAATCAGATTGAGGTTCCAGATCTCCTTGTTGATTTTTTGTCCTGATGATCTGTCTAGGGTTGTGAGTGGGGTATTAAAGTACCCAGTTATGATAGTGTTAGAGTCAATGTCTTTTTTAAGTTTGTCTAGAATCTGCTTTATGAAAGTTGGTGCTCCTATGTTGGGTGTGTGTATGTTTAGGATGGATATTTCTTGTTGATGGATTGAAACTTTCATCAATATATAGAGACCTTTTGTATCTTTTAAAATTTTTGATAACTTATAGGGTAATTTTTCTGAAATTAAGTTCACAACTCCTGCTTTCTTTTGTGGTCCATTCACCTGAAATTTTGCTTCCCATCCTCTTACTTTGAGTCTGTGGGTGTCCCTTCTGGTGAGATGGGTCTCTTGGAGACAATATATTTTGCCTCATGATATTTTATCCATTTTGCCATTCTATTTCTTTTCAGTGGTGCATTTAGTCCATTCACATTCAGGCTAATTATTGAAATGTGAGAGTTTATTCCTGTCATGAGGTTCTTATAGAGTTGTTGTTGTTTCTGTTTGTTTGTTGTCTTTCTTTGGTTTTGGGGTTGATTCATGTGTGTTTTCAATCTTTTTCCTGTACTCTTTTTTTTTTTGAGTTGGAGTCTCACTCTGTTGCCCAGACTGAGTGCAGTGGCTGCTACCAGCCACCGCAGCCTCGACCTGCTGGGCTCTGGTGATCCTTCCGCCTCAGCCTTCCGAGTAGCCGGAATTACAGGCATGCGCTACTACGCCTGGCTAATTTTTTATTTATTTATTTATTGCAGAGATGAAGTCTCGCTGCCTGGGCGGGTCTCGAACCCACGGGCTCAGGCAATCCACTCACCTCATCCTCCCAAAGGCGCGGGATTACAGGCTGAGTCACCGAGCCCAGCTCCTGTACTCTTGTGAAGAACATTGTCATTCTTTTTCCTTTTCTTCTGTGTTTAATACTTTCTTAAGTGTTTTTTGTAGAGGTGGTCTGGAGGCAGTGTAAGTTATTAGGGATTGGATTTCTGGGAAAGATTTTAATTCTCCCTCACTGATGAAGCTTAGCTTGTCTGGGTTGGTTATTCTTGGTTGAAATTGTTTATGTTTGAGAACTTTGAAGATTGGGCTGCTAGCTCTCCTAGCCTGAAGTGTTTCTGTAGGTAAGTCTGCTGCTATTCTAATTGGTTTTCCCTGGTAGGTAGTCTGACCTTTTTCTTTTGCTGTCTTTAGGATTTTTTCTTGTATACCTACTTTGTTTAGGCAAATTATTATGTGTCTGGGAGTTGGTCTTCTCATTTGTTGTCTTGCAGGGGCTCTCTGTATCTCTTGTGTTTGAATGGTCATATCACTGATGCGATGAGGGAAGTTTTCTTGAATAATTTCGTGGAATGTTTTTTCCAGGGCGGTCTCTGTCTCTCCCTCTGCTTCAGGAAGTCCAATTACTCTTAGGTTCAGTCTCTTGAAGCAATCGGTCATCGCTTGAATGTTTTGCTCTGTTTTTTAAAACTCTTTTCTATGTTTTGGACAATTTGGGTTAGTTCTATATTTTGGTCCTCAAGTGCTGAGATTCTTTCTTCTGCTTGGTTAATTCTTCTTTCCATGCTTATCAATTTGCTGTTTCAATCACAGCATTCTTTACTGCTGTTTTCTCAGTTATCAACTCCTTCCTATTTTCCTCTTGTCTCTCCTCAATTCTTTTTATTCTCTCTATTAATGCCTTGATGTCTGGGTTTGTAGTATGTGGCCAGTCATTCTGGGGGCTCTTCATTGTTTGCATTCCAAAGTCTGTTTTCTCAGTGTCTGACCTCCCAAGGGTCTGTGTGAGACCTATATTCTTCTTTGGTTTTTCTTTATTTGTATAGATTTTCCTCCCTACTTTTTCCTTTTCCCCCATCTTTTTTAATTATGCTGTTCAGGGGTGGTGGGATCACTTTTACTTTTGTTTGCTCAATCTCCTGTTCTTCCTTATGTGAATCCACTAGCTTTGTTCAATTCTGAAGTTGGACTGTGGGTTGGGGGCTATACTTTTTTGCAGTTTGAGATTTAATTGTGGGGAGAGCTATGAGTCAAAAATCTATCTGCTTATCCCAATATTCACTGACAGGTGTATGGATACCCTGGAACCCACTTCCTACTGCCTTGCAATCTGTCCATGCTGTGGGGGTATAGGTTTGCTCCCTGAAAGCAAAATGGGATAAGAAAAAAGAAAAGAATGAAACAGGGAAGGGGGGAAGAAGAAGGTGGAGAGAGAGAAGAGTTGGAGGGAAAACAGACAAACATACCGACTAACAAATGAAAAGAGATACAAAGACAGAAAAGAGTAAAAAAAACACGAATCATACAATCATACAGACACACAAACTAAGCAACCTCCTTATTGATGTACTATTCCCCCACACAAACATGAAGTCTAAAGAAAAAAATCAGTAAACTAACAGAAACAAAGCAAGCACAAAATGTTATCAATAACAGTAAGAAGAGAGAGAAAAGAGAAAAAAAGATGAGTAAAACAAGCAAAGAATAAAAATAAAAAATTAAAACAAGGGAACCAAGCACGCTCTGAGATTGTTCCTTTAAGTCCAATGTCCTTTCAGCTCTGATCTCTAGCTCTCATTGTAGGCTGGTATGGTTGCTCACAGCTAGTGTCAGATGGCTCAGGACTGTTGTGGAGGGATGGTGGATCAGATCTGGACTCAGTCAACTTACTGCTTGTCAAGTCTGCCACTCAGATCTGACCTGCTAGTGACTATCTAGCATGGGAGAGGGACTTCTGTCTCTTCCAGTTTGGTGTAATTTCCTTAGGTCCCAAGTTG
Organism: Cephalopachus bancanus; assembly: GCA_027257055.1. NCBI lineage: Eukaryota > Metazoa > Chordata > Mammalia > Primates > Tarsiidae > Cephalopachus > Cephalopachus bancanus. The sequence continues at coordinate 2,081,273 of JAPVLO010000178.1, read as the reverse complement.
GAGTCTGGGCAGAGTTGGTCAGAGCTAGGCGGGGCAATGCAGGTCTCTGCCTGGTCTCAGGGCTCCAGCAGGTCTCTGGTACCACTGTGCGGGAGGCCAAGCTAGGGAGGGGGAGCGTGAGACAGCTGAGTGCTGCAATTCAGCGTGACCCGGGGCGGCTTGGGTGAGGCAGTGCAGCAGGTAGGGAAGCCCAGAGCTCCACAGGGCTGGGAGCCGAGGGCCACCCTGGGTGGGGGGTGGGGGGTGGTGGTGGCAACATCAGCAGTGCGGTGCATGGGAGGAGCTCCATGGGGCCAACACATTCTTAAGTATCTCCTAAAGGACTGATTTGGAGGCAGCATATTGTCTTAGAGATTGGATATTTGGAAAAGACTTCTGCTTTTCATCACTGATGAAGCTTAGCTTGGTGGGGTAGGAATTTTCTTGGTTGGAATTGCTTATCTTTAAGAACATTAAAAATTGGACTTCCATCTCTTCTGACTTCTAATGCTTCTGCAGATAAGCCTGGAGTGATTCGGATGGGTCTTCTCCAGTAGGTAGTCTGACCATTCTCTCTCACTGCCTTTAGAATTTTTTCTTTCATGCTTACTTTGTGGAGGCAGATTACTATGTATCTTGGGGATGGTCTTCTCATGTGATACCTTTTGGAGGGTCTTCTATCTCTTGTGCTTGAATAGTTGCATCTCTAGTGGGATGTGGGATGCTTTCTTGAATGAATTCATGGAATGCTTGTTTCATGATTTTCTTTGTTTCCCCCTCTGCTTCAGGGATACCAATTAGGTATGTATTTGACTTCTTGTCATAGCCGCACTTCTCTCAGAGGCTTTGCTCCTTCTTTTTGAGCTTTTAAAAATGTTTTTGACAGACTGGGTTAATTCCACATTTTGGTCTTCAAGCTCTGAGATTATTTCCTCTGCCTAGTTGATTCTGCTGCCTAGGCTTGTTACTATGTTTTTAATTTCCAGTATGATGTTTTTCATTTCCATTATTTCAAAATGAGTTGTTTTGAAACTGGCCAATACTGCTTTTACTTCCTGTATGACTTCAGTGAGTTTTGATTCTGGTTTATCTTGGTCCCTGTTCATTTTTGCCACCCAGTCTCTGATTTCTGTGGCTGTCATTTGAAGCAGGTCGTTCTGGGAGGGCTCCAATGTTTGTGCTCTGATAGGTGCTTTTTGGGGTGCTGTTTCTTTTGGACTTTAAGGGTTGCCTGTATTTTTTCATTGACATTTTTCCTCATTTGTGACAAGCCTCTATTCTCTCTCTATAATTCCACTTTGGTTCTGCTGCTCTGAAGCTATTCAGTTACCCTCTGTTCTAGGGCCTTTTCTGTGGTTCAATCTAGGTCACTCAGTGGTAGAGGAAGGGGCATTCACTTCTGCTCCTTGCTCCAACTTGTGGCAGATTTCAGTCATTGCAGATTTTCTCTCCCTCTGTGAATCTAGTTGAACCAACTTTCATCCTCTGCTACTAACACTCTGTAGAGAGTGAGAGAGGGGATGGACCTCCTGTCTGCTGTCTGTGCATCACAGCCCAGAAGCCTTCCCACGGAGAAAGGCTTCAGGTGTCCCTCGTGTTGCTCCCTCCCTGTTCAGCACTTTGCTCCGGAAACAGAGTGAGCTCTTTTCCACAGAGGAGGGGGTGGGCTTCACCATGCAGGGAAAAGGCTTGGAGGTGGCTCCTCCTGATCTGGCTGGGACAATGGCCATTGGCTGCTGGTAAATCAGGTTCACTCCATGGACTGACCTTCCTCACCTGTGAGTCAGCACTCACAGTGGCTGACCCAGTACACACCTCCTTTATTCCCCATTCTGCTTGCCTGTCACGGTGCCCTGCCCAGGACTCCTCCTGTGTGGGACCGATGATCCACACATGTCAGGGAGTGGGGAACCATCCCAAAATGTCTTATGTACACTCACAAACTTTTGATCACCAAACACTGGGCAGAGCTTCAGCTCGTGTGTGAGTCTGGTACATGGTGGGGGATGGGGCATCAGGATTCCCACGTCTGCCATCACTTCCTGGTCTCTATATGTTCAAAGAGAACTTTGCTGGGTACAGGGTGTTTCACACATCCCAAAGTGTTCAAGGTATCTTCATCTATCATTGGCTGTGTCCCTATTCTCTGTTGTGCTTGGTGAGAGGGGCACCAATCTGGTGCTCCACAGTGACCATCTTCTCTTGCGTTCTTATGTTGATATATTTGCATCTAGTGGATAACTGCCTCTTCTAATTTTATGGAGTTACTTTTGTAAGGAAATTTTTTTTTTGTGGATGCATCCTAGAGTGTTGTGTGGGCAGGATGCTTTGCCTTTGGTTTTGAATGGATGCATTATTGGAATCTTCATATAATTTCTTCAGCTGTGATAAATGATGTACCTTGTTGATGGTATGTGAGTGTCTCAGTGGCCTAGACTGCAAGTATTTGTGGAGGTAGTGGCATGCCTTTGCTAGGGGTGGTGCTGCTGGGTGAGCTTGTCCTTAGACCTTGGAGGACAAGCCCAAAGCACAGCCGTCCTACCAGTCATAGGAGTGACATCCCTGGGGTGGGGTCACTGGGTGGATCAATCCTCAGACTCAAAGGCAGTACACATAATGCAGCCATTCTGCTTGTCACAGGGCTAATTTCCCTGTTGTACAGGACTGCCCATTTTTTGATGTGCAGGGATTCACTTGGTCTTGGGCATGGAGGACATGGCTGTTCTGCTGGGCTTGGCTTGGAGTGGCTGGGGTTGTGATGTTGCAGTTACCTGTGTGAGCATAATGCAATGACAGCAAGGCCTCAGGGACTGGGAGATGCAGTAGTTACTGCCCCCCAGAGCAGGATGTGTTCTAGCAGTGATTTCCACCTAAAACCAGTGCTATTCTGCAACAGCTTGGTTCATGGATATTGGGGAAACACAGAATGTGTTCTTTCTCTGGAGCAGTGCTGCCATGTGAACTCCAGGTAGATCCCTAAACTGAGCACAGGGCCTGTGAAACTTTCCTGAAGCAAGGACTACAGGGGTCTGTGGTAGTGATGGGGGATTCTGGGGATCCACTGTTTACCATTTCCCCACAATGAGAAATCCCTCCTGGCTCTGAGCAGATCCCAGCTGCAGGACAGTTTTGCATCGGCAAGAAACATCACTCCTCTCTCTATACTGCCACCCTGAGCTTACATGCTTCACAGGCTTTCTGTCATTCCTTGCTATATTCCATTGTTCTTTAGGCACTCTAGCTAAAATACAGTTTTTTCTTTTGTTGTTGTTTTTGCCCTTTTTTCTTGGTAGGACAGGCGTTAGATATCTCTAGTCAGTCATCTTACTGATGTCACTGCTATTTTCAGTTTTTAAAAAGAGCTAATTTTAATAGTTTATCGCGGACGCTATTGGAGATACTGTTAGTTGCAGTCAAGAATATATTGTTTACAAAGAAAGCTTGATTTACTTCTAATTCATTTTATTATTATTTTAAAGAACTTTTGTTGCATTGGCTAGCATCTTCTGCACAATGCTAAATGGAAGCAGTGAGAATTTGCATTTGTTTCTTGTTTTGTTTCTGCATAAAATCCAACTGATATTTTATCATGAGTTACGGTGTTTGCTCTTGGTTTCTGTTAACTGTCATTTACCAGGCTATGGAAAGTCCTTCCATTTTCAGCTTGCTGAGTGTATTTTTAATCATAAATATTCAATTTTACTATTTTTGCATCATTTGAAAAGATCACATTTTTAATATGAAAATATGGAGAATTATTACAATTGATTTTTGACATCGAAACATATTTGTGTTCTTTGGAGAGGTCCTACTTGGTCATTATGTATTCATGATACACTGTGAGAGATAATTTGTTGAAGTTTTTTTAAGGATATTTGCTTATTTGTTTCTAATGAGGTTGATCTCTAATTACATTGTCTTGTACTATCCTTCTAAATTCTGGTATCAAGCTCATAGTAGCCAATTAATGAGTTGGGTGCTTTTCAGCCTTTATTTAATCTCTTATTTTAACTTGGCTAAGAAAGAAATCAATTCTTTCCTGACTTCTTGTATGCGTGAGTTTAAGTGTGTACACATAGACTTTTAAATATTGCTTCAATTTCTTTAATAATTTTTAACTTATTTTACCGGTATCTTTCTTCCTTAGTTAATTTTATAATTCATATTAATATAAAAAAGTCTATTTCACTTACTTTTTAAAATTTAATGGCAGTGTGTGTTTTTTCATTTAGTCTTACAGAAATGCAATCCCCTTTGTATCTCTGGTTCTTTGTACTTTGCCTATTTTCCAAGTATCATGGAAAGCATTCATCTACTCTGCTGTTTCTCTGAGTCCTTACTGCAATTCTGAGGTAAAGAGTATCATCCTTGTTTCTCAGATGGGAGAAAGTAGGTAAAGACATGTTTATTGACCCCATCAAGTTCTCTTAGCTGGTAAGAACTGGGGTGAGAATTCACATTCACATTCAAGTCACTCTTTTCTATCTGGTCTTCTCCTGGCCCTCTTGTAGAGTAGCAGAGGCTTCTTACTGGTTCCATACTTTTGACAGTGACTTCTCCCTCTTCATTTACTTTTTTTGTCCTTCATTTTGACTTGAGTACAAATTACATTTGAATGTTAATAATTCTGCACAATTCACTCTCATCATGAACATGTTATTGGACTTGCCTGAAGTTAAATAAAGGGGTCTGGGTTCATTCAGGCACATAGAGAATCTGAAATGCATTCATTCATTTTGCATAGCACTGATGATCTCACCTCTGACCAAAGGACTCATTGTAAACAAGGGGAATATGCAAGGGGATGCTGCTATCTTATGCATTCAAATGAAGACATTCAATGCCAGCTCTCCTAGGAATCTTTAGACCTTGATGAGATTCTATTTGCATTAATGGAGCTATGAAATTCAAATGTTTAGGCCAGTACAGGGGGTGTTGGAAGTGTAATAATATGAATTAAGAAAAGAAACATTTAGTCTGATCAGGTAAATCTCTTAATGAGCTCTCCTAGACAGTGAAATTAGGAGAGAAAAATTAGTCTGGGCTGGACAAATAGGAGTCCTCAGAGATGGGGAACTAGGACCTTGTACTTAATTCAAGGTTATATGAGGCATCAAAACTTCCTGTGTTAACCTTCTTTGTTCCTGAAATCATTACAATGTACTATTGTTTATAAGTTCTCTCTTTACACAAGTAAAACTGTCTAGTTTATAAAAATACTCGTAATTGCTGAGTGCCTACTCTGTGCTGGGTACTTTGGCATATGATTTAATTTTCATAATCATGACTTCTTACATTAAAATTAAACCTAGTTGTGATTAATACTCTGTTTTAATTGCTTGTTGAATTGTTTATCTTTCTAACTGAACTCTATGTGCCTCAAGGCAGAAACAGGAACTTTCTTACTCATAACTGCATATCTGGTAATTGGAAGAGCAAGGAAATACATGAGGCACTTGAGTACTGTTAAAATGTGTGAATGAATACATGGTCTGACTAGATCCAGCTCCCAGTTTCATTCTTAGGACCCATTCTCTGGTCTTCTGTAACCTTCGATATTGTATACCCAATATCGCATTCATCTCTGAGCTCCATTAGGTCTTTATTTTGTTTCCTTGTGTATTCCAATGCTTAGAACAAGATTTGACTCAATATTTCTTGGACTTATGATTGAATATTTTTTCTTTATACTCTCATTTCACTAAAGGTAGAGGAACACTTTTGTTTTTATTTCTAGTCCTTAACCCATGCCTGTCACATAAAAGTACATGTCTATGTTTCTCAGGAGGGAGACAGAGCTTAGGGATGTTGGAGAGAGGTTCCAGCTTCCAACAGGCACCGGAACTAGAAGGTTCCAACATCCAGTAGGTACCAGAACTGGTTGGGACTTAAACTTTTCATTCTTCCCAAGTTCTTGTCCAGTTTTTGGGGACCCAACTTGGACAAGTTACATTTACAATAAGTCACTTTCCTTACTTGTGTTTGTTTTCTGACTCGTTCTAGATTTTCACTTAAATGTTACTTGAAATATTGTGCTATTTCAAGGGTCTACATTATTCATTCTGAGATTTGTGTGAACCATTATATTCGCCTATAAGGAAACAGCTTATAGATGCCGTATAATGCTTAAAACTAATCTCAGTGTCCTCTAGCTCCAGTTCACATTGCCAATCACATCAGTGGGAAGATTGCAGTAAAATGACAGAAGCGGTTGTCTTTCTCCTGCCATCTCTATCTCTGCATATTAAATCTCAAGTACTGGTGGACACGGTCATTTACCACCAGCAGTAAAGCACATAAACCCAAGGTATCCTGGCAACCCGCAGAGCAATCTAATCATGACAGGCATTAAAGAGTTTCTCACTTCCCTTAGACGTTAGGGAAAGGCATGACTTGTATCTTTTATGGCCATTCAAAGGTGAATTTTGAATATTAAAAAAATAAAAATAAAAAAATCTGCCTCAAATTTAATCTTTCAGGAAAGTGTGTATTTCTCTTACATTTGAATAACTGTGACAGCGCCAGAAACACATTCATTCTAAATTTTGCAGGTGGCCATCACAGAATAGCCTCTGGGTACACATTTAGAAGAGCAATAATGATACAAGAAAGGGTATTACACATTGCATTTTAACCAATAACAGGAAAAAGACTTCATATACATACTGATCACTCACAAGCACTGACTTCAGTTTTGAATGTGACCCCTATGTGGCTGACAGGGGTATTCATTTAAAAAAACAAGTGGTGGTGAGGGGGGATGGCAGGGAAAGACTGTCCTTATTTTTACTCTTTTCTCCTCTTACTGGGCAAAGTTACAAATAATTTTTATGTGACCTTTTTGTGCACAACAACTTTGAGCTATGGCATTAAAACACTGCTGGGGGTTCTCTTCCTAAAAAGCTCTGCTTGCTTATGAAACTTCTTGTTCCTCACCTATCAATGAAACAGCTGTGCTAGAACATATAGAATGAGGAAGTGTTGTGGGGTAAATTGTGCTTCTCCAAAATTCATATATTGAAGTCCTACACCCCCCACCTGAGAATGTGACCTATTATGGAGATAACGTCTTTACAGAGGTAATCAAGTCAAATGCAGTCATTAGGGTAGACCTTAACCTATATGACCACTGTCCTTATGGGCGGGGGGGATTTGGACACAGACAAGTACAGAGGGAAGATGGTGTGACAATACTGGGAGAAGATGGCCATCCACATGACAAGGAGAGAGGCCTGGCACACATCCTTTCCTCACCGTCCTCAGAAGGGAGGCGTCCACAGATGGATCTCAGACTTCCAGCCTCCAGAGCTGTGAGAAAATACGTTTCTGTTGTTTAAGCCACGCAGTTGTTGTGGTAGCCCTGGCAAACAATCTAGGGAGTCATCTCTGAAGTTACTCCCTCCCATCTCATTTAATAAAAGCTTTTAAAGATTAATCACAAGCATCACCTCCTTATTCCCTCAACTCATCCACGCTCAGCTTGGTTGTTTTCTCTGGCAGAGTTGGCACTACCTTGTCAGATATATTGGTTCTGTGTCACCCTGCAACAACTTATGTCAAAGCTTAGCAGAAAATAGCAAACAGAAATTATCCCACTTCTGAGGATCAGGAGTCCAGAAGTGGCTCCACCAGATGGTTCTGGTCCAGGGTCTCGCTGGAGGCTGCAGTCAGCTGTCTTTTGGTGCTGCAGTCTCTGAAGACTGAATGGGGCTGAAGGACCCACCTCCAAGCACACTCACCTGGCTGCAGACTAGAGGCTTCGGTTTTTCCCTTGTGCATCCCTGTGGGGCTGCTCACAACATGGCCATTCTCAGAGGCAGGTAACCCGGGCGAGTTCAGGCAAGCCAGGGAATCTGCAGAAGCTGCACGTTGTGTGTTTCATAACCTGGGACATACCGTCACTTCCACCATACTCAATTGTGGGAGGGGCTATGGAAGGTTTTGGATGCCAGGAGGCAGGTAACCTTTGGACACTCTTGGAGGTTGTCTGCCACACCGAGCAAAACACATTCTCTTGAGAAGTTGCTTTATCTTGCACACAATTTATAACATTGATTCTGATCTAAGTAAAACGTCTCCAACTACCTCTTTAGTTATCCCCCCTGTCTTGCCTTCCATTTCTGAGCCTCTCAGTTTTGGGCCTGCCTTGATCTCATCTATTTCCTTGGAACCACTGCATCTCTGGAGTTTTGCAGGTGATGAAGGAGCATCCTTTCCTTCGGGTAAAAATCCCACTGTGAACCAGTCAAATCCTCACTCATGTATTTTGGGCACGTTCTGTGTGAGGCTAGCACCCAGGTCTCTTCCCTCAGGTCCCTCCCCACTGAAGTCCTGACTTATAACTAGGCCACTTCAGTCCACAGGGCAGATGTCATTTTCTAGGCTCGGGGAACCCAGAGGAAGGGGCATGAACCTGACAGGCAAACCTTGCTGCACAGCCACTGTTTGAGTGACTTCAACTGATGCTGGTCTATTGACCTACGTCTTCTTTTCTCAGTCTGTTGGGAAATGCTAAGGATTGTTGAACTCAAACTTCTAAATATTTACTCCCTCATGCTTTGAGATAGAGGCAGAGGTGACATTAGTGTCTGGAAAATTACTGGGGAATTTACTACTGAATCTGGAGTTTGGGAGCTACGTGTGAGAATCAGGGTCACCTACTGCTTCACAAAGTTTATTCTACTCGTCTTGAGAAGACTGTAGAATCATTTATAAAAAGACTCTAAGTGGTGCTGGCAGGTGCGTCTCTCTCTTTGTAGAGAGAAGAAACTGTCATTTGCTGTCTGTAACAGCCTGACTCTGGCTTGTGTAATAAAGCCTTCCTGTGTCATGATTACCATTTTGACAACAAGATAGATCTTTCAAAGATGCACGTCTGCATTCAATCAACTCTGGGCAACACATTAAAATCAGTCATTTGTGTGGGGCTGCTTTCTTCTGCTAGTGGCTAATTAGTCAAGATGAACGTACAAATGGGAGTTGCCACCTCCTAGCTCATCGCTGGCTGCAACTTTATCATGGAAAGGGCAATTATTGTCAGCAAAGCAATAAATCTCCTATGCCACTAGGAATTTAAATGAATAGGAAGACTGGAGTAATCAGGTCTTCCACGGGAGGCGTCATGGATGGAAGTAAACACGTCTTCTCAAACAGAGCTTGCCAACCTGCTTCTGAAAGGGCCAGAAGGCACGTGTGTAGGCCCACAGCTTCTTCCTGAGGGTCTCAGGTGAATCCCAAGCTGTGATTTGATTTAACTTGAAGGCACCTTGGGGACAGATTATCCTGGAATAATACTGAGTTTGACTTGGTTAAGGCTACTTTCAAGAGAACCAGGGAGTACAGGAGAGGAAGACAAGCAATGGACTTGGAAAACAGGCTTCAGCATGACCTCTAACCTGAGCTATCTCCTAAAAGGCGATCAGTTTTACCTGTTGAGAGTAACAAGGGAGCCAATGTTCAATCAAGCTCTTGTACCCCTGCAACACGCCATCTGGATTATGTCATTCTGAAGATATATGTGTGCCAACCATGTTCTTTACCTTCCTGAACGTTTTCGAAGATTTTTTTCAACTCTAAAAATGAGCAAGAATTACAGATTAAGGGGAAACATTCAAAGCAATATTTCCCATAAGATAATCTCCCTTTCTCCATCTGTTTTGTCCCTCAGTCCTTATTGTCAACTGCTGAGAGTCCTGCCATTTCACAAGACCAGAAGCCCCTCAGGTCTGAGAAATCTCTAGGGGCTCAAGTTGAGTTCTAGAAGTCTAGGCTGTCTCATAATCCTGTGGTCCAGGACAACCCTCTTTTTGCTCTTTCTCTACTCAGAGAGTTTCTTGGAACCGTGTATTTGGGACACCTTGATGTGTGGTAATCTTTAGTGATGAGCTGGAAGAATTAATGATGATAGGACGGAATTCCTCATGGCCTCAAGGGAACAAAGTCAAAGGAATTAAGCAACAATATGTGACAGTTGAATTGGGCTAAACTTGAATCTCCCAACTCTATTGCTGATTCGTTTTTACTACGTTGGGTCATCGTCTCCAGGAAAACCTATGGACAACACTGCTGGGGCCAAATAAAGCAACCTGGATGAGACAGGCTTGTAATTTTTCCCTTGGAGCAGAAATATGTTCATAATAAAGTGTTGTGAGAGGGGCGAGGGGTACAGTGGGAAAGGAGGGGCTGTAGAGAGCTCATAGCGTAGGTAGACAGAATGCTGCCTTTAGTGACTCCATCTGGAGGTCAGAAAAGAAAACTGCCCTGGGATTCAGAGTTCCGTTTAAGCGAATCATGTGATTTGAGCACTCGTGTGATTTGAGCAAATACGTAACTCTTTATGCTTACTTTCCTCATATCAAAATGGGAATAATATGCAATTTTCACGGTGAGAGTACGTTGGGCCTCACAGAAGTAAGGCACATAGTAAATAGTAGCTTTTCTCAGTGCATCCACAAATCTCTAAGGAGGTTTTCTCTCTCATTTATTCTTTCTGCCTATGTTGGCCCATGTTAATGCCAGTATTTGCTGAACTTTTTCCCTTTCACATTTGAAACGTATATCTCACTTCCTACTTAATTTTCCAAAACCTTCTAGGTGAAAAACATTGTCCAGACACCGCTCCCCGTTTCTAGTGAGGACGCTGGTGCTTAGGTAACTGCTGCTGCTGCTTTAAATCGGGTATTATTAAATGTCAAGCTCAGAGCATGTAATTGCTTTTTATTTTGAGTTAGGGGGCTGCTCACCTACTGAACATTTTGTAAAGTCAGCATTAGCTGCAAAGACACATTTTCACATGAAATAGAGTTGAGCAAAGACAGAAAACATCGTAAGCAATGGAAAGCAAATAGCACATAACTCGCTTCAATTAGCATAGTTTGAATGCACAATATGATTTATTTTTAGTAACAAAGGGTAAATTGCGGGTATCCATTCCACCACCAGTTTTTCTTTATCTATATCTTTGGGGATAATTACTCAACTTTTTAGAGTCAACTTGCATTTACTGAATGCATATTCTGTGTGTGAAGCCCTGTCACTGGTGCTTTCACATTTTCTTAATGTTTCTCAGCAGCCCATGAGAGAGGTGTTTTTACTTTCAAATAGCTCCTATATACTTTTTATACAGATTCACCCTTGTTAAATATTTACCATATTTATTTTCTTTCTATCTCTATCTACCTTCCTACCTATCAGTTTTTTGAAACTCATCTGAGGTCGAATTGCTTATATCATCTCATTTACCCCTTAATACTTTGATATGTAATTCCTAAGAACAAGGACATTTTCTAACATAACCACAATATAGTTATCAAATTCAGGAAATTTAACATTGACATAATATTATTATAAAAATTACAGCTTCTATATTTCAGTTTCCCAGTTATTCCAAAATGTGTTTTATAACCATTTTGCTGTTGGTCCAGGATCCTGTTCTGGTGCACGCTTGCATTTGTTGCCATGTCTCTTTAGACCCCTGGCATCTGGAGGAGACTATTTTTTGCCGGAGTCCAGCTCCAGCCGGGTTCAGGGTACCCCAAAGGTGGAGACAATTGGGGGGAGGAAGAGAAAGAAAGACACTGGACTCCAGTCTAGTGCAGAAGCGATGTGTGTTATTGGGAATTCCAACGGGTCTTTTATACAAAAAGTCAGATGTGGGAGGGGTGTCCCCCACCCACCAGAAACCTTAATCCATGAAAACTTAATCAATGATTGCCTTTAAACCCCTTTCGTATGATAATCTTAAAATCCCATAACAAAAGATAACCTAATCTGTGACTGACATATTCTATAAACCTTTTTCATCCTAAGCTGATTGATTTATGCCAAGTTAAACAATTCTATAGAAGCTTAAGTATTTACTTTACAAACGAAAGTGGCCCATCCCAGAATGTTTGGAATGTGGCCCAGTGCAAAGTTCACAGTGGGCTACCTACAAGTAACCCAGCCACATTCTTTCAACGAAATGGCTGTCTTCTAAACTATATCCTACAATTTACACCTTCAATAAATCCTAAGATCATGACCCAGAAGCCTGTGACCAATACTAAGGCTCTTAGATGTGATACAAGTTTGAATTACAAGTTGTGTGAAAGCCAAAACTGCAGTTTGTGGAAGAATGGGAGCAATGAGCTTCTAAAGTTAACTTGTGTTCATCCCGGTCTCAGAGTTTTTATATTTTGAGCTCACAGGAGGTTAATCTGGTTAGTGCTGAGTAGAAAAGGGGAGGAAATGGGGTCAATAGCTCCTGAATGCATCCTAGTGGTCTCGGGGTCAACGGCCCTTCCTGATCCCTAACGCTCAGTGGGCCTCCAAGGCTAGCTCCCAACAATTTTTGTTTTTTATATCATTAACATTTTTTTTTGAGTTGGAGTCACACTCTATTGCCCAGGCTGGAGTGCAGTGGCACACTCACAGACACCCCAGCATCAACCTGCTAGGTTCTGGTGATCCTTCCACTTCAGCCTTCCAAATCATTAACATTTTTAAAGAATACAGACTAGCCACTTTCTAGGGTATCCTCTCATGTTAGGTTTGTCTGATGTTTCAGATAATGCAGGTTTGGGTAAAATTATTTCCTAAGTGACATTGTGTCCTCCTGGGTGCATTATATCTGGAGGCACATGAATTTGAGTTGTTCCAATATTGATGATGTTAACTCTGATCCCATTTCTTGACTCTAAGTTAACTATTGTTTTAAATTAATTATTAATTGACAAAAATATTTTGAGACTGTGTAAACATCCTGTTCCCCACTGAAATTTTACCCACTCATTTTGCTTTAATTTTGATTAGTGCTTTTTGTGTAAGTCCATTATTAGTACCATGATGGTCTAAATATGTTGATTTCATTTCCTTTAATAGTATGTGGCAATTTATTATAAAGATGTATTGGCTGTTTACAGTAGTTTTGTGAATTGAGAATTACTATGTCTATTTTCAACAAATAAATGAATTGTTATACTATGTCGTGATATCTCCTGATGGACTACTGAAAAGTCATCCTGACTTACTGTACTTGCTCAGCTTCACACACTGACTATTTGTTCACTCCTTGAGCATGGGACCCTTGTCTTATTCACTGCTGTATGCGTGAGACCAAACACCAGCAGGCGTATGTAATAGGTTTCTATTGCACAAACTAATGACTGAGTCAACATTGATTTGAAGTAAACCATCTTTATTTGAACTCAGCCCTGTAGAAGACATTTGAATAGCTTAAGCACAGCAAATGCACAATGGTTCAATTCCAGCTCTCTGGAAGCCCTTCCCTGAAAGTAAGCTAGGGTTCTGGTCCTACCCCAGTCTTGACATGGGCTCCCTACCACTGCCATGTGTTGTCTGCTCTAGTTATGTGGGGAGTCTATGAGTTTAGTTCATGGGGAATGGTCTTCTACTTGTTGAAGGAAAAGGTTTTCTGTTTTGGCTGTTTACAGCAAAGTCATCTAGAAGTGGAATCAATGCATTTTTATTGCTGTAGGCAGAACTCAGTTTTGAGAGCCAGGGCAAGAGGGACAAGAATGAAAAAAGAGAAGGACAGGAGAAGATCATTGTCTAAATCAAGGAGCATTCATTCAATACATGAGGCATCAGGACTGGGGCCATGGCCTTTGTGTTTGATGCTGAGAGGGAGAGGCCTTTGAGAAATTGTCTCAAGTCAGAACCACATGGTGAGGCCAAACACCATGAGGGCAGTCCCCAATTTACACTTGAAACGTGTCATTTCCAGATGTTGAAAATCTCACTGGCTTTATAAGTGGTGATGATGAACTAATTACTTCCTTTTGCCTGCAAGAGGAAACTAGGGGGGAAAGAGAGAATGAGAAGAAGGAGAAGAGAGTAATATGTCTCTATTTTGATCTTGAGTTTCTAATACCAAGTAGAAGAAAAAGATTTTTATATATTTACATGGCAAAATAGAGATGTATAAAGACATAATATTGCCTTTCTCCCTCTTCTCATTCTCTCCCCCCACTCCCAGTTTTCTCCTTCAGTCTTGTCTCAACTGGAATTCACTTGGCTGTTCCCCATAGTCCAAAGCTCCTGGGCTAGGGTTCTCTCCTCTTGGCAGTAGGCAATTTTCCCTAAATGGTCATCAGAACAGGGGTAAATTGCAGGTAGATCATGCCACATTTTACTTTCCTGCCCTTTATTCTTCACAGCACCATCATACAATTCTAGATGTGTTGGGAATATAAGTTCACTGGAGAGCGGAGGTTGACTACTGAGAATAACAGCATAAAAGAAAAAAAAAGGTTAAACTGCTTCTTTTTAATGAATCTCCCCAAGGTAATGGGGAAACAGCAAAAATTTAAACCTTTAAAGTGTACTTTCATGGTGTTAAAGAAAATATTATTCACAATACTCATTAGGGATGGTAAGCAGGCTAGGCTCTGTGACTCAGTCTGTAATCCCAGCACTTTGGGAGGTCAAGACGAGTGGGTTGCCTGAGCCCGTGGGTTCGAGACCAGCCCGGGCAACTTGGTGAGACCTCGTCTCTACAATAAAATAAAAAATTAGCTGGGTGTGGTAGCATGTGCCTGTAGTTCCAGCTACTTGGAAGGCTGAGGCAGAAGGATTACTGGAACCCAGCAGGTCAAGGCTGCAGTGACTGAGAGTGTGCCACTGCACTCCAGCCTGGGAGATGGAGTGTGACTCCAACTCAAAAAAAAAAAAGTTGGTAAGCAGACTTTATTCAGGGGGTCATGGTCTAGGTATAGGGACAACTGCAGTGGGGTCTTGCAGTGGGAGAGAGAGATTGGGTTCTGCTCTGATAATAGCACTGGTAAGCAGGTGTTCATGGTCTAGGAGAAGGGTGGAGACTATGAGAGAAAACAACCATGTGAAAACATCAGACGTAAGGGGGATCCTTACTAGACCTACTCAGCAGAATTCCTGCTGAAGACAAGCCAGAGAGATAAGATGCTGAGGGTGCCAAGAATGGGGGATTGTTGCTGAACTGACGTAGAAGAATTCTTGCTCAAACTGTGTTCCGCAAGGTCAGATAAGGAAGCCTAAGGCTGGGACTAGTCTGAAAGGACTCAGAGAAATCTGATCAAGTTTTGGTCAAAGAGATACTTTATCAACAGCACCTTAATTTCAATTCTCTCTGCCCCATTTCAGGTTTATATTCCTGCTAGAGACCACTTTCTTCTTTAAGCTCTGTGTTGTATAGGGGATATTCTAATCTAAGGATAAGGTCTCTCACCTCCAGACCATTTTTGAGACCAAGTAATCATTTGTATATTTATATAAATTTATTCAGTCTAGGATTGCACTGTTCAATACAGTAGCAACTAGCTACATATGACTATTAAAATTAATTAAATTTATATAAAATTGAAAATTTAGCTCCTTGGTTGATGTGACTACTAGCCCATTGAACAAGGCAGACATAAAATATTTTCATTATTACAAAAATCTATGAAACAACTCTGGTCTAGAGCTAAAGTAGGCAAATTATAGCCAGTAGACCAAATCTGGGTAATCACCTGTTTTGTCAATAAAGTTTTATTGGAACACAGCCATGCATATTCATTTATGTATTGTTGCCTATGGTGTTACATCATCAGAGGGAAGTAGTTGCAGCAGAAACCACACAGCCCGCAAAGCCTGAAACATTTTATTTGACTTTTTATGCAAAAATCTTCTGAATCCCGGTTGACACGAATACTCTAGGTTCATGTTGATACTTCAAAATTGGGCATTGTTTTTGTTCCTTGACTTTATGAGGTACATATAGCGCTCCCCAGCCTTCCAACTCATCTGGTAGCTAGTTTTTGAATAAAATACAGACACACACACAGACACACACATCCTTCACCAAAGGACAACTATATATACATTCTGAGTGGAACAATTATATCATTTCACTAAATACAACATTTGCAAAGATATATAACTCTTATATTTGCCTGATTTTAGACAGTGTCCTGGGCCCAGTAGAACAGAAGAAATGGACTCATTAGAGGAATTCTTAGGTACCCATACATCGCTACAAAGATTGCCAAGGCTTGGTCTTTTGTGTGTGTGTGTCAGGGTGTCATTCTGTTGCCCAGGCTGGAGTGCAGTGGCATGATCACAGCTCACCACAGCCTTGACCTCCTGAGCTCAAGCGGTCTTCTGCCTCAGCTTCTCGATTAGCTGGGACTACAGGCATAAGCCATTACACCTGGCCTGGTTTGTTCTTTTTATTATTTTATTTTCAGTCCAGTTTCTGCAAAATTCTGATGATGTTCTTCTGTGTAAAAGGACGGGTAAAGACATATTGCTCTCAAATGCAAGTGATGCCTTGGTTTTAATTGGTCTGTGGTTTCTTCTCCAATTGTAATTTTTATGCAAACAAAAAGGGGGGATCTTGGTGAAATATATGCAGGTATGTGAGAACTAAATAGGTTTCCTTAGCACAGAATTTCTCAGCACTTTTACCATGCAAATGTGAAAGCTGAATTTCTGAAAGATAGAATTCCTTCCTCTACTGCTCTATTTTTCAATCTCTCTTCCTTTGTCCCCTCCCTCCCTCCTTCCTCCCTATCTCTCTATTTTTTCTAAAGTATCTATTGAAATCAATATTCTCAGCATCACAAACTAAGAACAGCTGATAAAGACATCTAAAATAAAATTACAGTAACATTGTTTTGGTCAATGATGAATGGCATTTAGCATGGTAGCTTATAATACCTTATTTTACTGTATCTTTCTGATATGTTTCAACACACAAATATCATTGGGTTGCAAATGCCTACAGTACTCAGTAGATTAATTAGCATGGTGTACAGGTTTGTAGTAATAGGGTATACCACACAACCTAGGTATGTGCAAGTACACTCTGTGATGTTCACACCATGATGAAATCACCTAACAATGCGTTTCTCAGAGCATGTCTTAGTAGCTGCATGACTCATAATTATATTTGAATGAGGGGAAATGATGAATTAACCTCACCCGGCAACTATAGAAATTTAAATGCTGCTACACTCAATTTAAAAATGTTAAGAGAACATGAGTTTTGCCACGCAAACGCCTTAGAATTTAAACATTGAGTTGAAGTGGTGGCAATGACGGGGGAAGACAATGGCTGGGGTGGAAGCCTAAGTCTATATCCATTTCCAACAGGAACAACCTCTGAATCAAGGCAGGGAGAAGTCATGTGAGCCTTGTTTTTTTTCCTGATGAAGTTTTAGAGTCAAGAATATCATGGAGATTGATATGGAGTTAACATTATGTTGCAAAGGAAAATAATTAAATTCTGAATCTTGAGCCAAAATTATTTTTCTTTCTACTTATTTTGCCAACGCTTAGTGCAGCTATCATTGTGCTGTGCATGCCTGGGTGGGATGTGGTCCCGTTTTGGTCCTGGCCACTGTTTGGGGAGTGATGGGAGGCCTGGAGGATCATGCTGTCAAAGGTAGTGTAGTGTGATTGCTCCTCAGCTGTGCCCAGGTTGAGGTTTGAGAGGCTTCCTCTCCTCTCCTGCCCCAAACCTCCAAGCTTTTTTGACTCACAAGATATAATATTTTCCTTGAACCCAAGATCTAGTGTGAGAATGAGAGCAGTTTGTTTTCTTTCGACTGCACTGCAAGAGCATGTGAGCTTCATTTGGAAGTGCCAGAGAGGACTATTTTTTCCTTTAAGTATTTCTTGAAGGTTTGCGTCTATAAACGTTGTCCTCTGGGGACTAGCATTCGGCTTTCTTTGAGAATCAGACTTTCATGAGAAGTAGAACTTTGCAAAAAGAAATTGTGATGCTGAGGATTTGGCCTGCATTGGCTGAGATGACAAGAGAGTGAGACAAGATCAGGTGATTCAAGCATGATGTACTTGTTGGAAATATATAAGGGCAAAACAAGAACAGAAAAGAAAAGAAACACCCCAGGAAGGAATAGTCCCTTCTTCCTTTCTAAACAAAAGTTAGGAAGGGTATAGGGTATGATTTTATTATCCTCTTAACATTAGCATTTAATTTAGTGAAAGAATGCCTGAAAACCCTATGGAGACATTCTTGTAATTTTACTGTGGCAACTATGCTAATATTTTATCTTAAAAACAGTTCACCAACAGTGAATGACAGACCCAGTGAAGTTACATTAACAGCAGCAGCGTTAATGGAGCACTTGTCCTTTGTTAGATATCATACATATAATCACTTATAATCCCAATGCTTTATCAGCAGGGCTGATTTTGAAGAGGATCAGAATATGCTACCTCAGAATATGCTACTTTAGCATAAGGGTTGTTTTGAGCTGAAGGCAATTAAGAAGCAGAAAACACCCTCCCTCTATCTGCCTAAAAGCAGTACATAAACTCTTTTGGTGAAGGTCTTCCCCTCCTCCTACCCTATACCAGGAGGAGGAAAAAACAACCATTATTACTGGGGAGAGAGGGCTAGGATGGAAATGAGACTGTATAAACAAGCCTTTCTAAAATAACCCTTGCATTCTATTAGGTTTTCCTATACATATGCCTTTCCATAGTTTATCACCCCCAAAAGTGCAAGTCCTTTGCCTTTGTCTTATAACTTTTCCATAATTTATCACTCTTTGTTGAAATGGTATATAAATCCACCAAATTTAACTGCTTCTTTGGAATTTTCACTTCTTTTCTGTGAAAGTTTTTGTGCACATAAAAATTAAAACATTAACTTCAAATAAAATTTGTTTACTTACTCTCCTGTCTTTTGTCAGTGTAATTTATAAGCCCTAGTCATGGAACCTATGAGGGTAGAGACTTTTTCTGCCTTACAATGTCATTGCTTTATAGATGAGAAAACTAGAGTTCCTTTCTTACCCAGGGATGAAGCCAAGTTGCCAACCCGAGGTGGTAGGACTCCAAAACCTGTACTCATTCATGTTATCCTGTTTCCAGTAATATCATCTGTGAGATCTGGGATGCCAGGACAACATTCGGGGACACAGTAGAGCTGCGGTACAGAGCTCACATTGTTTAGGAAAATCTTTAAACTCTGCATTGAAGAAATCATTCTGTCTTCTCTCAGTATGATATAATAGAATTGGGAGACAGTTATTTTCCCACCTATGTGTGTCATAGCTGTGAGCTTGGGGTTAGGATGGCCTAGGCTGGAATCCAAGCTTTCAGCACCCAATGGGTTTTTGTGTTTACATTAATAGCTTAACTCTTTAAATCTGTTTCCTCATGTAAAACAAGGGATATAATGGTTTTTACCTCATAGGATTGGTGAAGTAATTTAAACAGACATCTTATAGAGCATCTTATTCATTACAAGAGCGAATGCTATCTCCCTCGTTCTCTTTTTGCTTTGGCTGGTAGGAACCTCAGATGCAATTGGTGGTTCATCTATATCAGTGGTATAGGCCAAAATGTGCTTTATTTCTGAAACATATCATTTCCTTCTTCTCTTGGACTTCTTGTGGCATTTTTCCTGGCCCTGAGTTTTTATTTATTATTTCATGAATTACTTGCATAGATTTCTCCTGGAAGTTTATAAAAGAATAAGAAAATAAGAAGAAATTCCATGACTTATTTGCTTTTGATATCATGGGAGATTGGAATTATTTTATCTTTGTAACTCAGAAAGCTATGCAGGTATTTGAGATGTGCTTCTTGGTACACAGGGTCCAGGAGTCACTGGGCAAGAGAATGGACAAGGGGAGATACCAAATTTGTAGGGGCATGCTAATTTTTAAAAGAGTTTGATGGAGCTGACAGTCCAGTCCATACAGTGAAAGGACTGATCTAAGGCTTTAGTGGTTTCTAATATTTTCAAAGGTGTTGAATTACATTATATTATTATTATTGTTATCCCCACAATTAATAAACTTCCCCCATGATTTTGATACTAATTTTACAAATCTCACTTAAGAGATACCCTGTAATCTTCATTGCTTTAGACTTTTCTCTTTACCGACAACTGTACGTTTTTTGTTTTGCTTTGGTTTTTGAGCCAGGGGTCTCACTTTGTCACTCAACCTGGCGTTTAGTGCCATGATCAGGACGATCACAGAGCCTCTACCTTCTGGACGCAGGCAAGTCTTCCACCTCAGCATCCTGAGTAGCGGGACTACAGGTGCATGCCACCATGCCTAGCTGATTTTTTTTGTAGAAATGGGATTTTTCTATGTTGCCCTGGCTGGTCTCAAACTCCTGAACTCAAGCAATCTGCCTCGGCCTATCAGAGTACAGGGTTACAGGCATGAGCCACCATGCTGGTTTGTATGTTTGCTTCTAATAGTTATTCATCAAAATAATCTTGCCTTTATATTTAAGTGACTCAATGCCAGTTTCCGGTTTGGAGAGTTTGGTCCTCTTGGAAGGATGAAAGCTACCATTGTACTCATTGAGAAGCTGCTACAGAATAGAGCAGAGGTGTATCTGAGTAGTTCTTTGCTGACTGTGGATGGAGTGTTGGCTGGACAGCCATACACTTGGATTCTAGTCCTGCATCTTTCAGCTTTCTGGGTGATCTATATCAAGGCACTTTTTCTCTGGTTTGTAAAGCAGGGGATAGGTTAAAGGGTCTCCACAGTTTCTTCCAGAGCTGACTAACATTTCATGCTCCTTTCGGCAGGTGCAGTAGGGACAGCCCACGGGAGAAACACCATTTCCCTTTGAGGTGGCATACTAGCCCTGTGGGCTGCTCTAGCATCATGCAAAGCGGTGTCCATGCCCTAACTACCCCAATGCCAGGTCCAGCTCTGGCCCTTCTAGGAGATACTTCATGTTGAACATTTTTTTTGACCTTCTGTCAGGTACACTTTGTTTAATGCTCACCTGCTGGAAAATACCATTGCCACTCAGAGACTTGTTAGAACATATTCTGATGGGAAGAATACGTTCCTTGCCATTTTCCTAGGTTCATCTACATTTTGCAGAGGGAAGATTGCTGGGAAGTACAAATTTAACATCTCCCTTGCCCCAGTGAATTCTCACATGAAAATCCTTCAAGTTTGAGATTGCCAAATGAGGGTCTGTTTCTAAGTTTGCTCTGAGCACACGATGGCTTTTCCCTCATTTCTGTGCATGGGACAGGTCTACACTCCAAGCAGCAAGCTGGAAACCCTACCTGGCAGTGGTGATGCGCCCATCTTTGTATCTCCATAACCCCTGTTCTGTTTGTGCAGGGTAGGCGCTTAATGAGCACATCTTATGTTGAGTTTTGTGAATTCGCTGCATTTCAGTTAACTTGGGGATTAAGGATCAATGAAGAAATATGAAGGCAAAGCGCAGAGGGCAGTGGGTGAAAGGTCATGATGGACTAGATGAATCACCATCTAGCTAATGAAATGAGAGTTCTTTCCTCAGCTAATTTGGGTTATCTTCTCCCTTTTGGTGCCAATGCTTGTGAATTGTTTTCATCGGATGAGTGTAGACTCTGTTGTTCTCTATTATTTTACTTCTCTCCAATTATAATGATTGTCAACTTTCTCTTTTTTCAGATTAGACAAATACCCCCATAGCCAAGCTTAGCAGTTTTTTGGCCCCCTTTAAACTTCTGATTCTGGAGCTATAGGACTTGTAAGATGTATAGGTGAGCTCTTGCTGGGGTTGCAGACCTCACTGTTTTTCTCTGAGATTGTCAGCAGCTACGCCCAGATCAGGTCTTCACGTCTCATTTAAATCAACCCTTGATGAGGACCCTCCAACATTCCAGCTCTGGCACAAATAGTGGAATTTAATCTAGTCCAACCCAACGAGAATGCTCATTATGTGCCAGGAGTGATGCTAGGCACTCAGGATAAAAAAAAATGATTGAGCATGACCCTTTCATTCAAGCCAATCTGAGGGGAATACCACATATAGTCCCCTTCCAAGGTGGCACTGAGAACTGAGGAGCACCAGGCCTGGAGAACTGGATGGGGCACAGTTTCCAAAGTGGTAAGCATGGAAGAAGGGGACTGTATCATATACAGGAGGAAGTCATTGAAGGAATCATGTTCTGAAAACAAGGTGAGGGAATAAAGTCAACAAGACCAACGGCTCTGGGTGAATGGGATGAAAACAAAAGAGAGAAAAAAAGAGAGAGAGAAAATAGCAAAAGAGTGGGTCTCAGAGAAGAGGCTGAGGAAAGAAAGCTAGCAAACCAATGGCTAGGATAAATGGATTGATGAGAGAGAGAGAGAGAGAGAGAGAGAGAGAGAGAGAGAGAGAGAGAGAAAATGGTGGAACAGTGGGCCTCAAAGCAGAGGGGAGGAGATGTCCCAGAATCTTTTCGTGATTCCCCATAAGGCTGGGGGACAGCGAGGCTCAGATGATCTGGCCATGCAGTTCTTCTTTTGGGCCGAGTTGCGGAGTTGGGTTTAGTCTGGGCAGGGTTGAAAAATAAACCCAGCGTGATTCTTGAGATTCTGGGACAAAGGTTCTGATGAGTTTCTAGAACAGAGCCGATAGGAATGATAGAAGCAAATGATAGGAGATTTAAGCCAGAGGGTGAGATTTGCAAGTTTGTATTTGCAAAGTAGAGTCATTCTGAGTTACGACCAAGTTCAGTGATGAAATTATATTGCCGTTTCAAGGTGACTAGGAGTAAAAGAAATCTGGCATTCATGGACAAGCTTTATATACACCAAACACATGGGTGCTGAAGTCATTTGGGGCCAGGGCAAGAGAGAGGGCGGGCAGGAAAAAAAAGGCAGGAACCATAGCCCTTAGAGAATGTGAGAGTGCAATTACACAAGGATGGCATAGAGTCCACAGGAGAGAAAGGGGGTTACAGGAGGAAGGTGCTGTTCTGGGCATCCTATTATTTTGTTCTCCTTCTTAAAATGTCCCTTTGCTGTCAATCTTAGCAACTTTCCTCTAATTCTCATTTCAGGCATGGGCATGTGATCCAGGCAGGGCCAATCCTAGCATCGTTAGAAAGCCACTGGGGCAGTGATTGATACATGATCCAAGCAGGGTCAATGCTTTTCATTCCATATAATGTCTGTGGTTTAATTTTTGCCTGGTTTGTTTCTTTTGTTGACATAGCCCCAACACCCAGAACAGAGGCATTCGATAAATATTTGTTAAACAGATGGATGTAGATGATAGAATACAATTAGCTAAGGTTACTAACCTGGAATAATAAGATGCTGAACTGCTAGCCACTACCTCACCTATCTCTTGCAATGCACCCTTCCATAGAGTAAAGGCAGCAAAGGCTGGGAAGACTCATGGTGAGAAAGGGAGAGAGAGTGGAGAGGAGACAAGACACGCCTGGCTGTGATGGATCCCACTTCCACTTGTGGAAACGATAGCCCCTTTGGAGTGTCCTTTGAGCTTGCCTCAGATCACTTCTCAGTGTGCAAACAAAACACCCACTGTTCACTGTCTACGTCTGAAGTTGAAAGACAACTAGCACAGGAGGTGAGCCAGTGCTCCCAATTGTCCTCCTAACCCGGGACAAGTGCAGCCTGCAGCCAGGGATATGAGGCCTAAAGGAAATGTGCCACTTCCACCTGTGACTCAGGTGAGCCTGTCACCAGGCACTTGGCTGATGGGATGTGGGGCAAAAGCCCAAGTTGCAGACTTGCATTTTCCCCGCCCCTTAGACTTTACATGTGCCTTTACAATACAAATACTCGTGAGTATTGGGGAAAGGGGCTCTGCATTTTTATCAGGATTTTTAAAACAAGAGGCCAGATGGACCACCAGGATTTAGTCTAATGATCTCATTTTACATCTCAAAAAGCCAAGGCCTAGATAAATTAAAAGCCTGTCCTAATCACCAAATCTGCACATGGTCTGGCAAGGGCTGGATACTGCCTCGACATTTATTGAATGATAAATGCGCTATTCGAAAATAAAAAATTGATGACCAGAAGATAGAGACAGGACATCTGCTAGCAATTGGCTGGACCCAGGATATTTGCTTGATCAAGAGGAATCAAGGCACTAAGAGAATGGGGGTGGGGGTGAGGGGGGTGGAACGCAGCAAGCATCGAGTGCTCTCTTCAGCTTGCATCAAACCCCACCCACCTGGGTTAGGGGCAAGAACAGCTTTATTTTTTTTTTAACGGTGACTGTTCTGTTCATTATTCACCATTGATTTACATTTAATGAGAGTCAACTGCATGCCTGGTGCAGTATTAGCTCCAGTTGGGACTATGGACAGGAGTCTCCCAAATAAAATGATTCATAATAAAAACAGAAGGATGAATAGGTAATGTCATGGTAACGCCCTGTCTTGCAGGCTCTGATGTTCTCTTTTCATCTACTTTTCCTCCTTCTTTCCTTCAGGGATGATTGAGGGTCCACCACCTTCAAGACCTGTCTGAGGGGTGAGTGCTGAGAAGGTGATGTAATGGGGAATGAAGTTTCAACAAACTTACCAGGCAGGCGCCTTTCTGTAAATACTTATATAGTTTGAAAATTAGGACAGACTCCTAGAAAAATAAGGAGACTGAAGTGTTTTACAAAATTTCACAGCTGAAAGCAGGTCCAACGATGGAAAGCTGGCCAGACGGAATGCGAAGCAGGATAAAAAGGCTGTTTCTCCGCAGCAGTTGTTCTGCTTCAAAGATTTTCCGTGCCGCCCACACGAACCACTAGAGGATAAACACAGTCTTGGACAGTCTAGAAATGAGCCTCTTGCACGAGGACTATTTGAATGTCTTCCTTTGTTTTTCTTTAAAAGGAAATGCCTCCCCCAAATATGTTATATAGCTTTATTGTTTGGCTCTGAAAAAAACAATGACGCTTACATCAGTAATGGTTTGGACAGACATTGTTTGCAAATAAGCACATCTGCAGAAAGCATCATCACTTCCCAGTGAATATGAGGGTCTGCTTGTGGGAAGTGAAGCAGGGCAGCTTCTGTTCTCTAAGAGCATAATTTTGTGCTCGCACCAGGAACAGAGGTGAGGGAGATAAGGTGCACTCAATATCGGGAAGGTGATTTAACAGATGGAAAATATCATTTTTTTCCCTGGGGTTAATGTCTTTCATAACCCATTCAAGTGCTTTGACTATATTTCAAATAAAGGAGACTTTTTCCATCCTATTTCAAATTATAGTTGGAAGAGTTTCCTTGGCAATCCATTTTAGAAATATGCAGGAAAAACGAGAGAAGACCAATAGAGTTTCACGTCAAGAGATATGTATCAGCTATATGATTTTGGACAATGAACCAGTGTTTTCTAATCTGTAAAATGGGAGACTAATTCCTACTTCATGCACTGTTATTATGGGGTTTCAAGGTCTGCGAAAGTGGGTGTTGGAACATAACCACAAAGCTCAGTAAATGGTGGCTGTCACTGTACTGTTTATACTCAGGTACTGCCAAGCTTGACAACTCTGAAAGGCAGACTGTGGTGGGAAAAAAAAAACCGAAAAACTCACAAAGGTGTTTGCATTCATGCACTGGGTATAAGGTAGTTGTATCTACATCTCTATGATGAAGACGCAAAAAAGTTGTGGGCATTAACATTTTTCCCATATATCAGTGTGAACTCTGCCAATTATATCCTGGAGGAGTTTCCCTTCTAATGTTCATTTTTGCTCACCAACTGCAAGACTCTCTGGTGTCCCGTCACTCAGTTGCTCTGGGGGGAGGTAGCTGTGGGACTGAGAAGTAAAATGCTGAGTCTGTCAGCTCCCGTCCTATAATTTAAACCTGGAGTAAACTGAAATATGCACGAAAGTCCCCCACCCCAACCAAGGGTGTCTTGGTTATAAACCCCTGTGGTGGAGACTGACCCCGTCATTTGTGGGGTGGAGCAAAGACCTGTTTGTAATATATCAGCCCTTCAACTTGAATCATTGCAAGAGACCCCAAACGTCATTTCCTTTACTTTTCAAGAGTCTTTTTTCCTTTAATTTCATGCATTTCTAAACTGCCTCCATATGATTCATTCTTCCCCCTCAAACTTTACATAGACAACCCTCCTCTGTCTTTATCCTCTTTCCAGCAAACTCTCTCAGCTGCCTGCCTTCGTGGAAACCAGATCCCTTCTTTTGTGGACCCCATGTCTGTGATGTACTTGGAGATGTCTGATCATTTTTCTGACACTCCACACTCACGTATTCTGACAGGAACGGTGTGTCTTCCTGACTCCCCCTGGAATTTCCAGGGTTTTTCCATGCGTATGCAAAGACACTTTTTCCAGTTTCACAGATTCTGGCGTCCTTTCAGGTCGCTCACCCATGCTTATTAAAATTTTTTAAACGTTCCTCCATCTTCTGCCTGGCTCTACTAAGGGCTAGGGGAATTTCCTATCCAACACTACAGACTCATATTCCTCGGCTATTTAAATAAAATAATTTTCAAACTGTTTTTCTTCTACCACCTCAGGACCGTACTTTGACCAGGTCATACTCCAAGACTGCTCTGAGTTGACAAGTTCAGTCTCAGGTGCTCTTTTTGTCCAGTGGCAGGGCCTCACAAAGCTGTTTGTCTCTGTTGGCCCTACTCACTGGCCTTCTGGGTACTCCTGCTGCTCCTTGCTGACCCCTCCTATCGGGGGCGTGATCACCAGCCTCTTTTTAGAAACCTATCCGCTGCTGCCCAAATGGACTTCTACCACTATGACCATTGATGTATTAAGAGCTCCTGTTGCAGCCTGAGTAGCACTCAGCTGCTTTCCCTTGTCACCAATAAATCGAGAGGCAAGGAACTGATAGAAAGAAAGAAGTTTATTTCTGGATTTGAATCTAAGGAGCAGAGCCTGGCTCTTGGCCTTTCTAATATAGGTCTGCTCAAACTTCAAGTTTTTCAGTCTGCTTTTATAAGTTCGAGGTTGTTGGCACCTATCCATTGACCTTGTGACTCACAGAGCATTTAATATAACTTGAGTTACAGCTGCATTTTGTCAATACTGACATTTATGGTCCACATTTCCTGGCACTGGCTACCAGGGGTATCTCACAGCTTCTTATCAGTAACACCAGGCAGAAGTATTAATCAAGCTTGCCATAGAGTAAAGGGAGTTAATAAGGTCTAAAATATCATTCATTACTACTTGTTGTTATTAGTGCCTAAAAGTTATGCAAATCGCAAGACTCATGATTACATGATACTATATTATTTAAACCTAAGACTACTAAGAAAAGGGAGTAAATGGAGATTCATTGATCTCCGTTAATTAGGCCCAGTCTGCAGGGAAGTTCAGGATTCTTTGAAGTTATTTACGGGAGTACAACTGTCAACTCTCAGGAGCACGGGTAGGTGCAGGGCCGCTCTAACACTCGCCATGCCCTTCTCTAGGGGTTGTGGCAACATGATCAGACAATAGCGGGTCTCCATATCACTCCATCCAAACAGGAAACACTACTACGAGTTCCCCTTTCCAGCCTAAGACTCGAACTTCCAGAACTTTTCTAACTTGCCTTTCTCAAGTTCTTTTTTCTTATATCTAACCCAAGACGTTCTGAGACACATGATAAAATAGCTTCAGAATTCCAGCCCCAGAGTGAGGGGTGTGCTGAACAGCAGAAGCTGGTAGATAGAGATGAAAACCGTTTGCCTTCACAGCCGAGTGGCCATCCGTCTCTCCACATGGCCCTTCTCATCCCGGCAGGCCCTCCTGACTTGTAGGCTCCCTTGGTCACAGAAAGCCTGGTCTAATTGTATCCATTTAGAAACTTTAATTTCAGATTCAACTTAAGCCTTACTACCTACTTCCCCTGTGCCCTTAGTACTGGCCACATCCTAAAGGACTCTACGTGGGGAGAGGAAATGGGCACGGATGAGGTCATTATGACAACCTGCATGAGGAACTGAGGCATAAGTCTTGGCTTTAGGACATTTCTGGGAATAAACACAGATCACAGAGCTGGCTGTGGCTGCTTTTCCAAATAGATTTTTAAGGGGGTTTAGTGTTTATGCATTTCCTATAAGTCGGAGAAGACACGGGCAGGCAGGTGGTAAGGCAAATAGTAACATTCCAGTGAGACTTTGGTTAGTGCACAATAAATCAGCATTTTACATCATGGAATGTGTGAAGGGAGTAAAGGAAGAGTCAATCATGCAGACGTCTCTGGGTAGATGGAAGAACGGATCTTGTCTGTTCTGCACCTGGGAAGATAGCAGTAATCCACATTTTCAGTGTGGAAGCCAAAAGACATTAGTTACAGGAGCTAGACTTGGACTGTAGACCTAAGGTTGCAGTTGATAATTTACTTATGAGTGACCTGTGGGGCAGCCCTCTATAGATGCCTGAGGCCTTTTACCTTGTTGGAGGATCTGGCAGATGCATGAGGTTAGTAATAGCTAACATTTGGAAGAGGGTGTTGGATGACAGCCTCGGGACCTGAGTTTGGGGACCCTGAGATTGTTGATTTTCTTTTACAATCATAGGGCCATGATGGTGAGGTCTTCTCCAGGACAGCCTATTATATACCCCTCCCCCTAGCTTCTACTTCTGAGGCAAACCATAGAATCTTTCCTGTCGCTCTAAGAATTTCAACGCCTTTGTGGAGACACTTAAGCTGTTAAACTGTTTCTTGGGTTGTTAGCTGGACTGCCTTAAAGGCTGTGGAGGGATCTGTTTTCAACATTCCATCTCCTTTTGTCTGTTCCTTCAGGCAGGCCTCCTCAAGTGTTTAACATGCTAATGTGCTTTCTAAGTTGGACCCTCTGATGGGGGCTGACTGCTGTTTCACTCATTGCTATTCTTTAAACTTTCCTTTTGCTTTCAGGCCTAGAGGTTTGTTTTCCTTCTAGATTTCTTGTTATGGGTCTCTCAAGATGAGGGATGTGAAATCAATCATTTCTGGACCTACTGAGGGCACCCATTGCCAAATCAGTCCTGCTCCTTCTGCCTTCCCATGCCTGAGATGGAGATGCCACCAGGCACTACTCCACCCTCCGGCTGAATTTCTGTGGGCAGCAGCAGTGCTATCGATGTCATAGCAACCAAATCCTTCCGCTCATTGGTCTTGAAACAGCAGGGGTGGGTGGAAGTGCCCCTCCTTGTCCCTGTCCTACGGGTCTGGAGCCTGCCCTGAAATTCGCAGTTTTCCTCTGGGAGCCTCTCTTTTTTCCTCCAGTATCGTCAGAGCTTCTCCTTTTGTCTGTAGCTGCCGCCATTCTGACACTAATGACAGAATCTAGTTTTAAATCCAATCCAACCTCTCACTGATCTCCTGAGGAAGCAGGATTCCTAGAGAAAATGTGTTGGTTACAGCCTCTTTACAGAGCACCTTTCCCTTTCTGCTGGATAAACAGACTGGCCCCATGGAAGAAAGCAGATTCCTGTATACTGGCCCTTTGTCTGTTATCTGCTCCTTGATAACATTGATCATTTCTTTGTGGCTGAGCTCACTGTCTGAGTCCTTGAAAGCCAAGGACAGGCTTCAGGCTTATAATTTGTTTATTTTTAACAAACACTCCAACCAACAAGCTGAGCCCTCCTGGGGCCCTGTGACTTTAAATGTCTCAGGACAAACCCCAAGGACCGGGGGTTAGTAGCCTGCATTCTCCAATGCCTAGCTGTGAAGGTTCGAAATGGGACGGAGACCTTGAAGAGGTCTGAGGGGAGCCGGTGCAGTGGATGGCATCAGCAGTTTAAAGGCAAGAACCTTGGTGGCTGGGTCTCTGCAGCCCCCCTGAAAGGGGCCACACTGCTGTTTAAAGTCCCTGCCAGCGGTCCTGGCTGAAACACATTTTAAAGGAAGCAAAAAATAGTTCCATGGCAATGGCTCTAAAGCCTGTGGTCTGCTTTGAGGCAAGCCTTTCATCTAATTTCTGCCTCACCCTGTAAGCTTAGGTGAAAGTCAGCGGTGGAAGTTGCTTGTCTGGGGTTGACTTAAGTTTGTGCCTTTTAGGAACAGCCGGGGGCCTATTAAAGACACAACTGGGTACCTGTAGCCGCTGGCCACCTAGGCTGCTGGAACCCTAAAGGGTATGTAAAAGTCCCCAGTCCTCTGCAGCAGCTTTTCTTCCTTGCCCACTGCCGAGGCCTTCGGCTTTCCACGTGCGATGCAGGTCCTACAGCATCTAGTCACCAGGAAGTGTCTACTTTTCCATTTCCGGTCAAAACTTCTTGCAGTGAAGCTCAAAGAGACCCATCAGCTACACTCCTTTTTCTCTCTAAATTCAGAAGCAAATGAAAAATTGGCTGTCATTAGAAGGGGTGAGCGCTGGAACTTATTGTAGTAGCACTGAACTGACCAACTGTGAAATGGGTTCTGGGGAGGTGGGTTTCCACCTCATCCTACCGGGTCAGGGTGACAAAAAGGAATGTGCACCCCAGGGAGTGATGCACCTGTGGGGAAGTATAGCGCTGTGCAATATGGCCTTGAAGAGAGCTGATGTCTCTTAAGGGCAGGACCTCCTCCACCCAGCAGGGAGAGAGAGTGCATTTGAACACAGGGCCTCCAGCCAGTGGGAAAAGGTAGGTGCTGCATGCCACGTGGGACAATTCCATGCTCCCCTCTTTGGGAAGATGAGTGAGAAGGTAGAAAAAGAGACTGAGAGAGTAATCCTCCTAGGCTCCTCCTCACTCTGAAAGTGTGGAGTCAGGGAACCTGTTGGAAATGCAGGTTCTCTGACCCCACCCAGATCAATGGAATGAGAAATTCTGAGAGTGAGGCCATCAAGCTGTGCTTTAGTGAGCCTGCCAGGTGACGGGGAGTAGAGCAGAATTTCTTAAACTCAGCACTGTTGTTATCCTGTGCCATTTAATTCTTTACTGTGTGTGTTTCTGTCCAAGTGTCATGGACATTGTAGCATCCCTGGTCTCTAGCTGCTAGATGCCAGTAGTACTCTTGACAACCAAAGGTATCTCCAGCCATGGTTAAGTGTCCCTAGTGGACAAAATCATCACTAGAAATTTTCTCTTTGAAACAGTAGTCCAGCAGAAAAGCATTCCCCTGACAATATATAGCGAAGCAGAAGAAAAAAAAAATGCTGGCGAGAAATTTACTGGAACTTACAGAGGTCATTTCCAGGTGGTAGGTCTTAAGCGATAGTTCTCTTACTTTTTATTAACCTTTTCTGTATTTCTCAAATGTACCAAAATAGTTTACCTTTATACTCCCAAGAAATGCAAATCCCAAATGCTATTCTGATAGCCTTCCAGGTTTTCCTCTGTGGTATGCTGGCTGAAACCCCAAGCCTAGGCTTTCAGTTTGTCCCCGTGAGTTGGTAGCTTGCCAGGTTGTGTCCAGACTGGAGCACTGTGAAGTTTGCTGTGGTGCTGATGCTGTGCCACTGCATCCCCCCAGTGAACTCTTCTCAGCATTGGGTTAGCCTCAACGTAACACCTTGAAAGGATAGATCTGAGATTCCGGATGCCAGGCATCTAAGTTCTCTTTTAAACAGATGCCACGAATAACCTAAGGTTCTTATGACAAGGCCAGACCTGTTCAGAACACGCAAAAGGTGAATTTAGTAGTTAAAGTGTAAGTCTGTAGGACTCTTGTAACTGTCACTCTGTAACCATAAATTGGACTTCATGAAAATTAAAATGTTTTGCGCATTAAAAGACAGCATCAACAGAACAGAAAGACAACTTTCAGAACCAGAGAAAATATTTGAAAATCGTGTCTGAAGATAAGGAATTAACATCTAGAATACTTAGAGAACTCCTCAAACTTACCTACACAAAACAAATCATTCTATTTAACAATAGGCAAAGGGCTTTTGAGTAGATATGTCACCAAAGAAAATATACAAAAGCATATGAAAAGATGCTCAGCATCACTAACCATTAAGGAAATGCTAATTAAAACTACAGTGAGATCCCACCTCATGCCACCAGAATAGCGACTAGCAAAAATCAGAAAATAACAAATGTGGGTGAGGATATAGAGAAACTGGAACCCTTGTGTACTATTGGTGGGAGTGTAAAATACAAAGCCACTAAAACAGTATACCATTACTAAAAAAAAAAAAAGTAGATTTATCATATGATCTAGCAATTTCACTTCTGGATATGTACTCAAAAGAATAGACAGTAGGGTCCTGAATAGATATTTGTGCACCCACATTCATAGCAGCATTATTCACAACAGTTAAAATGTAGAAGCAACATAAATGTCCATGGACAGATTAATGGAGAAGCAAAATATGATCTGTACATAAAATTGGAATACAATTCAGTCTTAGAGGGAAAGAAAATTCTAAGAGTTGATCTCATATAAATGAATCTTAAGAACATTACACTAAGTGAATTAAGCTAGTCACAAAAAGACAAACACTGTTTGATTCCACTTATATTAGGCACCCACCATACTCAAATTCACAGAGACAGTAGGATGGTGGTTTCCAGAGGCCAGGAGGAGACAGGCGTGGGTAATTATTGCTTAATGGGTGTGATGTTTCAGTTCTACAGGATTAAAAAAGTCATGAAGATGGATGTTGGCGATGGCTGCCCAGTATAGTGAATGTGTTTGACATCAATGAACTGTGCACTTAATATGATTAAGTTAATAAATTTTTTATTTTGTGTATTTTGCCACAATAAGGAAAGTAAAAAAAATAAAAATACAAATAAAAAGTCCCCCAAACAAACAAACAACTGTGTTTCTACCACGTCACACTTGGATAAAAAAGAGGTGGCCTCCACTCCATAGGTCCTGAGACACAAATCCCACAGTGAGAGAACAACCAGTACAGGGGTATGTGGAAGCAGTGAGGGACTGTCTTGGGGGCAGCTTCTGAGGAGTTAGGGGGCTTCACACCAAAGCTGACAATTCGCTTTGGCTTTGAAGGAAGTTTGCCAGGTAGAAATGGAAGGTGGACACGTCAAGGAGTGGAAAACGTGTGAAGGAAGACGTGCAGGTCCCATCTTTCCATCCGGGTGAGCATGACAATTCATTTCATGCCTTTGTCTGTAAAGCGGGGCGTTTTGTTGGAAAGACCAAATATGCTAAATGAAATAATGGTACCCGGTAGGGCTCCACTCACGAATGACTTGCGACAGAGCCACAAGAGATTTCATTCAGACCCCAACACAAGGTGACCCAGGAATGATGACGAAAGGAGCTTTGTATATAGTGGAACTCTAATCTTATGGATTACGGGCACAATTCCTTGTAGACAGATATCGCTAGAGCTTGTGCATAAGACCAGCTTGAGGGGCCTCCGATGTGGGCAGAGGAACAATGGAGGGGCAGTTTCCACAGTCCCTCAGAAACTGGTGAAGGACCCGGCTGAGCAAATAGCAATGGTTCAGGGAAGCAAAGCGGAGCCGAGAGATGTGTCTTGTTGGGGTTGGCAGGGCCCTTGTTTCACATATATTTCTATCTTTAGATCTTAGTATAATGCCAGATTCTTTGCAAAAAGTAGTGCTATGCTTACTAATTCCCAGCTTCTGGTTCATTCTGTATTATATGAATCACTGGGCAAACGGGTGCCCTTTCAAGTAATATAATGTTCTCATTCGCAGGCCAAAAAGACCTGCCAAATCCAATCTGCTGCAATATAATAGACTTGCCTTTTGCAGCATTTTTCTCATCTACAAGTGCCCACATAACTAACGTGTGTTATTATTATTCCTATCTGCACTCCTCTGAGTAAAAAATAGACCTATTCATTGTTTGAAGGTTGAACACTAAGTAAAGGTGAGGTAGCCTTGTTTAAAGCTTCAATTCAAGGCACTCTTATGAGATGGACAAAGTCAAGACTTTGACTCTAACCACATGTTTGTCCCTGGTTGTCCATAGGGTAGTGGAAAATGCAAACCTGAGTGTGCTTGGGGAGTTCTGCTGTGAAGACCTTGGCTCTGCAGGAAGAAGACAGTGGCTGATCACAGATGTGAACTGTCATGTAAGCAGGGTTGCAGTGAGATTCACAGATTTGTTGAAAGTGGAAGAAGAGTCAGAAAGAGATGAGTATAGTGACAGGAATAATAGTGTTTAGAGCATAAAAACAAGCAGAGGAGAAAGATAGTTAGATTAAAAGGTCACATGGTGGATTTCCTAAATGACATTAAAGTTTTAGATAATGTATCCACTGGGAGGTAATCCACTCTGTCTCCAGGACTCATGCAGTCCTGTGTGAATACACTGGTTAAATTCACAGGTGGAATTCTACATTTAATAACAGCTTTATTGAGATAAAATTTACACACTATAAAAAAATTCACTTTTAAAAAGTGTATAAATAAGTGATTTTTAGTATATTCACAGGTTGTGGAACCATAATACTATCTAACTTTAGAAAATTATTATCCCCAAAAGAAACCTAGTACTCATTAGTACAAACCCCATTTGCTCCTGCCTTTCCCTCCAGCCCCTGGCAGCCACTAATCTACTTTATGTCTCTAAGAATTATTTTCCTATTGTGAATGTTGCATATAATGGAATCATACAATATGTAGTCTTTTGTGACTGGCTTCTTTCAATCAGTATAAAGTTTTCCAGGTTCATTCATGTTGTAGGGTCTGAGTCAGTATTACATTCCTTTTAATGGCTGAAAAAGATTCTGTATTATGTATATAATACTTTATGTTCATTCATTCATGATTTATAATTTTATTTATTAAAAGCTCATCAACAGAGCTTAATAATTACTGTTTTATGCAGTTTTCTTATAAATAAGATAGGAGAAGAAATGAGTTCCAAATACAATGATATTTTTACACTCTTTTATATTTTCCTTCAACAATTCGCTTAATTTCGTCATGTGAATTTTCTCTTCATGTGAATCTCCTTTAATTCTGCCTGAAAGACTCCCTTGGGTATTTTTGTGAGGCAGATATGTTAGCAACAAGTTCTCTCTTTTCTTTAATCTGAGAATATCTTAATTTTTACTTTGTTTTGGAATAATAGTTTTTCTGGTTACAGTATGTCATTCCACTCCTTTCTGGCTTGTATGGTTTCTTATAGGAATTCCGCTATTATTTTATAAGGATCATTATATGTTGATAGTTGAATAATTTCTTTCTTGCTTCTTTCAAGATTCTTTCACTTCATCTTTTGGCAATTTGATTATGATGTATGTAGGTGAGGGTCTCTTTGAGTTTATTGAACTTCCTAGGTGTGCAGATTCCTTTTTTCATCAAATTTGGAAAGACTTTGTTATTTTTTTTCAAACATTCTTTCTGTATCTTTCTCTCTCTCCTTTCCTCTGATATTATTTATGTACGTGCTGGTATAATTGATGGTGTTCCATAGATTTTT
Source organism: Cephalopachus bancanus (assembly GCA_027257055.1). Classification (NCBI taxonomy): domain Eukaryota; kingdom Metazoa; phylum Chordata; class Mammalia; order Primates; family Tarsiidae; genus Cephalopachus; species Cephalopachus bancanus. The sequence goes on along the minus strand of JAPVLO010000178.1, from coordinate 2,046,275 downwards.
GAGACTCTGTTCACTTTTCTTATTCTTTTTCTTTCTGTTCCTCAGGCTAAATAATCTCAGTTTAACTCTTTTCAAGTTTGCTAATACTTTCTTCTGTAAATTAAAGTCTGCTGTTGTGTTCAAGTGAATTTTGCATTTCAGTTCTGACACTGTTCAAATTCAGAATTTCTGTTTTGTTCTTTTTATAATTTTGATATCTTATTAATAATCACAATTTGATGAATTATTATTCTCATGCTTTAAAAATTCCTTAGATAGAGAATATTTGAGCATATTTGTAAATCTGATTTAAACTCCTTGTTTTGAGAGTCCAAAGTTTGGACTTTCTAAGGGTCGGTTTCTGGCGACTCCATTTTTTTCTATGCATAGGTCATAGTTCCTTTTCCTCTGTGTATCTTGTAACTTTTTTTGTTGTGAAAAACTAAACATTGTAAATAATACAATATGGGAAACTAGAAATGAGAGATTCTCCTCCTCTGTTTCCAGCATTGGTTGCTGAGGCTGTGTGTTGGTTTTCAAGGCTTCTGTGGAGGTAGTGAGATAGAATAGAAAGAGAACAAATTAACATACACAAAACTTGCTTTTCTTATAAAAATTCAGATGTTTTCCTTGAATAAACACCCCAAATTGTTGCAAGCCTCTGGTTAATTTCCAGAGTCCTGAAAAAGTTGATGTTGAAAAAGTGCCCTTGTGTTACTGCTGCTTTAATGAAGGAGCAGATTTTCAGAAGTCCTTACTTTACCATTTTGGAAGTGTACCTATTGCCAGATTCTATTTTAATTGTGTATTTAAGTACTTAAGAGTGACTGTAACTCCAGATGCTCCTTGAGCATGAGATTAGGTCATGATTGCATATACTTCCCAGGCTTCTAACTTAGTGCTTGTCATGCAGCAAGAGGTTAACAGCAGTTCAGTATTTCCCCCTTATTCGTGGGGGGTGGGGGCAACACATTTCAAGAGCCTCAGTGGATGCCTAAGACTGTGGATAGTACTGAAGCCTATATATACTATATCTTTTTCCTATGCAGCTTGCATATGATAAAGTTAATTTATAAATTAGACACAGTAAGAGATTAATAACAATAACTAATAAATAGAACAGAACAATTATAACAATATTCAGAACTGTGTGCAGTTTAAAACATATTCATGGTTTTCAGAAGTTTCTGAAATTTTCTATCTAATATTTTTAGACCATGATTGAAAATAACTAAAACCATGGAACCAAAAGTATGGATGAAGGAGATGGCTGTATGCTGAGTATGTGAAAGATGGCATCTAAGGAATACTATGAGAGAATTCCATAAAATGACAACAGAAAGAACACTATTTTTTCTCCCAAATTTAGGAGAACAATAATATAATTTCTCAACTCGCCAAAGCCCAATTTACCTAATTCCGTATGCATAGAACCATTTCTGACATTTCTGGATAGGGCCTTGAGAGCACTCTATGTTTCCTTGGTCTTCATTTCTTCTGCAGGCCATGCCAGGTGGTCAGAGGTAAGAGTAACAGGAGACAGGGCAGTGGAGACTTCCTATCCTACCCCACTACATCTAGCTCATCAACTGCTTTTAGTCACTTGTCAGTAGACATAACCATATCTTGTTGAAGGAAAGGCAGTGCAGATATGGGGAAAGAATAACTGAATCTCGAAGGATAAAAAGAGCTTAACCAGTTGAGTAGGACAAAGCAAGGTGTGTTTGGACCATGAATCAGAGTAGCTGAAAGGTGGAGGAGGAGAAGGGGATGTGATGAAGGTGAAGCAGTAGAAGATGGCAGGACTAGATCCTCAAGGCCTAGGCTGTCAGACTGAGGATGTCCAATTTCATTCTGAAGGCTCTGGGTCTCCAGAGAGGATTTTAAGTAGGAGTGTGACAGCAGGTTTGTAAATTAGCAAAGGCACCATTCTGACAATTTGGAAGGAGTCTGGAAAAGAGCAGAAAAGTTCAAAGGGTGTTATTGAGGTATGGAAAGACATGGTGAAAGTTCAAACCGGGGTAGGTTAAGTAGGTCAAAGAAGTAAAGTCGATTACTCATAGATGCATAATTAACAAGACTCTGGTAATTGATGTGACACGGGAGAGAGAGGGGAGGAGGAAAGAAAGCACGGTGACTGTAGATTTCCACCTTCAGTAAGTGGGTATAAATCACTGAGGCAGAGCCCAGAAAGGGAAAGTCACGCCTTTTAAAGGGAGCATGATGAGGTTACAGAGTCTGTGGGGACAAAGGCACCAAGCTGCCACCTCAAGTTGGAAGCTCAGGAGATAAATCGAGAGTGGGTATATTTACTTAGGATGCACTATCATATAAATTTTCACTAGACAAAACCATGAAGGAAATGAGATCACCTAGTGAGAGCATCAGATTGAGAGAGTGTCTAGGAGACAGTTACGAGGGAAAAATGCTATCTTAAACAAGTAGAAGAAAGGAACCCAAGAAAGACTTCGAGAAGCACAATTATAGACGATTGATTCGCTGTGTCCCTTCTAGGCTGGGCAGTGTAAAGCACACACAACCACCATTTCATGTTGGTCACCAGGGCCCAGGGAGCTCACCAAATCCCAGGACTGGAGCGGCAGTATGTGGAGTCTCTCTATTTTAACAGATGTTTTGAGTTCTGGCTTACAAACCCCTGGACTATACATTCTGGCTGCTATTTAAACACATATTTGGTAAAAGAATACTGTTTTGGGGTTCATAGACCATCCTCAGCTCTGCTAAAGATTGGAACCACTAACTACATCAGCCTAACCATATGTTAGAATGGATCAGAGCCTTTCTCTGCCTTTGGTCCATTTTTTTTTCAAGTTATGTTTATCTAATTCCTACTGTGTTGTTAATGGAATAATAAACATTAAAGCTATAATAAACTATTTTTTTTTGAGTAGGAGTCTCACTCTATCACCCAGGCTGGAGTGCAGTGGCACGCTCACAGCCACTCCAGCGTCGACCTGCTGAGCTCTGGCGATCCTTCCACCTCAGCCTTCCAAGTAGTCAGAACTACAGGTGTGCTAATTTTTAAAATTTATTGTAAAGACGAGTTCTCACCAAGTTGCCCCGGCTGGTCTCGAACCCGTGGGCTCAGGCAATCCACTTGCCTTGGCCTCCCAAAGTGCTGGGATGACAGGCTGAGCCACTGAACCCAGCTATAGTAAACTATTATCTGAAAAATATTCAGAAGAGTACCTGCATCAAGGTAGGCAGTTAGTAAGTATTAACTATTTTATCATGTTTATTATTACTAAATGACCAAGCCTTGGAAAGCAAAGCGACGGGTGGCATAGTGCCATGGGCCACTTGCTCACTCTGTCTGTTCTACTAGCATGACCGTAGCTTATGCTTCCTCACAGGGCACTTACTGGACCAACAGATCAATGCTGTGCCTGAGAAGTCAAGGGGTGTAGAGTCAAGCTGCAGGGTTACAAGGTAAGGCAAGCAACCCTTTCGGGGAGTCCAGCTTGAATGGGCCAGCTGCATGGGCCTGTTGGTTGGCAGAGACCCACAGCAAGCCTAGCTCAGGAAGTGAGTCTGGCTACTGCAGGTCATGGCACAGATCCTGAGAGCGTGGGTACCCTGCCCATACCTAGTGACACTCCCCTCTTATAAAGTTCCTGTTTCCCATTCAGTCCAAGAGTACTTGCGATATCTCCAGGGTCTCTCAGGTGATATGTCTCCAGGACTCTCATGTGATATGTCCTGGTCAGCTGGGCATGGCTAGTAGCCTACAGTGGACATAGCTCACTGGGGGAGGGGTGTATGGTAGCAATGTATATTAGGATCCAATTCACCAATCATGGGTGAGGAGTGGTTTGTCCAGATTTTTAACCAACCTTTTCACTCTACGAAATATGGGAAAGAAAAAGAAAGTTAAAATTGGCTTGAAAGCCCGGGCTCGGTGGCTCAGCCTGTACTCCCAGCGCTTTGGGAGGCCGAGATGATTGGATTGCCTGAGCCCACGGGTTCGAGACCCGTCTGGTCAACTTGGGGAGACCTCATCTCTACAATAAGTCAAAAATTAGTGGGGCGTGGTAGCGCGTGCTTGTAGTTCCAGCTATTTGGAAGGTTGAGGCGGAAGGATCGCCAGAGCCCAACAGGTCGAGGCTGAAGTGGCCAGGAGCAGCCACTGCACTCCAGTGTGGGTGACAGAGTGAGACTCCAACTCAAAAAAAAGAAAACAAAAACAAAAACAAACTGGCTTGATGGATTTAATATACTTAAATTGTGTATTTATTTGGGCAGAGGAACAATGGTGTGAGTAGATTTAGTGAAGACTGGAATTGAAGTAGTTTCTCAGAAATCATGTTGTAAATTCTGCATTGCTTTTCTATCTGCAACCTTGGGGGATCTCTAGCTTACCCACAGACACAGTCATTCCTGGCTCACCTGCTCTGTTGGGTTCATGGCTGGTTGAGGGGAGTTTCCTCTTTAAGGCTACAGCATGACTGTTTGCCATGTAACTAGTACTCTCCAGGGCCCCGGCCTTAGGTATGTGCTCTGAGCTTTTGAGATCCAGCCTCACTCGACTTACCAACCCACAGGTGACAGACAATTATTGATTGGTGAAGCCGCTGAGGAATTTCTCCAGATAATTCCACTCAGTGCTGATGGAGAGATAAAACTTAACGAAGGTTGAAAGATGGTTAACATGCAGTGTGAGAAATTCCCAGGAAATAAATGGTTCTTAATAGAAATAAGTTTTCCAGAGAAAGCCCACAGATTGTACAAGCATTTATGTGTTCATAAACTTAGGAATTTCTAAGTCTTGGGACTCAACCTTTGTGAATGTCAAAGAATTATCATAGTCATGGGTAAGTTAATGTACACTGAACTGCCTAGATTTCTTATTCAATTTTGTGGGCTCTGCGACGTTCAGCAAATTCATTTTTCATGGTCATACATCTTGAGTTAAATAACTCTTGCAAGGCTTGGTGTGAAAAGATTCGAGGGGAGAGTAGCTGTGTTTGCTGTTGCTGTGCAGGTCTGGTCCTGAGAGTGGGCGTGACAGACCTGCTGTCTGCACAGGTGTCTTTGAGCCTGATGTACAGATTGCTGACCACAGTGTGGGTGAGAGGCAGTGCCATGAAGCCCAGGAGAAGGGGGAGATGGGCTTTGTGCAACCTAAGACCTTTTCTTGTCCTGACCATTAATTTTCCCAGGCAACCCAACAAGGGTGCCCACCTGACTCTCAGATTCATGTCCCAACAATTCCAGATTCCCCATGCTTGCTGTTTAAAATTTATGGTTTTTCGAAGGCTTTCCCTAGGGCCTCTTGCTTTGGGACCCTTGCTCTGACAGAACGTTCTCCAGGTTGGGGGCTGACATTGGAGGTTTCCTCAGGTAATGAGCTGGTATCGTTGTCTCTGAGCCTTGCAAGCCTGAAATGCCTTTTTCCCACTCTTGGAGCAGAAGGGGCTTTGGTCAGAGGAAGGTGTCTTTGCAGGCACCTCACATATGCTGCAGTGTGTGGTGGCTTTTAGCAGCAGGTTGGAATTCCTTGTGGGTCTGATTCTTTTTGCTTTGTAAGCCATCTAGTTGCTCTCTGATGCTGATGTGGTGTTTTATTTTCATTAGTCCTTCCAGAAAAATAAGCTGTTTCAATGAAAAATTCGAGTCTTTCTTCACCTCAAGGAAGATGTCTTCTGCTAGTCCCTTTACCATCCTCTGTCCCTCTTCTGTTCTCTTCTTGTGAACTACCGTGGTTCAAAATTAGTTTTTCTCCTTACCACCCGAGGAATGTCTCCTGGGAGCTTGTTAGAAAGGCAGAATCCCAAGCTCTGCCTTGAGCCTGAGTCAGAAATCTGCATTGCAAGAAGATCGCGGGACCTGTGTGCACATGAAACATTGACAGCATTGCTCTCCGTGGCATGTCTTTTCTGCCCCACTTTTTTGCTCATATTATTTGAATGTTTGAATTAAGAAGGAGTTGGATATTCCTTCCCCAGTACTAACCTCAGTTTACCATATTTAAAATGTGCACAACCACAGCACCAACCTGATAGGCTTATTATGAGGTTAACTGGGTTAATACTGATAGGGCTTTTATAACAATGCCTTGCTGGTAAGTGTGAGATAAGTGTTTATTACATAAATAAAAGTGCTTTCCGGTGCCTAGTATACTTTGTTGTGAGGGAATATCCCCTTTGGCCTTTTGGATTATGAATTCAATATTCACTGCTGTTTATTCTGTTTTCCTGTTCCTTTGCTACATTAAAGAAAACCAGAAATGGTGTTTTGAGGCATATAGAGATGCTTCTCAACTTTGCCTAAATGCCCAGGGAGCTTTAAACCACCCCCCCAACCAGGCTGCAACCCACACCAGTTAAGTCAGAATCTCCAGGGGCTTTGTGGGGGTGTGACCTATATCACTGTTTTGCAATACTCTCCACTCCCAGACGATGGCAGTTCCTACTTCTGACCTCAGCACACGCAAGCTGTGTCTTGTCCTGTCCTCTGCAGAGCTCTGTGTTCCCTGCCAGTGAACAAGCTCCTGGCCGGCTTGGGTTCTCTCCTGCCTTCTGCATCTTTGCTCAGGCAGTTGAGTTCTCAAGGCAGGAGTGGGCTCATAGGGAAAGAAAAGTTAAGTTTTTGTTTGTGTGGAATTTTTTTTTTCTTAGATTGGAGAAAAAGAGGCAGGCAACCATCAGATGATAGGCTGCATTTTTTTTTTTGAGAGTAGTGAGGGACAGGCAGGGAGGGTTCTCAGGGTTCTTGAGGTAAAACAAGGAAGGGCAGTTCTTTTCCAGCTGTGAGGTCTGTTTGGGGGAGGGCAGCGGCTGTTGTTGGGGTCAATAAGTTTTTCCTTGCTCTGTGTGTAGAGCAGGAGAGGACAGGTCTTCCCTTGGGAGCAGAGTCCTGGGCTCCGCTGACTGGAATGCTCAGGAAGCTTGGGGATGCGGGACTTTGACATTCTCCTGAGAGGCAGTCTCTTTCCTGGTGCAGAACCCTTGGTCTTTCCAAGACCTTGTGAATGACAGGGAAGGCAGCCCCTTCCCTGGCCTATAAGTCTTCATAAGAACTGTAGTCTTCAAAAGTGTCAGAGATCCTTGAGGTGGAGAGGGAACTCCTGCCAACTCTTAAGTTCATTTTACTATTGAAATCCCCTCACGAGGGGTTTGAGAGAGAGAGAGAGAGAGAAGAGAGAGAGAGAGAGAGAGAGAGAGAGAGAGAGTGAGGGGCTGCTCCTAGGTACAGATTTTCAGAATCGGCGCACAATTAATATTTTTTGTTTTGTTTTGTTTGAGTTGGAGTCTCACTCTGTCGCCTAGATTGGAGTGCAGTGGCCGCTCCCGGCCACTGCAGCCTCGACCTGCTGGGCTCTGGCAATTCTTCCGCCTTAGCCTTCCAAGTAGCTGGAACTACAGGCGCGTGCTACCACACCCGGCTAATTTTTTGATTTATTGTAAGATGAGGTCTTGCCAAGTTGCCCAGGCAGGTCTTGAACCCACGGGCTCAGGCAATCCACTCACCTCGGCCTCCCAAAGCGCGGGATTACAGGCTGAACCACCAAGCCTGGCCACAATTAATATTTTTAAAGAGAACACTTTTGGTATGTTTCCTAGAACTGGAAACTGAGAAGTGTTGGCCATGAGTGGCAGACATTTTTCATCCAGAAACCTTCCTGGGGACCGCTTTGGTTGACTAACCCTACTGTTGCTCTCAGTTACTATGCAGACTTTGGTCACTAAGTGCAGTCCAGGATCTGTCTGTTGGACCACTGGGAGATGATTATGTCATGAGGGCAAAGCCCTCTGGGTACGATTAATGCCCCTACGAGAAGAGATGTAAGAGGGTTTGCTTCCATTCTCTCTGCTGTCCACCCTGTGAAGAAACAATGAGGAGACCACCCTCTGCAAGCCAGAAAACAAACCCTCAACCAGACCCCAAGTCTCCTACCTTCTGCAACAGTGAGTGACTAGTGCATGTGGTGTAAGCTGCCCTGTCTTTGGCATATTTGTTATGGCAGCCCAAACCGACAAGACACCAAGCACGCTGGAGCCCACATCCCACTGCCCCCACTATGGAATGTTGACACTCTGGCCTCTATCCACCTGTCTCATCACCCAGGGCGAGGGACCAGACAGCTAGGGACCACCTCTATGCCCCAGAGCCACTTAGAGTGCGAGCCAATCCTAAGCCTGTTTACCCTGCCTCACCCATTCCTACCAGGGCAAAGGTTCTTGCCTACATTATCCTCGCCCTCCTGCCTCCTGATGGCCCTGGTGCATTCCCATGTGGCTTTTCTGATAGTATCATCCCCCTCCTCTCGGGATCTGTGAGTATCACGACCGGTCTTTCTAGGGATAGTCATCTCCTGATCTATTGGCCTTACCATACCTAAATAATAATAAAACCTGTATTGAAACAGCATGTGTGTTTGGGAGCTTCCCAAGGCAGTGTATCAGCCAGAGACTGGGCTCTTGGGCATCTCATATTAAGTGACGTTCAAGGATACCTTTTCTGTTAGCACTTGCACAGTCGATCCAGGTATACAACTTTTTGTGGCTCAGCTCCCTCCCACCTGACAGTGATGTACAGCCACTGTGCTAGGCCCTTAAGTACAATCCTCTAAATCTATATTTCTTCCTGAGCCAGATTATTTGTCTTTCTGACAATATTAGGCACTGGAAATGTAATTTTTTAAATTAAAGAACTTTATAGCGTGGTTCTCCCAGAAGAACTTCGTCCAACTTCGATGAGGACATTTATCTCCAGTTCTGTCTCTTTGGCGATATTTTAATATTGTATAATTCACTTAACAATGTGCCTATTAATTATAGCAGAATCTCACAACCACCTTCTTATGCTACTGCAAATTGGACAGTTTTGAGAAAAGTTTTTCTATGTTAAAACACTGCCCAGTTGTGAAAAATAATTTGCATGAAATTATTACTGAGTTAAGATGTTTTTTGAAAGGTTTTCACAATTTAAACCACACTCTATGGAGAATTTTATAATCTGTAGCAAGCAAGCACCACTGAAATTCTACACATTATTTATTTCAGACCTTGGGATTGAGAAGGGTTCTGGAGTGAGGAGAGACTAACTGCCAGTCTGGCTGACCCAAGACCTCAGAGCATGTCACCGGTCTGCAGTTTTTCTGTCTGCATCTCACATATGTCTCCCTTTTATATTGGTTCCATTCTCCATCGGGCTGTATCCACATGGATTCAGCACACAGCTGTATCTCTGGCCTTATCCTTCCTAGGTAAAATTGCAGGATCTGGGCTAAAATGAGTACCCCTATTGGGTTCTGAAAATCAAGTAAGTGGTCTTTGAAACAATCTGCATGCCCAGGCAAATGGAATCTTTTGATTGACTTTCTAGAAGTGAGAAAGCATGAATTCCAGGAGAAAAATAAAATAATCCGTATTGGAAGATGGAAAATAGAAGCTGATTACAGAAAAACACATATAAGAAAAAGTCTTAGTGCTCATGAGAAATAATCATCAGCTTATTGCTTATTCTTTTTATTTATGAATTAGACTTTCAAGCAAGAGTGATCAAAAGAAAAAAATCTTCACAGAGGAAAGACAACGAAGGCAATCAAAAGACACCTTTTAAACAAGAATGAATAAAGAAAAGGAACTGCAAGAAATCAAGACAGAAAACAAACAGAATACTAGAAAGATAGAGGATAAATTTATGGGTTAGCTAGGCAGCATTCTTCCTCTGAGACGATATTTCAGTACAATCTACAAGTCTACTTATTTTGTATAAAATGTAGAAATATAAGTATATAAAGTATGTGAATAAACTTGATATTTTAAGTTGTGAAATAGTATGAAGAGTAAAAAATTGTTGTTGACGATTTTTTTTAACACGTCTAACTCTGACCTGAGATTTTTCAATTTTATTTTATTATAGACCATTTTGGATGAGAGTACTTGGTGTTCCCCTAAAGACAAATGAAATAAATTGCTAAACTATATCATAGCTAAATCATGTCTTGCTAGTCCACAAATGACCTACTGTAGATGTCTTGTAAATGCACAAAGAATGTATCATGTTGGTTGTGTACTGTAAGTCAAAATCAATAAGGAATTTCACAGTAGAGGATGGTCAGTCTAGACCAGTGCTATCCAAGAGAACTTTCTGTGGTGATAAAAATGAAAACGAAAACCCGTTCTGTTCTGTGAGACTGTGGTACTCACTAGTCTCATGTGACTATTAGACACTTGAAATATGACTGGTGTAACAGGGGAACTAAATTTTAAATTTCACCTAATATTAACAAATGTCAGTTTACATGTAGGGCACGTGCGACTAGTGACTACCATATTGGGATGTGCGGGTCAAGGGTATTGGCAGTGTGAAGGGGTGAGGCATTTGCTGTTTAGAAGTGTTAATAGCTTCTACCTCATGTCAGAACAAAATCTGATGCCAGCAGGGAAAAATTCTGCGTCTTGGAGGCATTTTAACCATTGTGCAGACATACTTTGTATCATGTCTTTAGGCCACATTTATCAAGCACTGAGTGAGAGCCAGACATCGAAGAGGGAGAACATCGTGTCTGTGGCAGCCTCGCCCAGGCTCAGTGAACTCACAACTGCCACAGGAGTATCCCCAGGATGAGCAAACAGTCTTTGCTGATTTTGTCGTCCCGCGAGAGGTTTTGAGCTTGGCTATCATGGAAACTCTGGAGGCCTTTGCTCTCTGTGGCTCAAGCCCAGACATTTGCCAGCTTAGCCGGGGCATTTGGGTACATAGCGTGTTGAATGCTGTTACTGCCAAAGCAATTATGTTCTTTTTTTTTTAACTTCTACATACTCAGCAATTTTGCAAATTATTTTATCTGAAAAAATTACATTTCCTAAGCGTGTAGTAGAAAGCTGCAAAGTTGACCTTACATAAGTATCACCTAATAGGAGGATTTTAGAACTGGAAGGGAATGTAGACTCCATCTGCCTTCTCCAGCGTTTGCATTTCATAGATAAGGGAATGGAACTCGGAGAAATTGACTTGCCTCCAGCCATGCAGTTAATTGGTGGCACAGATGAAACTGGAATTCAGTTCTGGTTTCCATTTTCTTTTGACTACAAAATATTGTGGCTTATCTGTGTTTTATCTGGACACACATCACATTTTTGACAACATTTCAAATTTAGAGACATGCTACTTTGTTAACAGTTTTCTCCTAAATATTCATTCTCTTCAAGTGCCTCCTGAGTAGATAAAGTCCATCGCTGATGAAAGAATTTAACTTAAAAAGCTCACTTTACTGCATTCAAATAAGGACGTTAAACATTCTGCACTTTAGGCTTTTATTCTAGATTCCATTGTGAGGTGATAATGAGGTGCTGAAAACTAATTAGATCATCAGACAGAACTGTCTGGTCCACCATCTGCTGAGTCTGGAGAGTGATGGTCCCTGGTTGAACTGAGAACTGGGACTAAAAATATCCTTATATTCCTCTTGTTCCTTGCCCTATTCTTGCTGTGGTGTGGAATGGAGAAAGGAAAATATAAGATGCTGGGCTGATTTGCCCGGCCAGCCAGATGCCTGGCCGTGTGTCTCTTATGTTGATGTTGGATCTTACACCCACGCATTATCACAATGGCAGTAGCTCAAGGTTGTTCTCGTGGATATTCCAGTAGGGTTCATCTCTTCCTCCAGTCCATGTGCCCTATTAATTACAGAATACATTTGAGGGAGTGGAGACGGTTTAAGAGTCTGGGCATAATATTCACATTAACCAAATTATTGAGACCCCAGAGTATACACTGAGAGAGTGTTCCTCACTTAGATTTTGTAATGAATCCTTGGGTCTTTTCTGCAGGTGAATTCAGTTTTTGGTTTCCGTTTTTATCATGGATTCAAATATCTCATCTCTTTGGCACTTGGCAGGCTTTCTTTTTTCATAGGCACCTGTTTCTTTTATTTTACTTGGACAAAGAACTACATTTGATCATGAAGTTTACTTCCCAGATTATTAAAATGCTAATAACTGTTTACTTGCATGCCTAGTACTTACCCAGTAGGCAAGAATGGCCGAGAACAGCTGGGACTTCATTTCTTTGACCTATGTGCTGTTGGCTTACACTTTTCTAGCTCTTTAGGGGCGATGCCTGAGATTTTGGATGTCTACACTAGATGACAGGGCATGAAGTTTATGTGAGGGACCATTCTGTCAAATTATCGTGGCTGTCACTTTCATACGGTAATTCAGAACTGAGTAGTCAGACTTCTTTTGAAAATCAGTCAACCCACCTTGCTCTACTATAAAACACAGTAAAGAAGACAGATTCAAAGCTGAAATTCCAAATTCTCAGTGGAATATAGTCATATTTGCACTAATGCTAAATAAATAATAGCACTTTGGGTATTGGGCTAAGAATATACTTCGTAGGGTAGATTTTCTCTTACAAGTAAGGGATACCATTCTGGAATTTATGTTCTGAAAAAAAATCTAAATGACTAATAGTTAGGCTGTCTTTGTACAAGCACTTTTGCATTATCTATTTCACTTCAAATAGATTTTGCCAGCCCTTGCATGACATTAGCAGCAAATTCTCTCTGTTGCCTGAATGTAACTGACATCTCCAAACTCCACTGTGAGTGAAAACAAATCAAGACACACATCAGCACCAGCAACCATGGAAGCAGACAACAAGCGAGCTAAAGAGGGGAACAAAATCCAGCTACCCCCAGAGCATATTGGAAGTGTGTCACCTTGGTCCTGAATATTTGGATTTCTTAATGAGCCCTGCATGACTACCTTTCCTAGTCTATCTCCATTCTCATTATTTTGTGGATTAATTATTTTAAATAAGCGCTGAGTGACTTTTACTTCCTCCTTGCTATAACCTGACTGACTCACTAGCCTTTCAGCGGAAAGGAACGAGAGTGAATTTGTGGCTTCAGGGTCTGCCCCTTGGTGTGAACCGACCATGCTCCCAACCTTCCCCACTTTGTCCTTGTCTCTGCCCACTTGAGCATCCTGCTCTGACTTGCAGGCTAGTCTCCTGTTCCCGGCACCACATTTATTCCACGGAACGTAAAATGCTGACCCTCTCTGGACTCTTGCTACTCAAATGCAGTTCTCAAACTAGCAACTCAGGCATCACCTACAAGTTTGTGAGAAACACAGGATCTCAGGCCCCACCCAAGGCCTGGGGAATCATAATTGGCCTTTAACCAGGTTCAGTGGCTCCTGTGCACCTTACAGTTCTTAATGCCCTCTCTGGGCCCATGGCTGTTTCTCTCTTTCTGTCTTCAGGTCCTGATCCTTCCTGGCCCACCTCGGCCCCTGCTCTCACCCCTGCAGCCACTCCTATGGGGATCCTCTAACAGGGCCTTCTCCCTGTTTTGAGGAGCAGAGGGGAAGGCCTCAGTTTTGTGAATTTATTGTTTTTAAATTCCTTGTCTAGGATACAGGTGCCTGCTTTACTTATTATATGTGTGTTTTCCTCCCTCTAATAGTTTATAAATTCTCTTAAGGGCAAATCTATTTTTGATTCATCTCTTTTTCACACCAAGTACCCTAGATGTGACTCGTTTAAGAATAAATTTAATTTATTAAATTAATGAGTGCATGCACATGATCAAATGACTGAGACTTGTAGTTTGCATTTTAAGAGTTACCGGAGAGAGAGTCACAATATTTGAGCACCAAACAGTAAACGATGGGAGAAGAAGAGGCTCTAATTGGAAATATAATGTATCTAACATTAAGACGGATACCATTCAGCCCCTTGATGGGCTACTTATCATTGCCTGAGCCACTGTACCTGAATCTGATTTTTCTTCTGTCTTTCTAAAATGGGAGGTTAGTATCAAAGTCATGGGATTATTAGGATAAATAATTTTGATAATGTATGTAAACCACATAACAAACTGCTTGACCCACGATAAGTGCTCAATAAATCGGTATTTTCCCTTCCCTTATTTCTACTCGGCCTAAATAAAGAATGCAAATCAAAGATGCTTTTTTTGTGGAGGGATTATGGAACAATGACATTTAAATGTAATTACTTTCTCTCCAACATGTCTAAAAAGAGAATCTGAAGCAATTCAAATTCCCAAATATGAGCCGTGGTTTGAAAGTCAAAATAAAAGGGAAGTCTCTCATAGTTCAGCCATACTTGTAAATACAAAATTCACTAATGAACAGAATTGTATCTATAAGATTTCTGGAGTAGGGAAAAGTCTTAAATACTTCACTGTGCTGGAAAGGAGGAAAATCGTACTTAAGTTCTGCCAAGCAGAGAAGCAGCTCCTAAAGAAGTTTCTTATAGTAGCGGGGTCATCCATGAACATACGTGGCGTATTTTCCTGCATCGAACAATGACATACACCTGGCGTGCAGGGGAACATACTTACTTCATCAACAGCAACACGTCTAGGTGTCTCACAATGACCTTGAGTCAACATTGAAGGCACAACCACAAAATTCAATGAATGGATTCTTTCACTCAGGTGAAAGCATCTCTTCCTCTCAGGGAACTTTGCACCTCCTCGAGCAGGCCTGGTTCTCCACACACATGCTTCTGTGGCAGGATTCACACCTGTGCTGCAGTAAGGCACTAATGAATCATGCATGCGTGACTCGCTGCAGACTGTGAGACCAGCACCGTCGTGTGCTCTTGGTGTTTTCATGGTCCACAGGCCCATTTGTACCTCGTAGCCCATAATGAATGGATACACATGGAGGGAGTGGCAGCCACCTCGGTTCTTGGCTCTGGCTGCGCCTTAGGGTTCCCAGGGGAGCTTTTATGTAATATTTTGATGCCTGAAAACTTCCCCTAGAAATTCCCCTAGAAATGACTTGATTAGGGTTTGAGGTAAGGAACTGTCACAGATACTTTGTAAGCAGACCCAAGTGACTTAGGTGTACAGTCAGAACTAAGAACCAATTGGGCAAATTATCTCAATGTACTACCTAATCTAATGGAATTATAGCATAATTTTAACCAATTGCTACAGGAAACTGGGTCATGTGATAGATATCAACATAAGAAAGCCGCAACCCTTACCCTTGAAAAGCCAACAAATTGGTAGCCAGAGATGGGACAGGCATTCAAGGCACCATTCAGCATGATGATGATGATGATAAACGCACATTTTCTTAACATTTGTGCTTTCCCTTTCTGGGAGAGAAGCTTCTGAAATTCCCTTTTTATTTTATTATTATTATTATTATTATTATTATTATTATTATTTTGAGTTGAAGCCTCACTCCGTCGCCCAGACTGGAGTGCCATGGTCGCTCCCGGCCACCACAGCCTTGACCTGCTGGGCTCCAGCGATCCTTCCGCCTCAGCCTTCCAAGTAGCCGGAATTACAGGCATGCGCTACCACGCCCGGCTGATTTTTTGATTTATTGTAGAGATGAGGTCTCGCTGCCCAGGCAGGTCTTGAACTCGCGGGCTCAGGCAATCCACTCATCACAGTCTCCCAAAGGCTTGGGATTACAGGCTGAGCCACCGAGCCCGCCTTGAAGTTCCCTTTTTAGATTCTAAAGTACCATAAACATAGGAAGAAAATGTATGAAGGCCTGCCTTGGAGCTACTGGTGTTGACATCTGGTGCTGTGTTGGGTGTGTCTGTCCTTAGCTGAGGATGGAGTGGCAGGTGACTGGTTGGTCCTTGCTGTACAGCTGAGTGGGGCTGGATGTAGGAGCTGACAGTGACCAGGAGCCCAGAACAGGGACCCTCATTTTGCATGTGGTGGGGGAGGGAAGGGGGGTTCAGAATTTAAGAACTTCAGTCCAGGACATGCAGCTGGCCAGAATGCTAACTCCCACTGCATACTTTCTATACACCAGGCACCATTTTAAGCACTTTATGAGTATCGACTCCATCCTCATAAAACCCTGTGAGCAATGGACCATTATCTCCTTTTTACTGTTGACAAAACAGAAGCAACACTGTTAATCCACTTCCCAAGTCATAAATCAGGAAGAAGCAAAAGTGGCATCCGGGAGCTCTCTCTTTTCACCACTGGCTGAGGGGACCATTAGTAGCAGGCAATTTAGTCGACATTCAAACAGGTCTGGCAGATGCTGAATAGAACACCGTGCTACGTGTTATGACATGGTACACCGCTGTTATCACCACTAAGATTATTCCTTTTAAGTCCAGGCCTGTCCTCGGTGGCCTGGGAGGTATAATTTAAGGGGTGGGAAGCAAGGACCCTGGCCCTCAGCTCACTAAACATTTCCCTGCACTTTGCGGCCTCCTTTGGAAATTGTTTTTAGGGTCACAGAAGATTTTAAAGGTGGAACATTTTATGAACTGCTAAAACAGCAGAATTCCTTGTTTTACTTTATTTCCTTCCTCCTCACAACTCCTACGGCTTCATTCCACTTCATAACTAGTTCCACGTGGCAGGTTAAAGAACCGCAGCCTTCAGTGCTGGCTGCCAGCTCACTCCCTTTGGGCAGACTTTCTTCCTTTCTTTTCACACCCCCCCCCCACACCCACTCACACACATTTTTTTGTTGTTCTTCATCTACATTTAGATGTGCTTCATTGTCCTATTCAAGCATTCTCAGGTATTGTAGAAGTGGATCTGAAAACCTTTTGGACCCAAGGTCCTGAAAGGTCCCAAGGTATCTAGGGAAAGCTAGTTGAGTCCTATTATTTGGAAAATAGTGAGACAGGGAATTTTGTGCCTTGCCAGCTTCCCTGTAGCTGAGCAGTGGTGGCATTTGGATTAGTGCTAGGGTCCTTCCTTCTTCACTTTGAGACACCTTTATTAGGGGCCAGACAGTATTATGTCCTAGCGCCTGCTCTAGAGACTTGTGTTAAGAAGGAAAATACCCAACTTTTGAAGGGCTTAGAGCCTAGTAAGGGAAAGTTATTAAAAAGTCAGAGATCTACATATACATTTTCCTGGAGGTTTTCTGCTTTGAGATCCTGGGAGCCAAACTTGGAGAAGATTAAGACAACCCTTAGAGAAACCAGATGTAAGGACCATGTCTCTCCATTGTTCCTAGAGAACCCCAAATGGGGAAAGTACAAAGGGGGTGTCGATAAGCACCACCTCAACTTGATTTAGCTCACCCAGAGGCATGGGGCACATCGCCCTACCATGAGCCTTGGTCAAGTGTGAATCCCAGGAACGGACAGCCTAAGCTGAGCTGAGACCAACCAAGGCTACCTAATGATTCAAGTAAAGATGGTGTGCTCTTAGTCACTTATGAGAAACTGAGGTAACTTAGGGTGAACTAAGATGTTCTTGCAGGCTGGTTCTCTCCTCCACATTCCAGAGTGCTGGAACTCTCAGTTTCAGTCCTACCCCTGGCCTGCAGTGTTAGATTAGACTCTTTCACATACAAATAAAAAATACAGTATAACAATTTTTTATTTTTTGAGTTGGAGTCTCATTCTGTCGCCCAGACTGGAGTGCAGTGGCCGCTCCTGGCCACTGCAGCCTCAACCTGCTGGGCTCTGGCGATCCATCCACCTCAGCCTTCCAAGTAGCTAGAAACTACAGGCTCGCGTTATCACGCCCGGCTAATTTTTTATTTATTGTAGAGATGAGGTCTCGCCAAGTTGCCCAGGCGGGTCTTGAACCTGCGGGCTCAGGCAATCCACTCACCTCAGCCTCCCAAAGGCGCAGGATTACAGGCTGAGCCCCCGAGCCCAGCTAGTATAACAATTATTTGTATGACATTGGCATTCTATCTGGTATGACAAGTAATCTAGCAATAATTTAAATATACAAGAGGATCTACATAGATGTACATGTTGATACAATGTCAATGTTATGTAATAATTGTTATGCTGCACTTTTGCATTTGTGTTATTTTTTATTGTCATATTGTTATTCTTTATGCTGAATATTTCAGTCTGCATGTGGTTGGATCTGTACGTGCAGAACCTGTGAATAAGGAGGGCTGACTGTATTGTTTCAAGTGATTTTATACAGTAAAGATGGAATCATAGTGCAGATTATTTTCTTCTCACTATTACTTTTGTTAGATTCATCCACATTATTGTGTGTTGCTCATTTATTGCTGTATATTATTTCACGGTATGAATATACACAATTTACTTATCCTTTTTAACACAGATGAATATAGGGGCTGCTTTCAATGTCTGGATATTTAAAATGCTACATTTGTCCTAATCGGATGTTAATCTGAGTTTTGTGAATCTAGTAGGCACATAGTTGTATCTCCTTGTAGTTTTAATTTGTATTTTATTTATTACTGACAAGGTTGTAAACTTTTCCAAGTACTCATTGATCATTTAGATTTCTTCTTTTGTAAAGACCTTGTTCAAATATTATGCCCATTTTTTATTGTTTGTCTCTTTCTTATTGATTTGTAGTTCATCATGTATTCATATATTCTAGATATAAGTTATTTGTTTTACATAGAGGAATTCTCTTCTCCTACTCAGTGATGTGAACTAGTCTTTATATGATGTCTTTTATACGTGGATGTGGCTTATTTTAGACATCAATTTTTGTGCCTGGTATGAGGTAGGAATCCCAGTTCATGTTTTAAAAATGAATTTGCAATTTTTCCAGCTTCATTTGCTGTGAAGACCCTTCTCCGTTGCATGTAGAGCCACCTGTGTCCTGTGTTTAGCTTCCATGTATGTGGGGTCAGTTTCTGAGCACTCTTTGAAATCTTCCATGAAAGACAGGACTGCACTGTACAAGAAGTCAAGAGTTGGCTTTTAATCCTTTGTTCTTTATGAAGTTAGCCTATAGTAAATTGAGTTTCTTAGTGGGACAATAGAGTGGGCCATGGTGCTCATGAATCTCTCTTATTCTATACAAGTTTGTGAGAGGCAAAGTGAAGAAATGATAGGGTGGAAGCCGTAAGGCCCAGGTTCAAAACCAGTTGGACCATGCTTATGAGTAATCTTGTGTGAGTAACTTCTATACATGAAACATCTTTTTTATCAAAGAGTTTAGTAAAATCTTAGCTGTCCAGCTGACTTAACAGAGCCATGAACAGGATTAAATAAAATAATATAGATTTAAAAATATATGTTAACAATAACTTAACATGTAGTACAAATCCAGAAGACAAATAAGAAAGCAATAATGCACACATTATAATACGACAATCTTTTTATTTTATTTTATTTTTAAGATGTGGGGTTCGATTCAGGATTAGGTATACAAGTGGACTCATACAGGTAAAGTCTGGGCCTCACTTTGATCCCCACTTTGCCTGGTTTGAGATCAGGTACCCTTGTTTATATTGAACCTCCCCACACAGCAGTATCCCTCTACTGCCAATTCCTTTCTTATAGTCTTATGGTAAATGTTTGAAGTGTGATTATGAGTGAGAACATATGGTACTCTGTTCTTTGTTTTTGTGATAGCTTACCGAGTATGATAGACTTTAAATCCATCCAAGTTGCTGCGAAGTCCATATGTTTGTCCTTCTATATGGTTGTGTAATAATCCATCATGTATATGTATTTTTTTAAAATCCAGTCCAGTTTCAATGGGCAGCATGATTGGTTCCATGTTTTTGCTATTGTGACTAGTGCTGCAATAAATATGCATGTGCAGGTATCTTTTTAGTAGAATGATTTGAGTTTCCCTGGTTATATTCCCAGTAGGAGGATTGCTGGGTCATATGGAATGTCAATTTCTAGTTCTTTTAGAAACTGCCACACTGTTTTCCATAGATGTTGAACTAGTTTGCATTTCCACCAGCAATGTAGAAACGTACTCTTTGCTAACATGACAATCTTGAGAGTAGAGTTAATTTGGTCTCTTGGAGCAGGTAGACACTGGAGATCATCACACACATATTGTCAGTGGAGTGTTACTGTGATATGTGATTACTTACTACTTTTTACCACTTGCTGCTTTCTATTTCTGCTATTATTACCAAAGTCAGAGAGTAGATACTGGTCCTGTTGTGTTTTAATGTTGAGATGAAAAGGATGAGATTTCTAAATTTCTTCTCCTCTGATGTTTGAGAATTTTCCATTATTGCTTACTTTTTAAAAAAATTAATCTTTACCCTTTCCCGTGGAATACTCTTTGCTAGTTGTGGTAAGACAGTGAATTCCTATACATGAGCATTACCACAGTATATAAACTTCCTCTCAAGTAGCAGAAAGAGGAAGAGAAGCTCACATTTTTTAATGCCCTTAGTGGTGGAGTTGGATTGTTAAGAGGGAAAGGAGGAAATAAAACGGTGCATGAAGACAAAAGTTGTACTTCACCTATTTCTTTTCTAACACTGGCACGTATTAATGATTCAGTTCACTTGTCAGACTTAGAGTTTGCTTGGATAATAAAAGAAGAAGGAGCACTCCATGTCCCAGCCCTCCCCTCTTCTATCCCAATGGTTCTCATTGTGTGGTCCTAGACCCCAACAACAACAACCCCTGAGAAGGTGTTAGCAATGCACATTCCCCAAACTCCACTCCATCCCCCAGAACCAGAAGACTGAGAACTTAGGAGGGTGGGAGCAATTCCTGCTAGACCAAACCCTCCAGCTGGTTTGGTGAAGCACAGTGGATAAGCCTTGTGCTGATCAGCAGACACTTCTTACTTGGGTTCTAGAGATACTGATTTTGCTTTACCAAGTAAGGTAAAATAGACCGATTTCTTATTTATTTATAACAATTAGGAACTCGCATTAATGAGTCTGTGTTAGGTGGAAATATAAACAATTCCAAAGATGAGGACTTTTCGCCTCAAAGACTTGTGCACGGTGCTCGCTCATGCTGTGCTTCTGTCGAGGCTTGACTGGAAACACCTGTCCCACCTAGAGTCACTTGGGTAGCTCTAATTTGTCACCCATAACAGGTTGTGCTCAGAGAGCAGCTGTCCACAGTCCCCAGCAGGCGCTCTGTTCCCTTACCACATTGTACTGGGGGCTGTGCGCTCCTGGGGACAGGGATGCAACTGTCTTCTTCACCTGGGAATCTTGGAACCTGTCTCAGTGACTGGTACAGAGGAGCCACCCAAGAACCATTTGCTGAAATATTGCAGCAGAGAGACAACCTGATGCAGTGGGGGATACTGCGAAATTTGGGGCCACAGCACAGATGCTGAAGGACAGGCTCCATCGCTGGGTAGCCAAGTAGTCTCAGACAAGTCATATCTAAAGCAAAGTCTGTTTTCTTTTATTGAGATTTTTCACAAAGCTACCTTCTGGTGGAACTGCATGAACATGATCTCTGAGGAATTTACAGATGAATGTCCAGAATGCCCACGGACATCCATCTGTAAATCCTAATAAAAAGAAAAAGGAAAAAAAAGAGGGAATATCATGTGTCATGTGATTATTAGAAGGTACTGTTCTAAGTAAGCACAGTGGATAAAGGCTTGTGCTGATCAGCGGATACTTGTTACTTGGGCTCTAGAGGTACTGATTTTGCTTTACCGAGTAAGATAAAATAGACCAAGTTCTTATTTATTTATAGCAAATAGGAACTCATGTCTATGATTTTATGTTAGGTGAAAATATGCCCACCAGGAGTGAATGTCAGTTTTGAATTTAGGGGTTGGTATAGTTTGGAGACTTGTTCCTTCCAAATCTCATGTTAAAATGTGATCTCACTCATATAATGGACCTTAAACATCCAATGCAATACTATACGAAAATGACTGACAGTACTGGGAAACTATGGGGGGGGAGGGAGATGGGATTAACAGTAGCAAATATCTGTCTGGGAACGGGGAAACACACCATATCAACAGGGTGCCTGAATGAAACGCAATTGTATACCTAACCCTTAACTGTACCCCACAACTTCATAATAAAAAATAAATAAATAATTAAAAAAAAATGTGATCCCCGGTGTTGGAGATGGGGCCGGGTGGGAGAATTTTGGGTCACGTGGGCAGATCCCTCATGAATGCCTTAGTGCCTACCAGTGGTAATGAGTGAGATCTGCTCTAAAGTTCATGTGAGTTCTGGTTGTTCAAATAAAGCCAGGCACTTCCTTCTGTCTCTTGTTTCCTCTCTTACTATGTGACACACCGGCACCCCTTCTTTTTCCGCCACAATTGCAAGCTTTCTGAGCCCGTAACAATAGTAGTTGCCAGCACCAGGCTTCTTGTACACTCTGTAGTACTGTGAGCCAGAGAAACCTCTTTTATAAATTGCCCAGTCTCAGGAACTTCTTTATAGGAATGCAAAATGGACTAATACAGAGGTGGACTTCTGGGTTGCACTGACATTGCTGGAAACAACCCTGGGGTCATGTTTAGAGCTGGGTAGACCAGGTAATAATGAAAATGTGCTTTGATGCCTGACTAAGTTTCTTGGTCTTTCACTCTAAACGGCCCCCGAGTTGGAGGGCTAGCATCAGTTGTCATCATTT
Organism: Cephalopachus bancanus; assembly: GCA_027257055.1. Taxonomy (NCBI): domain Eukaryota; kingdom Metazoa; phylum Chordata; class Mammalia; order Primates; family Tarsiidae; genus Cephalopachus; species Cephalopachus bancanus. The sequence continues at coordinate 2,024,015 of JAPVLO010000178.1, read as the reverse complement.
GAGTAGAACCATGATCAAAACAGTCATCAGGAGCCACCGAGAGGCAAGCAGGGGGAGACTGCCACCTTCTGGGGGCTTGTCCTATCATTGATGACTTTGCCAACTGAGAACTGAAGATGTTTCCTCTAAGAGTCTTGCTGTCATGCGTGTTGAATTCTGTTGGCTGTTGTGGGTGAAACCGGAGAAATTGAAATTAGGTCTTTTCTGCATCTTATACGCATCTGTCTAACCCAGAGTCTGTCCATAGAGAGGGACTGGAAAGATGATCTATGAGTCTCTGCCAGCTCCCCCATTCTTCCAGCCTAAAATTGCTTCCCTTGTGGTGGGTTCTTGGATACCCAAGCAAATGCTTTGCCAGTGCTGGTAAGCCAAGGGGCATCTAGTTATGGGTCACTGTCAGAGTCTGGCATATAGCCTCATTTTTTGGTCCTGCTAACAGAACAAAACTTAAGCCAAGGAAGGCAGATTATTCTCAGTTTGCTTATAAGCTTCCAGGAGAGTGAAAACAATCTTGACGGCCAAGCCTCCTTGGGCCAGTTGAAGTGAAACCAAGGATTGTCCACTTATCTCCATAATTAAGGCACAAAATTAAGACCCACACAGTTTGGGTCTGCCTTTTCCAAATCTGGGGTATGATGGTTTCAGCAAACTCACCGTATGCCGGCTTTTTGATTCATCATGATTGTTTAGTCATTTCTGAGTCATTGTTGGACAGCAGATGCAAACAGTCAAAGCATAGCTTAGAAAACCTTCATGTACTGAGCAGCATTAAAGCTTGTGTGCTGCTTAATTACTATTCTTAAAACATGACTTCATTTGTGATGGCCATGCTTGTGGATCCAGATTCAAGTCTAGCGAGCTTGCAGTAACAAGTTAAGGTGATGAAATGTGGAAAAACCTATTTGTCTTCTTCCTCAGAATTTGCACAGTTCTCCTTTTCAGTGAGAATTGCATTACACCAGTCTCTGAGATTTTCCCAGCATGCAGTGCTGTTTGGCCTTCATGGCATGGGCATGAAAGCTCTGATGTCTGCCTTCCTGGTGAGCTGCATAAGGCCTGGGTAACATGAAGGTACACATGAGGACGAGTATCTCTTCTATAGAAAAACTAAGCTACACTTTTTCTTGCCAAAATAATCAAGATTCACAAATTAAAAAACAGAGACCAGTCTATTATTCTTGGTGTATTGTTCAGGATGCTAGGAAAGAACATTAAGTAACTGTCAATTGTATAAGACAAAACAAAAAGAGGGAGGCATAGGAAGGTAGACTTTTCCAAAAAGCTTATGACCTTGTTTAATAGCTACAGAAATTGATCTTAAATGCCAGGCTTGCTTCTTGACAAGACCCTTCATTGTATCCAAACATATAAACAACGTGGAGTGATTCATTTGCCTCGTTCAGCATTCTACAAAGCCTTAAAAAGGCAGTTACCTGGTAAGCTAAGAGAAAAACTTGGGGGAGAGATGTCAACATGTCTCACAAAAGCCTTGAATTAAATGATTATAATAAAGCAAGACAAAAGAAAAGAAAAAAAGAGGTCAGCACACATGTGACCATGGGGGCATCGTTTGCAAAAGAAGGAAAATGTGATACTGTCTATGCTCTGTCTCAAAAGAGCAAAAGCCAGGAGACAAGAAGCAAAGCCCATGGAAGTGTATTAAGATAATAAAGAGGAGAGCTGAGGCCAGACGCTGAATGCTAAACATTTTCCTTTGGAAAGCCTGAGGTGGGAAGGTGTGTGAAAATCTCGGCCTTCCCTAGAGCTCACAGGCTTTCAACAGGCAAATGTGTGAATAGCCCAGAGACCTGGGGTAACCCAGAAGGGCCTGTGAGACGAATCTGCAGTTCATTCATCATCAGTGACTTGTTGCTTTTCTGAGGCCCCAGCATGCGTGCCAGTGTGAGGTGGTTTTCAATGAACCTGAGGATGACAGAAACACACAGACTGTCCAAGACACTGAAAGGCATATTTTCCATGCCCTGTTTCTCCTTCCTCAACAACTCTTTCAGAGTGCCCTCAATGAAGTGGACACACCACAATTCCATAGGAACATGGGGAAGAAGAGAGAACCAGAGGAGATAGAGGTCAGAGAGCACTTGGCTTGAAACCTTGAGGGGCTTCCTCTCTGAAGGAGTGGAATAAAATTAAAATATGTCTTGGTCAAGGAAATTAGGAAAATATTTCCACTTAGCTGTTTCCATCTGCTTTTGCCTGAATTTCTAGGTGATTTCTTTGGTAAAGTTTTCCAGTCATCATAGGTTTGTTCCATGATGTGGGTGCTTCAAGAGCTTTGCAGTTCCCTAACAGATAGAACAATGAATCATTAAGCCTTGGGAAGAGCTCTGTGAAGAAGCCAGCATGAAGGGAATCATGGAATGTCACAGGGAAAGTGTGTTCTTAGAGCAAATGGAATGCCTTGTCACACCCGGGAGTCCTGAAAAAGATCCTCGTGGTTGTCTTGAATTCTCCTTCATGTGGTTGGCAGTCTTTCAGGCACAACTGCTTCTTAGCTGGGAACCACCCACAAGAGCGTTTCTTTGCCCTTTTCCTTTGTGATGGGAGTAACTGAGACATCAACTTCGACTTAGTGCCTGAAGATGGGTTTGGAAGTTAGAACCTGACAGAAAGAAGTGAAAGACAGCATTGCTTATGTGGCGAGAGTGTGGAAGGAAGTCAGAAATTGGTTTAACATCATTTCTCTTTGCTGAATCGTGCATCCATCAAATTTTGGGTGGAGATCTTTGAGTAGGATCCACTGGTTCGACAAACAAGAAACTGAATCACAGTAGTTAGGTAGCTTTTCAAAGGTCAGGCTGTTGGGGTCTCCATGCCAGAGACTTAGACAGACTTTAAGTTCATGCTATTGAAAACTGAATGTTTTAGGCCTATCTGTTGCCTGTAACAGAATACCTGAAACAGAATACCTGAAACTGGGGAGTTTATTTCTTACAGTTGTAGAGGCTGAGAAGTTCTAAATTGAGAGGGCACATCTAGTGAGGGCCTTCTTGTTGGTGGGGTCTTTCTGCAGAGTCCTGAGGTGCAGGGTATCACATGATAAGGGAGTGGAGCTTGCTAACATGCTACTCAGGTCTCTTGTCCTCTTTTTGTAAAACCCCAGACTCACTCCCATGATAATATATCAATCCGTTAATCTGTCAATTCACAGGGATAGATCCCTTGTGGCTCAATCACCTGTTCAAGACCCCCTTTCTCAACACTGCCACACTGGGCCCCAAGTTTCAACATGAGTTTTAAAAGGGACATTCAAACAATAGCACTGAGATCATGGGAACCCAGGCTCCAAGGAGAGTAAAGGAGTTATTTCAAGCAACAATGCTCATCAGAACCCAGACACAGAATGACCAGTGAGAGCTGGGGAAAATAGCATCCAGGACGCGAGTGTAACAATGGAAGGAGACGCTCATGCTTTACAATGAACTGACTTGTGTCCCAGGGAGGAGAGTAGCTCTGAAAATGGAGGATAGCCAACTTTGCTTGGCAATCTATGGCAAGGGGCAATGAGTGTATTAGGAAGAGTTCATGGTGCTGGTGCACAGAGCACACAAAAGTAGACTGAAGACAAGGGTCTGAGGAAGCGGGAGATGTCACCTCTTAGGCTGTCTGCAGATTCGTTCTTGGGCTAACTGCAGGGAATCTCACGTGGTTTCATATCCGCTTAGTGCCTCTTTCTTCTTCCAAAGGGTAGAATAAGCCAACAAACAACAATGACAACAAGTGAGGGACACTGTCATCACAGACTTAATCCTGAAGAACAGGAAACAGGGTGGATTTCTCTAGCTTGCCCGCCCATGGAGGCAGTGGAATTCTCAGTAGTCACAGTCGATCTATTTCCCATCCTCACTCAAGCGCCGTACCCATCCAGTTTCCGGTGGTGTTCAGTGCTGTCTCACCTATGCTCCTAAGCCAAGCCAAGCCAAGCCAATCTTTTTGGATGCAAGGCACTTGACTACGGCTGTCTCTACAGGGGCGTGGCCAGCACTGCTGCCCTGGGCTTTTATGGCCCCGTGGCCAGTGCTCTGGACCTTGCTACTGCTGTGTTCTCACGAAATCAGAGTTGCTGACCCCTTCCGATCTGTGATGCATACTGTCTTCTAAAGTTTGTCACATAAACTGGCTTTTCCACTTCTTTCTCCGTCCCCAGACCTGTACTATGGGTTGCACAGGGGACACCCCAGAGTAGGAGCCATTACCTACCAACCAAAGTCATGAGCTGTCTCTGCCCCAAGCAAAAGCCCCCCTCCCCCATGGACTCAGGACCTTGGGCTCTGAGGAAGGCTTACCTGCCCTCTTGCCAGTGTGCCCAGACTCATCTGGGTCCAGTTAGAGCCCAGGGGTCCTGCCCTTCAGTCCCAGCCCTCTGCCAGCATTATTCAGCGGCATGACAGTGATAGGAATTATGTGGGGGGGGGTTGGAGGTGGGGCTTTACAAAGCTGAGGTTTGTGATCATCACTAGGGAGATGGACCCCTCAGCTCAGTTGCCAAGACTGTAAGAAGACACATTCCAAAAAGTCCCAGAACAGCAGAAGGAGTGACTGTAGGGATGGGAGGGCAAGATTCTCATGAAGTGAGAAGATCCTCAAAAGAGAATTTTACCACACAGCTGCGTGGGAATGATAAGGACAGGTACCTCTGGGTCCCATGTCTACAGAGGACACTGACACAGACCTGCTCCTTTCTACCTGCTTGATTTAAAAGGGTTTTTTTTTTTTTGGCGAGTTTTCAGTAGGCACCACACTGGGTTTATCCATGTTCTCAAAAATGACAGTTTCCATATACTACCTAGTTGAATATATCCCGTTGTGTGTATCTATCACATTTTCTTTATCCCTTCATCTGCTGATGTACTCTTAGAATGGTTTTACATTTTGGCTCTTGCAAATAATCCTGCAGTGAACACAGGAGTGCAGATATATTTTCAAAATACCGATTTCAATTTTTTGGACACACATCCAGAAGAGGGATTGTTGTATCACATGATCCATCTTTTTCAGTTTTTGTGGAATCCTCATACTGTTTTTCATGATGGTCATACCAACTTACATTCTCACCAAACATATATAAGGATTCCCTTTTGTCCACATCCTCACCAACGTTGTTATTTCTTGTCTTTTGGATAGTAGTGGTTCTAACAGGTGTGAAATGGTATGTCACTGCGGCTTTAACATGCAGTTTGCTGATGATTAGTGATTGAGCATTTTTCCTGATGATTAGTGATTGAGCATTTTTAAGTATATCTGTTGACCATCTGTAAGTCTTTTTCTGAGAAATGTCTATTCAGGTCTTTTGCTCTTTTCAAAATCAGATTATTATTATTTTTTGCTATTGAGTAGTTTGAGTCTCTTATATGTCTTGTATATTAACTCCTTGATGGATACATAGCCTGCAAATATTTTATTCCATTCTTTAAGTTGTCTCTTTGTTCTGTTGGCTGTTTTTTCACTTGTGCAGAAGCTTTTTAGCTTGTTGTGATTCCATTGTCTGTTTTTGCTTTTGTTGCCTGTGCTTCTGCAGTCCTGTCCATAAACACCACTGATCAGTCATGAAGCTTTCCCCCTATGTTTTCTTCACGTAGTTTTACAGCAAATTGAAAGAGCTACATCGAGAAGAAACAGCATAACCTGGTGTGGTGGTGTTTAAACTCTTGGTTGGGATGCTAGGAGGTGATTCAAAGACAAGAATTTTATACCTCTTTGCTTGTTAAAACTCTCAGAATCTGCATGTTCTTTTGCAAGGCTAGAAGATCTCTTTCTTTGAGAGAAGTCCACTGACCTGTTACAGATATGTCAAAACAGTATCCATGATGCTAATCCTGAAAATAAAGCAGGACTTAAATGTTCTAGATGCCTCTTGTCTGTTGTGACCTACCACTGGATGTCTTCTGGCAGGGTCCAGGGTGAGAGGAGAGTGTCTGAGGGCATGTCATGGTATTCCAAGAAAGGGCCGTGTGTTTGGGGCAGATAGGTAGACAGACCATCGGCAGACCTGTTCTGGAAACAGTTGGCTTTGCCAGATTCCTCTGGCCGCTTCCCCCTAAGCCCCCTGTTGGCTGCTAGTGCTATTCAGTTCACTGAATTGTTAAATGAATCTGTTTAATTTGACTGAGTTGCTTTTGCCTGCCAAACCCAACTCCAGCCAGCAGCGACATTCCACAAGCCAACTGCATCCCATGTTAAAGGGCACCAGGGGAAACGGTGAGAGCCTCAGAAAGAAGAATTGTTTCTTTACCTGAACAACCTTTAATGGATGTTGTTTTCTTTCAAAATTAGTTGACTTGATGCTCTGCTTCCTCCTGGGAAGCAGCACAATCGATTTCTCCCAAGAATTGAGAGCCAAATACGGAAGATGGTTTCCTTTTCTTTGGAAATTGATATAGAGGATACCTTTCAAAGTTCTTGTTATTATTATATAACACTATTTTTGGTTCTGAGGAGAGGTAGAACATGTTTAACTTGCGTATAGACTTATTGTGCAGGATATCATTGCTTCTCTTTCATAGGCCCTGTTCACTGTCCAGGGAGATGAGTTTGGTGTTAAAGATCTCATAATCTGACCAGAAAAGAATGTGATTTCTAAATCACCAACTCTGTTCCCCCTAAGCAAGTTAAAAGCATCAGGGCCGGTGGCAATTAACTTTCCCCACTGTTGTCCCCACTTACTAAGCAGCAGTTTTGGGAGATCAGGACCAAGGGAAACCAGCCTTCTGGCTGTGAGTGAGGTGCAGTGTTCCATAGCTGAGACACATTCCAGGTGGTGAATGTTTCACTTTTCCAGGGAATGCCTTGAGATTCATGTTAACCCTTGGGATTTCTAAGTAGAGCAAGGAACCAACTCTTGGTTGAGAGGACTACTGTCATAAGATCTCTAGCCAAATCCACTCTTAATGAATAATAAATAAGTCCAGAGAGTAATTTTTTTCCTTTTACAATTTCTTTTTTAAAAAATCTTTTTAAAGATATGGGGTACAATTCAGGGTTAGGTATACAAATGTGCATCATGCAGGTATCCCTGTTGATGAGGTATGCGCCTCCCTTCCCTGGCAGTTTCCCACACTGGCAATCCCGCCTCTGCCGCCTTCTCACTACTGCCAATCCCTTTCTTACAGTATTATAATAACTGTTCAAGGTCCGCTTAGGAGTGAGAACATGTGATACTCAGTTTCTTGTTTCTGTGGTCGATCACTCAATATTATAGACTCTAAGTCCATCCAAATTGCTGTGAAGTTTGTACTTTTGTTGTTCTTTATGACTGCATAATATTCCATTGTGTACATGTACCACATTAAAAAAAATTCAGTCTAGAGAGTAATTTTTTAAAAGTTAGTGACCAGGTGGAATTGGGGCTGGGGCAACAGGTGCCAGAATTACCTTTTCATTTGGAATCTCTTCCACTAGCCATGGTCCCTCTTTCACATTCGTTTTTAGTGTTGGGCATTCATATCACTCAATACATGGGATCAAGCTGGCAGGAAAAACACACACCATTTGTAGATGTGTTTATTCCAGAAGAAAGTCCCCTATAGCAGGCATAGCCTCGAAGGCATGTTGTTTGACATGTGTAATTTCTGTGAGAGAGAGAAGGTCATGATGCACGTGTTGTCTCTACATCATTGCAAGCCCTCTGTGGGTATGGTAAGACCGTTTAGAAATTGCTATACAAGGTCAAATGATAAGAAACCATCAATTATTTCAAAGAATGAAGCACTAGAGAGTTGGAGTTATGTCAGCATTTTCCTGGGGTCACCTAGAGACTGAGAGTCTCTGTCCTTGTCTGCCTTTAGGCAGCAGGGTCCCAAAGAAAATATGATGAGAGACCTTAGCTTTCTTCAAGAACACTCCTAAACGTTATATACCTCCTTTCAAATGTAGAACCATTTAAATGGTGAAAATTTAGATGCCTGACAACAGGGAGGCCTGTAGACCCGCTCACATAAACAGAACTGCGGGGTGGAAATCAGTCTCCCAGCTCCATTCAACAGCTCCTGGGATGCTGTGACTGCTTCTTTTCCTCCTTTCTTAAAGAAAGCCATGCATAGCTGACTTTAAAATGCTCTGTTCTTATGAAGGTCTCTCTATTCTTGTTATTTTCATAGAAGTATTCATAAACCTGAGACAATAGCATTGGGTGGGAGGCTGTTAAAATTTCCACAGGACTGATGGAACCCAAGGCAGTTAGGAGCTTTCAAGGTGACACTGCCAGTTGATGGAAGGGGCTGAATCGTGACCAGACGAGAGGGGCACAAAGTTCAGGTGGCAAGAAAGCACACGCTTGCAGGGACCTCAGATGTCACAGGGAATTTTCCTTGAAGGGGAGAACACTAAGGAATTGTGTGTCTATCTAGAGCCTTTAGCTGTAAATGCATAATAGGAAAATGATTTTATTAAAAAAAGAAATCCCAGGAGGGATGCTATGGAGTGCCCCAAACTGAATAGAGTAGAATGACTCGGACACATGAAAGACAAACTCATGGCAGCCTGGCCAGGCCGTTGCAAATGACCTCCGGCGACCTTCTGTGTCTTCTTCGCTGCCTTCTACCAGCCTTTATTGGACACTGACAATATGCCAGGCATGACTGCAGGCACCAGGGGGCAAACAGCGAATAATGAAATGGTTGCTTTTTTCAGGGAGGACGGATGCCAGGAGGTGGAGAGAGCCAAGATGGAGAACAATCAGTGTCAGTGGAAAGGGTCACAGCATGAAGGTGTGGTCTTTCTGGGGTGGCTAGAAAAGCCTCTCTGAAAACGTCTGGACCGAGACCTGAAAGGAGGGAGCAACCACGTGAGCACCTGGGGAAGGAGTATCCAGGCCTCCAGCAGGACTGATGTTGGCTTGTCCCACTTCTGGCAGAATCAGAGGAAGCGGGGGGCATGCTGGCAGAGACAGACAAAGCTGTCTGTCTCTACAGAACCTTTGAGGCCGGGGAAGCAACTTTGACTTTTACCCTTAGTCAGATGGAAGCCCAAGTAGGTTTGAGCAGATGACCAACATGATTCTGAACTCTGTTTCTTAGAGCTATCCCTGGCTGTCTTGTGGATAACTGACTTCCAGAGATATTTGTGATGTTATTTTAACAGTGCAGGGGAGAGATGATGGTGGCTTGGACTTCAAGGGTAGGGATGTAAATGGTGATAACTAGTTGGGCTAAAGAGGAGAAACATACATAGAGAACTGTGTACATACATACACAGTCATTCTTCCGTATTCATGGAGGATTGGTTCCAGGACCCTTGAGGATACCACAGACAGATGCTCAAATCTCTTATTCCTAAACATACATTGTTTAGAGAATGATGCACCCCAAAATTATTCATGTTTAGTACAGATGAATTTTTTTCCCAAATATTTTTGATTCCTGATTGGCCGAATCCAGAAATTTGGAACCCATGGATATACAGGGCCAACTGTATGCCTATACATGTATGTGTATATATTTATTTTTGTGAAGTTGGACAGTAAACAGTTTTTTTGTTTTTTAAATTTTTTTTATTTTTAAAAGATGTGGGGTACAATTCAGGGTTAGGTATACAAATGGTCATTATACAGGTATCCTTGTTGATGAGGTGTGCCCCCACTCCCCTGGCAGTTTCCCACTACTGTCAATCCCTTTCTTATAGTATTACAATAGTTATTCAAGGTCCGCTTATGAGTGAGAACATGTGATACTCGGTTCTTCATTTCTGTGATAGATCATTCAGTATTATAGCCTCTAAGTCCATCCAAGTTGCCGTGAAGTTCATCATGGACTGTGAAGGGTTTTATTGCAGAAGGGCATTTATTCCAAATGTATAGTAGTGAGTATGTTTGTGTGATGTGACTTAAGCATATTTTAATTGTACACATTTGAAGTGTACAGCATGATGTTTTGATATACATATCCACAGTGAAATTACTATAGTCAAGCAAATTAACATAACCATCACTTTCCATAGTTACTTAGTGCGCATCTGTGATAAGGGCACCTAAAATCTATTCTCTTAGCAAATTTCCAGTATACAGCATGAGCTGTATGTAGTTCTCATGCCGGGCATTCAATTTCTATACTTCTTGTCCTCCCCAACTGCAAGCTTGTAAGCTCTGACCTATTTCTTTCCATTTCCTCCTTCTCCCTGCCTCTGGTCACCATGGGCTTACTCTCTGATTCCATGTATTCGCCTTTAAAAAAAAAGATTCTGCATATTAATGAGTTCATGCAGTACTTTCTGTGTTTGGATCAAGAGTTTCTGTTTTGAAGGATCCAGAAATTTCAGGAAGCCAAGAGGTAGAGCTCAATCACACGGCTCTTGCTACTCCTCTGTTCTCTGAGATGATGCCAAAGATTCTCCCCCAGGGACTGCACAGACAGTTCTCAGCCTTGTGCCTGGGGAAGGCTTCTTTGGCCCAGCCAGACCCTGTCTTACACATCTGCTGAAGGGCTAGATGCCAAGGGCTGGGCACTCAGCCCATTCAAACTCCATGGGCAGAACCAGAAAACTGTGTCGCAGGGTGAGCAGGGCTGCTCTGTCTCCACTCAGCTCTCCTCCAGCAGAGGGCGGGCTCATGGGTGACCCTCCTTAGAACTCTCTCTGCATTGGCCCCGAGAATTCTAGAAGAAACAGCAAACACACAGTTACAAATCTTCAGTAAGACTTTGGTGAGAGATCCCTCTTAAACTACACTTTCTATTTTCTTAGTTCTATTTCATGACCAGGAACCACACAGGTCTTGATGCCACTTACTTGAAAAGGAATAAAATTAGTTACAGATTCTAATCTAATCTACTTTCAGAGTGAAAGAAACATGATTTCATAGCGTTAGTCAAAGGTCCCACGAATTTCCCATGGGTCTCCATGACAAAGAAGTAGGAAGGTTATAGACCGATTAGCTAGGCCTGAATCCTAAGAAAAATCCATGACAGATTACTGAGGACACATCTATGGTTGCATGGAAGATGTGGCCGTAAGGAGACAGTTGGCAGGCCTAGCAGAAGTCAGATGAAAGTTCCATTTTTCTATTGTGTTTTGTACTATTTTCTCAAAGCACAAAAGAATGATATAGTGCTTACCTTCTGCACTGCATGCTCCTTATTTCTGGGTTCAGGTCCTACTATGAGCCAGGCTCTGTGCTGACACCTTGGTTTAGAGACCAAAACATGTGTGGAACTGGCCCTGATGGCACTTAGGATGCATCTGCAGGACAGGGAGTTGCTTATAGTGAATTTGAGTTATTAAATATAAAGGCTTTCAGTAGCTTTGTAGCAAAATTGAACTATGAGATAGGCAGGTAGCCCTCTGATTCCGCTCACTTCCTGGGCTTCTTGTCGGTTTGCTACTTTTCGTGCTGTCTTGTTTTCAGGAGACTCAGCTTACTCTCTAATGGGTCTGCCTCAGTCTGAGCTGAGAGGCCCTTGCCTTCAGCTGCCACTTCTCACTCTGTCACCCACCAGGACAGCTCTGTCTATGAGAACTCACCCAGCTCTGTCTATGAGTAACCTTCCTGCCTGACTTCCTGGAGGTGAGCCACTTGCTGCACGCATGGGGCTTCTCTTCTTGCCTGAGAGACTTTGCAACCGGCCTGCATGGGCCTGGCCATGGCAGGGGAGGCACCATGGATCGCCACCAAACTCACTAGCAAAACCTCCCAGGACAATGCTGCAAATCAGAACCCAGGGGTGGTTGGGATGGCTCTGATAAAGTGATGGAGCACCTCATCGAGCAGATGAGGACTACTTTCAGGAGATCAGAATCTTCTCGCTTATCACCAAATCACTGCAAGTTATTGGAAGACTTGCCTGCCACATGAGAGGCATTTTCCTTGAAACCTCTTTCAGGATGAATGTTCATCTTTATTCTTATATTCCTTTCTTCTTATGTGACCAACTAGTTTTGGAGGAAATTATTTGACTAGCATTTATATTGTGAATTTCAGAATAATGACACCTAGCACCAAGAGACTCTGTTGTAGTTTGTTAAATAGATGTTGGGCTCCATGCAGTGTTCATCTTAATCTGTCTATATCCAGATAATTACTCATTATGAAATGAACTTAACAAAAGGTATACCATCAGCTCTCCCAATTAATGTGTCCATCTGCTTTTGTTTTTGAGTTAAATTTTGCCTGTGGTAGCATGCTGTACAGTAAATGTCCCTTTTTGGCCTGTTCTGTTTTATTTGATTGGCAGTTTTATTTTATTTTTTTTTTTGGTGCAGCGTGTGCATAATGAGTGTGAGCAAGCAGAGAGATGTCTGATGAGGAGTCTTAATGAGGGAGACTTTGAGAGTTTGTTTGCTGGTTCTCTGAACTCTTTAAGTTATACAATCTAAGTCAAAACCAGTAAATGTTACCCCCAAAAGAGAGAGCTAATTGAATGGCCAATGTAAAAGCAGCACTGTGTTAGTTTATTCACTTCATCTCATAGAAACCTCCCTTGACCTCTTGGGACATGCATTACCATCTTTATTTTCAGAGAAGGAAATTGAAATATAAACATATTAAATGCTTACATTCAGTGCCATAAAGGTTTGACCTGTGCACATATGGACCAGATCAAAGAGCATCACACACTCAGAAGTGTTAGCGCTGAGAATATTGAATGTGTGTGCATGAGTGTACGTGTGTGTGCATGTGTGGCTGTCAGATATTTAAATTAGCATAACCTCAGATGAACAGGGCAAACACAGAGGAAAGAATGAGAGCTAGTGTCTCCTAGGAGAACATTCCCCTTGCTTCGGACACTCTGAAGATAGAACAGACCTACTGGAAAAGGAGAGAAGAGACCAGAAACTAGAGGAGAAACCCATTGTGTTATCCAATTGTAACAAGATGGACGTGAGGTTTTGGCATGAGTGAGGACTCACGTTATGTATGCTTAGTGAGGGCCATGGTCTGGATGGGGACCTTGGTTTACAACTAAAATTTATTTTTAAAAATTTTTCATTTTTGTTAGTCCAGCAGTACTTTGTTCAAAATATTTTGGGAGAAAACCTTGCAATTATAATAACTAATAGACAAATGTGTCCAGAGAATGTATAGCTGTGTGCAGTGCAGCAATTTTCACCAGGCATAGGAATTAGCAATTTTCTGTCCTGATCTGGGGTAGCTATCACAGTGTCTATGGCAATAGTAAGTCTAACGCTATACCTCTCACTCAATAGCAGTGTTATCCAAAGCTGTGTAAGTCATGAACACAGAGCCGTAAGCATCAGCAAGGCAGGGACGATGCTTGGCCCACAGGGGCTGGCAGCTGTGACCCCAGACACACAACTGTTCTCTGCTGGATGTGCTTGGAGCTTGTGGTTTTCTGAGGTGCCTTAGTCTGGGTGTGTGAGGACAGCTCAAACTTCCTGAAGTTGGTGGGCTGAATTCAAATCCTGAGCTCAGAGTTAACAAGTATGAAAATGAATCTATTAAGTTCCACACCCATTAAATAGCAGAGACAATGCTCAACTCTCTTGGGTCTTGCCTGAGCTCCGTCCCCTCCTTTAAATCCTGATGCTTCCTGTAGGGTGAGCCACACAACCTGTTTCTATATCTGTCGAGGAGGGCTGACGAGTGTCTCACTCAGGGCCACGGCAAGGAGGCAATGAGAAACACATGGGCAACTGTAGCTGACCATGGATCCTAGCAGGTGCTCACTAAAAGTAACTTCTCCCAGCCAGTCACTGCTGTGACCTCCTCTTCTAGTGTTCTCACAGTTTCACTGCCTCCTCAGTTCCCATCTTTAGGGCTACGTTCTTGGTTCCATGGGTTGCAGGGTCATGCAGTCACTCTGTTTCAGAAACACAGAACTTTCAGGCCTGGGGTGGGAGATGGATATTGAGAGACAGGATGTATTGCTAAGTGTGTGCTCAGCTGCTCCCGGGAGAGATAATGCTATAAATTTGCCCTCATGGTGATGGAGAATGCAGTCATCTTAGTTTCTAGTACAACAAAACTGGTATTGGCCATGGGGACAGGCTCCCTCTCTGCCCTTCACGGTGTTTGAACTATGATGAGAAGAGACAATCTCCACCCTGGAGAAAAGTGTCCTCCTTTGGTGCCTGTGTAAGGCTGGCCTTACTCTCATCCACACATGGTTAACAATGCACATGTGCTAGTAACACTGCTGTGTTCGTTAGCAAGGTCTCCCGCCGCACAGCGCCAGCCCTGAGAGCAGGCTGGCTGTTTTGTACTCCTTTGTCCTGCAGACTTGGAGAACAAAATCATTGCTTTCTTTCCCTGCCATCCACATTCATGGTTTCCTGGAAACTGCTCCCTATCACTTCCAGAGAGAGATCCAAATAAAAGTATTTTAAGAAGAAAAGGGTGGAAATGAACCTTCTGGACATTCCCAATAAAGACACATCTCACAGTGCTTAAAAAGAGAGAGAGAGAGAAAAAATAGTTAAATACCTATTAGGTTCGATCTTTAAATACATTTCAGAACTTAAAATGTCAGGACCCAGGAGAGTTAAAAAAAAAATTCAGGTCAAAACCCAGAAAAGTTAAAGGTGTGTGTCCTTGGGAGGTTGGGGTGGATGTGAAGTGTTTCCTTTAGTTGAGCAGTATCTGAAGACAGGCCTCCCACCCGCCCCATCCTGGTTTATGCAGTGAGTTTATGCATGCTATCTGGAGGGCCCCTCAGGCAGCCTCTGCTCTCGTTGCAATCTGCCTCAACACAGCTCTGCTCCTCCTGGATTTCGTCTCTCTGAAAACAAGGCTGTCTCTCAGCACCCTTGCTGCTGATCGTCACTCCACTAGACACCTTTTGGGAGGCAGAGCATGTGAAGTAGCGTAGCACAGAGCACCGAGGAAAACATAATCATGGCCGCTTCATGCTTCTCTCTTTTCTCCCTTGAGGCTCTATTTCTGCCAGCCATCTCACCTTTGCCATCGACTTCGACAAAAACCAAATCTCTCTGTTGTCCTGTCACTCCTGGATCCCAGCATGACCCCTGAGGATCACCTGAATTTATCACTGCGACTTCTATGCATTCTTCCCCAAAGATGAGCACTCCTGGCCCCCAGCGTGACCCCAAGGGCCACCTTCCCCAAAGGGGAGCACTCCTGTGTACAGCTGTGGCTCTTGATCCCCACTGTCCTTCTCCCTTCTTCTGGCAAATGGTTCCATCACAACTTTTTTCTTCTTTTGAGGAGCCATTCCATCCATCTCTTCTCCTGGAGCCACCGATCTCAGGAGGGATGGACACATGTTCCAACAAGGTCAGTTGTATTTCCTTTCCCAGGGAGAGAGACTCTCATGTGAACTGGTCAAAATCTGAGGGTTTGCCCTGGTGTCTGCCCCTTCAGTCATTGCCCCTTCAGTCATTCTGAACCTTGAACCCAGAAGCCCATTGCTCCAGTCCTTGTTCTTGTCTGTTGTTCTGCATTTTCTTTGGAGGTATCGGTATTCAAATTTCTTTTATAGCTAAAATGATCTGGGTTTTTGTTTGCTGGAAAACAAAGAACATTAAGTGATGAACACATCCACCGAGGTATTAGTGAAATGCATGTTTTCCCACATCTCTGCTTATACCTACTAAATAAACTTTGATTATCTCCATCAAATAAATGCTTGCTGTGAGAAACATAGACATGGAGCTGTGTAATGAATCCATGTCCCCAGCATGGTTCTGTGTCTACCCCAAAGAAACAAAGGATGGCGGAAATGAAAGAAGCAGCCAACACATACAGACAAACACAGTAACACACAGTAACAAGCCGCACTGTGCCTCAGCTCAGGGAGAGGCATGTGACTGGTTGATTTTCAGTGGTAAGCTCCTGTGGGACCTGCCAAACCCTCCCCTAGCACATGCCTGGGGCCGCACCCCTGCTTTTGTCCCCAACACACTCCAACTTCGATTGACTCGGTGAGGATTCCATCCCTTGCGTATTTCTAGTCTCTCCAGCTGCCTGAGCCTCAGCTTAGTCTGGCCTAAATGGTGGCCTCATGCTGGTTTGTCTGGTTCAGCCCACCTGTCACATGATTGTCAAGTCTGCCCCACCCTGAAACTCCATAAAATCATGTGCATTTCATACTAGAAAAGACTTAAAAGATCACAGAGGTTTGCAAATTGCATTTTTCTTTGCAAGTTTCTTCCCCAAATGTCTTTGCAGAAGCCGAAGGAGCTCTTGGAATAGCAAGAGCTCCAAGGACCAAAACTTGAACAGGGTCCTTTTCAGCCTCCTGCCTTAGCACGTGAGGAAACTGAGAGCAGCAGAAAGGCTGGGGCAGATGGTAGAAGAAAAGTCAAAGCTTTCTTTTCTCCAAGCTATTCTTATTTCAGTTTTCATTACTTTAAGAATAATTTATTGGCCTGTGAAGGCTTTCCACATATTCTTAACATCCAAGTTCAGCATTTTGCAAAAATTGAGCCCAGCAAAACTAGGACGAGTGAATTAGACTGGTCAGGGAAGGAAAACTAGGCAGGTGCTTTTAGCGGTCCTCTCTGAGGTCAAATCTGAGAAGACTGTGGAAAGTTAAGAAGGGAAGGAAGAACAGGGAATAGATGGTGTAGCACTTCTGCAGCAGCGGGGGACAGAAATAAAACTCCCCAGTGGGATGGCACATGGGGAGAGCTCTGGAGGAGACTAAGCCAGCGTGTTAGAAACTTCTGGAATGTTGAGAGTTGGGGGGAGCACGAGACTGAGATGCAGAGCCGAGGACTGAAGAGGAGGGTCAGGGGTCAGAGTCTGAGGGTCTACTGAGCACTCTGCAGTGCCTGCATGTCATGTCAGGTATTGGCTCCCAATTTAACTTCACCCCAAAGTTTCTGATTTGGAGGACTGGGGTGGGGCCTAAGAATTTGCATTTCGTTTTCTTTTTTTTCTTTCTTTTTTAGTTGGAGTCTTATTCCATTGCCCAGGCTGGAGTGCAGGGGCATGCTCACGTCCACCCCAGTGTCAACCTGCTGGGCTCTGGCGATCCTTCCGCTTCAGTCTTCCAAGTAGCCAGAAATACAGGTGTGCGCTACCACACCTGGCTAGTTTTTGATTTATTGTAGAGTCGAGGTCTCGCCCAGCTGCCGGGGATGGTCTCAAACCCGTGGGCTCTGGAAATCCACTTGCCTCGGCCTCCCAAAGTGCTGGGATGACAGGCTGAGCCACTGAGCCCTGCCAGAATTTGCATTTCTCAGAACAAGGTCTGAGGTCATGTGAATGCTGTTGGCCTTGCTTGAAAACCTATGCCTTCATAATATTCATGGTTACATATTCATTATGATTCTCATAGTATACACACAGAAAGAACATTGTTCTGTTTTTCACATATTCCCCAAATTCCGACAATATTTCATGACATTTATTTACTTCAGAAATTTCTCACCAAAAATGTACTGGGATCAACAATAAAAGGTGAGGCTATTATTTTAATCATACTTCTATTTCTACATCCTATTGAATTTCAGGCCTCAAAGAGGTGCAGAAAAAATGCACTCCAATATCTACTCACAAATATAAATTTCCTTGAAAACCTAATAAAAAGTAATTGGACTTGAGCTATAAAAAGAAGAGATGGAAGAAGATATAAGTGTAAAAAGTTTCAAGTACAAGCTGTCTCTGACATATCTCAGTCCAATTTATAGGCATGCCCCATAGGCAGCGATCTTGTTTCTCTAACCAAGAATCAGAGCAGAGCGGGAGAAATGGTGCAGACATTTCAACCTGCTCCTTTGAAGCCGTCCACTACCCTTGTTCAACCCACTTTGTTCCGTTGGCTGCCAGGGCTTCCCAGCTTCCTTCCCCCTCCTCCCCTTGTGTTGTCTGAGAGATCCCTGTGGGTCTTCCACTGCCCACTCCCCTCAGTGGAAGAGAAGGAGGTGGAGGTAGGCAGAGGGTCTCCTGGGTTGGGGGCAAGTGATGAGAAGGGCGAGGAGAGGGCAGGCTCCTCGTCCTGCTCTTCTGGCTGTGTGGAGAAGAGGAGGGGACAGGGACCTTGATCACCTCGCATCCTCCCTCAGCTCTCAGCTTTCCCAGGGTGCTTTTGCTTACTGCATCAGGACCAACGATGAAACCTGCAGCTTGTTGGGATGGGAGACTCTTCATGACATTGGTGGACCTAGAGCCAAGTTTTTGGTGTTGATGGGCTTTTGAATAGACTCAGCACTGGCTGCCTGTTAGAATCTCCTGAGTTGCTTTAATAAGTACAACTGCATAGTCTAGTTCCAGCCCCAGGGATTCTAATTTAATGGATCTGGGGTAAATGAGACGTGTTTTTTTTTTTGTTGTTGTTTGCTTTTGTTTGTTTTTTCCTTGTTTTTTTTTTTTTTGAGTTGGAGTCTCACTCTGTCACCCAGACTGGAGTGCAGTGGCTGCTCCCGGCCACTGCAGACTTAACCTGCTGGGCTCCAGTGATCCTTCCACCTCAGCCTTCCGAGTAGCTGGAATTACAGGCATGCGCTACCACACCGGCTGATTGTTTTAAATTTATTTTTTATTGTAGAGATGAGGTCTCGCCAAGTTGCCCAGGCGGGTCTTGAACCCGCGCGCTCAGGCAATCCACTCACCTCAGCCTCCCGAAGCGTGGGATTACAGGCTGATCCACTGAGCCCGGCTTGTTTGCTTTTTTTTTAAGAGGTGGGTTCTCACTATGTTGCCAGAGTAGAGCGAAGAATCACAGGTGTAATCATAGCTTACTGCAGTCTCAAACTCCTGGGTTCAAGTGATCCTACTGCCTCAGCCTAATGAGCAACTGGGACTACAGGTGCTTTTGCTGTTGTTAACTCAACAGATAATTCCAGTAAGCGTTGAGAACTACTGCTAGCTCTTAAAGTATGGTCCCTGGAACAGCAGTATCAGCATCACCTGGGAAGCAAGTAGACATGCCAGTTCTGGGGCTCATCAGAATCAGAAACTGAGGCAGAAATTCTAGGGCTATGGCCAGTCTTCTCCGGTCATCTGCATTTTTTACAGACTTCCCAGGTGACTGTGGTGTGTGTTGTTGGAACCACTGATTAGATCAATGAAAAGGCCATGTGGAGCAAGAGCGTCATGAAATCTAAGGAGATGTCAGAATAAATAGACAAGAACCTTTTTGAAAGAAATAGAAAAAGAGAACAGCACTTTTGACGCTAACATTCCCTTGTCTGCTTCACATAGAACCTCTGTGTGGCTCTTTTATTGTCAGTAGTGACACCTTCAAAGGGACGAGGCTGCTGGAGCTTAGGCAGGGAGGGTCCAGGCATGGGGAGCCTGCCAGCTCCATGCGCACGCATCAGGATTCCCGTACCTGTCGTAGCCCAGGACAAGGCACCATGGAGTGTGGGATTGTCACGTTTTCGTTGACTTGAAAGCAGAATCATCTAGACACCTTGCTTGAATGTGGATTGCCCGCACCCTCCTCCTGGGGATTCAAGTCCAGCAACTGGGTGATATAAAATCCCTGAAGAGGATGAGGGTTAGAGTCAAAGTATCTGGAAGAGTCAGAAGAGAAAACTACTGTGAAGAGAATAAAGGGAACTTCTCAGGTCAGGGGATCCCTCCTCATTCTGGCCTTGTGAATATCTTGAGGGCACTAGGAAAGTGCTACCTCTTCTGGAAGCATGTCACGTTACCTCCTGCTTTTGGAATCACCTCTGGAATTCTAAAAATCGACTTTCCATATGACCCGCAATCCCCCCACTGGGACTATACCAAGAAGAACTCAAATCACTCTATAAAAAAGATACCTTCACACATATGTTTATTGCAGCATTGTTCACAATAGCAAGAACATGGAACCAACTGTGCTGCCCATCAAAAGAGGACTGGATAAAAAAATATGGCACCTATACACGATAGAATATTACACAACCATACAGAAGAGCAAAATCATGAACTTCGCAGCAACCTGGATGGGATTAGAGTCTATAATACTGAGTGATCTTTCACAGAAACAAAGAACTGATTAGCACATATTCTCATTTATAAGTGGACCTTGAACAACTATTGTAATACTACAAGAAAATGATTGACAGTAGTGGGAAACTGCGGGATGTGGGAGGGCAGGGAGGTGGGAACGGCAGCAGTGGGAATCTGCCTGGGGAAGGGGGGGGCACACCTCATCAACAAGGAATATTTGTATACCTAACCCTGAATTGTACCTCACAATTTTAAAATTAAAAATTAAAAAAAAAAAAAGAATCACCTCTGGGAGTGTCCGCCTCCTTGGCCATTGAAAGACGTTTACATCTTCGAACGCAGCGGTGCTCAAACTCTCGCCTGCATCAGCAACACCTGGAGGGCCGGTTCAGAGCTTGCTGGGCTCTCTTGGCGCTTTCCACTCCAGCTGGTGTTGAACTGGAGCCTGAGGACTGTGCGCTCCACAGGCTCCCAGGGGATTCAGAGCTGCTGGTCAGAGTACTGCAAGCTACTGTCCTGGCCTGTCTTTGGGCATCCTTCCTCAATCCCATCAGTGCTGCTGTGGTCCACTACTGGGGGGGCCTATGGATTTTCTCTTGGAAGTACCAGTGGCTTCTCCTACAGGTTGTCCATGGATATATTTTGAAAAATATCATGAAATGTGTGAGCTATAAAAAGCAGCTAGGGATGGGAAGTCATGACAAAAGGGCAAAGTGTCTTCAGCGCTCACTCAGCATGGCAAGCTTAATAGATGGAGCGGCAGAAGGGACAGAAGAAGTCGTGACACGAGCCGCTCCTGAGGCTCCATCTGCCCATTTCTCTCCTAGCCAGCACTCCTGGTCCTCACCTACTACCACTCCTCACCCCCTGCAGATCCAGCTGCCCCATCTTCAGCTGGCTCCCAGCCCTGGTCCTCAGATGCCCTGGAGTCTCTCTTTCCTCTCAATTTCCCCCTCCCTCGGAGGAGGGGATGACATGGCAGCAGCCTGTTCGCCAGTGGTGTGCCCAGGCCCCGAGAGAGGGGGCTCCCAAAACAGTCTGCAGAGCATGGCCAACCTGTAGTGACTTGGATTCCCAAGACCTGGGGGCAGGGGAAGAGGCATTTAAAGAAAGAGTAAGAATTAATCTCTGCCCCGAGGAAGTCCTTGCAGGCAGGAATCCTCATGTTAACTGTTTGGCTGTAAAATATGCTTGTAGGAACAGGCATTTCTACGAACTGGGGGATAGTAGAGGTGTGGACTGCCGGTTTCCGCTGAGGATCTTGGGTATCCTTGAGATCTGGTACTGTTTCCTGTTCAGTGTTTCCCCCCCCATGAGGAGCTGGTGTGAGCTCAATTTTCTAGGTATACACTAAGGCCCTGAGAAAGATGGAGAAGGCAAGGCAGAGTCCTCCAGTAGCAGAGATGGGTACAGAGTTGAGAGCAGCTTCCAATTCAAGAACAGGCATTCCTGGATGGCTGAGCATGTGAAAACACCATCTTATTTGGTCTTTACAAAAATTTTGTTAGACAGATAATATTACTGACCTCCTTTAATATATAAGATTACAGGATGCCTAGCGAGGTGAAATGATTAGTCCAAAGTTGTATAGCAAATCCGTCTCAGAGCTGGGACTCAAATGGATACACTTATGTTCTTAGCTATTCTGGCACATTGTTGCCACATCTGTCACCCAACAAGGTGCAGCTCCTGGGGAGTGGGTCCTCATCTCACTTATCCTTATCCATAGTGATTCCTTTCCCCTCCTGGGCACTGTGGCTCCCAGGGATGCCTGTCCAATATGGTGGTCACTCACCACAGTGGCTCCTGAGCACTTGAAATGTGGCCAGTCCTAACTGAGATCTGCCGTGAGCACGAAATACAGGCTGGATTCAGACACAGTTAAAAACCAAAGATTATCACTATTTTTTAAAACATGTATTACGTGCTGGAATTATAGCATTTTAGACATATTTGGATGAAAATATCTACTAAAATCAATTCTACCAGTTCCTTTTTAACTTTTTAAGATGTGGGTCCTAGAATATGACATATGTGGCTCACATTCTGTCTCTATTGAGTGGCACGATTCTAAGAGTAGCTGTTCAAAACAAGATTATCAGAGAATGACCCAAATGTGCGACCAGTCCATTTGAATGTGGTGCCTGCTTGAGAATTTGAGTTACGAGATTGCAAACCATGGAGCTGAGAAAAATAGAACTAAGGTGAGAAAAAGAGAGGCCAGACATGGAAAGAATGTGTGATATTGATGTAGGAAGAGGGAGTGGCAGCTGGGAATTGGTCCTCCTGTTCTGTGATGTGCCCAGTGACCCAGTGAGTTACAGGGGACCAGGCTGTGAGTGATAGACCGATGGAGGTGCAGTTCACACCCTGCCTCTCAGGATGACAGATGCCAGTCCCTGCAAGGTGACAGGCACCCCGTGTCTCACTTCTAACGCTCCCTTCCCCAGCTTTATGGTCAATGCAGTCTCTACAACACGCATGCTACGTCATGACGATGCTGGCTTATTCTCCCCAAAAGAGGTGAGGCCAATTTAGAAAGAAAGCTCCCTGACAATACTGGGAAACTGGGTGCAACCCATAAATCCAGACTTAATCGATTCACCTGGCAGGCATCCTGCAGTAAGAATCTCAAACTCCCCTGGTCTAGTTATATTTCTGGGAAATTGGTGATAGCTCATTCCTACTATGTGCAACACTGAGATGGAGCTTATGGAACCTACACAGGCAGCACTGAGTTCTCTCTCAAACCTGGAGGAACGTCAAATATATTCTGTCAAAGAATAAAAAATGTTTCTGCATGGCCAGGCAGCTTAGAGAAATGTTTACTGGCCCTTGGAAATGTCAGCAGCCACACCACTGCTTCCTACAGTGTAAGCAATAATATGTCAGAAGGCTTCTTACCTCTGAGCTGGAAGTAAGAACTGCTCAGGGCTGAAATTTTGGCTTTTGTGTTTTTCTTTACTCTGATCACATTTGTTTATGCTGAGAGCACAGGCTTATAGCCACTTGCCTAACTAAGTAGTTTTACTCAGAGGTAGGGAGTACTATGGGATGTGAGAAGTGAGACTAGAACACACAATCTTCAATTGGAAGCATGTTGACAGTTGCTTGGGGTGAGGATGAGGGATGAGAACCGAGACAGTTACTGACTGTTTCTCATCACTGCAGCCTTGGAAAGGGGCCCTTTACTTGGGTCATCCTGAATTTCACACAGACCCAGGTAAGTGCTATTATCTCCTTGACAAATCAGGAGATTTGCATTCTGTACTTGACATAACCTATCAAGACTGCCCATTGCATAAAAGTCTTGCTTGAGCTCACTCCAGGATGCATGCTGACACCTCCATCGCCCTGCTGAACCCTGGGAAACAGAGGAGGAGCAGACACACCCCATTCCAATGACTGACACAGGGGCCAGGTTGGGGGTACACCTGTGGGAAGTACCTGTTCTAGATCCACTGGGACTGTGGGATTTAAGTGAACTGGAGAAGGCAGGCTGGGCTGAAGATGCAAACAGATACTTTTAAATGCTTTTTTTTTTTGAGAAAGCAGGATTTATTCAGAGAACAGTAAAGCTCCAACAGTGGGAGGGGACCCGAGGGGGTTGCCCTATGCTTTTTAATTCTATGCTCAACAAACTGAAGGCTTTGTGAGCTCAATATGGCCTAGAGAGCTCTGGTTTGCCTAGAATTTGACCGTAACATGATCTTGGAGTCTGAATCCAAGACCTGCTCCAGGGAAGCAGGCAAGCGAGGGAAGAAATCCCTGGTCATTTCATATTACTCCAAGCCCACTGTCAGTGAGTATGGTTAAGTGGGGATGATTCTGGCCATGCCTGCTTCAGAAAGATGCAACGTTGGGCTGTATTTCAGGCAGGCTCCCTGTCTCAATTTTCCCTTCCTATCATTCCAAACTCTGAGCAGGTTGGGCAAGTTCCTGGTGTCACAGAACACTTACCAAGCAGTCACTGCATTCCTAGCCCTAACCCCACACCACAGACACTGTGAACTTCAGGTCTGCAGCCCATTCTCATAACCGAGAGCCATATCAGGGAGGTGAACTTGTTCTTCCCTCATCCCAGTCTTACTAGGAGAGTAAACTGAGGTATAATCTCATGGAGCCTGCAATTCTGTGTGAGTTCAGATTCTTTCTCACAAAGAGGAAAAAGAAAAGGGTGGCAAAAAGGCCCTGTCCCCGCACTTGTGACAAGTGTCTGTGGAGATGGAATCAGCTGAGATGACAAGATCCTAATAGGCTGAACAATGGCACGCCTAACTACAGATGTAGGGTAATGCAAACACAGACAACTCCCCAGTTACTTAGAATATATTCGAAGGTGAGTGGCATTCCTTCTGAAAAACATGGAGGCTCTGATGGGTTGCTAGAAGTCTGAGTCAAAGTGGACTCTATAAATCAGTGACCATGGTAATTTTCTCCAGGTATTTTTCTCCTGCTCTTGCAGTTTAATGGGAAGAACATGGACATTTTCTAGGGCCTCATTAAGGCAGCAAAGTCACTCCAAGAACATCATCTCCACAAGGAGTGGAGCTGCTTTACAGATTTGCCTCTCAGTCCTTTGTTCGGAAAGACTCCCTGATGAACTTGGATAATGCCACTGCTGGGACTGATGACACCCAAAGGAGGAAGAACTGTCCTGTGTGACTGGCAAAATCTAAGGAGGGAGAACAACCAAGATGTTCACCACAGGGGACTGGCTACATCATCTAAGGTACGATATACACACATTCATATTGACATTGGTGACCACTGGGAGGAGGACATGTTGATTGGAGCTCAAGAGAGAGATTTACGTTTCGCTACATGTTCTTAATTTTGAATTCTGTACCATGAAGCACCTGCGGAAAAGGAAATAGAATGTCTGTCCTTGCTTCCCCTAAGCTATGCGCTCGCTGGCTGGTTCTTCCTTGGAAGGTAGGGGGTGGAGGAAGCAGGGGAAAGTGGTAGAATTGATGTCAGGTCATTCCTATATGGCTTGGATTACGAGGAGGGAAACTCAAACCTTCTTTAATCTCCTGCTGAACCAGAGGATGTAATTTAGGGTAATAATAAGCAGAATTGGTTCATTGAATTTGAATACTGTTAAAATGCCACTATTATAAAATTAAACTTTGTATACTCAAGACTTCATATAGGAGCCTCGATTCTCAATCTCATTTGGAAGCAAATTTATCCAGATTGATCAAATCATTTTGACAGTCCATTGCATTAATTCCATTTAGCATTTGACCAGGGAGGGAATTATTCAAATATGAGATAATACAGAGGAGGGAGCTGGAAGTGAGATTCAGCATGAATAAAGTACAATGCCAAATATACTCATGGACAATGAGAGCTGATTGTTCATGAACAAAGTGCCCGAAATAGAACTGCGGCCTGTATCTTTTTTTTCTTTGCTAAATAAAGTTAATTTTTTCCATTTGTTCTGGGTTTAAGAGAGCAAATTACTTTTCCTATAACCTTTTCACGGAATACTTCCAATATCCACTGACCACTTAAAATTTCTTAGTGTATTAATACATTATGTGACTCCCTACTGAACCCAGAGAGCAGTTAGTGGCAAATGTTTTCAAAAACTGGCCAAGGCAGTATCTCTGGTCCTAATTGCTCTTCTAGGACCTTGTCCTTCCTCATTTGTTTTTTTTTAACTTGAGTGAGTCTGTTTTTTTTTTTTTTTTAACTTGAGTGAGCTTGTGACATTCTAACCAATAATGTACAGGAGATGTACAGTGACTGCTGAGGCCAAGTCATATGAGGGTGCAATTTCCCCTTTCTCTCTGTCTCTGTCTCTTTTTCTTTCCTCTCTCCGTCTTTCTCTATCTCCCTGTCTCTGTCTCACTTTCTTTTTGTCTATCTGCTCTACCCTCCCTCTGTCTTTCTCTATGTCTCTTTTGAACTCCTTACCCTAGGAATCTGGCATCCATGCTGTGATCAAGCCAAGATCACTTGAGCAGCTCCTCACTCTGTGTCCACACTGGCCTCACCCACACTTCTTTAATCCGGCTTTAGTCATTGAACCAATCTTGGAAGTTGCATTAGTCTTCTCAGGCTGTCGTAACAAAGTATCACAGAGTTTTTTAAAACAACCGAAATGTATTGTCTCACAGTTCTAGAAGTCTGAGACCAGCAAGCTGGTCCAGTCACAGTCCCTGAAGAGGAAGCATCTTTTCCGGGGCCTCTTTCCTAGCTCTGGGTAATTCCTCGGCTTGTGGCAGCATCACTCCAAATTTCCCCTTTTTATAAGGATACTGGTCATACTGGATTGCTGCCCACCCCCACTTCCCAGTCCAGTAGGCCCTCATCTTAACTAATCACATTTGCAAGGACCCTGTTTCCGAATAGGGTCACATTCAGATACACAGGGCTTAGGACTTTGCCCTACTTCCTGTTAGAAGCCGTACTCCCCAACGCTGCTAAGCCTTAAAGCTCAACTCACACTTGGCCTCCACCCCACCCACAAATCATGAGGTTCCTGGGATCTTGGTTCTTGGTTCTTGGTTCCTGCACTCAACGCCATGCTCCTGTCCATTTCACTTGGTGGTAACCTTTCCAGCTTTCCTGCATGGGGAGCGCACCTGAGACTGAAGCCTACTCAGGATCTCTTAACAGCTCGTCCCTGCTGTGGGCATTTGCATGCAGTGGCTGCCTGCTGATGAGACCTAAGAGTGTCAAGCCTTGCAGGGCCAGGCCCTTGGGGGAACCCCTTACTATCTGCTCTGGACCACCTGCTCTGAAGGTGGATGGCTACTCTTGGGTGTCTGCACAGGGACCACAGCTGCAGGGCTTGTGCCATCCGAATGGGCAAATCCCATGCCTGTTGCCCAGCTGAGGCTTCCCACTGGCTGGGACAAAGGCAGTCACATCTCCAGTTGTGCACCAGGGGACGAGATGATCTCTGCTGATGTATACCTGGCATCTCAAGGTCTAAGGCAGCTAAGTGGCTTCAGTCATCACTCTGAAGCCTTTTGCTTCTGTCCTTTATGTAAGGCTCTCCCCTCCGGGGTTTCCAGACACTTAGAAGACCACCAGGCCCTGGATAATTTTAATTGCCTTTGTTTCCTGAGTGCTTGCTGTGAGTCAGAACCAGTGCAGTGGTGCTGTCCACGTTCCCAAGTAAGGAAACTGTGATGGAGAAGCTCCTTCTCCCTGGTCCCCTGGGAGTAGGCATGGAGGGATCTGACTCCGTCTATGTCCTGCTCTTTTCTACACGTTGATTTATATCGTGACAAAAGTCTGTCCAGCCCCTTCTTCTCCTAACATGGAAGCCTGGAGAAGAGTCTCTGAGTCCTCAGCATCTGTGGGCTTTCCCCACGCTCCTCACTTTCTGGGGACGGGGCTGCTTTTCAGGCGAGTCTGTTCTGCAAAGACAACCAGGTGAGAAGTCACAGGAACCTGTCTTGTCCTGGCAGAATCCCAGTTCTTGGGGCGTCTGGCCCGTAGGTGGCAGTGTGCCACCGTCCCGGCCCCTGCTGGTCCCTCCAGTATGGAGCCAGCGCTGGATGAAATTCTCTTCTCCAAATCTCCAGGGCTTTTCCACTTTCCCAGAGACAGGGCAATTCTGACCAGTCAGGAATAGATTCCTGTCAGACTGCAACAGATTTCCTCAGAAGATGGGGAAGCCAACGCGGCCTGAAAAGCTGGAGCAGGAAGAAAAAAGGTCAGATTAGTAAGATCAGTGATGGGGAATGACAGACAGAGGATGGGGAGAGGGAGACAGGAAGGTGCAGGGGGAATGGCCTCTCGCTCATCCCATGTGAACAGCAGTGGCTGTCAACAGGGACCCAGTGTGTCTGAGTTCACCCCAAGAGCTCCATATGTGGCCCTGGTCTCTCAGGGTGCTGGGCGAATTGAGAGCTCCATGAGCAATCGAGTAAGCTGTGTTTCTAATTTTAATGGTGAGAAAGCTGAAACAGAGAGAAATTAAACTAAGGAAACAAGTGGAGAGATAATAAGGCACGGCCAGGGAAGGAAAACTGTCTTCTGCCACACGGTGATGACCATGTTTGTGTGAAGATCAAATGAATCCAACACTTAGGAGATCTGAGAGCTTGGGGATCACGTACCTTTCTCCCCACAGTGGTTTATCCCTTTTCTGAGATTCACTAGTAGAAAGTCCCCAAGGCGTTTGAGCGAGAAGTCGAAAGCAGAGTCTAAAACCATCCATTTGCACTGCGCTTGTCTCCTATCAGACCCATTTTATCGAGAAATAATCTTCCCATGAGGATTTTCAAAACCAAAGACAATCATCAGGACATGCGACACAAAGTAGGAATCAGATAGCTTGACGGCTAGTATTTAGCTGCTCTCTTAAGAATTGGGTAGGATAGGAACAAGGATAAAGAATAACAAAAATCTAACATCGGAAGAAACTGGAAAAAGCTAATACAATATGAGTTTCTAGAAGAGTCCTATTAAGTTAGTATGAGGGTCAGAGCATGCAGATGACTCATAGGAACGTTTACTTTTATTTTTTATTTATTTATTTTATTATAAAGATGTGGGATACAATTCAGGGTTAGGTATACAAACGTTGATTATACAGGTACCCTTGTTGATGAGGTAAGCCCCTCCCTCCCCTAGCGGTTTCCCTCTACTGCCAATCACTTTCTTATAGTGTTATAAATTGGGGAACATTTACTTTCAGAAACAGACTTGTAGCCCAGCTCTTGTCCTAAAACACAGGCTTGTTTGTGTGTAGAATTGCTATTGAGAAGAGTTTCTCTCTAATCTGCTGTCAAAGAGTTGACCAAAAAGCAAAATGCAACTACTGGGAAAGAGAAATTTAAATTCACACTAGTGAGTGAGTATTTTGGGAACCTAACTCACAGATGGGTTTGCTGAGGCAAACTGGGGAGTTAGCTCATGAGCTCTGGGCAGCTGAAGGCTGGGGGAGGGTCGGTGAGACCAGCAAGGAAGGGGAGTGCCCTGCAGACAGTGGGCTTGGCGCCCACCCCTGCACAAAGGATAAACTCCATGGTCACAGTGGTGGGCAGTGGGGCACATCTGGTTACATCTACCAGCCCCCTACTCAGAGAGCTCTGAATCACACCGAATGCCTGTGGGCAGCTATTACCAAGTGCTAATGCTCTGTGCTGACATCAACTCCCACTGTGATGTCTGATAAATGGGCCACATCACCTTCTTTCTCTCCTTCCTCCTCCTCATCCAAGGCTGCTAAAAACCATCATACTTCTCGATATGTTGTTTGTTATTTCCTTTGTCCGTCTTGGTCCCTAGCGATTTATTTATTATTTATTTTTGTCAGAGTCTTTTGATTTTTCAGAGCACACCAGCCAAATGCCTTGAGATGCTGTAAGCCACTGATTTTGCATCGGCATGGCTCTGCTCCCAGCCTGTTAGCGACAGTTGCTAGGCTGGCTCTGCCGCAGGTCACAAAGAAACCCACTAAAGCCTCGGTAAACACTATTAAGCCCTAAACGGATGATGATAGTGAAATCGGCTCTAAGCTGTGGGCTAATGGAATGATATATTCATTGTGCTGCAGAAGAACAAGGACAAAGAGCTGGACAGGTGCCACCTCTCCTAAGCAATGGAGTTATGCAGACACCGTGCGAGGTAACAAGCGGCTTTGTGTTTCCTGGAAGCTGGCTGGGGCGGCAGGGCAGGGCTCAGGTGGAGCTGCCTTGTCTGTGAACCTGTGCAGGCAGACACCAAGTTGTAGGACAGCTGTCCTGGCTTGCTCCTTCTGGCAGCTTCCGACACCTGCCTCTGGCACTTGGAGGTTGTTGAAATCCTCACGGAGTGCAGAGGAAAGCATTAGGAAGGGGGCAGACTGGAACGGAAGCTCTGTGTTGGGGGTTTCTGAGTTCTCCTCGCAGAGCCGCTGGTCCAAGAAATACCCCAGCTCAAGGAGTATCTCAGGCCCTGCTGTGCCTTCTTCGGGACAGGGGCGTGACTGAACACAAAATCTCTTAAAATATTGGGTGTTAAACAATAACAAAAATAAGACAAAAGAGCAGTATTTCAATCAGGCACAAAGGTAACTTTGTCTTACCTTCCCTGAATAAGTTTAGTAGGCATTTTAGAAAGTGCTGGTGATACAGGCTGAAGAATAATCCAAGCTGAGCAGACTTACAGGCAATGAAAGACTCAGAAGATCACATGTGTTCACTAAAAGGGAAGCAAATTACTATTCTTCCATATCTTTTATTGATAACGGAGTAACCTGGCCTCAGTTTCATAGCTTCCATAGCCCTTTCTTCAGACTATACTGTTTTCCTTACTTTATAGTAGTTGTGAGCTGGAGATAAATATGAGAAACATATTGCAATCAACAGTGAATTTTTTCTCAATGGAGCACAGGTGAATGTTTTCTCAATGGGGCACACATGCAGAACTGACAGGTTTCAAAGTGTCTCCTGAGGGTCCAGAGCTCCTAGACCAAATCATCTGGGGAGACTGTCTCTTTCCTGGACCATAGACATCAGTAGTGACATGTGGGTCCAAATGACAATGGGGCTAGAAATAGTGCAATCACTCTTTCTATCAGACAGTCCTGTGTACTGTGGCAGTGTGGCTTGAGGGACACTGCAGGACCAAAGGCCTCTGCAACATTTCCCTGTCATCTTATGGTCCTCCCTTGCTACCTGCTTTGATGACTCCTGTGTTGAGGACCTTCTTTTTAAGGCACTGTCTTTAGAATTACATAACTGGCCTGTCTCGGTGGCTCAGCCTGTCATCCCAGCACTTTAGGAGGCCAAGGTGAGTGGATTGCCCGAGCCTGTGGATTTGAGACCAGCCCAAGCAACTTGGCAAGACCTCGTCTCTACAATAAATAAAAAATTAGCCAGGCATGGTAGAACTTGCCTGTAATTCTGGCTCCTTGGAAGGCTGAGGCAGAAGGAACGCTGGAGTCCAGCAGGACGATGCTGGGGTGGTTGTGAATGTGCCACTGCACTCCAGCCTGGGTGACAGAGTGAGACTCCAACTCAAAAAAAAAAAAATTGCATAGCTTCCCAGTAGTAAAAGCAAGCCTCAAGGTTATCCTATGGAGGCCTGTGAGGTCCTTAAGTGTTGTCTACCACATTCCCATGAAGTGGTCCCATGGCCTCGGCTTGAATATACCCATGATGATGAATCCACTACCTATTCAGATAAATTAGTCTATCTTTTGACTGCTCTGGCTTCTTTTTACATTGAGCATAAATATTCTCTCCTATGCCTTAGATTCAGTGGGTCTAGTTTTAGACCTTATGGTATTATAATACAGAGCAAGCTAAGTCTACTTTCTTCTAATATATATATATATATATATATATATATATATATATATATATATATGTATACATATATATGTGCATGTATATACACACACAAATATATTTATATCTATATACATATTTATATTTCTATATAGACATATATATTCATATATATATATATATATATATATATGCAATATAGGTTAGCCTTAATCCTTGCTCATTTGGAGGCTAAATTAAAATGATTCAAAGAGAATTTGGATCAAAATCAACACAAGACTTACTCTATGTCACTGTGATTTCTGCTATCGAACAGGCAGGAGATGATGCAGACATCTCGGGGTCCTTTTTGCTGCAGACTTCCATGGTGCCAACCCTGTAAATTTCTGGGCATTGCAAAGGTGATTCTTTGGTCATCAGCCCTTGATTCCAAATCTCTCCAGTTTTTACAGTCCCTGGATTTTAGGTGTCAGGGAGACAGCAGTTATAGTTCTCTTGGGCCCTCAGTTGAGGAAATGGCCCGCATGGTCCTCTGGTGGGTCAGTAATGTAATCCTCTAGAACACAGCCACTGTGTGCCTATGGAAAAGCACGGTGCATTAACTATGGTAAAATCAATCCCAAACTGGGGCCCTAGAAGACAATGATGATAGAGTCTCCTGAATCTTCTCTCCTCTTGGCTCCTCAACGCAATTTCTGCAACTATTTCACATGTGGCAAAATTAGACGTTTCCTTTTATTGTTGTATTTCCTTTGAACTTGCCCCAGCTTGTCTAGCTAGTTCCAAAGTATGTCATTTGAAAGCAAACAGACTGATAGTCCAAGTGGATGCTTGACAAGTCTTCTTTCATGGGCTTATTGTTGCTGTCAAACAGGTTACATTATGGTATCACCCTTGCGAGGCACTGAGTTGCTGATTCAAAGAAGGTGAGACATAACTCCGGAAGGTTCCCACTAGGAAACTCCAGTGCAAGAAATGGCCCTGGTAAGAATACTGCTAGGATCCAGATGGGTATTAAAAAACCCAGCACAGATGTTGACAACAGCGGGAGCGAGGGGAATTCATGTTTGGAGCTACCAACTGTGTGCCAGTCACTGTGCTCGCTCCTTGTTGTTGTTTGACTATCTGTCCCCTTCAGATCTCATGCTGAAATTTGATCCTCACTATTGAAGATGGACCCTAGTGGGAGGTGTTTGGGTCATGGGGGCAGCTTCCTCAGGAATGGCCTGGTGCTGTCCACGCAGTAATGAGTGAGTTTTCACTCTGTTAGTTTATAAGACAGCTGGTTGTTTAAAAAGAGCTTGGCACCCCCCCACTGCCTTGCTTCCTCTCTCATCATGTTATCTCAACACATACTGGCTCTACCTCACCTCTCTCATGAGGGGAAGTCACCTAGAACTCTCACCAGAAACAAATGCTGGCAAATGCTTCCTGCACAGCCTGCAGAATGATGAGCCAAATAAACCCCTTTTCTTTCTAAACTACCCAGCCTCATGGGTTCTGCTACAGCAATGCACAGACTAGGGCACCAACTTATATCCTTAGTTCACATACCTACTGACCCACAGTGTGAATGAGGTCTGTCGTTACTTTACAAAGGAGGAAGTGAAGTTCAGAGAAGGCAATGACCTCTCCCAAGGTCACAGCCCTGATGTGAACACTGTTGGGCATTGCTCTGAAAGGCTGCCTGAGCACTTAAAGTTACTTTCGGTTTCTTTGCTGTGTTTTGTGAAACAGGATGATGGGATACTCAACACTGTGCTGCTTGGGTCCGTGTGAGATTTCTCAGCAATTCTCGTATTTCCAGAATCTACACCATTCTAGAGCCATCCTCCCATTATTGCTTTTAGAAATCTATCTTGAGACACTTCTTTGGTAGCAAGGAGCCCAGATTTTCTCCAACCCCTCCTATAAGGACTTCCTGTTTTCCCAGTCTCTTTGGTTTTCCTACTGAGTTTTTCATCTCCACTCTAACTCTGTTCTTGTGAGTGTTAAAGTCTCTCCACTTGAATTCAATTAAAAAGTTTATTGCAGTGCCTTTTCCCTCCTTTATTCCAGGCAAAACACCACTAATAGGATGCACTGTGTAGAAAAGATTTTGTTGAAAGTGGGGGGATAATGGAAGGGTTGTGGAAATGTTGCCTCACCACATAGCCAGCAATGCACAACTTAATATTGCTTCACACCACTCTTCCAGGTCTGCCCACTGTTTCTGCCACCAGGAACTTCTTCCTAGTCGTGTTTCTCCTCAAGTCTTATCGTCAGTTTCTCCCCCTCCTTCAGTGGGGAATCCTGTTTTTGTTCCCTCCTAATTCTTTTGAGCACATGTGTGCACACACCAAAATACACACCTTTCAAAAATAAAGATTCACAAAGAAAACATGATAGAGTACAACTGTTACAGTATATCAGAGTAGTACAAATGTGGACTTCTATGGTTTGATTTCTGCCATTCTTTTGAATTCTCTCTGTTTCATAATTCTTGTCTAATGGTTATCGCTTTCATTGTAAGGAAAAGGAGAAAAAAAAGTATTATTTTTACCTTTTAAAAAAATAATGCAAGCATTCTTGTTGCAAGGGACCTGGGCCAGGAATAATTTTCTTACCTTGCTCTTCATTGCTGGCTCTTCTGACCTCAAAGCATTCCATGTTTCAATCTTCTTTCTTTTAATGTTTGAAGAGAGCAACCTGGCAGGGGTTCCAATAAAAGAATTTGAAAAATGGACTTTTTCTACGTAAAGGGAACAGAATCGTAACTGTTCGGGCTGGTAATTGCTCTCAACTTCAGGGAAGAAGAGACTTCCCCACTCAGAAAGATAAAGGGCTCGCCAATTGTAAAACAGGTTTCAATATCTGATTAGTGTTTAGAGCTGCTAGTTTACTCCTTCTCACTAACCTAACTCCTGTGAGGGATCGTAGCCCCCTGGATATATGCTCAGTAGAAGGTGACAGTGATGACTGGTCGTTGTTTGGCTTCAAAAATCTGATGTACAAGTCATATGTTTCTGGCCACTCAACTTGGGTTGAGCCAAGACACCCTGGACTGGGACCCAAGGTTAGGAATGAGCTGTTGGAGGCCTCTCCAGTCCCTTTCCAGCCACTGATCCACCCAAACCTTTCTTAAGTGCTTCTTACTGGTTTTCATTTCCTGCATACACCTGATGTCAGGTTCTCTCTTCTCTTTTCAAGCCTGCTTCTTTCTTTGCATGTGGAGTTTCTGTTTGGTCTCTTCACCTGTGTTCTGAGGAGGCAATGTCAGCAGACTAGAGAGGTATCAGAGGGACAGAGAGACTGGGATTCAGCTTTGTCGTAATTGCTACCTAACTGGTGAGTTTTAACTACTCAGAGCCTTAATAGTCTTATTTTGAAAATAGTCTTATGGCAATTATGAAAAGTTCATAGCATATGGATTATACACATACAGTAAAAAGTAGATTATACTTGTAAAAAGTAGATAGTATTTATTATCATTCAATCAGGTTGCCCTGAAGGCCTTTGAAGTTAAATTGAAGTATCCATTTCTCTTTTTCTATTTTAGAATAACCTTGAAAGGCCACCCTTCACAGAGGGTAGAAACACACTCTTGAATTCTGTCTTTTGGTTTCTGCCTCTACCAGTCTATGCTGGCCTTACGAAGGGGAGATTGTTATCAAGCCATTATTATTCTCTACAAGTCTACCATGGGGTGTTGAGAAACTCAAGGAAATCCCACCATTGAACTAGGGTCTAGTAATAAAAGACTTTTCCCCTTTATTTTCTTTGCAAGATTAAATTTAATAAAAATACCATTGATTATTTGTGAAGAAATAAAAACTTTTAATTATTATAAAATGAAAAATATAGCTATCCACATCTTTCAGCCAGTGAATTATCTTCCCATAGGCAAAGCCACATGGAAAGTCTTATCCTAGTCAGAAAGAATCATGGTGAGAATTATATTATTTCTTAACGCACTGGCCCAGGCATTAGTTAATTTTGTCAGAAAATCATTACAAGAAAATATCTTCTTTATGAAATGAGGCTGGTTTTTATACAGTGTTATTTTTATTGCTTGCCTCTTCTCAACCAAGCTAAGAAAGTCTTCAAACACTTTCATTTTCAAATATAAATTGTAATATGTGGACCATCTATATATAGTAATATGCAGTATTTATTCTATAATTTTAGTACTTCCACTGGTAGCAGGAGCATTTCAAAACTGATCAAAGTAACTTCAAATCTCTTACAGGAAAGTAGACCCCAAATTAAGGATAAGGTTGCCTAAAGGGCTCTACAGAGATCACAAGAACTGCATGTATTCCCAAGGGAATTATAGTGAAAAATACTCTGATTCAAAGCATCTATACTTCCACAACTGGGGAGATTTTGCAGTTCTTAAAATTACCATTTTCCCGAACACATTTCAGGCTATCATTTTTCTTATCTGGTACGCAGAATAAAACAACAGAAAAGCAAAAGTGTATTGGTTCAGACCATTTACTTACAACGACTTAACTCAATCTCATTCATTGAAAGAGTAACAAATTGTTAAATATTAGACTAAGAAAGGATCTTAGAGATCTTTTAGAATTCATCTCCCCCAACCCTTTCCTAAGTCACCATACACATCTCATTTACAAATGAGGACATGAGAATACGGGGACTGAGAAATGAAGAGACTTTCCAAAGTCACACAACTGGTGACCTATCCCATACTGATCCAGCGTAATTATGCTGATGATCCACATGAAATCCTTCCCTGACTACTCCATTTATTTTAAAAGGTTTTGGGCTAAAGTTGAAGTTATTTTCCTGTAGATATTTATAACAAAAAATCAGCCACAGAGTCTATAAATCACTTGTTTGATTGCTGAAAGGGTTCTTTTCTATTTGTGATAGGAAAATAAAAATGAGAGTTTCACTGATGTTCTTCTGGGTCTTCTCAAATGTTGCTCAGAACCATTGATCCTGAGCTTGTCAATGTCTCTTGCATCCTCTTGCCTCGAAGATGATTTTCTTATAGGGTGCTATGACAATTGGGGTTCAGCATGGCTCAAGAGATGTTTTCAATGACATACCTGGCCTGAGGTACTGCTGGGCCCCAGGGATATCCCACCAAAGAGAAGGAGAACTACAGAGAACTGGAAGCTGAATGTCAGTTTCAAAGTCGTCACCAGAAGTTGTGAAATTTGACTCATTTGTTCGTGTATCCTTCCTTTTGCCCAACATTGATTGATTGCCCCATGTGCCAGACATTGGGACTGAGGCCTAGGAGTTCAGTCAACAAGAGAGACACCATTCATTCTTCTCCCACATTGGTCATAGGCAGAGCTGGGCAGTTTGGTGGATGAGACAGACAGCTAACAGTGATTACGATCTGACAGGTGGGATCCATGGGAAATTCAGTGCCCTTTGAGAATGTCAGAAAGGGCTGCCTAAGCTAAGAGTAGGATGTTGCCACACTAAAACCAGAAGGATGAGAGGGGAGTAGCGTGAGGAAGAGCAAACACTGGGGCAGACTCTGTGTGGAACAGCCTTGTGACGGCAAGGTGAATTCAAGGAGCTCTGAAAACCCCTTGTGGTTGGAATGTCCGGAGCAAAGGAAGGTAGGCATGTGACGAGTTGGTGCAGCCAGGCATTTTTAATTGTGTCACCAGCCCAGCCTTTTGTGATTCAATATAATATTTACAACATTCCAGTATCACTTGAAATTTCATTGCAGTAGCAGTATTGCCATGTATAAGTCAGAGAAGCACAAAGATAATGTTATAAGGTGTGTTGAGTAGGAAGAAAAAAGGTTCTAATGAGAAGTCAGTATGTAGAGAGAGAAAAATCTCACTGGCTCATTATTATTGGGGAATGGGTCCATGGTGAAAATTAGTTTTAAGATCACATATTAGTTAAGATTGTGTGTACCGAGATTTTTGTAACATTCCAGACATTTTTGCAGTCCTTTCAACAGCCTGGAGACTAGGTCTTTGTATTTCATATTACCTGCATTTCGCTGAAAGCAGGAAAATATAACTCAAAAATTAAGAAATGTGTCTAAGTTCCTTAACATAATAAGTGGCAGAAAAGGGATTTGAACATATATCTGCCTCACTGAGGGATCCTTGCTTTTAACCAGATCACATATCCACAAAGCACTGAGACTAAAAGGACAGGACATCACATTCTATCACCGCCAGTGCTCAGGTCTAAAGGGCAATTGTGATATTTTCCTGAAGGTGCCATGAACTCATGTGAAGGGTTCCTTAAGAGTGAGGGAAGCATTTTATTCAGGATGAGCTGTGCCTCCCTCAAAGATCAGACATTTTGTATTGTTGAGCATCATGCTTACAGATATTTTATGCCCTCTTATTGAAAGTTTCACCTCTGTGTATAGTTTTACAGACTTGGTAAAATCAGTGAGTTTATTTGATATGTTAATTTATTGCAAGCAGACAAGTTAAAGACAAAATTGCCAAATATCACAGTCCTCATTGGAATTGTATCTCATTGGATTTTTTTTTTAAAGAGAAGAGGGAGAGATGATTTTAAATGTCACATACCCAGAGGCCACCATTGAGGTCCAGCTGAAGAAAGGCATGGGAACTGAATGTGACATTTATTAGTTATTGTCCCCAGGTAAAGTATTTTACTTTAGAAAGCTGTTGCTAGAATGTACCAGATGTCTTTATCCTCTGTGCTATTAATTTCAAAATGTTAATCATTGCTATCAATCTCTAGACCTGCAAACAATTGTGTAGAAATGCAAGTTTACATCTTAATTACCTGAGTTGATCTGAAGTTTAGGTCAGAGAACACACATTACATTTGTAAGGTGTTCCCCTCACAAGAAGCTAGACTGTATAAGATTTTAAGCTTTAAGCTTGCCTATTTTACATGTTGTTTTTTGACTACTGATGATTTTTGAAGGTGGCGAGGCATTTCACAGGAATGTTATTTTAAAGCAAAATTCAGAAACCTGACTAAATGTAGAATGTATGTTAGGTGTTCTATAGATTTCCATTTATTTGTAGTTGTTACCCCAAAGTTATGGAATGATAATATTCATAATGTTATGGAATGGCACATCTGGTACAATATTTAGAACTAGACACTTAAATATTCCTTAGGTGTATGCATTTTTTGTTACTTTATACTTGTATGATATGTAAAAGATATATTTTATGTTTGCATGCTATGTAAAAATACTTTTATGTATTTCATAGATGTCATGTCCTAGGGAGACTTGGCTGTTCCAGGACTCTCAACTGATCTGTCTGGATTTGGGGCTGAGCCTGAGTCAGGGCCTTGTGTGAGTTCTCCCACTGTTGCAGTTATAGCACACTCCTCAGACATGAGCCCTGTGTGAAGGCTTAAAGCTTTTCTCTAATCTGGCAAGCTTACTCAAAGGGAATGCATTTTTTCTGGTCGTGTGTTACATTAATTTCTTAACAGCTTGAATTTTAGAATGAAGAAATAGAAAGTTTTAAATGAGTACAAGAAACCATCAGAAAGTCCACGGGACGATGAGGATTAAGATGAGGAAAAAGGAAGAAAAAGTTGACAGTGACAGTAAACAGGGGAGGGGGAGACTTTATACTTGCTTCAAGGCTAGAAAATATGGAAATGATAGAAGAGAGAAATCACCTTGTGTTGTATCAAGGGGCTGAGTTTGCGTAAGTGGTGCAGGGACAAAGGAACTGTGTGTTTATCTACGGAGAACGTGTTCTGAACGAGCCCAAGGGATTATGGCGCAGAAGAGACAGGTCCAGGATTTGGGGCCAAGCAGCTCCTTCCATGGGGGAAGGAAGCCCTGGCATGCGGAACATGCTTTACTGATTGTGGAGATAGGCTGCCTGCTCTAATGGATGCTTCTAAAAGAACACTTGGCTTTAGGGGTCACTGTTCTTTCACAGAAGGATTCTGAAGATCTGACCGGACAGAGCTGAAGGATACATGTTCTGGCACTACTGAAGTAGTTGTCTACTTGGGAAACCCAATCATATTTAGTACATCTAGAATCCCTCTACTGATGAGCTTAAATATATTCTACGAAGAAAAATGTTTTTTGAACGTGCCGTAATAAAAGACCACAAGCATCCAAGGCAGTTTTGATTCACCCCACCTTTCGTCATTTTACTCAAGAAGTATCTTTCTGCCTCAACAGTTTATTGCTACAGAAACAAGTTTGATAAAAAAAAA
Organism: Cephalopachus bancanus; assembly: GCA_027257055.1. Lineage (NCBI taxonomy): Eukaryota > Metazoa > Chordata > Mammalia > Primates > Tarsiidae > Cephalopachus > Cephalopachus bancanus. The sequence continues at coordinate 1,984,790 of JAPVLO010000178.1, read as the reverse complement.
TATAACTACAAAGCGTAAATAAGAAAAATATTACACTGACATTGAAATTCTCCTTTAGAGAAGGAGATTTTTAAAAAAGTTTTGCTATATCGTAAGAAGGCAATACTTGATCTACTTTCAGGGCAAAAGGATCACAGGATGCCCAAAGAATCAGGAACCTGAGAGAACACACTCTTTTCTCCCAGCAGTTACTTAAAAGTGCACTACATTTTGGGTTGAATTTAAATCTGTTCCCAAGAACAATGCCACAAATTACATTCGTTTTCCTCAGAATCTAAATGTCCGCTGCACCTTGAAAATCAAGAGGTAAGGGTTGGATTCCACCTGCTGGACACCATACCCGGGCTTCTGCCAAGACGGCGTGGCACTGTCTCATCACCTGGTTCCATCTGTGGACCAGGAGGGAAAGAGAAGAATGGTTTTCCTTGTCTCTGACAAATACGACAGAGAACGTATGCAGGAAATTTAACTTGTGATAATTTATGAAACACGCATGGCAGTGTCATTTTTTTACTTTGTACATTTCAGTTATGGAACATATCTTAAGGCAACGATTAGGTCATTTAGAATAACAGGCAGAAAACACAGCCGTGTAAGTATAGCCTGTGGCGTTCGCTGGGCCTAATGAAGCAGGCAGCAGCGGCAGCTGAGCCGAGTAAGCTGGGGTGTTTAGGGAGGCTGGTCCCGGGGATTTCGGAAAATGATCCCTGATACACTTGAGCAGATCGGGGTGGGGTTTCTACAGAAACATTTTAAAGTCTTTTCTGAAGGGGACAGTTAGGGTGGGAGTTAAAGCGTCATATTAAGTTACATGTGGCGTGCAGGGTGTGCAGGGTTTTCAGGGAGGGCTGTTAAGGGGTCATCTTTCAGGGCCTGGGACCTCCACAGTGGTCCCCTCCAGTAGGCAGGTAGTCCTGGTAGGGACCCGGGAGAAGTAAGGGCTGCTAACATCGGGGGTCTCTCTAGGGTCTTCCAACAGGGACAATGCAGGCTCAAGCCACCCACGCTGAGAGGGACGGTCCTGTTTGAGTGCTTGGGGTGGATCAGGCTCCATGCAAAGCCCACGATGAGAACCTCATTTGACCTTCGTAAGAACCTTTAGATGTGACTATCTCAGTATCAGCGTTTTACACGTGAGAAAACCGAGGTGCAGAAATTTTGAGATACTGGCAGAACCAGGAGTTAAGCTAGGTCTGGAATGCTAAAGTCTGTGCTCTTAACCACAGTACTCGCCCATCTTGTCCCATTGTGGCTAGAGGGGTAGGCTCCTGCAATTGGGACCTGACTGCCCTACTCTGTAAAACCTTCCAGGCTCTCTCCTGTCCAGGCTTTCCTTGTCACTTGCTAAAGTGATCCAAACCCAAGGTGCTGCTGGTGGCCCAGAAATGTCACATTAGCCTAAAGGCGCAGATGCGGGGTTTTCTTCCATTCTTGCATGCAAGTTTAGCATTTCCAGAGCTCAGGAAAGATGGAGAGGTGGGACATTTGATTCTTTGTGCGTTACCTATCCGTTGCCATGGGGCGCAGTCATTGGGTGACTGCTGTGGGCAAAGACCGGTGCTGGGACCTGAGTACACAGAAGGAGGACAGACAGCTTTTACTGATACAGGGCAGGGAAGGAAAACCTGGACAAAAAAGTTTCAGTGCTTGCTCTGGGACTCTACACAATTCACTTATCTGTATTGATCTTCAATTTCTCATGTCTTAAGTGGATATAAAAATAGATTTGTGGGATTTGTTTCAAGGATTACTTTCTTCATGTATTTAAAGTCTCCAGCACAATCCTGCATGCCACATTTTTTTCTTAAATGGCAAACAGTTGGCATCTTTCATACCACATAAATAATAAAACAAGGCCCTGAATCACTGTGAGAGCAACTGGAGAGAAACCCACCTCTCACGTGGTGGGAAACACTAGCTTTTTCAACACGCAGCACTTACTGTGTTAATGCAACCTGGTCCTGCCAGCTTATCTGGTGCTTTAAAATTATAACTTTATATTTCATTGCTGTTGCAGACACCATTCGATCCCAAACTCCATCCTGCATAGGCAGCAGTGAGCTTTTGTGAGAATTAGGTTAACTCAGAAAGGTCACATACAAATAGAGCATGTACACCACCTCCAAGACGAAGGAGTGGATGAGACGGCAGTGAAGCATCTCAGAAGGAGTTCTCTGACCGTTCCGTTTCTGAAGTCATTCTCTCAGAGCATGTAGCAGGAGGAAAGCTTTGTATAAGTTTTGGTTGGGAATTCTCATGTTTTCTCTCTGATACTCATGGAGTGCAGCACCCCTAAGAAAAAATTTCATAAGTTTTAACTATCTCAGATTTTTGGAATCAATATCAGTTAGGGGACTGTATTAGTTTGCTAAAAAAAAAAAAAAAATACCACAAACTGGGTTGGGCAAACAACAGATATTTATTTTATTTGCTTATTTATTTTTAAATTTTTATTATTTTTTTATTTTAAAGATATGGGATAAAATTCAGGGTTAGATATACATATGTTCATTATGCAGGTACCCTTTGATGAGGTGTGCCCCTCCCTCCCCTAGCAGTTTCCCTCAACTGCCGATACCATCTCTCCTCTCCTGGCAGTTTCCCACGAATGCCAATCCTTTTCTTATAGTATTATAATAATTGTTCAAGGTTCGCTTATGAGTGAGAACATATGGTACTCTGTGCTTTGTTTCTGTGATAGATCACTGAATGTGATCGACTAAATCCATCCAAGTTGCTGCGAAGTTCATATGTTTGTCCTTCTTTATGGCTGCATAATATTCCGTTGTGCATATGTACCACATTTTTTTTATCCAGTTCAACTTCGATGGGCAGCATGGCAACAGACGATTTATTGTCTCCCAGTTCTGGAGGCTAGAAGTCCAAGATCAGGGTCTCAGCAGTGCTGTGAGGGAGTCATTCCAGAACTCTGGATAGTCCTCTGAGCTTGTTGGCTTGTAGTTGCTTGTAGTTGCCCCGATCTTTGCTTCATCTTCATACAGCAATTCTTTGTGTGTGTCTGTGTCTAAATGTCCCCTTTGTGTAAGGACATCAGTCATATTAGTTAACCACGCCCTCATCCCCTCCACATGACTCACCTGAACTAATTATATCTGTAACAACTCCATTTCCAAGTAAGATCTTAGGAATTGGGGGTTAGGACTTTCTCAAATAAAGTTTTTATTTTGGGTGTTGTCACAATGCAACCCATACCAAGTATTTTCATTGGGTTTTAAGTTGTTTTAAGGCAAAAATCTCAAAATCTCAGACAGGGATGGCGCCACTCTACTAGTAGGTGCTTTCCCCTGGTCTTAGCCAGTACTTCTCAAACTTCAGCTTGCACATGAATCGACGGTGAATCTCCTTAAAAAGCAAGTAGTGGTATAGCTTGTCTAAGCTGGGATCTAAGAGTATGCATTTCTAGTAAGCTCCAGGGCAATACCCATTTTGGGGTCCAGGGACCAGCTCTCTGCAGGAAGGGCCTAATCTCTGTGAAGAACATACACAGGATGAGGAAGAAAATTTGCAAGACATTCAGCTTGCAGGGCCATGCCCAGAGGAAACCTTTCCGGCAATCCTTCTAGATGGACTCCATGCTGGCAGGGTTCTGTGCTGCCCTCCAAGCCCAGGTAATGGTGAGGAAAGCACAACTGGGTGTGCATTCAGCACAAAGCAGGTGCACAGCTGCAGGTACATATGCTGAGAACCATTAATAAGCTCATCATGGCCTGATTTCTCTGTCCATCTCCCATAACATCATTAGCCAGACAGATCGCGGCAGGCTGCTTACTCTAATTAGCACAACGAGCGGAGCCTGAGGAGCTCCAGACAGAGTTTCAGAGCTAAAAAAGGACTCCAAGGCGAGGGGGCCGAGCCCTCACTTCCAGGTGAGGTGCTGGGTTCCCAGGAGGTAGCAGCCTTTCTTGGGGTGGCAAGGCCTGCACTGATCCCCAAGGCTCAGCCTTGTGTCTTCCCTTTATGACATTGTAGCAGCAGGGGATGGGGCAGCATTCTTGATCTTGCTCCAGTAAGAAAATGCCTGCTTTACCCGTCAGCTAATGGGTCCAAGTTCTAGAAAAAGAAGACTGAATGCTCATAAAGTGGGCCACCCTAGACAACCTGCAGGATCAAGGAACCCAGAGTTGGCATGGGTGCTGCACACACAGTGGCCATGTGAAGACTGGCAGGGGCTCCTTTGCTGGTCCTGTCTCCATCTCCATCACTGTCTCTTGTTGATGGCATCTGCAGTGACCCGCGGAAATGCTTCAAGCTATTCAGAGGACACCATGTTAAAATCAAATAATGGGCAGGCGAGACCTCGTCTCTACAATAAATCAAAAAATTAGCTGGGCGTGGTAGCGTGCGCCTGTAGCTCTAGCTACTTGGAAGACTGAGGCGGAAGGATCGCTGGAGCCCAGCAGGTCGAGGCTGCGGTGGTCGGAAGCGGCCACTGCACTCCAGTCTGGGTGACAGAGTGAGACTCCAACTCAAAAAAAAAAAAAAATCAAATAACGAAGCATGGGGTGGGAAAATGAGGTAGCGGCCACCATTGACTACGTGGCACAAAGTCTTTGAGAAAATCCTGCATCAGGAAATTACCTTAGTAATCACTCCTGACTGAGAGTCTGTGGTACTCAGGAGATGGAATGTCCCCATGTCCTTTAGGAGAAGAAGACCTGGCCATTCGCCCTGTGAGAACGGAGGGTGCATCAGAGCTCAAGGCCCTCTGGCATCCCTGAGGTAGTCACGGTTTCAACAGAAAGGCTGTTTTTTTCGATCAGCCAGTGCTGTTTCTCTTGAGACAGAATTTGAAGGGAAGAGTGATGGTATAGGCTGCAGGCAGCGTGGGGGTTGAGACGCAAAGGGTTCCCCATTTAGAGACTACCAGAGGAAGTGCAGAGGCTGTAGAAGATGTAAGTTGAGCTAAGGGAATGACGGCATCTCCTCAGGGCTGCCATAGACCTGACTTTCACCACCATCTTCTCAGCGTAATTTCAAGAGAACCATTAATTAAAACAATCTCAGTTTAGCAAAATGCAGAGGTCCCAGGATGGACCAGATGGGACACAAAATGTGACAGCAGGCAGGACAGACCCCTCCACTTCTCCTGTCACGTCTGGCTTTGCAGCCTGGGACAGATCCTCAGCATCGACTAGGCCTGTTTCTCCCCATTTACAAACAAGGACCTCCGTTATTGTCTTTGCAAGTTTTTTGGGAGGATCGACTGAAATTATTTCTGTTGCACGCAGAGCACACGGTAGCACGTGTCATGACTGCGTTGTGACCATAGGGAGTTCCAGGGCAGTTTAGTGAATGGTGTCAATTATGAATGCTTAAAACTGCAGCTTTGTGACTTTCTGTCACAATGGCTGTTCTGGAAGATGTTTTCCATGGACTTAGCCTAAGATTTCTCTATGAACTAGCTGGAGCAGGATAACACCATGGTGTCAACAGTAGCAAAGCTTGGCTGGGCTTGGTGGCTCAGCCTGTCGTCCCAGCACTTTGGGAGTCTGAGGTGAGTGTATTGCCTAAGCCTGCGGGTTCGAGACCAGCCCGGGTAACTTGGCAAGACCTTCTCTCTACAATTAAAAAAAAAAAAATTAGTCGGTTATGGTAGTGCATGCTAGTAGTTCCGGCTACTTGGAAGGTTGGGATGGAAGGATCGCTGGAGCCCAGCAGGTCGACACTGGAGTGGCCGTGAATGTGCCATTGCACTCCAGTCTGGGTGACAGAGTGAGACTCCAACTTGGAAACAAAAACAAAGACAAAGACAAAAACAAAAACAAAAAAACAAAAACAGTAGCAAAGCTCCTAAAATGCTTAACTAGGGTGGGATGCGCTGGTTTCCAATACCACAGTCTGTTTGGAATTCTTTCTTCAGGATAACACTAAAGCAGTGGTTCTCGAGTTTGGCGATTTCGTCTCCACAGTTAGGGGTATTTGGCAATGTCTGGAGATATATTTAGTTTCCAGGACTAGGGTGGTGTGGGTGTTGGCCAGAGGTACTGCTACGTATCTCACGATAGACAGGACAGACACCATATAGCAAAGCATTAGCTGCCTCAAAATGTCAATAGTGTCATGGTTGAGCAGTGTTGCACTAAAATCAGTCAACCAGATAATATCAGAATTATTCAAATTTCCTTCGATTAATAGGGTATGCATTAATAAGCCCTAGGGATTTTTTTTCCCAACAGGGTTTATCTACTTAAATGTGTACAGCAGTACATATCACCACCTTATTTAAGTTTATTTGTTTATTTATTGATGAACATCTGTAAGTCATTTTCTTTTTAGATTTTTTATTTGTAATTTTTGACTTTTGAAAATTTGACATAATAGTTGTGCATATTTATGAGGTACCTGGTGATGTGGAGATACTATATAGTGATAATATCAGGGTCATTAGCATATCCATCATCTCAAACATTTATTATTTCTTTGGATTGGGAACATTTAATATCCTTCTTCTAGCTACTTGAAACTATATGATATGTGGTTGTTAGCTTTAGTCATCCTACAGTGGTATAGAACATTGGAAATGATTCCTCCTAAATACCTATAATTTTGTTTCCTTTAACAAATCTCTCTCTACCTCTCCCTTTCCCTACCTTTTGTGTCCTCTGTTCTACTTTTACTTCTATCGATCAATGTTTGTTTTTACTCTAACTTCCACATATGAATAAGAACATGTGGTGTTTAACTTTCTGTTCCTGGCTTACTTCACTTAACATCCTCCAATTCCATCGGTGTTGCTGATAATGGCAGAGTTTCATTGTTTTTATAGTTGAGTAGTATTCCAGCCTACATGTTGACGCTACAACTACATGCATGCAATGCTTTATGCTCTTCAGAAGTGAGCAAAATAATCAAAATATGTCTCTTTCAGATAGAAAAGACTTGCAAGTGGTAACATCCAGAAGATGTTGATTTTTTTTGCATCTTTATGTTTGAGATAAACTGAACTGGAACCTTAACATTTTTCAGAACTTCAAGAGATAACTTACAAATATTACTTGGTTTGTGCCTTCTGTGTTTGTTGACATGATTAGCTCAGTACCTATATCAGAGAAATGAAACCTCACTGAGGTACGAACACAGGCTGTTGATGAGGTTTACTCATTTTCCCTAAGCACTGAGATCAAATACCGGCTTTAGCAACATTTCTCATTGCAAATACCATGGATAATTGAGAGTATATCCAAATAAAGGGAATTTCTTACACCAGAAACCACCATATTGGACCAACCATTGTAAAAAAAAAAGTTGCAGAATCCTATGGGGAGAAATAATTTCAATTAAATAGTCTATCAAAACCACTTTCTGTGCATACAGTATTCAAAATAATGGACTGGTAGAAGAGAGTCACACCAAATTGTATAAGTTGCCATAGAGTGTTATCAGCCTCAAGGATGTTACAAACTTATTCTTAAAAAAGAAAAAACAACTTCATGATTTACTCCTTTATAAACTTAAGAAGTATTTTTTGCTTTCTTACAGTGTGCTAAGCTTCTGTGGCTAACATGCCAAACTCAATATGCGTTGTCCCTTGCCTCACCATGTTTCCTTTCCAGCAGTGCAGACAGATGTTAAACATGCAATCACAGGTGTGCAAGTGAGGATGGATTTAGCTCTGCATGACGCTAACAAGCACAAAGGAATATCATCAGCCATCACACGGTTCTTCCCAATAAAAGACCGAGAGCCCAGTGAGTTGACAGGTGCTGAAATTCTTATGGGTCAAGGAAGGGTTGGGTGTTATTAAAACAAAGATGTGTCTTCCATGGGAATTGATTGCTGAGTGAGAGTACAAGAAGATAATGAGGGAAGACTCACAATTTTGATCTGAATCCAATGGCATATTTTCTGCAAAAGAAGCGATGTTGGGGAAACTCCTGTCAAGCAAACCTGAAATATGCCACTGCGAAATTTAACGGGTGTCCCTCCCCTCCCCAGGGTGGCAAGAATTGTTCATTGTAGTGAGAGAGAGAAAAATCTGTTGTGAGTCCTGGCGTGGTTTTCTGTACCAGTCAACACAGATTCAGTGGAGAGATGCTGTATTTGATCTGTATATCATCTTAATTCTAGAATGTGGTGCTGATGCTAGACTACCACTTTTTCCTTGGGGATATTAGCTGTTACATGCAGAGTGTTAGTCAATAAGCTAAATTTATTTTCTAAATTTTGGGTTGTGTCTTGTTTTCCCCAAGATGCCATCAGAATTTCAAAATAGCTTCTTTGTTCAAGGACCAGATGAAAGCAGCAGTTTGCCAGAATTTGAATTTTCCTTCACAGCAGCCAGCAGCAAGCTTGTGCGATAGCCTTTTGTGAATGTAAAGACATCTTTAAAATAGAACTAGAGTGTTTTCTAGGCAGTTTTAGGGAAAAGAATTGAAGCTAAAAGTGACCTAAATGTCTTGTGACTGATTCTTCCCTCTTTTCAAGTTCCGTGATTGGCATTTGCCACCATTTACATTCTCAAGAAATAATGATCCAGCTGAAAAATTAAAAACAAACCTCATTCCCAGCACTGCCTCTGAGAGTTCCTAACAATGCCTGTAAAGATTTTTTTTCCAAGGGACTGAGAGATAAGAAGACAGAAGATGGAATCTTAGGCTTCCCGCTTCGCCTGCTTGTAGCGAGTGGAGCCCACTGAGCTCAAATCCAGAAGTAATTGATTCCTTCTTTATTCAGATCCTTATCGAGAACTCAATTAATGTCTTGCTAAATCTGAACTTGCTCAATTACATTTCTCGGACCATCACTAAAAACTTAAGTATCTTTAATTAGTTTTTATTGAAAAGCATAAATAATGTAAGTATCGACTCTCTTGAATTTAAATTTCAGCTATTGGAAATAGTCAGGCATTCAGGCACTTTCATTATTGCCTGCCAGTGTCTGCTGAATCACCGTGGGATGGCTTTTTAAAGATATCCTATAAAAGTTTCCTGGTCTGTTATACGAGGTGCCACTAAAAGCGTGTTCTCCTTGTAATTGTGAGCTTAACAGTTTTAATCTGTTTCAACATTGGCTGCATGAGGGGAATAGGCAATCTAGACCTCTCTTCTCTTTCATTCTTTGACCTTGAACAAAGGTCAAAGACTTTGACACTATCCATTGTGTCAAAAACCGCGAATCGTGTGGCTAAGACCTCACATATTTGCAGGACTGGCTGAGCACAGCAAGCTGCCAAGGTGTCAGCCAGACTGTCTCATGTGTGACAGTGGCACAGAACAGAGAACACGGATGCCTGAGATTCCTGCATGAGCCACACTGGGCACTCACGGCTGCTACTCCTGGTTGTTCATCTGTGCTCTACCAGGAGGTATTCTGGAAAATGTGTGGTTAGAATGCTAAAATTAAGCTTTCTGATTATGAATCAGAATGGACTCCTAGATGTCCAGCCCCTGGCGTTCAGCACTGATTAATAACCCTTCAAAGGCACTGTGGTCCTTGGTGCTCAACCACCACCCCCCGTGACATACCTTGCTATTTATTCTTTTTTCTGAAATACTCCAGGAAACTCTGAAGACGTGCCCATTGTCCAGCAACGTGCCCCACTACATGATTTCTCTCCAAATAGCTTGTGTGTTTATCTTGGAAACAAACATATATTGACTTGCAAGAATAATTTCAGCATTGAAGAGCACAGTTAGAAAATAAAGCCTGTATCTTGGTGGCTCAGCAGTCCAGGAATGTGGTCTACCTGGTGATGGCCGGCAGTGTGCCAAATTGCTTTGATAAACTGGCCGGTGCCTTCACAGATCACAGCCTCTTTCTAGGCTGCACACACATTACTTCTCTGAAGATGGAGCCAAAGATATTTCACAAAGACAGCAGAGTTTATGAGAAGAAAGGAAGATAAAAGCCTATCTTTTCTCAAAAAGAACTGATAAGCCATGTTTTTTTCTTGCTTGCAATCTTGGAACTGGACATCTGTAGCTCATGACTTACCCGCAACTGTCATTCAAATCAATTAATTGAAAGAATTAGAATACATCTTAAGGATAAGAATACATTTACTTTCGCCCACATTTTATGTTAAACTAACCTCATACAGAGCCGCATCCAACTACAAAGATGTATAATGTTGTTTAACATCTTTTGTCTTGATCATATCACTTTATTCTTTATTTCCTTAGAGCTACTATCTAGCATTTTATCGCGACTGAAAGAATGCAGTTTCTTCTTGCTGAAAGCGTGCCTCTCTCTCTCTCCTTGTCTTTCCTTCTTATCTCTCTGCCCTCTCCTGTGTTTTTTTCCCAGACTATCTCCTGCAACTCTCTTTCTCTATCCTCTGATAGAGAGGCAGTATTGCTGCTTCTGGTTATAATTCGAGATCATTTCAGAAACAACCAAAATACTTATATTTTGATTCATAAATAGAATTATTTGAAAGAAAATGGACATGCTCCCTTGCGTGGCTTAGCTTTAGAGGGAAAGGCACTCATAGCTGGCCTGATTTGGCTTTCTTTCCTTTTCTTTTCTTTCCTTTTCTTTTGGACACAGGGTCTCACTCTTCTACCCAAGCTGGAGTACAGCAGTGTGATCCCAAATCACTATGGCCTCAGCCTCCTAGGTTCAAGTGATATTCCTGTCTTAGCGTCCTTAGTAGCTGGGACTACAGGTGTGCACCACCATGCCTGGCTAATTTTTGTTTTTTGTGTTTTGTAGAGCCACGGTCTTGCTATGTTATCCAGGCTGGTCTCGAACTCCTGGGTTCAGTGATATTCGCATCTTAGCTTCCCTTGCAGCTGGGACTACAGGTTTACACCACCATGCCCGGCTAATTTTTGTTTTTTGTAGAGACATGGTCTTGCTATGTTATCCAGGCTGGTCTCAAACTCCTAGGCTCAAATGATCCTTCCACCTCAGCCTCCCAAAGTGCTGAGATTACAGGCATGAACCACAGCACCCAGACTGGCTACAGTTTTCTGATTTGGTTAGCTTTCTATTTTAAGTTGATCTCACCTGTATCACTTTTGCAGTATATTTCTTTGGTTTTTTTCACTAATAACTGGATATTAGAATTGTTCAGTTCTTTGCATATACTAAAATCAATAGAACCTTTATCTGTGAAACAATTAAATAACGGCGTGGTGAAACATGATTTTCCTGTTTTTAGTTTCTTTTAAAATAGAATTTATTAGGAGTCCTGCTAGTGTCAAAAAAACTGACTAATCTTCAAGTGAGAAAACACATAGAGTTGCAAAAATGTTCACCACTGATCCTGTTTATTAAGAAATTATCTATGTATATGTATACACACATACACATATCACAAACATATACATATAAGTTTACTCTGCACATATACCCTTCATACAATATAATGTATACCATGTAACATATGTACTGTACACATATACTGCTTATCTCTGTGAATGAAAAAACAGATTGATACTTTCATACCCAGACCTTCCAAATACAAGCACATCGTATCTTCTGGTTGCTGCTCTGGGCCATGAGCTAGCTTTGGAGCCTGAAAGGAAATTTGGGAGGACAGCAGCTTTAGCGCTTGGCAATGCAGATCTTCAGTGTATCATGCATCACACACAGGCTAGGCCAGAAAACAGAGGCCTTGAAACCAATGTAAAGGTTGGTTGAAACTTCCATGTGTTCCATGCTGGTGAAGGTACTTTCTAAGGAGGGAAGATAGATGATTTACCTTTGTGTTATAACGGCAGTGTGGGAGATTGCATAGTCTCCCTATGAATGTACCACAAATAGCTTCCACCTGTTCATCTCTTACTCTACTTAAGACACTGTAGTATCCTTATGTCATGGTCCCAGTAACTTATTGCATGAGTCATACTGCCCCAGGACCACCTGCTCTGATTTGTCAATTATACCAGTGTGCATTGTCCTAAAATAGTGTGTAAGAATAATCCCCAAATCATTTGTCCATGAAACTGTTTATCATTGAGTATCTTATAAGAAACATAAGAGACATACATTAAGTATCTTATAAGTATATTCATTCAGTTAATCACTCATCCATTTATTTGTTGATTCATTCCAGAGCTATTTTTTTAAGCACCAGCTATGTGCCAGACACTCAGTAAGGCACTGGGGGCACAAGGAAACACACATTGTTAAGCGGAGTGAAAGCACGGCAAAGGCTCAGAAGAAGCCCACTGGCTATTAGTGACCTCCTAGCATCTAGAGAACACTTAAATCAGCAGGTTTTCCTCCAATGCACACATTCAGAAATGAAAGACCAGGTATTACAACTGACGTCTCAAAAATGAAAATCATAAAAGACTGTCATGGCTATTATATACCAACAAATTGATAATGTAGAATAAGTGGATACATTTGTCGAAAGATATAACCCACCGAAATGGATCAAGAAGCAACAGAAAGCTTGAACAGACTGATAGCAAATAAGGAAATTGAAGTAGTTAATTAAAAATCTCCCAACAAAAAAAATCTCTGGACCAGATGGTGTCACTACAGAAATCTACCAAACATTCAAAGGATTATTAGTACCAATCCCTAAAATCTTCCAAAAATTTAAGTAGAGGAAGTTCTTTCAAGTTTGTTTTACGAGGCCTGCATTATCCTGATGCCAAAGTCAAACCAAAACACCACAAGCGAAGAAAATTCCAGGTCAATATTTCTAATAAACATAAATGCAAAAACTCTCATTGAAATATTAGCCAGCTGAATTTGACAACACATCAAAAAGATTATACCACTCCACTGAGTGGGATTTACTTCTGAGATGCAAGGTTGGTTTTAATGAGATATGTCACATTAATAGAATAAAAGACAAAAGTCATAAGATCATTTCAAAACACGCAGCATGAGAATTTGATGAGGTTCAACTCCATTCATGATAAAAATTCTCAACAAAATGAACATAGAAGAAAATCGCTTCAACATTGTCCATTGATGAAAAGTTCACAGTTAGCATTGTAAGTAATGGAAAGAACAGAAAGTTTTTCCTCTATGATTGGGTACAAGTCAAGAATTTCTATTTTATCTACTTTTATTCAGAAAAGTACTGAGAATCCTAACAAGAGCAAACCAGTGAGAAAAAGAAATAAGATGCATCCATATTAGAAAAGAAGTAGTAATAATATCTGTCTGCAGAGGACTTGTGGGGAAAACCTAAAGACTACACACACACACATGCACACACACACACACACACCATTAGAACTAGCATAACTTCAGTAGAGTTGCAAATACAAAACAACATAGGAAAATAGGTTGCCTTTCTTTAGACTAAAAACAATTTAGCTGAGAAGGAAATCAGGAAAACAATTTCATTTACAAAAACATGAAAAACACTTCAAAATAAATTTGTCTAAGGAGATGAAAGAACTTAAAAGAAAAATTCTAAAACATCAAAATAAAAAACTGAAGAAGATAAAAATAAATGGAAAGACATTCAAAGTTTATGAGTTAAAATGCTTTATATTGTTACAGTATATACAATCCCAAATAACCTACATTTTCAATGAAATTTATAACAAACCCCAGTGGCATTTTTCACATACACAGAAAAATAATTCCAAAATTTGTATGAAAGTACAAAAGTACAAAAGAACAAAGCTGGAAGTATCACACTTTTTCGGATTTCAAATTATATCACAAAGTTGTAGCAATCAAAACAATATGGCATTGGCATATAGACAGATGCATAGACTAGCAAAACAGAATAGGCCAGAAAAAACTTGTACTATATAAACTAAATTTTGACAAGGGCATTACAAATACATAGTGGGGGAAAGATAGCGTGTTCAATGAATAGCATTGAGAAAACTGGATATCCACTTGAAAAGAATGGAATTAGCCCCTCATTTTGCAACATACAGAGAAATCAATTAAAATGGATTAAAGACTTAGACTTTAAGCCATTTAACCCATGAAAGTAAACATGGGTGAAAATCTCTATTACATTGCTTTTGGCAATGATGTTTTTGAATGTGATAACAAATTCTTAGGCAACAAAAGCAAAAAACAAAACAAATGCAAAAACACAAGTGGCACAATATCAAACTAAAAAGCTTCTATACAGTAAAGAAAACAACCAAGAAGTGAAAAGGCAGCCTACAGATTGGGAGAAAATATTTGCAAACCATATGTCTGATAAGGGGTTAATAGGTGTTAATATCTAAAAATACATATGCAAAAACTTACACAACAAAATAGCAAGAAAAGAAAAAAAATTAAAAGTGGACAAAGGACTTGAATAGTCACTTTTCCCAAGAAGACATACAAATGACAAACTGGGAAACAGAAAGGTACTCAAAATTATTGATCATTAAGGAAATGCAAATAAAAACCACAGTAAGATATCACCTCACAAAAGAATCTTAGAAAACGCAGGAGACACCCTTATGGAACCGGGAACCACTTTATATTCAGAACCCTAAAGGCCAATACCTTAAGAAATAAGATAGATAAGTGGGACCTCGTCAAATTATTGAGCTTCTGCAAAGCAATAGAAACCATCAAGAGAGCAGAGAGACAGCCTGCAGAATGGGGGAAAAATATTTGCCACCTGTATATTTGACAAGGGCCTAACATCTAGGATCTACAAGGAACTCAAATGCACCGAAAGGAAAAAAAACAGCCCCTTTAAAAAGTGGGCAGAAGATATGAATAGACACTTCTCTAAAGAAGATATACAGGCAGCCAACAGACACATGAAAAAGTGCTCAGCCTCACTCATCATCAGAGAAATGCAACTCAAAACCACACGAAGATACCACCTAATCCCAATAAGAATGGCCATCATTAATAAAACTAACAAGAACAGACGCTGGCGAGGATGTGGAGAAAAAGGAACGCCTCTGCACTGCTGGTGAGAATGCAAACTAGTGCAACATTTTTGGAAGACAGTGTGGCGATTTCTGAAGGAACTAGAAATTGACCTTCCATATGACCCAACAATTCCCCTATTGGGAATATACCTGGAGGAACTCAAATTATTCTACAAAAAAGATACCTGCACACGTATGTTTGTTGCAACTCTATTCACAATAGCAAAAACATGGAACCAACCATGTTGCCCATTGAAGCTGGACTGGCTAAAAAATGTGGCACATATACACAATGGAATATTATGCAGCCATAAAGAAGGACAACTGTGGGGACTTTGCAGGAACTTGGATGGATTTGAAGTTGATCGTACTCAGTGATTTATCACAGAAACAAAGAACAGAGTTCCATATGTTCTCACTCATAAGCGGATCTTTGAACACTTATAATGCTATAGGAAAGCGATTGGCAGTAGTGAGAAACTGTCAGGGGAGGGGGGATTGGCTGTTGAGGAAAACTGCTAGGGGAGGGATGAAAAGACAGTAGTTTTTGAAGGGGACAGCAGGATATATGAAGATGTTCATGTGTTTTTCTCATGAAGAATAAGGACAAGGAACTCCTCAAAAAGTGGGTCTATTGAGAATTATGTGGGTTTTGTCTTAACATGGGAGTCTCTTCCTTTACTGAGTACACAGGGCTCCAAAGTGAATAATGAGATAGTCATTGGGCTAAACTCAGCTAGGCATAGAATGTGTAAGAGTGCTTTTTTAAATTTAAATTATCAGTGTATACATACACAACTCTTTTAAGGAAAGCATGTGCTGTAGAAACTATTTTAGTAATTGATTTTTAAATTTTTTTCTATCAAAATTCATCTATCTTATAATTACAGTTGAAATACCCACATATAAGATTAGAAATGGTCATGTCAAACTGCCAATGAACCCTCATTTAGATATTCTTTCAATTAATGCTTACAGACCAAAGCATTTTAGTAAATATTTTCCACTAAAATGTGTGCAACATATTTTGAAAAGCCCTCAAATCCTCTTATAATGTATCTATAATTGGTCTAGTTTCAGCTAAATAAAATTGAGATGGCGTAATCACTGTGTTCTAGTAGAAATGAGAAAAACTTAATGTGTATAATAAGTTACCAAAAAATGCCAGTTAATGTTTATTGAGCATCTATTATTTGCAAGACACTGTGCTCCTTATTGTGAAGGTTAAAAAAAAATGAAGAGATTGTACTACAAGAGAGAAAAAGTCTCCTATGAGGCTGGAGACCGAGAAATGATCATTGGGTTTGGCATAAGAAGATGACCCAAGAACCACCGAAACCGTTTCAGTACAGTGGCAGGAAAAAAAGTCACAGGACATAGGCATTAAGGGGACTAAGAAAAGTCAAGATATGCAAGGAAGTTAATGTGAAATAGGAAACTTGTCAAGGAGCTCTGTGAGTGCTTCTGAATTTGGCTGGTGGAATTTATAGAGGCTAGATTCTCTTTCTCTTTGTGTGTGTGCACGTGGGTGTCAGGAACAGAGAGACTGGAAAAAGTGGGTGGTTGGTGTATAGTCTGTGCTCGGAGTGAAGAAGGTCCCCAGAGCTGCTAAATTTTTGAAGTAGCTGACCAGGGGATTAGGCTGATGGGTCTCATTTTCTGGAAGGAGGGAGATGTATGATCATGAGGGAAGAGCATGTCCTTTGGTGTCAGATGGATCTGGGCTCAAATGCTGGCTCTCCGGTTTATAAGCTGTGTAAGGTCGGACAAGTTGTACAACTTCACTGACTTTCATTTTCTTGCTGGTGAAGTGGAATTAATAATACCTGTGAGGTAATCCAAGTGAAGTCCCTCTCACATAGAGAGGGATCATTATATTCTAGGTCTTCCCTGCCCAGTATAGCGGCCGCTAGCTACATATTGCTACTGGGCTCTAGTAATGTAACTAGTACCACATATTAAAAGGATGATATTTTGAATATATTGGATTCAGTGAAATATATTGTTTAAGTTGATTTCTCTTCCTTCTTTTTTTTCACTCGTATTTTTATTGAATAGTGGTGTTCTAGGTATTTTCCTTATTTGAAAGGGGTTCATGTCCTTATTAAACTGTGAAGGTAAGAAGAATGATCAGAACATCCCCCCGCCCCAAACCCAGGGAATAAGCTTAGAAAAAGGTTGTGGAGAACCAAATGTGTGAAGGAGATGGCAGAGAGATAAGGGATTGGGACGAGGAAGAGAGAGGTCGATGTTTGAAGCAATGGCTGGAAAAATGCTGATAATAATTTCATTTTCTTCATGGGAGGAGGCAGGGTTTGGGGGATGGCACTGCTCTCCTTGCGGGAGGAGCAGACTGCTTTCTCCCCCTCTGAACTGGAATGACCTAAAGGTGAGGCTTCCTGGGCAGTGGACTGGTCATGCTTGGAGGACACAGGAGTGTGTTGGTGGAGAGTCCTGAGCTGGCCGGATCTGGCTTACCTTGAGATTGGGCCAGTTGGCAGACTGGAATGCACTGGAGAGGTATGGAGAGGCGGCAGGTGGTATGGTATGCTTCACACAGACACACAGGGCTCCCACGCCTGCAGCTCGGCGGCGTGCTCCCAAGAGCCAAGGGCCTTCTGGAGACATTCGTATGTTGCCCTGTAGAGCCTCATGTCAGTCAGTGACAGAGGCTGTACGCAGTTTGCTCTCTAAGCCACAGTACATGGTGAGGCATTTTTTTTAGGCGCTCTAAAGAACGGTGGAAAAATTAGATTACAGAAAATGTAGTGAAAAATTTAATTATTATTACATTTTAAAAGCCTGATTTCAAAGCCAGAGGGGGAGTGAAATGGAGAGGAGAGAAAAAGATGCACTTTAGACCTAACACAGTTTGGTTTATAAGCTTAATTTGAATGTTTACTTCCACGGTTTTCCACATTTTATGGCCATGTTTCCTCTCTCTGCTTGAAGTCAGTATTGCCCTCTCGAGTGCAGATGGCCAGCTTTGGCTTATTTCGCGTTCGCTGTTGGCCATGTGGAAACCCACTCAGATGCTCCCTCCGAAGTCCCTCACCACCCCCGCCTCTCGCCTTGCTCTCAGCTGGATTTGCCCCGTGAATTAGACCCTGATTACACATTCCTCTTTACCTCCGTGGGTGGGATCTTTGATGCAGAAACCTTTATGGAGGCTTTTTTTTTTTGGGTTTAAGCTTTTGTTTGTGTACACACCCTGTAATCTAAAAGCAGTGCCACAAATAGAATTGAAAGGTATGCTTACCAACAACCTAGAAGTCTCAGAAGTAATCAAGCAAAGTGCACAGTGATGGAGACACACCAAGAGCAAAGTCAGGGATCTGGAGAAGCCGAGCCATGAAACAGTGTTTGTTCATTAAACCTAGTTGGCTCCATTTTGCTTGTTCTTGCCAATCCCGCCGATTCTTTGGAGCATGTGGGTTAAGCATGGCAGAGTGACTCTAGGATGGGTTCGCCAGCTTCCCTCTCTGTAGAAGTGATGAAAGCAGTGGATTAGGAGTGGAGTTTCAGCCCTTTGGAGATTACCCAACTATCCCACCAACAGCATGTGGCGCTGATTTTCAGCGACTGCTGACAGCCGCGCACACAGTCATCCCTGGGAACAGGAGTGTGAGCTGGAGAGGCTGACAGCCCCAGAGGAATTCATGTTGTGGCCACTAACTGGTTATGTTATCCTGGGCAGCCCATCTCTCTCTCTAAATACAACGTCTTCACCTATAAAATGGAAATAATCATGCCTACCTACGGTCAGAGGAGATTTTGAGGTATGTTGAACACAGAGTTAAAGTGTCTTTGTAAGGCCCAGTGCCCAGGGTTTGGTAGATGAAGCACACAACAAATCCTGGTTTTCCCTCCTTAACTCTTCACTTTATCTATTATAGTGGCATTCTAGGCATAGCTAGATGGAGCTAGGTTTTGATGCACACCATTTAGTGCTCTTTGTATGTGCAAAAATCAAATGTCTTCATCAAAGAATAAGTCTATTACTTAGAACTCATGGATACATTATTGTGATCAAATGAGAAATAATGGTGTGTCTATAATCATGTAAAAGTTTTGTGTGTATAAACATACACAAATAATCGTGTGTATCAGAGTTGGTGTAACCTCGAGATATGAAAGTAGGGGTAGACTCCTAGGCCCTGTGTAGGGGCGAAATCCCTGGAGACTCCTGGTTCCAGTGCTTCCCTGTTACTTTGAACCTAGAATTCAATGGTGGGATGAAACCATGATTGAAGTAGGTCAATTTTTCGATTTACATCATTAAAGAGACTAAGTCATTGTGGGTAACAACAAAGGCTCTTGGGTGAGACTTCCTGCCTCTTGCTACTTGTCACTGTAATTTTTAGCAAGGTATTTCTTATTATGTATCAGTTTTCTTACCTCTAAATGGAATAACAGTAACCACATCATAGGGTAACTGTGAGAATTAAGTGACTTAATACATGTAACGTGCTTAGTATAATAGTTATTACATAGTATTCTCCCAATATATAAAAGCTATTATTGTTGTTGCTATCACTATTATTATGAAATTTCTACTCTTAAGACTTCCAAGGCTACCCTAATTTCTGTTCTTTTGTGATCTCGGTTTTCTATCTTGCCGATTCTGTTTGTACTTTATATCCTTCCGAAGATCCCTTTGCTATTTACATTAGCCGGAATCGTTTTTTTCTCCTCTACTCTAACAAGGCACAGGGGCTCGATGAGGGGAGCAAACCCTAATATTGAAATGCTTTCCCACTGAACTTCAAATGCCATCTATCATACTAGGCTAATGGTTTTCTGTACTCATTAGAGGAAAATATTTAGTATCCTATATTTAAAAATCAAATGTGATACTTGAAGTCATTTATCATAGTTTTTAGACTTTCCATTACTTTAGTTTTCCATTCCTAGACACTTAAATAGAAAGACAGGGACACTGAGAGTAGAAATCTGAGCCATGAAACTTTCCAGGGGAATTCACTGTGGCGGCCACTTTCCAATCTGGAAAAATTGTTTGTGGCAGACCTGCTTCCACTTATTATCTGCTTGCTTCTGTTTCTAAGTCATACTCCTATTTCATGAAACAACTCTCCACTAAGCCAGAGTTTCCTTTAAACTATGAGTTTAAGAAGAATTATTTAGTTTTTTCCCACAGATAGATTTTAAGTCACACATGGACTTTATTGCATTTTGGCTTGAATTTATCTCACACTTTTTAGTGTTGCTATTTTCAGTTATAGATGAAGAAGTACTGTCAAAATGACCTATTTTAGAAGTTGTGAGTGCCTTTGAGAATGCCAGGTATGAAGTTGGTTCACTTTATCTCTGTTTCATCTTCTTTTATTCTCAGCACTATCATACACAATTACTTGTGTAAATAAATTAGAAATCACTCCCTTTATTTAGCTAAAATGAATTAGCATCTTAAGTCTTTATTTTATGTTAAAAATATAAATTGCAAAAATTTTACCCAAGGTTTCCATCGAGGTTGGAGACAGTGGAGGAAACTGCTAACCTGGAGACAGAGTATCTCCAGGTAGCACTTGCTACCTCACCCCGTGATTTCTCAGCAGGTGGTACACATGTACAAGGTGTTCTGTCCTTTGAGATGTCAGTGCTGTTAGCATATTCTTGACTTTGTAGAAGTGAAAAAACATAGTCTGGCCTTCATACAAATCTGTGAGCAAAGTATTTTCATGTTGTATTCATTGACTTAATTATACAGCTTTTTTCCTTCCTAGGGCTAATTGTTTTTGTTTTATATTTTGCAATCAAGGAGTGCATGTGCAGGTTTGTTACATGGGTATATGGCATGATGGTGAGACTTGGGATCCTACCAAGGCTGTCACCCAAGTAGCATGTTTTCCAACCGTGGTCCCCCTCACCATCTCTAGGAGCCCCCAGTGTCTGTTGTTCCCATCCTTATGCCCATGCGTAGCCAGTGTCTAGTTCTCACTTATAAGTGAGGATGTGTGGCACTTGGTTTTCTGTTTCTGTGTCGATTTGCTTAGAGTATTCCTTCCCATATATATTTATAGCTATCAATTATTGACTAAAATTAAGGTTGTTGAGACAAATAACTTAAAAAAGGTTTATTGAAAGCCAAACATGAGGATCAGCACACCCACAGAGTTATTGCTCCAGAATCTGAAACAAGTTGGAATGCTTTCATAAGAAATTCTAGAACAGAAGAGGACTCTTCATATTGAAGATGTCATTATTCACGGGTGGGTACAATATGTAAATTGAAATCAATGGCTACAGATTACAACATATAGGCTGAAATGTTCCACATACAAGACAATCAGCAAAGGTTTATGATTCAGAAATAAATATGTGCTATTTTCAGTCTCAGTAGGTTGCATATTAGTCAATATGGCAATGGTTTGAGGAACTCATGATAAGATTTGAAGGACTCACAATAAGATTCTTTACTCAGGAACATGATATAAGCCATAAATCATAAGACCTGTCTAAGGCAGGATAATTTGGAAACCTGCCAAATGTGACCTCTAGGTTATCAGTCTATATCTATATCTATATCTATATCTATATCTATATCTATATCTATATCTATATCTATATCTATCTATCTATCTATCTATCTATCTACCTACCTACCATTTATCTAATCTAGCTATCTAGTAAACTATCTCTGTGTGGACACATAACTAAAATAAAAGAGGGAGGGAAGCACATTCTACACTTAGCATGTCTTATGATAGTCATAATCCTTTGAATTAGATGATATCAACCTCTTTCAAATGTATTCTCTTAATTTTACCTAATCATTTGTGTTCACTTGATTTTCCTTCTACCTTAGTAGTCTCTTTTATCAAGGTGAAATCGACTGGTTCTTGTTTATCTCCTGACTTCCAAGTGCTGGAGTACCTACCCTAGGGCTCAAATCCTTAGATGCTTTCTCTTGTTGATTATATTTACCTCCTCAGTGATCTCTTGGGGCCTCATTGTTTTAAATACCATTCATAAGTACTACTTATACATGACATTTCAAATTTATATTAGAATTCGGTATCCAACAGCCAGCTCAGATCTCTACTTGGATGTGTAATAGGCATCTGGAAATGTAGACAAATGACCCATTTTGTCTAAACTGCTCCTCTCACAGTCGTTCCCATCATTTTATTTTATTTATTTATTTTATTTATTTTTATTTTTTGAGTTGAAGCCTCTCTCTGTCGCCCAGACTGGAGTGCTATGGCCGCTCCCGGCCACCGCAGTCTCGACCTGCTGGGCTCTGGCGATCCTTCCGCCTCAGCCTTCCAAGTAGCCGGAATTACAGGCATGCGCTACCACGCCCGGCTGATTTTTTGATTTATTGTAGAGATGAGGTCTTGCTGCCCAGGTGGGTCTCGAACCCGCGGGCTCAGGCAATCCACTCACCTCAGCCTCCCAAAGGTACGGGATTGCAGGCTGAGCCACCGAGGCCGGCTTGTATGTTCTTTAACTGCAAAATGCAATGCTGTAAATACATATATTAGATCAAGCTTGCCGATGTTGTTCTAATTCTCTTGTTTTTTGTTTGTTTGCTTGCTTATTAAACAATAAAAAGAGTGTGTTAATCTTTCCTCGGAGGTTAATTCATCAGTTTCTTCTCGTAGTTCTGCTATTTTTTTTTTTTTTTTTTTGAGTTGGAGTCTCACTCACCATGCCCGGTTCATTTTTTTGATTTATTGTAGAGATGAGGTCTTGCCTGCCCAGGTGGGTCATGAACCCGCGGGCTCAGACAATCCACTCATCTCAGCCTCCCAAAGGCGCAGGATTACAGGCTGAGCCACCGAGCCTGGCCTCTGCTATTTTTTTGTTGCACATTTTGATGATCTTCAACCCATGCACACAAGTTTACAATGGTTTGTCTAATTATTCAATAAAACCTTTCTCATGTGTACTGACACATATGTTTAGAAATAGACTTTGTATCAAATTATCTTTTTGTTTTATGTGACTTTGGCTGCGGTAGCATTTTTTTGGCTGTATTTTCTTGAATGTTTCTCCAACACTTTACCTTGAAACATTTTGTATCTTTCAAGTACCCACTGCATAACTATACTTGGCAAATTGGTCAAATCCTTCCTTAGCTTCATTTACCAATTTTCTTATCCATTTATGGGATAGTATTTTCTTTTCTTTTTTTGATTTGGAGTCTTACTCTGTCACCCAGACTGGAGTGCAGTGGCCGCTCCTGGCCACCACAGCCTCTACCTGCTGGGCTTCGGCGATCCTTCCGCCTCAGCCTTCCAAGTAGCTGGAACTACAGGTGAGCGCTACCATGCCTGGCTAATTTTTGATTTTATGTAGAGATGAGGTCTCGCCAAGTCGCCCAGGCAGGTCTCAAACACGTAGGGTCAGGCAATCCACTCACCTCAGCCTCCCAAAGTGCTGGGATTACAGGCTGAGCCACCGAGCCTGGCTGGGATAGTATTTTCAGAAACCAAATCCAATAGTAAAAATTTTAAGGACTATGTCACAAATATTTTAAACTTGATCTCTGGCAACAGAGTGAGTTTATTTTAGTATTTTTGAGTTTCTGTTTATGTATGGTATTTTTTAAGGGAGAGTACACTAACAAGAGGATTTTTGTTTGTTTGTATGATTGCCTGTGTGTTTTTGACTTTTTTGTTTTATTTTTCTTTGTTTGTCTCTCTGTTTATTCATTAGTTGGTATGCCTGCCTGTTTTCTCTCTTCTTCTTCTTTTTCTTCTTCTCTCTCTCAACCTCCTTTTTTCTTCCTCTTTCCTCTTTTCATTCTTTTCCCTTTTCTTATCTCATTTTGCTTTCATGTGGCAAACAGACACTCCCACTGTATGGACAGGTTGCAAGGCAGTGGGAAGTGGGTTCCAGGGGCCCACACACCTGTCAGTAGATAATGGGATCTGTAGATAGCTTCCGAATCACAGACCCTATCTCAATTAAACTCAAAACTGCAAAAAGCACAGGTCAGATTCCCGAGTCCATCTTCAGAATTGAACAAAACTAAAGGATCTGCATAAGGACGAATAGGAGATTGAGCAAACAGAAATAAAAGCTATTCCCCCATCACTGAACAACAGAATTAAAGAAGAAGTAAAACAAAGGGTGGGGGCTGTGCAAAAACTATGCAAATGAAGAAAAACCAAAGGAAGAATATGAGTCTCACACAGACTCATGGGAGGTCAGCCAATGAGAATATAAACTCTGGAACTCAAACAACGAAGAGCCCCCAGAACGACTGGTCTCAAACCACAAACTCAGATATCAAGGTATTAATAGAGATAATAAATAGAAATGAGGAGAGACAAGAAGAAAGAATGAAGGAGTTGACAACTGAGATAACAGCAATGAAGAATACAGTGAATTAAATTAACATCAAACCGATAAGTATGGAAAGCTGAATTAACCAAGCAGAAGAAAGAACCTCATAGCTTGAGGACCAAAATATGGAACTGGCCCAAACTGTTAAAAACATAGAAAAGAAGCTTAAAAAGACAGGACAAAACCTCCAAGAGATGAGCGATTATTTAAAGTGGTCAAATCGAAGATTAATTGGAATCCCTGAGGCAGATAGAGAGACAAGGACCACCCTGGAACAAATATTCCATGACATTATCCAAGAAAACTTCCCTCATCTCATCAGTGATGCCGCCATTCAAACATAAGAGATTCAGAGAACCCCTGTAAGATAACAAATGAGAAGACCAACTTCCTGACGTGTGGTAACTCACCTATGCAAAGTAGGCATAAAAGAAAAACTCCTAAAGGCAGCAAGAGAGAAAGGTCAGACTACCTACTAGGGAAGACCAATTAGAATAGCAGCAGACTTATCTACAGAAACACTTCAGGTTAGACGAACTTGGAGCCTAATCTTCAAAGTTCTCAAAGATAAACAATTTCAACCAAGAAATACCTACCCTGCTAAGCTAAGTTTCATTAGTGATGGAGCATTAAAATCCTTCCTAGACACTCAATCTCTAAGAGCTTATGCTGCCTCCAGACCAGCTCTACAAGAAACACATAAAAAAGTATTAGATGCAGAAGAAAGGAAAAAAAGAACAAGTCCCTTCACAAGAATGCAGGAAAAAGACTGAAAACACACATGAATCAACCCCCAAATCAAAAGAAAGACAACAAATAAATGAACAAGCAAACAATGGCAATAACAAACTCTGTAAGAGCATCATGACAGGTATAAACTCTCACATCTCAATTATTAGCCTGAATGTGAATGGTCTACAAGCACCGCTGAAAAGACACAGAGTGACAAATTGGATAAAATATCAGAAGACTACAATATATTGTCACCAAGAGACGCATCTCACCAGAAAGGACACTCATAGACTCAAAGTAAGAGGATGGGAAACAAAATTTTAGGTGAACAGAACACAAAAGAAAGCAGAAATCACGATCTTAATATCAGGCAAAATTCCCTTTAAGATATCAAAAGTTTAAAAAGGTATAAAAGATTATGACAATGATAAAAGATTCGATTCATCAACAAGAAATATCCATAGTAAACATATATGTACCCAACATAGGAGCACCAACTTTTATAAAGCAGCTTCTAGGTAAACTAAAAAAACATAATGACTCAAACACTCTCATAGCTGGGGACTTAAACACCCCACTCACAACCCTAGACAGGTCATCAAGACAAAAAGTCAACAAGGAGATCTAGAAACCTCAGTGTGATACTTGACCAAATGGACTTAATTGATACATACAGAACACTCCACTCAACAACCACAGAATGTACACTCTACTCATCACCACATGGAACATACTCTAAGATTGATCACATCCTCAGCCATAAATCAAGCATAAACAAATTCCATAAGATTTAAATTCTGCCATGCTCCTTCTCAGACCACAGTGGAATAAAAATAAATATCAACATCAATAAAGTTCCCCCCAAACCCAGAAGGACATGGACACTAAACACAATGATGCAAAACAACTCCTTGGTAACATGGAAATCAAAATAGAGATTAAAAGAAACCTGGAAATGAATGAAAATGAAGGAACATCTTACCAAAATCTCTGGGATGCCATGAAAGTAGTAATAAGAGGGAAATTCATATCTCTACGAACAAACATGAAGAAAATGGAAAGATCACAAGTTAACAGCCTAACAAATCATCCCAGGAAGCTGGAAAAGCAAGACCACAAAAACTCTAACTTCAACAGAAGAATACAGATCACCAAAATAAAAGTCCAAATTCAGGACATAGAAGGTAAAAACATAATACATGAGAAAATCAAGGGAACTAAAAGTTGATTTTTTGAAAGGATACACAAGATTGATAGACCCTAACTAGACTGACCAAGAAAAAGTCCAAATAAACACAATCAAAAATGAAAAGATCAAGACACAACTGACCTCGAAGAAACACAAAAGATTATCAGAGATTATTATGTACACTTGTATGGAAACAAACTTGAAAAACCTAAATGAAATGGAGGACTTTCTTACATTACCCAACCTCCCCAGGTTGAAACAGGAATAAATTGAGACCCTCAGTAGACCAATAACCACCCAGGAAATCAACTATGTCATAAGAAAACTACCTACAAAAAAAAAAAAAAAAATCCCTGGACCAGATGGTTTTCCAGCAGAATTCTACAAAACATTCCAGGAGGAACTGATACCAACCCTATTGAAAGTATTCCAGGCAATTGAGAAAGATGAACTCTTTCCAAATAATTTTATGAAACTAGCATCACATTGATACCCAAACCAGATAAAGATCCAACAAATAAAGGGAACTACAAGCCAATATTCTTGATGAATATAGATGTTAAAATTCTCATCAAGATCCTAACAAACTAGATCCAACAACACATCTCAAAAATCATCTACCATGACCACGTAGGCTTTATCCTTGGGATGTAGAGCTGGTTCAACATCCATAAAACCATAAACGTAATTAAATACATCAACAGATGTAAAAATAAAAACCACATGATTATATCATTAGACGCAGAAAAGGCTTTTGATAAAATCCAGAACCCCTTCTTGATAAAAACCCTTGAACATCTAAGCACAGATGGAACATACCTCAAAATAGTAAGAGCCATCTGTGAGAAACCCAAGAGCAAATATTGATAAACAGACAGAAACTGGAGCCATTTCTCCTGAAAACCGGAACAAGAGAAGGATGCCCACTCTCACCCCTCCTGTTCAACATAGTATTGGAAGTCCTAGCTAGAGCAATAGAAGGAAATCACCAAATAGGAAAAGAGGAAATTAAGTTAGCCCTCTTTGCAAACAACATGATTCTGTATCTCAAAACCCCAAAAGAATCTGTCAAAAACCTCCTTGCACTGATAAAGGACTTTGGCAAAGTCTCAGGATATAAAATAAATGTGCAAAAGACAGGCACATTCATATACACCAATAATAAACAAACAGAAATCCAAATAAAAAGGACAATCCCATTCGCAATAACCACAAAAGAAAAATGAAATATTTTGACATCTTCCTAACCATAGATGTGAAATACCTTTTCAATGAAATCTACAAAACACTACTCAAAGAAATCAAAGATGACACCAACAAATGGAAAATTATTCCATGCTCATGGATTGGAAGAATCAACATTGTTAAGATGTCCATTCCACCAAGGCGATGTACATATTTAATGCAATACCCATTAAATTACAAACATCATTCTTCTCAGACCTGGAAATGACAATAAAGAAATTCATATGGAAACATAAATGATCACGAATAGCCAAAACAATTCTCAGCAAAAGATACAAAGTGGGAGGTATCACACTTCCAGACTTTAAACTTTATTATAATGCTACGTAATCAAATCAACCTTGTATTGGTACAAGAACAGGCATTTAGACCAATGGAACAGGATAGAGATTCCGGAAGCAAAATCTCGATTTTTCAACCAACTCATCTTCGACAAAGCCTCCACCACCAACCACTGGGGAGAGGAGAACCCATTCAGTAAATGGTGCTGGGAAAACTGGCTGACCACACGCAGAAGATTAGAACAAGACCCCTACCTATCACCATACACAAAAGTCAACTTGAAATGGATCAAAGACCTAAACATAAAACCTCAAACTATAACAACCTTAGAAAATGCAGGAGACACCCTTATGGAACTTGGAACTGGCAATCAATTCCTGATCAAAATCCCAAGTCCCCATTCCATAAGAGGTGAGAGAGACAAGTGGGACCTCATCAAACTGCCTAGCTTCTGCAAAGCCAGAGAAACCATCAAGAGAGCAAGGACACAGCCCACGGACTGGGAAAAAATATTCGCCAACTGTATATCTGACAACGGCCTGACATCTAGGATTTACAAGGAACTCAAACGTGCTGAAAATAAGAAAACAAATAGCCCCATTGCAAAGTGGGCAGAAGATATGAAAACACACTTCTCAAAAGAAGGCATACGAGCAGCCAACAGATACATGAAAAAATGCTCAGCCTCACTAGTCATCAAAGAAATGCAAATTAAAACCACACTGAGATACCACCTAACTCCATTCAGGATGGCCATCATTAATAACTCAAAAAACAACAGATGCTGGAGAGGATGCAGGAAAAAGGGAACAGTTCTACACTGTTGGTGGGAATGTAAACCAGTACAATCTCTGTGGAAAACAGTTTAGCAATTCCTAAAAGGTCTAAAAATCAACCTTCCATACGACCTTGCAATCTCCCCATTGGGAATATACACAGAAGATGGTCAAAGCACTTTATGAAAAAGATACCTGCACATGCATGTTTATTGCAGCATTAATCACAACATTGCAAAAACATGGAACCAACCATGCACCCATCAAAAGAGGACTGGATTAAAAAAATGAGGTACATGTACACGGTGGAATATTACACCGTCATAAAGAAGGACAAAAGTATGAACTTCACCGCAACTTGGATGAACTTAGAGACTGCAATACCCAGTGATCTATCACAGAAACAAAGAACTGAATATCACATGTTCTCACTTATAAGTGGATCTTCAACAATTATCATAATACTGTAAGAAAAGGATTGTCAGTAGTGGGAAACTGCTGGGGTGGAGGCAAGATTGGCAGTAGTGGGATTCAGCAGGGCGAGAAGGGACACACCTCATCAACAAGGGTACCTGCATAATGAATGTTTATATATTTAACCCTGAGTTGTACCCTTCATTAAAAAACACACACACACACACACAAATATGTTAAACTTGATTCAACACTGCCAAACTCTTTTCTGGCATGTATTGTTTCCAGCAGAGAAGTGGGCTTACTTCTACACAACTCCATTCTTGCTGACACTGACATTTTCGTGTTCTTAAATTTTGTAAATCTAATTTGTTTATGGTAATGTATCATCTTTGCTGTAATTTGTATTTATCTGATTACTATTCAATCTAGGTACATCTTTTGACTTCTAGTTTGCTTATCCATAAAATTAATTATCTTCATACCTTTACCCATTTAAAAAATTAGAGTAATTGGTTTCTTTATTTTTGCAAGATTCTAGTACTGTTCCAGATATTAATTCCTTTCATTTGGAGCATTGTATTTTTAATCTTCTCCCAATCTGAAATTTTTCCATTAACTTTGTTGAATGAATATAAAGTTTCAAATTATGCAAGACAGATAAGTTCTAGAAATCTACTATACAGCATAGTGCCTATACTTGAAAATGCAGTACTATGCCCTTCGACATTGTTAACAGGGAAGATCTCATGTAAAGTCCTCTTATCACAAACACAAATAAAGGAACACCGGTCAACTTTGGGAAATTTTGGATGTCTGTTACCTTGGTTATGGTGATGGTAATGTAGGTGATTTTGCATGTGTGCAAAATCAGCAAATAGCATACATTAAATATATGAAATTCTTTGTATATTAATTATTCATCAATAAAGTTGTTAGAGAATAAATATACACAATTTTATATAATCAAATTAATTATTGCTTAGATTATGGTATATATTTTTTACATTTTGTCCAGTAGGCCTTTTCTGCTCTACGTCAGAAACATTCTCTGACCATATTTCCCATTAAATTTGAAAATTGACTTTTACATTCAAATGTTTAATTTAGCCTTACTTGGTTTTTATATATGACATTATGTAAGAAGCAATCTTTATTTTTATCTATTAAATGAACTCATTTTCTTAACATCATCTTAAACTACCCATCATTTCTCTGTTTAATTCTGTTGGCACCTTTACCAAATGTGAAATTTCCATATACACATAAGTCAATCTCTGGAACATTCATCCTGTCTCATTGGCCTATTCTACTGTCCTTGAGGGTCAATAAATATATATATTTTACCAAGACTTTGTAATATGTCTTAACATTTGGCTGAAAAAGCCTTTCCAGCTCGTTCTTGCTTTGCGATGTTGACTTAGAGAATCTCTAATAACGTTATACATAATTTCAGCTGCTTTATTTGCACATATTTTACACATATAAAAATTAGCATTGCATTTTTACATATTTTAACCAAATTTAGGTCTTACCAGACATTATTTTGAACCAATGTCTCTCATGGATCTTTCTCCCTGTTTCGTTTGGTCTTCTCGCATGTCTGCTAATTACTCTCTTGAATTTCATCATAGTTTAAATGTTCTATATTTTAAAAACCAATTTCTTATTGGCAGCCATTTAAATTGTTTCCAATTTTTCACCATTATAAATTATGCTGCAAAGAACAGCATTGCACATGCATCTTTTTAAACATCTGTGATTGATTCCTTAGGACAAATTGCTAGAAATAAAACCCCTTCATCAAAGTGTGTGCTATTTTTTTAGAGGCTTTTTCCTTGTGCTGCCTAATTGCCCTCCAGGCAGCTTGTGCTAAGTTGCACTTTAATCACTAGAGTAGGGGAGAGCCCATTTCCTGTTATTCCACAATACTGAGAATAATTATTATAGCAGTTGTCATAAAGTTTCTACTTATGTAGGAAAAATAGTATAGGCAAATACTATAATTGTTACTGAAAATGTTGAGCATTTTGAGAATACTTATTGATTATTTGAATTTGTGTGTGCATTGATTTCCTCCTTTCTTCTGAGATGCTCATCGTTATCTTATTTACTTTTTTCTCTTATTTACTGTTAAGAAGTTTTATTGCCAGTGTTTAAGAACTACCAAGGCAGTCTCTCTTTCTCTCTCTCTCTGTCTCTAACACACACACACACACACACACACACACACACACACACACACACACACCCCTACCTATATGTTGCTAATGTATTTCTAATTTTTCTTGTGCCTCTTATTTTTGTAAAACTTACCTTCACATTGGTCCTAAAATTTTATCTTGTTAAGTTTGTAATTTTCTTTTTAGTTTTTTACTTGTATTGATATTTAGATGGCTGTTTTCCTTCCTGAGATCATTTAAATGTTAACTCTATTTTCTTATTTTTATACTTTTATATATGATTAAATTATTTCATCTCAGTTTTGCTGCTATAATCACAAATGAGGATTTTAGTTTAGATGTTGAGTATTTTTTGTGCAAGGGTTACTTTTTACATTTGCATTAAGTTTCATTTATATATTAATAATAGTCCTACAATTCTATGCTTAACAGATATTATTGCTCTGGCCTAATCTACTCTGCCAGTTCCTCCCAATCTTAAGTTATTTGATTTGACTTACCTCTCATTTAACCAGAATGCATCTAAGTAATTGCTATTTTTGAAAGCTAAAACATTTTATTTCTGCCTATATGGCCATGCATGGCAGCACTTAACTGGGAACAAAATACACTGATTCAGTTGTTTCTCATACAGCTCTTTAGACATCAATGAGTTGTCTCGGACTTTTAGTGCTCCTGAGGATTTTGACCCTTGTTTTATCTGCTGTTTGTTGTTTGTTTACTGGTAATTTTTCCTGTACCTCTATGTCTATGATTTATTTTTAAACATGGATTTAAAAGTGCCAGAATACATATGGAAGTGTATTATTTCCTTCCATTATTAAATTAATGGTCAGTTATCTTTTCTTTTCTTTCTTTTTTTTTTTTTTAGTTGGAGTCTCACTCTGTCGCCCAGACTGGAGTGCAGTGGCTGCTCCTGGCCACCGCAGCCTCGACCTGCTGGGCTCCGGCGATCCTTCCACCTCAACCTTCCAAGTAGCTGGAACTACAGGCAAGCGCTACCACGCCTGGCTAATTTTTTTGATTTGTTGTAGAGATGAGGTCTCCCCAAGTTGCCCAGGCAGGTCTCGAACCCACGGGCTCAGGCAATCCACTCACCTCAGCCTCCCAAGCGCGGGATTACAGGCTGAGTCACCGAACCCAGCTGGTCAGTAATCTTTTCAATCTTCGTAGGTTATGTTTTAGCTCAGAAAAATTATCTTCAATTACTTTTTCCATCCATCCCTCCCTCCCTCCCTTCTTCCCTCCCTCCTTCCCTCCATCCATCCATCCCTCCATCCATGTATCCAACCAACAATACTTACTGCATGCCTATTACATTCTAGACGCTCCAGATGGTGAAGGGCAGTTTCTCAACCTCACCACTAGGGACGGACATTTTGGGCTGGGTGATTCTTCGCAGTGGGAGTCTTTCCTATGTGTTGTAGGATATTTAGCAGCATTTTGGCCCTTGTCAACTGAATACAGTAGCACCCCCTCTCCCTGCAAATTGTGTCTGGAAACCAAAAATGTTTTCAGACATTGTCTAATGCCTCTTTGGGGGCAACATTGCGACCAACAGAGAATCATAACACTAAGGAACAAAACAGGGCATGTGCTGGTCTTTGTGGGGTAATGCATTAAGCAATTAATGCATTAATAAGCAGCATGTCCCCTGGCAAGTAGTGCAGTGGAGACCAGTAGAACAGGCTGGTGGAATGCGGGTCTCCGAGGAGCACATACAAGGGCTGTGTGTGGGAGAAATCAGGAAGAAGTGGGCAGGTGGGTTGGGGAATGGGCAGTGCAGGGTTCCTCAGCAAGGAGGGGGCCCTGCGGGTCCCTTAAGTGAAAGCATCATTGCATCTGGGCCCAACGAATGAGCAACAGAAAACAGGTCAAGGAGGAAGCACATTCATATTGTGGACGTACTTGTGGGCTGGGTGTGGGTCTCAGTTTTACTCTAAATGAGAAGGGAAATCACTGGAAGGCTTTGGATCACGAATGCCTCACAATTTCCTTGGATTTTTTTCCTTTTTCTTTACTTCTGGGCTCCCTGAAGTACATAGAACAGACTTTCTGGCACTTCCTGTTTATTTTATATGTTTATAGATGTTTAGTTATGTATGTTAAGCTTTTTAGACTCTTCTCCTATGCTCTAGGATAATTTTTTGCACTTATGTTCTACTTTTCTGATTCAGTTTGTGAGTATCCAAATATTCCTTATCCTTATTGTAATATTGGATTTGGAAGCTCTAGCTTTTTGTTTCTATGTGGTGTTTCCTGACCTCAGACTGCTTTGTCTTTATGAGTATCTTTGATAGTTCCATATATACCACACACCCCTGCATGCTGTGGAAGGCATTATTCATGGAATTTGTCACATTTCCTCTTGACTCTCTCAGCGAAAATTTATTCTGATCTCTGTGTTGATCCCCCCAGCTGTTTCTTTTCTCAAAGCTAGTCCTTTAAATATGTATATTTTGGCCAAGGGGGGCTGGGGAGATGGGATTGGCAATAGTGGGAATCTGCCTGGGGAAGGGGGAGCACACCTCATCAACAAGGGTACCTGCGTAATGAATATTTGTATACCTAACCCTGATATTGTACCCCACATCTTTAAAATAAAAAAATTAAAAGTTAAACAAAATGTATATTTTTAGAGAAGAAAGTCTGTTTTTCCAAATAGGCCCCTCACTTAGATTCTGTCCAGAGTGGTTATTGATAGGGGAAATTTTAAATTTACTAAAATTTCCTTTTCAGTTCAGAATCTTCATTTCAGTGACTGTCTTTTGTGTCTTTAGTATGGTATCGCAAAGCTAAGCAGAGACACGTCCCTGACTGTTTCCACGTGCTGTTGTCAGCGTGCTGGGTGAGCAGGAATGAGATTCTGTGATACCAGGACTCCGCAGTCAGGCTGGGAACTTGCAGAACTGCTCTCTGGGTCCCTTACGTTCCTACCACCTCTGAATGGGGGTGTTAATGGGCTTCTGCTGCAATTCCTTGATTGCCTTCCTAGGGAATCTGTGTTCTCCTCTCTTGAGTATGTGCCCCCTGCATCACTTACAGCAGCGCTTTCTCACGTTTCCAACTGTGAACAGCTTCACTTTAGTTTTCAACATCGATGGGGTGGGGGGATCTCTCTTTTTATCATCTGTTATTGTAATGGCCATCTGAGAGGATAGACATTAGACTTGTGCCCACTCAAT
This sequence comes from Cephalopachus bancanus, assembly GCA_027257055.1. Classification (NCBI taxonomy): domain Eukaryota; kingdom Metazoa; phylum Chordata; class Mammalia; order Primates; family Tarsiidae; genus Cephalopachus; species Cephalopachus bancanus. Next base: position 1,950,692 of record JAPVLO010000178.1, on the reverse strand, counting down.
CTTATCAGGAAGATTCTTCATCACGACCCGTCGGTTTATTTCGGTGGGTGTACATTTCTATATGGGAACAGTAGAGCGCTGCCCAGGTGCTTGAATGAGCATTGTTAGACACAGGTGAAATGTGAGGGAACAAGTCACTGAGGAGAATGGTTGCTAAGCTGCCGACCTTACAAGGGAAGTTTTGATGCCTCAATAGCTTGGGGAGAAGGCTGGTTTTCTCAACAGAGTCTGAAATGACTGAGTGTGATAATTCCTGTTTGACTGAGACTGAAAAGACCTTTGCACACTGCTTGCTGTTAGATGGGCAGTATTCAAGCTCGGATAACATTTCAAATCTTCTATGTCCCTTTATTTTCTGCCATTTTGCTGGTTTGAACTATGCACCATTCTTGTATGTAGGGTTTTCTTCGCTAAAACAAAAATAAATTTGTTGCTTTACTTATGTCGATATACAAGATTCAAAATACTGAATAGTAGTAGAAAGTTAAAGCAATATCCATACAGAGATTGGCATCTTGATAATGTTCTTTTCAGATATTTTCTCTCACTATTTATAGCACCATCCTAATGTACATTTTAACCTTTTTCCTGTCAAATAAATCTTTTCAATATCTCCTCATATGAATAAATAAGTCTGCATTATCATCTCTGATGAGTAAAGCTTCATCTTTTGGTTGGATATGCTATAATTTATTTCCATTAATTGAAAGTGGTTTCCAGTTATTCATGATTATAACGTAGCTTTGATAAACTGCTTTATAGCTATCTACACATGTTCATCCAATTGCCACTATAGAAAAATTTCTGAAAATGACTTCACCTTATGAAAAGTTAACCGTGTGTGTGTGAGTGATATGTGTGCATGTATAAATTGTGTGTATTTTGCCTTCCAGAAAAAAATGTACCCATTTATGCCTCTTACAGCATTTTAAAGAAGGGTGACCAGTACAACTTTTTGCATATTTGGTCTTTACAAAATGATAAAGTAGTAAAAATAGTTCTCCCCAAACTGCCTTAGGATGCTTCTGTATAGCAATTCACCCCAAAATAATTAAGGTGAAGACCTCAAACCTCATGAATTTGCAGCCATCTCCCATGTCTGAGACACAATCATCAGTATAATAGGATACCAAGAAAGAAATTAAGTCTTGGTAGATTTCTTTGACAAGTTGCTTACTCCCTAATGAGCTTTTAGCCTCTTTAAATGTTGTAGGTACAGGAACTAGTTTCCACATTAATTTCCTCCAGAATATCTATTCAAATGTTAGTCACTTAGGATGTTCTCTTCAAACACTCTAGTCACACTGAAGGTATAGGTTTGCCAAAGATACAAAGGTCATTTCACTTATATGAAATATCTTGCTGGGAGAAAGGTACTGTTAAGGACTGTGAGAATCAGGACAAGATTAATAGAATTTGGTACTTGTGCCTTTAATTATATCTAAGGGAGAAACCAGGAGTGTGGTTAGTGAGAGAGTCAGCTTAAACATATTATGTTCTAGGTAAAGGAAATATGATGCAAAATGATGTGTGATATGCATGGCATACGCTTCTTATATTTCCAGGGAACATTGTCCAATAACCAAAGGTTGGTGGCAAAAGTCTCTTCATGAACTCTGTGGGTACCCCTTCGCTTTCAGAAACAGGCCCTGGCTTCACCAGGCAATGTCTCAGGATCACATGTGGAGAAATGGTCCCGATGAACGAATGACTCTCCAATTCAGGAAGTCAGAGCCACAGACTAAAAGCCCACTGGCACCGAATTTTCTTGCTAAAATTAGGTACTTTTTCCCCTAATTAATTCAGGCTTTTTTTCCCCTACCTATCAAATATACAAAACACTCCTGACCTCCCAAGAGAAAAAGCGTCTTGTAGTTGGTTAAGTGTAGAGTCTCATCAGGTAAATCAATTAGCACTAATTAACAGAATCTTGCATTTTTCTAATCAGTTGAGGTTTTTAAAGGTCTGAGAACTGTGGATGAGCAACCTCTTGTCACAGTTCTGGGAGGTAAGTGGTCCAATTAGTGAGCCAGCGTTTGACCGCCGTGGTCAAGGATGCCACTGACCTTTCCTTCAGGATGATTTTCTGCCTCTTTCTGACTACAAGAACGCATTCTCTCCCGGCACCCTGTATCGTAGGCTTGAAGTCTGTTATTTTCTGATTCGGTTTGCAGTCTTACCCTTTTCTAAGTGAAAGAAAGTCGAGAGATTGTGGCCTTTTTTTTTCCCCTTTTACCCCAGAGGGTAAAGGTGAAGGAAGAAGGAGTATGAAAAATTGTCAGGAAGCCAGAAAGCAGGGAGAAATCAGCATGCATGAAATGTTACTTAAAATGCCACACTGTTAGGGCCCACATTAGCACCCAAGTCGACTGTGATGAAAATGAAACACTGTTGATTTTACATTTTTTATATTATTTCTGTACTGTAGCTACTTAATGACAATGATTCCTAATAAGTGGATGGTAATTTAATACATTAAATAGATTCTTTATGCGAAAATTAAAATGGAAGGATCAATCATCTTTCTGTTATGTTCGTAGAAACTGGTGATAATATCTCAAACAGACTTAAACCTGAAAATCTTCCTCTGCCAATGACTGGGCTTGTTCTGTCCTCTCCTCAAGATTCATTCTGCGAAGATATAGGCGCGGGACAAGTCTCTGCTCTGTCTGTGTCTGTCTCTCTTGTTCAGAGTGTACATCTGATATCTGTTGACTGAAAGAACTAGGGGATTTTGCCAATGGAAACAAGTTCTTGGGTCATTTACTGGCTACTTACATGAGTATAGTTTTCCACATTGCATAATTTCTTCATTAGCTAATGAAAGCTGTAGCTCTTTTTGCATGTACACATAAGATATCTGGGAGTTCAAGGGTCCCTGAAGCTCATCCATAAACCCAGCACTCTGGTTACAGAGAGAGTCCCTAAGAGTAGATAAGAGATGCTGTGTAGGCCTGCCTCTGTGTACCTTGACAGATAAGCATATGTTAGCTGTGGCATGAAATAGATTTCATTCTTTCCCAACTCCCACATTGAAAAAACTGTCAATACATTTTCTACTTCCCTATAACTCTGACCAGAGACTTCTGGGATATATGATGGTTGTGAATAATGACAGGTTTATTGCTTCAACTTACCTTTTTCTTATTTTTCCCTTCCAAATAAAGTTGCTGCAGGAACATAGGCGATGGCATCTTGTAGTAAATTCCAGACTCCCATGCCTCTGCCATCAGGCTAATCTTCATATGATTCTCACTGGATACCCAATTTCTTCCATTTATTTGGTTCAAAAATAGTTATGAGCACCTTATACATACTATTCTGTATAACTAAGTATAGGGGTTAGAAAAGTGACCATGAGACACATGATCCTTGCCTCCAGGAAAAATGACATCTGTAATGACCACTGGTTTGGGATTTGTAGAATCAAGAAATAATTATTTTATGACTTACTAATCAATGATCCAGCTGAACTTTGTGAATGCAACTCATTAGGAGAGATTCTCTACTTTATTATGATAATCAACTCACTCCATACTGCACTGTCTTAAAAACTGCAGGTATCATTCTAATCTTATTGCAGTAGGCATTCCACTAGACCTTACACGAGTCCATGCCTTGTATATGACAGCACCCTGAAGATATGTGCTGATTGATCAGAGATAAATTGTTTTATCCCTTTGCAATTTCATTTCACCCAACATCTCAGCACAATGGCTAGTTCCTAAGATTTAGATTCTATATTCTCAGTTGAATTGAGTAAATAATTTACAAATCAGATCTGGTTTTGTGGTTAGTGAAGCAATCTTACCTCAGACCGGAGTCAATTTGCTGTAATGGTGACAGAAACACTAACTCAAGAAAATATTTTTGGGTGTTAATAGGTATAGTTTTAGGCATTTTATTGATAGCAGGGAACTTCCGGTTTCTGGTACTACATGGAAGGTGCTTGGAAGTCATCACTCCCAAGGGGTGAAGAAAATAGAAAAAACCTGGACAAAGAGAAAGTAGCAAATTGACTTAGAGCTATCAGAGAATTGAGGTCACAAGGCAAACTGCTAACCTGAAAACTGGAGAGTTAGGAAGATGCAGAAAGTCACAGCATGAGGGCCAGAGAATTCTAGGGGCAGAGGTAATTAGTTAAGGCCAGACTCTGTAGAAGACTGTAAACTGTGGCTGATAATTGCTGTAGAAAGAGTGTGGACTACGTTAGAGTTAACTCTGCTGGGACTCAGTCTTAGGGAGCCCCCACTTTCATGAGTTTACTGTCAGGATTTCTACCAGGTCCTAACAGTGAATACTGGAGAAAAATGTCCTGGAGTTTCAAGCAAGTAGAAGGGAAGTGTAGCTATTATTTATTTATTTAATTAATTTTTTTCAGTCAGGGCCTCACTCTGTCACCCAGGCTGGAGTGCAGTAACCTGATCACAATGATCATGGCTCATGTCAACCTCGACTTCCTGGGCTCAGGTGATCCTTCTGCCTTGGTTTCCCAAGTAACACACACCATCATAGTGGCTAATTTTTTGATTCTTCACAGAGATGATAGAGATGAGGTTTTGCTGTGTTGCCTAGGCTGGTCTCAGATCCCTGGGTTCAGGCAATCCACCCACTGGGTCTTCCAGTGTGCTGAGATTTACAGGCATGAAGCTTTACACCAAGCTTCTATCTCCTGATATGTCATATACAACTTGCAAAAAAAAAAAAAAAAAAAAAAACCAAAAAACCAAAAATTACAAGGCAGTCTCAAAGGGGTGAAAACATAGGAAAGAAACAAACTAAGCATCAGAACCAAACTAACTCACATATGGCAGATATTTTGAAATTATCATACTAGGAATTTGAAATAACTATTATTACTATGCTCAGGGTTCTAAGGGAAAAAGTGGATAGCATATAAGAACAGTCAGGGAAGGAACTGGTGCGTTTAGAGATACAATAGAAACATTCAATACTGAAATGCTTGGAGTGAATAAAAGAATGAAAAAAGGAGAATGTCCAAGAAATGTTGGACAATTATGAGAGGTATAACATGTGTAATGGACTCATCAGAAAGAGAAAAAAAGGTACAAAAAAATTTTTGAAGTAATAGCGACTGAGATTTTTCTAAAATTAATGACAAGCCAAACCCCAGATCCTGGCAATCCAGAGAACATCAAGTAGGATAAGCAACAAAAATCTATACCAGTGAATATCATAGTGAAGCTGCAGAAAATCAAAGACAAGGAGAAGATCTTAAAAAGAAGCTAGGATAGGGGGAACCTTACCAACAAAGAAACAAGGAAAATGATTAAATATATTTTCAAAGACAATTCAAGCAAAGAGTGGTCTAAAACATTTGTAGTGTTGAGAAAAATGACACTAAAAACACCAACTTAGAATTTTGTGTCCAGGTTAATTATATTTTAAAAGTGAAGTTGAAGTAAAGATTTTCTCAGATAAGCAAAACTGAAGGAATTTGTCACCAGTAGATTGTCCCTGTAAAAAATGTTAACATGTTATTCCGAGAGATAGAAAATGGTATAGGTCAAAAACTAAGATATACAAAAAGGGAAAAAGAATAGAGTGTTAGAGAATAAATAAATGAAAATAAAAGAAATTTTTGTTTTCTTTATTTTTAATTGTTCTGACAGATAACAATTTTTCCAAAAAAATCATAACAACAACATATTTGGTGACTATAATATAGATAAGTGAAATGAATTACAGCACTGTTATAAAAGATGGGAGAGAGAAATTAGGGATACTCTGTTATAATGTACTCACACTATTTGTGAAGTAGTATAGAGTCACTTGAAAATGGATTTAGATTACTCATAAATAGATTTTTAGATTACTCATAAATAGATCTCACAAACTCTAGGGCTACCACTAAGAAAATGTCAAAAAAAGTATAATTTATATGCTAACACAGGAGAGAACATGAAATTATATAAAACACTCAATAAGAACTAGAAAAAACAAACAAGGAAAACAATAGCAGAAAAAGAATGGAAAAAAACGGAAACAAAGAGTAGGGCAATATATAAAAGTTACATATACAGTAGATATTAATCTAACTATATCAATAATAACTTTAAAATATCAGTAGTTCTAAACACCCCATTTGAAAGGCAGAGACTTTCAGGGTGAATTAAAAAGAAGACCTACCTATATGTTATCTACGAGAAATCCACTTTAAATGTAATGACAGAGATAGACTAGTTATAAAGGGAAGGAGAAAGATATGCTATTATTATTTTTTAAAAGATGGAATACATATATTAATTTCAATCAAGGCAGATGTCAGAGCAGAGAAGATTATCAGGATCAAATTAAGGACATTACATAATAATGAAGGGCTCAGTTCTTCAATAAGACATAATTATTCTAATAACAAAGTATTAAATTAAATGAAGTAAAACTGATAGGACTATATGGAGAAATGGACAAATTTACTATGATAGTTGGAAACTTCAACACTCCTCTATCTGTGATTGGGAAATTCAGCAGCTAGAAAATCAGTAAGCACATAGTTGAACTGATCAGTGTCATCAATCAACTAGATCTAATTGACATTTGTAGGCTAATTCAACAAACAACAACAGAATACTTGTGTGGGATATTGACCACATTCTGGGCCATAAAACGTACGTGAACAAATTTAAAAGATTTGAGACCGTAAAACATGTGCACTCAGACTTCAATAGTACTAAACTAGAAATCAATAACAAAAAGAGAGAAAAATCCCCAAATCTTAGAAGAATAAGGAACACACTTCTAAATAACATATAGACCAAAAAAGTCTCAAGATGAATTTAAAAATGCTTTCAACTAAGTGAAAATACTATATATTAAAACTCATGAGATGTATCAAAAGCAGTGCTAAATTGGGAATGTATAGAAATAAATACATATATTAGCAAAGAAGAAAGATCTAAAACCAGTGATCTAAGCTTCCACCTTAGAAAACTAGAAAAAGAAGAACAAACTAAATCCAAGTAAGAAGAAAAACATAAATAATACAAATCAGAGGAAAAATTAATGGAATTGAATACAGAAACAGTAACAAAAATCTCCAAAATCAATAATTAGTTATTTGAAAAGATCAATGCAAATGATAAAACCCTAGACAGGGTAAAAAAGAAAACATACTAATAATTAAAATTAATATCTTGAGCATACTAATATCTAAATAGTACATATATATCAAATGCATTAAATAAAAATGTATTAACCTTTCAAAACAGAAAACATCAGGTTCATATGTTATCATTGTTAAAGTCTACCAAACATTTAAGGTAGAATTGATACTGATTTGCTGCAGTCTCAAAAGAAGAAAAACAAAACAATACAAAACCCAGAAAAGAACAAAAGCAGAGGGAATACTTTTTAACTCATTCTGTGAGACTGGCATCATTCTAATACCAAAATTAGACAAAGATATTGCAATAAAGGAAAACTAAGACCAATATCTTTCATAAACACAAATGCAAAGATCTTCAACAAAATGTTAAAAATTAGATCCAACTATATACGTAAAGAAATATATACCATGAGCAAGCTGAATTTGTTCCAGTTATATAAGGCTGGTTCAATGTCTGAAAACCAATTATGCGATTTATCACATAAATGTGACCATAGAAGAAAAGTCATATGATCATATCAATAGATGCAGAAAAATATGTTTGACAAAATCTGTTTACAGAAAAGTCCAAACTCTCAGCAAATAGGAACAAAGAAAAAACTTACTCAACTTAATAAACTACATCCACAAGAAAACTTCAGCTAACATTTTGCGTAATAGTGAGAAAATAGATAATTTATTTCTAAGATTGGGAGCAAAGTAAGGATGTCCCCTCTTACCACTCCTATTCAATATCATACTGAAAGTCCTAGCTAACGCAATAAGACAAGAAAAGGAAATAAAAAGTATATACAGATTGGGAAGGAAGAAATGAAGTGGTTTTTAGTCACAGATGATTGAAAGTAGCACTTAAAAGCAGATAATTTTTTAAAGTAGATAAGTAAATTAGAGAAAAAGTAAAGTTTGCAAAAACTATCCTATGGCATAATAAAATTACAATTACACATAAAATATTAACAAAATACATGATAATACAGAAATTGAAAAGATTATTTTAAAATCTAATCTTAAAAAAATCTTACTTCTGTTTAAATCAACTATTTTTTTTCCTCAAAAGCTGTACTAAAGAGATATCTTTGGATATTTTCCTCAAAAATAATTCGAATGTTACTGAGGTATGTATTTGGGTGTGTGTTCACACATACAGGTTTCATTTTCTTTGAATAAAGGAATCCTACTATGAAATTAGTACAGATAGACTACTCAGGGAAAGACCATTTTTTGCAACTCCAAATACTTGCAAAATGCTTAAAATGTATTAGTCAGACCATTTTGGCATTGTTTAGGTTGCTTTTGATTGAATATAACAGAGACCAACTTGAGCTTACTTAAAAAAGGAAAGCAAGTTTATTATGGATGAGAACGCACATTCAGGAAAACAACTAACACTCAGAATGAAATCCAATACATAACCGAAAGTTTTGGCATTCCTACAGTACTATTGTCCTTTCTGACTTCCTGCAGGTTTTTTTTTTTCTCTGCAAATCTTCTTTGGATTATTTTCAGTTCATGTGTGAAATAGGGATTGTCTCACTCTCAGTTCCTGAATTTATGTTTCACTGGCCTAGTCACGTGTGGAAACCAATTAGTTATCTTATAAATCTCAATTAAGTGGATTGCCAGAAGAAATAGAAATGCCATTAAGCACTTAAATAGTGCTCCATATCATTATTCATGAAGAAAATGCGTTCGCATATCACTTGAAACCCACAAAAATGACTAAAATAGTGAAGACTGATAATACTTACTATTGGTAGAGATGTGTAGCAATTGCAACTCGAATACAATGCTAGTAGGAATATAGCATCTCTTTGTAAACCGGTGAGCTGCTCTGGTCAGCAGAATTTTAAAAAATAAATTTATTAGTCCAAACCCAGATACTTTCCCCAGAAAAATAAGGGTATACGTTTACATAAAGGACTTATTTAAGAATGTTCATAGCACTTTTTTTTTCCTTTTTGCACAATAGCATTAACCTGTGAACAATCTATTTACCCACTGACAGGAGTATAAGGAAATTATTTTTTCATTTCGTTCCATGGAGTGTTGCTCAGCAATATACAGGAATGACTACTAACACAAAAACATCGATGAGTGTTGGAAATACTAAATATTATGTTGAATGAAAGAAATCAGACATAAACGGACCTGTGTTATTTCATTCATATGAGGTCCTAGAACAAGCAAAATTCATCTGTGTTGATAAGTCATAATGGTGGTTTTGGAAGGCAAGGGGTTGACTGGAAAAAGGCACAAAGACATTTTCTAAAAACATGGAAATGCTTTATATATTCACTTGAATCTTAACTGCACAGATGATTAATTTATTCAGCTCATCAAACTGTATCCTTAAGAGCTGTGCATTTTACTTTGTGTAAATGATAGTTCAATAAATAAAAGTAAGCCTATCATAGTTTGAACCACATTAAATTGCTTATTTTCAGCCATTTTAGGTAGAAAAATTGCAATTTTATATGGTCCAACCTACTACTAACTTTGGTCTCCAAAAAATATGTGAAAATTGTCTTTGCTACTTTTTCTACAACTTCTATAAAGGAGATAGGAGAAGGAGAAAAGGTGACCTGAAAAAAATAATAAACTATCTATAAACAGTATGTCCTAGAAAGGTCTAATATTCCTTCTTTACTGGTGTGTATGCATGTGTGTACATGCATGTATGATAGGAACATACTTTTAGGGGTGTATATTGTATGTGCATGTGGTGGTTGTAGTTATAAAAATGTCTAACACCTGTTCAGGTAACCACATGCTTATTGTATACAGAGGGCACCAAATAGGCTTTTCTCCAAGGGAGACTGTGGTCCAGCTTCATGACAGATTGGGCAATGCATCCGAGTTAATTACCTTTATTTGCATTGTATTTTCTCAGTCAGTTTATGGCACTCTTCTGATCACCTGGCTGTTCTGTGTAAAAATGGTTTTCACCCTGAAAATAACAAAACCCACTTTTGCTTAGAATATGGTTTTCTACTGACTGGGATTTATTTTAATGCTGAAAAGCTGAGATCAATTTATTGTGAGTTTTCAGCAAATCCTTCTCAAATTGCCAGAGATCCTACTGTTTGAATGTACATGTGGAAAAACATTGAGACTAGGCTGTTGAGAAGTGTTGGATTATTGAGAAACTGAAAATAGTAAATAGTTAATTGGGTAGAAAATAGGTTTGGCAAGGTTTTATGAACTGGAGAAAAACTTGATAGACTGGACTCTTGAACCATACATAAAAGAGAATTTATATTGTTGAAACACGGCTCAATGGCTTGTGACTGCTGTGGGTCAGTTGTGAGTGTGTCCAGGGCTTTGGGAAGACATTTTGAACACATGAGCTGAGATGACCACTGTGGACCCTGCATGGACAGTCCCTCCTCTACTGTGACCACCACCTATTTTTTCTGAGTGAAAATAAGCCCATGATAGCACAACCTCATAGCACCATGTCAATTGGGTTGCACTATTGGTGTGTCTGCCAACTGTGAAGAGGTATTATTCTGGGCAATACAATGGAAATTCCTATTCTGGGATATAGTTGAATGCTTTATGGCTTTAGATAACTTTGGTTTACAAGACCTACTGGAGGTTCCTGATAGAAAATGAAAATACATATAGTGAAACCATAAAATATTAAGACAAAGCAAACAGAAAACTAATTTTCAATGAAACATATCAATAATAGCAGTGATAATAGCAATAGGTAACAATTATATAGCATTAAGTGGGCCAGGGAAAGTTGCACTTTAGTTATATAAAATCGTGCAATCATAGAAATCTAGTGATATTGGTACTCATATTATCCTCATTTTACAAAGTATAGACCTGAATCACAGAGAAGTTTAAGGACATGTCCAAGACAGCACAATGAAGTAAATGACAAAAACATGTAATTCAACTTTACAGCCTGTTCTCCTAACGATTATAGCAATTTTAACATATTTCTGTAAACAGTTTTGTTTGAATTATATTCTCATATCAAAACACTGATTGAAACACATGTATGAGCATATGCATGCACAAATAGACAGATACACATGCACACATCTGCACACCTGGATGTATACCTAATTTCACGAGTGGCAGAGTGGAATCCCTGCCCTACCTTCTCCAGCTGCACTCTGTCCTTTGACACATCACCTAAACTCTCTGCACCTCAGTGTTTCCCATATGAAATATTAACTGAACCACGTTTTCCTTGAAGGATTAAGGAATAGTCGCAGGAACTAAATAGTCATTTACAAGCCTGGTATCTTTATTATTAGGGTCTTAACATTTTATTAATGGCAATTTTCTTTCTCTGGTAGCTGATGGCAAATTGTTCTCCAAACACAACTTATTAGAATGGCAGCCTTTATTCTGCTTTTCTTCCCAAATTGCTCTTTTTATGTCTTTGTCCTTTTGCAACTAGACTATTAGACATATTTGTAGATGTTTCTCAGATCTCAGAATTTGAAATCTGTCTTCAATTTCCTGTTGTTACCTGCTTGAGCTTCATTTACGAAGAGTGAGGCCAGCAATGACATTGATTTATTACCACATTTGCTGATGATATAACAATCGTCCTGAAAACTTCCCAGTATGGCCTGCATTGTCTCCAGAGTCTGGTGGCTCCAGGTTGGACGTAAAATGAGGGATGATATGACAAGAATTCAGGTCAACTTCAAAACAGAAAATCTCACAAAAACCTTTCCTTGAGTGTCCAAAATTTATACTGTTAATCCTAGAGTGTGTTAGGCCCTGTGAGAAAAGTGAGGCATATTTTCTTTCTGGATATTTTAAGCCATGGTGCTATCATTGGAAACCAAAGCAAAGCAGAACCAGACAAAAAAGCTTTCTTTTCCTTCATTGCTTCTGATAATTGCATTGTTATTATCAAATTAGAGAATGACATTTGATTTTCTGTTAACTGTTTTTCTGCAATGTGATGGCAATTCTACAGTTGGAGGAGGGCTGGGGCCTGGAACAAGATTTGGCCTGTGAGGAGTCCTGAAATACCAGATGACTCTAAATATTTCAAAACCAATGCTCCTAACCACAGCTGTCTTCTTTATGCTTATACTATTTCTACAGTATAGCTCTTGTTAAATTGAATATAGGGAGGCACGCCTCTCTTTCTATAGCCTGTTTTTAATCCTGTATTAAGTCCTTGATTATGGTTTGCCTGTGTCAGAGCTATCTATTCATTTTTCCACCTGTCCATCTCTTCTACCATCTCTTCATTCATCCATCCATCTGTCTGTCTGACGTCTATGATCATATGTCTGTTACCTTTCTATTATTTTCTACTAATGTATGGTTTTCTGAGGTGGGAAAGGCTAAGACCATGTTTTCTTTTTTCCTTTAGGCACTGTGTTTTATTTAAGGTGGGGTTTACAGTATATTTTTTTGTGTTGTGTTAAGTTGAAGCAACCAAACATAGAAAAGAATAATTTCCCTCCCATGGAACATTTTTATGCCCATCCTTTCCATCTTAGCTCTTATTAACAGAAGGGCTTCTTGCTCACCACTTTCAATACCACAGAGCAAAGAGAACACCCAAAGAAACCAGTGTAGAGTGGTGAGTTGGGAAAATGCCAGTTGGCTGGTGTGAGGGGAAACTTGGCAATGTGATTTCAACATACCCTGGCAAGAACCACAAACATAATTATGCCTAGGACACTGTAGGAAAGAAGAGATATTACTGTAAAAACAAGGCCAAAAATTGTTACATTTACCGATTTGAATGCCAACTGTGTTTGTTAATATAATAAGCACATTTTTCATTTCCTGGGTTCTTGAAGAAAGTATTCTATCTGTACAAGTCAACGTTGCTGCAAAAGGGAAGGCTTTTTGACTAAGTGCCTTGATTTCAGATCATTATCAAGTACTACACTTGACACATCTGCTCATGAATGTCACATGAGTTGAGAAACTGTGACTGTGACAACTGTGAGTATTTGAAGAGCTGAAACATTGCTGCGCGCACAAAATGGCACAGTGAGGTGCTTGACTTTCTTTTTTGCAGTTGTGGTGATGAGGAGTCCAAGTGTGACTTTCTGACCAGATTTGGGGCCATTTTCTCATCTATAGTTGTGAATAGTCACCAATGGCTAGTCTAGTGCTTGTCTGCCACCTACCAGGTAAAAATTTGCTGAATATAACAGAATTAAAGCAATGAACATTTATGTGCCAGACCTAATACTAGATATCTGCCAGAATAGGAAGTCTTTACTTTCTAAAAGATCATTATTGAGGAAGTAGAGAGATAAATTTGTTGTTAATTGCAAATGAAGTGCTATCTAATAGGTACACAGAATCAAGACAGAGACATTTCCAGTTTATTTTGAATATTGGAGAGGAATAATCTTTGAGGAATAAGAATGGGCTTTTTACCAGATTGGCAAGGATGAGCAGAGCCATTACTGTGTGAAGAAGCAAGGCATTTTAGGGAAAAGGGAGAATTTCCATCATTGATGATAGCATGGTCCATTGTGGGGAGAGGGTGTGCACACAGAAGAGAGGGACAATCCAGGAACCAGATTACATCTCACTTTTTGTTTCAGTTCTAGGTTTGGGTTTTGTTCTACAGGTGACAAAGATGCCCTGAAGCACACCAGTGTGGAAATATGGGCTAGCTTCTTTCTCTCTAGGTAGTGAAAAGATGACCTGGTACTGGAGTTTGGAGAAGGACATCTCTATAGGTCTCCCAGTTCTCCACTGCCATTTGAAAGCCACACCTCTTTCACCATTGCCACAGGTGGATAGTGGCCAATTACTTCTACCGCATGTTACAATGAGCCCAGATCAGCAGAAGGAAATTTATTTTTTCTACGTGTTTATTATACAATTTTCAAAAACTGCAGAAAAGTTGAGGGAATAATAAAACAAACACCATTTACCTACCACCTAGATTCAACTGTTGTTAAAATTTTGCTGAATTTGTTTTATTTTCTTTTCATGTGTAAATTACCTGGCTTGTCATTTTATCCCATGTATCTCTTCTACTTTCTATAAACTTGCAATTAATTCAAAAGACCATATTAGACAAAAATTAAACATTTTTGGCAAGAAAATTATATTGTTCATGCTATAAGTTGCATTGTGTAATATATGAGACAGTAGGTGTTAGTAGACTATCCTTTGGGCTTCTTTATGTCTAAGCATTTCTTGGACCTCTGGTCCAAAATATCCAAATCTTATCATTTTCTTATGTTCTTGCCTGATTCCTGTTAGTTAGAAAAATTATTTAGAAACCAAGATCCGAATGCTTGGGTTATTCATCGATAGTAGGTTGACATTGCTTCTACACTCATTCTGGTCGTTGGGGCTAGGAAATGTGTGTGTGTGTGTGTGTGTGTGTGTGTGTGTGTGTGTGTGTGTGTGTGTTATATAACAAATATGTTACATATATGAGAAGAATGATGTATGCATATCACATTCTCAGTTCCTATTTAACCATGCAAGTGTACTTTGGTGAAATTTCTGTAATTTTATTTCTTTTCTACACTGAAAAATTTGAGTCCTCTACAAATTGGCATTTTAACTTACTCTATGTCACAATATGTATATTTTAAAGATTAGAATATTCATGCTGCTATTAACAAAATCACTGAAAGAGGTTTTGGGTTTATTTGCTGCTCTCCTTGCATATTGAATGTATCTAACTAACAATGCAAGAGCGTAGTCAGATCATTCATCCTATTAAAAAAATCTTGAAATAATTATTTCCTGTGTGTTTATATTATCAATTTTGTATGTGTAGGCTGACTTATTTCAGTTTATTTTTTTAGTTATGTAGATTTCTTATTTTCCTTTTGATTTAAATGAACTACTTGATTAGGTAAAATGAACTATGAAAAGGAACATTCAGAAAATTCTTACTTCCATTTCTTTCTCCTCCACCCCATTCTGACTCACATCATATTTTCTTCTTTATTCACTCAGAACTTTTTTTTTTTTTTGCAAAAGTAAACTCTTAGGTATATTTGTACTTTTATTTCTATCATAACACAGAAAGGATTCAATATTCACTACAGTGCACTTGGCTTTTTCACTTAAAAAATTTTCTGGTACTTTCTCCATATCATTATGTAGAAATTTCTTTCATTTTTTCACAGCTGAATAGTATATCATTGTGTGAACACACCACATATACAAGTGGTCCCTTAATTAAAGTCATTTGAGTTGTTTCCTGTCTTATGCTTTGTAAGTCATGTAACAGAACATCAACTTATTCATACAGTGCTTCATATTTATGGGATTTATCATCAGGATAGATACCTAGAAGGAGGATTTCTGTTTCAAAAAGTTTTTGTGTATGGTATGTGTGTATGTGTGTGTGTGTGACTTTTATACATAGTGCAAAAATATTCTCTAAAAGGCTTATCCTATTATACATTATATAACTAAAGGTTTTAAAAATTTTGTGGTTCATGGAGACACAACTGTGTTTCAAAACGAACTCAGGGAAGAGATAGCCTACACCATAAAGTTTTGGTGAGATCTCAAATCTTGCATATCTGTGGGAATCTTGTTACAGTGGATTTCCTATAGGATGGATAGAGAAAAAGAGAATAACAAGTGGTTATGAAAGAAGAAATGTTGGGAGCCAGCCACGGAGGTCCACTGAGTGTTAGGGATCAGGAAGGGCCATTGACCCCGAGACCATTAGGATGTGTTTGGGAGCTGTTGACTCCATTCCCTCCCCCCTTTTCCACTTGGCACAAGCAACCAGGAAAGGCTCCTGCTGGCTCTAACAGAGGACTCTGAAACCAGAACAAACACAGGTAACTTGGGAGTCTATTGTTCCCATTTTCCATCGTTTATGGTTTTTGCTTTTAAACAATTTAAGTTTAACTTTGAGCCACATTGAGGAGCCTTAGTGCAAATCACAGGTTCTCTTGATGTGATTTTAGAAATTTATAGATATAGGTTTTAGAATATAGTTTATATAGATTAAGAAAATTTAAGTAACCATTTTGTTATAGAAGTGTGGTTAGTTCAGTTTGATTCAGGGGGGCCAGTGAAGTTTGAATTAGGCCAGCTGGTGGTAGGAGAGTGTAACCATAGTACCAACTGTTTTATAGAAACCAGTTTGAATTAGCATAAAATAGTAAAAGGTAATATATCATTATGTTGGTTTCGGGTGTAAACATTAAACGATGTTATATAGCTATAAACAATCCAGGGTACATGAAAACTGGATAAAAACTTCATGTTTTTCTTCATGTTTAAAAAATACATCTGCTTGAGAGTGGGGGGTGTCCTGTGTGCACCTGGACCTGATCATGTGAAAGTCACATACTACCTTTTGTGTAACCATAGCAGCAGGAGTTCCTGTGATAACTTTGCAGAGTTTGGGGATAAAAGCCCTGGGATTACACCCATTAAATGACTTCTGGTCACTTGAACAGGAGTCCAGTTTCTTTCTTCCCCCCCTTTCTTTCTCTTTATATCTATCCCTCTAGTTTAATCACTGATGCGAGACCCCTGATACCTGCAGGGGCAGGACCCCTGCAACTGGTGCCCAACGTGGGGCTCTGGAAAGGTAAACTTTTTTCGATTCAAGACGGCTAAGATCTTACCCAGGGTGCTGCAGACCCTCTGTAGAGACAGACAGAGTGAGAACAGATAAATACAGTTTTGTGACACCAGAGCTGTGATATAATCATGGGCCAGAGCAAATCTAGGAATGAAAAATGTTCATCAATATCTTAATAAATACTTTGTCTAAATACAAAACTAAGGTCTCTTCTATTGACTTAACTCATTTTCTACAATTTATCTTCACAGGATAAGGCTAAATTAAAAATAAAATGGTAAAATATCATGAGCAAAATATTCTAATAATGTTACTGCACCTCTTTCTAAGGTTTTTCCTTTAAAGGTTAAAAATGCTGATACTTTTCCGTCTCTTATAAAAATACAGGGAGCTCAAACAATAATAAATAAAAGTATATAAGTAATATATAAATAATATAAACTATATATATATAAACAATATATATAATATGAATAAATATAAATAATATAAACAAAAGTATATAAATAATGCGCAAAAACATATCTCATTGCAGTTTTACTTTAACTACGGTCAAACTAGACACATTAACAAAAATTGTCTAGCTAAGTGAGGAATGATTGGTTTACACGACATCATTGCCACCTACTGGGACTGCTCTACCAAAAAATTTGTGTCCCAGATGTCAAAAAGTCTACCATTAGACAAGAGAGTGTTGGTTTAAATTTCATAAAAATGACACCCCTTTAATTCAACAACAAGTTATCCAGACTCAGAAAAGCTTCCAGAGGGGCCAGCCTTGACCCCCGATAACAATAGGGGCAGCTTCCACCATAAACCCGTTCGTTCCTTTTACTCCATCACAGAACTCATCTGAGCCATCCCAGGGAGCACAGGACTGGACTTGTGTTCCTCCACCACAACAATATTAACTCCAGATGTCCCGGTAACCCCAACTCCTACAAAAATAAAAGGCCCTCTCCCAGAAGAAATAGTGGGTGTAATATTAGGTAAAAGTTCCTTGTCTTTACGAGGAATTTCCATTATTCCTAGAGTGGTGGATTCAGATTACACAGGGAAAATCCAGGTGCTTGTCGCTCCCCCTAACAAAACTATACAGTTTAACAAAGGTCAAAAAAATAACCCAGTTGCTACTCCTGCCTTATCATAAAACAGGTAAAACTTTAACTGACCTGCCTAGAGATGACTCTTGATTTGGTTCTAACAATGGTACTTTTTGGGTTCAAGAGGTTACTAATTCCAAACCTCTAAAAAATTTATATATACAGGAAATTAAAATTAAAGGCTTATTAGACACCAGAGCTAATGTTTCCTGTATTGCCGGGAAAGATTGGCCTGCTTCTTGGCCGACTCAGATTACTCCTTCAAAACTTATAGACATTGGCCAAACATCCTCAATAGCCAAAAACTCTAAAATTTTAAATTAGACAAACAATGAGACTTCAAAAACTTTCTGCCCATACGTGATTCCATCTATCTCCTTTACATTATGGGGAAAAGACATTCTTACTCTAATAGACATGCTTTTATATAACCTTAATAACAAAATTTCAACAAAAATACTACAAATGGGCTATAATCCCTTTAAGGGACTTGGCAAAAACAGACAGGAAATACAAAAACCTGTCCAAGTTAATAAAAAGACCAAGTGAGTTGACATTGGCTATTCAAGTTTATCCTAGGGGCCATTGTTCCCAAGACTGCCAAACCTATTACCTAAAAAACCAACAAACCGGTTTAGGTAAAACAATGACCCATGCCCTCAAAAAAGCTTAAGACAGCCAAAAAACTAGTTAAACAACAATTAGAGGCTTGTTATTAAAAAAAATCTGATAAAAACTTTTACAAGATTTAAGAGCTATTAACGCTACCATAAAACTATGAAAACATTACAGCCTGGATTACCATCTCCAGCTACTATACCTACTAACTTTAATATTGTAGTCATTAATTTACAGAATTGCTTCTTTACCATATCTTTAAACCCTAAAAATTATAAACACTTTACATTCAGTTTGCTTTCAAAAAATTTAAAACAACCATTTAAATAATTTTCAAAAAATTACTGGGGGATATTAATTAAATTAAACCATATTTACATATTACCACGACAGATTTAAAACCTTTGTTCAATATTTTACAGGGGAATTCTCCTCCCAAATCTAAAAACATTCTAACATCAGAGGCCAAAAAAGCCCTGTCCCTTATAAAAAAGGCTATTGAGTCTCAAAAAGTTAAAAAAATAAATTACACCTGCATCAAGACTTAATTATTCTGGCCACTCTCCATACTCCCACAAAATGTCTGTGACAAAAAAGACCAATAAAATAACTCCATCTACTAGTGTCATCTAAAAAAATATTGGCTTCTTATCCTTATCTAATATCCTTATTAATAACCAAAAGAGACATTACATTATTTAGACATGATATACGCAATATAATTATTCCTTATAATAAGTTTCAATTTCAAACCTTGTTTCAAACTAAGTTTTAAATTGGTTTTAATTGATTATAGGGGACAAATTTTGTTTCATTTACCTAAAAGTCCACTATTACAATTTATAAAACAAAACCCTATAGTCTTTCCTCACAATTGTTCCTCAACTCCCCTCAAAAAGACAGCCTTGGTTTTTACTGATGATTCTTTTAATGGGAAAGCCATAACAATCATTGAAAATAAGTCTCATATGCTAAAACCTCAAAAACTTCAACACAAAAAGCAAAATTAAAGACAGTTTTATACACTTTCACAGTCCTAAAAGACTTTAAATTTAATTTATATACTGATTCTTGCTATATTAAAAGACTGTTTCCTCATATTAAAACAACTACTATTAAACAGGTAAAACTTTACTTCAACAAAAACTGAAAAAGCCTACAAAGACGTGATACAACATTTATTCTTTTGTTTTTCACAACTAAATATACCAAAACAACTAAAAACTGATAACGGTCCTATATACACATCTAAATCCTTTCAACAGTTTTGTTCCCAATTTAATATTTTTCATTCCACAGAAATCCCTTACAATCCACAAGGTCAAGCTATAGTTGAAAAAGCCCACCAAACTTTAAAAAATCAAATAAATAAATTAAAAGAGGGGGAGTTTAAGTATAGCTCTCCTCACCATATTTTAAATCATGCTTTATTTGTTATAAATCATTTAAATTTGGATTCTTCGGACAATTCAGCTATGATTAGACAATGAAACCCAAAAGGAAATGTTAAACCTATGGTAAAATGAAAGGATCTCCTTATAGGCCAATGGAGAGGGCCTAACCTATTACTAACCAGTGGGGGAGGATATGCTTATATATTCCTACAAGACAAATCTACTCCTATTTGGATTCCTGATCTATCTATTCGACATGTCTCCATTGATCTGGGGACCGAGATGTGTGGCACAGATACTGCCGATTCAGAAAAACAATAGATGAGAAGACATGGCTACTAATTAATGGGAGAAGGAGTTGCTTCACTGCCCTGAAAACGCCTACCACCAAATAAATCTACAACTCAACATCAACCAGAGGAAGGGGAAACTTTAAATCATCAAATAAGAAATCTTTCCCTTCGAGATAAAAACATCCCTCCTCCCAAAGTGCTTTGGATGAGACAACAAGTGGCCATGCACAATGTTCTCAGCGTTCGCCGCTCACAACTACCAACATAAAAACAAATAGAAAATCTGGCTAAAAAAACAAGAAACATGGTAACATCTCAACATGCTCCTATTAGCCCGGTAACCTTGTTTCTAGCCATGGTTGCCTTGGTTATGACTCAAACTAATCCGACTCAAGCTTTGACAGTTGCTAATAAAACCTATTGGGCCTACATGCCTAATCCTCCAACATTTCAACAGGTTACTTGGGATAATGAGGTCATTAATGTTTTTACTGATTCCCCCCAGTTAATGGGAAGACCTACTTTACTTTATACTCAAACAAAACATGTTATTAATAATAATTTTTTCTTATAAAGGACATTCTTGTTCACCTCCTATTTGTTTTTATGATAATCCAGCTTTCAATAATTATAGAGCCTCCTGTTTAATGTCTATTTCAAAGTGTTTAATCACTGATAGTCCAACCCAAAACAATAACAGAAAAAGTTGGTGGATTAAAATGCTGTTGCCAGCTGGGCTCGGTGGCTCAGTCTGTAATCCCATGCCTTTGGGAGGCTGAGGTGAGTGGATTGCCTGAGCCTGCGGGTTCGAGACCCGCCTGGGCAGCGAGACCTCATCTCTACAATAAATCAAAAAATCAGCCGGGCATGGTTGCACATGCCTGTAATTCCGGCTACTTGGAAGGCTGAGGCGGAAGGATCGCCAGAGCCCAGCAGGTCGAGGCTGCGGTGGCTGGGAGCGGCCACTGCACTCCAGTCTGGGCGACAGAGTGAGACTCCAACTCAAAAAAACAAAACAAAACAAAACAAAAACAAATAAAATGCTGTTGCCTAGAGGAGTTAATCCCAGTTTAATTACAAAAACTTCACCACCATCTAATATACCCATTTGGTTTCCTAATAACACCAAAAAAGACTGGTTACTCATCCAACGAGACACTGGATACCCAAAGTAGAGAGAGTGTGTTTATGAATCTAAAGTGGACTATCCCATACTTGATGAAAAAAACTATATATTAGTGACTGGGGTCTGAATTTACGACCCTACTCTACTACTTCCACTCCATCCCCTCCTAGACAACATATTAATGGATGGATACCCCTGATATTAACAACTACTATCAAAAATAAACAAATGGTTTAATCCTACTTGTGGAAAGCCCTTACTGCCCTAAAACCAGTTGTTTTAACCTGACCACGTGGGAGAGTTCATACCTATAAAATAAGAGCTTGCTTACAATCCCCTTATGTTTTTCTTGTATAGAATAAATATCACACAATAAAAATTAATCACCACAATGATATGTATCAATATCTTGTCAAAATTATACTCTCACAAATTGTTTAAATGATGATTATAAAGGTTTTTTTTCTCCTTATTTAATGGTTTTAATACAGCTGTCATCTCGTTGGTATGATAAATATGGTCTACAAACATTATATAAGGTTAACTCTCTTTTGGAACAAAGACAAAAAGATCTCTAGTTGCTTTTGTTTTGGGAATTACAGCTTTAATAGCTATTGCTACTTCGATAACAATTTCAACTGTGACTCTAACCCAGAGAGTTCACACAACTACCTTTACTAATCAGTTATCTAAAAATGTTTTTATAGACTTAGCTACCCAAGAGATTATTGATCAAAAGCTAGAGAGCAAAATTAATGCCTTAAAAAAAAAAAACAATTCTAGCTGTAAGACAAAAACTTGTGACCTTAAAAATTAGGTTGGCTCTTCGATGTCACTCTGAGTTTAAATGACTTTGCCTCACTCCTTTAAAAATAAATAAATCTGTCCATACATGGGACAAGATTAAAAATCATATTCTTGTAATTTAAAATCATTTGGACTTGAGTATAGACCTTACTAAATTACATAAAAAAATCCTAGACCTGACGGTTGCTAAAAAATAATTCCAGTCTACCAAATTGGCCTGCTGTATAGTTAATAATTTTTCTTCATTCATTAATCAAAAATTATTGATGTCTATACTCATTAACACAGGAATTTGTGAAACAGTGATTCTTTTATTGCTGTGTCTACTTCCAATCATCTTCAGAGTGTTAAAAAAAACCATATCTTAGCTCAACACAGAGTTCCATGGTTTCGCGTTTAAAAATAAAAAAGGGGGAGATGTTGGGAGCCGGCCACAGAGGTTCACTGAGCGTTAGGGAGCAGGAAGGGTCGTTGACCCCGAGACCACTAGGATGTGTTCGGGAGATGTTGACCCCATTCCCTCCCCTCTCTTCCACTTGGCACAAGCAACCAGGAAAGGCTCCTGCTGGCTCTAACAGAGGACTCTGAAACCGGAATGAACACAGCTAACTGGGAGTCTATTGTTCCCATTTTTCACGGTTTATGGTTTTTGCTTTTAAACAATTTAAGTTTAACTTTGAGTCACATTGAGGAGACTTAGTGCAAGTCACAGGTTCTTTTGATGTGATTTTAGAAAATTATAAATATAGGTTTTAGAATATAGTTTATACAGATTAAGAAATTTTAAGTAACCATTTTGTTATAGAAGTGTGGTTAGCTCAGTTTGATTTGGGGGGGCCAGCGAAGTTTGAATTAGGGCAGCTGGTGGTAGGAGAGTGTAACTATAGCACCAATTGTTTTATAGAAACCAGTTTGAATTAGAATAAAATAGTAAAAGGTAATATATCATTATGTTGGTCGGTTATCACAAAGAAAAGTGATAAAAGTGGAAGGATTCACAGACAGGGTGTGGAGGCAATAGTGATTTTGTCTTAGACAGTAATCTGCCATATTGACTTCTATTTAACTCCAGTCCCTGGAATGTGTCTGAGATCTCTATTTACTGTCCCTTCTATATGAACACATATTCACAATAAATCCTGCCTTTAGAACAAAACAGCCTTGATGTCATCACACAAGGTACAGACTATGGCATACATCGTATTCTTGCCTATTCTGAAGGGTTGTCTTTCATTCTGGAGCACATATGTCCTCCCCTCGTGGTATGTAAGCCTTGGGTCTGAGGAGTAACAGTGTGAAGATCTACCTATACTGCTGCCACTCAAGAGCATGCTTCTGTTCTTAAGTTTCCCAACTAATCACCTCCTACCAACAAACTAAATTTGTCTGCCTCCTTCTTTGGTTTATTGGCTCCTTCTGCCTCATTTGTGGCTCCCTTTGCATATACAACCCTTTCATGAAACACAGAGTGATCTCTTCAGAAAATAAAAAGTTGAAAATGTTCAAAATATTTTTATCAGTAGGCTCATTTTTAATGATGTTAAGAATATAGGTTAGTGTGTATAATAGCTTGAACACTAAATACATGATTAAAATCAACTAAGGATTACCATTATGAGTGCTAAAAATGGAAATTGTGAAGACATGTCTGAGGGTAAAACATGCTTTAATTTTTCTGGTAGTCCATATAATTAAAAATTAGCATTTGAGACAACCACATTTTTCTGTTTTATTTAATACATGTTTACAATTTTGTTTACAATCGATACATAATAAATGCACATGTATGTGGGGTACAGTGGGATATTTCAATATATGTATACACTGTATGATGACGACATATTTAACATATCTGTCACCTCAAATTTTATCATTTCTTTGTGGTGATAGCTTTCAGGTCTTCTCTTCTAACTATTTTGAAATAAATAATTAATTATAGTCACCCTACTATGTAATAGAAAGTCAGCTTATTTTTCCAATGTAACTACAGCTTTGTACCCATTAGCCAGCCTCCTCTCATCTCTACCCAGTCAATAATAACCACTATTTTACTTTTTACTTCTCTGAGGTCAGCTTTTTTAGATTCCTTATGTAAGTGAGATCATGCGATATTTGTCTTTTTGTGCCTGACTTACTGCACTTAACATGTCCTCCAGGTTTATCCATCTCGTGACAAATGACAGAAGTTCATTCTTTGTGAATAGCTGAATAGTATTCCATTGTGTATATATACCACCATTTCTTTATTCCTTTGTCTGCTTGTAGACGTTTAGGTTGATTTCATTCTGTAGCAATTGTGAGTAATGCTATAATAAACACAGAAGTGCAGATATCTCTTCAACATGTTGACTTCAATTCCCTTGGGCATATAATCATTAGTAAAATTGCTGAATTGTATAGTAGAATACAATTTTAGATAGATTGTATTCTGGTCCATTGGACTATGTGTCTATTTTTATTTTTTTATTTCTTAATTATAGATATTAATAGAATTATTATTCAATATTTATATAAATATTAATACTTATAACATTAATAATAATTAATAAAAATTATTTCTATTTTTCATAACAGCTGTACTAATTTACATTCTCACCAATAGTGTGCCTGGATTTCCCTTTCTCCACTTCCTCAGCAGCAGTTGTTACTTTTTTGTCTTTTTGATAATAGCTATTCTAACTGGAGTAAGGTGATCTTTCATTATGTTTTGATTTGCCTTTCCCTGATGATTAGTGATGTTGAGCATTGTTTTACTATACTTGCTGCCTACTTTTATGTCTTCTTTTGAGAAATAACTATTCATATCTTTTATCCATTGTTAAATCAGATCATTTGTTGTTGTTGTTGTTATTGAGTTGTTTGAGTATCTTATCTGTTGTGAATATTAACCCCTTTCGACGCATAGTTTGCAAACATTTTCTCCCATTCTGTAGATTGTCTCTGCTTTGTGCAAAGAAAAAGTTTGATGTAGTCCTGTTTGTGTATTTTTGCTTTTGTGTCTGTGCTTTTGAGGTTCTATTAGAAAAAAAAAAAATCTTGCCCAGAACAACGTCGTGAAGCACGTTTCCTATGTTTTCTTCCAGTAGTTGTACGGTTTCAGGTCTTACAGTTAAGTCTTCAATTCATTTGAGTTGATTTTTGCTGTATATGGTGAGAGAGAGGGGTCTTATTTTATTTCTCCACATGTGTCTACTTAGTTTTCCTGACACGATTTATTTTAAAAACTCTCTTTTCTCCAAATTCTTGGTACCTTGGTCAAAAATCATATGACTGTAAATGTGTGGAATTTTATCTGGGCTTTCTATTCTGTTCCAGTCATTAGGCTATGTGTCAGCTTTTATGCCAGTACCATGCTGTTTTGGTTACTTTGGCTTTATAGCATACTTTGAAGTCAGGTAGTGTGATGTTTTGTTCTTTTATTCAATATATTTTCACACAATTTCTCTTAATAAGAATTTAATAAGAATTTTGTATGTCTGACTTTGTGCTCGTTACAGAAGCATAGGAAAACTCTAATTTTGTTCTTTATGTTAATAAGGCTTATAATCTGGTGAAGAATTCATTAAAGTAAGAAACAAAACAAAACAAAACAAAACTACCAAACAGTATGTTAAGAACTTATAATAGAAGACAACATTGGTTCTAGAATAGCATAGAGAAGCTGATTAAAGTCTAGTCTAGTGGAAAGGGTTTCCTTCTCTTAATCCTAGGGGAAGTGATATTTGAGAGAAGTGTTGAGAGAGAGTCATCAGGTAAATGAAAGGTGTGTGTGTGTAGTTGTGATAGGGCAGTGTAGGCAAAGAGAAGAGTTTGTGGAAAGGCAGTCAGAAGCTTAGAGCATGCTCTGTGCATGGGCAAGTTGAAGGACATGAAGCAGGAGAGGAATAAAGCCATCTTCTTTAACTCGAATTATTTTAAGGAAGAAAATAATAAGGTTAGTTCATTTTAGAGATGTGGATGTGGCCACTGTATGATGGCTAAAGGTCTGGAAACACACAAAAAATAATAAAGAGGTAGTTTCAGTTGTCAGTATAAACTATAACGAGAGTCAGAATTATGGGCATCCAAGAACCAGAGAGATCTTACTTTTCATCTTACTTTATCTTCGTAATGATCCTAGGATATTATTATCATTATTATTATAGCAGATTCAAAACTTAGGTCATAAGCTTGAGCATGCTTTGACATATAATCAGTTAAACTTTATTTGTTCTATATTTACTCTTAAGCTTCTTTCAATTCTCAGTTAAGTTTAGTTAACTGAGTAAATTCATGTAACTAAGTCTCTTTCTGGATTCTACCACAGGCTTTTCATTGAGAGTGTGTTAGTCTCTGGGTAGTTAATGTTGTTGGGGTCACAAGGACTTTATCGTTTCTTTTCTAAGCTGAAAGAAGTCTCTGGGAGGTGATTTGCCTGACTCACGTCTAGACCTTTGTGTTTTATGCCTGGACCTCAACTTTAAATAATTCAATGCTGATATTTGTCTATTTTATTTAGTTCTTTACCATACATTCTGGGAAAACATTTCCTTGAAGCAAGGGGTGCCTCATGGTCCAGTTGCTGAGTACGCATGACCACAGAGTAACGGAAAATCCTGCAGAAAAACATTAGCTGGTATTCCAAAATTTTATATTGATACATTTTTGTCCCCATATTTACATGTGAAGAGATAGCACATAATGAAATAGCTGTCAGGCAATCAGAGCTGTAATAAAAAAGTGAGAGGACAGATTTGATGTTTCAATTTCACTGTAGAATGCAGGAGGCTGGGAGAAAAGTTATCTGACATGAATAAGAAGCTAATGTCAATAGAAAGCCAGGTAGTAAAAAAAACACATAAACAAGTAATTCAACTAAATTGCCTTTTCAGATTCAAGATGGAGGGGTGAAGAACTGCATAAGTTGATAATTATGTTGCTATGGTTACTTTTCCTGACTGGAACAATGCTATTGAAGAGTTAGTTATTTTAAGTTGACATCTGGTAACATTTTATTTATTTGGGAAAGGAGCTTGATTTACATCCAGATGTATATTTTAAAATCATCATTTCGATTGCATTTTGGTTTAGATATGCAATTCAAAATTAGTTGTTTACTGTTTTAGACATCTTAAAAGTAAATATGTATTTACACTTCAAGAAAACAATGTTGAATATTTTACATACTTGGGAAGATTATCATAGAGGTAGTAATGAAAATACCATAAGGTTGGGAGTTGGACAGAACTATGGCCATGTCATATTGCCATCACCTACTAAACATGCAACCATGGCATTGCTAATAAAAGTCCTTCAACCTTAGTTTTCTAATTTATGGAGCATGATGATATTATTTTCCATGCACTACGTTTTGCACTATTCTGCTGAGACTGTTTTTATTATTCCAGACTGCCATTCCTATAGTTACAGCTATCACAGAAAATGGGAGAAAATCATTAGCCTCCATTCATTTTCAAACCCAGTACTATGGGTTAAAAATTAACCACAAAGCATAAACATATTTTTGCATAATGCAGTCAGAGGAATATTTAAAAGTGTTCTGAGTTTGCTATTCAATTTATGTCATGATGAAAAGAAATCTTTCTTACACGAATTAACCTGCATCACTCTATGTTAAATAATACTTATTGAACTCATTCTTTGGATGTGGCACATTGCAAACATTGGAAAACAGATTTGACATTGCAGAATATATGCCTTCAAGTGCCCTTCTGCCAAGTAGGAGATATTATAAGGCATAGGAACAGTGCCATGCCAAGTAAAATTAGAGCCTAAGACAAAAAATAAATTAACACAGATCCTGTCTTTATTTGAAATATTTATATTTTGCTTATTGTGAGGGTTGATTTTATGTATCAACTTGACTGGGCCACAAGGTGCCCAGATAGTTGCTTGAACATTTTTCTGGGAGTTTCTGTGTGGGAGAGTGTTGAATGAGATTACCATTCATGAGTTAAGTGAATACAGAAGATTGCCCTCCCTAATGTTGGTGAGCCTCATCCTATCAGCTAAAGTACCAAATAGAACAAAATAGCTGACTCCCTGAGTAAGAATTTCTTGGCTGGTGGTCTTTAGACTGAGACAGTGGCATTCTTTCTGCCTTCCGAACTGAATCGAAATTTTGGTTTTCCTTCAATCTTGGGCCTGCCAACTTCTAGACTAGCATTTATACTATCACTCCTCCTGCATCTCCAGCTTGCAGACCTACCCTGCAGATCCTGAGACCTTCCATCAACATCTTATAGCAACTCTCTCTCTTTCTGAAAGCCCGAATGCAATAATTATGGACATTTATATGGATATTGATATTTTGAAATATTGCATTAAAACATCCTTTATCTTTACTACTGAATTTTTTAATGCTTTCTTAAATTGTGCACCCACAGTGAGTGTCTCACTCACCTTACCCCAGTCCTAGACTTCCACAGTAGATATCAAAGCATGCTTTTAAAGAGGCAAATTGCCTCTTTAAAAATGCAGAAGTTCTCATTGCCTTTTCCCTGTCTCCAAATCATTAAAATTCTTCACGTCATGTTTGTCAAATCCATCCTCCCCTCTTATTCCCCATTACTAATGTTGCTAAGTCTCACCCAAACTACTGCAATAGTTTCCTGTTTGGCTTATTTTCCTCCACGTACGTAATCCCTCAATCCATTCTCCACACACTCTTAAGGGGTTATCTTTCTAAAACACTATTCTGATTGCATCAATATTCTGCTTAAAAGTCCTCCTTTTCTCACTGTTTCCAATCTTCTTAGCATTCTCTGTGACTTATGTTTCCAACTTCTTTTTATGCATTCTTTTTTACTCTTGCTAATACCAAGTGAGCTCTATTCACACCAAAGTATTTGCCAAACAAATTCTCTTCAGCTGTGTCAGCTCTGCTCACAACCAGCTTCTCCTGTCAGGCATCTGATGGATCTTATTTTTCACCTTCCTGCTTAACTGTTACCACCTCAAATTTGCTTTTCATTCTACTGATTTAGAAAAGTTGGATCTGCCCTCCCCCAAGCTTTTGTAGCACTTGTTATTTTAAAAAATGATAGCAATTCTCACTCTAAAATCTTAATTATATGCTTAGAAATAATTATCTCCCCCTCTAAACCATTGAGGAGGGAAAGAGAGTGCTAACCTTATCTAAATCTTTTAAATCTATCTCCAAGCCGGGCTCGGTGGCTCAGCCTGTAATCCCGCGCCTTTGGGAGGCTGAGGTGAGTGGATTGCCTGAGCCCGCGGGTTCAAGACCCGCCTGGACAGCAAGACCTCATCTCTACCATAAATCAAAAAATCAGCCGGGCGTGGTAGTGTGCGCCTGTAATTCCGGCTACTCGGAAGGCTGAGGTGGAAGGATCGCTTGAGCCCAGCAGGTCGAGGCTGCGGTGGCCGGGAGCGGCCACTGCACTCCAGTCTGGGCAACAGAGTGAGACTCCAACTCAAAAAAAAAAAAAAAAAAAAAAAATCTATCTCCATGTCCATCTGGAGGAGATTAGTTGTTGAACAAATAAATACTATAAGGCAGAAAGTCATAAGTGTTGTGAAAGCCATATCTCTGTGGCTATGGGAATGTCAGAAGATGCAAGAAATAGACTGAGTGACAGAAAAAAAAAATACCCTGGAAATCAGAAATCTTCAGGAGCTTGGTGCCTGAAATTTGGAATGTCTGGCACCAAGTGGTAGTGATTTATTTGAGACTACACAATTGCCAAATATCTTATACCGTGTTGAGAGAAAAAACAAGAGATATGCACCATTTGTTTTGTATACAATTAGTGTATATTAGTACAAATTTCTCTTCAAATTTAAAGATATGTAAAGCAATACTTAAAAGAGTGAAAAACCTGAAAAACTTTTAGCCAATTGGAAGGAATTCCAACTTCTTAATTTTGCATTTTCAGTTTATTTATTAAAAGAAACTGAAGTCTATAGAGAGCTACTCATCTAAACATTGAACTTACTTTATTATAGAGTAATCTCACCACTACTCCATTCTATCTCTACATTTTTTTTACCTAAGTCTATGTTGATTATCCTGAAATATTTTCACATACACTGACTGCCTAAAGTCATTGCCTCATTTCTGCTTGTGTTTGAGTTGTTTTCTATGGACCCTTAGTTGTTTCTCTGAATCTGAGTATAAGATGTCTTCCATAACTCTTCCTGTGGCTTTATTCTACTCAAGGCATCTCCACGAATACATCTGTTCCTATAACACTAAATTCCAATCAAGATAAACACAATATTTCTGGTTTGTAGCACCTGCCTTTAGTCCCAGGCTTAATCTTATTTGTAAATCTGAGATAGCCACCGAATAATCAGCTCACCGAATCTGGCTAAGCACTCTGCACCTCCATGTTTCTAGGACAGGTTCTGCTCATTTAAAAGTTCCAGTTCTTCTTACAGAGACCAAACATCTTACATTCCACGTCTGCCATTCCTTGAAAAAGAAGACTGATCCAGATT
This sequence comes from Cephalopachus bancanus, assembly GCA_027257055.1. Lineage (NCBI taxonomy): Eukaryota > Metazoa > Chordata > Mammalia > Primates > Tarsiidae > Cephalopachus > Cephalopachus bancanus. The sequence continues at coordinate 1,920,233 of JAPVLO010000178.1, read as the reverse complement.
TTTCTTCAATAGAGATTTTAACTGGTGAAAGTATTTTAAAACATTGCTTGTCTGGCCTTTTTGAGTTCTGAAGTCCATTGATCATAAAATCTCCATCGGCAACACTGTGTATATTCATGTAAAGTGTATGCTTTTATGCGAGTCCTCAGATATATTTTTTCAATGCCCTGCATATTGAGGGGTAAAACAGCTTAGTTTGCACCTATCATTCACACATTAGAATAATACTTTTTGTTTGTCTAGCTCCTAGTTTTTAAATACTAAGTAAGTTATGAATAATTATGTTCAAATTATGGATGAGGTAAGAGACTTGCACTTAGGTCACACAGAAGATAAGAGACAGAACCATAATTGGACTTTAGATCTTGTGATTGCAAGTGCAATAGTCCTCATAAAATACTATTGTACAATCTTTTCCCTCAAGGGAGATTTCAATTTTTATCTTTAAAAATTTAATTGGAACTTCTTGATTTTAAGTATTTGTTGATTGCAATCACCAAATTATTTTCTACTACAAATCTTCACTCTAAAAAAATTATAATTTTATGTTTTCTTTGAAAATACAAGAACTTCCCTAGTCGCAGTGGCAGGCAAACATGTTGGCCAGGCAACTGTGTTGCTTGAGTTCTGGGCTGTGGTGAACTATGCCTGTCAGGTGTTCTCATTAAGTTCACCATCAATGTGGTGACCTCCTGGGAGTGGCAACCACCAAGTTGCCTAAGGAGGAGTGAACCGACCCGGGGTTAGAAACAGAGCAGGGCAAAACTCTTGTATTAGTTGGTACTGGGGTTTTGTCTGTGAAGACACACTGCACTCCAGTCTAGGCAACATAGTTAAATCATCTCTTAAAAAAAAAATTCTGGAACAGGATACATTATCTTGCAGATATAATTATTCTAAAAAAATATAAGGTAAAGAGCTGATCTGTCTCCTAGAAGTGACATGCAATGCATCAGACACCATCCTGGTCCTCACAGAGGCCATCCAAGGCAATTTGAGTGGTCCTGATGAAAGGCACCTCTTCACCTGCTGAATTCTTAGCATCTGAGCCTTGCCTTGGGGTGAATGGAAATGTGCCTCCCAGGTTCCAACATCCTTTCCAGTGGACACTGCTGCCACATTGGTCTTTTCCCCAGGAAGCTGTGTGTGACATCCCCAATGTGGTACTTCTCCCTGATTTAAAACTTGGCTGACAACTGTGGGAGACGACTGCCCCCAGAGGCGCCTCCCACACTATTTGCTAACATGACCTGCTAGTGTTGCATCTCAAGGTTCAGAGATGATTCCCTCCCTTACAATCACTGTCTTTCCTAAAACTGTGGAGGCATGCAATAGTTAACACCTAGACCAACAAGAAAATCACTACCTAAATCCATCTAAGGTGCTGCAAAGTCCATATATTTCTCCTTCTATATTCCTTTTTTTTTTTTGAGTTGGAGTCTCACTCTGTCGCCCAGACTGGAGTGCGGTGGCCGCTCCCGGCCACCGCAGCCTCGACCTGCTGGGCTCCGGCGATCCTTCCGCTTCAGCCTTCCGAGTAGCCGGAATTACAGGCATGCACTACCACGCCCGGCTGATTTTTTGATTTATTGTAGAGATGAGGTCTCGCCGCCCAGGCGGGTCTCGAACCCGCCGGCTCAGGCAATCCACTCAGCCTCCCGAAGACGCGGGATTACAGGCTGAGCCACCGAGAACGGCTCTATATTCCATTTTTTAAAACCAGTCCAGCTTCGATGGGCAGCATAGTTGGTATCAAGGTAATACTGGCATTGTAGAATGAGTTTGGGGGGAGATTTTTTTTTTCTCTTTAATCTTATGGAAAGCTTCACTAATGTTGGTGCCAGTTCTTCTTTGAAAGAATTTGTGGGTGAGTCCATCAGGTCCTGGACTTTTTGTTATTGTTTCTGGGAGACTTTTAATAACTGTTTCAATCTTGGTACTTGTTGTTGGCCTGTTCAGAGTTTCTATTTCTTGCTGATTCAATGCTGGGAGGTGTTTCCAAAAATCTATCCATTTCCTCTAGATTGTCTAGTTTGTGTAGAGGTGTTCATAATAATCTTGTATGATATTTTGTGTTTTCATCATAGCAGGTGTAATGTCTCTATTTTCATTTCTGATTGAGCTAATAAGCATTTTCTCTCTTTGCTTCTCAATTAATCTAGCTAGTGGCTCATCATTTTGTTTATCTTTTCAAAGAACCAACTTTTTGTTCATTGATTTTTTTGTATTACTTGTTAAATTCCTTTTTTTTTTTTTTTTTTGAGTTGAAGTCTCACTCTGTCGCCCAGACTGGAGTGCAGTGGCCGCTTCCGGCCACCACAGCCTCGACCTGCAGGGCTCCGGCGATCCTTCCACCTCAGGCTTCCAAGTAGCCAGAATAACAGGCATGTGCTACCATGCCTGGCTGATTTTTTCGATTTATTGTAGAGATGAAGTCTCACTGCCCAGGCGGGTCTTGAACCCGCGGGCTCAGGGAATCCACTCACCTCAACCTCCCAAAGGCACGGGATTACAGGCTGAGCCTGGCTACTTGTTAAATTTCAATTTCATTTAGTTCTTTATTTTTTCCTTCTGCTTGAAGTGTGATTTGGGTTGTTAATATGCAATCTTTCAGTCTTACTATTACAAGCTTTAAATATTATAAATTTTCCTCTGAGCACAGCTTTGAATGTGTCCCAGAAGTTTCAATAACTTGTTTCATTGTTGTCATTCATTTCAAGTTTCCATCTTGATTCCATTGCTGACACAAACATCATTCAGAAGCAGATTGTTTAACTTCCATGTTTTTGCTTTGTTTCACATATTCTTCTAGGAGGAAATTTCTAGTTTTAGTCCACTGTGGTCTGAAAAGGTTTTTGATTTTTTAAATTTATTAATTGATTTGTGACTTATCATATGGTCTATCTTGGAGAATGTTCCATGTGCTAATGAGAAAAATGTATGTTTTCTAGTTTTGAAGTGGAATGTACTGCAAATGTTAGACAGTTTCATTTACCTTAAGGTCCAATTAACTCCAATGTTTCTTTGTTGACTTTGTGCCTCAATGATCTGTCTGTTGCATTCAGTGGAGTGTTGAAAGCTTTCACAATTATTGTATTGCTGTTTACCTCTTTTAAAAATATAGCAGACTTTGCTTTATAAAGGTGGTACTCTGGAGTTGGGTGTATATACATTTAATATTGTTATGTCTTCTTGTACTGATCTCTTTATCATTATAGATTAACTATTTTTGTCTTTTATGATGTTGTTAATTTAAAGTCTGTTTCATCTGCTATTGACTACTTCCACTCATTTTTTATTTCCATTTGTGTGGGATATTTTCCCCCACCAATTTACCATGAGTGTATAGGAGTCTTTGTGTGTTAAGTGGTTTTCTTGAAAGTAGAGCATGCTTAGATTTGTGTTTTTTTTTTTTTAATCCATTCTGCCAGTCCATATCTTTTTAGTGGGCATTTGAAGTATTTATTTTCAGGGCTAATAATATGTAAGACACTATTTCATTCATCATGCTGATTATCTGGTTGCTCTCTCTCTCTCTCTCTCTCTCTCTCTCTCTCTCTCTCTGTCTCTCTCTCTCTCTCTCTCTCTCTCTATATATATATATATATGTATTTCTTTTGCTATTGTGTTGGTGTATAATAAGTCTTATGAGTTTTATGATTTCTAGTGTTATTTTACTGATGTATTTTTAGTTTTAGTCCACTGTTGTGGACTTGTTTTTTCAGTATTTATAACTCCCTTGATTATTTTTTGTAGAGTTAGTCTAGTGGTGACAAATTCCCTCATTGTTTGCTTGTCTGAAAAAGATTTCATTTTTCCTTTATTTATAAAACTTAGCTTTGGAAGGTACAAGATTCTTTACTGCCTGTCATTCTGTTTGAGGGGATTAAAGGTAGAACTCCAATCCTTTGTGGTTGATAGGGTTTCTTCTGAGAAATCTGCAGTTAGTTTGATAGTTTATCTTTGTAAGTTATTTGATGCTTTTATTTCACAACTGTTAAAACTTTTTCTTCACATGAACTTTGCATAACCTGATGATTATATGCCCTGGTAATGATGTATTTTGCAATTAATATTTGGGGGTTCTTTGGACTTCTTGCATCTGGATGTTTAGATTTCTGGCAAGGCCAGGGAAGTTTTCCCCTATTATTTCCGAAATAGGTTGTTCAAGCCTGTTGTTTTCTCTTTATCCTCAGGAGCACCTATAATTCTTAGGTTTGAACGTTTTACAAAATCCCACATTGTCAGAGACTAAATATATTTTCCTGATGACATTTCCTCTTTTTTAGTCTGGTTGGGATAATTAGAAACCTTGTCATCAAGTTCTGAGATCCTTTCTTCTACTTGTTCTAGTCTACTGTAAAGTCTCTCCACTGCATTTTGTACTTCCTTAAATGATTCTTTCATTTCCAGAATTTGTTTATTTATTTTCAAAGATGTGGGGTACAGTTTAGGATTAGGTATACAAGGATTAGGTATACAAGTGGATATTGTACAGGTAAAGTTTGGGCCTCTCTTTGGTCCCAAATTTGCTTGGTTTGGTCCCAGATTTGCCTTACTGATGAAGTGTGCCCCCTGTCGGCAGTGTCCCACTACATCCAATCCTTTTCTTATGGTATAATTATTGAGGGTCTGCTTATGAGTGAGAACATATGGTACTCAGTTTTTTGTTTCTGTGATAGATCACTGAGTGTTATAGCCTCTAAGTCCATCCAAGATGTGGCGAAGTTCATAATTTTGCCCCTCCTTATGGCTGCATAATATTCCATCATGTATATGTACCACATTTTTTAATCCAGTCCACTTTCAATGGGCATAACAGCTGGTTCCATGTGTTTGTTATTGTGAATAATGCCACAATAAACATGCATGCGCAAGTATCTTTTTCAAAGAATGATTTCAGTTCCTCTGGGTATATTCTCAGAAGGGGGATTGCTGGGTCATATGGAAGGTCAATTTTTAGATCTTTTAGGAATTGTGACACTGTTTTCTACAGAGGATGTGCTAGTTAACCCTCTCCCTGCAACATTGGAGAAGTGTTGTCTTTTCGCCGCATCCTCTCCAGCATCTGTTGTTTTTGGAGTTATTGATGATGGCCATCCTGACTGCAATGAGGTTGTATCTCAATGTGGGTTTAATTTGCATTTCTTTGATGATTAGTGAGGTTGAACATTTTTTCATGTGTCTATTGACTTCTCGCATGTCTTCATTTGAACACTGTCTATTCATATCTTTTGCCCACTTTTTAATGTTCCTTGTAAATCCTAGTTGTTAGGCCTTTGTCAGAAGTACAGTTGACAAATATTTTTTCCCATTCTGTGGGCTGTCTCCCCACTCTCTTGATGGTTTCTTTTGCTTTGCAGAAGCTTTTCAGTTTGATGAGGTCCCACTTGGCTATCTTATCTCTTATGGCAGGGCACTTGGGATTTTGATCAGGAATTGGTTACCAATTCCAATTTCCAAGAGGGTGTCTCCTGTATTTTCTACGGTTCTTGCAGTTTGAGGTTTTACACTTAGGTCTTTGATCCATTTAGAGTTGATTTTGTGTATGGTGATAGATAGGCATCTTGTTTTAATCTTCGGCATGTGGTCAGCCAGTTTTCACAGTGCCTTTTACTGAATAAGTTCAACTCTCTCCAGTGGTTGTTAGTGGAGGTTTTGTTGAAGATAAGTTGGTGGAGAAATTGAGGTTTTGCTTCTGGAATCTCAATTCTATTCCATTGGTCTATATGCCTGTTCTTGTGCCAATACCAAGCTGTACTGGTTATTGCAGAATTATAAAAAAGTTTAAAGTCTGGAAGTGTAATACCTCCCACTTTGTTTCTTTTGCTGAGGATTGTTTTAGCTATTGGTAGTCATTTATGATTCCACATGCATTTCTGTATTGTCATTTTCAGGTCTGAGAAGAATGATGTTGGTAATTTAATGGGTATTGCATTAAATCTGTAGATTGTTTTGGGTTGGATGACATCTTAGCAATGTTGATTCTTCCAATCCATGGCTATAGAATATTTTTTGTAGTTTTCCTTGTAAAGGTCTATCATTTCTCTGGTTAGAAAGATGCCAAAGTATTTCATTTTTTTGTTGTTGTTATTGTGAATGGGATTGTGTCTTTTTTATTTGTTTTTCTGCCTGCTTGCTGTTGGTGTACAAGAATGCAACTGTCTTTTGCACATTGATTTTGTACCCTGAGACTTTGCCAAAGTCCTTTATCAGTGCAAGGAGGTTTTTGACAGATTCTCTTGGATTTTTAAGGTAGAGAATCATATTGTCGGCAAAGAGGGATAACTTGACCTCTTCTTTTCCTATTTGGATACCCCTGATTTCCTTCTCTTGTCTGATTGCTCTATCTAGGACTTTCAACACTATGTTGAACAGGAGGGACGAAAGTGGGCAGCCTTGTCTTGTTCTGGTTTTCAAAGGAAATGCTTTCAATTTCTGTTCATTTAGCAATATGTTGGCTGTGGATTTATCAAGGATAGCTCATATTATTTTGTGATATGTTTCCTCTATGCCTAGGTGTTCAAGAGTCTTTATCAAAAAGGGATGTTGGATTTTATTGAAAGCTTTTTCTGCATCTTATGATATAATCATGTTATCCCCATTTTTCTTCTGTTGATGTATTTAATTACATTTATGGTCTTGCATATGTTGAATTAGCCTGGCATCCTGGGGTTGAAGCAAAGTTGGTCATAGTGGATGATGTTTGAGATGTGCTGTTGGATCCAATTTGCTAGAATCTTGTTGAGAATTTTTGATTCTATGTCCATCAAGGATATTGGCCTGTAGCTCTCTTTCTATTTTGGACCTTTACCCAGATTGGGTGTCAGTGTTATGTTAGCTTTATAAAATGATTTGGGGAGAATTTCATCATTCTCAATTTCTTGGAATACTTTCAGTAGGATTGGTATCAGCTCCTCCTTGTATGTTTTGTAAAACTCCACTGAAAATCCATCTGGTCCAGGGCAGTTTTTTTTGTAGGTAATTTTCTTATGATGGACTCGATTTCCTAGGATTTTATTGGTCTTTTTAATATCTCAATTTCTTCTTGTTTCAACCTGGGGTGGTTGTGTGATGTCAGAAAATCCTCTATTTCACTTAAGTTTTTGAGTTTGTTTTCATGCCGGTGTGCACAGTAATCTCTGATAATTTTTTATATATCTTCGGGGTACATTGTTTTTTGCATTTCTGATTCTGTTAATGGGGTTTTTTCTCTCTGTTTCTTGGCCAGTTCAGCTAGGCCGTCTGCCAATCTTGTTTATCCTTCCAAAAAACCAGCTTTCTGTGTCATTAACTTTTTAAAATGATACTTTTGTCTTTTGTGTCCTGTATTTCAGCTTTTAGTTTAATGATCTGGATTCTTTTGCTGAAGTAAGGAATTCGGTAGTCTTGTCTTTCCAGCTCCCTTAAGTGATTTGTTAGGCTGTTAACTTGTGATCTTTCCATTTTCTTGATCTGTGTTTGTAAATAAATGAATTTCCTCATCAGCACTGATTTCATGGCATTCCAGAGGTTTTGGTAAGATGTGTCTTTATTTTCATTTGTTTCCAATCTTTTAATTTCTGCTTTGATTTCCATGTTGATCCAGAAGTTGTTCAGCATCATGCTGTTTAGTGTCCATGTATTTGTGGGTTTGTGGCGGGGGGTGTTGCTGGTGTTGATATTTATTTTTATTCCACTATGGTCTGAGAAGTTGCATGGTGATATTTCAATCTTATAGAATTTGTTTATGTTTGATTTATGGCCAAGGAGTACATTCCACATGGTGATAGTAGAATATATATTCCATGGTTGTTTGATGGAGTGGTATATAGGTATCTATTAAGTCCCTTTGGTCAAGTGTCAAGTTGGGGTTCTGGATCTTTTTGTTGATTTGTTGCCTCATCTATGTAGCATTGTTAGTATGGGTATTTAAGACCCCAGCTATGATAGTGTTAAAGTCAATATCTATTTTTAGTTTACCTAGCAGTTACTTTATAAAAGTTAGTGCTCTTATGTTGGGTGTGTATGTGTTTAGGATGAATATTTCTTGTTGATGAATTGAATCTTTAATCATTATGTAGTGTTCTTTTGTATCTTTTAAAATTTTGACTACCTTAAAGGTTATTTTGTCTGATTAAGATCATGACTCTTGCTTTCTTTTGTCTTCCATTCACCTGAAAATTTGTTTTCTATTCTCTAACTTTGAGTCTGTGAATCCATTCCAGTGAGATGAGTCTCTGGAGACAGCGTTGTTGCATCATGTTTTTTTCCACCCAGTTTGTCATTCTATGTCTTTTCAGAGGTACACTTAGTCCATTCACATTCAGACTGATTATTGAGATGTGAGTTTATTCTGTCATAAGGTTCTTACAGAGTTTGTTTGTTTATTTGTTTGTTGGTTTTCTCTTGATTTTTGTGTTGATATATTTGAGTGTTTTCAATCTTTTTCCTGCATCCTTGGGAAAAGCATGGTCATTCGTATTGTTTTTTCTTTTTTCTGTTTTTAATACTTTCTTTATTATTTCTAATAGAGCTAGTTTGGAAGCAGCATAAACTCTTAGAGGTGGAATGTCTGGGAAGGATTTTTATTTTCCATCACTGATGAAGCTTGGCTTACCTGAATAGAAAATTCTTAATTGGAATTATTTATCTGTGAGAACTTTGAAGATTGGACTCCAGTCTCTTCTATCCTGTAGTGTTTTTGTAGACAAGCCTGCTACTATTCTAATTGGTTTTCCCTTGTAGGCAATCTGACCTTTCTCTCTCACTGTCTTTGGGATTTTTTCTTTATACCTACTTTGTGTAAGCAAATTACTGTATGTCTAGGAGTTGGTCTTCTCATTTGATGCCTTGAAGGGGTTCTCTGAATCTCTTGTGTTTGAATGATCATGTTTCTGATTAGATGAGGGAAGTTTTCTTGGATAATTTCATAGAATTTTTTTCTTTGTCTTCCTATGTTCCTTAGGAATGCCATCCATGTGTAAGCTTGGCCTCTTGATATAATCACACATCTTTTGAAGAATTTTTTTCCATCTTTTTAAGTTTTCTTTCTATATTTTTAACAGTTTGGGTTGGTTCCATATTTTGGCCTTCAAGCTCTGAGATTCTTTCTTCTGCTTGGTTAATTCTGCTTTCCATGATTGTCAGTTTGTTGCTTATTTTGTTTACTGTATTCTTTATGGCTGCTATCTCAGATATCAACTTCTTTATTATTTTCTTTTGTTTCTCTTCATTTCTATTCATTATCTTATTAATATCTTTATATCTGGGTTTTTGTTTAAGACCAGTCTTTCTGGGGGCTCTTCATTGTTTGAGTTCTGTAGTCTGTTTTCTCAGGTTCTAAAGTCCTAGGAGTTTGGAGTATACCTGTGACCTTCCTTTGATTTTTCTCCTATTTTCCTCCTTTAATTCCATTGTGGGGATAGTTTCACTTCTATTTTCTCAATCACCTACTCTTCCTTATGTATATCCTCTGGATTTGTTCAATTTTGAAGCTGGACTGGGGATGGGGAGTTGTGCTGTCTTTTTGCCATTTTGAGATTTGATTCAAGTGTAACGGGGGAGCTGTGTCAGAGGCTATCTGCAGATCACAGTATACACTGGTATATAAGCCCTCTGGAACCCACTTTCCACCACCTTAAAACCCGTTCATGTGGTTGAGTGTATGTATGCCCCTTGAAACTAAAATGAGATAAGAAAAAGGTAAAGAACAGAGAAAGGAAGAAGGGAGATGAAAGGGAGATAACAAGAAAGAAGGAAAACAGACAAGCACACAAGCAAATAGATAAACAAACAAAGAAAACAATACAGCAAAAACAAACAACAAAAAATTGAAGATGCATCTCCCTCAAATATACCCATATGAAAAAAAAAAAAGGGAAAAATAGGGGTGGGTCAAACACAAATCTCTCACAAAAAAATTATGTGTAGAGAGAGTAGAGAAAAAAGTAGAAAAACTTCCTCTTTTGGCCATTTCTGGAACTTCAGTTTCCTTTTGCCAGCATGTCCCCTGCGCTGCTGCTTTTGACTGCAGTAGGAATTGGCCTCTAGTCTTTAGACCCTCCCCTGTGCTCTCAGCCTGCAGGACTATTGAGCTGCTCTCCATGTGGGGGAAAGGAGACAACCTCAGGACTCACCCCAAAGCTACCACTGCTAGGTATTCCACTCCAACTACATGTGTCCATGCTTGTTCTGGGGGGGTGATGGAGTGTAGGGTGAACTGAAAATATCCTCTCTGGGCAAATGATGGTGATCCCAGGGAGGTGTGGAGATCACTGGATGCAGGTTGCCCAGAATCAGGGGAGCTAGAGATGGCCCCTGCTGCACTTGGAACAGAAAAAATGGTGTCAAAATGGTGTGCTACATAGGCACCGTAGGGTTTCCTTGATTATATATAGCCTTGTTGTGGTGAATTCCTCAATTGCCAGCTATGGCAGTCAAGTCCTGGGTACTTCTACAAGCTGAAGGCATCCTGAGTGGCCAGCATGACTTGGAGAGTGTTGTTAGCTGGGGTCTGGATTAGACTTTTCCTAAAGCTGAGGTATTATATCAAATGTGTGGGCAGTGCTTTTTATTTATGACCAAGAGGTGGTGCTTCTAGGAGAAAGCCAGCTGTGATGGTGACTGTGGGATTTCTGCTTGCCTATGTTCCTCCAAGAAAGTGCCCAGCCAACCTAGGTGGTGGCTGGGCTGTTGGGATTATTTGGCAGGGGCACAGAATTCCTGAATTCCCCTAAATCTCTTTCCCCATTGTGTCTGGAGACTGCTGATGGTCTGTGCCATGATCTAGAGAAGGGTATGGCCAGTTCCAAATTCTCAGTCTGTTTTGAGTCTTTTAGGGCATATGGGAAAATACTTCAAGGTCCACACTTGTGTGCACTCTTGGCTATCTCAGTGGGAACTGGGTGGAGTTCTTGGTCACTGGGGTAATGCTGTTGTGCTGAGACTGCACAAAAGAGTTCACCTGGGAAGTATAAGGCTTGCTATGGAGGTCACACCTGACTCCCTCACTTTAGCCTCAGTCTGTCTGTGATCTGAATGTCAAAGTGCAACTGATCTCAGGGTCTCAGGTGTTCTTATGGCAGACTACCTCAGTTAGGAACTGTCTGCTGCTCCATAAGTTGTCCTTGGGGCCCATTCCCTCCCAGGACAGCTAGAAAGTAGAAGAGTTGAGTTCCTGAGATATGGTGGTTGGAGCTGCTCAGGTGTTTTTTCCTGCACCACTCCACATGGGTTTCAGCAGAGCATGACTCTGGATAATACAGTTTCCCATGAGTGACTGAAGTTCCACAAGGCTCAGCGGCCTTCAAAGTCTTTGGCAGGGGTGCAGAATTCCTGAATTCCCCTAAATCTCTTTCCCCATTGTGTCTGGAGACTGCTGATGGTCTGTGCCATGATCTAGAGAAGAGTATGGCCAGTTCCAACCCAGGTTGACTGTTTCTTTTCATTGCACTATGTGGCTATTATCACTTCTTTGATGAGCCATGGGGTACATTGCTAGTCCTGCTCTTCTCTGGGTGCCAAGGATACTTTCTCTATCTTGGTTTACTCCATAGAAGAAATACACTCCAGCTGTCCCTATAGGTCATCTTAATCTCCACATCCATCTACTGTTTCACATCTCTCTTGCATTTTATTTCCTTATCTTGTCTGGTTGCTTTGGCTAGAACTTCTAGTACTACAATGAATAAATGTCATAAAAGTGAACATCCTTGCCTTGTTCTTAAGTTAGGGAAAATTTTTTCAGTCGTTCACTATTAAGTATGATGTTTCTGTTGGTCTTTCATATATGGCTTTTATCATGTTGAAGCAGTATTCTTTTCTTTCTAGTTGTTGAGTGTTCATATCATGAAAGGGTGTTGAATTTTTTCAAATGCCTTCTCTGCATCACTTGTGATCAACATTTTTTTCCTTTTATGTTGTTAATTTGGGATATTTCATTTATTGATTGTCATATGTTGAACCATTCATACATTCCAAGATAAATGCCACTTAGTCATGATATATAGTCTTTTTAATATGCTGCTGAATTTAGTTTGTTAGTGTTTTGTTGATGATTTTTGAATCATTGTTCATGGGGTATATTATATTAGTCTGCAGAGGTTTTTTGTTTGTTTGTTTGTTTGTTTGTTTGTAGAGTCTCTGGTGTTGGTATCAGGGTCATGCTGACCTCATAGAATGAGTTAGAAAATGTTCTCTTCTTTTCATGTTTTTGAAAAATTTTGCAAAAGATTGCTATTAATTCTTTATTAAATGTCTGGTAGGAATCCTCAGTGAAGTCATTGTGTCTAAGAGTTTCTTTTGTTAGATTTTTGGTTCTTCATTCAATCTCCTTGCTAGTTATAAGTATATTTAGGACTTTCATTTCTTCATGATTCAGTCTTGGTTAATTCTGTATCTCTGTAATTTGTCTGTTTCATTTAGGTTACTCAATTAGTTGGCATGCAGTTGTTCATAGTACCCTTTTATAATTCTTTTTTCATTTTGTGCCATTTATGGTAATGTTCTCACTTTTATTTCTGATTTCAGTAATTTGAGTCTTTTAAAAAATTATTTCCTATATCTAAAGAATTTAGTGTTGGTGATCTTAAAACAGAAAAATGATTCATTTTTTGTTTCCTCTACTATTTAAAATTTTTCTATTTAATTTGCCTTAGCTCCCATTTTTACTTTCCTCTTGTTAGCTTTGACTTTGCTTGTTCTTTGTAAGTTAAATTGTTCATTTGTAATCTTATTTTTTAATGTAAGCATTTATAACTATAAATCAACACCTTAGCACTGATTTCCCTACATCCTACAAGTTTTATTAAGTTGTGTTTTTATTTTCATTGCCTCACGATATTTTTCAATTTCTCTTTGATACATTGGTTGTTAGAAAGTATGTTGTTTAATTTTTAGAAATGTGTAAATTTTCTAGTTTTTTTCTATTATTAATTCCTAACATTTTTCTGTTGTGGTTGGAGAAGATACTTTGCATAATATGCATTTTCAAAAATACATTAAGACTTTATTTGTGGCTTAACATATGATCTATTCTGGAAAATGTTCCGTGTGCACTTGAGAAGAATGTGCTTTCTGTTGCTGTTTGGTACAATGTCCTCTGTAAATCTATTAGATTGAGTTTATTTACCCCCTCCTCCATTGTTTTTCTTGTAAATTCTAAAGTCTTTAGTGTGACATTCAAATCCTTTGCTGTTGCCTAATAACAACTTGTCAGACTCGTGTCTTGCTAGGCCCAAGCTCTGTGTGCCAGCCATGTGAAATCACTTGTCAGTCTGCATGCAACGTGCCCTTTCATTCGCTATGGTCTCAGCCGAGGTGTCCTTTCTCCATTCTCCACCCTTCAATTCCAAAGTTTCCTCTGAGATTCAGAACCAAAGAGGGAAAACTTGTAGGTCTCTACAGGCTCTCTGTTGTATTCCTTTAGCATTCTGTGCCTGTCACCCTTGTGAGTGTACCACATTATGCTGTCAATGCTTGAAATGTCCATACCTTTTAGACTTAATAAAAAATTCCTAGTGTCAGTACCACACTGGCTGCATACTCGGAAAATATATGTTTCCTGAATTGAAATATAGAGTCTAGCATATTTGATTGTTAGGTGTTTAAATGATCAATCTCACCTGGTGAGAACTTCAAAGGCGGGAACAGTATTCAAACAGTAGGATTTTTATTGTCTCTTTCCTGCCCCTCCTGCCCCGTCAAAGCACAAGAGAGACACTACATATCATTAAATAAAAGTTGAATGAATCAAAGGCTGGATAGCAGTTCTGTTACCTTTTTTTCTAAAAGCTTCTTGTCCATGCATGTATGTATTCTGGTTTTCCTGCCTCAAGATGACAGCCCCATGTTGTTTGTATTGTTCATTGTGTTGAAAGAGAGAGGGTTTTGCTCTCAGAGCTTCTGGGATTCTTATTTGATGAGTTCATCTGCTCATTGCTCACTGATTAGAAAATTCTGTCACATTATAGGATAGCTGAGATGTCAAGATTATTGGGACTACAGGCATACAGTTTTTCCCATTTAAATTGCTATGAAATGGATCATTAAGTTTGATATAGATCAAATTTCAATGTCATCTCTAACTCTCTTAAACTTGCATAATTAGCCATTGGAAAGTGTGGTCTGCTTTAAAATCAGTGAGCTACAAAAGGACAACATCGAGGAAGGAAACATCACTGGAGCCATGAATGTATTATATGCTGGGAACAGAAAATACTGAACATAAGAAAGCATGTAAGTGTGTATAATCTTACTTAATTGTCTCATATGAAAAGGCTAACCCTTCTCTAGCTCTGTCATTGTAACTGACCAAGAAAAGCAAGAAAGGGTAGGAACAGAAAATGGTATTTTTCAGATGAGATTAGGTGTATTTAGGGTGGTATAGTCATAGACAAGACTCCATATTTTCATGAGATAATTTTGATGTGTGCACTGGCAATCTTTCTCTCAGCTCTTGGGGCTCAGGCTCCAAAAGATACACATGACAGATTTTGACATTCATCAATAGAAGCTTTCTAGTGTTTGGTATTATCTGTAGCATCACAAAGACAGAATCCAGATGTACTTGTGATTGTCTTATTAGATTTTTTTCTTCTGTTCACATTCTACCCTCTTCCCCCTCCCCCAAAAGAGTCCTATTTTTAGATTTGTCACATGAGAGGGTAGCCTAGCTTCTGGAAGATAGCCTTTCCCTGTTCTCAAAATGTTTGCAACATAAGGTAAAACTCGGTTTCTGATTTTCTTGTGACATAGCAATCCTAAATAAGAGATTCTAACGTAAAAATTAGCTCTTGTTATAACAAAAATGCTACATGTGTTATGTTCTGACCCGTGGCTGCTTTTTGTTATCTAATGCTGCATAAAAAACAATGTCAGCTTGGTGTGGCGGCTCACGCCTGTAATCCCAACTCTTGGAAAGGTTGAACTGGGAGGATTGCTTGAGCCCAGGAGTTCAGCCTTGACAACATAAAGAGACCTAGTCTCTAACAAAAAAAAAGAAAGAAAAAAAAAATGGCTGAGCATGGTGCTTGTAGTCCTAGCTACTTGGGAAGCTGTGGCACAAGGATCACTTAAGCCCAAGAGATCAAGGCCGCAGTGAGTCATGACTGAACCAATGCCACTGCAGACTGGGTAACAGAGTGAAACTCCAATTCAACAACAACAACAACAACAACAACAACAACAAAATCAGTGTCAAACTTAGTGGATTAAAACAACATCAGCTTGTTACTTCTCTTAATTCTGTGGGTTTTCTGAACCTAGCAGAGCAGACCTTCTGCTCCACTTGGTGTTGGCTGTGGTTGCTCATGTCTCCATCATCCACTGAAGGTTTGGCTGGGTCTGGAACTTTCAAAAAGCCCCATTCATGCATTCACGTGCCTATCCACTGATGCTGCTTAAGAGGCCGCTCTTCCTCCAGCAATCTTGACTTGTTTTCTTAGAGTGTATTGGCAGGGATCCAAGAGAGTAAAAACCAAAGCTACCATTTGTGCTAAGGTAAAATCTAAAGCTAGTACTTGTCAAAGAAGTTGCAAGTTTAGCCAGATTCAAGCAGAGGGAAAACAGACATGAAGGAGCACCATGCCCATGCCGAGTGGGGAGCAACCATTGGAGGCCACCTCTAACATGAATGACCACACTCAAGTTCAATTCAGAGACTCCCCGAGTACCTTCACTGAATCGCCTTCAGTAGGAGACTTCATCCTACAGAGCAAGTTGGGGGGGGGGTGTGTATGAAGCCTTTACACATTTCACACACAAAAAATAATAATAAAAAAAGAATGGAATCCATTACATTGTGCTGTCACCCAATCAATGCCCCTTCAGCTGCATGCTTCTACTGAAACACAGGAAACACTAATTGTAAACAATTTGCTGAGATGTTTCTTTGGAAGGAGAATCCAAATTTCACTTCAAAGAAAATTTTTAATCTTAAAATAGTGGCTTTCATTTTATAAAGGGGACTTGAAGCAAACAGAGGATGGCAGTTTGTCCAGGTAAGGACAAAGTGTCCAGGGTGAGGTACGCTTTACCTTGCATTATCTGACTTTGCTTGCCATCAGAAATGCTATTTCCTTAGGTAAGTCATCCAACTTCTCTTGGTCTCTTTTCTCACAAATAAAACCAAAAAATTTAGTTTATATTCTGTAAAACTGTCAAAAATTGATCATGTCTTTCAGGTTTCACCTTAAGCCTGAAGTCAATCAACTGGATGTTTGTGTCCAAAGTCTCCATCCAACTGTGTTTGGCCTCAATAGAAATTTGGGAGACAAGTGGTTGAATATTTTTGTTTTTCCCCAAACGCTTTAATGTTATATAGACATGGATGTCGTGTGCGTTTAGGCATCATAAGGAACTGTCAGGTTTTGTTTTCAAAAATGGACTAAATCTGTTAGGGATTAAAGTCCTGATAATGTTGCCTGGCACTGAACCTCGTTGAATAATTCAACTAATTTACACCATAGTTACTTGTACATTATGAGCACACATGCTTTGTAAGTATTTCTGTAACTATGCCATATTGCCTATTAAATGTGCTCTGAAAATGGAATACCACATGTGAATGTAAGTCCGTGTTTAAGAGTATGTGAATTGACACAGTGGGACCTTGTGAACAATTTTTACCACGTCTACAGACTATTTTTATATGACCGTGGCTGGAAAGCAGACTCTCCTTTTTAAAGATTTTGAGAGCAAAATTCTCTCAACCTGAATAAATGTGTTTGGAGAAGAGTAAGTTTCTCGGTTGTGTAGCACTATCGCATCTTGTGTTTGTTCCTTTGTTATCTATCAGCTAATATCTAAATTTGGGGGGTTAGTTTAATAAACTCAATTTAATTATTTACACTGATTAAGGAATTCTGTCAATTGCTCCTAGGAGTGAACAAATGGGAGTGAGTGAAAGAGGTGGTAGGCAAAGTAGAGAACTTTTTGACTCCTTCCCTGAGGACAGGAAGACAATTGCTTGCTTTCGCTGTCCCTATCCCATGGATCCTGACATGGGAAGGTATTTTAGACACAGGGATGAACAAATGAGCACCTGGACATTTTTAACAAAGTCTGTAAAAATGACACGAGCAAAGTAACTATTTCTCTCTGGACATGTAGTTTTATGCAATATGGCACATAGATTAATGTTCAGTGTGAAACTATGACATGGAAAATAAAACACATTTTTGAACAAAGTATTGGACTTCTGTGTATGTAGCGGGTGACACATCCAAGGAGAAATAGTTGCTGAACACTAACATATGTGTCATATTGTGGGTGAGCTGTAACACTTTCATTTTGCAACATATATTTTCTATATGATATGTAATTATTTTGCAATAAAGATGTGATTGAAACATCCACACAAAAAATCTTGACATAGAGTTGCAAACATGTGTATTCATGGGTGCCTTTAACGTATCTCTTGTTTTCTATAGCCAGGATTTACAGAAAAATTTTATAGAGATTTTCCAAGTCACTTTTTTAGGTTGCCATTTTTTTCTGACTTTCATTTTTTATCTATCAGTACAGATGGTCCCTCACATATCACATTTGGGCTTAGGATTTTTTAAACTTTACCAGGGGTTTATTGGAATCAAACTCTATTGTAAGTTAAGAAGCATGTAGCCTTATGATCGTTCAACTTACTAATTTTCACATTACTATGGCTTTGGCCTTTCATTGGAGTACTAACTGCATTTTCAACGTACCATATTTTCTACTTGCAATGGGTTTATGGGACTTAGCTCCATCAGAAGTTGAGGAACCTGTATATCTAAGGCATTCTTGACTCGTGGAAAATGCTTGTCACTGTGCAAGCACTAGATATCATTTAAGAAAACTATCCACAATGCAATTTTAATATTGCTTTCAGAATTATTATATATATCTGGACGTGAAACTTTTTACAGAAGGAAAATTTAGACTATCATAAAGGAAATTAGAACTTTAGCGTTTAATCTCATACAGAAAACATAATGTATTGGAATATATTTGTATCTTAAAATGACAAAGGGTCATTTTATTTCTCCATTATCCATAATTAATAATATTCTGAAATCCCTCTCCACTTACTTAGGTTAGCTTCCTATTACTGTGGCTTATCTGTTGTTACAATTTTTGTCACTCTTTCCAACAACCAGCCCATCATTCTCTCTTAAAGAACCACCCTAGTGCTAACTGCTAAGCTCTTCAATAAACCCAAGAAAACATGAAAAGTAAATGCAAGAGCAGAAGATAACTATATTATTCAGCCTTCTCCAGAGAGACAGAACCAATAGGATCTCTGTCTCTCTCTCTCTCTCTCTCTCTCTCTCTCATCTATCTATGAGGAATTCGTAAAAGAGAGATGGCTCACACGATCACAGGGCAAAGTTTCGTGATAGGTTGTCTGCAAGTTGGGCAATGTGAAAAGACAGGGCTGGTTCAGTCCAAGTCCAAAAGTCTCAAAACCAGGGAAGTTCACAATGCAGCCCTCAGTCTGAAACCAAAGACCCGAGAGCACCCTGGAGGCTGCTGGTGCAAGCTCCAGAATCCAAGGGCTGAAGAATCTGAAGTCTGATGTCCAAGGGCAGAAGGAGAGGACTCAAAGTGTCTTGCCAAGAAAGGGATAGAGTGCAAGGAAATTCAGCAAGGTACTTATCCCTCCCTCCTGCCTGTTTTATTGTAGCCACAGTGGCAGCTGATTGGACGGTGCCTACCCACATTGATGGCAGGTCTTCCTCTCTCAGTCCACTGACCCACATGCCAGTCTCCTCTGGAAATGCCCTCTCAGACACACTAAGAAAAGCAATGCTTCATCATACGTCTAGATATCCCTCAATTTAGTCACAATAGCTTAGTTCAGCGCACTGTTTGCATCATTAGGAAAACTCATATGCTTAGAATTTTGACCAGGGATGTTGCAGAATGAGGATATTTGCAATCTTCTTAAATGGCAAAACTAACATTTATCAATAATAAATAGCGGGGGAGGCATTGAGCTGATCTGGATTTCTACACAACAACCTGAGAAGTGAGCCTGTTAAAAGGATAACCACTGGGGAAATTGACCTATCATCCACCCAGACTCAAAACAAGTACTCTTGCAAGTGTTGGGTTGTTATGATTCTTTTTCAGTTACTCCTAAAAATGGATGAATAACCACTCAGCCAGAGATTCAGCGTGGTCTAGAAGGGCCAAGAAGTCACAAAAATCCCTGTCAGAATAGTCAAAGGAGTTTTTCCAAGGGATCTTCTCTCAGTTATAGTCTGGATAATGGATAGTCCAGCGGTCAGGGTTTACTGCCGCTCTCTGTGGATTCTGCCACAGAGAGTGCTCCATCAGAAGTCTTGGTGTCCCCCAGCTCTTCACCTTTGTCTGTAGTTATCTTTCTTTCCATTGTGATCATACCCTGAACAATCACAGGGCACATGTGACTTGGCTCAGGGATATTAGAAATGTCACTCAATGACAAGACAATAGAACCCAGGACAGAATTCGATTTGTTCTTTTTGCTCTCATGTTTTCTCACTTTCCTGAGCTCCTTGCTGAGGTCTTAATCCAGTGTATGGAGACCTTCATGGTGTCAGATGCATTTACATTTAAATTCTAGGCATAAATAAAAGTGATTTCCAGATTTTGCTCCATCTTGATTATCCACTCCATAGCTCTATTAAATTAGCATAAGTAACTTAGAGGTGACAGTCATGTGGAGAATGTACTGATGGATAATTTTGATTTTTCTTATTTTCCTAAAGTGTTAAAGACCTGGAGGCTTTTAAATGATAATGAAAAGTGCACAACCAAAAATTATTGTGATTTTTTTTTTGAGAAATGATGCCATTATTTCGCATGAATGCTCTACTTAAAAATAGAGGCAGAGAATCAGGAAAAAAATTCAGGAAGGTAACCTTTAATTTGAAATTGGATGCATTGTGATACTTGTGCTGTAAAAATCTGATGGTGTATTAATGTCCTCACATATATTATCTGAAATTGTACCTTTCAGATATAATGGCTGTTCCAATAACATAATAGCCACTCACCTGTAATTATAAGTTTTCAAAGCCTGAAATGATTCCAATTGTTTTTCTCTGTACTTTCCACATACAATGGCTTTGTGCAGCTGCAAGTTCCAAAAGGCTTCTTTCTGCTTTCTCTGTTTCCACCTATTGTACCATGTTGCAACGTAAATTGGTCTTGGGTGCACATAGTACCCTGGGGACAGCGCCAAGGTCATTTTCCAGATGAGATGTCAACACCTAAGACTGCAATGATTTGTGTCAGTCTCCCCCAACACCCACCTACACACATCTGCGTCCATTTCTTTTTAAGTGAATTTAACCCAGATTTTGCTCACCATGCTTCTGTATCTCATCATAACATACAGTCAGGCCACCCGCTCATTCTACTCCATGATCAGCCCCTCAGAAGGGCCCTGCTCCTGCAGGTGCAGCAACATGCTGAACAATAATTTCTCCACCTGGTCTCGAGGTTCCTCTCCTCCCAGAGGACATGTCTGAAAAAAGATGAGGAGGAGTCTTTATCAATTTACACGCTTGTTCCTCCTTTATTCCAAATGCCACACATATCCTTAATTCTGCCTCAGGAAAGAGAAGATGTCCCATAAGAATTCTGGAGATAAAAACAAGAAGAGAATGCTGTTCAGGTACCAGAAACTCTGCTCATGAGGTCTTTTGGAGCTCAGACAGCTTCCTGAGTATCCAGACATATGGGATGATAGGGGTCTAGCTGAGGGCTGGAAGGTGGAGAGACAGGACTTTTGGAAAGGATTAACTTGTGGCAGTGGCATGAGGTAATGAATATTGCTTCCCTATCCTCCTAACACTGTATAACATGCACATCGGTGTGCAAGCACACACGTGTGCACATACACACACTCACCTCCATGCACGAACACAGGTGCTGAATCTTCCACCTGCCTAAGTTCGGAAGCAACCAAACCGACAGACTCATTCTCCCTTGACTGTTTTTCATGACCACAGTATCAGATCTGGGTTTAGACTCTGCCACTTCATAATCAGATGGATGATTCTGGATTCTTCTTTACTGAGCCTCAGTTTCCTTCCTGCAAAATGAGATGATGGTCCCTGCTTTGCAGTGTAGCGGCCTGGTCTACCACACACACACAATATCAGTCTCTGCCTTTAGAATAACCTGTAAAGGTGCGGGTCTCCTTCTTCTGTCCTCCAGCCCCAGCATTTACCCAGAAAAGCCGGTATTTTTCATGTTAATGCCCCTCTTGCAGACAGTGGCAAAGAACAAAAGAGGGAACGAATTAGAGCTGGCAGCACCCTGTCTGGCTCAACAAAAGTAGTTTTGTTTGTTTAAAATTTTGGTCACAACTTGACAAACTCACTGGGAGGGCCTACAAGGCATCTTAACTCAGATCGTGCTGTCTGGTTCCATCGGAGCATGGGGACAGGAAGAACTCCTCTTATTCCATCACTCGAAGAAAAGTTGAAGCTGAGGATTATTCCTTTATCCCCAGCCTCCTAAACCAGGCGCACTTTTGCCCCTGAGAGAATCACAGACTCATTTAGGTGTTTCATGAGCATCCTTGAGAAGGTAAATGCAAAAATATTTAGACTATGGAAACATTCTCCCAAACTGAAATTGAATCATGCCATCCCACCTCTTGTTTTATTGCTTGCTTTTTTAACAACACAGCATAGACAGACTTGCTCCCAGGTCAGTGCCATATTCTAGCTCATTCTTCCAAGCAGTTGCGTAGTTTTCCATCGAGTTTCCAAGGTAATTTATTAACTATCCCTACGCTGATGGATGATGTGTTTCTAACATTGCCAGAAGACATGGGAGCTGTTGGTCAGGTGCAGTGAACTGAGTGTGTGTCAGAGTACAGGGACAAATCCTGCCTCCACCCAAACTGCCTTTTCGGCAGCTCTGTGAGAGTTTCAGTCTGTTTCTCCTTCTGGGGAAGAGAGACTTGGCTCAATGAAGAGACTTAGCTCACAGTTTTGTGGGAGGCTTACAATACAATCATGCTTAGTCCAGAGTTTTGAAAAGTAACAAAGCAAAGTATTGGTACATCATGACTGATCACAGCCACTGTATTAAATAATGATTATTTCAATCACCTTTCAGACTTGTCACCTGAAAATGGGAGAGAGTGTTTTCAGATTAAATTGAAAGCCTTTCAAGTGCTGGCATGAAGTTGGAGCCTGCCTCGCTGGTGGGCCAGTTGCTAAGTGCCCTTGACAGCCTAGGTTTCTCAGAGCACTCTCGCCTCTCCCGTGGAATTCTGCAGCTGTGGGTCTGTGTCTGGTCAGGGCTGGCTTCAGTCAGTCCAATAGGCTTTCATTCCCAGACTGAATCAATACTGAGAGAGTGATTTTCAAAGGACTCAAGTCATTTGTAGTCTATTTGCGTCCAGAATGTTATTTCAGCTTCTCTCCCACAGAGCAAATATCACCAGAGGCAAGACCATATCTTTTCATATCTACACAGAAAAAAAAGGACAGTTTAGCACCCTCAGTAAAAGATATAAAGGTTTGAGGGTTTGGGGAGTTTTTATGTTTTGTTCCCCTGAGAATTTAAGAAAAGCAAAGCCAAAGGGCAGAGATGCCTGGAATGTCAATTTCAATTATTTCCCGAATTTAGGACATGCTTGACATGGCAGACTTTCTGAATACCTAGCAGGGGCTATGGGCGTCTTAGCTTGTTCTTCGCTGTCTCAATGGATTTCTCAAGAACAATGATTTTTATTTTTTCACGACCCGTAGGGTAAACTTTAGGTCAAGAAACTAGTCAGTATCCACCCACCAGGATGAAAAGCAAAATCAATTAAACATGTGAGAATATGGTCTCTGTGAAGCCATGTAGCTCCGTGAGGCTATATATCTTGCAACTATTGACAAACTTTTGCATTTTTATCGAGAGAGAAGAAATCAAGTATTGGTGGACACATAATACTGTGCTAGGCAATATTTGTATCATACGTCTTTTATTTTTCTTCTGTAATCCCACAAGCATTTTGCAAACAAGCACTGTGAACTCCAGTGCTAGCAACTTGCCCCCAGTGAGGAGACAGGAAGTGGACGCATGTCTCAAAGCAATTCTCTCTGGGATTACAGCAAATCCTTCTTCAAACCAAGGCCACATGAGGGCCATGTTGACAGGAAATAGACACAATTAGAGTTCACCTTGTGTTTTGCCATTTCAATTTCTGTTGAGACTGGCAAGAAGATCTGAGAAGTGCTCCTTTGTATGGCTATAATTACTTGTTGGGAGAGGCACATCTAAATCTCTTTTGAATTAATAGAGCTGTGTACGGAGCTAAGTCACCTTCCCGCATCTTAAAAAATATGTGCAGTTCTGTGCATAACTTCGTTGCTTGTTAGTGCAGCACTGATAACACAAGTCCCGTTCTCAGGAAATATGTTTGGTTTTTAAATAGCAGTGTCTCCAACTGCCTAATAACTTAGAATTTTAATAAGAATTTAAAAACCTGGCATTTCTTGAGTGCCAGGCATTTTCACATATGCTAACTGAGACCCTATGCCTTGGTGTTATTCACATCAGTCTGTTTTAAATGATGCCAAAACTGAGGCCCAGCAGGGTTAGGTAATTTGCCCAGTGTCACACAACTAGAATGAGACCCATTCGAGGTTAGAGTTTAGTCTTTTACATATAAACTTCATACTGTAGTATGTTCCTTGTCTTTCTCATGTGGATGAAAGGAGCATTGTGCTTTATCTCTTCAAACCCTTTAATTATTTTTAACAGATTTATTGAGATACAATTGCAACTATTGACACCATATAATTCACTCACGGTGTACAATTCAATGGTTTTCAGTACATCCATAGACATGTTCAATTTTAGAAGTCAAGTTTAGAAGATTTTCTATAAAAGAAAAACCCTTAGGAAAAACTCAGTGCAAAGGATTTTCTTAACATTATATATAATAGTAGCTGTATTTTCTATCATGTTCTAATTTTATGACTATGACTAAATAAAAATGGCTAAAAATTCACAGCATCTATTGCTTGCTGGACTACAGCCATCAATATTTATTTATGCTCTGTGCTGAAAGGAAGCATAGACTATGGTGACTTTAGAGTTAGTAGGAACTGGAGGCTGGAGCTCTGTTCTTTTGTAGTTTTCACCGGTTAGCTCAGGCCCTCCTCTCTCTGAACCTGGAATTCATCATTCATAAACAGGATTATGACACTTGCTTTTTGGTCAGAATGACCCCAACATTGCCTATACAGTCCCTGCTTCTGCTTGGTTATGATGGCCTAGGGATTGCTTATTCAGTATTGCTAAGTTCCAGTTTCTTTAGATTCATCATTTCCAAACCATTGGTGTCTGGGAGATAGTTACTGTTATCACTGAACTATAAATAAAAGGTCCCCAACTCAGTGAAATAAAACTGCTTTTATCAAGGCTTGATAAATAAAAACTGATGGAAACTGAGTCTGAACAATCCAGAGATTGTCTCTACTTAACATTAGAATATGTAGTTTCTCAGGCATCCAGATTGAGAAAGAAAGAACAAGTCCAATTCTTGTGAGGCAAGTATTCATAGATTATTTACTTGCTTGCTTGTGGTCATTAACAGAGCTATGATACTTTATTTTCATTTGGGAAAACAAGAGTACACATGTAATTTCACAGGCTGATGTCTGAATCAACGGTGAATGCATACAGTGATGATAGTATCCAAAATGATCCCTTTTGTTTCAAACACAGTGAACATGTAGGCTGGCTAAAAGTGTTACTTGCCATGTCCCCTTTCTCTTTTCTCCTCTGTTGGATGAAGTTTCTTATTTGACTGAAGCCCGGCTGTCTGCCATGGGCCTGTGACTCTGTTAATGTTATACCCATTTTGTCAGACTCTGAGGTCTTGGTTCTAATTAATTGAGACCCACCAGCCTCGACTTCAGGTCCCAGTGCCCATTTCACTTTGGTGCACAGGCTTGCCATCGCCTAATGGGAACTGAATCAAGAAGCCAGCCTACGTGTGGTGCAGAAGGGGCCTGAGACAAGCAGAGTGGACCTCTGTCATGGATTGTGCCTGTTAGATCTCACTCTAGTCTCTTTGCCCCTCGAGAGAGAGGTAAGGCAGTATCAAGGCTCTTCTTGGTACAGTTGGGAGCAGCAAGTCTTCTAAAACTTTCCTATCCCTTGCTTGTTTTAGCCTTCTCCCTGCTTTTCCTGGGGGAAAGGTACCTCTCTTCTGGCTAACATACTTTAAATTCTGATCTACCACTTATGAGCTAAGATAACCCCGGCAAACTTTACTTTCTTCATCATGGAAGTGGAGGGTTGCTGTGAAGATTTACAGAGATACGACATCTGTGAACACATCAAAAACACTGCCTGTAACTTAGTGGGTATTCTAACGTTTTTGTTTTTTTTCATTTGCACTTCTCTCTTTTCTAGTGTATCCTAAGACCGTACTGTCGTGAAACGATCTGTAACCTTCATGTGGGATTGCACCACCCTTAAAAAGCTAGGTCGTGGTCATGATTGTTGCTAGCCTTCCTCTTTGTCTCGGAAAGCCTCGGGGAGCAAGAGTGGCTGAATAGGGCCTGTGTTGCACAGGTGTGTCCCCGATGCATACAGAAGTGGCCGGGCTATGACAGTCATAAAGCTATCTACATTCAGGCATTACCAAAAGGGAAGATGACCATAATGGAAAAGGAGAGTTCACCACAGTCTAAGGGAACATTGGCGTCCATACCCTGCTGCCCTACAAGAGCCTAGGAGGAGAAGAGGAGCTGTCAGGAACTGCACTTGCTGAGGGGTAGAATGCAAGCCTCAGGACATATCCAGCTCCACCACCTTGAAATTCTAGAGTTCCCACCCCTGCCAAGAGCTTTTCAGGGAGAAATCCACCAAGCAGGAGCTGTGGGAGTGCCCTGGAGAGCGCCGCTGAACCAGCTGCTAGGGCTGTGGGGCTGTGTGGGCTGAACACTGTTCTTATGTCAGTAACCGCTGAGCTATGCCTCCAGGAGTCACTGTGTGGCTCTTAAGGATAGACATGGGAGCTGGGGACATGAAGGAGACCTCAAGGAGCCACCTTCTCAGCAGGGGACAGACTCCAGGATGGCACTATTCCTGACAGAGGCTCTAGGAGGCCAACTGCCCAAGCTGGTCACTCGGCGTACTGATGAGAAAGGGAACTGGACTGCTCTTCCTGTAATGTTTGTACTGAGTAGAGAGAGAATAACAGTTTCTCAACAAGAGATATCATGGAATTGGTAGCTGAGAAACTTCTGGAGGAAGCCCAAGTCACTTATCACAAAATAGCCACGAGGTTCTTTGAACCTCAGTTGTAACATATAATATTTTCCCCATGCTTTCTATAAACAAGTAAGTAGATAAATTAAATGTGTATATATGTATATAAAGTAAAATATATAATTTAGATACAAAAGGAAACTTTATTTCAGCAACTTGTTTTGGAAAGACTTATCTGGTCAGGAAGATAAGATTATAAGAAGATGTTTGATTTTAGTGTTGATATAGGTCTGTGGAGTATGGAAGCTGGGAGGTGGACCATGGATGGAGTAAAAGAAGAGATGTATGTGTGTGTGTGTGTGTGTGTGTGTGTGTGTGTGTGTGTGTGTGTGTAAGAGATAATCTGAACTTCCCTAAGAAAATGTCCCCTTTTTGAGAGCTAAGAACCAGAAGATGGCTATGGACATTACACAGATTTTAGGAAAAGAAGGCCAGAGACCCTTGATTGTTTTTCTACACTGATGTGTTGTGACTTAGAAAAATGAGTACTGAGAAACTGCCATGTTTTGAAAAGGTAATACCCAGTGCAGGCAATGATGCAATGAATTTGGCATTTGTGCGATGCCCGTGACAATATACACTTGGTAACATCTTTTGGAAAGAAATATGGCAGTATAGGTCAAAAGCCATTAAGTGCACATTTATTCTAACTCAGAAACTGCATTTGGATGTTTCTTCCCTCAATAAGTTATCCCAAAACATGGCAAAGCTCTTTGCACAAAGATGACGTTGAAAGCTTTCAAAAATTTTTTTTTAAAGAAAATAAATACTCATCTACAGTGGAATGATTAAGAAATACATGTCAACTCTTTGGGATTTTAAACAGCAATTTAAAGGAATATATAGCAAAGCTGAAAATGCTTATAATTTTATACTAAATGAGCAAGTAGATTATATACTGAAAAATAAACAAAAACACCTATTATTAAAACAGAATTACAAATTAACCAGAAAATTGTAAATCCACCACATGTGATACTTTCCCCAAAGTCTCTAAGGCAGTGTCTCTGAAAGCTGTATTAGATGCAGAATAGCTTGTGTTCATTTTTTTTAGCGAATCAAGAAACAATTATTGGTAAATGAATATACCTCCCAATCTTGGACTACTTATGGGCCTCTGTAAACAAACAGGGAGATAGTAAGCTTAAGCATGCCTGTGTGTTTAAATAAAGTGAAGTACTCAGCAAGCATAGTCGCAAGTGTCTACTAAAGTGGTAAAGAACAACGACAGATCTTAGTGTTGATGTAAGTCCGCGGAGTAAGGAAGACTCTACATGAAGACTCGCCCTGAATTTTTATAGCAGGATTATTTGTAGTAACCAAAAAGTGAAAGTAACCCAAATGTCCATTAACTGGTGAATGGATAAACAAACACGGCATAGCTATACAATTTGATATTATTCAGCAACTGAAAGTGTGGTGCCTGCTACAGCACAGGTGAACCTTAAGAACACGCTGAGAGAAAGGAAGGAGTCTGAGGCAAAAGAACACATACTGCCTGATTCCATTTGTGGGGAATGTCCACAGAAATAGAGAAACACATAGAGAAATACAGAGCAGTGTTTTCCTGGGCTGAACACGAGAACAAAGATTAGCTCTAAATGGGCAAAGGGATTTTACTGGAATGCGAGAATGTTCTAAAACTGAACAGTGGTCATGGTTGTGCCACTCAATAAATTTACTAAAAATCATGCAATTATATTACTAAAATATGTATTTTTACGGTGTGCAAATTATACCTCAATAGAATTATTGAAAAAATCTGTTTTATGCAGCTGATATAGTCAATGTCAAAATTAGAACAAATTTTTGGTATTTTTCTTGGAACATCAAGGTACCTGGTTCAAATTACTATAGGCTGGAGTAAGTGCTTTCTGGAGAAATTTGGAGATTCCTAGGTTCTGTTTTACACAGCTCTTCTGACCTATCTATCACCAAGACCCAGGTGAAACCATGGTCCTCAGGCAAGAGTAAAGCTCAGACAGCTGAGACCTGGAGGGATAAGGTGGCCAGTTGCTCTGCTGGTACCCTGCAGAGCTGTGATGCCGTCTCAGCTGCACCAGCTGTGCTCGACTTATATAATAACTCCAAATGCAGAAAGATATACCACAAATGGTATGATAGATTCATTAAAACCCACTACATAGATTTAGGGAATGCCCCATTTTTTGCGATCTTCATTTGACATTTTTGAGAAATAACAAATCCAATTTGGCAAAGCCAGCTTCCCACCACATATCTCTCCCTCCTTTCCACTGGGTGCATGCCGGAAGTTGGTGTTCACTTTTTCTGGGTTGGCTTTTATGATATATCTTGTATATGCTTTTGTAGCGCTTAGTATTTTCGCTGCTGGAAAGAGATTCCCTAGTTGCCAGAGACTTCACCTGTAAACATGCCCATCCACTTAGCAGGGAGCTTGCAGCTGCTACAGGGGATGGGGAAGCAGCTTGGCCCCGGCCCCAGGATTTCCACTCAGGGCTGCAGACTGCTGGGCTCAAGCTCCACTTCCTCCCACAGCAAGTGAAAAATCTGGAAAGCAGAAGAGCCTTCTTCTCACAAGAGTCTCACTTTTCATCAAGAGGAGAAACAGCAGACATTTCCAAAACAATTTCCTGGCCTGTGAGGCTGGTGCCGGAATGTGAAGAGTGATTACTGCAAAGCGTTATGTAGGGATTGCTGTAGATATTTTGATAACTTTCTCACCAGGTTCAAAATTAAAGAGGGTGTTTGATGAGTACCACATTTTTCTTATCCTCCATCTCTAATGTGTCTCAGTATGACTCTGGTCAGTGGTTTTGACATCACAGATCAGTTTCTGTCTGAAAATATTATTGCATTGCCTTATCTTTTGAGTGACAGTTTCAGTGGGCATAATGAGAATTTAGTAGCATGGATGTGGGTGATTCAGGTGTTGTGTTGGAATGAGAATGGTGTCAGCCGAGGAGGAAATATAAAATCGTTTTCTTTTATGCCTGATTTCCATGCTATGGATGACACCCTTTCTGAATAAAATATCTTCCAATTCTACCAACTCAGGTACCCCACGACTTAAGAAAATGCCACTGCAAGCTATAAATGCATCTCAGTGCATTTTACCAACTCAATTTAATCAATATTACCTGCATTTAATTTTTATGTATGCTTAAAGACTCTGATTGCAATTATGAATAAAGTGAGCTGGGAGTGGTGACTCATGCCTGTAATCCCAGCACTTTGGGAGGCCTAGGTGGGAGAATCACTTGAGCCCAGGAGTTTGAGACCAGCCTGGATGGCACAGTGAGGACTTTTCTCAACAAAAAATATAAAAACTAATCAGGCATGGTGGTGCACACCCGTAGTCCCACCTACTCAGGATGCTGAGGTGGAAGGATCACCTGAGCCCAGGAGGTTGAGGCTGCAGTGAGTCGGGATCGCTCACTGTACTCCAGCCTGGGTGACAGAGTAAGACTTTGTCTCAAAAAAAAAAAAAAGAAAAAAAAAGAAAAAAGAAAAACAAAAAGAGGTATATGCAGAAGAAAAGAAAATTATCTCTCTCTCTCTGTGTCTTTCTTTTTTTTGAGTCGGGATCTCACTCTGTCACCCAGACTGGAATGCAACGGTATAATCCAGGCTCACCACAGCTTTAGTGTCCTGGGTTCTGGTGATCCTTCTACTTCAGTCTTTTGAGTGGCTGGGACTACAAGCCTACGTCACCACACCGGACTAATTTTTCTATTTTTTTGTAAAGATAAGGTCTCACTATGTTGCTTAGGCTGGCCTCGACCTCCTGGTCTCAAGCAATCCTGCCTCGTCCTTTCAAAGTGCTGAGATTACAAGCATGAACCACCATGCCTGACCTGATTTCTCTTCTTATATGAGGGGGATCCAAAAAAACTTGGAATTATCTTTTAGAGGGTGGGCCCATTGCAGTACACGTTTCCTCCTGCTAGGTCAATGTTCTAAGAATCCATCAGCATCAGTGTACCAGCTAGCATTTTTGTGAGAGGCTGCGTTCAGCTTCATTGAATTTTGTGCTGTTTTTTTTTTTTTGGAGATTCTTGCAACATGTTTACCCATTTCATGATGGGTGATTTACAAGTGCATCTGCCCACACCATGCCGTGCTGAGCGTTTAGCAGTTTTTGGCCCCAAATGGCATGACCTCTGTGCTCCCACCCTCCCTATTCATCCGATCTCCCTTGAGTGGCTTTTTTTGTTTGTTTGTTTCCCCCCATGAAAAAAGTCCTCAAAGAGAAGCATTTGTGGAAGAGGCGAAACAAACAAACAAAATGGCAAAAACACTAAAAGTTATCAAAATTGATGAGTTCAAAAACTGTTTTGAGCAGTGGAAAAGCATCTGGATAGTTTAGGTGTATTGCATCAAATGGAGAGTACTCTGAAGGTGACTGAAGTTTGAACATTTAGGAATAAATACACAATTTTTAATAAATAAATTGTATTTCCCAAACTGTTTTAAAATTCCAGCTATGGCAGATTTGTAAGGAAAAAAAATTTAGTACAAGGAATTAAAAGGCAAAGTGTCACTTATAGTGCGTATATCAGGGTCAGGAACGATGGCCCTCACTCCTGGCTGCAGTGCGGGACACATCCAGCAGCTTTCTCGTTGTGTTCTCAATGCTGTGGGTACTGTATTGGCTGAAGCTCTACGGGTATGATTCCAGTATAATTGCGAAGCAATCAGAATTCAGTAAACAACGTGTAGTCGGCACTGCGTACAATCATAAAATGTCAGAGCTCAAGAAAACAGTGTCAGGTGCTGACTTTTAACAGGCTCACTGTCACTTTTTAATAAAAACATTCCTTTAGGAACACAAACATGCAAGGCATTGAACACACTCGCTTTGGGTTACTGGGATAAGAATGAGGACGGTCTCAGCTCTCATCCTGAGATTTGCGATTCTTACCTTCTCACAAAGTGACAGGGTTCTCAGTCTTGTTGCCGAGCCCATTCCTACACAAAGTGAAGGCAGAATTCCCCAGTCTACCCTGCAGCTAAACTCAGACCCACAAGATTGGACTTCAAGGCTGGAATGCAGTTTCTGGGGCATCTGTCTATGGGAAGCAGTGGCTCCTTTGCTTCTTCCTTTCCATCCTAGGACTCGAAGACGGATGTGTGGCATCATCTCACATAGATGAACAAGGGGGTACCCCAGGGCAGAGCCTGGGAAATTTTTTCTGCAGAGGACCGGAACGCAAGGACTTCAGGCTCTGTGAAGTCTCTGTAGCAACTCTTCAACTCTTTCTGCCATTGTAGGAAAGCAACCATGGCCAACACTTGAATGAATAGTGCTGTTGGGTTAGAATACCGCTGTAATATAAGGGGCTTTGGACCTCATTTGACCCAAGCCTTAGTTTGTGGATCTCTGTTCTAGGGACGATAAGGCAAAAATGTCAAAGGTAGCTTGGTCGCTGGAAATGGCAGGGTCTTCCCGCCACAACCCATAAAATACAAAAAGCACAGGAAATTCAATGCAGGGGATTGGTGTGTAGTGATTAATGTGCCTGAAAGGCTAAGTAACTGGGCATATAGGGATCAGAAACAGGAAACTACTCCCCCAAGGATGAAAGGACACAGCAGGAGGCATGGCCACCAGGGCCCAGGGCCTGAGTCACCCACCAAAAGCCACAGCCACAGCCATGGAGTTTTTCCCCCAGAATGTTGACCTAAGAGAGAAATAGACTTTCAGTTTGGTTGACCGTTGCTGCTTGCGTCTTTGAAACATGCAGTTTTTTATTCCCTGAGTGCACTGTTTGGGGAACTGTGTGCACAAAAGCAGTCTGGCTTGGAAGTTTATATGTCTGGTCCCCTGACCCAGGATTTCAGCTCAGGTCAGAACAGGTATTGCCTTTTAGAAAGAGGAAAAATGTTTCTGAGCCCCTTCTCCCTCCATTGTGACCATGCATTGAATTACCTCAAACTCTGTTTGAAATGGTGGAAATAAAGATGTATCCAGAGACAGAGAGAGGCAAAAGAAAAAGGGACTGCACCTTGACAAGCCTTACATGAGATTATTTTATATTTAGACTATATATATATTTGAAGAAATAATTACAATGCAAAGATAAATAAAACAGAAAAAAGGTGAGGGAGGAAAAAGCAATGAGGCTGTAATGTTTTCTGCATTGTGCAGGTTTAGAGCAACCGAAATGTATTTCTCATGCAGTTTCCTCTCTGTGTTATGTTAAAATAGAGCCAGGACTGGTATTGCTATTCGAGTGGCTGTGAGATTTTATTGGAGAGACTGACACTGTTGCTGCTGCTGGTTTCACCTTGCAGTATAAATACATTGAAAGGTCTCCTCCAGTAAATTTCAAATGTGTTTAAACAGTTGGCCCTTTAGAGATGTATTTACACTGGCATATATTCTAATGCAAAATTTATAAAAGAGAAAAGCAAAAGCTCAAATGTTTTCTGAATATGGCATTCTCATCATAGACATTTTGTCCATATTTTTTTTTTGAAGAAATTATCTGGAAGAAAACTGAATTTTGAAACATAGAATGATGAAATTTACCCACTGTCTAGCAAAAATCTCGAAGTGAAGGTTACTCCAGTTAATGGTGAATTATTGATGTTTCTGTGGTTTTTCTCTGATAATAAGAAATGGAGAGGAGAGAAGCAGCAATGTAGGCTTCATGCACCTTTCCTTTCTCTTTTCTCATCTCTTATTAAAATCTCCCATCACACAGCTTTTCCCAAAGTGTTTATTCTGCAAAACACATGTCTTTTAAGTTCTTCTAGAGGAAGAACCAAAAATGGGCTGTATGTCCAGCTGGGGGCCAAGCCCCTTTGGGATGTATACCCCTGCATAGCACAGACCATGGGGTGAGCATGTTCCCACCATTGGCCTGCCTGGAGGTGACAGATTTATTTCCATTGATTATATATATATTATCTTAAATGGTGATCATTTGGGGTATAGCCAAAATTCTTATAAGCATTGGCAAGTGAGCCTTTTTGTTGGAACTCTCTTCTGAATATTTAAAAAGAGGCTTTCCTTTCTAAAAAATGCATCCCTTCCCATCTCTCCAAGAGTTTAAACTTCACAGTCTCACTTGTGCCAGACACAGCAGAAGAGCTTTCAGTTGATTGTTGTCAAGTGTTCAGTAATTTGACTGAGGAGATTCGAAGATTTTGAACAACAATCTGTCTTAGTGGAATGCGTCTTCTCTAGGTTATGGTAATTCTCTTCTTGCAAGTTTAAAGCTCTGTGAATGAAGCCACCTCATCAGTATCATCCTCTCCACTTGGAGAAGAGTCTGATTGAATTGATTTTAGAGACAAGAGAAGTATCCTTGAATTTTCTGGCATTTCCATGCTGTGCTCTTTGCTGTCGTTGATTTGCTTACTTAACCCTATACTTCTGGCCACTTAACTTCACGTCTACCAGACACACCTGTCCCAGCCCCTAGATGCACACTCTGGTTTCAGTGTTTGGTATGATGGACTATGTTCCTGTTCTCCAGAGTGGGATTTCTACAATGAGAATGTTTGGTTTTAGATTTTGTTTCTCCTTTCTGAGTTAGTGTGAGGATTGAAAGGGGGACCAAAATAAAATCTTGTGAGTTCACAGCTGAAAGGGTACTAATGCCAAACAGTCCAAAATCTATACAAACTTCAACTCACACCATTATACAGCTGGATATTTCCTATGCAGTTCAGAATAAGGTCCAGTTTCCTCTGAGTTAAAATATCTATTTCGCTATCAATATACATTATTATATTTGATACCAAGATATATTTTATGAAAATCTTTTATTTTAATTTGATAATGCAACTCACATGTTTCTGAATTAGTATCTTATTAGACAATTACAATTAGAATTTTGTTTTTCAGGGAATGAAGTTCATTTCACAAAAATGAACTTTCCTGAGTAGAAAACATTGCAAGCTCACTGAAGTAAATATTTTAAGTAACATAAAACAGCAAAAATAAAGGAAATAAACCCGCCTGCAACTCTACCACTAAGATTTAAAAATTTTATTTTATGGTATAAATGTGCATACATGAATACATTTTATAAAATTAGAATCATACTGCTTTCAAATATACCCTACATTTGCTTAAATATGAGCATAACTTTTCCCCATAGCATTAGAGTGATGCCTTGATATCCATGGTGGATTTGTTCCAGGACCCCTTCAGATAGCAAATTCCTAGGATGCTTAAGTCTCTAATATAAAATGTTGTCATATTTGCATGTACATATACACAGCTTCCTATAGAGTAATCATGTCTAGATTATTTATGATATGTAGTGCAATGTAAATGCTATGAAATAGTTGTTATACTGTTGAGGCTTTTCATTTGTATTATTTTTATTGTTGTGTCGTTATTTATTTATTTATTTGAATATTTTTGTTTTGCTGTTGGTGAAATCCACAGGTTTGGAATTCGTGGAACTTGTGGGCTAACTGAATATCTCTCCTGAATATAATTTTTAATAGAAGAGTTCTATTATTTGTAATGTTTTTAAGAAACATTCTTATCATACTATAAGAGAAAATAATGTACATATTTCCATTTTCATATTTTTGGTGACTTTGCTTCTTTTAATTATTATTATTTATTTCCTATATGCTTATTTATAGTCACTTTGATTACTTATTTTATTTTTGTTTGACATTTAGAAATTATATGCTCACATTCAGAATCTTTTACAGACTACTTTAAAGACACTTTTCATAACAAACTTGTTTTTGTTTTGGCTGGCATTCACAGAGATGTGATTTAGCCTAGAGTTTAAACATTATCAGTGTTAGAAATAAATCTATAAGCCAGAATGTGAGATACATTTCCTGCCTCATGTCTCTCACATGTATTCGTTAGTACAAATTAGGATGATCTTATTTATTAATGTTTTGTTGTGTATCTTCTCTCTAAATAATCACTTTTGATTTTGTTTGTTTGGAAGCCTATTCTTATCAATTATTTAGACTGTGTTGTGTGTTTAGCTGGTTGCCATGGTCATT
This sequence comes from Cephalopachus bancanus, assembly GCA_027257055.1. NCBI lineage: Eukaryota > Metazoa > Chordata > Mammalia > Primates > Tarsiidae > Cephalopachus > Cephalopachus bancanus. The sequence goes on along the minus strand of JAPVLO010000178.1, from coordinate 1,885,016 downwards.
GTTACTCATTTTCTATTGTAATACTACCCTTCTTGAGTTTTTAAAAATTGGTTCAAGGTTTTGTGAAGTCAGATATTCTTAGGGATGTTTTCATCAAGGGTATATTGATAGCCTCTTTATCAGCCTTTAGACAACAGGGATCATATTTTGTTATCTGCACACACGTGTTAAGACTTGCCAATTCCCCTCAAACTCTTAGGGTTATCTCATGTTTTAAGTAACAATAATGACAATATCAAAAATAATAAGACCAATTGAGGGGAACAGAGAACTATTTAACAAATAGCCATATCTGTGTGTGCCCACAGCCTTCTTTCTAGCTTGGGACACCTACTCCAAAATATTATGAGGAATTATCTTTGAGGGTCACCTTCCTCAGTAATGCGTCAGTTGGCATTTCACCAGAACCTTCCAGTGCTTCTGGAGTTAGGTAGGGAGAAATCTTTTATTGCGGTGTCCTAGAAACCATGTGATGAAAAATTTCAAGGTGGAAGCAGACATTTGTTTGGACATTATTTTGGCAATTCTGCCTAGCCTTCTGGTGTCAGCATCTCTCTCCTCTCTCTCTCTCTCTCTCTCTCTCTCTCTCTCTCTGTCTGTCTCTTTCATTTGTATAAATGTATGGGGTACAAATGCAATTTTGTTACATGTGTAGATTGCATAGCGATCAACTCAGGATTTTGAGGGCATCTGTCATCCAAATAGTGTTCATTATACCCTTTAAGTAATTTTATCCACCATTCCAACCCCCTCACCCTTTCTGGTCTTCATTGTCTCATTCTATACTCTGTGTACATGTGTACACATTATTTAGTTCCTGCCTGTAAGTGAGAATGTGTGATGTTTTTTCTTTGTGTGTTTGACTTGTATCACCTAAGATAATGACTTCAGTTCAATTCACATTGCTGCAAAGGACATGATTTTCTTCTCTTTTAGAACTGAACCATATTCCATTGTGTATGTATACCGCATCTTCTTCATTCAGTAATCTGTTGATGGAAACATAGGTTGGTTCCACAGTTTTGCTATTGTGAATAGTCCTGTGACAAACATATGAGTGCAGGTGACTTTCTCTAATGGAGCATTCCTCTTACCTGCTCACTTCCCACATTATTTTCCTATTGTCCTTTACCACCAGTTCTTTAAGACTGCTCATTGTCTCAGAAGTCTCTCCTTCACTTCTCTCTCAGACTTCCTGCAATGTGGCATTCACCCTCACCACTGCCAAGTCACCCAACCCCTTCATTTTGTTAAATTCAATAATCATGTCTAATTCCTCATCATAGTTGCACCCGAGTCATCATTGGACACAGCTCACGGATACTTACACCTTGAAATACTCCAGCACATGGTCTCTAGGACACCACACTTAAGTGATTTCCCCACCTCACTCACGTCTTTTTTTCCATATATATTTTCAGTATTCTGGGTTGTATCCTCATCTCTCCAAACTCTTGGCATTGTATTGTTTCAGTTTTTCATCCATGAAGTTCTGCATTGTACCAGACTCATAGACCAGATACACAGTGGACATCTCCATCTGAGTGTTTAGTTGGAAATCTCAGCTAAGTCAAGGTCAGAAGATATTTCCTAATTTTCTGCTCCAGATCTGTTGCCTCCATCTCAATTTTCTTTTTCTCAGCTAGTAGCAATTCTATCTTTGTTTAGTCAGACCCAAAGAGTTGGAATCATTGTCCTGTTCTTTCTTTCACACACCATATCTATCAGCTGATCATCTATTTTCAAAGCATGCCCAGAATTTGACCATTTCTCAGTGGTCAACCTCCACTCATTACCCTGTTGCAGTCTAATGTGATTTCTTAATTGGGATGTTGCAATATTCCCTTTTTGAGTCTTCCTGCTTCTGACCTTGTTCTCCATCTCCATTTTGGCCCAATTTCAGCCATGTAACTTTCTATTGAAATAGGCCTCAGGAAATGTCAATTCAAACTTCCAGACTACTCCTACTTCACTCTCTGTGATATCCAAAGACTTTACAGCAGCCGACATCATCATAGAGCATCTGGCCTTCTCTTAAATTCTCATTATCTATCTTCTCGTAGTCTCCTTGCCCACTCTGCTGCAGCCACACGGGCCTGTGTGCTGTTTCTAAAACCTGGCAAGTACTTGCTTGTTCCAGAGCTTTTTCCCCTGTTGCTTCCTCTCCCTGGGATGCTCTGTCCCCAGACATGAGCAGAGCTTCCTTCTCCACAAACATTTTCAATTCTTTCTTCAATGCTGCCTTCTAAGGAAGGCCTTTGTTAAGTTCATTCTAAAATGTGCAACTTCTGCTTACTGTGAGTCCCTTTATTTTTCTCCCCAGCACTTATCGCTTACTAACTTTACACAAAGTTTTGTTGATTGTCTCTGCTCACTACCTTCTCCAACACCTCATAGTGTAAATTCTGTAAAGACAGAAACTTCTGTCCTTTGTATTCATCACTATATTGACAGAGCCTAAGATCAACACCTTGCACACTGTAGGCACTTTATAAGGATTTTGAATAAATGCAAGACGTTGCATCACAGTGCATTGTATACACATCGATCTAGCAGGGTGCAAGACGAATATCTTTCAAAATTGGCAGGGCGCTACTGAATGTGAGTGCAGACCCATTTGAAGGTAACAGCAGAAATCTAAATTCAACCGACTGCATGAATGGGAAGCCTGGGAAACCTATGACTCTTCTCTTTACTTTTGTTTCCCACCCCTCACCTTCTGATGGGCCTGAGCTGCCTTCTCTCCTTGGTGTCCGGCTGGGGGCCAGCTATACCCTTATTCAGTGTGCTCAAATTGTGAATAACCCATCTTATTTATAATCATGCTTCAGAATTTACACTTCCTTACTTTCTAGAAAAAAACCTGAGGTGTTTTATATGCTAGTGTGTGCTCTGAAGAATGCTTTCCTCTTTGATCACAAACGCTACTTTTTCCCATAGATCCAGAGCATCTTGGTCCACCCTCACCCACCTTCCAATCCTGAAAGGGAAGTGATTCATTCAGCTCTGTGCCTATGCCTCAGTGGAGAAGTCAGATTCTCATTGTTCTCCTGGTTGTTGTTTGAATATTTCCTATAATCTTAAAGTGTGGTGGTGTGCAAGGCTTCTGGTCAAGTTCCTGATATCTCTCATTTGTTTATTTCATGTGGGACCCGAACAGAGGAAGGAGTTCCTCTTGTGCTCCGTGAGAAGGTGAGAAAAGCATTGTCTGAGCATCTGAAAATATCCTTATTTCTTTCCAGATAGCAAAGACTGAATGAACAACTACAGTCTTTAGATTGTAAAATGTAGCGAACCTGTTTATCTCTTCAGCCAACTTCAAATCTTGAGTGTAAAGTATTATGATATCTGCATTCATCCCTGGAGTTGTTCTATTCATTGAATTTTTGTATGAAGAACTGATATAAAAACAGGGATTTATGGGGGGAAAAGGGATGTAGAACCTGAAAAAGAAGAAAGCAACTTTCTTTCTGTTTTTAATTTTTGGACATAAGATGTTTTCTTTCATTGTTATTTCCCTTGAAGTCCTCCTCAGCAGTGAATAAAAGGACTGCTCTTCTGCACAGGCTATTCATGTGCTGGTGTTTGACCTCCCTCTGTGGATTTTGGGGCCATATAACTGACTGCATTCTTTTGTTGTTATTCTGTGTTGACTTTCACACTCCTGCAACCACTTGCAAAGGATCTCATTTCTTTTTATAAAAACCAGGTGGAAAGCTTCCAAGGTGTCACTAGAGCAAAGCAGCAGCAAAAGAACTCTGTAAGGTTAGGGAGGAATGACCACAGGAGAGGAAGGTAACTGTCATCGTCCTCGCCCTAGTCTTCTGGGCATATATTTTACTCTTAAAAATTAAGCAAGCCGGGCTCAGTGGCTCAGCCTGTAATCCCGTGCTTTGGGAGGCTGAGGTGAGTGGATTGCCTGAGCTTGTGGGTTCGAGACCCGCCTGGGCAACTTGGCGAGACCTCATCTCTACAATAAATCAAAAAAACAGCCGGGCATGGTAGCGCATGCCTGTAATTCCGGCTACTCGGAAGGCTGAGGCGGAAGGATCGCCGGAGCCCAGCAGGTGGAGGCTGCAGTGACCGGGAGCAGCCACTGCACTCCAGTCTGGGCGAGAGAGTGAGACTTCAACTCAAAAAAATCCAAAAAACAAAACAAACAAACAAAAAATTAAGCAAAGCAGGCAAAATCTCTGCCTTTTCCTATAGTCTCCCCAGTAGACTTGATGCAGGAAGAATAAGAAGGACACTGAAAAATCTAATTACTAATTTACCTTAAAAATACAAACTGAAGTCTAAACTCACATATGAGGTTCATGAGTTCTGGGTCATATTCTCTTTACAAAATGGCATTCAAATCTCTAAGACTTCATATGGCATCTTACCTCTCATATTCTGTCCTCCTATTTAAAAAAGACTGTGGATATGTACATATTTATGTGGTACATGTGATATTTTGATACAAGCATTCAGTGTGTAATGATCAAATCTGGTTAATCGGGATATTCATCACCTCAAGCATTTTATCATGACTTTGTGTGTGGAGCATTCAAAATCAACTTGAAATCTACAATAAATTATTGTTAACTGCAGTCACCCTATCGTACAGAATCTTCTATTTTACTGGAGAAAATGCAATTGGAATCAGTGTGTTGAATCAAGGGTGGACCAATAATTCATCCCCTTATCGGAAATTGCACTGTATTTTAAGTACGTAACCTATTTTCCTATTAAAGTCAATTGTGTAAACATAGACTGCTTTATTACATAAAATAGATATTAGATTTTCTTATAGAATGTATTTCTCAGTAAGGGACTAATGGGTAAACAACATTTTGCTATCTTAACAAACCACATACAACACTCCTTCAGCTGGTGAATAACAATGTTAGATTTTTATCTCTTAGGGGACACTTAGAATGTTATCCCAAATTGAAACAAAACACAAAGGGAAGTGTGCATAGCACTCCTGAATTGTACCCCAAAGCACGTTACCGTGATTATGATCATGCCTGTTCATATTAATCCTCCCTAGAATATACCCGAAGAGCCGCAGTAGAAAAACACACTTGAGATAGAAACACATTTGAAAAGCAAAATTCAAAAGCTGAAGCAGTGTATGGGGCTTCATTCTCCAGAAGACGAGATTAAAACAGCTCTCTGTGTGCATAAGGCAAGGGCAGGGAGTGGACTCAGCAACACACGGCCCCCGCCCAGCTGAAAATTTGCATGACTGCTTTTATCCCACGAACATGCAAAAATAAAACCCCAGGCCTCTAGGTCTGGCTTCAGATATCTCATCAATAATTCTGAGCACAGAATATTAGAAAGTGATTAACAACTCCATGTGCTTTCATCTCAAGACTGTTATTTTCTCTCCCTTGCGGGGACAAAGCCTAGGCAGCTGTACCCTGTTATTTATGAAGCGGTGTTATAGTATCTGGAGATTTTTCCATCTTAATTTGCTTCATTTCAGTAAAATAGTAAATGCAAACGGGAAAATTTCAGAAAAAAGAAGAAGGAAACTAACACTACAATCCAAAGTCCATGGCATAAGGCAAATCTCTACTCCTCAAATCTTTTATTTATAGACAGCAACAGGTGGTGAAGATTTTATTCATGTACATGTGTGCACAGATCCATACTATTATTGAAGGCTGTTGTTTAATCTTGATATACACATACACACACACACACAAATGCACACGCACACGCACACATCTGCTGGTCTTTTTCTCTCTATGCATATACAGACGTGCATCGATTAAGGATGAGGATATCTTTGAGAAATGCATTGTTAAATGATTTCATCCTTGTGGGAACATCATCAAGGGTACTTACACAAACCTATGACATAGTCTATTATACACTTACACTGAGTGGTACAGTCTATTACTTCTAGGCTACACACCTGTACAGTATGTTACTGTACTGAATACTGTAGGCAATTATAACACAACGGTAAGCATATTTGTATCTAAATGTATCCGAACATAGGAATGGTAAATATATGGCGTTATAATCTTTGGGGACCATCATCATATATGCCACTCCTCATTGACGCAAATGTCATTCTTCAGCACATGACTGTATATGTATGCTTTGTTTCATTTTAAATAATTTCTAACTTGTGTGGCATGATATGAAAAAGGTGGGTTTGTACAGTTAGTACTGTCAATACATAGGCAATGTGTTCCAATCTTTCTTTTATTTTTATTTTTCACCTTTAATGTTTTTATTTTAAAATTGTGGGGTACAATTCAGGGTACATACAAATATTCATTGTGCAGGTACCCTTGTTGATGAGATGTGTCCCCCCCTTCCCCAGGCAGATTCCCACTACTGCAGATCCCATCTCCCCATCGCCCCACGCCCCCGTTGTTTCCCGCTACTGTCAGTCCTTGTCTTACAGTATTACGATAGTTGTTCAATGTCCACTTATGAGTGAGAACATATGATACTCAGTTCTTTGTTTCTGTGAAAGATCGCTCAATATTATAGACTCTAAGTCCATCCAGGTTGCTGCGAAGTTCATGATTTTGTTCTTCTTTATGACTGTATAATATTCTATTGTGTATATGTACCATATTTTTTTAATCCAATCCTCTTTTGATGGGCAGCCCAGTTGGTTCCATGTTCTTGCTATTGTGAACAATGCTGCGATAAACAAACATGTGCAGATGTCTTTTTTATAGAGTGATTTGAGTTCTTCTGGGTATATTCCCATTAGGGGGATTGTGGGATCATATGGAAGGTCAATTTTTAGACCTTTTAGGAATTGTCACACTGTTTTCCACAGAGGTTGTACTAGTTTATACTCCCACCAACAGTGGAGAAGTGTTCCCTTTTTGCAACATCCTCTCCAACATCTGTTATTTTTTGAGTTATTGATGATGGTCATTCTGATTGGAGTTAGGTGGTATCTCAGTGTAGTTTTAATTTGTATTTCCTTGTTGACTAGTGAGGTTGAACATTTTTTCATGTATCTGTTGGTTGCTCATACGTCTTCTTTTGAGAACTGTCTATTCATATCTTTTGCCCACTTTGTAATGGGGCTGTTTGTTTTTTTCTTTTCAGTACATTTGAGTGCCTTGTAGATCCTAGATGTTAGGCCTTTGTCAGACATGGAGTTGGCAAATATTTTTTCCCAGTCTGTGGACTGTCTCCCTGCTCTCTTGATGGTTTCTTTGGCTTTGCAGAAGCTTGTCAGTTTGATAAGGTCCCACTTGTCTATCTTATCTCTTATGGCATGGGTACTTGGGGTTTTGATCAGGAATTGGTTGCCAGTTCCAACTTCCATGAGTGTCTCCTGCATTTTCTAAGGTTGTTATAGTTTGAGGTTTTATGTTTAGGTCTCTGATCCATTTTGAGTTGATTTTTATGTATGGGGATATGTAAGGGTACTGTTTCAATCTTCTGCATGTGGTCAGCCAGTTTTCCCAGCACCATTTATTGAATAGGTTCTCCTATCCCCAGTGGTTGGTGGTGGAGGGTTTGTTGAAAATGAGTTGGTTGAGAAATGGAGGTTTTGCTTCTGGAATCTCAATGCTATTCCTTTGGTCTATATACCTGTTGTACAAATACCAGGATGTTTTGAATATTGTAGCTTTATGACAAAGTTTAAAGTCTGGGAGTGTGATACCTCTGGCTTGTTTGTTTTTTTTTTTTGCTGAGGATTGTTTTGGTTATTCATGGTTGTTTATGTTTCCATATGAATTCCTGTATTGTTGTTACTAGGTCTGAGAAGAGTGTTGCTGGGAATTTGATGGGTATTGCATGGAATATTTTTCCACTTGTTTATGTCATCTTTGATTTCTTTGAGCAGTGTTTTGTAGTTTTCATTGTAAAGGTCTTTCACATCACTGGTTAGGAAGATGCCAAGGTATTTCATTCTTTTGTGGCTATTGTGAATGAGATTGTATTTTTTATTTGGGTTTCTGTTGGTTTATTATTGGTGTATAGAAATGCAATTGTCTTTTTGCACATTTCTCTTATACTCTGAAACTTTGCTAAAGTCCTTTATTAGTGCAAGGAGGGTTTTGACAGATTCTCTTGCTTTTTGAGGTATAGAATCATGTCGTCTGCAAAGAGGGATAACTTGATTTCCTCTTTTCCTATTTGGATACACCTGCTTGCTTTCTATTCTCTGATTACTCTAGCTAGAACATCCAAAACTATGCTGAACAGGAGGGGTGAGTGTGGGGGTCCTTGTCTTGCACCAGTTTTCAGGGGAAACGGTTCCAATTTCTGTCTGTTTAGCTATATGCTGGCTGTGGGTTTCTCATAGATGGCTCTTACTATTTTGGGGTATGTTCAATCTGTGCCTAGATGTTCAAGGGTTTTAATCAAGAAGGAGTGCTAGATTTTATCAAAAGTTTTTTCTGCATCTAATGATATAATCATATGGTTTTTGTTTTTATATCTGTTAATATATTTAATTACATTTATGGTCTTACCATAAATGTTGACCCAGTCTTGCATTCTAGGGATGAAGCCTGCTTGGTTATGGTGGATGATTTTTGAGATGTGTTGTGAATCCCGTTTGCTAGGATCTTGTTGAGAATATTAGCATCTATATTCATCAAGAATATTGGCTTGTAGTTCTCTTTCTTTGTTGGGTCTTTACCTGGCTTAGATATCAATGTGATGTTAGCTTCATAAAATGATTTGGGGAGAGTTCCATCTTTCAAAATTGCCTGGAATACTTTCAGTAGGATTGGTATCAGTTCCTCCTTGTATGTTTTGTAGAATTCTGCTGGAAAGTCATCTGGTCCAGGGATTTTTTTTTGTAGGTAGTTTTCTTATTGCACAGTCAATTTCCTGGATTGTTATTGATCTATTTAGGGTCTCAATTTCTTCTTGTTTCAACCTGGGGAGGTTGCGTGATGTCAGAAAGTCCTCCATTTCCTTTAGGTTTTCAAGTTTGTTTCCATACAAGTGTACATAGTAGTCTCTGATAACCTTTTGTATTTCTTCAGGATCAGTTGTGACTTCATTGTTGTGTTTCTGATTGAGTTAATTTGGGCTTTTTCGCTCAATTTTTTGGTCAGTCTAGATAGGGGATCATCGATCTTGTTTATTCTTTCAAAGAACCAGCTTTTTGTTTCATTGGTTTTTTTGTATTATCTATTTGTCTTCTATGTCCTGGATTTGGGTTTAATTTTGGCGATCTGAATTCTTCTGCTAAAGTTAGAGTTTTGGTGGTCCTGCTTTTACAGCTCACTTAGGTGACTTGTTAGGCTGTTAACTTGTGATCTTTCCATTTTCTTTTTTTTTTTTGAGTTGGAGTCTCACTCTGTCGCCCAGACTGGAGTGCAGTGGCTGCTCCCGGCCACCACAACCTCGACCTGCTGGGCTCTGGTGATCCTTCCACCTCAGCCATCCAAGTAGCTGGAATTACAGGCATGCGCTACCACGCCTGGCTGATTTTTTTGATTTATTGTAGAGATGAGGTCTCACTGCCCAGGTGGGTCTCCAACCTGCGGGCTCAGGCAATCCACTCACCTCAGCCTCCCAAAGGTGTGGGATTACAGGCTGAGCCACCGAGCCTGGCCCATTTTCTTCATGTTTATTTGTAGAGATATGAATTCTTCTCTTACTACCGCTTTCGTGGTATCCCACAGGTTTTGGTAAGATGTTTTTTCATTTTCACTTGTTGCCAGGTATCTTTTAATCTCTGTTTTGATTTCCATGGTGACCCAGGAGTTGCTTAGCATCATGCTGTTTAGTATCCATGTCTTTGTGGCTTTCGGGGAACTTTTTTGGGGTTGAAATTTATTTTTATTCCACTGTGGGCTGAGAAGGTGCATGGCAAAATTTCAAATTTATAAAATTTGTTTATGCCTGATTTATGGCCAAGGATGTGGTTGATCATAGAGTATGTTCTATGTAGTGATGAGTGAAATCTATATTCTGTGGTCATTGGAAGAAGTGTTCTGTAGGTATTAATTAAGTCCATTTGGTTAAGAGTCATATGAGGTTCTGGATCTCCTTGCTGATTTTCTGTCTTGATGATCTGTCTAGGGTTGTAAGTGCAGTATTAAAGTCCCCAGCTATGATAGTGTTAGAATTAATCTCTTTTTTAAGTTTGCCTACAAGCTGCTTTATGTAAATTGGTGCTCCTATGTTAGGTGCATTTATGTTTAGAATGGATATTTCTTGTTGATAGATTGAACCTTTTATCATTATATAGTGACCTTCTATATCTTGTTTACTTTCTGATAGCTTAAAGCGTATTTTTTTCTGAAATTAAGATCAAAACTCCTGCTTTCCTTTGTGTTCCTTTCACCTGAAATTTTGCTTCTCATTCTCTTACTTTGAGTCTGTGAGTGTCCTTTCTGGTGAGATGAGTCTCTTGGAGACAGTATATTGTTGCCTCATGATATTTTGTCCATTTTGCCATTCTATGTCTTTTCAGTGGTACGTTTAGTCCATTCACATTCAGGCTAATTATTGAAATGTGAAAGTTTATTCCTGTCATGAGGATCTTATAGAGTTGTTGTTGTTCATGTTTGTTGCCTTTCTTTTCATTTTTGGGTTGATTCATATGTATTTTCAATCTTTTTCCTGCACTCTTGTGAAGAACGTTGTCATTCTTTTTTCCCTTTCTTCTGTGTTTAATACTTTCTTAAGTGTTTCTTGTAGAGCTGGTCTAGAGGCAACATAAGTTCTTATTGATTGATTTTAATTCTCTCTCACTGATGAAGCTTAGCTTAGTTGGGTAGGTTATTCTTAGTGGAAATTTTTTATCTTTGAGAACTTTGAAGAGTGTACTCTAAGATCTCCTTGCCTGAGTTGTTTCTGTAGATAAATCTGCTGCTCTTCTAATTGGTCTTCCCCAGTAGGTAGTCTGACCTTTTTCTCTTGCTGCCTTTAGGATTTTTTCTTTTATACCTACTTTGTTTGGGTGAATTACTATGTGTCTAGGAGTTAATCTTCTCATTTCTTATCTTGCATGGGTTCTCTGTATCTCTTGTGTTTGAATAGTCACATAAGCAATGAGATGAGGGAAGATTTCTTGAACAATTTCATGGAATATTTGTTCCAGGGTGCTCTCTGTCTCTCTTTCTGCCTCAGGAAGTCCAATTGCTCTTAGGTTCAACCTCTTGAAGTAATTACACATCTCTTGAAGGTTTTGTTCTCTTTTAAGCTTCTTTTCTATGTTTTTGACAGTTTGGGTTAGTTCTATACTTTGGTCCTCAAGCTCTGAGATTCTTCTTCTGCTTGGCTAATTCTGCTTTCCACGCTTATCAGTTCATTATTTATTTCATTCACAGTATTCTTTACTGTTGTTATTTCAGTTATCAGCTCCTTCCTATTTTTCTCTTGTCTCTCCCCAATTCTTCCTATTCTCTCTACTCATGTCTTGATATCTGGGTTTGTAGTTTGAGACCAGTCAATCTGGGAGCCCTTTATTGTTTGCATTCCGAAGTCTGTTTTGTCAGTGTCTGACCTCCCAGGGGTCTGTGTGAGACTGATATTCTTCTTTTGGTTTTTCTTCATTTGTGTAGATTTCTCCCCAACTCCCCATCTTTTTATTTATCCCCTCTTCTTTAATTCTGTTGTTCAGGGACAGCAGAGTTGCTTTTACTTCTGTTTTCTCAGTCTTCTATTCTTCCTTATGTGGATCCTCTGGCTTTTTTTCAATTCTGAAGCTGGACTGTGGGTTGGGGGCTGTACTTTTTGCAGTTTTGAGATTTAATTGAGGGGGGAACTGTGATTCAAAGTCTATCTACAGATTCCAACATTCACCTACAGGTATATGGGCACCCTGAAATCCACTTCCCACTTCCTTACAATCTGTCCATGCAGTGGGAGATATAGGTTTGCTCCCTGGTCACAAAATGAGGTAAGGAAAAGGAAAAAAATGGAAAAAGGAAGGAGGGGAGGCAAGATGAATGTGGAGAGAGAAAAAGAGGGAAAACAGACAGGCATACCAACTAACAGATGAAAGAGTTACAAGGACAGAAATGAATTTAAAAACCTAAATTAAACTAAACTAAAACATCAGATAATCATACAAATGCACAGTCCAACAAAAACCTGCCTATTGATGTATTCTTCCCATACACAAACAGGAAGTCTAGCGAATAGAAAGAAGAAGAAAAAAATCAGTAAAATAACAGAAACAATGCAAGTATGAAAATGTTATCAAAAACAGAAAGAGAAATGAAAACTAAAACAAAAAACAAACAAAATTGAGCAAAGCAAACAGTCAAAAAGTAAAAATAAAAGAACTCACTCTGAGGTCATCCCTGTAAGGCCAATGCCCTTTCAGCCCTGATCTCTAGACCCTATCCTCTGCTCTCAGCACAGGCAGGTAGGGTTGCTCACAGCTTAGATCAGATGACCGAGGCCTACTTTGGAAGGAGGATCAGATCTGGACTCACCCTGCTGGCTGCCTGTCAGGTCTGACCTGTCTGTGTCTGATCCAGCGTGGAAGAGGGGCCTCTGTCTCTCCTGGTTGGATGAGATTACCTTAGGTCCCAAGTTGGAGACTGGGCAGAGCTGGACAGGACAATGCAAATCTCTGCCTGGTCTTGGGACAGAGAAAATGCCTGCGGTCAGCATCTCCTCACTGGGCATGGGGCTCCTCTTCAGCTCTCCCCATCCTCTCTCTCCACTGATCAGATATGGGGCTCTAGTTGATCCGCTATAACAGGTGATGGTGTGGGCCAGGCACCAGATGATGAGAATCAGTTGGATTCGGCAGGCTTTTCTCAGGAGCCTGAGCAATAGACAATCCGGTGCACTATCTTGCACGCCTACACTGGAGTCTCAGGGTATTGGGGGCTTGCAGTCGCCTTCAGAGGGAGGACCCAATTGCATGAACCCAAGTCTCCCCTCAGATGCATTTTTCACTCTCCCCCCAGTAAACGCCTACTCTGCAAAGAGTCTTTATGGACACTTGCCTCCGTGGAGACTCTCATAGTCTGACATGTCTGGTTGTCATCTTAAGCTCCCCACTCCCAGTCTTCTTTTTAATACAGAACTGATTAAAGAGGCTAAGAAGAGAAAAAAGCAGTATGCCCAGAGAAGGTGGAATTAGAGAACAGGGAGACATTATCGTTTATAATAAACCTATAGTTTATAGATTTCCTATTTTAGCTGAAAATGTAGCTCTGTGCATGGAAACTCAAAATATTTAGGATGTTTTCATTTGGGAAAGGAGAATTTCTAAGTTTGAAGTAAGATTTTTATGTGTCACAACTTTAAAATTAGTTTGAGTTTTTTTTTTTTTTTTTTTGAGTTGGAGTCTCACTCTGTCGCCCAGACTGGAGTGTAGTGGCTGCTCCCAGCCACCACAGCCTCGACCTGCTGGGCTCTGGCGATCCTTCCGCCTCAGCCTTCCGAGTAGCCGGAATTACAGGCACGCGCTACCATGCTCGGCTGATTTTTTGATTTTATTGTAGAGATGAGGTCTTGCTGCCCAGGTGGGTCTCGAACCCGCGGGCTCAGACAATCCACTCACCTTAGCTTCCCAAAGGTGTGGGATTACAGGCTGAGCCACTGAGCCCAGCTTTAGTTTGAGTTTTTTAAAAAAACTTTTTCAGAAGGCTGACACCCACCTTCTCTAATCTGTCTCTTTCTCTTCAGGGGTGTGTGTGTGTGTGTGTGTGTGTGTGTGTGTGCGCGCGCGTGCGCGCGCATGTGTGCATGCGTGCATATGCATGTGCTCATATCTAGTATCACCTGTATTCAAAAATCCTTTAGTAATGTTCTCCCTATTTTTCCATTTGTATTTTAGTGTCTAGGAAGGAAAATATGGGAAACAGAAGACCAGGAGTGAGGAGAGGTCAAGAGGCCATGAAGCAGCTCATTAAAAAAATGTCATTTTTGCAGCATTTAGACAATTCACCAGGCCTCTAGAATTCATGATACTAATTAAAGAGACATAGTAGGGCCTGGGACTTTGTCTAATTAACACAGAATAAGGAGTAAATGAATACGTTGGGTAATTCAACAAAAGTCTATTTGCCTCTCTATTCTTTTTTCTGTAGATTTCTATATTACAGAATGAAGAGAGATTTGCTAGAGTTTTGCCATCTTTCTTTTTTATAGTCTTTTTAATTTTCACCAACATCTAATTTTGAAAAAACTTCAAACATATAACAATGAGAAAAAATAGTAAAATTATCATCTGTTCCTATCTAGTTTCAACCATTGTGGACATTTTGCAATAATTGCAGTAATATATATGTTTCTATCAGCCTTATTCTTTTGTCTATTTGCACTGAGCTGTTGGAATGTTTCTAAACCAAGAAGCCAATGGAGCTTCACAAATCACATACCATTTTGCTATTAGATTTCTTCAGTGCAGTTTATTCCAGCGTAGCCACTCTACCTTTTATTCAAGCCCTTGAATTTGAGCAAGAAACCTGTGTGGGCCTCACACACCTGGCTTGTCTGAGTGTTTCTCGGTGGTGCCGCTGACTGCTTCTCTATGCCCTGCTTTGCTATAACTGCCAAGTGTAACACAGAGGCTTGACTAAATTCGAACTTAAATTTTGGGCAGGGATGCATATTTAAAAACTGAGTTGAGCCCCGGATTTTGAAGACAAGTAAAAGCAAGACTCAGCAAACATGTAGTGACTTACTGTAGTTATACTCTTGGTGATGACTTAGAAAATACTGGAGCAGCAAGACCGGCTGAAGCACTTTCTCCTTAAATGACTGCCTCAAAGGAGCTCCATGGAGTACTCACTCCCTTCCCCCAGTCAGCTTCCCTTGCCAATTGTGTCATCTGGCCATCTGGCTTTACAGAGCAAGGGTATCAAAGGCCATTTTAACACAGTGTAATCACCTCAAGTTTAAAGCGTTTAGGGTAAAACAGCCTTCAAAACTATAATTTTTCAAATGTTTTTTCCATTTTAATTCATGTTTGTTTATTAAGATAACTTATTGTACATATTTGAGTTTGACTTGATGTTATGGGGTACATATAGATAGGAAAATGGTTATTTAACCTAATGAAGCAGATTAACATATTATCTCACGTGGTTGCTTTTGTGTGGCAAGATCAGCTAAAATGTACTTATTTAACAGAAATTTCCAATACAATATAATTGCATTAGCTTTAGTCCTCATATTGTACATTATATCTCTATGCCTGATCTGATTTAATGAAAACTTTTAACCTCTAGGGAGTCTCAGAGTTTCCAGAAGTGCTTGTAAAAACACAGATGCTGAGCCCCACACCAGAGGTTCTGATTCAGTGGGTGTGGGGAGGGACGTGATAATTTGCATGTCTAACAAATTCCCAGGTGTGGATGCTGCAGGGCCAGGGACCACACAGAAAACACTGAGCTAAAGGCTACACATTCTCATTTTGGAATTCTTCAGGGGTCATTCTTCAGGCCCATTTAATTTGCTAACTAACATATTAAATAAATCAGACGTGCAGGATGTCTAGGATCTGATTCTAAGACCCGTACTTGAATTGATGAGCTTCGATTCCATATTTAACTTCCTACTCGGTTTTCTTATTTGTTAAATAGAAATGCTCATACCAGATTATCTCATGGGTTGGAATAAAAATCAACTGAGGTAATGTATGTGGAATTATTTTATTTTTAGCTGTGGACTGCTACATTCCTTAAAATACAACACAAGTCCTAGCTTTTAGACGCCAGAGCCCTGCGGAAACAGTTCCTGGGAACAGACCCAAGTGAGCTGGTGAGAAAGGTGTGAGGAGAAAGCAAAATCAGCTTTTACTTACTTCCCAGTCATAGTGATATAAAACATTAATGACTATTAGGAGAAAAGATGGAAAAAAAGGAGAAGTGATCTAAATAAATCACTGCTAGTTAAGACAGCCAGATATACATCTTTTCTCAATACCAAAATTGTTCACTGGATGCAAATTCATCATGTGACTATTACTCTGAAAGTGGTGACAAGCAAAGTCTAGACACAATAGAGGCAGGGATTCTGAGTTGGGCAGACCCATCTTCTCATGCCATTCCCACCTTCACCTGGTGCACAAGTGAGGCACCCTACTGTTCACGACTCAGAAGTTCAGAATGCTCTCTAGGGGTTAGGGATCATCATTTTGCAAAAGTATATGACAGAGTATCTAGCACAGAATGAGCATTCAAGAGTATCCAGTGGACATGTTTTTGTTCTATGATCATAGGAGAATAGATGATAGTATTTTTTGTGGCGTAAAATTCATTACATGAAATATATCAAGTGAGCCAAGGAAATTCTAGGTCCTGATTATATTTATAGATCTTGAAGCAACTGTGGTGTTCCATAAACATTTGGAATTATTTATATTGTCCCCCATGCAAGTTCAATTTTTATGCTATTATGATTTACGCTGTTCATGTTTTCTCATTAAGGGGTTTTCTGACTTCACTCTGAACAACTCTTCCCAGACTGACTAGGTCATAAAATACAGGACTCATTTTCTTTAATTTATCGTTTATGGTCTGAATAATCCTCTGTGTATCTCATTGTGATGTACTGCCATTCCAACAGAGAAGCCACTCCAAGCATCTTGGCAGTGCCCGAGAACCTTAGAAATTTGGAGTCTCAGTTGGATTGAGCACTGCCCATCCTTATATTTGCTCAGAGCTGGGTGTGCATTTGAGGCACACCAACTACAATTTGCTTCCTGCTTTTTTATATATCCAGAATAGAAGCCAAGATTTGAGGTCCCTCAGGCTTGAGTCATTCCTTCAACGTGTTCCTTCTGCTCAAAGATGGAAAAAAATGTCACATGTGAGGGCATGCCTGTCTTCTGGCATGTTGTCATGAAAGGTCTGTTGTTGGCTGCTTCTCCCTTTTGTTTTCTATGATCTGTCAAATAGATTGCATCCTGAAATAAAATAGTCAACAAGAAAAAGGAGAAATCCAGAAGTACAGAAATTGCTAAAGAAAAATCAGAGGAGTTGGGAGGAAGATGGTAGCTGAGCCCATCAGACTATATGAGTCCCGGTGTGAGTGAGAGAATGTATGTGTCTGTGAGTAAGTGGGTTATGAGTGGCCGACTGAGTGAGGGCTCAGGAACAAGTGACCAAGGCTCTTCTGGTGAGGCAGCAGGTGCCACAGCTTCTTGGCTTGGACCATAGTGATGCAGAAGCCAAGTGCCATTTTTTTTTTCTTCTTTTTTGTTAATCATAAAAGCCCTTCCTGGGAAGAAGCTGCTGGGAGAGACTGACTGAGAGAGGCCTCGTTAGCAAGTGGCTAGGGCTCTCCTGGCCAAGCTGCTCTGCTTGGCCCCAACTGCTCTGCTTTGTCCCCAGTGCTTCCTAGATCACAGCAGTCAAGCACCACTCTTCTTTAAACTGACAAATGCCTTCCTGAGAAGAAGCTGTGGGGAGAGACCACCAGCTCCAGGCTCTGCTTCACCACTGCAGCAGGAGAAACTGTTGGCTCCAGGCTTTGTCACACTACTGCAGTGCCTGACCAGACACTGGCAGCAAGGGCTGCAAAGGGAGCCCAGAGGCAGAGCCCCACTGGAGAAGACGAAAGAGGCACCCTGCCACCCCTTTGAAAATGGGGCAGGAAAGTGCTCTGGCTTGCTCACCGTGGAGCAACATACCAATCTCTGTGACTGACGGGTCAGTTACTCAGGGGTTGTTCATGACTCAGAGGGAATATCCTGAAAGTACAAACTTTGAATGGACAGGATGAGTGCTGAGTCTCAGACATCCCGCCCTCTACCTTGATTTAACCATGGGACAAAGGGTGTGGCCAGAAAAGGATGAGGAAGACATCCAAAGAGATCAGTGGTAAGTCGGGCTGACCCAATCATCTCCTCCCCAGCAGTCCTCTGACTGTCAGACACACAGGACTGGGGCATAACTGAGACGGACAAACACAGGCAGAACCTGAACATCAGATGCAATAGAAGGACTCCACTCCAAGATAAACCTGGCTGGGGCATCCCCTGCCAGTACCTGGGGAAGAGACAATCCCACACTTCCCCACCAGAGGGAATCCCCACAAGAGGGGACGATACTACAGTTGGAGGGGAGGACTGTAGTCCCACCTACCTACCCCCACTACCCCCTCCTCCTTCCCTGGTCTGGACACTGTCTGGACACTGAGGAGATAGTGAATGAGACAGAAGCTCTGCAGGAGACAGCAGAGAAGCAGATGGGAAGAACAACTACAGAATCTGCCACAGGAGGGTAGGGTTTTTTTTTTTCTACCTGTTAGTTTTTAAATTTTTTAAAATACTTTTCCTTTGTGCATGAATGTTTATGTGAGGGTTCACTCTGCATCCTCCCCATTTTTTCTCCCTCTTCTTCTATTTTTTGTTTTCTGTTTATGTAAGTGAATGATTATTTTTCAGTTTTTTTTTTGACTTGTTTTTGCTCTTTTTTTCTTCTCTTTTTTTAGTTTAATGTGTGTGTGTGAATATATGTGTGAGGAGTCAATCTCAATTCTTATTTTTTTCTTTTTCTTTGTTTCATTCTCCTTTCATTTTGTGCTGGGCATGTATATGTGTTTGGTTTTCCTTTTTTTATTGTTTTCTGTTTTGTTTTTCATTGTTGTTATTCCTATTTGTTTTGGTGCGTGTGTATTTGTCTATGTGTTTATTTGTTTTCTGCTTTGGTTTCTGCTTTCATTATTCTGTATTTTTTTCTTTTATCTTTTATTTAAAAAAATTCCTTGTCCATCTTATTTATTCTACTCTTCTCTGTTCTCCTTGTTACTGTTACTATGTCTTGGACTCAGGAGGTACACACACGTACCCATTGCATTGTCATAGAGTGGTGGTAGGGAGTGGGTCTCAGGAACCCATACCACAATCAGGGAACATTGTGATTTGCAAGAGTTTCTGAATCCTAACTCCCCATCTTCCACCTTATTTGACTCTCAAAACTACAAGAGATAGCAAAGCTTTTCACCCATAGTCTCGTTTCAAAATAGAACAAATCTAGAACCCTGATTAGGGAAGAATCCAGGCCTGAGCAAGCATCAGAATTGAAAGTCTCTCCTACTGCCACTAAATAATGGAACTAAAGAGAAAAGAAAGAGATCTGTCACAAATGAGAAAAAACCAACAGAAGACTACAGGTAATTTCCAGTGCAACAAAGGTAAAATGACTAAAAACATCAGATCTTGGAGCCCAAACAATGGAAGTCACCAAGAGCTGGACCCAGAATACAACAGAGATTAGGGAATGGGTGGAAAGAGTGAATAAGACTCAAGAAAGATAATATGCAACACTGAAAGCACTTGTAACAGAGATTTTGACCATAAAAAATTTCATCCAGGAAATAAATAACAAGATGACAAGCATGGAAAACAGAATTAATCAAGCAGAAGAAAGAATCTCAGGACTAGAAGACCAAAACATGGAATTAACATGATCTTTAGAAATAATAGAAAGAAAACTTGGAAAGAAAGAACAAAGTCTACAAGAGGTGTGATCTTATTAAGAGGATGAACCTATGCTTGATTGGTATGCCAGAAGTAAAAGGGGAATGGAGAGCACTGTGGAGCAAGTATTCCAGGAGGTTATCCAAGAAAACTTTCCCCATCTCACCAGAGATGTGACTAGCCAAACACAAGAGATACAGAGAACCCCTATAAGACATCAAGTGAGAAGACCAACCCCTAAACACATCATAAGTTGCTTATACAAAGTAGGTACAAAAGGAAAAATCTTAAAGGCAGCAAGAGAGAAGGGTAAGACTACCTATTGGGAAAACCAATCAGAAAAGCAGCAGACCTATTGGCAGAAACACTACAAGCTAGAAGGGACAGGAGTCCAGTATTCAAAGTCCTCAAAGGTAAACAACTTCAACCAAGAATTTTCTACCCAGCCAAGCTCAGCTTCATCAGTGATGGAAAATTAAAATCCTTCCCAGACATCCAATCCTGAAGAGATTATGCAGCTTCCAGACCAGCTCTACAGGAGACACTTAAAAAGGTATTAATTACAGAAGAAATGATGAACACATAACTAGAATGACCAAGAAAAAGAAGGGAAAAGCCCAAATAAACACAATCAGAAATGCAAAAACTCAACTGACTCTGAAGAAATATAAAATTTATCAGAGGTTACTATGTACATCTGTATGGAAAAAAAACGTGATAACCTGTTGGGAGCCGGCCACGGAGGCCCACTGAGTATTAGGGATTAGGAAGGGCTGTTGACCCTGAGACCACTAGGATGCGTTCGGGAGCTATTGACCCCATTTCCTCCCCCTTTCTACTCAGCACTAACCGGATTAAGCTCCTGTGAGCTCAAAACAAAAACTCTGAGACCGGGACAAACACAAGCTAACTTTAGAAGCTCATTGCTTCCATTCTTCCTCAAACTGCAGTTTTGGCTATCACACAACTTATAATTCAAACTTGTGTCACACCTAAGAGTCTTATATTGGTCACAGGCTTCTGGGTCATGATCTTAGGATTTATTGAAGGTGTAAATTGTAGAATATAGTTTTAGAAGACAGCCATTTTGTTGAAAGAATGAGGCTGGGTTACTTGCAGGTAGCCCACTGTGAACTTTGGACTGGGCCACATTCCAAACATTCTGGAATGGGCCACTTTCATTTGTAAAGTAAATACTTAAGCTTCTATAGAATTGTTTAACTTGGCATAAATCAATCAGTTTAGGATGAAAAAGGTTTATAGAACATGTCAGTCCCAGATTAGGTTATCCTTTGTTATGGGATTTTAAGATTATCATATGAAAAGCGTTTAAAGGCAATAATTGATTAAGTTTTCATGGATTAAGGTTTCTGGTGGGTGGGGGACGCCCCTCCCACATCTGACTTTGTGTATAAAAGACCCGTTGTAAAATTCCCAATAACACACATCACTTCTGCACTAGACTGGAGTCCAGTCTCTTTCTTTCTCTCTCTCTCTCTTTCTTTCTTCTTCCCCCCAATCGCTGATGCCATCTCCACCTTTGGGGTACCCTGAACCCGGCTGGAGCTGGTCCCCGGCAATAGCCTATGAATGAAATGGAGGACTTTCTGACATCACACAACCTCCTAAGGCTGAAATAAGAAGGCACTGAGACATTAAATAAACCAATAAAAACCCTGATAATTGACTCCTTCATAAGAAAACTACCTACAAAAACAACAACAAACCTTGGACCACATGGATTTCCAGAGGAATTCTACAAAGTATACAAGGAGGAGCTGATATCAAACCTATTGAAAGTATTCCAGGCCATTGAGAAAATTGGAATTCCCCCCAAATCATTTTAAGAAGGCAATAGCATATTGATATCCAAACCAAGTAAAGATTCAACAAAAAAAGAGAACTATCGGTCAATATCCCTAATGAACGTAGATGCAAAAATTCTCAACAGGATTCTAGCAAATTGGATCCAACAACACACCTCAAAAATCATCCACCATCACCAAGTAGGTGCCATCCCTAGGATGCAGGGCTGATTCAACATCTGTGAGGTCATAAATGTAATTAAATACATGAAGAGATGTAAAAACAAGAACCACCTGATTATATCATTAGATGAAGACAAAGCTTTTGATAAAATCCACCATTCTTTCTTGATAAAAAACCCTCAAGAAACTAGGTATAGAAGGAACATACCTCAAAATAGTAAGTGCCATCTGCAGTAAACTCACAGCCAGCATATTGCTAAGAGGACAGAAATTAGAAATATTTCCCCCCAAAACTGGAAAAAGACAAGGCTGCCCACTCTCACCCCTCTTTTTCAACATTGTGTTGGAAGTCCTAGCTACAGTAGTTAGAGAGAAGGAAACCAGGGGTAGCCAAATAGGAAAAAAGGAAGTTAATTTATCCCTCTTTACTGACAATATGATCCTATATCTGGAAAATCCAAGAGAATCTGTCAAAAATCTTCTTTCATTGATAGGGACTTTGGCAAAGTCTTGGGGTATAAAATAAATGTGCAAAAGACAGTTGAATTCTTATACACCAACAACAAGCAGGCATAGAACCAAATAAAAAGCCCAATCCCATTCACAATAGCCATACACACAAAAATGAAATACCTTGGCATCTCCCTACCCAGAGATGTGAAAGACCTTTACAATGAAAACTGCAAACACAGCTCAAAGAAATCCAAGAAGACACAAACAAATGGAAAAATATTCCATGCTCATGGGTAGGAAATATCACCATTGTTAAGATGTCCATTTTATCAAGGGCAATCTACAGATTCAACGCAATACCCATTAAATTACCAACATCATTCTTCTCAGACCTATAGATGACAATACATAAATTCACATGGAAATATAAATGACCATGAATAGCCAAAACAATCTTTAGCAAAAGAAACAAAGCAGGAGGTATCACACTTCCAGACTTCAAACTTTGCTATAAGGCTACAATAATCAAAACAGCCTGATATTGGTACAAGAACAGGCTTATGGACCAATGGAACAGGATAGAGATTCTGGAAGCAAAACCTCAATTTCTCAGCTAACTTATCTTAAACAAAGCCTCCAACAACAAACACTGGGGAGAGGAGAATCTATGCAGTAAATGGTTCTGGAATAACTGGCTGACCACATGTAGAAGATTGAAACAAGACCTCTCCCTATCACCATACACAATAATCAACTCTAAATGGATCAAATATCTAAATATAAAACTTCAAACTCTAAGAACCTTAGAAAATGCAGGAGATATCCTTATGGAAATTGGAACTAGCAGCCAATTCCTGATCAAAACCCCAAGTGCTCATACAATAAGAGATAAGATAGACAAGTTGGACCTTATCAAACTGAAAAGCTTCTGTAAAGCCAAAGAAACCATCCAGAAAGTGGGAGACAGTTCACAGAAAGGGAAAAAATACTTGCCAACTGTGTATCTCATAAAGTTGTAACATCCAGGATCTACATGGAACTCAAATGTACTGAAAGAGTAAAAAAAAAACAGCCCCATGGACAAAAGACATGAATAGACACTTCTCAAAAGAAGATATACGGGCAGCCAACAGACACATGAAAAAGTGTTCAACCTCACTAATCGTCAGAGAAATGCAAATCAAAATCACATTGAGATACCACCAATCCCCAGTAAGATTGGCCATCATTAATAAAACAAACAACTACAGATGCTGGCGAGGATGCGGAGAAAAAGGAATGCTTCTATACTGCTGGTGGGAATGCAAATTAGGGCAACCTATGTGGAAGACAGTGTGGTGATTTCTGAAAGAACTAGAAATTGACCTTCCATATGATCCAGCAACCACCCTATTGGGAATATACCCGGAGGAACTCAAATCATTTTACAAAAATGATACCTGCACACGCATGCTTACTGTGGCATTATTCACAATAACAAAAACTGTGCTGCCCATTGAAATTGGACTGGGTTAATAAAATGTGGTATATATACACAATGGAATATTGTGCAACCACAAAGAAGGACAACCATATGAACTTCACAGCAACTTGGATGGATTTAGAGTTCATCATACTCAGAGATCTACCACAGAAACAAAGAGCAGAGTACCATATGTTCTCACTCATAAGTGGACTGTGAACAATTACCATAATACTTTAAGAAAGGGATTGGCGCCAGCGTTCCCGCCGCCCGCCCGGCGCTCCCGCCGCCCGCCCGGCCGCCCCTCCCGCCAGCGCTCTGGGACGGGTAGCTCATCACAACCCGGCCCGAGGAGATCCACACCAAACCACTTCAAGGAAGATCTGCTGGGATTGCTGCCACATCTCCTGTGTCTGAGATTGTCCTGCCCGCCTGCGTGGGGCTTCTGTTGCCTGCTCGCAGGCAGGCAGCCATCTTGTTCCTGTCCGGCCCCACCCCCTCTGGGGCAAGCAGATGAGATAGCACCATCTGCTGGCGATTCAAGGTAGCAGCACCGAAATGGGAGAAATAAGCTTGATAAAGACATAGACCAAACTGCTGAAGGAAGGTTGAACTGAGCTGTCCTTCACAGCAGATCAGGGGTAATTGACTCTAACTGCAAACTAATTTACCAGCTTGAAAAGAAAACTAGAAATCAGACCTGAAAGGACATTGGACTTAAACGAAAGGTCTCAGAGTGTGCTTCATTGATTCTATTACTTTAATGACTTAATTCTATTCCTACTGTATTGTTCCCCTTTTTTTCTCTTTTCCTTTTCCTTTTCTTCTCTTTTCTTCTGTCTGTAAACCATGTCTTTGTATAGAGGAACAGCACACCAATAAGGTGGTTGGATAGCTGGTATGTTAGCATCACTATGTGTTTTATTTTTGTTTGTATGAGAGTTGGTTCGACTGTAGCTGTGGTCCATCGTTTTTATCTGCTTCAGTATAGGCCTCTCTCTCTATTTGTTGGCACACTCGTTAGCTTCCTCCCTCACTCCTCTAGCTCTCTGCTCCCCTCTTCAACCCACTATCTGCTCCATTCTCTCCCCTCTGCTAACCACATTTTATTTCAGGGAGTACACCTACAGCCCCACTGCACAGACAGATTCCAGGGTAGTGGGAAGTGGGTTCCACATTATCCACATGCCTGTAAGCGAATACCAGGACCTGCAGACAGATTTTGAATCACAGCTCTCCCCTTAAATACATCTCAAAACTGCAAAAAGGACCACCTCCAACCTACAGTGCAACTTCAGAATTGAACAAAGTAAGAGGACATACATAAGAGATTGAACAAACAGAAGTAAAACCAATCCCTTTACCCCTGAATAACAAAATTAAAAAGATGGTGACGTGGAGGGAAGGAAGAAGTAGGGAGGTGGAAAAACCGCACAAATGAAGAAAAACCAAAAGAAGAATATAGGTCTTACACAAACCCCTGGGAGATCAGACAATGAGAAAACAGATTCTGGAACACAGACAATGAAGAGTCCCCAGAATGACTGGCTACATGCAACAAACCCAGACATCAAGACATTAATGGAGAGAATTAAAAAAATTGAGGAGAGACAAGAGGAAAATAGGAAGGAGCTGTTGTCAGAAATGACAGCAGTAAAGAATACTGTGATGGAAATGAACAACAGACTAATAAGCATGGAAAGCAGAATCAGCCAAGCAGAAGAAAGAATCTCAGAGCTCGAAGACCAAAACACAGAACTAACCCAAACTGTCAAAAGCATAGAAAAGAAGCTCAAAAAGACAGAACAAAACCTGCAAGAGATGAATGATCACTTCAAAAGACCAAACCTAAGAATAATTTTGCTTCCTGAGGCAGAAAGAGAAACAGAAGCCACACTGGATCAAACATTTCATGAAATCATTCAAGAAAACTTCCCTCATCTCAGTAAAGATGAAAAAATTCAAACACAAGAGATTCAGAGAACCCCTGCAAGACAACAAACGAGAAGACCAACTCCCAGACACATAATAATTCGCCTAAACAAAGTAGCTATGAAAGGAAAAATCCTAAAGGCAGCAAGAGAAAAAGGCCAGACTACCTACCAGGGAAAACCAATTCGAATAGCAGCAGATTTATCCACAGAAACCCTCCAGGCCAGAAGAGCCTGGAGCCCTATCTTCAAAGTTCTAAAAGAGAAACAATTTCAACCAAGAATAAGCTACCCAGCCAAACTAAGCTTCATTAGTGAGGGAGAATTAAAATCTTTTCCAGACATCCAATCCCTAAGAACCTACGCTGCGACCAGACCACCGCTACAAGAAACACTTAAGAAAGTACTGAACACAGAAGAAAAAGAAAAAAGAACATCAGCATTCTTCACAAGAGTACAGGCAAAAGATTAAAAATACACCTGAACCAACTCCAAAACCCAAAGAAAGACAACAAATGAACAGGAACAACTCTGTAAGAACCTTATGACAGGGATCAACTCTTGCATTTCAATTATTAGCCTTAATGTGAATGGACTAAATGCACCACTGAAAAGACATAGATTGGAAAAATGGATAAAATATCATCAGGCAACAATCTATTGTCTTCAAGAGACTCACCTCACTAGAAAGGACATCCACAGACTCAAAGTAACAGGATGGGAAACAAACTTCCAGGCGAACGGAATACAAAAGAAAGGAGGAGTAGCCATCTTAATTTCAGACAAAATATCCTTCAAACTATTAAAAATCAAAAAAGATACAGAAGGCCACTACATAATGATAAAAGGTTCAATCCATCAACAAGAAATATCTATCCTAAACATATATGCACCCAACATAGGTGCGCCAACTTTCATAAAGCAACTTCTTGGAAAACTAAAGAAAGATATTGACTCTAACACTATAATAACTGGGGACTTTAATACCCCACTCACAACCCTAGACAGATCATCAGGACAAAAAATCAGCAAGGAGATCCGGAACCTCAATGTGACTTTGGACCAAATGGAGTTAATTGATACATACAGAACACTCCATCCAAAGACCACAGAATACACATTCTACTCATCACCACATGGAACATATTCTAAGATCGACCACATACTCGGCCATAAATCAAGTATAAGCAAATTTAAAAGGACCGAAATTCTACCAAACACCTTCTCGGACCACAGTGGAATAAAAATAAACATTGACACCAACAAAGTCCCTCCAAAACCTACAAAGACATGGACACTAAACAGCATGATGCTAAACAACTCCTGGGTCAACGACAAAATCAAAACAAGGATCAAAAGATACCTGGAAACAAATGAAAATGAAGAAACATCTTACCAAAATCTCTAGGATGCCCTGAAAGCTGTAGTAAGAGGGGAATTTATATCCCTACAAACATACATGAAGAAAATGGAAGAAACAGAAATTCACAACCTAACAAGCCACCTAAAGAAGCTGGAAAAGCAAGACCACAAAAACCCTAATTTCAGCAGAAGAATCCAGATCACCAAAATAAAAGCCCAAATCCAGGACATAGAAGACAAAAATATAATTGAAAAAAATCAATGAAACAAAAAGCTGGTTCTTCGAAAGAATAAACAAGATCGATGGTCCCCTAGCTAGACTGACAAAGAAAAAACGAGAAAAAAAACAAATAAGTATATAATCAGAAACACAAAAGATGAAGTCACATCTGACCCTGAAGAAATACAAAAGATCATTAGAGACTACTACGTACACTTGTATGGAAACAAACTTGAAAACCACAAGGAAATGGAGGACTTTCTGACATCACACAACCTACCTAGGTTGGAACAAGAAGAAATTGAGACCCTAAATAGACCAATTACAATCAAGGAAATCGACTACGTAATAAGAAAACTTCCTACAAAAAAAAGCCCTGGTCCAGATGGCTTTCCAGCAGAATTCTACAAGACATTCAAGGAGGAGCTGATACCAATCCTACTGAAGGTATTCCAGGCGATTGAAAAAGATGGCACTCTCCCCAAATCATTTTATGAAGCCAACATCACATTGATACCCAAGCCAGGTAAAGATCCAACAAAGAAAGAGAACTACAGGCCAATATCTTTGATGAACATAGATGCTAAAATTCTCAACAAAATCCTAGCAAATAGGATTCAGCAATACATCTCAAAAATCATTCACCATGACCAAGTAGGCTTCATTCCTGGCATGCAAGGCTGATTCAACATTCGTAAAACCATAAATGTAATTAAATACATCAACAGATGTCAAAACAAAAACCACATGATCATATCATTAGATGCAGAAAAAGCTTTTGATAAAATTCAGCACCCCTTCTTGATAAAAACCCTTGAACATCTAGGCATACGGGGAACATACCTCAAAATAATAAAAGCCATCTACGAGAAACCTACAGCCAGCATACTCCTAAATGGACAAAAATTGGAACCCAATTCCCCTGAAAACTGGAACTAGACAAGGATGCCCACTCTCTCCCCTCCTGTTCAACATAGTATTGGAAGTCCTGGCTAGAGCAATCAGAGAAGAGGAGGCAATCAGAGGTATTCAAATAGGAAAAGAGGAAGTCAAGTTATCTCTCTATGCAGATGATATGATGGTGTACCTTGAAAACCCAAGAGAATCTGTCAAAGGCCTCCTTACATTGATAAAGGCCTTTGGCAAAGTCTCAGGATACAAAATAAATGTACAAAAGACAATCGCATTTCTCTACACCAATAATAAACAAACAGAAACCCAAATAAAAAACACAATTCCATTCACAATAGCCACAAAAAAAATGAAATACCTTGGCATCTTCCTAACCAGAGACGTGAAACACCTTTACAATGAAAATTACAAAACACTGCTCAAAGAAATCAAAGCTGACACGAACAAGTGGAAAAATATCCCATGCTCATGGATTGGAAGAATCAACATTGTGAAGATGTCCATCTTACCTAAGGCAATCTACAAATTCAATGCAATACCCATTAAATTACCAATAACATTCTTCTCAGACCTAGAAAAAACAACACAGGAATTCATATGGAAACACAAACGTCCAAGAATAGCCAGAACAATCCTCAGCAAAAAAAACAAAGCAGGTGGTATCACAATACCAGACTTCAAACTTTACTATAAAGCTACAATCATCAAAACTGCTTGGTATTGGTACAAGAACAGGCATATAGATCAATGGAACAGAATTGAGATTCCAGAAGCAAAACCTCAATTCCTCAACCAACTCATCTTCGACAAAGCCCCCACCACCTACCAATGGGGAGAGGAGAACCTATTCAGTAAATGGTGCTGGGAAAACTGGCTGACCACATGTAGAAGATTGAAACAGGACCCCTATCTATCCCCATGCACAAAGGTTAACTCCAAATGGATCAGAGACCTAAATGTAAAACCTCAAACCATAAGAACCTTAGAAAAGGAAGGAAATACTCTCATGGAAATCGGAACTGGCATCCAATTCCTGTACCAAACCCGAAACCCACAGGACTTAAGAGAGAAGATAGACAAATGGGACCTTATTAAACTGACAAGCTTCTGCAAAGCCAAAGAAACCATCAAGAGAGCAGGGAGACAGCCTACAGACTGGGAAAAAGTATTTGCCAACTCTAGGTCTGACAAAGGCTTAACATCCTGGATCTACAAGGAACTGAAACGTACTGAAAAGAAGAAAACAAACAATCCCATTATAAAATGGGCAAAAGATATGAACAGACACTTCACAAAAGAAGACATTTGGCAGCCAACAAACACATGAAGAAATGCTCAACCTCACTAATTATCAGGGAGATGCAAATCAAAACCACACTGAGATACCACCTAACTCCAGTCAGAATGGCAATTATCAGCAACTCAAAAAATAACAACTGCTGGAGAGGTTGTGGTGAAAAGGGAACACTTCTACACTGTTAGTGGGAGTGTAAGCTAGTGCAACCTCTGTGGAAAGCAGTGTGGCGATTCCTGAAAGCTCTAAAAATTGACCTTCCATATGACCCTGCAATCCCCCTACTGGGAATATACCCTGAAGAACACAAATCACTCTATAAAAAAGATACCTGCACACGTATGTTTATCGCAGCATTGTTCACAATAGCAAGAACCTGGAAACAACCATGCTGCCCAACAAGAGGACTGGATTAAAAAAATGTGGTACATATACACGATGGAATACTACGCAGTCATGAAAAAGAACAAAATCATGAATTTCGCAGCAACCTGGATGGAACTAGAGTCTATAATACTGAGTGACCTCTCACAGAAACAAAGATCAGAATATCACATGTTCTCACTCATATAATGGACCTTGAACATCCAATGTAATACTATAAGAAAATGACTGATGGTACTGGGAAATTATGGGGGGGAGGGAGATGGGATTAACAGTAGCTAATATCTATCTGGGACTGGGAAAACACCTCTTATCAATAGGATGCCTAAATGAAACGTAATTGTACACCTAACCCTTAACTGTACCCCACAAAACGATAATAAAAAATACTGATTAATTATAAAAAAAAAAAGAAAGGGATTGGCAGTAGTGGGATACTACTGGGTTTGGGGGTGCTGGTGGGAAAAAACATTAATAAGAGTACCTGATCTCAATGGGAGGCCCAGACTTTACCTGTACAATGGTCACTTACATATCTAACCCTGAATTATATGTACCTCACGTCTTTAAAATAAATTAAAAAAAAACTCAACAGAGGAAAAACATTTAATTAAGAAAACAGGGAAAAAACATGAACAGACGTATCAACTAATATACACACGTCAAAAAGCATATGAAAAGATGTTCAACGTCATTAGCCATGAGGAAAATGCAAATTAAAACCATGACAAGATTCACTACAAACCTATAACAGCAACTAAAATTAAAAATAAAGACATAACCAAATGCTGCCAAAGATGCAGAGAAACTAGATGACTCTTACGTTGCTGGTGGAAATGGAAATGGTGCAGTCAACCTAGAAAAGTTTGACAGTTTCTTTAAAAATGAAACATGCATTTACCAAATGACCCAGCAATTTCACCCCTCGGAGTTTACCTCAGAAAAACGAAGTCTTCTGTTCACACAAAACCCTGTGCACGGATGTTCACAGAAGGGCTATTTGCAGCAGCCCCAAACTAGAGGCAGAGGTGACCTTCAACAGCGAATGGCTGAACAAGCTGGGACACACATACTCCATGAAATGCTACTCAGAGATAAAAAGGAACAAACTACCAACAGATGAAGCAACTTGGATGAATTTCTAGGGAATTCTGCTGAGTGAAAAAAGTGAACTTCAGGAGGTTACATACTGCATTAATTCATTTATATTACACCTTTGAAATGAAAAAACAAATCTTTGGTTGCCAGGGTTTAGGGATGGAGCGAGAGGGAGGGGCAGGAGGAGGTGGGTGTAGTTTTAAAAGGACAACACGAAGGATTCTTGAGGTTGAAACTGTTCAGTACCTTGCCGGAGGTAGTAGACACACAAATCTACACAAGTGATACAATTGTATACATTAGCACACACACACAAATGAGTACAAGTAAAACCAAAAAAAAAACTGAACAAGATTGGTAGATTTTATGAATGTTAATATCTTGGTTATCATATTATAATGCACTATTTTGCTAAATGTCACCACTGGGAGAAATGGGGCAAAATACAAAAGAAATCTCCCTGTATCATTTCTTACAACTACATGTGAATAATAGCCTCAAATTTTTTTTAAAAAATCAAGTTTATCTCAAATTATCCTATTCCATTGGGTTGCCATTTTTAAATATTGTGAATAAGAGATGTGTTGATATTTCTTTATTTTACAATATTCCCCTATCTTTGGTTCTCAACCTTATCAGAGCCAGTGATCTTGAAATAACAAGTTAAAAATTCTCTTAAGAATCACTGGAAAAAATTGATAACTTCTGTTTTGAGTCGAGGTCTCGCTGTGCTGCCCAGGCTGGAGTGCAGTGGCACAATCACAGCTCACCTCAGCTTTGACCTCCTGAGCTCAACGCGATCCTTTTTCACTTTAGCCTCCCATGTAGATGAGAGTGCCTGACTAATTGTTATTTTTATTTTTATAGAGACTAGGTCTGATATTTTTATTTTTGAGGAGAGGCAGTATTGCTGTGTTGCCCAGGTTGGTCTTGAACTGCTTTGGCCTCCTGGGGGGCTGGAATTACAGGCATGAGCCACTGCGCCTGGCCAAATAACTTAAATGTAGACAAAATAAAGACATTACCAGATAAACAAAAGCAGGGTGAAAAAAAATGTTGGTGGCAGATTACAAGAAATAATAATGGAAGTTCTCCAGGCAGGCAGAAAGCAAGCAGCACTATACAGTGCCATAATTCAAATCCACACACTAAGCAACAAGTGCTGGTAAAGGTAATTATGTAGGTATGTATAAAATAAAATATAATTGCATATTTATTCTCTTTTATTATCTTAACTGATTTAGTTTGGTTTTTTTTTGAGTTGGAGTCTCACTCTGTCGTCCAGACTGGAGTGCAGTGGCCGCTCCCGGCCACCGCAGTCTCGACCTGCTGGACTCCAGCGATCCTTCCGCCTCAGCCTTCCGAGTAGCCGGAACTACAGGCATGCGCTACCATGCCCAGCTGATTTTTTGATTTATTGTAGAGATGAGGTCTCGCTGCCTAGGCGGGTCTCGAACCCGCAGGCTCAGGCAATCCACTCACCTCAGCCTCCCAAAGGCGTGGGATTACAGGCTGAGCCACCGAGCCTGGTTGATCTTAACTGATTTAAAAAGTAACTGCATAAAGCAATGTGTGACGTGGGCGTGGTGGCTGGCGCCTGTAATCCCAGTGCTTTGGGAGTTGGAAGCGAGAGGATTGTCTGGCCCAGGGATTCGAGGCCATCCTGGGTAACATGGCAAGACCTTGTCTCTACAATAAATCCCAAAAATTAGAATACCACTTGAAAGACTGACATGGAAGAATCACCTGGGACCAGCAGGTCAGGGCTGCGGTGGCCATGAATTTGCCACTGTACTCAGCCTGGGTGACGGAGTGAGACTCCAACTCATAAACAAACAAGCAGAAATCAGAGCCCTCTAGACAATTAAATACAAAAATTCAAAACATCAATAACCTAAAACTAGTCTTAAACAAAGGATAATCCATTTCAGTAGTTTTGCTCTTCCAATAGCCTATGCTATATTTCCATATAATATCTCAAAATTATAGTTTGGAGTTTCAAAGCTTTCAAAAAACTACAATCATTGAGGGCAATACTTGAATTAGTTGTTTAGGTTTAGTCTTGGCTTTGACATATTTTGAATAACTCATCAAACAATTCCCTCCTGAAAAAATTACTTAGAGAAGAATCAATGTACTCTAAAGTAGAATCGCATTTTGTGCACATGGATCATGGCACCTGTAATCTGTCTCGCTTTCTAACTATCTTTTGAGAAAATGGGAAACAAAAAGAAGGAAGAGGCCCATTTAAGGCAAAGGAAGAAAGAGTGGATGATTCGAGCATTTTCTCTAAGAATTTATCAACCAGTGGGCAGCCTCTTGGGGAGTCCTAAGGGAAGGATCATGTACACAGAGTGATGTGTCGGGCCAAGCACTGCTGCATGTGTAGGAGCTGATGAAGATGATAAGAGGAAAGAACTAACTTCAGGAGCAGAGAGTGGTGCTCATTTCAGATAAAGAGACAAGTTCCGTTAAATGTAGAAAAAAAAATAGCAGACGTCAAGGATTGCATAGTAACTTCTTCAAGAGTTTGGACTTACGATACGTGGGATGTAAGTCAATTGAGAGTACAAAATGGAGTTTGACAATAGTTAATCAAAATTTTAAATATGCAGGATGTTTCTGAGAGTCCAGTCTGCAGGTTACTGACAGTGAGTTGGTGTGCATCAAGGATCGGAGGCACAGGGATGCTGGGTGAAGGAAGGTGAAGTACTGTCCACACCTCTGGCATCCTAGCATCCTACCTGAGATCCCCGCTTGGTTTTCCAAGGCAAAGGCTCTGCAGAACATCTAAAGGAGTATAGCCACCCTAGTTTACAGATGTTTCCTTCTGGTTCAGCAGAACTGTGACCTGTGCACGTGTGTGTGTGTGTGTGTGTGTGTGTGTGTGTGTGTGTTTACATTTTTAACTATTTATTTATTTATTTGAGTCGGAGTCTCACTCTGTCGCCCAGGCTGGGGTGCAGTGGCATGCTCATGGTCACCCCAGCGTCGACCTGCTGGGCTCTGGTGATCATTCTGTCCCAGCCTTCCAAGTGGCCGGAACTACAGGCGTGCACTACCATGCCAGGCTAATTTTCTGATTTATTGTAGAGACGAGAGCTCACCATGTTGCCCAGGCTGGTCTCGAACCCGTGAGCTCAGGCAATCCTCTTACCTTAGACTCCCAAAGTGCTGGGATGATGTGCCCGGCCACTATTTATTTTTAACGATTATAAATACACATTCTGCTATACATATTTATGGGGTATCTGTGGTATTATAATACAAGCATACAGCATGTAATTGTTCAAGTCAGAGTAATTGGGAAATCTATCATCTGAAGCATTTAGTGTGTGTGTGTGTGTGTGTGTGTGTGTGTGTGTGTGTGTGTGTGTGTGTGTGTATGTGTTAGAAACATTCCAATTTCACTCTTATATATCCTTAAAAATATACAATGTATTGTTGTTAACTATAGTTTACTTATTGTGCTACCAAATTCTAGATCTTATTCCTTCTAACTGAATATTTGGACAGCAAAATAGTTCTCGGTGATTACTTTGCTGAATGATAATGATCTTGACCTTTCAAGCCATGCTTTATTTAGCTAATTTTTCTTTATTTTTCACACTCAGTAGTTTGACCAAATATGTCCCAGATAAACCTTCTGGGTGCAACTCTTTTACAGCTAAGATCATTTCTTTATGGTGAGGTTCCTAATTAAATCATTCAAGAAGTAGTCATTGAGAGCCCACTGTGTTCCTGATGTTCCTTCCTACCAATTACCGACTTTGACAGCTGGGATTTATGAGAGAAGAGGGAGCATTTGGGGTGAATGGTGCAGACTCCTTGGCCCATCTCTAGGTTATACTGACAAATGAGAAACTCCACTCGAGAGGGCCAAGGGGAAGAGGTTTTCATGGGAGAGCAGGAGAGTGAGGTTTCAATGAATGTCAGTGTTGGCAGCATAATATAAGCTCTAGGGGGACTTCTGCTTTGAGTAATTTCTTAGCAATAAATACCCAAGAGTTGGATTAATGGTTCAAAGATTAATAACTTCTTCTTAGCTCTTGAAAGGTATTCCCATTATATTTTCCCAAATTGTACCAATTTGCAATGTTATTGGGGAGGAATGAGTGTGGTTCTGTTGTCTCATTTTGGATGAAGTCCTAACGTGTATTTAGATTTATGCTAATTTAATAGGTGTAAAATTGAATTTCTTTGCTGCTTAAATTTCTATGCCTTCATTACAAATGTTCTTGGACATTTTCCATGTGTTTCTTTATTGTTTCTATTTCCTGATTTGTGATGGGTTCCACTCATAATAATTACTCATCTATCTTTTGGAGTTTTATAATTTTCTTGCAATTTTAG
Organism: Cephalopachus bancanus; assembly: GCA_027257055.1. Classification (NCBI taxonomy): domain Eukaryota; kingdom Metazoa; phylum Chordata; class Mammalia; order Primates; family Tarsiidae; genus Cephalopachus; species Cephalopachus bancanus. Next base: position 1,850,220 of record JAPVLO010000178.1, on the reverse strand, counting down.
AACCATTATTATTACGCAAAAGATACTAGCTAATTGCAAAGTAACAAATGCATATAGAAACATAAACACAAATAAAAGGTACTGTGCTACCATTATAGTAAGGCCTGATAGTAATGATGAGGTGATGAGGAGCACAGACATACTTGCTTCCTTTCCTGTTAGCTGTCCTCTGAGGGAGATGTAGGATAGAGTTTAAGAAGGATAGACATAGAAGTTCTGCATCCTAGGCAACCGCCATTAAGTGGTGACTATTTGTGCTAAAAATGTCACACATAATTATCCATTTTTATTTTTGCATTATTTACATGAAGTTTGCTTTTAATATACAACAGTCACTTTTTCTGGTATGAAATTTATCAAAGTCACTTAAAAATGGCTGGGGTTGGAATTTAAATTTGTTTAAATTCTGTGGAATCACCGCACACCCCGTTCCGTTGATGTCACAGTTTCATTGGACCAAGGAAGTGTGACCAGAAGTGGGGTTGCCACACTCGAGCAGAAGATTTAGGATGTTGTGTTGTTCTGCTACATTCTGTTTTCTTTTCTTGCAGCACTGGAAGCGTCTCCACAGGGTCTGCTCCTTCAGCCTGAATTCTCAGATGAAGACAAGCAGAATGGCAGTACAGTTGATCTGTTCTGTGTGTGTAGCCATAGCATGAGGGAGAAATACACGTTTCGCTTCTTACAGGTCATTAAGATTTTAGAGGTTGTTTATTACCATCATATAACTTAGCCCAAGCTTCCTCCCAGTCCCTCTAAAGGCATTTCCTAATTCTTGTCAAGTTTCTCTTTCGTTAGTATGCATTGCTGTTGCTATGGTAAACAACAGACACTGTGTTATTGTTTTCTTGTGTTTGCATAATGGAATTACGAATACTTATTTATTATTTCACGTGCCAACCAAACATCTACACTATGGACAACTCTTATTTGTTCTTTGTTTATCCCACCAACAGGTGGCCACTATCTTTACATGCCTAAGACATCCGAAAGTTAAGTCTTTAGTCCAGTATCCTTTTTACTGGGCACCAACAGTATGCTCTATATCTCAGCCTAGATTTTGCGTAAGTTCATCAGTGAACCAGTAAAAAATGAGAGATTGACTTTTATCCCCAATACTGTTATTGGTTCAAGTCCTTTCTCCTAAATGCCAGCAAGGGCAGAGCCCAGTCACCTAAGCCTCCAATGTCGGGACTTCTCTTCAGCTCCTTCTCTGCTTTGTCAGTGAGTGTCACTTCCTTTGTCTTCTACGTATCTTTAATAATGCCATCTTCTCCATGTCTGCACTGTGGCTGCTTTGTCTCAGCCCCAGTCCCTTAGATTGCTAATTTCTTTTCAGCCATCTCCGACATTTTTTGACATCGCTGTCACTTTTCTACAGTTCATTTATTATTACTTGTATTCATTTCTCCATGGTTTCCCATTGTTTTCAGGACAAAGTCATTAAATTGTATTTTGAGCCATTCAGTTTTATGTTTGCATTACTCATGATTTAAGTTCCAGTAGACCTCTATGGTCGATAGGGAACAGGGAAGGCAGGGAATATATGCCTATTAGGGTGCTATCTCCTTGGGAGTCAGCACAAGCAGCTGGGGATTGCAGTACCAGGAAAAACAAACTGAGTTTTCTCTTGGCTGCCTGTGACAATGTAACACCCTACTATATCAGTTGGTACTGACCCACTGTCACAGGCCTTTCATGGGCTATTTCATAATGCCCTCAGTCACAAGAAATTCTACCTTGAAGCTCTCACTCTTGTCTAAAACTCCCATAGCTTTGCTGCCTGTGACTCAGGAGTGACTAACAATCGTGTGTTTTTATCAACGTGCAGGCAGTATGCGATGCCTGCCCTCTTCTTCCTCGGAAAACAAAAAGATGAGTGCAGATTTCGGGAGCTGACACTATGATATTTAAGACCTTCTGTGATACAATGTATATGAACTCATCCTTCTTTATTGACAGCCATTCTGTCTTTCCATTCAGCAATATTAATATTATCTAAAATTCAGTGGTTTTTGTTCATATCACTTTGCATTCTGTCCTTACATGTGCTTTCTTTTGTACTCAGGATGCCATTCCATCTCTCTGGTAAATGCTTCATCACCCGTGAAAATTTAGTTAAAATGCCAAGTATCATATAGCACGCCACCCATCCCATTTCTTTTAAGCATGACAAACTCAACACTCCTTCTGAATTCATTATGTATTGTACATAAATTTGTGTCACAGCTATCACAATTTGTTTTGCATCTGTTTTCACATGCTTCTCTTCCTGATTAGATTATGAGCTCCTTTAGAAAAAGATCTTTGCCTTTTTCGTCTTTTCCAAATAGATTCAATAAATGTTTGCTATTTAAGAAAAGAATGAGGGTGAAAATTGAGAACTTGGGAGTCTCTGTATTGAAAAACTCAATGAAGAACAATTTTTATGATTTTAAAAAAACTTAAACAAATATCTACAGGGTTCACATAGTAGTTTTAATGATCAAAATTCGATTATCTAATAAAGACAGCTGATTTGTTACAGAGGAAATATAATCTATAATTTATCTGTGTTTTGACTTTTACTATAATTTTCAAGCACAAAGAAAAAAAGACTATAGAAATATGCATACTCATATGCATATTTAATAATTGATATTTTCCCCATAAATCCTGCATTTTTTGCTGAAATAGTTTAATATAAATTCTATTACCCCTATTTAGTTCCTGAGTTGTTTAGGCCTATTGACTGAAAGTGTTCTTGAGGTTTTCAACGTTCATGTTTATTTTCTGTCTTGTCATTCTATCAACAATTAAGAGAGAGGTTGAATCTCAACTATGGTTGTAAATTTATCTACTTTTAGTTTTAACAGTTTTGTTAATTTATTTTATATCTCTTTTTTCCAGTGTATATTCATTTGGAATTGCTGTAACTTCCTGTTGTATCAGTCCTTTTCTGATTATATCATTATCACTGTATCTGGTAAATTTTTTTCTCTGAAATCAACTTTATTTGAATATATACAGTTTGGCTGATGTATTTTTTTCTTGCTTTTATTTAAAATCTGTCCAGATTGTTACATTTAAAGTGACTTCCATAAAGGCAACATATAGTGGGGTTGTATTTTGTAAGCTATTCTTCATATTTTTGTCTTTTTAATTAATATACCTAGATAATCTATTTTTAATGTAATTATTGATGTCAGTGCTTTAATTTTCCAATTTATGTTTTGTGTTCTATTTTACTATCTATTTTTCCCTATTTTTGTCTTCCTGTTTGTGGGCTACTTGATTGCTATTTAGAATTCAACTTTTATTTTTACAGCATTTTTGTGCACATGTGGTGTATATGAAGGGGGACCCAAAACACCTGAAATAATTTTTTGGAGGTCAGGCTCCTTGTAGTACAGGCTTCCTCCGCTAGGTGTGTTCTAGGAATCCATCAGCATCAGTATACCAGCTAACACTGTTGGAAACTGCGTTTGGCTTCAGTGAATTTTTTTGGAGATTGTTTCAACCTGTTTGTCCATTCCATGATGGGTGATTTAGGAGTGCATCTACCTACGCCACACCACCAAGTATTCAGCAGTTTTTGACCCAGAATGGTATCATCCCCATGCCTCACCCTCTCTATTTACCAGATATCACCTCAGCAACTTTTTTGTTTGTTCCCCCAGATGGAAAAGGTCCTCAAAAGAAAATGTTTTGCAGACGTGGAAGAGGTGAAACAGAAAACAACAGAAGTACTAAAAGGCATCAAAACTGATGAGTTCAAAGACTGTTTTGAACAGTGGAAAATTGTCTCAATAGGTGTATTGCATCAAAAGGAGAGTACTTTGAAGGTGATTGAAGTTTAAACATGTAAGAATAAAACACAATTTTTATAAATAAATTCCCAGAGGTCCCTGAGACTTGTATTATTTGTATAGCATTTTCATTATTAATATACATATTTTTACATATACAAAACTTATCACAGTCTATAGGTATCGATATTTTACCAGTTCAAGGAAGTATGGAACTATTTACTGCATTTACATCCCTTTATCCTCACCCATTTATAATTGTTTTAAATATTTTCGTTATAAACATTCAGAACCATATTAGATGGTGTTATGCTTTTGCTGCACTGTCAAGCACAATTAAGAAAACTCAAAAGAAAGAAAGCCTTCTATATTTACTGATGTTTCTGCTGACTATAATCTTTCTTCTTTCCTGATTTTTAAAGCCCCTCCTTTTTCACTATCTTTTTATTTAAAGACCTCCTTTTACACATTTAGACATTCTTTTAGGGTAGCTCCATGAGAGAAATATTTTCTAGTTTTTGTCTAAGTATGTCTTGATTTTCCCTTCATTACTGAATAATATTTTTACTGAGTATAAGTCAGCACTTGAAAAAATATTGTTGTCTTCTGATTTGTATGATTTCTTATGAGAAATCCACTGTCACCTAAATAATTTTACCATTAAGTAAAATACTCTATATGTTCTTACTATTCTAATAGTTGGTTTCTTTGTCTTTCCTTTTCAGAAGTTTAATTATTACATATCTTGGTGTTGATCTCCTTGAGTTTATTCTGTTTGAGTTTTACATATATTCTTGAATCTATAGATTTATGGCTCTTGCCAAATTTTAGGAATCTTCAGTCATTATTTATACAATTTTTAAAAAATTTGTTTCTCTTTAGCTTCCCCTCTTTTTCTGGACTCAGATGACATAAATGTTAAAACTCTTGTAATATCTTGCATCAAAACATTTTACCCAACATTGTAACATAGTCACAGAGATCCCTGAGGCTCTCTTGATCTTATTTCATTTATTTATTTACAGTACCGTTTCCACCTGTTGTTTTTGTGATTTCCATTGTCTTTCAGTTTACTCAGAGTATTCTTTTCTCTTTCTCTCCATTATGCTACTGAGTTCATTACCTGAGCACTTTCTTTTTTTTTTTTTTACTGGATTCTTTCATTTCACTCTTCTTTACATCTTCTATTTCTTTGATGAGATTTTATATTTTCAACATTTATTTGTGTTTATAGTTGTTTCTTGAAGTATATTTATAACTGCTGCTATACAACCTTTGTCAGATATTTCTAACATCTCTCTTATCTTGGTGTTGGCATATATTAATTCATTTTTTTCACTCAGTTTTAGGTCTTCTGTTTTTGCCATGATAAGAAATTTCTGGTTGAAATTAGACATTTTCATGTGACATTAAGCAACTCTGAATCTCGTTTAAGCCTTCTGTTTTGAGTGGCTTTCTTTGACACAGCCTCTCCACTGCCACGTGCACATAGAAGCTGGAGCTCCCCATTCATCTTCCATTGGCACCTGAGTAGATTTCTTCCCAACATTGTTGAATGGCATTCTTTTTCTCCATGTCTTCACACACACACTGATTTGAGGTCTCATTACTGTTGAATAAGGGTGAACATATATATTCTTCAGAGAAGGTGTCAGGCTTCCTCTGACACCACTCCAATAGAAACGGGCATGGAAATTTAGGCTCTTCATGTTAGAGTAGGGGGCTTTTTGCTAGCAAGCGGTGATAAAAATCCTTGCTCCTTAATTGGCTTTCTCTGACCTGCCTTTCCCTTGGAATGTGTGTTGGGCTACCTCGCTGTGGCCTTCCTAGGTTGGAAGTCTGAAATCCCCACTCAACCTTTTACCAGATTGGAGACAGGGCCATAGTTTTTTCTATGGTTTCTGTGATTGAAATGTAGTAGTTTCTATCTTACTATTCTTCCCTATTCCTTCCTTTGGCTATGGAGCACGTTTTCAATCGAAGCTGCCTTTGTTCATGTTTCTTGAAAATTTTTAATTTTAATTTTTTTTACTAATAAATATAGCCAACACTTATTGTGTGCTTACCATGTGCCAGTGTGCTTTATCTGATATAATTATCATAAAATGGCATATGAAACATGTGTTATTTAAGATAAGTAGCATTCCTGAGGTTATACAGCTAGTACATAGAACAGTGATATAGGTACAAAAGCTGGAGAACCACTACCTAGTCATACATCCCAGATTTTTCAAACAAGAAAAAAAACCTTGTTTTTCAGAATGTAATCCACATTTAATTAAAACTTTTTGATTCGACTGCTCCAAATGATCTCTCCCTCTCCCCACCTTTTTTTTTTTTTTCTTTTGGTTGGCTGACTTCTTCAGTTCTAGCTCTGGGATATATGAAGCACAGAAAGAAATTGCCACCATGTAATTGCTTGGATTCTGAAATCCCTAGACAGTCTGCCTTCTCTAAACAGACTCTTCCTGTATTTGTTTTTTATACAATATTCAGGAATTTTAGTTGTATTTAAAGTTAGTAGCGACTAACTTTAGCTGCACAGGAGAAATAGGAAAGACTATATCTGCTCCATCTTTCTGTAAACAGAAGCCTCTTCTGTCTTTTCTTTCCTTTTTAATTTAGAAATATATATATATTACTATGTTGAAAAGCAAGGAATCTCAAAAACTGAACAGAATACTGACAGAAGGAAACAGGAGCCAGTTGTGAAACTCTGGGGCAAGTTGAGAAAATTAGGGTATCAAATTAAAAAAGATGAAGACTGTTACTGATGAAAACACAGTAAAAACAATCTCTCTCCTTTTTCTAATTTTGTGGTTATATTAACAAAACCATGCACAAAATAATCAAGACATATTTGATACTCTGGAAGTGACTATTATACTGACTTCTTTCTTTAAAAATTGATAAATTTAAAGGAAAGTGTGCATTAAATTGCTTTTCTAATAAAACTGTATTTCAAGGTAACCAAAAGGTCCATTTCTTGACCAGAAGTTCTTTATATAAATATAAAAGGAATTATTGAATGTAATCATGCCCACTTTACAAATTTTAGCGCTAATAATTTAATTGATTCAGACAGTCACCATCAAAGGCGGGTAGGACGATTCTTTGAAAGTTTGTCAGAAAATGAAATGTTTATATTGTCCAAAGTTATCATTTCACGTAATGTTTTCTAGTCCTGAGGGCTGTAATGTAACTTCAATGGAAAGGTCTGCCTGTCAGTGGGTTAACCAGAGACTAATCTCAGCATCACTACTGGGGCTCTTACGTGACTGTATGTGTACACTGATGTGATGCACATCAAGTATTTAGCACCTTTTGAAAAATATTCTTTCTAAAATATATAACCTGAGTTAGTCAAGCCTTAAGATATAACTTTCAGTTTACAGCATACGTAAAAAACAGGAGAACAAGTTAAATGACATCAAGATGAAACTGGAAAAATCCGGAAGGTGAGTCATTTTGTAGCATAACTAGATGTCCACATCTTGGGCAGGAGGATAATAGTGCTATATGTGAAAATCTCAGTGTAGCTCTGTCAGAGATCTCTCAGTGGCTTTTAAATACTCAGTTGGGCTACAGCAATGTATCCTTAAGGATACAAGACATTCAATACTTATTTTTTTGTTATATATATTTTATTTTGAAGATGTGGGGTACAATTCAGCATTATGTATACAGGTAGACATCATACAGGTAAAGTTTGGGCCTCCCTTTAGTTCCCACTTCGTCTGGTTTGAGATCAGGTACTCTTATTGATGTTATGTGCTCCCTCCCCACTCCAGCAGTATCCCACTACTGCCAACCCCTTTCTTATAGTATTATGGTAAATGTTCAGGGTCCGCTTATGAGTGAGAACACGTGGTACTCAGTTCTTCATTTATGCAATAGATCACTGAGTATAATGGACTCTAAATCCATCCAAGTTGCTTTGAAGTCCATATGTTTGCCCTTCTTTATGGCTGCATAATATTCCATCGTGTATATGTACCACATTAAAAAAAAAAAGAATCCAGTCCAGTTTCGATGGGCAGCCCGTGTTGGTTCCATGTTTTTGCTACTGTGAATGGTACTGCAATAAACTTGGAAGAACTCAAGTCATTCTAATCTAAAATAAAGATACCTGCACACAATATTTCCGAATAATCATCTTTATGTAGAATTGATCTCCATTGAGAAACAATATGAGAGTACAGAAGTATATATATATATATATATGTATATATATATATATATATATATATATATATATCTCATCACTTTAGAGTCTAAAATAAAATACATTGGGAAATCACAGAAGTAATTTTCAAGGGGACGTCTTAGTATTCTTTTCTTTCTATCTTGGTTAAGATGGTCCTCACAGACAAATGATCAGCAGGTGCAGAGTCTAAAGAATTTCAGCATTGCCATTTGCTATTTCAGAGCTAATTGAGTGCAGTGCAGAAGAGCACAATGCTGGGTACAGATTACCAGGTTTGAATCCCAGCTCTGCCAGGTGTTAACAGTAACCTTTGGCAATAAATTAAATCTCTCTGTGCCCTGGATTCTCATGTGTAAACTAGAGATCATAATAGTACCTATGTCAGAGGGTATTTTGAGAATTAATAGTATATAGTAAAACAGAAAAATACTGCTGCAGACTTTAAGAATTTCCGTTAATATCGCCAGAAGCAAAAATCCCACAACTGAGTCAAGCAGGATGAGATTCATCTAAAAGACACCCTGTGCTATTCTTACAAAAAGCCCTTCGTTTACTCAAAATGTCCTGAGACTCATTGTTATCAACATTCAGAGCTTCCTTGAAGGCTCAGCAGAAATGTCACTCCGTCTTTGAAGACATCTGTATTACCTTCCTCTGGAAAGCGATCTTACTTTTGTTTACTCATAAGGATTTTTTACTGCCTCTTTTATGGTATTCATGCATTTTATTTTGTATTGCAGCTATTATCTCACTTACCATGCTTTGTATGCTGGAGTAATTTGATTGACTTTGTTTTCAGTTTATTTAATTCTTCCAGCAACTCCATGATGCATCATATCGCTCATCTCTTTTATACTTGGGGAAGCTGCGACACAAAGAGGTTCTCTAACATGCCAGTCTTTGCTCGGAAGGGGTAGAGCAGGACTCTGCAGGCAGGGACAGTCCTGCAAAGACTAGTGGGTGATCGTAGTCAGAGTTCTCTGCACCCCATCTTCACTCATTTCAACTACATGCACAAGCGACATGAATGCAGAAGAATGAGGAAGCTGTGGACACATTCAAAGCCTCAGTGTCCCCTTCTCTATGCTGGGAAAACTGCTTGACCCTCCATAGGCACTACACAAAGGAAGTGGTCAGCGGGCATCAGAGTTGTGACAGGTCCTGACCTCCACTCAACATATTGACCTTACTCCCCTGGGTTCTATCTGTGCTGTGCTGAAACTATGTTCCCTTGGAAATCCCATGTGAACACATCTCTGTCATAACTGTGCAGCAGCAAATGTGAACTTTTTAAGTAAAGTTCTGTGTCACATGGGACCTGAAATGCAAAGCTGTACTCACTTATTCCAAGTGCTGGAGTCAAAGTTGTAAGATGAGCACATGCCCTGCAGGGTTAGATCCCAGGGGACCTCCTGAATAAGGCAGGTGAACTTTATTGCTGCACAGATCTGCTACTTTCTTCTGTTTCTAAGTGATGGATTCAGTGTTTGGCATTCCGTTTGTCTTGTTTACTGAGTAACTTCATCAATTGCTTTTCATTTGTTAAAAAGTTCAACAATCGAAACTCAGATGACAGGGAGGTAAAATGAATTCTTCTCATAGATTTTTTAAGGTTTAATTAGATGGATACTTTCAGATGTTGTTAGAATCCGAGGACACTGACCTTTCTTATTGAGAAAGAAAATCAATTGTATTGAAAATATCTTCTGGGTCTTTTATAAATTATGGGCTTTTTTCACTTGACAACTTTATACAATAGAAAATGGGGAAAAAGTTTAATTCACTAACAAACTGTAATTCATATGATTATCTCTGAGCATTTTTATCTTCAGCTGTGCTAAAACATCATATTAGGACATGGATGCTCGTTGTACTAATTAATATATGTTGAGAATTGTTTGCTTAATAGAATCCCACTTACAGGGATCATTTTGTAGGTAAGTAGAGTTCACCTGGGATCGCATGATTTCAGTCAATCTGGTGGTGACTCAGTAGCCTTACACAATAATCCCGGTATTGAGTGTGTCTGATAAGTCAAACTCTCTGACTGGCTTCCCTCCTGGTACAATGAGCGATTTGAGTAAGTGAATTATTTGTTCGTAAACTTGCATGTAAGATATTCACACTATAGTGCATTGTCGGTAATACCATGGATGCCTATATGAATCTTGCTGCTTCGTCATGCTTTATTGAAGTATTGCATATACTCCACACCCAGAGGATCAGTATCCCGCTTACCTGTGACTGACACATCCCACTTGCTCATTGGTCTCTAGCCCCATTGGTTTTCTTGGCCCCACATTGACTTCCCTTGTTGTTTCCTATCCCTGGAACCCTCTGGTGCCTCTCATTTCTGTAATAGTTTTATCCAACTACCTCCTATAGTACACCATTTTCAAAAAGAGGTGCTCAGCCACCAGCAGCATCATGGCCACTTCTCTCTTTTCCTGCCCCTAGTCTCCTGTCATGTGTGTATTTCTCTCTGGAGTTCATTCTGAACTGCTTTACCAAATTGTCTCACCTGGGAAGGCCTGGTCCAACATGTCTCAGCCATATAACTGTTTTACCTCTTCGCCTTGCTTTATTTTTTTTCTTACTCCTTTCTACCATCCGACATCACTGGTTAATTGTCAGTCTTCTATGTAACGAGTTGCCATCCTCAAAGGAGCTACCTTGTTGCTTGTGTTCACTGTTCAATCCCCAGTGCCCGTGATGGTGCCTGGAACATGATAGGAGTTCAACACATTAAAAAAAAATCAATCAATCTATCAATAAATCCCTTACAGGCCATTTAGTGCAGTGGGCAGAGTCCATGTTCTGGAGACAGAATGTGTTGAAATGTCAGGTGGACCTCTCCTTAACTACGTGGCCTTGGGGTTGCCATTTCACCTCCCAGACTCAGCTGTTTAATAAGGAGACTATTAACACCATCACATCGCAATGTTGTGAGTTTTAAATTTATTATTATGAGAGAAGAGTTTGAAAAATTATCGGGCTCTTAGGAAATTGTACTCACAATAAATATTAGCTATTATAAGTATTTCTGTAATGTCTTTTAATTATCAGAGTAACGCCCATTTATTAGATTGTTAAATCTTTGTAGCAATTTTCTGAGGCAGAAAAGCATTTAAAAGATAAACACACTGAGAAAAAGGGTATTGTATGCATTGAGTTATGGCAATATGGGTTGACAGCACAGATTTCCCAGTCCCTAATCTGGTCTTTCATAGATCTGCAAATCCCTAGCCTTTCCAATAAAAAAGTCCACTTTTCCAGAATGGTACTTTTGCCTCCAGTTAACTTCCAGATAACCATATTTCTCTTGGGTATATTGTTATTATTATTATTTGGCTGCCTTCAGGCTTCAGGGCCTGAATTGCTTAACTTTTCTGGATTTTAATGTCAACATTAACATATTCTTAATATATAGTGTTGCTGCTGGTTTGGATGAGGTTGAGTATGATCATGTCAGATGCTATATATTAAGACTATTTTAATGTCAATAAGTACAATGACCACAGTATTGAGATAGAATTTTATTAGGTGCACTTTCCTATTTTTGATGCTTTGAAACTTTAGCTACTCCTCAAAAAAACACTACAAGAAGTATATACTTTTCTTCTTGTGGTCCAGATGAGTTCAGCAAGACTCACGGCCTGTCCAAGTCCATAGGCCACACCCCTGGCCATCACCCTTACCCCTCAGTAGAGAAAGACTGTGGTTCCGAATCAACCAAGGCCCAGACCCCTCCCTGGCCCTCTCTCCCTTCAGAAGAAACCTCTCCTGGGCTCATTATAGAGGGGCTCTTGTATCAGTTCCTCCTTTTCTGATAACCCCATCTGCACTGAGATGTCGGCAGATGAAATATGCTTGTGTATGATTAACCCAGAAAGTGGTTTTACATTGATCTGAAAGCCAGCCTGGGAGAGATTTTTGGCCTGGAGAGTGCTTGGCTTTAACAAAAAAGGATATTTATTCTGTCTGTGTCTTCTAGCCGCCTTTCACTTAAAAGAATGAGTCAAGATAAATCAAATGGAGCATATGACTTAAGATTTGACTTATTACAAAAAAGACTTGATTCCAGCATCCCAAAGAGACTAAAATGCATCACGATTATGAGCTCTGGATAATAGTAAAACAGCCCAACCTTCCCACAATTCTGGGACAAAGTAGAATAAAAACAAAGTCTTCTGAATAAAAGACACGGTGCGTGTAATCCCAAGTAATGATGACTCCACAGATATGCCACCTTCTGTGAAAATGTAGTTTGACTTTTTTTTCCAACAGTTTGAAATGCTGGAATTCTTAGAACTTAAAGAAAAAACTTGAAATGTGCAAGAGGTTTCAGCTGATGAATAACCTTGAAATGAGAGTTTAAATGTATTGATTTATACTGCACTTCAGTTTTCTTTTCTTTTCGTTTTTTTTTTTGAGTTGGAGTCTCACTCTGTCGCCCAGACTGGAGTCTCACTCTGTCGCCCTGCTGGGCTCCGGTGATCCTTCTGCCTTAGCCTTCCAAGTAGCCGGAATTACAGGCATGCGCTACCACGCCCTGGTGATTTTTTTGATTTATTGTAGAGATGAGGTCTCACCAAGTTGCTCAGGAGGGTCTCGAACTTGCGGGCTCAGGTTGCACTTTAGTTTTCAAATTTATTTAGGCTCTTGGTTTCCTTTCAGGCACTCCTGAGACTACTCAATCTGTTCCCTTGTATTGCCTGTGGTTCTGCTTTCCTCTGGTGAATATTCCAGTCCATCTGGATGCCAGGTTGAAGAGATGGACCCTCGCAGTGCTTTCCAGTGGCGTGTCTATGACTTCATTGCCTCTTCCCCGGAGGCTATGCAGGGCTTCGGGGTTCTCACGGAGGATGAATCTCACACCATGAGAGGAAGGTGGCTGGAGCAGGTGGACAGAAACAAGGATGGACTTCTATGGCATGCGCACGTTGTGGACAGGGAAGAGTCGAAGCATTTCCTGCTCCACACTAGGCCAGCAGCTTGCGAGTTTTTAAAAACCAGCCTCCCGACTAGAAGGAGGGAATTGGAAGGAATGTAAAGTGAAAAGTTTTTCTGTTTCTTGCTCCCTCAGAGTACTCTTCTTGGTATAGAAATTACCCAATTCCAGTGTGAACGTGGAGTCACAGGAGGAACTGGTGAAGGGCCTAGAGTTTAGTATTGATGCAGCAGATGGGGTTTTATATTAATTAATGTTTGAGGCACCCCTAGATACTCTATTTGGCTTCGCTGCCAGTTTGGGGCCAGTATGTGGAGTGCACAACCTATTACAGGCTTCCCTGCTCTTGTGTCTGCCTTCAGAGGCAGAGATTTTCAGGTTGTGCCTGTTCATGGCATATGGAACCAACTTGCTTTCCTTTGTATGAGGCTGGACTTTTGAGCACAATATATCTCTCTTGCTCCTTCCCAGCCCCGGTGCCATTTCCACTCTAGAACCTCTTCTCAATTTGCCTTGATGCCTCCTCTGAGATCGCATTGCCTCGGTGTGGAGTCCTTTACCGTCCTGCAGTATGGAAACATGTGGAGGCCACAGTAGCAACTACCTTTCCCGTCTTTGCCTAGAATACTGAGCACCTCTCACAAATTACTTATATTTGTTAGAAGACAAAGTCCATTTCATCTAGATTTGTTGTTTTGTGGAGCTTTTTTCCTTTTATCCTACCCTCTCCAGGTTCACTTTTCAAGTCACTTGATCAAATTAGTGGGGCTGTCTCCTCACTCTCTTGATGGTTTCTTTTGCTTTGCAGAAGGTTTTCAGTTCGATGTGGTCCCACTTGTCTATCTTATCTTTTATGATATTCGCTTTTGGAGAGTTGATCAGGAATTGGTTGCCTAGTCCAATCTCCGTAAAGGTGTTTCCTACATTTTTTTCTACTTGATCAAATCAAATAGCCTCTAGGTGAGCAAACTTTTGCTGTATTTTTATGAGATGGCTACCCATGAGAGGTCACTTATTTCTGTATCTGAAGCATTAACTAGAAGAACAGACCTTTTCAGCAAAGCCATCTTTACAACTTCATTCACCTCCCATTTCCTCTTTTCTCAACCAGTTATGGATCCTTTTTGGAAACCAAGAAAAATGGAAATGTTTCCTTTGTCCCTCCTTTCTTCTCTCAAAGAATTTTTTCTTGAGATGTTTTTCAGATATTGTCACATCCCAGCACAATGTTACTTATTATTATACATATTGGCTACTATTCTTCCAATATAAATATTATTTATTATTTTTAATATAAATATTGTTATTTTTAGTACAGGAAAAGTAAGAAGGAGTTTGTTTTTAGTTGTTTAATTTTTTAAAATGTGGAGTACAAATGAGGGTTAAGTGCATATGTGGGCACCATACAGTATGGGCACCCTTATTGATACTATGTGCTTCCCCCCTCCCCCAGCAGTGTCCCACTACTGCCAATCCCTTTCTTATAGTATTACGATAAATGTTCAGGATTCACTTATGAGTAAGTGCATGTGGTACTCATTTCTGTGATAAGTCGCTGAGTATTATAGACTCTAATTCCATCCAGGTTGCTGCAAATTTCATAATTTTGTTTTTCTTTGTGGCTGCATAATATTCTGTCGTGTAAATGTACCACATTTTCTTTATCCAGTCCTCTTACAATGGGCAGCACAGTTGGTTCCATGTTTTTGCTATTGTGAATAATGCTAAAATAAACATGCGTGAACAGGTATCTTTATTACAGAGTGATTTGAGTTCCTCTGGGTATATTCCCAGAAGGGGGATTGCTGGGTTTGTATGGAAGGTTGATTTTCAGATTTTTTTAGAAATTGCCACACTGTTTTCCACAGAGGTTGTATTAGGTTACATTCTCACTGTCATTGTAGAAGTGTTCCCTTTTCCCCTCATCCTCTCCAGCATCTGTTGTTTTTTGAGTTATTGATGATGGTATCTTGACTAGAGTTAAGTGGTACTCTGGTGTTGTTTTAATTTGCATTTCTTTGGTGATTAGTGAGGCTGAGCAATTTTTTTTTTTTTTTTTTTTTTGAGTTGGAGTCTCACTTGGTTGCCCAGACTGGAGTGCAGTGGCTGCTCCCGGCCACCGCAGCCTCGCCTGCTGAGCTCCGGCGATCCTTCCGCCTCAGTCTTCCAAGTAGCCGGAATTACAGGCATGCGCTACCACGCCCAGCTGATTTTTTTGATTTATTGTGGAGATGAGGTCTCGCTGCCCAGGCGGGTCTCGAACCCGCGAACTCAGGCAATCCACTCACCTCAGCCTCCCAAAGGCGCGGGATTACAGGCTGAGCCACCGAGCCTGGCTGAGGCTGAGGATTTTTTCATGTATCTGTTGACTGTTCATATGTCTTCTTCTGAGAAGTGTCTATTCATATCTTTGGCCCATTTTTAAATAGGGTTATTTGGTTTTTTCCTTTTGGCATGTTTGAGTTCCTTGTATATCCTGGATGTTAAGACTTTCTCAGATTCAAAGTTGGCAAATATTTTTTCCCATTCTGTGGGCTGTCTCCCCATTCTCTTGATGGTTTCTTTTGCTTTGTAGAAATGTTTCAGTTTGATGAGGTCCCACCCGTCTATCTTATCTTTTATGGCATTTGCTTTTGGAGAGTTGATCAGGAATTAGTTGCCTATTCTAATATCTGTAAGGGTGTTTCCTACATTTTCTTCTAGGATTCTTATAAGATGGAGTTTAGAAAACAATTATTGCCAGGCCTGGTGGCTCAGCCTGTAATCCCGCGCCTTTGGGAGGCTGAGGTGAGTGGATTGCCTGAGCCTGCGGGTTCGAGACCCGCATAGGCAGCGAGACCTCATCTCTACAATAAATCAAAAAATTAGCTGGGCGTGGTAGCTTGGGCCTGTAATTCCAGCTACTTGGAAGGCTGAGGTGGAAGGATCGCCAGAGCCCGGCAGGTCGAGGCTGCGGTGGCCGGGAGTGGCCACTGCACTCCAGTCTGGGCGACAGAATGAGACTCCAACTTAAAAAAAAAAAAAAAAGAAAACAATTATCTATTTTATAATTCAGGCAATTTGCCTTGATTCTGAAGATGGAGAAGTTTAGACAAATGCTGGGTAATTTCTTAAAATCAGTAATATATTATACATTTATAGTACATTTATAATTTATAGATTTTCTAAAAATGAATATTATTAACAAAACTGTTGGTGAAATCTCTATCTTCTTTGAAGTTATCCTTCTTTAAGGATAAGTTGAGTAACTTCATTTTATATAGAGTAGTTCTGTCAATATAAATATCACAACCTCATTTACTCAAAAAAACAAAACAAAACAAAACAATGTCTATTCCTGAGGACCTCATGTGTAAGAATTTATGGTACAACCATCAGAGTTTGTGGTGGGCTCATTGGGCTCAATTTAAGATACAACCCCCAGAGTTTGTGGTAGGCTCATTGGTGATCCTAGCAACCAGTAGTAGTCAGGTAGGAGCTTTTTTTTGTTAAAAAACAAATTTAATACTATTACTTCATAATTTCTTTTTCAAAATGTATCTCAGTGAGGTTACATATACATCCTCTAATATTTTTTGGCAGAACTAGGCTGAAATATCAATGGCTTTGTGATTTTGTGAATGGGAACACTTCTACACTGTTGGTGAGTGGGTAAATTAGTACAACCTCTATGGAAATAGGTATGGCGAGTTCTCAAAGAACTACAAGTAGGCTACCATCCTATCCAGCAATCCCACCACTAGGTATCTACCCAAAGGAACAGAGATCTTGACACCCAAAAGACACCTGCACTTGCATGTTTATTGTGGCACAATTCACAATTGCAAGGATGTGGAATCAACCTAAATGCCCACCTACTGTCCTCCTACTATCTTACTTTATTGCGATGATATGAATAATAGCACTAAATAAAAGAAAAAAAGAAAACTATCTGGAGAAATAACAGCTTTTCCCCCCCAAAACTCTGTTCTGTTTCATTTATAGAGCAACAGCTTTAGAAAAAGAAATTTTGAAAATTTCTTGAAACCAGGCATATTGCAATGATATTAATACCCTAATAATCCTAGGAATTGAGGGGGCTCTCCATGCAGAGATAGATAGCCTTTTGCAGTGCTAGATGAAATCAGAAGGCAGAGATACAATAACATTTCTCACATTAAAAGGAAACAGATAATTAGGAGTGCTTACTTGCAATGCAGTGCTCTCTCCCTTCTTTGTCTTGGTCCTCCACAGCTGTGCCCATTATTGCCAAGTCTTCCATCTGTTTGCATCCATCACAGGAGGGGCTTGGAGTAGAATAATAACACACAGGCTTTTCTTGCATTCTGAAATAGGTTTGTGCATTTCTCAGGTTCTGGGGAGTGAACTCTTAAAGGAACTCTGTGATGTCTCCACACTCAGGTGTCTGTATTTTGAGTTTTTTACTTTTAATAAGCCACAGTTGTGTTAGTTTCTGAGAATTCTGCAATAGATAACTGAACACAACAGATACCTATAGGGAATTCTGCAATAAATAACTGAACACAACTGTAGGTTTACTAAGGTAGTTAAACAATTTTTGGTTGGTCACCAGAGATTCTAAAGATCAAAAGAACTGGCAAACACAAAAGGAAAATCTCACCTTTCTTATGCACCCTGAGGGTATCAATGTAGGAAGTGAACACAAGCATTTGACTATGAAGTTAAAGTTCCTGATGCCAACCAGAGCTTTGATTCAAGGGTGTCTCCCTTTTGTTTTGGTGCCTCCTTTCCTGGGACTTGAAGGTTGTGGAAAGTAATTCAGTTTTTACCACTCAGGAAGAAGGCCTCAGGCTGTCTTGGTGGATTCGTGTATAACATTTCAGCCCTCTGCCCCAACTGGCTCCAATATGCATACCCACAGCAGATGAAGAAAGAAAAAGTGATTGAAAATATTTGGGTAAAAGCTTGAGATTGGATATAATCTGTCTAATGTTTGTGCTTATTATTTAATAGGTTTCAATCAATAGCAGGAATCCTAAGGACAAATTTTGCTTTGTCCTTAGGCATCAGGTAAGTGGGGATTGCCAACACACAACTTTATTTTGACGTGTTTATCCCAGGGAAACTCCATTCTTCAGTGAACTCAGATGCTAAACAAAATAGAATTTGATGTGAAATCCTTGCCTGACACTCCTCTCCTCTTTTCTCTACTTTTTGGTTAATTTTCATTTTTTAATATTATCTCCATTTTGTTACTATTTTTAAATTAGGTAGCATTATGGAGTACAAATGGGCTTTAAGTGTACCCATCACCTCCATCAGTGCACATTGTACCTGATAGGTAATTTTTCATGCCTCACTTCTCACCTCTCCCTTCTGACTCTCCAACACTGTTGGATATGATATATCTAATGTTTGTCCATTATACCATGCATAAACCCTTAGTTTAGCTCCCACTTATAAATGAGAACAAGCAGTATTTGGTTTTCCATTCCTGCATTACTTCACATAGGATGATAGCCTCCAATTCCATATATGTTGCCGAAAATGACATTATTTAATTCCTTTTTTATGA
This sequence comes from Cephalopachus bancanus, assembly GCA_027257055.1. Taxonomy (NCBI): domain Eukaryota; kingdom Metazoa; phylum Chordata; class Mammalia; order Primates; family Tarsiidae; genus Cephalopachus; species Cephalopachus bancanus. The sequence continues at coordinate 1,831,738 of JAPVLO010000178.1, read as the reverse complement.
CTGAATAGTATTCCATGGTGTCACATATATATATAGCATTTTCATTATTCACTGATCAGTTGATAGGCATCTAAGTTGATTCCACATCTTTGCAATTGTGAATTGTACTGTGATGAACATAACAGTGCAGGTGTCTTTTTGAATAATGACCTCTGTTTTGGTGGGTAGATACCAAGCAGTAAGATTGCTGAATAGAATGATAGATCTACTTTTAGTTTTTTGAGAACTCTCCATACTGATTTCCATAGGGACTGTACTAATTTACACCCCCACCAACAATGTATAAGTGTGGCAATTCTGACTGGGATAAATGGTATCTCATTGTGGTTTTAATTTACATTTCTTTGATGATGAGTAATTTTGAACATTTCTACATTTATTCGTAGGCCATTTGTATATATTCTTTGAGACATGTCTGTTTATGTTGTTTGCCCACTTTTTAATGAGATTATTTGCTCTTTTCTTGCTTATTGTTTGAGTTTTTTATGGATTCCGAATATTAGTCTTTTGTCAGGTATACAGCTTGCAAATATCTTCTCCCATTCTGTTGGTTGCCTATTTGCTCTGTTGGTAATTTCGTTTTGCCAGGCAGCAGCTTTTTAGTTTAATTAAATCCAACTTGTTTTTTTATGTTTTTTTTGCATTTGCTTTTGGGTTCTTAGTCATAAATTTTGCCTAAGCTAAAGTTCAGAAGAAGTTTTCTTAAGTTTTCTTCTAGCATTTTTATGGTTCAGTTCTGACATTTAAGTCTGTAATCCATCTTGATTCTATTTTTGTATCTGATGAGAGAAAGGAATCAAGTTTCGTTTTTCTGCTATCCAATATTCCCAGCACCATTTGTTGAATAGCTTGTCCTTTCCCCAGTGTGTTATTTTGTTTGCTTTGTCCAAGATTAGCTGGTTGTGGGTATCTGGGTTTATTTCTGGTTTCTCTTTTCTATACCTTGGTCCGCTTGTCTACTCTTCTTCTGTGTTCTTACAGTTCTTTGTGCATTATAAGTTCTTAGCAAGCAGGCACTGGATGGAGGATACTTCCCATTTCATTGGCTGTACAAACAAATGTGAGGTGGCATAAGGGAGCTGAGATATATATAAATAAGTGGCTCAATGTGAGGATTTTAAGAAATGGTCTCATTTAAAGATTTTTTTTGAAAACAGAAACAAGAACTACCAATACCCAGTATTTCAATCCTGTGTCATGGCTGTTCCTAAAGACTCCTTTGAGTGACACAAGACCGATGACCTCCCTCAATCTGTTTCCAGTTGACTTGAGCATCCGTGCCACAGACACAGCCGTACGAGGGACTGGTCCAGCAATCTCTTTTCCTGCTCAAAATTAGTGGGGGAAGAAATGACCCAGATTGACACATGTATTTATGCCTCATCCAATCAACTATGATGTAAAGAGGGGTTAGTATGGAAAAGGAAAAGGAAGTGACATCTACATGTAGGTTATAAAAAAGCGAAGTTTTAGAAAATGGGACTTGTTAACTAGGAAGCCATTCAAATAATGTTACCCATAGCACTTTGACAGGATGGTTTCCTGATAAGAGCCATACTCTGGGAGGCTAATTTGGCAGCAGCAAGCGTCTACCTGGAGATATTGAGGGACAGAGGCACTATGAAGGCCTTTGCTATAGCCCACTATGAGGTTATAGGGTCTGAGGAGGACACCCCACCTTGTAAGGAGATACTGGAGTCAGAATGTCTAAAGGAACTGCCCAAGCTCAGTGGGCAGCAGAAAGCCCACATGGTCTTAGCTGATGTGCAGAGGTCTCAGTCCAGGTTCTCAGGCAGTGTCTCCTAGCAGCACAGTAGTACGTGGCACAGAGAATTGAGTGAAATCTGCTTTCACAGACACAGCAGTGAGGCCTGTCGGGGCAGATGAAAAGCATCAGGGATCCTTCAGCAGGAACAGGAGACCTAACTGAGGGTGACTGTCAAAAGGTAAGTACTGTCATCCCTTGATGTCCATGGGGAATTAATGCCAGGACTCATATCCATGGGGAATTAATGCCAGACCAAAATCTGTGGATGCTCAAGTTCTTTACGAATAGCCCTCCGTATCCATGGTTCCACATCCACAGATCCAACCAGCCACTGATCCGTAAAACTATTCTGCCCTTGGTTAGTGGAGTCCCTGCATTCAGAACCCATAGATATGGAGGGCTGACTCTAATGTCCAAAGGTGAAGGGAAGGCAGGGATCTATCTACTAGAAATGGACTGCACATTGATGGATTTGATTCTATTAACCTGAGCCCAGCAGGTCGAGGCTGCGGTGGCCGTGAGCACGCCACTGAACTCCAGCCTGGGCGGCAGAGTGAGACTCCAACTAAAAAAAAAAAAGAAAAAAAAAAAAAAAAAAGAAAAAGAAAACCGTGGTCTTCATTGAGAACTGGATTAGCAAAATAATAGCACAATAGAGATAGAAGTGGGCTTCTACTATATAAAGTGGCAAGTGGAGTCTTAAAGTGGGTGTGATGGTAAACAAGAGTGCTGGGAGCCAAGGATGGAGGCTAAGGTCAAAGCCTGGGTGGCACCTATGGGCGTTCCTCCCATGTTGAGAGACATGAGGAGTAAAAAGAGGGGCTGAGGGTAGGGGCGAGTGATGAGCTTACAGGTAAGAGTGATATGGGTGACTCCTGTCCCTGAAGGCAAAGGAAAAGGGACATTTAAGGAGAAGGGAGGTCACTATCAATTGCAAATACTGCAGACAAGTGAAGACAGATAACAAACCGAGTAAAGACCAATGAATTTTGGGATGAGGAACTCACTGGTCATCTAAGTTTAAAAGTCTAGACCCTACTTTCTCCCCAACACTCTCCTTCCCCCTTGGAACACACGTTTGAACTCTCTTTACACATCCCCATTCACATTTCTCAAAGCATGGTGCAGGTCACTCTGGAGGAGATGCTGGGCCATTCTTCTTACAGAGCAAAGAAGCACATCACTGCTCTGATGCTTCTTGCATCTCCACACTCAGCTGCCACTAACCATTTGCAAGCTACATTTTATTGACAATATTTTTCTGTAGAACAATGGATTCATCTCGATTCATTTTCAACTTCCCCATGCTAGTTGGTTTCACAGAAAATCCCTAGCTTAGGAATTCATTCTATTACAAAGGCTGCCTTGCAAGCTTTGTCCTAAATTATTTTGGAAGTTAGCCATGGTTGAAAGCTTGAAGATACAGGCCAGAAAGAGAACAAATACTGGAGAAAGATTCCAGAGGGGGGTCAAGGTGATGAGATAGAGAATGTATGTGTGGGATTGAGTCTAAACCAGGGGAGGGCTTTGACTTTCACTGAGTTGAAAGAGTGAGGTGTGGATGGGAATAATAGAACAGTGTGTGTGTGTGTGTGTGTGTGTGTGTGTGTGTGTGTGTGTGTTGGGGAAAAGTGAACCGAAATTAATGCCTGATGCAGAATTTTGTAAATGGCACATAAAGGCATTCCCCTCTGAGTGGACTGACTGCCAAAGGACGTCCTCGCCCAGCAAGAAAAATACACAAATGGAGGAAACCCTGTACCTCAGTGCAGACTGGATTTCAGGTCCCACACTCTCCTTTGGCCAGTTAGTTGCCTTTGTGCAGTGCACATGCTGGGCACCTATATCTAGAAGACTTTCTTGAGAGCTCTATTTCATTTTTAAAAAATTTTCAGGGCACACATATCAGAGTGGGTTTATTTATTTATTTTTAGATGTCAATATACCTCAATAAAGAGGTTTTATTTTTAATTTTTTTTTTTGAGTTGGAGTCTCACTCTGTTGCCCAGACTGGAGTGCAATGGCCGCTCCCGACCACCGCAGCCTCGACCTGCTGGGCTCCGGCGATCCTTCCACCTCAGCCTTCCAAGTAACTGGAATTATAGGCATGCGCTACCACGCCTGGCTGATTTTTTTGATTTATTGTAGAGATGAGGTCTCGCTGCCCAGGCAGGTCTCGAACCCGCGGGCTCAGGCAATCCACTCACCTCAGCCTCCCAAAGGCGCGGGATTACAGGCTGAGCCACCGAGCCTGACTTGTTTTTAAATTTTAAAGAATAGGGTATAATTCAGGATTAGGTACATAAGTGGTTATCATACAGGTGAAGTTTGGGTCTTCCGTCGGTCCTCACTTCAGCTGGTTTGGGATCAGGCACCCTTACTGATGTTATGTGCCACCTCCTCTCCCTGGACAGTGTCCTGCTACTGCCAATCCCTTTCTTGTAGTAGTATGATAAATGTCCAGGATCCACTTATGAGTGGTATTCAGTTCTTTGTTTCTGTGATAGGTCACTGGGTATCATAGACTCTAAATCCATCCAAGTTGCAAAGTCCATATTTTGTCCTTCTTTATGGTTGCATAATATTCCACTGTATATAGCATTAAAAATGTGGATCTGCTATCAAGAGTAAAGGAATTGGTAGAAGGAGATTAAATGAAAATTGTGTACAATATAAAAGCCACCAAGTCAGATAGCGAAATGAAATCTTGCAGGAGAGATGCAAATGAAATTATGGCCACTTCTGAATTTGGAAAAAAATGGTACTTTTGGGGCAACATTTGTATTTGTCTGTATATAGTTAGGTGTCTAAGAGATAGGGTAAAAGAGTAAATGATTTAATGGTTGAAGGTGAGTCATGTTGAAAGAAAGACATATGGAGAGGAGTTAAATGTGTTGCCAAAGTGTTGTTTGCTTGGTGGACTAAGAAGTTTAAGATGGTTTTTAAAAAGTAAGGTCAGAGAGTGGTTAGACTGTGAGCGTTGCAGTGTCAAAGCACTGAAAGAATTGGTGAGCCCAAGGAGTGGGTTCTGCCAAAGCAAAGAGGTGAATATACAGTAACAGCAGAGTCTAAGATTTGAGCAAACACCGGGTGCTGGGATTTCAGATGTGGGTCAGTTGCAGGTGATGACAGATTATGGACCATGGCCACTGGGTGGCTGATGTGTTTGAGTCTAAGGGTCACTGGAATGGAGGATTTCAAAGAATCATGATCAAATTAGTTGGATGCTTGCTTTGCATAGACGTTGGCGTCTTCTAAAATGATGGCAGGCTGAGTTAAAGAGGGCTGTGAATTTGGATCCATGACCCTGGATAAACGGGGTTGTGTGTGGTGAGGGATGTTCAGAGAGTCTGAGTCTACCTGTCCTTATGTCAGGATTCTCAGCAAAGGGATCTCAAACTAGTAGACGTGAACTAGGAAGATCATACCTCTCCGATTGCCTCAGGGTCGGGTGCGGTGGTCTCTGGAAAATGAGCTGCACCTGCTTTAAGTAACTGCTTTCCCCAGGGAAAGACAGCTTTCAGTGAAGCAGAGAGAGTGCATCTCAAGAGACTGTGGATATGGTGCCAGCCCCTATAATATAAAACCCTTGGGATACATTTGTCTTCTGAGGGACTCCCCCTTTCTGCCTTCCCAACACATAGCTTTTTTTATTTTTTCTTCATCTTTTTTTTTTATGTTACTGCTTCCTTTCAGTTGACTCAGAACATGTTTCTAGATCTTGAGAGCAAAATGTACTGCCCTGGAGGTTTCAGATTGTCTCTAGGTATAAAGTTGTTTCAAAGGCAGCTTTGACCACAGTAATAGGTGTCAGCCAGAAGCCTGATAGCACTGCACAACCGAAGGTGACGTTTACACAGGGCTACAAATAAAACTCCCGAACAGCCACTTAAGTGCCTCTGCATCCACAGCCTGGGATACTGGGCCTAAGGAAATGGGTTGGGGTTCTTTGCTTTGGCTGGAGCATTAAAGGAGTGAAGTAGATTAAAATCTGCATGGCATGCTTTTTGCGTGTTTTTAATTTATTAAAAATAACAAGGATTCTTTAAAAAAATCTAAAACAGACAACAAAGATGAAGATCTCCATCAGTAGGTTACAGCAGCATAGGTCTGGCAATTCTATTTTCAAAAATGAGAAGATAAAATTCGTATACAATTTATGAAAATAATAAATGGGATTCACTATATAGAATTCCACGGTGCTCCTAATGGAAAATATGAGTGTGCAAATGTAAGGAAAGGTAATGGTTCTCTGGAAAATATTACCACTTTGCAAAAAGGAAGGAGAATTGTGATTAAACTGCTATTACTTCTGTGATAAAACATATTTAGAACAGTAAAAAATATTTGAAAGACATGCTGGTTTTGTTGTATTTGTAAATAACTCTAGCTTCTGAATATGTCTCCTTTTATTCAGACTAAACCAAAGGGCATTTCTATGCAGTTTGAAAGACAGTGAAGAACAAACAAAATTTTGGTATAACAGAAATAAAACCAGCCCATGATTTCCTGTAGATAGCACAAAACAATATCATTCTCTGCTGTTTTCTTCAACTCATCACAGCTTGTACAAGCTGAGTCTATTAACTAATATCCACAAGATATGATTTTTTAAAATAACCATGGAATATTATAACTAGAAATAATTTCTAACATAAAATGGTATCTGGAAAAAAATTAAGAAGGACTTTTAAAAAACTGAAAATGGCATCATTTGTAACTTGGGAAGTACAACCAGTGATACAGGCATAAAACAAAATGGAGTCTGTGGATAGTGTTTTGAGGAGTAGGAAGAAGGGGAGTTTTCTAAAAACGTGGTATTGGAGTTGACCCTCAGCAGAGCACTCTAATGAGGTTTATTTTTGCTAGACTTTAGAGATAATTTCTAAATACGTGCTTCTCCTCCTGTCTATTTTTCAAACAACTGACTGTGTGAATACACCCTATATCATGCCATGGTGTGCCCGTTATGTCCACACATACTTCCGTAGTATACACACACAGGTGTTTATCTGTAAGATGTATGCTGCTACTTACATTTTTTCTAATCTCTTCTCTTCTACTTGATTCTCATTTTAAAAAATGCTGATCTTGACCCTACTATGTTGATTTCATAATCTACTAATATGTTGCCTTCATAGATGGAATAATGACCTTCTTATGGTCACTTCTTAATGAACATGTGCTGATTTAGTTTTGGATGGCTCTCTTGCACCCCCCCCCCTTTTTAAATGATGGGGTCTTGCTCTATTGCCCAGGCTGGTATGCAGTAGTATGATTATAGCTCACTGCAGCCTCGACCTTCTGGGCTCAAATGATCCTCTTGCCTAAAACACCTGTTTTTTTCACTTTTTTGAAAGATTTTATTTTTCCTGTCATTATTCAGAATGCTTCTCTATTCTTCTCTGCTCTGTGAGTCCCTATTGTCATCGTCCACTAGTGAAGAAAGGGCTCATTAGTCATATGTGGACAAAGTGTTTTCACTGTCTCCTAAGGCCTTGGTTCTAGAGTGTGTGAGGCTCTGAATCCTTTTTACTTAACCTGAATGTAATTAAGTCTAGAGTTCTGTATTCACAGCTCAAGGAGGTAAAATTATTTGCATACTGCTCTCTAAAACCTCTATGGCACACTGATGGCCTTGCCTCACATTTTACAGAGAAGTAAAATATATGGGAACATTCTCAGGTTCCTACCTCCAATCTGCCGACCCACCACGTCCACATCCATACCCTGTGCCTTCAGCCCTGTTATGATGACCAAAGTGGCCCTTCTCCAAAAGCCAACTCTTGCATCCACTATCGGCTCACATTCCCTCTTTCTGAATACTCTGCATCTACTGTTGCTCTCTCTGCCTCTGCAACAACACACCTCGCTCCTGCATGCAGGCTCGTCGCCAGTTATTATCTTGTCTCTTTCTTCTCGGACAGCAGGACGTCTCTAAAGAGATGCACATACTCTACCCACTTATTTAACTTCTGTGTCTTCACAGTTCACTGCTCTAAAACATTCATTCCCAGAGTTCCAGTAAATCTCTCTGGATGTGGTCACTGATTCCATCATGTTTCACAGCCCGAAGCCATGTATTTGGTCCTTCTGTTCAAACTCAGCAGCATTTGCCAAACTGACGACATCGTCTTTCTGAAAGAACTCTGCTCTCAGTCTCCTGACCACTCTCTCATCTGACTGGCCGCTGCTTAATCTTCTTTGTTTGCCCAGTTCTTACCTGCGTTGATGTCTTCTGTAGTCCTTGTACTTTATTTCAATTCTTTTTTTTTTTTTTTTTTTTTGAGTTGGAGTCTCACTCTGTCACCCAGGATGGAGTGCAGGGGCACGCTCGTAGCCACCCCAGCTTTGACCTACTGGGCTCAGGTGATCCTTCTGCCTTCTAAGTAGTCAAAACTACAGGCTCCCGTTACCACACCTGGCTAATTTTTTTTTTAAATTGTAGAGACAAGGTCTCGCCAAGTTGCCTGTGCTGGTCTCGAACCTGCGGATTCAGGCATTCCACTTTCCTCGGCCTCCCAATGTACTGGGATGACAGGCTGAGTCACCAAGCCTGGCCAGTCCTTGTATATAATCATCTGCATTAGCTTATTATCAGTCTCTATCCACTGAAATGTATGCTCCACCACTGCTATATGTACCATATATATATATATATATTTTTTTTTTTTTTTTCACCTCTAATGAACTCTAGTATCTAGAATGGTATGTCATCCATAGTAGTCATTCAATACTTTGTTGAATGTAGTCCAGTTTTATATATATGTGCTTTAAAATTTTAACGGTGCTATTATGCTAGAGATATGCTTCCATCTCTTCTTTTTTAAAAAGCATAATCCTATGCTTTTCAGGCCATCGAAGTTACTATATATGGATTTAATGTATTACTTTTAATTATTGTATAGAGTCTGGTACCATGTAAACATTGCATTTTATTTACCCAGTTTCTTAAGGACAAACCCTTAGGTTGCCTGCAATTGGGATATTACAAATATTGAAGAAAATAGTCCCATAAATGTCACCTTATAGATTTGTAAATTTCTTTGTGAAGAGAATTTACTCAGAGCTGGTACTTTTGAGTCACAGGTTTTATGCCTACATAATTCCAATAACTGTTGATAGATTGCTTTTTAAAGGTAATGCGCAGCTGGGCTCCGTGGCTCAGCCTGTAATCCCACGCCTTTGGGAGGCCGAGGTGAGTGGATTGCCGGAGCCCGCAGGTTCGAGACCCGCCTGGGCAGCGAGACCTCATCTCTACAATAAATCAAAAAAATTAGCCGGGTGTGGTAGCGTATGCCTGTAATTCCAGCTACTCGGAAGGCTGAGGTGGAAGGATCGCCGGAGCCCAGCAGGTCGAGGCTGCGGTGGCTGGGAGCGGCCACTGCACTCCAGTCTGGGCGACTGAGTGAGACTCCAACTCAAAAAAAAAAAAAAATAATAATAAATAAATAAATTAAAATAAAGGTAATGCACATGTTGTATTCTTACCAAAGGTATATGGATGTTCTCATTTTCTCCAAAGATGTAATTGCTTTTCTTGTTTTTATCAATGTGATCAATGTTATAACTTGTGGTTTTTCTTAGAAATTGTCTGACTACTAATGAATTTGAGGCTCTCTTTCTGAACTGATTTTCTTTATGAGTTTTCTTTTTATTATTTGCCTATTACCTGTCTTTGATGAATTGCCTTGTTTAGGTTTCCTATATGTGCTTGTATTTTTTACAAATCTCTTATACATTTCTTAATATTAATCTTTTACATTTCAGTTACCTTCTCCCAATCAATCATCTGTCTGATAACATCATATCTATTTATCCTGGTTAAACAGACATTTTAACTTTTGATACAGTGTCAATAATTTCTTTGATCCTAATGATTTGTATTTCATGTTGCATAAAAAAGAATTTACTACCTCTAGATCATAAAGATATTATTCTATATTTTCATCTCTTAGTTTGTTAGCTTTTGCTTTATGTTTTTAATATTGTACCCCTCTTGCAGTTAGTATAAAATATAGATCCAGCTTTATTTTCATGAAAGTTCAGCAGTCTACCTCAAACAACCTATTAAATATTTTTTATTTTATTTTTGACATGTTGGTGCCACATTTATTACACATATTAAGTTATATATGTTTTATTTGGCTTTATTTCAAAGCTTGTTATTGTATTCCAAAAGAGACCATGTTTTAACTGGTACAACAGTATCATGCAGTTGTATTATTATAAACATTAACATTACATCATAAATTCTTGTATTACAATTTCTATTTTATTTTCTCAAGACTAATTTAGCTACTTTTAGATGTTTATTCTTTCATGTAAATTTTAAATAATTTTGTTGAGCACTTAAAAAACTAGTTACGTTTTAAATATGAATTTATTAGATTATAAATTTATAGATTATTTTGGAGTTAATATATATATTTTTTACTCTAATCAGGTTTCCTTTATAGTGTGCTTTCTGTGTGACCTTAGTTTCTTTTTACTATTGCCAATATTGAGTAATTACCTTGGTTATTTCAGAACTTGAGTTAGTAAACTTGTGTTCTTACTTCTCATAGTATATTTAATTCTTGTTGTGCTTTCTACAGTGGTCATAAAATATATAGACAATGAATATTTTGTTTAATTTTTTTCAATTCATTCATATTTTACTTATTTTGCTAGTCTTACTGTATTATCTAAAATTTTTATTGCCCAGCAGGCATTCTTGTTCTTTTCCTGCATTTAAAAAGAGAACAGCAAGACTTGTAGTTACTGGTATAACATATAAGGAACATGGGAATCATTGATCCTTTCCACACAGCAAGAGAACAGCTGAATAAATGGAAAATCAGCAATTCTTCATAGATCCATTAATGACTGTTATCCCCCAAATTGAGGAGATTGTACCAGAAACAATGCCGGTGAACAGAGATCTCCATAGGAATAAGTATAGGAATAAGAAAATGTAATTAAGGAATGGTTGGAGGCTCAGGAAGGACAAGTTTGAGAGTTAAAAACTAGAGGAGACTCTGTCTTAAGAGAATCTCCACACTTAACATCAGTTTTGTTCTGCAAGCCCTACCAGATTCTCACAGTAAAGATGGAAAAACATTCTCTTATGCTTTTGGCAGAGGGAAGGAAAAAGTGGCTACCCCAAAATATGCCCAGAGTGTTTTATTTTTCTTTACAATGCCCGCATGCAACTATTTCAAAAATTGTGTTAAATGTTAATAGTCTAAATATACTGATTAAAAGATAGAAACTGCCAGAGTGAATTTGAGGGGGGAAAGTTCCAACTATATGTTTTCTACAAAAATCTCACATTAAATATAAAAACTTAGATGCATTAAAACTAAAGGGTTAGAGAAACATATACCATGCTAATACTATTCAAAAGGGATCTAAAGTAGCCATATGAATTTTAAGCAGATTAGACTTCAGAGCAAGGAAAACTACTAGAGATGACATAAAAGGGCATTACATAATGATTTAGGAGGTGATTCTATAAAAAAGATGTAATAATCCTTAATGTGTATGAATATAACAGAGTGTCAAAATATGTGAGAAAAGCAAACAAACAAAAGCTCATAGAACTGCAAGGAGAAATAGGTGAATCCATTATTATACTTGGGGATTACATCATCCTTCTATGAGGAAAAAATCCAATGGATCAGTAATGATATAGTTGAGTTGAGCAACACCAAAAATTAACTGGACTTAGTTAATATCTGTATAATACTTCTTATAGTAAGAGCAGAATACACAATGTTCTGAAGCTCACATGGAACATTCACCAAATTAGATCACATTACTGGCCAAAAACACACTTTAACAAATTAAAGAGATATATATTATACAAGGTTGCACTTAGAGCACAGTAGCAAAACAGCTGAAAAATCTCAAAATGCTAGGAGATTAATGGAAATACTTTAAAATAATACATGGATTAAAGAAGAAATCTCAAGAAACCTTTAACATATGTTTAACAAAATAAAAATTAAAATGCACTTTATCACAGTTTTGTAGAATGCTGTGAAAGCAGTGCTTAAGGGGAAATGGATGACATTCAATATACATATTAGAAAAGAAGAAAGATTTAAAAGACTTCCACTTTAGGAAACTAGAAAAAGAAGACAAATTAAGCTCAAAAATAAGTAGAAACAAATAAACAATAACATTTAGAGCAGAAATTATTGATCTTGTAAATAAGAAGTCAATAGAGAATATAAATGAAACCAATACCTGTTTCTTTTGAAATAATTAGCAAGACTTTAAGGAAAAAAGAAGAAAGAGAAGACCCAAAATACTCATATTAGAAATCAGAGTGGGGTTGTCACTACTGATTCCATGGACTTTAAGAGGATAATAATGGAATATTTTAAACAACTTTCTTACTATAAATTTTATAACATACTAAGTAGATGAACTCTTTGAAATACACAGTCAACCAAAACTCAGGCAAAAAGAAATAGAAAATCTGAATAGGTCTATATCTGTTAAAGAAATTGAATCAATCATTACTAACCACCAAAACAGAAATTACTAATTTCAATTGTCTTCTCTGGTGAAGTCTACCAAACATTTAAGGAAGAAAGTATATCGAATATCTACAATATCTTCCAGAAAGAAGAAGAAAGAATACTTACTAACTTATTCCATGAGGCCAGTATTACCCTAATATTAAAACTAGACAAAGACATCATAAGAATGGAAAATCACAGACCAATATCTCCCATAAACATAGTTACAGAAATCCTTAACTAAATATTAGCAAATCTATTATAAAATATACAAAAATAGTTATACACCAGTCTAAGATATTATCGCAGACATGCAAGACTGGCTCAGCATCCAAAAATTAATACATGTAATTAATCAAATCAACACACTAAAGAAGAAATGTATGATTATATTAGGAGATGCAGAAAAAACTCTTAAAAATATGACACTCATTTATGACAAAAGTTTAGAGTAAGCTAGGAGTAGAAGGACATTTTCTTTATTTTTTAGAAGGAAATTTTCTTAACCTGATAGAGAACATCTACAAAAAATTCTCCAGCTAACATCATACTTAATGGTGACAAAAGAGATGCTTTCTCACTAAGATCAAGAGCAAGGCGAGGATGCTCACTCTCACCACTTCTGTTCAACATCATACTAGAGTTCTAGCAAATGCAATAAGATAAGAAGAGTAAATAGCATTTCTATAGACTGAGAGGGAAAATAAAACTATCTTTGTTTGCAGATGATTAACATTAACAGTAGCAAATATCTGTCTGGGAACGGGGAAACACCCCATATCAACAGGGTGCCTGAATGAAACGCAATTGTATACCTAACTCTTAACTGTACCCCACAACTTCACAATAAAAAAAAAGGAAAGAAAATCCTGAAGAATTAACAAACTCTTGAAACTAATGAACTATTATAGCAAGGTTGCAGAAAACAAGGCTAATATTGCTTTCTTATAGCCAGAAATCAATAATTTGAATTTGAAATTAAAAACAAAATACCATTTATATTAGAATTAAAAAGGAAAACACATATATAATTTTTTTTTTTTTTGAGTTGGAATCTCACTCTGTCGCCCAGACTGGAGTGCAGTGGCCGCTCCCGGCCACCACAGCCTCCACCTGCTGGGCTCCGGCGATCCTTCTGCCTCAGCCTTCCAAGTAGCTGGAACTACAGGCTTGTGCTGCCATGGCCAGCTAATTTTTTATTTATTGTAGTGATGAGGTCTCGCCAAGTTGCCTAGGTGGGTCTCGAACCTGCGGGCTCAGGCAATCCACTCACCTCAGCCTCCCAAAGGCACGGGATTACAGGCTGAGCCACTGAGCCGGCTACATATATAAATTTTAAAAATTGATGTACTAAAATCTCTTTGAGGAAAACTGTAAAACTGGATGGAAGAAATTAAAGATATAAATAAATGGAGAGATACTCCCTGTGCACATAAAAGAAGACTCAATATTTTAAAAAATCAGTTTTTACCAACTGGATCTATAGATTCAGTGCAATCTCAATCAAAATCCTAACAGGTTATTTTGTAGACATTAACAAACAGAGTCTAAAGTTTATATTGACAGGAATAAGACCCAGAATAGGCAACATAATACTGAAGGAGAACAAAGTCAGAAGACTGATACTAAGTGACTTAAAGACTTATATTAAAGCTTTAATAATTAAGACAACGTGGAAATGGCTAAAAGATAGACAAATCAACCAATAGAAGAGAATAGACAGCCCAGAAGTAGATCCCGTCTATTGAACTTGGACAAAAGATCCAAGGCAATCCAATAGAAAATGGATAGCCTTTTCAATAAGTTTGCCAGAACAACAGGACATCTACATACAAAAAATAAAATGAATTTGGACATAAACCTTTTACTTTTCAAAAAAGCAAACACAAAGTGGATAATGGGGTGAATTATAAAATACTAGGTATAAAACTCTTAGAAATAAGGTAAGAGAAAATCTAGAAGACCTTGTATTTGGTGATTATTTTTAGATACATAGCCATAATCATAATCCAATAATGAAAAAATAGTAAATTGGACTTTATTAAAGCTAAAAATTTCTGTTCTGAGATAGATAATTATGAGAATGAAGAGACAAGCCACCGACTGGGAGAAATATTTGCAAAAACACATATATGATAAATATTATATGGAAAAACATATATAAAAATATACAAAGACACTTAAAGATCAACAATAAGAAAACCAAAAATCCAATTTAAAGTAGGCAAATATATGAACAGACATCAAATCAAAAAGATATACAGATTACAAAGAAGCATATGAGATTGTAAACATTGTTTGTTATAACAAAATTGCAAACTAAGACAACAGTGATATACCATCTACCTAGTGGAATGCTAAAATCTAAAACACTGACAGAATAACATGCCAATGAGATATGGAGCAGCAGGAACTCCCATGTGTTGTCAGTGAGAACGCACAGAGGCAAATTAACTTGGAAGAACGTTTGGCAGTTTCATATAAAACTAAACGTATTCTTACCATGTGATCCAGCAAGCACATGAGGCAAAAACCTATGTCTCCACAAAAACCTGCAAGCAAATGTTTACAGTGGCTTTACTGAGAATTTCCACAACTTGAATTCAATTATCTTTCAATATATACATGAATAAACAAAATGTGGTTTGTCTATACAATGAAATATTTTTCAGTTATAAAAATAAATAAAATTAAATATTGTCATAGTCAGTTTCAGTTGTCGTGACAAAATACCCTAGACCGGGTAATTTAAACAACAGAAATTTCTCACAGTCCTGGTGCCTGAAGTCTGATATCAAGGTGTCAGCAAGGTCAGTATCTGGTGAGGGCTCTCTGCTTGGGGTGCAGAATGCTGTCTTCTGGTTGGTTGCTCACCTGATCTTTCCTTGGTTCATGCCCATGAGGAGAGAGAAAGTTCTCTCTCTATTCCTTTCTCTTCTTTTTTTAAAAAAATTTATTTTAGAGTTGTGGGGTATAAATGAGGATTCACTACTTAAGTAAGCTGCATGCAGGTGAAGTTTGGGCTTCCAGCTGACTCTCTCTCTCCTACCTCCTTGACCTTATCTAAGCGTAATTACTTTCCATAGTTCTCCAAGTACCATCACACTGGTGAACAGAGCATCAATATATGAACTATGGATGGAATACAAGCATTCAGCCTGTAACAGATACCACATTACATAAAAAGATGTAGAGGAAACTTAAACACTTATGGGTAGGTGAAAGAAGGAAATCTGAAAATACTATATACTTCATGCTTGAACTATAGCACATCTTGGATAAGCCAAACTGTGGAGGCATAAAAAGTTCACTAGTTATTAGGTATTTGTGGGGAAGATGGAAGGGTGAATAGTGGAGGACAGGTGATTTTTTTTTTTAGCAGTGCAATTATTTTGTTAGATACTTTAATGGTGAATATGTATCATTATACATTAAGTCCCCTACATACGAACCTTCAAGTTGTGAACTTTCAATGACACAAAAGTGCAATCACATGTCCAATCACGTAAGTTAGTTCATGTGTTTGGCATATGTTGCCACTTACTGTACTGTAAGATTAAAAATGTTTTGTTTATTTATCTGTGTGTTTTTTTAGGTATTGTTTGTGTGAAAAGTATTATGACCCTGTTACAGTACAGTATTATATAGCCAATTGTGTTAGTTGGGTACCTAAGCTAACTTTGTAGGACTTATAACAAATGGGCTTGTGAACACACTCTGGGAATGAAGCTCGTTTGCATGTTGAAGACTTACTGTACATTGACCCAAACTCACTTAATGTGCAACACAAAGTTAAACTATGTACTTTAGTTAATAATAATGTATCAGTATTACCTCATCAATTATAATAAATGTACAACACTAATGCAAAATGAAAATAGTCAGGAAGAGGGCCAAGATGATTTATAGGAACTCTCTGCACTTTCCACTTAAATTTTCATAAACCTAAAGCTGCCCGAGAAAATAAATAATATTAATTTTTGAAAGGCAAGAAAAGAAGTGAGTGACTTATAAATTAAAAGTGACTTGAGAACCATAGTAATAAAATAAAATGGACTCTTCTGTTTGATCCTGATTTGAACAAAGCAATGTAAAAACTTAGGCGGAAATGGTCACAATATTTGAAAGTGAAAGCCAGGGAGTACTTCTAAACATTTCCACCAAATGTGCTATGTCTCCAGGCTGTTGTTTTTCATCAAACAAGGAGTCTCTTTAAACTTTTTGGTTCTGACTTTTAAGGATCAGTAATAGATATTGTATTTTAGCAAATATGTTTTTTCTTCTTATGCCATTAGTATAAAATAGTTATATTTATATACATAATCTTAAAATTATGCATGCAACTATGTAACAGAAATTGATGGTTACTATCCTAAATAGTTATACATGAAAACCAATTTTATTATATTGTAAATGTATTTCGTATTTCCATTTACAGATATTTAGAATATTAATCACTAATTCATTCAAAAGTAACATTAATGCTATACTTTAAAATAATCTGCTGGATACAGTTAGCTAACATCTTAATTAAAATCTTTGCATCCATATTTATACAAAGCAATGTTGATTAGTTGTCAAAATAATCTTATTGTTATTTTTCGCTTTAGATCTTGGGCTTTGTTATCATCTTATTCTTGTTTGACAAAATGAGTTAAACAGCGTCACCTTTTTCCCCCTAAATTTTAGGGTTTTATAGTATAAATTAGCAGTTTCTTGAAACCTTAGCACTATTTACCTGTAACAAGGTATTGACCTGGACTATCTTGGATTATCACTTTAGATTTATGTAAAGTTATCTATTCAAGATAGTGACTTAATTTTCCTCTGATATTCATATATGTCAGCAGGGTTTAAACACTGTTATTGTAGATTTGCTTATATATACTTTAATGATTTTAACTGGTAATACATCTGTCTTTATTACTCATTTTCTTTATTTTAAAGTGTGTTTATTCATGCTTTCCCTGTTTTGCCTTTGTGAGTATATCTTAGTTTCTTAAAGAATAAGCTGTTGGATTTATTAAATATCTCGATTTCATTTTGTTCATTATTTCTGTTCATGATATGTCTCCACTTACGTTTATTATTTTCTTTTTATGTTAATTTAGGTGTGCTATGTTGACTTTTTTTCAATTTCCTGAATTAAAAAATTATTTCAGCTGCTTTCAATATTTCTATTTTTTCTCATAAAGGGCACTAAGCAGTGATGCAGTTACAATTTGGACACGAAAGTGTTGAAATGCAGTTCAGTTCCAAGTATTTCTTAATTTCTCCTTTTTTGTCTTTATCAGTCACTGCTTTGTACCAGAAATGAAATCAAGAAACAGATGAGATTTAGATTCCAAAAATGAGATTCTAACATTGGGTCATTAACTATCTGATCTTCAAGAATGGTCTTTTTTCTTTGGAAAGTAGAACATTGTATATAGCATCATCATTGGCATCCGAATTATTTTTATTAATTACCTATTGCTGTTTGGTGTAAAATATTTGCCAGTGATAAAATACTGATATGACACGGTAACTACATTTGAGCAGAATAACAGCTACAAAACTGAGAGTTGGCATATTAACTCTGAGAGCTCACACACAGAAATAACAAGCTCAAGCTGCAGAGAACCTGAGAGTTTCTATGAGTGTCCTAAAAATATCTTATTTCTTATAGCTATGGGGAAAATATGGCTGAAAATCAGATACAGCACATAATTGTGCAGAAGTTAAGTGAAACACTGAATTGAATGCGGAGCCTCTATTAACTCTTCTCTGGGGAAGTAAGGGCATTGGGCGGAAAGCAGTGAAAAATGAGACTTTGGAAAAGGATATCTGATTAGGCCATGATAAGTCTGGAAAACTTGAATTATCCAAAACCCCAAAGCTTCCCTCAACAGCAGAACTAGCTTCTGCTTTGAAGGAAACTGCATGTCTCTTGCTCAAAGACCTGGTAAATTCTTGCATTTGTACTTGTCTCTTTGCAAGGAGATGCTTTTTCTCAAGATGAGTTTACACTTTGCAGTTGCCTTTAGACTTATAACTAGAGTAAGATCACAGCACACCCAAGAGGAATAAGTGCAAAATCTGGCTTATAAGAACACACACACAGATATTTATGAATTATATATGCACATATGTATACTTATGAAGAAGCCTGAGGATATGGGTAGCTGTGGTGCTTCCCAACCATGGATATGGTTGTGAACCTCTCTGAAACTGCAGTCTTTTCAAATCTGCATGTTAGCTTCCTCATCCATAGTCTCATGAAGGCTAATATGGAAGAAATAAATAAGAGGAAACTTCTGACATTTGCCCTCTGACTAAGAATAGCAAACTGAAAGCAGTGCCAAATTTGTTGTATAATAACAGAGTCTGTACCAACATCAATCATGAAAAGTTACGTTGTAAGTTTTATTTCTTTCATCCCTTTTTAACTCTCATATTTCACTTGAGCAGGAAGTGAATGTGTCTGAAGGAATGTCTGTATAGTATCTTAAAATTTATCTGCTGGAAGCTTCAACTGCAACTCCTTTTCCAGATGCAGTCTCTTTAAATACCTCTTCTCTACATTATTTTTAAAGTACTATCAATTACAATTTACCTGAAAGGAACACCAGTACACTACCATAGGGATATGCTATTTCTGTCTCATAATCTAATTTTCAGAGACTCTAAGCAGTCTTCATCACTCTAGTCCACTGATGATACCATTCTGCTGTATCTGGTTAAAGAGAGTAGTGCTTCCTTTACATGCCAAAAATAAAACAAACGTGTCAAAAGTTGGACGACTAGCTGACAAATTTTTTAAAAGTATTTGCATACAGTGAAATGGACATTTTTGTCTTTGTTTACATGCATTTTAACCACAGAAAAGTTCTGTTATCCAACATATTCCCTCAGGAATTTTATAGTCACACCCTTCCCCAATCTTTAACACCTGGCAACCACTGTTCTATTCCATGTCTCTATAGTTTTGGCTTTTCCAGTATAACCAGTAAATGGAATCAAACACTATATAACTTCATAAGACTTCTTTAACTCAACAGAATATCTTTGAATTTGTTCAAGTTTTTGTGCATATCAGTATTTGCCTCTATTTTATTGATGACTAGTATATTTTTGTGTAGATATAGTCTAGATGTTTCTCCATTCACATGTTGAAGGATGTGAGTTGTTTCCAGTTTTTAACTTTTACAAGTAAAGTTATTATAGACATTTGTAAACATTAACTTTCATTTCTCCAGGGTAAATACCCAGGAGAGTGATTGTTGGGTCATATGTTAAGTGTACGTTTACTTTTATAAGAACTTGCAGAAATAGTTTTCCAGAATGATTGTACCACTTCTCATTCTGTCAGCAATGTTGCTTTGCATTCCACTGGCATTTGAAATTTTTGATATTTTTTATGCTGACCATTTTAATAAGTATAATGCTATCTCCTCAGGATTTTAATTGGCATTTTCCTGATAGCTAATGATGTTGGGCATCTTTACATTTACAATCTGTATATTCTCTTTGGTGATGTGTCTGTTCAAGACTTTTGCCCATTCTTAAGTTGAATTGTTTTACTTTCTGCTGGATTGTGAAAGTCCTTCATACATTTAACAATACGAGTCTTTTGGGGATATGTGACTTGCAAATATTTCCTCACAGTCTATAGCCTGATCTTTCATTCTCCTAACCTTGTCTTTAGCAGAGCAAAAGTTAAAAAATTGATGAAATACATTTTATCACTGTTTTCTGGACAGTACTAAGGTGTGAAAAAATACTTTGCCTAACCTCGTGCCATAAAAATACTTTGCTTTTAAGCAATGTGTAATGTCATACATATAGTTACAGATAAAGCAATATGTGTGCTACTGGATACAGGTATGTTCTCTAAAACAATGCCTGGATTTCCTGGATTTTCTTTTATAAATTATCTTTGAATTTTACATTTGAATACATGTTTAATTTTGAGTAAAATTTTATATAAGATGTTAAGTCTACACTGAGGCATTATTTTTAAGAATATACCCATATCCAGTTGTGCACATATTATTGCTTTTATCTGTAACTATATGTATGACATTCCACATTGCTTAGAAGCAGAGGATTCCAAGACAGATGGTCTTTACCACCATCTTGTTTGAGTCCTTGTGTTCACTGAATTCTCAAGCAAATTCACATAGACACAATCAACAACTTCAGATTAGTGCTGGGCTCAAACCAGAATGGACACAGTATGTGCATCCAAGCCATTGGTTGAGATTTGGAGCACTTTGGAACTTATTCTGTTTACTCATGTGTTGTCTTTCTCAATGATATCTAACACTTAACTGATAATCTGGCTGATAGAATGGGGCATTGCCTCTTCTCACTACCAAATCTTCTCACTGTCAAATCCCCCCACACCAATAGCTTCAGGAACTGCCTCAGCCTCACAACCCTGTGGAAAATCCCAGGCTAGTATATTTTCTGAGCCTCAGTGTCCCTACTTCAGGAAGTCTACCCTGTGCCTGACTGCTTTCTGGATCACTTCCTGAGGATGGTGCTCTTCTCGGAATGACTGGCAGACTTCCGTAATTGTGTTCACCCCCTTGCCCTCCAGGGACAAGCCCATCCCAGTAGGCTCTTCCATTTCCAGGTTCCAGACGACTGGCTTCTCTTGCAAACCTTTTCTGTTAACCTCTTTGTGGTTGGCTGGGTGGGTCATAAGTCAAACTTGGCCTTTGTTCGGTGAAATCGCACTTTTCTAATTCTTGACTAATTAATGTGTCAATTTTTTCTGGCTTTCTCAAGCTAACTTAGTAACCTGTGGCCCTATTGTGCTTGCCTTGGAAATAAGAGCTCAGAGCACATCATTTTATAAATAGAGTAGATTTTCCCCTTAGATGCATTATCTTCCTCTTCTTCACAGTGGAGATCATCTGTCAGGTTTCTGCTCACTCACTGAGCCCTGTAAGCTTTCTTTTTCCTGAAATCTATCCCGGTCAGCTTGGCGTTTCATATCCTCCAAATGTGCAAAATAAAGTATTTCATAGTATATTCCATTCCTACACCAATTAAAAACTGTTAAAACTAGACCACCAGCAGTGTGTGAGGGACTAAACTGTTTACTTTTATTTATCATTTTATTTTTAAAATTTTGTTAAAATGTAAAAAAGTATATGCTACACTAGAATAGTACATAATGAGGAGAGAATGGCGGTGGCTGTAGTTGCAAAATGAAAAATAGTTCCTGCTTTCTAAAAAAAACCCCAGATATGTACACAGAATGGGTTATTTCTGGAATGCTGAGACTATGAGTAACATGTCATTTCATACTCTGAATGAATGCTTCATACTATGAAGACTGTGAATAGTGCATTTTAGAGGGGGCCACAGTTATTTATCCTTTGTCTGTGCATAAGTGAATATGAGCTACAATATCAAGAAGGCTCTCTTGCACCTGCAATGCTGTATCTCCTGGATTTTTAGTTGGGTGCCACAGAACAAGATGCAGAAGAAATCATTGCGCAGAGGGCTTCAAAGATGGTGATGCTGTTCTACCATCAGGAACATAAGCATTGCAGATACAGGGTGTACAGTGGGTCAAGGTGGCGAAGGGAGGAAGCATAGGTTCAACTGCAGCTATGCTGTCCAACATGGTAGCCACTATCTGTAGGTGACTCCCAAACACTCAGAATGTGGCTGGTTCCAATTGAGATGTGCTGTAGGTATAAAACACGTCATGCATATCAAAGGCAGGACCACAACAAGAGTGAGAAATATGCCATTAATTGTTGTATACTGATCACATATTGAAGAAATAAAACCTTGAATGTATTAGGTTAAATAAAATATGATTAAATTTTATTTCACTTGTTTCTATTTCTTTAATGCAGCTACAAAAAAATTAAAATTTATATGTGGTTCACAATATATTTCTATTGAACAGTGCTAGACTGGAGCACGAGGTAATTTTAGAAAGAACGAAGTCAGTTAAACTGAGTGCATCAAGGGCATTAAATACCTGACTAAGTAATTCATATAATATTTGCCAGGTGGTGAGAATTCATTGATTTTTGAGTAGAGAAATAAAATAGAATACCAAGGGAAGATTAATCTAGTGGCAGGGGCATATTTCAATTTTCAGTTCCTTATTCATGATAAAACATTGCTCCAAACCTTAATGATAATTCATTTCACAGCTTTCCAGTTGAAATTTTGCCAAAGGAAAAAATGATGTGTCACCATGCTTATTTACTCATTTTCAGATAGATTCCAGGTAGATTAATGCACCCAGTTTTCCCTTACACAAACCTTGTTGCCATCTTCCAAATCACTTATGGTGGTTTAATTGCATAATGAGCTCTTTTTGATCAATCTTGTCCAACTGTAGAGAAGGAAAGTGATTACAATACTTTTCCAATTCACAGAGATATTCCAGAAGACTTTCTCACTCTACATAGTGAACGTGCAAAAATTTTTTGCAGGAAAGTATTTTGGGGTCTTATTTTACACATACACAGCATAGCACAGTGCTTTTAATGTTTCTAAAATTCATGCTTGGATTTATACAAACTTCAAATCTTTACATATGGGTGTTTTTTGGAAAGTAGTGTCACACTTTCAAAAAAAAATCAGTCAAATTTTAATATCCAAATGACAAATTGAAATGTGAACATTTGCTGGTCTTTATCTAATTGTCCCAAGTTTTCAGTTTAAATACATGATTTTGGTGTTTTAATCACACTTTGCTAGTTGTTTCTTTGTGGCCATGTTTGTTGTTATTTTGTGTTTAGAATGAGACCATGGAATTCTATGTCCACCTCTGATCCATTTGACAAGAGCAAAACCTAATTCATATTCTATCTCCCTCATTCCATTTTTCCAAATAACTAGAACAATCTTGACAAGTTCTAGAATGATCTCAATGTGATTTTATCCAAATCATATTAAAATGATAACATTTTAACTTAGATTTAAAATCATTACTATACAAAAAGATTTCACATAGCAGCCTGATATGCTTATCTACCTTTTAATTCATTACTGTTGTTTTTTAAAATATCTATTTTCCCTCTTATGAATCTTAGATTCAAGGGATACAAATACATGTGTGTTACACGGGCATATTATGTACTGGTAGGGTTTCTGGTGACCTTATTCTCCAGATAGTGAACATTGTACCCAAAAGGAGAGTTCTGAACCCTAAACTCCTCTCCTGCTTCCACCTTTTTTGAGTCACTGGTGTATTCTTTCCTTCTTTATGACCATTTAGCTCCCCCTTTCAGTGAGAACATATGGTGTTTTCTGTTTCTAGTTAGTTCACTTAGGATGATGATCTCCAGCTTCTTCCATGTTGACTTCAAAGGACACGATTTTGTCCTTTTTGTGGCTGCGTAGTATTTCATGGTGCATATATATACCACATTTAAAAAAATCTGGCCATTCACTGATGGAAACTTGACTTAGTTTTAGGACTTTACTATTGTGAATAATGCTGCAACGAACATATGAGTGAGTGCAGGTGTTTATTTTTAAATATATATAATGATTTCTTTCCTTTCGTAGAGACCTAGTAGTGAGATTGACGGGCTCAGTGGTAGTTCAATTTTTAGTTCTTTGGGAAATAGCCATATTGGGTTTTTTGGGTTTTTTTTTTTTTTTTTTTAGTTGGAGTCTCACTCTGTCGTCCAGACTGGAGTGCAGTGGTACGCTCCCGGCCACCACAGCCTTGACCTGCTGGGCTCTGGCGATCCTTCCACCTCAGTCTTCCGAGTAGTTGGAACTACAGGCGCATGCTACCACGCCCGGCTAATTTTTTTGATTTATTGTAGAGATGAGGTCTCGCCAAGTTGCCCAGGTGGGTATCAAACCCACGGCCTCTGGCAATTCACTCACCTTGGCCTCCCAAAGCACAGGATTACAGGCTGAGCCACCGAGCCCGGCCTGCCATATTGTTTTTCATGGACGTTAAACTAGTTTACAATCCTACCAACAATGTATACATTCTCTTTTCTTCACATCAGCACCAACATCTGTTATTTTTCTTTTTACTTTTTTTTTTTTTTGAGTTAGAGTCTCACTCTTTTGCCCAGACTGGAGTGCAGTGGCCGCTCCCGGCCACCGCAGCCTCCACCTGCTGGGCTCCGGCGATCCTTCCACCTCAGCCTTCCAAGTAGCCGGAATTACAGGCGTGCGCTACCACGTCCGGTTGATTTTTTGATTTATTGTAGAGATGAGGTCTCGCTGCCCAGGCGGGTCTCGAACCCGCGGGCTCAGGCCATCCACTCACCTCAGCCTCCCAAAGGTGCAGAATTACAGGCTGAGCCACCGAGCCCGGCTTCTTTTTACTTTTTAATAATAACTGTTCTGGCTGGTGTAAGAGGTTATCTCACCGTGGTTTTAATTTGCATTTCTCTGATGATAAGTGATGTTGAACTTTTTTTTTTTTCATGTTTCTTGGCCATTTGTGTGTCTTCTTTTGAGAAGTGTCTATTGATACCCTTTGCCTACTTTTTGATGAGGTTCTTTGTTTTTTTTATGTTGAGTTGTTTGGGTTCCTTGTAGATTCTGGATATTCGTCCTTTGAGGCACAATTTGCAAATATTTTCTCCCATTCTATGAGCTTTGTGTTCACCCTTTTGATTATTTCTTTAGCTGTGCAGAAACTTTTTAGTTTAATAAAGTCCCATTTGCCCTTTTTTGGTCACAATTGCTTTTGGGGTCTTTGCCTAGGCCAATATCCAGAAAAATTTGTTCTAGATTTTCTTCTAATATTCTTATAGTTTCAGGTTTTACTTTCAAGTATTTAATCCATCTTGAGTTATTTTTTGTATATGGTGAGAAGTAGGGGTTCAGTTTTATTCTTTTACATATGGCTAGTGAATTTTCCCAGCACCATTTATTGAATAGGGTGCCCTTTCCCCATTGTCTATTTTTGTCAGCTTTACCAAAGATCAGTTGGTTTTAGGTATGTGGCTACAACATTCATTTCTGGGTTCTGCATTCTGTTCCATTTGTCTATCTGTCTATTTTTGTACCAGGACCTTTCTCATTTGTTACTATAGACTTGTAATATAATTTGAAGTCAGGCAATGTGATGCCTCTTCATATATTTATTATTTTTTCACTTGGAATTGCTTTGGTTATTTGGGCTTTTTTTGATTCCATATAAACTTTAGAATCATTTTTCTAGTTTTGCAAAAATGATGTTGGTATTTTGATAGGGATTGCACTGATCCTGTAGATTGCTTTGGGCAATATGGTCATTTTCACTGTATTGATTCTTTGGATCCACGACCATGGTATGTACTTCTATTTGTTTGTATCATCTTCAATTTCTTTCATCAGCATTTTATAGTTCTCCATGTAGAGATCTTTCGCCTCCCTTTAAAATATATTCCGAGATTTTTTGGTAACTATTATATATGGTATTGAGTTCTTGATTTGGTTCTCAACTTGAGCATTATTGGTGTATAGAAATGCTATTGAGTTTTTAATGCTGAATTTCAGGATGGAAATTCAGCATTAAAAACTGAAGTAATTTGTCTGGTCTAGAAGTCTCTTAGAAATCCTTAAGTTTTTCTGGGTATACAATTATGTCATCGGTGAACAGGGATACTTTGACTCTTCTTTGCTGATTTTGATGCCTTTTATTTGTTTCTTTAACGAGCTTGCTCTGGTTAAGACTTCCAGGACAAAGAAGAATAGGAGTGATGACTGTCTACTTAATCTACTTTTATTTTATTTAACAATGTTGCATAATTTTGCTTTCATAGGGTATGCATATATCCATTGAATTATATTTTTAAGCATTTTGTATGTTTTGAAAACTTTTGAAAAGAATCTTTTCTACCATATATGCAAAATATACATCTCTGTATAAAGAGCAGTTACTGTAGTATTTATTTTGTAAATGTCCTTATTGTAAAATTTCTCTTATTTCCAAGAACTTTTTTGTTTGTTCTTTAAGTATGCAATCATAAGTCTAAAAGTAATATGGTTTTTTTATTGTTTTCAATATTTATGCCTTACTTATACTAACTTCTGAAAAAATAGGTATCCAAAACAATATTAAATAACAGTGGTGATAAAAATCTGTTGGCATCTTCTAAGATTTGTGAATACATTATGATTCTACTGTTTGCAAATAATTTTTATATCATTATATTTTAAATGTATTACTAGTTTGGTAACAATATTTGCTAGTAATAAACATAGAATTTCAGAATTATGCAAGACATTTATGTACCTTTTTAAAATTATTAGTATGAAGATTTTTATTATTAGCTTTCTGATAATATTAAGCTATTGTTGAGTTATTATATCATGATTACAATACATGATTATTTTAATATAGTGCAAAACAACTATTCAAGTTATTATCAGGATGCTTGCATGTACATTCAAAGATACTGTGTTATTTGAATTGCTTTGACTAGATTTTTGTCACCCTACTGTTGAGTTTGTAAAAGAGACTTGAGGACACTCAGTTATTATTTTTTAATTCACTTTCATATTTGGGAATGAGAATTATCTATTCTTTGTAATTTTGAAAGAACTCATCTTTACCTTCACTGTAGACACCCTCCCTGCCTTTTGTCATGTAATTGTGTCTAATATTTTCTTGTTAGTTATTTTTCTGTTAAATTGCCTAGTTAAAGGAGTAAAGTTGGTTTATTTGTTGATTAAACTTTTCAAACTTTAAAAAGTCATTAATTTCTTATATTTCTCCTTATTAGTTTATTTGTTTTTGTTCTAATTTGCTTGATGCTTAGTGAATTATTTTGCTTATCATGCTTAGCCCTTTCCTTGGTTTTAAAAAAATATTCTTCTGGAAAATCTTAAAATAGTGCTTCTCTTCATTTGTGTGATTCACTTTTCAGGAGCATTATGAAGATGCTCCTAGCCAGATGTCAGAACTCCTTTTTATCAATTATCCTCAAATTTTTACTTATGTCTGCCGTTTTTTTCTTTAGCGTGGCACTCCAGACTTGACCTCCTCGGTCTCAGGGATCTGCACGGTCAATTATTGTCTGTTCTACTTTTATAGGAGTACTAAATGAAATCTATATATTGTTTTACTTACGTCAACCTCCTCTTTTATAAATCTTTTGTCTCTTGATTTAACAACTCATCATTCATCTATTTTTATTCTCAAGGGATCCATTTTTTAAAAAATTTTTCTTCAGAGAACAGGTAGATATTTTCTATGTATTATTTCTTGTAAGAAATCCTTTAAGAAATATTGTTTTCAGTTTTTCATGTCATGGTATATTCATTACAAAACTGGCTCCAATTTTTCACTTTTTCCTGCGTCCATACATTTTGTAATATTATCTTGCATCTCTCTCATTAAAAAGATGGAATCTATTTCTCCGCCTCTTGAGTATGGACTGGGCTTGTCACTTGCTTTCGGCAGTGGAAATGAATGCAGAAGTGATGTATGCAGTCCTGGAGCCTATGTCTTAAGATCCTGAGACTTTTTGTCATTCCTGGGTACCCTGCTTCTTATTGATAAAAAGAAAATGCTCATTGTAGCTGACTAGATGATGAGACACACATGCCAAGTTGACACCATCAATTCAAATGACAGCTAGTCAACTCTCTGGTCAAAGAATGTTCTAGAACACCAGAAGCAAAGTTTTTCTTTTCTCCTCAGCCCATAAGACTCATAAGCTGAATCAGTGCTAACTGTTTTAAGCCACTAAGTTACAGGTAATTCTTTTATGTGTCCTATTATGTCATTAGTCAAATAATAATGATAATATAGTTATCTCCCTTTTGTGATTCACAGTTTTTCATAGATAACACAATAAAAATTTTCCCTGGTAGTAATTCTGGAACAAAGCCATTTCTTTCTTGGACAATAGGACATTTATTTGTTTCTTTATCATATGGACAAATTCTTCTTGAAGTGTATCTTTATTTTCCTGGGGACCACTGGAAATATCCTCTCATATTTAGCTCAATGGATTGGTCATCGTAGTTCCAATTCAATGATCTAAAGACTGGAAGAAGGCTGGAGACAATACAAAAATAATGTCATGTGTGGGCCAGGAGATAAACTTTCATTTTATGTGGTTATCTGAATGTAAATTTAGTTTCCTGTTTGGCGTGATTGTGTCTGGCATTGAGGTAGGTTTGCTTCTCCTTCCCTGTTCCTGCCTTGAGGCACTGGGCCAAGGGGACTCTCCTTAGAGGATACTCCTTTTTTTTTTTTTTGAGTTGGAGTCTCCCTCTGTTGCCCAGACTGGGAGGGCAGTGGCACGCTCCCAGCCACCACAGCCTCGACCTGCTGGTCTCCGGTGATCCTTCCGCCTCAGCCTTCCAAGTAGCTGGAACTACAGTCCCGTGCTACCACACCCGGCTAGTTTTTTGATTTATTGTAGAAATGAGGTCTTGCCAAGTTGCCCAGGCGGGGCTCGAACCCGGGGGCTCAGGCAATTCACTCACTTCGACTTCTCCAAGCGCTGGGATTACAGGCTGAGCCACCGAGCCCGACGAGGATACTCCTTTTAACTGAGAAAATATTTCTCGGCTTTTTTTTTTTAATTTCTTTTTTTCTCCCTTGGTGTAGTTACCTAGGGTCCACATAGTCATCTCCAAATGGTGATGATTTGGAAAACAGAGTGTATTCAGATGAAATAGTAAGTTTTAAACCCATATTCTCCTCCCTCACTGCTCTTTCAAATGCGAGGTTTCACCAGGATCTCCTCTCAAAATACTGCTGGAAAAAAAAAATAATAACATGACCCCATCTGTGCCAGTACCAGAAGAAATATGCTGATGATTAGTATTCTTTTTCCTAGCTTCAGATCTTATGCAAGCTTCCTCCTAGTCTGAATTTCTTTCTTCATTTTAAAGCCTTAGTGGGACTTAAAAAAGAATCCAAGTGCATGCACCAACCGTAATCTCTACTTGCTTAACATCAGATTTCCTGTGATCTGACCTCCATGACACTCCCCAGTCCAGCAGTTAGGATCCCAGCTCACCCTGCCCTGGAACTTTTTGGCAACTGAAAGTTCAGTGAAAATATTAATGTAGTGAAACACCCTAACACGCTATGAAATATCACCCTGAGGCTTAAAACATCGTGATCATTCATGAAATAATTACATCCATAAAAAGTCAATACCTCCCTGAAGACTACTGCTGCGTGCCAAGATTTATATGTTTTCCACATTACATGAATAAGGTTAACTCACCTCTTGTACATAATAAGTCCAGAAGGGCTAAGGGAAGGAATGAAGTTTGAAGCACACTCTACATTTCTATTAGCCTTTCGGCAGACCGTCTTTAAAAGATTTATATATAACAAATTGAACCACTATTAGAATGGTATTTCACAACCTACAAGTTGAAGGATTCTTAGGGAAGTGCACAGAAACACTTCTGCCTCCTGAACTGAATGAGTCGAATTCCCCTCTAAGAACAGGCTAAAGTCTGCCTTTCCTGCACTTCTTTATTTGATTCCACAATCTCATCATCTGCTTAGTATAAGGTATGTAGTATGTGTAATTCTGCCACTCACTTCTTAAGCCTTATTTTGTCTCCTTTCTTCATCATTCCAACACCATTTGGAGTTGTAGAGTTCTAGCCATTTATTTAGTTACGTGTTATGATTGTGAAATTGAATTCTCTCTAAGCCACCATTCCCTAATTTGGAAACTGGAAATGATGATATTTACCTTATAGGACTGTTCCTAGGAATGAAGGAGGTTACAATGCAAAAATGGTTGTGAATATTTGAAAATCAGTTTTTCTCTCTTTTTTCTTACAAGAAGTCTTTCTGACCACACGGCACATCAATTCCAGGTCAAATTTCTCTGTTGGTTGTGGAGACCCAAAGTCACTGTGACCCAGCTAAACATCTACCATGTGATCTGAAGTGACACATGCTGGACTAAATAACTTTGGATGTAGATAAAAGGCAATGGATGAGGTCTTTATGAGAAAAAGTGAAAGTCAGACTAGTAAGCAACATTTTTAATCGATACTACTGAGAGGCTTGTTTGACTGTTCTGGATTTTGACCTTTTGAACTTGGAGACTTGGGAGAATCTAAAGCTGAGGTTAGTGTTTGCCTTTAGTGAGAGCTTTCCTCAATGTACACCTGTGGAGAAGAGCAGATTTGTATTTTGGGCTCCATAAAATTGTATTTGGCAACATGTCCACTGTGACATTAGAACTTCTCTCTAGAAACTACTTACTTTCTTGTTATTTTCTCTATCGCATAGACTCAATTGGCCACAATGACTTAGATGACATTTTACTCATCATTCTTTTGGGGTGGATATGGACCTGGAAAAAGTATCACTAATATGTAGAAGTTAGTTATCAACTGAATAGTCTTAATCCCATCCCAGGTAAGTCCACTCTCAAAGCTGATTAAGTTTTGCTTAACTCTTAAGTGAGAAAGACATAGAAAAAACAAGTCAAGCCTTTTGTTGGTGGTATGGCAGGAGGAGAGTGGTCTTCTGTAAGGCCTGGCTTTACCTTGTCTGCTGCTGTCATTCTGCTCTGAGAAAGAGCACTCTCCATGGAATCTGTTCTGTTTGCTAACACACAATCAGGGGCTTAGGAAAAGATCCCAGAGGTCAGACACTAAAATCACCAACTAGAATTGCATTATTACAATAATTATCGATCTCTTCACTTAATGTTTATGTAGCATTGGCCAAGCCTTTAGCACTTTACATAGCATAAGGCCTGACAATGTCATTCATTATATTCTCTAAGTAAAGAACTATTTTCTAAATAGAAATGCAACTTGATTTTAACCTAAAGGTCAATCTCATCGTTGAGGCAGAATTACAAATGAGACCATCTTAAAAGAGAAAATAATCAACTATTAATTATTTAAAGTGTTTAATGATGCATGAAATTTGTTACATTTCCAAGTGCATTTCTAATTAAATATGCACAGATGATAAAAGACCTGGGCTCTAAATCAGCTATTAATTTCAAATCAAAATATATTTGAAATTCAGCACTTTGAACTTCTATTTTTTAAAACCTAAAGATTTAGAGTAATCTATGCCTTGCCTTCACATTTTATTTATATCTGCAAATTTTAATAACATTCATCTACTTATACTAGAAAACAAATAATATAGTTATCCTTACAAAGTCATCTGAATTTCAAAATAATTTTTAGTCATTATTGTTTAAAAGCAACTGAGTTAGATTTTTTGAATATTATGTGTACATCTTTTCAGTAATAAAATTAGAGTAAATGCTAGCAAAATCTGAAAAGAATGAGGTCACTATGTTTAAATATTGTACCCTATGTGAGCTAGAAAAAAAAGTAGACATTTGAAAAACACAGTTAACCTTTGAAAAGATAAAAGCCACATTCACATTAGGGAATGGGCAAACTTAACTAATGAAAATTTATAGCCCTGTAATGTTTGCAAAGAAAAAATTCTCTCTCATTTGAAATGTCAGAATAATCTTGGATCTCCTGTTAAGCAATTTGTTAAACTTTAAATGGCAATAAATATTAGATTTAATAATTGAAAAATACTTGAACAGAATGAGAGTGCTAAAGTGCACTTGCAAGATGTATTTTTTTTAATTTCAAACATGTTTGTTGATTAAATTATTTATTCATCCTTTTAATCACTACCTCAGCAAACTGAATGTCCCCTAGGTGCTAAGGCATTGAACTAGGCTCTGAGACACAAAAACAAAATAAATGAGATTCCTGTCCTCAAGGCCCTCAAAATCTTGAAAATAAGACTCAATTAAGTGAATATTTCAATGACATGGCAAGTGCATTATAGACTATGTAACATTGCCTGCTAGTTGCCACTCACATCAGCTACCCATTCTTCCATTAACACAATCCCGCTTTTTAATCTGGTACAAAATGCCTGTCACATTTTCTCAGACTCATTTGCTTCTAGACGTGACCATGAGACAAGGTTTTGCTGGTTAGATCTAAAAAGAAATGTGTAGGGCTCCTCGTAAATCACAATAAAGGGATAGGGTCATTTACTTTTCCCTAGATGGAACATGGTCTTGATGGCTGAAGCACCTACAGCCATCTTGGACTTTGAAGTGCCTTTGAAAATACCTTGAAGATGTGATGTGGGATGATGGAGTTGAAAGTGGGAAGTGTCTGAGTCCCTGATGACTATGGAACCACCAAAACAGCTGTGGAAAAATCACCTCTGAGTTTTGTTTGTGAAATATAGAAGTATACCTCTATTGTATTTTGGGTTTTATGTTATATAAAATAGAATCCAATCTGATATGGTAGTATGCTCAATTGTTACAAGGTGGTGCGTTGTAACCTTCCATGTAGACTCAACATGATACTAGCATGAAGAATATTCATTGGTAGAGAAAACAATCTCCGTTCTCACAGTTTACCGTGGAGAATGTCAACAAAGAATTAAACATAATATCATAAAAATATCAAATAAGATATATTTTCGAAAGAAATTATAGTGGTGGCCCCAAACACAGAGCAGTAATCCAGAAGAAGCCATGAGACTCCATGTCACTGTAGATCATGACTGAATCAAATTGCAATTCAGGACTCTTGGAGCCTCAGCTGGGGAAAGGAGTGATTCAAGTTGAGAGGGCAGCAGATATGAAGGCAGAGAGACAGAGGATAGAGGGTGTTTTCTGGGAGATGCAAGCAATTTACACTGTGCTTGGAATAGAGGGTCCCTATGACTGTGTTGTGAGTCTGGGGAAGGAGGCTGGAATGAAGTCTCCAAGTTACAAAGGACCCGGTCACCTCACTGCACAGAACCTGGTTTGTGTTCTGGGAGAATAGTACAGAGGCTTGGAAAAGTGGGCATTCATGTGGGATTTTAAGACTACTGGCCAGATTTTTAGATTTTCATATGCCTTCAGAAGACACGGAAGGATTCCTTTGTGTAACATGGAATTTTGAAAAACTTTCAGTATTTACAAACAAATAATAACCAAAATTTATTCAGTGCTTAATCTGTGTGATACAGTGTTCTAAGCTTTTTATTTAGTAGTTTATATCATCCTAAAGCCAATTCTATTAGCCTTAGTCTAGGTTTTGTTACTACCCTCATTTCTCAAATGAAGAAACAGGCTCGGAGAGGAAATGTAACTTGGCCAAGTTCACATGACTAGGAAAGTCATAACCAGGGTTTAAGTCTACACCCTTAAGCACCATGAAAAAGTATCCATCTTCATGAAACTGACCCTCCCGTTCTGTGGCATAGCTAGCAAGAAGAGCTTAAATGTGTGTAGCTGTGTCTAGCTTTAGGGTTTTGGAACATCGATGTCATATTCAGTCACTATAATCCTGTAACTTTATTCTATCCCTTTTTGTCATATTCAATCACTATAATCCTGTAACTTTATTCTATCCTTTTTCTGAGATCCAAAGTGGTAGAGTGACTGATCTAGTGTCTTTCTCGTGAGGCCATGTCAGATTTGGGGCTCAAGCCCCACGCTACCTCAATTTCTGCCATGAAGACGTCCTACCCATGTGACAAGTTACTGATACTCTGCAAGCCTCAGTTTCCTCATCTGTGAAATGAGGACACTAATATCACCTATCCTAAGCTCGATAGGATTGTTTTCAGTACTCAATAAATCGTACTGCTAGTAAAGTACGGTCACTCCTCTACTACAAATTATTCATTCCTCAGAATGACCAAAAGGATGCATTTATAACAGTATCACTCCAGTCTGGGTCTCAAAACAGGAGTCGAAGGCAGTCCTGTCAACAGGAGGCAGCAATAGCCCAGAAGAGATTTCCGGATGCCAATCTCTGACAGTTTCCCAGGAAAGAGGCTGGTAATTCATCATAACAGGAAGCCTCTGGAATTCAGGGATCATCCTGCCTTTGATGGAACTAACACAAAGTGTTTTTTTGCAAGGCTTTTTTGAGGCCTCTTTCCAGGGGTCAGCACTATGTTTTCCTGGTAATCCTTTGGAAATTCTTTATGAGTTGGAAGGACTTTAGGGATTTGACCATCTGGTGATGTTAGGAGACATCTGTGCTTGCAAATAGCTATAGCCTGTCCTTCTGTTTGAAAATAACTTATTTCAGAGGTACAAGTAGAGATTGTCAGCTGCATTATTAAGGCCCCTCTGAAAAGGGAAATGTATTCATTATTTATCAGTTAGTGGCACATCACTTAATATTTAATTGTATTTAAATGAAAATGTTTAGACATAGTTTCTCTCAACCCCTGGTTGCTAATCTAGTGCTGAGGTGATTCTAAAGTTTGCGAAACGTTTCCCCTTTCAGCCTGAGTCCTTGTGAGCCTCAGAGGACCCACAGCTTCTCATCAAAATGGTGAGCTCCAGAAGGGCATTGGGACTTTCTCGTGATTAAATACTCATGAGAGGCAGAGGCAGCTCATTCTATGGAAAGAGGAGTCAGAGACGGGAAGCGGGGACAGGGTGGGTAGAGCTAGTCAAAACAATAAGAGCTCACAGTAGAACACAGTCTTCCATGTAGGACACCTTCATGATGAGGAAATAAGACTTCAGAGCTGCTATTTGATCTTAATCTCTGGTGGCTATTGGAGGATGAATTGTCCATTCAACACATGTGATTGGTTGCCAGCAATGTGTCAGGAACTGTTCTGGGCACCAAGAATATGGGGGTGCACAAGACCATTAACTCTATCCATTTGAATCCATCAAACGAATACATAATTTCAGACTGAATAAGTGCCAAGAAAAAAAAAAAACACATGCAGTATCACAGAGAGTGACTCATGGCAGGACAAAGGTAGGATGCATCGAACAGTGTCCCAGCCTGGGTCCCTCAACAATGCAGGCTGAGGCCAACAAAAAAGGTGATGCTTTTTTCCTAAGGAGGATAATCCTCCTAAAGTGAGGGTGAACCAGACAGCAAAGAGGCAGGGAGTGTGGAGACATAGATCCAGGAAGGATACACGTGCTTCCAGGTCTTACACACACACAGGCGCAGGACCGTGTGGTAGGGACCTCCGTGGGTGATATGAGGAGGACTGGGGTGGGCAGTTGTCAGGCATGCTGACATGGAATTGGCCAGTGTACCCAGGAATGGCCACAGGAGCAGCAGCTGAAACAAGCCCCAGTGGGCAGGAGTGCAACAGGGAGTGTACCCACCTCCACCTGCACTGCCCAGGTCTGTTCAACGTTAGCATTACATTCGGCTCCCATAGTAAAATATGGGGCCACGATTTCTTTTCACAATAAGATGTCTGGAAACAGAGGTAGCAGGCCTTCCATCACCTTGTTCTTGCTTGGCCAAGGTTGCAGCCATTACCCAGCTGTTGTCCTTGGGCAAGAAAGAACTGAGAGATACCCAGGAAATGTTCCAGGGCTCAGAAAAACTCTTTTCTGCCCCCATAACAGAAAGAGCCCTCGCACCTCATAGTGATCAGAGTTGGTGACGAACTGTGTGACATGTTGCTTTGCCTGCTCATCTACAAACACAAGGAGCCCAAAGTGACCAGGTGATCATCCCAAATTCAAGTCTCAAGGGACACTTATGATTCTCTCTGACAGAAACATTCCTTTCCATCTCAGTGGAGCCTAAGTCAGGAGACGGAAACTTGAACTTTCTCAAATCAATGCTTCTGTCAGTGAAGTCATGCTATTCTGCCTTCTGGAGGGCGGTCCTGCAGGTGTTGTCTTTAACAGACCTTTTCCAGGCTTCCACTAAATTCTATAAACCAAACTAAATCTGGGTGATACAGCTGGCTAAGACCAGTGCATTTCAGGGTCTTGTGACATTATGTATCTCTCTTTTGCCGTAAAATGTGCCCCTTCGTCTGGGGCAATGTTGCATGGGGATACCATATTCACAGAACATACATTTCATAAGTCCTCAGATGGTAGAGTTGTTTGAGGCACTGTAGGAAGAGAAGCAGATCATATGAAAACATATACATATACAAAATTTGTGTTGATTTCTATAAGGACAAATCATTGGTCACTTCAGGGTAGAAAGGACCCATGAGATTGACTGGTCTAATCAAAGAATAATGCTCAGTCTGCTCTTGGCAGGTTGAGAAATCAACTGCAGCAGCAGCCGTACTAGATTTGATGAGAAAGAGTGAGCCCATGACCTTAGGCACATGTGTCATGTTGCGTGTCTGCTGTCACGGCTTCTCTGTGAATGTGGACCCACAGAACAACACTAGGCTGGCCAAAAAGAAAAGCTCGACAACATGCACAGGACGAGCCCTCCTGCCTGTCTAGTTGTTGAGAGACTTCTCTGGAGCAGATGCTCTCTGATGACCACTCATGGGAGACATCAAAAAGGTACTTGCTTCTTGCCTAATCCCACAGTTTCATCCATATACCAACCTCCCCTGCTTTTCTGTACTTGACCGAATTTTGTTCCTTCCCTGTCTCTGATCAACTAGCCGGGACTTTAGCCATGGTCCGGGTTTCTGTGTTTCTGTAACTTAGCACAATTCTCTCCATATGAGTTAGAGAACCAAATGAATGTCTCTCCTTACTGTCCCGGGAGAATTTTTTTACCATTTTTCTTCAGAGCCACAGCAGAGTGGAACTGTAATGTGTTAGAAGTCCATCTTCCCCAGACACCAACTTGTTATGTCAACATATCTTTGACCTAGGTCAGAATTCATTCCTTCTCTGACAGTTAGGCGTTGGTACTCTTTCAAAATTAGTGTCATTTGAAACGGAGGTTTCAGTGCAATAAAAGTTGATGCCATGGGCACTTGAACAACCTGTCAATGAGATTTACTCATTCTTCCTGGACCCTCCTGAACCTCATTACAAGCAGAACATTTTCATCAAACAATGGACTGCCGCACCAATTGCTGTACGGCTTAGTGAATTTATTCAAGTAATGGTGGGTGGCTATGGTTACTTAGCCCCTTGGAGATAAAGCTCTACTAGACTTGCCTCATCAATACCATGGGGAGGTAGATCCAGCATCTCTTCTTCTTTTATTGTGGGTCAAGATTATGTCCAGTTTCAAGGAGTCATACTGGTAGTAGAATAAGATCAGCTCCTGGGATCTGGCTGGAGCCTTGAATTCTAAGTCATGACTGAGGGTTCACGTGTCATTCATTCTCCCTACCCAACCATATATTCTGGTCTTTCCCCACAAGTACCTGAACCTCAAGATGCACATCTACTTAGGTTTTCCCGGTAACTGCAATTCCTGTGCTACTTAAGGTATTTTCTTCAGGTGCAGCCTCTGCTGAGACTTCATCCCAGTGATCCTGGAGGCAATGTGTGGTAGAATATTAGTTATCTGTTGCTATATTACAAACTGCCTCAAAAGTTACTGTCTTAAAGCAACAGCGTTCAGTATCTCGTGGCTCCTCTGTATCAGAAATCCAGACGTGCATAGCTGGGTGAGTCTGACAGAGGGCTCTCTCACAGGGTGCACTTGAAGTGTTAGTTCAGTCTGTGCTCATCTGGTGGCTCGACGTGGGGAAGGTTCTATTTTAAGGTCATGTATGTGGTTGTGAACAGGATTCAATTCAGCCCTGATTGTTGGACCAAGGGTTTTATTTGCTTCCTACATGCTTGCTGGGACCTCCCTCAGTTGCTTGCCATGCACACCTTTCAATGGGGCACCTCCAACAGGTACCCTGTCCTTCCTCAAGTGAGCAGTGAGTGAGAGTGGACTGCCCAAGATGAAAGTCATGGTCTCTTCGGATCTCTTTGTAACTGAATCTTACAAATGATATGCATTGATAGCACAGCATTCCATAGTTTAATGTGAATCTTCCACATGCATACGATTATAAAGCACAAGGTATAGGCAAAGAACATTCTGTGTTTTTTTGTGTTTTGTGTCTGTTGTTATTGGTTGTCTTATTTCATTACATGAAAAACTCTGTGCTGGCTCCTTGCATGCAGATGCCAATTTGACTGCAGCCTTAGGCTCTTAGAAATTATTTATTCTGTTGGGAATATTGCTGCAATAAACATGTGTGTGCAGGTATCTTTTTCATAGAGTGATTTGAGTTCCTCTGGGCATAGTCTTAGAAGTGGGATTACTGGGTCAAATGGATGGTCAATTGTTAGATCTTTTAGGACTCACCACACTGTTTTACATGACAGTGTAGAAGTTTTATTTTTTCCCTGCATCTTCTCCAAAATCTGTCATTTTTTGAGTTATTGATGGTGGCCATCCTGACTAGATTTAGGTGGTGTTTCAGTGTGGTTTTAATTTGCATTTCTTTGATGATTAGTGAGGTAACTGTGCTGCCCATCTAAAGTGGTCTGGGTTAAAAAAATGTGGGGCCAGGCTATGTTTCCTGACTTTGGTCCCCTCCCCTACTTTGGGAAGGTGAATCTCCTCTAATTTACTTCTAAATAAATTATATTTTCTAATTTGAAAAAAATGTGGTACATATACACAAAGGAATATTACGCAGCCATAAAGAAGGACAAAGTTATGAACTTTGTGGCAACTTGGATGGATTTAGAGTCTATAATACTCAGTGATCTATCACAGATACAAAGAACTGAGTACCACATGTTCTCATTCATAAATGGACCCTGAACAATTATCATCATACTAAAAGAAAGGGATTGGCAGTAGAGGGAAACTGCTGGGGTGAGGGGGCACACTTCATCAATAAGGGCACCTAGTCTCAAACCAGGTGAAGTGAGGACCAAAGTGAGACCACAACTTTACCTGTACAATGACCATTTGTACACCTAACCTTGAATTGTACCCATCTTTAAAATAAAATGAAAAAATTAAAAAAATAAGAATTAAAGAAAGAAAGTTGGAAAAAACCCAACTATTTATTCTGTAGCAAGACAGACATCAACTAAAATAACAGGCTGGTATGCTAAGAGCTATGGGAAAGATAGAAACCAAATAACTTGTCTCCAGATATACACAACAAAATTCTCCAAATTTGAATGGGATTAAAAGGATATAATATGCAACCCAGAAGTTGAGAGACTAGACCAGAACATTATAGGTTTGAGTAAATAATGTGGGAATAAAACAGAAGCATTAAAGATGGAGAGAGGAGCAGTTAGGAGCCAGAGATGGTTCCAGTACCAGCAGTTCTGTAGTACTGATACAAAGGGGGTGGGGAGACTTGGATGGAAAGAAGGCATCTAGGCACAGAGGTCCTTTTGGGAAAAGGGCTCCACTTAGAGCCTTATCTTGTCCCTTGTGTGCCTCACCTCAAATAAGCAAGCTGCTCTAGTCACATGGAGACTGTGGAGATGATACTGCTTTAAAATCAAGAGGGCCTTCTGCAGATAAGACCTTTTGTTTTCATTATAAAGAGCGGAAGAGGAAAAGGATTAGGCTGGTGTCAGAGCCCATGTATTGCTGAACTCAGAAAATGTTTAAATGTTTAAATGATGATCCTGTCTTTGTAGTCTAAATGTCACCCTGTAGCTCAGCTCTTCTGAAGGTCTCAGCTCTACTCTTTCAAAAGTCACGGTGTGTGTCCCTGCCCCCAGACTCTTCCAGTTCAGTCTTGATATACCGCGAGGGTCTTGAAGGAAGAGATCATGACTGTTTTGCCCCTGTCTGTAAATCCAGTCCTGAGCACAATAAATGCTCAATGTATATTTGCTGAAGGAAGCCCTAAGTAAATGAATTCTTTCTGTACTGCTCTCTACTTCCGGGTTTATTTCATAAAGAATGCATTTGATGATGCCACTTCCTTCCTTAAACCTAATCAGGGACTCCCTATTATCATTGAATTTA
The DNA here is from genome assembly GCA_027257055.1 of Cephalopachus bancanus. Taxonomy (NCBI): domain Eukaryota; kingdom Metazoa; phylum Chordata; class Mammalia; order Primates; family Tarsiidae; genus Cephalopachus; species Cephalopachus bancanus. The sequence continues at coordinate 1,791,826 of JAPVLO010000178.1, read as the reverse complement.
GTTCTTTTACTAACCTGCAATGCTCTGCTCACTTTGGCCTCTTTATCTTTTCCAATACTTGTCCAACACCGCACCATGAAACGCATTTTCTCACTCATCCAACTTAGAGATAATGAATGTCTCTTAAGGATCTCGGAGGGATGTTGCAATCACAATATTACACTCCTCTGGATATTTATAATGTATTGGCTAGGGTGTCAAGAATATGGAAATCAGTACAGATAACAGGAGGATACAGGTTGCAAATCTAAGCGGTGGGAGGTCAGTCCTAGCCTAAGTCTCTACACCAAAATGGACTTGTTACCTAAACTCACAATGGCAAGAAGCTCAAAATTCACAGCTTGATCACAATGCCTTTATGTTGTTAAAGCATATTCAGGATACTAAAGTGTAGACTTTCTGTCACTTCACTGCTGGAGGTATGTTTTCAACTATGTGTACCCTCAGGTCTACATTCTTATGCGGACATTCACTGTCGTTCATGGTATGGCTGTAGTCTACCCTGTCCAGTTCTGCTTCTTCCATTCCCCCTCAAATAACTATTATGAGTACTGAGGCAAGCCAAGTCAATAAGCTGTACAACGCTCCAGGTCTCCACCATAGCTCTTCTTTGTTTGAACCCTTCCTTTGTTTCTCCACATGGTGTGACTTTATCAGTCCTTCAGAGCCCATTTTAAATGCTCATTCCCCTAGACAACTCCCTGAACACTCCCTTTTTCACTTTAGAAGTAGTTCCATAGATTTTTATCATATACCTACTTCCTTCCTTTTTTTCATATTCTCCGTTATTTATGAAAACACATAAATAAATAACCCATATTGGACTGTTAACTATTCAAAGCCAAGGACAATACAAATAAAAATACTAAGAGCTACAAAGTGCATAAGAAAAGTTCTATTAAAGTTAAGACTTTTTGAGGCTCTCTGGACTCATTGGAGATTCTCAGCTGCTGACGTTGCTGTACTCTTTAGCCATGGAAACACATTGTTGACATCACCTCAATTCCTATTGTTTCCCCCACCTATTAAAATATCTGTCATTCATCTCAAAATATCTTTGTCAACGTTGCAATAGCTTTTATCTTTCTAGGCTAAAGACCAATTCTAATTCCCAAAACTGTTCAACCGGGAACCAGCATTTGATACAGCTGGTCCCTCCCTCCATCCTGAAGCAGTCTTTTTTTGGTTTCTGGGATGACACGTTCTCTTTTTTTTTTTGGTTTTCTTCCTACCAAACAGCTTCTCTATTAGGGTCTACTGCTTGTTGCTTTTCCTGGGATCAAATAGAAGTGTTGGAAATTTCCAGAGATCTGTTCAAGACTTTCTTCTCTGGTGTATCATATATTCTTCTATGCTAATTTTATTTGATCCAGTGACACTAAGCAAAGAAGACTAAAGAGTGTATTATTCCAAGTATACACAACCCCACTCCATCCATGCAGCATTGGAAACCTTTTATGATCTATGCCACAATCTTTGCTCCATCCTGGGACAGTGGCCTATTTAATTTAAAAAGCCACAGTCTCTCTAATTCAGTGTTTCAAGGTCTTATTTGTTGGCAGATCTGTAGAGCTCTAACTGGAGAAATAAATGGCATATAGTACTTGTTTATCTTAAGGATACCAAAGCAAAGCATAAGATATTTGTTCTGGTTGGCTTTTCAAGGATCTCCTCATCCTCAGAATGGCTTGAGAAGTTACCTCTGACAGCAATCCATTTCTTGAAGAAGTTTCACACTGAGTAAACCTTAGCAAAATCTGATTCAGGCACACGCTGGACTTTTAAAAATAATGCAAATTAAACAAAATGTTCATTGCATTTATGACGGCTTAACAACTTCTGGAAGATATGTGATTTACAGAATTAATTGTACATGTTATCCTTTTCAATAATATAATTGTCCGTTTACCTAGCACCTGGGCTATCGAGCAAATTATTACTACAATTTTAAGCTAATTATTAGCACGTGTTTAGCAGAGACTATTATGTTTCAAATATTAAGCAAAAGAAATGGGTTTATTTGCAAATTAAACTCTAAGGAATTTCTTACTTTAATAAAAATGTCTACGACTATACATGAGTGAGAATTGAGAAATTAACTAAAACAAATAATATTTTACAAATTTTAATTGGCAACTTAATCACTTACAAATATTTTAAATGCAAATTCCATTTCAGAAATATCCATGATGTTGCATTTATCACATTTAAGCAGATTAGAAATAAACTATTTAGGGAAAAGTCATTGACAGATATTCCAAGGTCCAAAAGGAAAGTAAAAGAACAAAATTCAGAAATCCTTAATTTCAACAGGAAATATTTGCCTAGTGCCTGAAGGTGACCTGTGTGTGAATCTTGATGCCACCTGTGATGGATTCTGCTGTAGCAGGAGGAGGAGGATAATCTATTTGCTTCACACAATTAAGAACCCCTGGGAAGCTAGGCTTGGTGGCTCAGCCTGTCATCCCAGCACTGTGGGAGGCTGAGGCGAGTGGATTGACTGAGCTTGTGGGCTCGAGACCAGCCTGGGCAACTTGACTAGACCTCATCTCTACAATAAATAAAAAAAGTTATCCAAGTGTGATAATGTGCACCTGTAGTTCCAGCTACTTGGAAGACTGAGGCAGAAGAATCACCAAAGACCAGCAGATCAAAGCTGGGGTGGCCATGAATGTGCCACTGTCCTCCAGCCTGGGCGACAGAGTGACATCTTAAAAAAAAAAAAAAGAACCCATGGGAACTGTAACTGGAAATGAATCCTTTTGTGTCAGTATAAACACAGAGCAGCAACGACCATATTGCTGTTGACATAGAGAAAGATTCTGGAAAGGGTATAAAATGTGCAACTGTTTGACAATTTGAATCTCAGCTCCACATGAACATGTTAATCGTTTCTACACTTTTATATTTCTTTGAGCTTACATTTTCTCTACTACGACATAGAAATGATGGAGTGCCACCCATGTGCCCCTGGCAACTTGGGTGTTGCAGGACTAGAACCTGAGATGAAAAGAAATATTCTCTAAAGTGTGCTATTTATCACATTAATTAAAATCTTTCAAATCACAAATAAGTAGAATGGAGTGCATAGAGGATTAGACATGGAGCCATAAAAGTGCCTAGGAATCCCAACTCATTTGCACTGTTTTCAGCATGCTTTACCTCTGCAAAAGAAAGAGAATAAATCAGTGTTTCTCAAATGCTTTCATTCAAATACCTAAGGCCATAGAAGAATGAATGTCTGACAGATGCATTACTAAGTTTACTAATGCATACTTAGAATTTTTTAAAAGTCCTGATTAATTCAACTACTAATGTCAATTCTGCATTCTACTTCATCATATATACTATTTTTAAAATATAAAATGATTCTTCAAATTGGTTGGAAACTTAAATACTTGACTTTATCCTTTTTCCATGACTCAGGGGAAAATTCATATTTCACAAGCATTTTTCTTGAAGCTTTTCAAACCACCCCCATCCCAGCAGATAATCACGTGCCTGTAGGGTTTATATTTCTAAATTTGAGAAGATTTCAGTTTGCAAAAAGATTTCTAAGTTTGCTCCCAGCTCTAAGTTATTTTCAGTTTATGTGTGGAGAAAACATTAAAATGAAGCTCAATGGAAGATTAATGCCTTTGTGGAAAGGTGTAATTTAAAGGATCACTTAAGCTGGAAAAAAAGGTGGCTAGGAAGTAATTAACATCAACAAATTACATCCTGTCAGATGGTACAACCAAGGGATGTTCTTACAGTAAGTCTGATTGCAATGGATATGATCTGATGAAGTGGAACATGACCACAGGCTTTATTTTATTTTATTTGGCCAATAAACCGTGGGCAGTCAAATAGTCTTGAAATAAACATACATACCAAATTACAGAAAATTCCAATGCAGAAATAAATAAAAATGATATTAAAGGGTATATAACTTGAAAGTAATATTTTAATCTTGTGTCATGTTTATGAATAAAGCAAAGCGAGATGTTAGATCACTGATATGTTTGTTTAGAGGGGTTCAACTCTGTCTTCGATACCAGTTTCTCAACTGGTTAGAAAACAGACCAGGCCCCATGTTTTCTACTGATGTAAGAGAAATAAAAGTAAAGTAGTCTTTGAGTATTTTTTTTAATTTGGAAGATAGACCAGAAGAAACTATGGTTATCGTGCCAGTGCTATAATAGAGACATGCATGACATATGATAGAAGCTCTTAGTTTAAATTAGGCTATTGTACTTGTATTAAAAATGAAATTGTTCCCAAAAAATCATAGTTTGAAAGTGGAAAAAGTTTATAGAATCTAATCAATATTAACAGTAAAAAAATTGCATCATGGGTAAAGAGTCTTCCAATAAACGGTAACAGAATGTGCTAAGTATGCAATAAATATTTCTCAGAAATGTTGGAAAGCATGTTATTTGGTAAAGTCTAGTTATTGAAATATGATTGCTATAAGTTACAGGTAAGAAAAAATAAATATTAGGCTATAATGGTGGGTCAAATGAACTAGATCACACAGATTCTTTTAGGTCTGCTAATTATTTGATTTTGTCTTTAAGTTCATGAAGAAGAGGAATTGAGTAATTTAAAAACTGAAGCAACGTGGTAATACTTGTCTTTAGACAGATCACTCATGAAACTCCTAAGCTAATCTTTGGAAAGGAGAAAGGGTAGTTTGGAGGATTGAGACCAATTAGAAGACATTTCTCTGTGTTTAGGCAAGATTCAATGACTGAATTTAAATAGCTATGAGGATGTAAAAGTGTAGCCCAGTTTCACAGTTCTTTAGAATGGAATCATCAAAATTTGGTGACCAGCTGAATGTGAGGGATAAAGTAAGGGAAAAGTAAGATTCAAGTGACAATGGTGTGCCCAACTTGTTCACTGTTACAGAGTTATAGTTTCAAATAATTTTTGGCTCAAAATTGGCATTAGTAAATTTCTGTTAATTAAATTAAATCATGAAAAAATGGTTGGTGTACATTTTTATATTTACTGGTGGCATGTGAGGGAGAAAAATGCCATGAGGAATATGATGTAAAGAGTTATAGATCATCTAGGATAAGTTGTTCAAGAGACAGATAGAAATAATGTCCAGAAATTTCCGGTGCAATGTGTATGAAACACACCACCCAGCAGGCAACCAAAAAAAACTCTGAACCCAACTATTTGTAAACTCATGAGAGCAAATTAAATCGAGCACAGTATGGAGAAGATTTGAGCATTGCAAAAAGGAAATGTAATTGGGTGAGATCCAGGTTTATATGGTTTTTCCCCGAAGAGACTTTCCACTAAGGACAATGTCAAGAAACTAGAATGTAAGCAAAAAGCCACAGTCATTAGGCCTTAAGCTGTAGGGGGAAGGAGATGTGTGCTATCACAGACACTGAAAATTGAAGGGTGGAGATACAAGGTAGAAGATAATTTGAAAGGGAGTGTCTCCATATAAACTCCTCTCAGAGCACTGGCTAACCTAACTCTTGAGCTATGCGTGTGGATGATGGCGGCCTTCGAGGAGTTCGGTGGGAAGCTTCAGAGGGAAGACTGAAATATTGGAGCAAATACGTTAGCTGCTGCCCATTACAAGAGAGAGAAAGTTCTGAGTTTGAATCCTAGCAAATTAGAAGAGCTTGGTAAACAGGCTTGCCATTAAAACAGGCTCATTCCGATCAATTGTAACTTCAAGTCTCTACAATTCCAAAGTGCCATGCCAGTAATTTAACTGTCTACAAGAAGAAAAACTATGCTCTCAGTGGAAGACAGCAGTCTTCATAACATATCCAATGTATTATTCACAGTGATGAGTGTATGATAAAAAATTACTAGACATTAAAGATACATGAATATATAGCTTATACTTGAGAAATAGTAATAAAAAAGAAATCATCCTAATATTACCTCAATATCAAAATTAAAAGATAGAAATTTAGCCGGGCTCGGTGGCTCAGCCTGTTATCCCATGCCTTTGGGAGGCTGAGGTGAATGGATTGCCTGAGCCCGCGGGTTTGAGACCCGCTTGGGCAGCAAGACCTCATCTCTGCAATAAATCAAAAAAATCAGCCGGGCGTGGTAGTGCATGCCTGTAATTCCAGCTACATGGAAGGCTGAGGCGGAAGGATTGCCGGAGCCCAGCAGGTCGAGGCTGCGGTGGCCGGGAGCGGCCACTGCACTCCAGTCTGGGCGACAGAGTGAGACTCCAACTCAAAAAAAAAAAAAAAAAAAGACAGAAATTTTAAAACAGCTGTTGTAAATATAATGAAGAACTTAAGATAAAAAGTGATCATAATGAATGAAAAGATGAATCTTAAGAAAGAAGCAGGACTTTAAAAACCTGGAAAATCTAGAATTAAACAGTATAATATCTGAAATTTAAAAAAAATTTTTAATGGAATCAAGAACAAAATGAAAATAGCTAAAGAAATGATTAGTGTGTTTAAAACAAATCCACAAAAAATATCTACTCTTAAGAACAGAGAAAAAATAGAAATATAGCAATAGAGGCTCAGTAATCCCATAAAATAGTTTCAAGCACATTTTTGGAGTACCAGAAAAAATGAATTCAGAAAAAGATCCAATTCTTCAAGAAGAACAATTTAAACATAAGGACAGGGGTAGTTTGAAAGCAAAATGGGAGGGAGGAAAATGCAACTTTTTAACAATTGGCATAAGAAACCTGGTGTGTCTATGTTAACTTCAGACAAAGTAATTGTATTTAGGGTCTTATATTACTAATATAACAATTTATCACAATTTCAGTGACTTAAAACAACATGAATGTATTTTATTAAAGTTTTCTCAGTAAGAAGTCTGACATAGGATAAAATCAAGTGTAGAAAGGATCGCTCCTTTCTCCTGATTCTCTAGGTTAGATTGCTTTGTCTTTACTTTTCCAGCTTCTAGTGATCACTCACATTTGTTGGCTAATCTTCCTCCACCTTTAAAACCAGCATCTTTGTATTCCTGTGATCACATCTTCTCTGACTTAATTCACTGGAGAAAGTTTCTTCAATGTTAACACAGAAAGATTCTTCTGAAAAGATTGGGCCCACACTGATAATCCAGGATGATTTCCCCAACACAAGACCCTCAACTTAATTGCTTCTGCAAAGGCCCTTTTGCTGTGTAACATATTGGTAGGTTCTTGGAATTCAGGCATTGGCATTTAGGCAGCTCTTTAGTTTGCCTACGACAGTATTCAGAAAAGAGTATTACCATTAGTATCATTAATGATTAAAGAGGGATATTTCCTAAGAGCAATGAAGTTAGCTCATTAGGAACATAGAACAATCATATATGGGTATGTACCTAAAATAGAGAGGGACAAAGCAGAAACTAAGTGAATTAAAGGAACAAATGGGAAAATCCACAAATATAGTTAGAAATTTGAACACCTTTTTCTAAGTGATTGATAGAACAATTAGGTAAAAAATAATTAGTTAATAATTATTAATTAGATTATAAAAGATATAAGCAACACTATTAACAATCTGTTTTACTTAATATTTACAGTTTAGTACCTACAACAACTGCAGACCACCCATTCTTTTTAAGGGCACATTCAATGGTTATTGAAATGGACCATATCTTACACCATCAAATAAGTTTCCCTAAATTTCAAGATGAAAATCTGACAGAATATATTTTCTAATTTTAAAGAAAATAATTCAAAATCTATAAGAATATGATATTGATAAAATACTCAAATGTTTGGGAATTAACAAGCTTCTAAACACATTTCTCAAAGAAGAACTCACAAGAGAAATTAGAAAATAATATCAACTAACTGATAATTAAAATACAGCATTTCAAGGATTATGAAATTGAGCCAGAGTAGTGATTAAGGAAATGTATATTTTAAAATTGTTATTAGAAAAAGTGAGAGATTGTTTAAAAATGTATAAATTTCTACCATAAGAAGCTAGGTAAAAAATAATAATAAATGTATAAAAGACAGGGACTAAAATGAAGAGCATAAATTAATGAAACAGAAAATAATATATAAATAGAATATGAGCATAGTACAAAGCTTACTCTGTGAGAGCATGAATAAAATGTATATTGCCAAATAATATAGACCAATGGAAGCATTATCAACAGCAAAAGTTATCAAAATGGGGGAATATCCATTTCCATCTTATGGACAATACAAAGTTCATAAGAAAATACAAAGAACAATTTAATGGCAATAAATTAGGCAATCTAAACCCAATAGGCAAATTATTTGAAAAGAATATAAAAATTAATAAAACTAGAAGTGAATATATGAATATCTCTATATTTTAAAAATTGGTTTATAATCAAAGATCCTCTCATTTTTTAATAAAGGCTTCAGATCTAAGTGATTTCACTGATAAATTATGACAAAAGTTAAGAAAGAAATAGTAATAATACAAATTTATGCACATTTTTTCAGAAAATTGAGAAATATGAAAGACATCACTACTTATTTTATATGACCAGAATATCCCTAGGAAGCAAAATCTGAAAAAAATGTAAGAAAGAAAAATTATTGACATGTATCTCTTATGACAGTAGACATAATAAATACTTAAGGAAAAAATAGCAAATCAAATACAAGTGAATATAAAAATGTTAATATCTCATGACCAAGTAGAAAGTAAAATAATCTAGGCAAAGATTTCTTGCATAAAAATGCTCATGGTAGCTTTATTCATGACTGCCCAACAATATGAATAACTCAAATATTCATCAATATGAGAACAGATATAAAGATTTTGTAGAAATTCATAAAATTCAACTCTACTCAGCAACAGAAACTATGAACTATAAAAGCACAACAATATGGATGATTCTCAAAAGCCTCATATTGAAAAACAGAAAACTTTTTCCTAAGAGTATGTATCAGAAGTTTGAAATTTATGTGAAGTTCTGTAACAAACACATTCAAGCTGTAGTTATAAAGAGAACAATGTACCTGCAGTGAGGAGGAGAATATATAGGAACTTTTTAGGCCTTTATTACACTGGTGGTTACATATATATATATATATATATATATATATATGTATATGTTTTTCAAAACTCATCAAATTTTGCACTTAGCATCTGGACAGGTCACTATATATAAATTTTACTTCAATTAAGACAAATATATGGATTTTGAATTCTGGGATGTGATCTAGGCTGAAAATTTGCAAGATGTACCCACTTTGGTTACAGCTGAAAACATGAAGGATGCAGAGTAAGAGAAAATGGTGTCTGAGAATGGAGCTTTTGATAACACAGATATTTAAGGATGGCAAAAGAAGTAATTTTTAAAAAGACTGAAAACAAAAGTGCTAACCATAGAAGGAAAAAAGTGATAAATTAAGCTATATTAAAATTAAGAACTTCTCTTTATCAAAAGACATAATTAAGAAAGGAGAAAGGAAACCCATAGAGAAGGACAAGACGAGATAGGTACAAGATAGAGATAGATAGATAGATAGATAGACAGATAGACAGACAGATAGCTGATAGTTGGAGGATAGACGGTGTCTTAGTCCTTTTATGATGTAATAAAGGAATACCTGGGACTAGGTAATGTATAAATAAGAGAGGTTTATTTACTTCATAGCTCTTTGGATTGTACAAAAAGCATGGTGGAGCATGTGCTTCTGAAGAGGGTTTCAGGCTGCTTCCATTCATGGCAGAAGGCAAAGTGGACCCAGTGTGTGCAGAGATCACACAATGATAGGAAGCAAGAGGGAGGGGGGAGGTGTCAGGTTTTGTTTTGTTTTGTTTTGCTTTTGACAACCAGTTCTCCCAGAAAATAACAGAGCAAGGATTCACTTCTCCCAAGGACGGGATTAACATATTCATGAGAGATCTGCCCCAAGACCCAAACACCTCCCATCCATTAGGCCTCACTTTAGGATCAAATTTCAATGTGAGGTTTGGAGGGATCGAATATTCAAACCATACAAATGGTAGGTGGAAAGACAAAAGGAAGGAAGGAAAGGAGGGAGGGAGAGAGGGGAAGGGAGGGAAGGAAGAAAGGAAGGGAGATAGAAAGAGGGAAAGAGAAAGAAAGGAAGGAAGGAAGGAAGGAAGGAAGGAAGGAAGGAAGGAAGGAAGGAAGGAAGGAAGGAAAGAAAGAAAGAAAGAAAAAGAAAGAAAGAAGACAAGGAAAAAAAAAACAGAGTTTGTATTTAGAATATATAAATAACTTCTAAAATCAATAAAAAGGACAGTAACTCAATAGAAATAATTAACATAAAACTTGAACAAGTATATCGCAAAATGCCTTATTCAAATCATCAACATATGGAAAGTTGCTCAATTTTATTAATCATCAAGGAAATATAAATTAAACAGCAATTCCAAATCACTTACGGACATCAGAATCAATTCAAAGAAAGAAAGATAAAAAACACCAAGTGCTGATAAGGATATACTACAGCTAAAAACAGAACTTTTATACATTTCTGGTAGGAATGTAAACTGGTACAAACTTGTTGGACAACTCTATATTAATATTTGCTTAAGCTGAACATACAGCCACTCAATTCTACCCCGGGAGAGATACTAAATGGAAATATGGATATATGCTCATGAACAGACTTGTATTAGATGTCTATATAGAACTACTCAATGTGGAAACTATCCCAGTGCCCATCAGCAGTAAAGTGGGTAATTAAATTGTATTATATTTCCATTTGAATACTGTACAGCAGTGAAAATCAAAGTCAAACCAAAATGTCGGTGATTCTCACAAACAAACTGTTGAGCAAATGAAGCCCAAGAGAAAAGATGAAGTACCGTGTAATTCCAATGATATAGAGCATAAAAGCAGACAACAGTGATCTGTGCTGTTAGAAGGCAGGTTAGCAGAAAACCTCAGGGAAATGGCATTTAAGGACTGAAAAAGGCATTTGGGGACTTATGAGTTGTTGATACTGTTTCATGTCTTCATCTGAGTACTGGGTTCATAGATATGTTTAGATTCTGACCATTCAAGATTTACACTTAAGAAATGTACTCTTTGCTCTATGTATGTGAGGCTTCAAAAGTTTTGGGAAGAGACTGGAGAAGTATATTCTGAGAGTCAGCTGGGGAACTGACAGAAGTCATTTATTTTGGAGCTGGCCAAATGCATTTAACCATAAATCTTTGAAGTTAATTATGTTGCTTAATCTCTAGTTATATTCTCAATGATAAAGAAATTAAAATGGTATAAATCTATTATTTGCTGCTGGTAACACCTCACGGAGGAGGAGGAAGGGAGAATCTTTATTATACTAAGTGCCCTGCCTCATTATCTGATTTACTGATCAGAATATTGAATCATTCTGCATCTATATAATTGTAGATGAGGCAATGAGGCTTAAAGAATGAAATGTGTGGAGAGAACTCTTGGAGGCTGACAAATTATGAGAAGCACATGTGCTCCTGGGTATGACATCAAATCCTATTCTTTTTTTATTTTTTATTTTTGAATCAAGTCTCTTTCTGTCACCCAAGCTGGAGTGTGCAGTGGCACAATCATGGATCACTGTGCACTGCAGCCTTATTTCCTGGGCTCAGGCGATCCTTCTGCCTTAGCCTCCTTAGCAGCTGAGACTATAAGTGTGTGTCATCACGCCTGGCTAATGTTTTTGATGTTTTGTAGAGATGAGGTCTCCCTGTATTGCCTAGTCTGATCTGGAACTCCTGGGCTCGAGCAATCCTCTCAACCTTGGCCTCCCAAAGTGCTGGGATTATGGGCATGAGCTGCCATGCCTTGCCCAAATTCTGCTCTTGCTTCATTATCCCAAGAAACCCTCCAAGGTAAAACAAAGCATTTCATTGGTAATTTTGTTTAGCGAAACTCGCCAATGCTTAGACTTTTAATTAAATGAGGGTCTTTCTCTGATAGGACACTAAATGTCAGAAATACCAAGGTAAAATAGTTATATCACTTAAAGATGGGCATTTTAAAGTCACCTTAAAACGTTGTTACTATGATTTTTAGTTGACTAAATATAATTGTATACATTCATGGGGTACAATGTGATGTTTTCATATACATACACAATGTGGAATGAGGAAGTCTAGCTAATTAACTTATTATTAACCTCATTTACATATTTGTGGTGGGACTTTGACATTTGCATTTAGCTGCTTTGAAATTTACAGTACATGATTATTTAGTCAACCTGCTGTATGCTTTCTGTGTAACTGATTCTTTGTACCTTTAGCCAACATCTCCCCATTCTACCCTCTACCCCACCCTCAGCCTCTGGTAATGATTATTTTACTCTCTATGAGTTTGACTGTTTTAGATTCCATGTATAAGTGATATCAAGGAGTATTTATCTTTCTGTATCTGGTTTATTTCATGAAGTATGCCCTCTAGGTTCATTCTTGTCACAAATGATACCATTTCTTCATTTTTAAAATATGATTTTATTTTATTTTAGATTCAGGGTCTAAACGTGCATATTTGATACATGGGCATTTTGGGTGGTGGCGGAATAGGACTTGGTAGCTCATTCCCAGATGGTAAATATTATACCTAATAGATAATTTCAGAACCTTCCCTCCTCTCCCTCACTCCTGTTTAGTATCCTTCATGTCTATGATTTTTGTTTTTGTGATCTATTATTTCCTACATGTAAGTGTTGACGTGGTGATTTTGTTTGTTTGTTTCTGAGTTAGTTCACTTAGATGATGATGTTCTCCAGCTCCATCCATATGCTGAAAAAGTCATGATTATTTTCTATGACTGCCTAGTATTACATGACACATGTGTGTATATATATATATACATATATATATATATACACACACCACACTTGTTTTATTCAGTCAATCTTCAGTGGGCATTTAAGTCAGCTCCATGATTTTGCTATTCTGAATAGTGCTGCAGGCGTCTTTTTTTTATATCATGATTCCTTTCGGTAGACACCTAGTAGTAGGATTTCTGGGTTGAATGGGAATTCAATTTTCAGTTCTTTGAGAAATATCCACACTGTTTTCCACAGAGTTGAACTACATTGCTATCCCACCAACAATGTACGAGTGCTACATCTACAGTTCTTTGCATTTTTAATAATAGCAATTCAGACTGGTATTAGTTGATATCTCATTGTGGCTTTAATTTGCATTTCTCTGGTGAATAGTAATGTTGAACATTTTTTCACTTGTTGATTACCTGTGTGTCTTCTTTTGAGAAGTGTCTCCTTAAGTCCTTTGCATATATGTCTTTGAGGTTATTTTTTCATGCTCAGTTGTTTGAGTTCCTTGTAGATTTTGGATATTAGTTCTTTGTCTGAGGCATATTTCACAAATATTTTCTCCTATTCCATTGTTTTTTGTTGTTCATTCTCTTGATTATTTTATTTGCTGTGCAGAAGTTTTTTTAGTTTAATTAAGTCCCATTTGTTTATTTTTATTTTTGTAATTGCTTTTAGAATTGTTGTCATAAATTATTTGCCCAGGCCAATGTCTAGAACAGTGTTTCCTTGACTTTTTTCTAGGATTTCTATAGTTTCAGTTCTTATGTTTATGCCTTTTGTCCATCTTGAGTTAATTTTTTGTATATGATAAGAGAGAGAGGTCCAGTTTTATTCTGCTGCATATGGCTAGTCACATTTTCCAGCACCATTTATTGAATAAGGTATTCTTTCTCCATTGTTTATTTGTGTTGGCTTTGCCAAAGAATAGATGGTTATAGAAATGTGGCTTTTTATTTCTGGATTCTCAATTCTGTATCTTTGATTTATATGTCGATTCTTTTACCAGTACCTTGCTGTTTTGGTTACTATAGCCTTGTAGCATAATTTTAAGTCAGGCAGAGTGATACTCCCACATTCTTTCTTTTTATCTAGGATTGCTTTGGCAATTTGAGTTCTTTTTGTGGTTTTATGTAAATATTAAGTTCTTTTTTTAGTTCTATGAAAAATAATGTTAGTACTTTGTTAGGGATTACACTGAATTTGTAGATTGCTTTGAGCACTATAGGCATTTACACAATATTTGTTCTTAAGGTTCGTGAACAGGCAACTCCCTTAGGTCCCCTCCCACTGTGGGAGCTGGTCTGTCCTCTTAATAAATCTTGCTTTCTAAAAGAAAAAAGATTCATGAGCATAGGATATTCTTCTATTGTGTTCTTTACAATTTCTTTCACCAGTGTTTGCAGTTGTCCCTGAATATGTCTTTCACCTCCTTGTTTAGCTGGATAACTAGGTATTTTTATTTTGTGGCATTGCAAATGGAATAGGGTGTTTGATTTGGTTCTCAACTTGAGTGCTATTGGTGTATAGATATGCTACAGATTTTTGTACATTAATTTTGTATTCTGACACTTTGCTGAAGTTGTTTATCAGGTATAAAAGCTTTTTGGAGGTGTTCCTGGAATTGGGGATAGATTAACTTCTTCCTTGCCAATTTTAATGCCTCTTATTTTGGGATTACTTTTGCTAGGACATCCAATTAAATGTTGAATAGGAGTAGAAAGAGTAGACCTCCTGTCTTCAAGTTCTTTTTCCCCATTAACTATTATGTTGGCTATGAATTTGTCATATATGTCCTTATTATTTTGAAACATATTCCTTCAAAGTCTAGTTTGTTGAGGATTTTTTAAAAATTATAAAGGGATGTTGTATTTTATCAAATGCCTTTTCTGCATCTTTTGATATGATTGCATGGTTTTGGTTTTTATTTCTTTTTATGTGGTTAATCACGTTTATTGATTTACCGATATCAAACCATCTTTGCATTCCTAGAATAAAATTCAATTGCTTGTCATGGATTATTTTTCTGATATGCTGTTGAATTCAGTTTCCTAATATTTTGCCAAGAATTTTTGCATCTGTATTCATGGATATTGACCTATAGTTTTGCTGTTATTGTTGTTGTATACTTGCCTGATTTTGGTATCAGTGTAAAATTGGTTTCACAGAATTAGTTAGGGAGGAGTTCTGCCTCAATTTTTTGAAATGGTTTTAGTAAGATTGGTACCAGCTCCTATTTGTATGTCAGATCCTGGGCTTTTTTTTTTTTTTTTGTCAAAAGATTTTTTTTTTTTAAATCACTGATTCAATTTCATTGCTCATTATTGGTATCTTCAGAGTTTCTTTTTCTTCCTTTTTCAGTCTTAAGAGGTTGCATGTTTTTAGAAATGTGTCTATTTCCTCTAGGTTTTCTAGTTTGTTGTCATAGAGGTTTTCATAGTAGTCTCTGATGATCTTTTGAATTTCTGTGGTATCAGTTGTTATGTCACCTCTGTCATCCTGATTGTATGTATTTGAGTCTTCTCTCTGTTTGCTTGGTTAGTCTAGCTAGTGGTCTATCAATTTTGTTCATCCTTTTAAAGAAACAGCTTTTGGATTTATTGATTCTTAGTATCTTTTTTTGGTCTCAATCTCAGCTCTAGTGTTATCTTTGTTATTTATTTTATTGGGCTAGTTTTGGCTTTAGATTGTTCTTGCTATTCTAATTCCTAGAGATGCTAGTTTAAGCTCTTGATTTCAGGTCTTTTTTTATTTTTGATATAGGCATTTAATGCTAAAATACTTTCTTTTTTTTTGAGTTGGAGTCTCACTCTGTCACCCAGACTGGAGTGCAGTGGCCGCTCCCGGCCACTGCAGCCTCAACCTGCTGGGCTCCGACGATCCTTCCGCCTCAGCCTTCCAAGTAGCTGGAATTACAGGCATGCAGTACCAGGCCCGGCTGATTTTTTGGTTTATTGTAGAGATGAGGTCTCACTGCCCAGGCAGGTCTCGAACCCGCGGGCTCAGGCAATCCACTTACCTCAGTCTCCCAAAGGCGCGGGATTACAGGCTGAGCCACCAAGCCCGGCCTAAAAAACTTTCTTTCAGCACTGATTTTGCTGCATCCTAGAGGTTTTGATATGTTGTTTCTCTATTTTCATTTGTTTCAGAAACACTTTTGACTTCTGTCTTAATTTTCTTGTTTTCCCAACGGTAATTTGAGAGTAAATTGCTCAGTTTCTATGTGTAGTATAATTTTAGGAGGTCCTCTTAGTGCAGATTTTAATTATGCTCCACTCTGGTTTGAGAAGATAAAAAATATAATTTTGATTTTTAAAAATGTATTGAGGTTTGCTTTATGGCCAAACATACAGTCAGTTTTAGAGAATCATCTTAGGAAAGGAAGAACTCTCTGCTTCTGAAAGGTCAACTTCTACACCTGTGCTTTGATCTTTTCTCATTCTTTGTATCCTGAGTCTTTCTCTTGTTTATGATCTTCAATCTTTCCTCCTGCAAAGTGCCTCTCGCTTCTTCCTACAAATATGTAGGAGTTAAAATGTAAATGCTCGATCCAAATGAGGCCCAATCATTGCTCAGAATCACTTCAGATAAAAGTAATTATAAAGGATGTCTAAGCCTTATTAGCATCTCTCTAGGAATATTGTACTTACAAGAGAAGTCAGTCATTGCAGCATTTCCCAACAGTCTCTACCTCTTTTCCACAATTCTTTTATGCTCAGCACTTGCTCCAAATTCATTTGACCAACTCAAAATACTTTTTCTGAAATGCTTCACCATCAACCCTGCCCCAACACTGCCTCCAGATAGCAGGGACTTCCGGGGTCTTTCACCTTGGATGTAGGGTGGGCAAGCTCCCCTTCTTCCCATTTTCCTTTTTTAACTTGTGGCTGGGAATTTTTACTTTCTTTCACTGCTTTTTGTGTGGTTCCTATGAAGAAGAGAAGTTTGAAGGATTAAGTTCTCCATCTCCTTACATTAAAATAAACTCTCCTCATCTTTCTATCTGCTAATATCAACCAAACGCCTCTACTGTCTCTCCAGTTAGCAGTTCTTATCCCTTTCAATCCCAAACTCTTTCGAAGGTGCACTGCATGCTCTACAATAACTACTTTCTCCAGCTTCCTAACAGGGTTTCCTTCCTACTCACTCATTTGATTGAAGAATATTTCGACAGTTTCCTTATGCTACTGGAAAATATAATTTACTTGGATTCTGGGACACTGCAGTCTTCCGATCTTTTTCCTTTTCTGACATCTTTGATCAGGAATTGTTTTCCCTTTTCTGGCTCTCCTACCTTCCTCTTTTTACTTTCTAAAAAGAAGAAACCCAAAGAGCTGCTCTTCTTCCCCACACACATAGTTCCAATGTCCACATAATTAAATACCATTCTTTTGACAATAACTTATTTTTTGTCTCCATAATTTCTGTTCCCAAGTATTCACCTTGTAATTCAACCAACTCATGAATATCTGGCTGTCGTGTCTCTCCAGCACACAAAATCAATGGGAATAAAATTGAGCTCATTATCTTCCTCCAACTCTGTTCTTTCCTTTCTGTTCCCATTTTCTACTGATGACACCATTTCAGTCATCCAAGTTTGAACAATTATTGGTTCTTCCCTGTTTGCTCCAAACATTTGATCTATTGCCAAGTCATGATGATTAGATTTTGGCATATTCTTCCTGTGGATTCATTTTGTGCATGTTACTCTCATGTGACTTCTTATTCTCTGGCACTAGATTTATAAAATCTTAAAACCAGCCTCCACACTTTTAATCCTCAGTTGTTCTGCTCATTGCTGCTACTCTAATCTTTCTTTATAGCAGTTCTAATCATGTTGCTCCTTTGCTTTAAACCTTTGTGGTGGACTGGGTACCCTGGAAACCAAGCTCTTGGATGAAGTTTAGTGTGCAGGGTGCAGGGACTGCCCTTGGGATCAGCACAGTGGACAGAGGGGAACAGAACAGGTCAAGATGCAATAGGAGTCAAACATCAATCTTGGCAACTCACAGAAAACTCTGAATCTTGAATGGCCTTTAACAGTTGCCTCCCACTGGGCTGAGTTGATTACACCTTTTAATCTTCATTTTGATAAGGCACTAATACAGGGCAAAAAGCCTGTAGTCCTGGCATTCCTTGAAGGCGCTGGCAGCTAGAGGCTCTGTTCACTCCCTCTCAGCATGCCTTTCATTGAAGGTGGATATGGGCAACTCATCATGGTAGATACCAGAATTCTCAATGATGCTCTATTGCCTGCAGAATATAATTCCAGCTTCCTAGCCTGAAATTCATGAGCATTCATGGCCTGATGCAAATGCCCTTTCAGTTTCCCTTTCCCAAGTCTTCATTTTTTAAAGGCTTTGCTGCCATTATGGTGAGTTAGCCAATGTTCCTTCCTTATGACATATATTTTTGTGATTTTTCATGATTGCCCATTGTGGCAAAACTCTCTATTTAATCATCTCATTAACTCTAAAATCATCCTACCTTTCAAAGTTCAGCTCACAGTACCCTTTATCCAAATTTATCCCTGCTACTCCCAGCCTGAAATAGTTTCTTCTTGTTCTTTTCTCCAGTTAAAACTTGTGTACATCTTTGTAAAATAATAAGAACAAGATTAATGTCTATTGTGCTTACTACTACTTGCAATTTTGCTAATGTAATTTAGTAAAGGTCTTCTGTTTTCCATGCTACACCAAAGGCTGATTAGTTTCTAGTTTCCTATCAGTTATGAATGCCCTATTTCTTCAGTAAGTCCCAGAGAAATATGCGTGGTTGGTAGGATCCAACCTCATGCTTGGCTCTGAGGAGACAATGAACAGTAGTATCTGAATGACTAAATGTGTAAATAAATGTTATTCAATAATATGTCACAATATGGCTTTCTCTCCTATTCTGCTATTGCCTGGCAGAAAATAACACTTGATGACTTACCGAAAAGCTTTGAGAAAGTGTGATGGAATGTCACATGTGAAGTTTGTAGTTTCCCAAAGCATTATGCACTTTGTCACAACCTTTACGAAGACAACTGCTTTCTCAACAATAAGATTTGAACATGCCTAAATGAGTCACATCTTTGTCAGGAGAAAGCAAACATGGTTCATCATACAGGTGAGTGTTTCTTGCTTCTATTTTGTGAACCCGGAGACAATGAGGGCAGAAAGTTGGAGAGAATGCACATGTGGAGACAGGTGTATTTTAATTACAGAGTATAGAATCATCGTAGTGTAATGAGTTGAAATATTTTTTTAACTTTTAATATTTAAATTCTACTCATCTTGCTTAGAGGACTTTTTTTGCATTTCCTTAAAGGAACAAACAACAGTTCCATTTCTTGAGCACAAAGAACACATGTCGTTTGAGAAAGGCCTATTTTACTCTTTGTTCTTCAGCTTGCAAGCTCCCCTGCTTTTTCTTGTAGAGAGAGAGCTTAGAACCTGTTAGGTAAGATGTTAAGATGATTAAGTAATGAGAAAGCATGTGGAGTCCGGGGATGGATAAAAAATGAGCCGAAGCCGGGTTCGGTGGCTCAGCCTGTAATCTCGCGCCTTTGGGAGGCTGAGGTGAGTGGATTACCTGAGCCCACGGGTTTGAGACCCGCCTGGGCAGTGAGACCTCATCTCTACAATAAATCAAAAAATCAGCCGGGCATGGTAGCGCATGCCTGTAATTCCGGCTACTTGGAAGGCTGAGGCGGAAGGATCGCCGGAGCCCAGCAGGCGAGGCTGCAGTGGCCGGGAGCAGCCACTGCACTTCAGTCTGGGTGACTGAGTGAGACTCCAACTCAAAAAAAAAAAAAAATGAGCCGAAAGAGTGATAAGTTCTAAGTTAGCATTAGTGCGTTTGTTTTGTACAGTGAAGTAAAAGATAGCAGGCATCAATTATGCATATATAACGTTATTGCAGCAATAAGCTTAATCAAGGTCATATCATTGTGCAGTGTAATAAATCATTTCCTTTTATGTGTGGAAAAATAATCTTTTTCCAAGGTACAAAAATATCTCTAAAATCTCCTTTGACTTTCTGGATTTTTCCTTTATGTTCCTCAGGAAAAGATGGCTTTGTCTCAACTAACCATTTCTTCCAATTCTTCCTTTAAAATGACTCTTTCTGCAAAATCTGGCCAAATAAGTTGCTGAGTATTTTCTTTATAGAACAGGAAATGCTGCAAACAATAGATCAGTAGAATGACATGAATCCACTTTATTATTTAATGAATCCTTAGAAAAAAATAAATTTAATTTAATTAGTTTTCCAGACCACAATTTGGTATTGCCCTTAAATTTTACAAACTATTAAAAAAAATTTCTTTAAAGTCACTTGATGTGTTTTCAGACAGCCCCAAAATATTAGCAATTTGCAACTTCCCCTCTTCCTTAACAGTTGAGTGTTTAAAATAGCTACAATTAATGTGATCATTAGGAAAGGAAAAGTAAAAGGGAAGACTTGCACAGGGAGGAGTCACGCCCCAATCTAGGTTTAAGCAGCAAGTAATTAAGCAGGGAGAACAGTGCTCTCACGAGTCTGTAATTACAGCATCAGCAACCTGGGGAAGCAGAGCCCCACCACGAGCCACTGTGGATACTGCCACGCTGTGAATTAGGAAGTGCTTGAATGTCATGCCAGCCTAAGAGCCTGCATTGTGAAGTGAGGCTGGCAGTGCGGTTTGTCTCCATTATTCAAAATTGTCTGCGAGGTATCTTTAAATGTGATCTACTGAAAAATCTATGCAGGCAAAAAGACTTTGTGTAATGCGGTATTTTATTTGTAAGACTGGGAATACTAACTTTTTCTAGTTTATATATTAAGTTCAAAATGATATTAAGACATGAATAGATAATTTTAAATTAGTCAATTGCTAAAAAAAATCTTATAGAATTATCTTGCAATGGGATAAGAGGAAGATATGTCAATAAAATACATACACACACTCGTATGCATCGGTATGTACATCTAGATGTAATAGCCACAGAAATATATTAAAATAAAATCCACTTCTCTTCCTCTTGGCTTTGTAAGACAGTTGTTCTCTAAGCTTCACCAGATACAAGGATAAGTTTTTCTTTTCCTTTTCCTCCTTCCAAACATCCATCTCTATCAGCTAAACACATATATTTCCCTTTGATAAGGATGATACTTTTCATAACCTGTTCTGCAGTGGTATTGATGTCTTCCAAGCTTATCTACAAATTGGTTCTCAATATGGAAAATTAATTCAGTTTTTGCATTCTTATTGCGGCAGTTGATGGAATTAAAAGTGTGACACTTAGAGATAGAAGTAGAAGAACCAAAATACTAATCATTGAGAATAGTATATGGGAGAGCAATATTACGTCAGTTAAATACCAATCTTTGCTAGTATACTTAATAGGTAGTTTATGACACCGATAAATAAGATATGGGTTCAAACATAAAAGGAAGCTGAAAAGCAATGTAAATGACTCTCTGGTGGTTGGTGTTGGGAAGTGGGCCGGATATAAGGAATAAACCCCATGTCCCCTACTTTTCCTGATAAGCCCTTTGATATAATTTTGCATTTTACCACCAGCCTGAATTTTTTTCTCATAAAATCATCAATGGTAGTTTAGATGAGAGGATGGAGAGACAACTTCTTAGAAGATTGTATTTGCCTCTCAGATGCTTCAAACCCCCTTTCTTTTCCAGTATTTATGAACTTTAAGCTCTTAGTGACAAAGGACACATTCTGGTCCTGTATTTTACTGATACGTGCCTAAGAGTTCAGAGAGGACAATAGATATCTTCTTTCAGTCATTGCTACATCAAGCTACTGGCAACAGCTCCACTAAAGACAGAAGCTACGGAAAAAGAAAAACACGCATAAACCTATCATCCCAAGCCCAAATTCACTTTCTCTCAATTTGCTTTTCTTTGATCAAATTCCAAAAATGCCCACAGTTACTACAATGCCATGCAACATGAGAGAAGTATGAGGAAGGGATGTCAGACTGGAAAGAGGCAGAATCTCAACCCAGCATAGTCAGTATATATTATTTTTGCAAATTTTATTTTAAAAAAATGGGCATTTCTGCAAGTTGCTAGAGTTTACCCCAGTGGGCCTTGGAAGGAACACTGTAAGTAAGACCCTCTGAGTTTCAGCCTCATTGGCTTCACAATAACCCTTGCCTACAGAGACCAACAACAGAAATTTTTGCTTATGGTAGAAAATAAAATACAAGGGGAATACCTTGATTGAGATAGCTTTCTACATCTAGGGAAAGAGAAAGAAAGTCTTTTGAAGAATGTCCAACCTTGCCCAGCAAGTCTTCCCACAATGATCCAGTGTCTCCTCACTGTTACATGTCCAGATAAGTTGCCATGTGTAGTTTGTTTTCTGATACTTTCACATACAAATTGCAACTTCTTCAAGTCTTATTCCCTGCTATTCTGACTTAAGTTCAGCAAATTTGGATTTTCATGCATCAAGTACAAAGAGTCATTTAAACTCATTATGGGACTTGCCAAGCAACGTTTGAGCTTAAGTGATAGTTCCATCTTTGTTAAGCAGGCTGTGCAATTACACAAATACTTCACTGTGGTGACATTCCAACTGTGCTATAGAAAAGGGAAGCGACACCTGAGGGGCACCACCCTGTGGGGTCCCTGGGATAAAGGAAGCCTGAGGGATCCAGTCCACTGCCAGGAGAGCCATAGAGTGGTTACCTTCTCTATGGGGTGCAGTTTCAGGTACAAAAATAAGAAGCAGATTCAATCTTCTAAACACCGATACTGCATACTACTTATCTACCTGGCACTCATTAAGAAATTCAATATGGATATGGTATTGCTGTAGATTATACTACAGTCACTCTGCAATGCCTATGTTGATTAAGTACTGGGGTAGGATATTTCCTCTAAAAGGCTGTGTGACTTTGGGCCTGTCACGTCATATCTCTGGTCTTCTATTCTTTTTTTTTTTGAGTTGGAGTCTCACTCTGTCACCCAGACTGGAGTGCAGTGGCCGCTCCCGGCCACCACAACCTCGACCTGCTGGGCTCCAGTGATCCTTCCGCCTCAGCCTTCCAAGTAGCTGGAATTACAGGCATGCGCTACCACGCCCGGCTGATTTTTTTGATTTATTGTAGAGATGAGGTCTCACTGCCCAGGTGGGTCTCGAACCCGCGGGCTCAGGCAATCCACTCACTTCAGCCTCCCAAAGGCGTGGGATTACAGGCTGAGCCACCAAGCCCAGTTTGGCCTTCTATTCTTAATCTCTAAAATAAGGAACTATGAATACATAATTTTTAAGGTTTCATGTCCCTCTCTGATATTCTTTCTCTAACCTTTGGCCAATTCTTATGCTTGAATAATGTTCTCTAGCATTAAGTATGGTATCTTCCTTGTACCAGTAGTCAAAGAATAAAGGAAAGAGGATGAGTTTTATTTTACTTCCTAATTTATAAAATTCTGCTAGTGAGATGTAGTCCTTATGTATATGGCAGCTGCTACATGAAGGGATGGCATAATGTACCTCGCACATCTTGCACCTTTGTTTAAATTATTAGTTATCGTCATCATTATACCAATCAGCTTAAACATTGCAAGTCTTTGTTCTAGGACACAAAGACAGCTGGGGAGAACAGTAGATCCTGTACCTGTCAGCAACAGAAGACAAAGGGTTTCTGGGCAGCCGTGGTGTAGACGTCTTTATGCCCATCTCTCGAATCATCCTTGGGAATGCAAATAAAGACAAACAAAACCCACTTCCTTCCTAGGCCCGAGGAACTAACTCATCTGTGGAAATGAACTTCCATTCTCTCTGACAATTAGTTCCACTTTAAAATATGATAATTCTTGGAAGTCGCACCAAGAGAGGAAATACAGCATGCTTCACAATAAGCAAAGGAAAGATATGCGCTGCCTGAGACATTCATCTCTTTTGCTCTGCACCTGATTTTTCACCATTAGAATATTGCAGCAAAGCTCTGCACTAAATCTCAAGCAATTTAGCCCAGCAAAGTAGATTAGTTAGAGCCAATGCAAAGCTCTGCCTTAAAACTTTCTTTCAGTAACAGTGATATTCAGGTATGCAGTCTGAGGATCACACTGAAAACTGAGGTGTTCCCTTTTTCGGTTTTAACAAATAAAGGCAAACAAAACAGGTACCTGTGACCTGGACTCCTACTCTAAAAATATTTAAATCTTAAATAACTTTTACCTAGTAGATGCCATTTTCCCCAAAGGGAAATCTCTTGTGAAAAGGGCTCATAAAAATAGACTGAATGAAAGGTGAGATAATTGTTATGCATGTCCATTAGTGCTGCAAAAATGCTTTTTCCAAGAACAGACTCCATTGAGCTGTTGCTTATTCAGTATCATTAAGCAATTTGACTCCAGGTGAGACCTATCTGCAACTTGGGAGAATCAACAGCAAACGGTATTAAAAGAATGTTTCACTGATCACAGCCATGCTTGCTGCCATGTGCATTGCTTTAAATCTTCCTCTTCCTCCAAATACTGCTGCAGTGACTAAGTCTATGCAGGCCTCGGCCAGTTTTGCATAGATGCACCTGATGCCTCTGCCCTCAGATCCGCATCAGACCCCTCTTACTCCTGTTACAGGGCTTCTCTGACTCAAGGATGGACTATTCTGGGAATATGCTGGCTTTTCCCTAGTGCCAGATAATTAATGCCTGTGGGTCGCACTTGGCTAAGGTGTGATGGAATCCATGGATAAAAGATAGTTCTTAGGGACTGTTTCACTGGATGGCCAGGCTGTGCCATAGGACAGAATGATATGACACATGACATATGAGTATGGTGTAGGGACATTCAAACTTTCCCTCTGAAGATTTGAGTCCAAGTCTGTTGGAATGACTTGACAATAGACAGATAAACAGAAGAAAGGGCTTAGAAACGTACTTAATGGGCACAGACACAGGTGCCACGCACCAGGAACGAGGGTGAAAGAAGGGCCAGATATCTGAAGCTTCCAAACCCTCTTTGTAAAGAAAGGGAAGCAAGGAGCTGTAGACAGTGGTGAAAGGGTAGTAAGTGATTTTAGAAAAGATGAGTGGACTTGAAGACAGAAATTGACTTGTAAAGGATTCTTTTTGCAAACTGAATGTGAGCAGAGAACAAACAATGGTTTGGGACGATATTCTCCCAGGACGCAGTTGTGGTGCTTTATTGTCAGTTTCCTCTTCTCTGATATGAGTTTTAATCTTCTCCAGTTAATGAAATCTCATAGAAAGAATCCAAAGCAATTGTGTTTCTCTTTGGCAGGTCCAGATAAGGGAACTTCAGAAAACAGCCTCATGTCTGTACTTTGGAAGGATTAAGAGCCAGGAAGGGAGGAGAAGGCTCAGAGAGACTTTGAGGCTGCTTTTTCCGTTCAGCATGTCAAAACGCCATATTTTGGGGTATCTTTTTGTGAGTCCCAAATAGCCAAGATTAAAGGGCAGATAAGTGCCAGAGAGGGAAGAAACTGGCACATGATTCAAGGTGACTGAGAAGAGACAGGTACACACCGGATTTCGGTGGTACAGCATTTACTTATAATGAGAGGAGAGCATGGGCATGAGATCCAGCTCCTTGCAAGGCATAAGTCTCCCTGTGGCTAGCGGAGTTTGCAGTCATGCAGCAATGTGACCGCCTGCAGCCCACTGCATGGTGCTTTGCATGCTGCCCCTCCATGTAGGTCTGAAATATAGACAGCTGTGGTTTTGCCTGAGGGTGATCGATATATGCGCTTAAGGAGAACAAAAGAATGCACAGTTAATCCCAGAACAGGATAAGTTACTCTTTCAGCGTCATGAGTGCAGCATGTGAAGGCTCTTTGCCTTCTAGTAAGGGAATGCTCTGGGCTCAAGGTCTATTCTTACGCAGCACAGTGGGCATAGACTGACTTGGATAATTCATAAAGCTCTTCAGAAGGTCCTGTGGGTTTGAACACCAATTGCCCCAAACAGTGGAAAATGGAATGATGCACAATATTCTTGGCATTTCTTCCTTCCATCCCTCACAGTATTCCCCAAATAAACAGCCCACACAAAAGATATCTCAGACGGGCTCGGTGGCTCAGCCTGTAATCCTGCGTCTTTGGGAGGCTGAGGTGAGTGGATCGCCTGAGCCCGCGGGTTAGAGACCCACCTGGGCAGCGAGACCTCATCTCTACAATAAATCAAAAAATCAGCCGGGAGCAATAGCGCATGCCTGTAATTCCGGCTACTTGGAAGGCTGAGGCGGAAGGACTGCCGGAGCCCAGCAGGTCGAGGCTGCGGTGTCCGGGAGCGGCCACTGCACTCCAGTCTGGGTGACAGAGTGAGACTCCAACTCAAAAAAAAAAAAAAAAAAAAAGATATCTCAAATTCTACTCTACAGGAAACTGAGGTTGGCAGTTGCCAAAACTAAAACTAGCCTCGGTCACTAGAACTTTTAGCCATAGTAAGTAGGAGTTTGTGGTTGGGTCATTCTCTGGTCAGATACAAAAATGACTCCGTTGCTGGACATAACTGGAATGGTGACAACCCTCAACGTGGGGAAACATTACAGTTGCTGAGCTCCTAGCTTGTGACAGTGGGGGAAAGATACACATGGAAAGTGGTACATGAGTTGTGGTTTGTGAACAGTATGGAGAGGCAAGAATATAATTTAAAAGATTTTTAAATCAGTTGGCTTTTGTTGACTGCTTTAGAAATCTTGGGAGGTAAATGTGATCCTAGGAGAGCCAACTCACAGTTCAAGTGTGCTTTGAAAGCCAAAAGTCCTCCATGGCCATGTTTAAGGAGACCCTCATCTCTTGCAGCGTCAGAGAAAACCATGCAGAAAACCAAGCCTGTGTTTCAATGGGAAGAATGGAAAGGCTTCAGAAGAGGACTTCCAGCTCAGTATAACTCCTAAGACAAAAGCAGGGCCTTGATAATAAGAGAGTGGAACTACTAGAATGAAGATATTTGGGAAAGTAAGACTGAGAATCTTTTTTTTTTTTTTTTGAGTTGGATTCTCACTCTGTTGCCCAGACTGGAGTGCAG
Source organism: Cephalopachus bancanus (assembly GCA_027257055.1). Taxonomy (NCBI): domain Eukaryota; kingdom Metazoa; phylum Chordata; class Mammalia; order Primates; family Tarsiidae; genus Cephalopachus; species Cephalopachus bancanus. Next base: position 1,765,120 of record JAPVLO010000178.1, on the reverse strand, counting down.
TGGCCGCTCCCCGCCACCGCAGCCTCGACCTGCTGGGCTCCGACGATCCTTCCGCCTCAACCTTCCAAGTAGCCAGAACTACAGGCGCGTGCTACCACGCCCGGCAAATTTTTTTGATTTATTGTAGAGATGAGGTCTCGCCTGCCCAGGTGAATCTTGAACCCACGGGCTCAGGCAATCCACTCACCTCAGCCTCCCAAAGGCGCGGGATTACAGGCAGAGCCACCGAGCCAGGCTCAACTGAGAATCTTGAACTCAGATTCCCTTGAATCTTTTGTAAACCTGAAGCAGTCCCTCCTAGAGGATAGAAGCTTTCTATTTTTTTTTTTGAGATTCTGCAGAGACATTAGTGAAAGTGTCTGCAGGATGAAAATTATTACCTCTAAGATCTGCCCTGTGAACCTCACCGACTACAGATCTAAAACCAAGGTCAGGCCTCAGTGCAGCCCAAATGAGGAAATGCACTTCCTGCTGCAGGAGGGAGGAGCTCACATGTGAAAATCATTGCTGGAATGATCTAACACTTGCCACAAGAAACTGAGAGAATGCACATAGGGGAACATGTTGAAGGTATTGGACAGGTGCGGGCCAGAGTCAAATATATTATTATATATTATAATATATAATATATAATATTATATATTATATATTAAGGCTAGATAGCAGAAGAACTTGTAACATGTGAATACTCACCAATGACCCAGAAATAAATGCTTGGCTGGAACCCCTGGAGTTAACCCGCACATGCAAATGGAATGTAAAAGGCCGCAGTAAATGAGTAGCATGCTTCTTAGCTTCATAGCCATCATTTTGAGGAAGGAGTCAGAAGGATAAAGGAGGTAATGGTGCTAGGATCATTCATTATGTAAGGCAAGATGCCCCACTAAATAGAATTCCCTTCTCAAAATAACAAGGAATACATGTATTCAGGGTACCCAGACCATCAGGGGTGACTGTCATCTTCAGGCATAAAATGAGAGTAGGATTATATGGCATAGAGGTTAGAATTGCAGAAACCAAATGATAGCACTTACCTGCCAGAGGAGAAGTGGAAATAATGACCCTAGTAAATAGCAGTAAGGGGCTCTGTGGAAAAGGCCAACAGATCACTGTGCAGGGAGGGTCAACTAGAATTTGGTCCACTTATGTTACTAACAAAAAAGGAGAGTTGGTGAGGAGAGAGAGTGAAAAAGTGAAAGACAGAGAGAATTAGAAAATTATAAACCTAACTTTAGTCAAGAATTGAAGTAAATTCTTGGGCGCAGAGTCCATTATTAAAAGGGAGAACAGATTCCCTTGAGGAAGAACTCTACCCACCTCTATAAGTATAAATGATAACCGTGCCCTGATACTTACCAAAGAGACTTGCAGTCATTTATCTGGGTAACTGTGCACTTAGCAAACAAGGAATACCCAGATTTTATAAAGAACTATCACTGATACCAAATCCCCAAAATACCATAATGGTTTTCAAATTAAATTGGGATATAGAGGAACTAGGAGTCAAATTGAACTTTTGGCCCAAGCCCATGTCACAGTAATCTGAAGGGTCCATAAACCTGGTTTCATTCTGGTCACAGTCTCCTATATTATAATTGAGATAGATATACAAAATGGATGGTCTGTGGAGTAAAAGCCATTGGAATAGAAAAGACCAAAAAAACCCCAAACAAACAAACAAACAAAAACAGCTGCCAAAACTTGTTCACCTCTTTAAACCAAGATAGCCATTCAGAAGAAATATTCTATTCCTGGAGATATTTCTAGAAAAAAGAATGTGGATGAGCCTATGAAGGCCAGTACAAAATCGCAGATGTTTTTGACATGACATGGGTGAGGCCATTCTTTCCAACTGAAGTCAATGGCTGGAGAGAGATTCAGCTGACAGCTATCAGCCACCAACTTTTTAAAACTGTTGGAAGAATGTGCACCTCCATCCAGAAGGTGGGATAGGACAGAGGACCACAGCATTCACTATGCCTAGGAACACAGAGATCTGAAGAGAACTGCTGGGCCCCAAAGAAGAGAAGCAAGAGTCAGCCCCAATTCTCTCACTGGACTGTGAGAGAACATTCACCATGACGAGACACTCAACACCTATGTAAACAAAATGAGTTCTCTTTGGGCCCTATGCACAGAAAAACCACTGAGGCAGGGTTGGAGGTTATGCATGGGCCCAGACTCATGAGCTGTTTCTCATTAAGCCTGGCTTAGCGATTGCTGAATATAAAACCTATCATCAGCAGACAACAATGCTGAATATCTGATAGGGCATCATCCCTTAAGATGACTAACTAGACCCTTGGTGAAAGGTCGATTATGCTGACCCCTTTTCATCCTGGAAACACTGGTGATTTTTTTCCCAACTGTAACTAATACCTATTGTAAATACAAACTTGCGATCCATGCCAAGAGGGTCACTCCTGTCAGACCATCCTACAGACTAAATTTAGAGGCATAACTTCCCGATTGCTCCAGACCAGGGGCCCAGTTTATGGACATGGAGCCATGGAATTTACCTATTGCACAACATACCTCATCCCTCGGAGACTGCTGGAACAAGATAAGAGTGGACTGGTGCCAACATTTTAATCAAAGCACCAGTGTGGTGACAATCGTGTGATGGGAACGCTATGCTCCAAGGTGTGATAGGAACGCTATGCTCCAAGGTGTGACATTTATACTGAACCACTGGCCATTATGGCATGTGGTGCTGTGTCCTCAAAAAGTGAAATACTCATGTCTGAGAATCTCAGGGTGGGAGTAGGATTGGTCTCTTTCATCAAGGTTATCAGTAGTCCACCTGCAGAATTTGAACATCCAATCCCCAAAATTTAGGCTCTAAAGGGGGAATTCTTCCAAAACAGTATCCAGTGATGCTTCCACTGAATTTGATGTTATCTCCCGGTCAATTTGGATACCTGTGACCAATCAACCAGCAGGCAAACTTACTACGTTAATGGGCATAATTTACCCTGCTTACCATGAGGATTTAGGGTTGGTGCTAAATGGTGCCACATAACTGTGGCAGAGGAAATGTGTGTGGAATCAAGAGGTTCCCTCCGTGTCATGTTAAAAGTGTGTATAGGAAACTGCACCAATCATGGCCTGACAATTTTTTTTTTAAAAAGGCTCCAAACCCTTGAAATGGGTCTGGCATCAACCTAGACCAATTAAAGTTTTGACCAAGGCTAAGGAGATGGTGGTGGTAGAGAAAGATGAAGGAGACCTATTCTGGTTCTGGCCCCCAACTTGATCCCACAGCAAAGGCCTACTTTAAAGGCAGTTTTCTAATACCAACTCTGTTGAAACTAACATACTAGAAGTTTGATGGGGAGTACCCTGGAGATCAATATCTCTGGAAGAGTGTTGTAGGAATCAGGCAAAGGAAAGGCTGAACTGTAAGGCAGCTGAAACAAAAAGTCCTCAGCAGTTGTCCCAGGTAACTCTGGAGCTGGGATGGCAGTTCAGACTCCTCCTGAACTCACGAGGGCGTGAATAATTGGTGGGCTTGGACAGTCACTGGATTTGGGATGCCTCTCAGGAGGAGACATGACATTGAGTGAGACCATTCCTTTCAACTGAAGTCAATGGCTGGGGAGAGACTCAGCTGACCACTGTCAGCCACCAACTTTTTAAAGCTGTTGGAAGAATGTGCACCTCCATCCAGAAGGTGAGATAGGACAGAGGACCACAGCATTCACTATGCCTAGGAACACAGAGATCTGAAGAGAACTGCTGGGCCCCAAAGAAGAGAAGCAAGAGTCAGCCCCAATTCTCCATGCACCCAACCTAGAAACACCCGGACAACAAGACCAGAGGTGAGAAGCATAGGTTCTGGAGTGTGGGGTTCAGAGGGGCAATCCTGACAAGTCTATTTATTATATTCATGACCTTGGACAACCTCCTTCAGTCATCTGAGAGTCAGGTGTATATTCTGGCTGTTTGTTTAATCAGTAAAATGGAGGTTATGGCCATGGAGACCTCAGAGGATTATTATGAAGATAAAAAGAGTTAATATTTGTAAAGCACTTAGGACAATGCAATTTAATAAGCTTTACAGATTTGTTGATTAATAAAATGGGCCCAGGCAATACCTTTTATAGCAACGATTAGAAAATAAGCGCCAATAGGAGTATTCATAAATGTAGGAATCTGAGTAGCAGAAGCTAGGAAGTATTAGATAATGGAGGAAAATAAATTTTTTTTTAAGGAAAGAGGAGTAAACGGCATCAGGTCAACATGAAAAATTGTGAATTATAATGTATAAATACAGCACTAAAATATGTTTTATATTTCATGTATATATATGCAGTTATAGTTAATACATATTATATGTATGTTAAAATATAGTTATACTAGGTAAATACTTATAACAAATATAATATAAACAATTAGAGAAATATTCTTTTTTCCAAGAACAAATAACACTCATTTTCTAGTATATTACCACAACAATATAAGATAACCTGGTTATACCTTATTCAACAAGATTCATCCCACAAGAGAATAAAAGCATAGTAATGTGCTAAATGGCCAATACTTTTTATCTAGAATCCCATTTTCATTTTTGTCCTCTGAAATTTTTATCCTGAGAAAGGTGAGATTACATATTTTCCAGACAGATTGAGTTGGTGTAGTGTGTTCTTGGTTATCAAAATACTCATACAGCTTTGGGGTTTTTAACTGGTAGGTATTCCTGACATGTGAAAAAGCATGATACATACTGTTCAATCTCAGTCCCATAGAATTAGATGTTGTATCTGTATATACACAGAACCTAGAAGTACACGTCAAATTGTAAATGGTGTGTGACTGTTGATAACTTTGTTCTCTGCTTGTGTTTTTCAGTTGCCTACAATGTACATCTTAACTTTTAAAAAATAAAGGTTATTTTAAAAACCTGAACAAAATGTGGCATTGTAAATTGGTCCAAATATTTCCAAAAAAGCATTCAAGAAGCCTACTATGTCTTCAAACATTTTTCCTATTTGGTTGTAGAATACAGATTTCAAGCTCAAATATACCAGCAACTAACACTTGTGCTGAACAACCTCGACGGCACTTCCCTATCCATTACCTTTTCAGGCTCCTACCCACTGCTTCTCTCCCTTTAATTCCCCCCAAGCACATTGACTCAGTTTGTTAGAAGATCTATTCTGCTCTCTCATGTACAAAATCTGTGATATGTATTGGCAGCTTCAGCCCCGAAAGGTTTTTCTCATTACTGAATTCCCAGTAGCGATTTCTCTGCATTATAATTGGATGACACCTTTTAGGAGCCAGTGTCCAGGGCATATAGTGTCGCCAACACTAGGTGTATTCTAGAAAAATGAAGAGATGTTAGCCGTTAATAGCAGAGGATCGTGGGCAGATTTATTCCCCAAACTGAGGGGAAACAATCGATAGCTGAAACAGAAAAAGTCTCATTCATTTGTGTGCTGATTCAGTAAGAATTCTTCCTGCTAAGCCTGGGTGCCTGTGACAATTATTGAAGGCGATTCCTGCATCTTTTTCAATGCATAACCAAGGATCTATGCCAGATCTCTCCATGTCCTTAAATCTGCAGTCTTTAAACACACACACACACACACACACACACACACACACACACACACACACACACACACACACACATTGTTTTCCGCTTATTAATTCTCTTGCTTATTCAACCTTGATGCCTATTCAAACTCCTAATGAATTATTCATTTGTAATAATTAGTGGTACCTTATAAAGTGATACAGATACTTTATTTTATTTCTCAGAAAAATATTTCTGTTTCCAATTGAGCATTCTGAGAAGTACTATCTCTAGGAAGCTATACTTACACATGGTCAAGATTGAACTCTGTCAAAAATGATGTGTTGAACCAGTGCCTGATGCCCGGTAGAGGTATTAAAATGATCATAGTTTATATTCATGGGTTCACTGAACACATATTTAGAGGTGCTTACAAGGTATCAGGCATGCTTTGGATGGAAAGTAGGCAATGGTAAGTAGGTCCCTGCTCTCTACAATGAAGAGCAATCTAAATAAGGCAATGAGAGTACTGCAAGAATGCTGCTCTCCAGACATGCAGAAAAAACACACAGAGGAGAAAGACCTTGGAGTCTTATACATGTCATCACACATGTGCGTCCAAATACACACATGGTGACCTGCAAGATTGTTGTCTTTATTCTTAGGCTATTCATTGTAGTTATGATTAAAATAGAAAGCAGACGGATGAGAACTGGTATAAAGCATAAAAAACTCAGCCAGGAGTAACTTTTGGTAGAAAACCAAAGGAAATATTCTGTTGTAAATGGGCATGCTATGATATAATTCCTGAGAGTAGATCCATGTTCCAATCATCACAGTTAATACATCTCTTATGCTATGTATACCTATGTGCCATATTATTATAACTGATATATGATGAACTTTCTTAACTTAATTTGTCTTAAGCAAAGTGTGATTATAGTAATTAATAAAAATCCCTTAAATTAAAGGTGTACCTCATAATACTTACCTATAAAGAATGTTAAAGTTTTTTGGGTTTTATCCAAACAAAATATTTGCAACAAAATCACATTACATTTTTAATTAAAAACACACACCTAACATTGACTATCTTTATCATGTTTGAGTGTACAGTATCAGAGTGATAAGTATGTATACATTGTTGTGAAACAGATATCCAGGACTTTTTCATCATCTCTAGAGCCATTAAACAGCAAATGTCCTTTGCCTCCTCTCCCTAGCCCCTGGCAACTACCATTCTACTTTCTATCTTTATGAATTTAGCTACATTAGATAACTCTTATAAGTGGGATTATATAGTAATTCTGCTTTTGTGACCGACTTATTTCATCTAGCATAATATCCTCAGGTTTATTCATGTGGTAGCAGGTGTCAGAATTTCTTTCCTTTTTAAGACTGCATAGCATTCTATTGCATGAACATACCACATTTGTTTATCCATTTATCATATTAAAAATAATTTGAATATACTTAAAAGTTTTTTTTTCAGTTTTCAGAGTAACACTTGTACATTTTGGGAAAAATGTGAAAAATTAATGCATAACTCTTTCCAAAATTTTATAATTTTATACCATCCAATGCTAATCCCTATAACATTTATTTACATATTTCCTTCATATTATTCAATATATATTTTTTCTTTGCTGCTCTCTTCAGCCTATTTATGATAATAACTTTCACATATAATAAAAGATCCTACTAACATTCATTTAAGCACTCTGTTAGGACATCAAATACAAGGCATTTGTTATGATAGGAATGAGAGGAGAGAGAGAGAGAGAGAATCTGTGTGTTAGGGAGGGGAATGTCAACCTATATTAAGTGATAGCAGTGAGGATTAAATGTGAATAATGTGAATAAAACAAAGTCAAATGTGAATAACTTTTGAAAGATAGTCTTTCTGTATATCCAAGTTTCATAGTTTACCTTCAATAGTTTACATACAGTTTTCATGGTTTCCAGTTTTGAAATATTTTAGTAAAATTTTTAATAAGGCTTCTTTTTTTTTTTTTGAGTTGGAGTCTCACTCTGACACCCAGACTGGAGTGCAGTGGCGGCTCCCGGCCACCACAGCCTCGACCCACTGGGCTCCGGCGAGTCTTCCGCCTCAGCTTTCCAAGTAGCCGGAATTACAGGCATGCGCTACCACGCCCGGCTGATTTTTTGATTTATTGTAGAGATGAGGTCTCACTGCCCAGGCGTGTCTTGAACCCGCGGGCTCAGGCAATCCAGTCACCTCAGCCTCCCAAAGGCGTGGGATTACAGGCTGAACCACCGAGCCCAGCTAATAAGGCTTCTTTTGAAATATTATGGAGCCTGTTATTACTAGTGGAAAGAAAATTTATGAACTTTTGTGATATTTATCGTTTCAAGGTTTTTGCTAATGTATGTTATAATTATAAAACATAGTTACTTTTGGATTGTCCAAGACTATAATCATCCTAATAATTAAATCGTCATTTTTATGTTATTGATTTTGCTACAAATTTAAAAACAATATCAAATAATGTTGAGAGTGTTTTTGTGTTTTGATTTCTCTAGATATTCCTCTAGTATTTCATGAGAAATTGTCATCTATGATGACAATTGATATTCTATGTTAAAGTTGCAACACTATTTAGTGGGTAATTAATTTTTACTTCTCTTGAAAACTAACACACTAATGCAGGGATACAAAAAAAAAGAAACCTCACAAATTCAGGAGTTAATACTAAGACTTGGTCAAGCATCAGAATTTAGCTTTCTGAAAAACTAATCACTTTTCCAAAATCAATGTACTTATTAAGACTTCCTACATGGCCTCACTTTGCCTGCTGTGCCCACCAACCTGAAACGAATCTGTGGTGAACTTTGCCCAGTCGCAAAGTCTCCCACCTTGAAAGATCAGCTTTTAAAATCACTTGAGCATCGAGTTTAAAACTGCCTCATTATCCTTCCTTGTAACTTCACAAAAAAATGACTTAAGTGACCAAATTAGTGGTGGAGAAATTCTCTGCATTCTTTATCAAATTAAAAAAGCATGTAGCAACATGAAGAAGCTAATAACATCTTTAAAGAAGATATTAAGTATACATTCTTTCTGAGAAGATGTCTTAGAAAGATAGTTTTCTTTGGAAAGTGGTTTTGAACAACTACTTAAACAAACAGAAACATATATAATGTTTATGTATTGTCGCTAAAACAAAAAGAGATAATATGTAAATGGTTATGAAAGAGAATAGAAGAGTGAGAAATTTATTATTTGAAAAGGAACGAGGGATAATAAAAAGACGACGTGAAGAAGAGAAGATAGGATAGTGAAAAACCAAAACAATAAGAGATAGGAAAATCTGTTTACTCAAATCTATTTAGTTCAACAATAATTGGTGATATTGTTATATTTCCACCTCTTTTTCTATATATATTCTATATTTACACAATTGCATTTATGGCATAACTACATAGTCACTAGACATTTTTCTCATACTCTTCTCTCATTTTTTCTCTCTTTTTTCTCTCTCTCTGGGGTTGTCAAAAATGTTTGCACATATTAAACAAGGAAAACCTGTATTAAAATAGTAGTACTCAAAATATGTTGAATGCAAGTCACATTTGCCGTATTTGACTTCTGCAATTATAAGAAGTGCTCAAAGTGGTTACCATCAGCATCCAGACACTTCTGATTGTGGCAAGTATCTCTTAACAAATCTAAAAATGTGTTTACATCTTTTGGTACCACCTGTACACACACACACACACACACACACACACACACACACACACACACACACACGTATATAGGAGGGGAAACCCCCAAAATGGAATTATCCCCAAAATGGATTCTCAAAAGATATTCCCCAAAATGGAATTATCTCATGGAGGGTGGGCCCTTTGTAGTGTAGGCTTCCTCCACTAGGGAAGTGTTCTAGAAACCCAAAGGCATCAGTGTACCAGCTAGTGTTAGTGTGAGAGGTTGCGTTTAGCTTCAGTGAAAATTTTTTTGGAGATTCTTTCAGTGTGTTGGCCTATTTCACGATGAATGATTTACTAGTGCAACTGCTGACACTGTGCTGAATGTTCAACAGTTTTGACCAAAAATGGCTTGACTCCTGTGCCCCACTTTCCCTATTCACTTGATGTTGCCCCAGGTGACTTTTTTTTGTTTCCCTGGATGAAAAAAAATTTCAAAGGGAAACGTATCTGATGTGGAAGAGGAGAAACAAAAAACAGCAAAAGCACTAAAAGGCATCAAAATTGACGAGTTCAAAAACTGTTTTGAGTGATGGAAAAAATGTCTTGATAGGTGTGTTGCATCCAATGAAGATTCCTTTGAAGATAACTGAAGTTTAAACATGCAAGAATAACACAATTTTTTATAAATAAAGTCGACTGGAGAATTCTGCACACATACATGCATACAAAATAACATATAAGAAGTTTCTGATAAGGAGCTTTTGGCCACTGTTTTTCACCTGATAAACTTCTATATGTAGACTGGATTGCTTTAAACTGGTTTGGTGAATTTTGGGGGGCCCTCAGTGTAGCTCAGGGGCTGGAAAACATTTTTTGCTTAAGGTCAGACAGTGAATATTTTAGGATTTGCAAGTCACACGATTTATGTTAATATGTATTCATCTCTGCTGTTGTACCACAAAAGCAGCCATAAAAAATGCAAACAAATGAGCACGGCTGTATTTCAATACAACTTTATTTACAAAACGGTCAACAGGACAGATTTGGCCCCTGAGCTGTGGCTTGCAGGCACCTAATTTAGCTCCACTTGCTTCTCCATTTTCGCGCAGGAGGACACTGAATTTTGTGGCCTAACCACTTAAATTGCTTTATTTTGTTTTGTTTTTCTCACTCCTGGTAGATTTGGAGACTCAGGCAAAACCAAACTATTCCCAGTTTTCCTAGAGGCAGGTGCCCTAGGCTATGGTTTTGCAGTTTTGAATACTCTTCCACTGGGCAAGATGGAGTGAGCAGTGACTTGGGTTCAGTATGTATGTTTTCCAGTCCAAGGATAGATGGAGAAGATGTCTTCTCCACCATCTTAGACACCTAAAGCAGAGAAGCAGCAAGAGCTGAGAAGTGAAACAGGAAGCTCAGAGGATGATGGCATTTGAACAAAGCACCAAGCTGAAGGGGTGGGGACAGGTATCAGAGCTTCCTCAAAGGGCTGAAAATACAGAGTAGTGAGAAACTGGGACAATCCCTGTAGTATCTGGTTGGTTTTTAGAGCTGATTAGGGAAGCGTGGGTCAATGTGTGTGTGTTGTGCCCTATGCTTTCAATGGGACAAGAAAGTTACAGTTTCTGTTTAAAAAAAGTGGGGGAGGAGGTAGTGGAAATACTGGGGTAAAGAGGGACAGATCAGGATTGATACCAGAAAGGGAGCACTTCAAAGGACTCACTTTGGAAGAGAAGCCAGACTCGACATTAGGCCTCCCTGTAGTCCTGAGAAGATCCCTCTATTCCCAGGTGGAGCAGAATGTTCCATGTCACTAAAGATCTCTGCCAGGCTCCCCTAAGTACCCACATTTCCAAACCCTTATCACGGATTTGGTTCAAGGCTTTAAGCAGGAACCTCCTTGTGTAAATCAGTGGACAAGGAGGAGGAAGGTATGGCCTCCTGCTTCCCATCATAGCTACCTAAGTCCCCATCAGCTCCATCTAGGGCTCCCTCATCCAGAAACTCACTGGGAGCTGACGTGACCGAGACTTAGAGATCATCTCTTCCAGCACCTGCCCCTATGGAATCTGGGGCTGCGGGGGACCAGGACACTCTCCCAAGAAGTGTTCGTTCGTGGCAGCCGCAGCTTGTGAGGCAACGCCTGAGATGATTATTGCTTGACATCCTTCAATGCGTTTTCCTTCAGAGCAAATATGCAGCTATATTGCTTCCATTCCAAACCTTGATCGTTTATCTTTAAAAGTGGAAACTTCTGTGCTTATCTAAGGTTCATCCTTGCAAATAGTTTTACCTGAAGTGTTTTGTCGTAATATCTTGATGAGTTCAAAAATCTCTAAAATAGTAGCCAAGGCATGACAATATTGATGTTTTCTAAGTGCTTTAATTCACTTTCTTAGTTTACCCTAGAAAATGCTGTACACAGTAAGGTTCACATTGGTGCAAGGGCCAACTAATTTGTTCTAAAGCAATACTTATAAAAGCAAGGTCCTGGTTACCCTCACTTTCCAGATTATATCACCTTGATCTCAGGATCTCAGGTTGCCAGACCCTAATGTTGCACAAATATCTAGCCATCTTTCTTAAGGCCAGGGTTGAAATATTTTGGCCCATCCATGGAAATATATTCCACCTCACCGTGACCCTAATTTCTGCAGAATAGATTTCTGATCTACCCCTTATCCTAACTCTATCTGAAAGAAAAAAATAAATTAAATACCACACACACACACACACACACACACACACACACACACACACACACACTTTTGTCTTCTATGCATCTTTTAATAGTATTGGGTGAAAAAGTGAAGTATCATTGATAAAGTTTGCAGTGGAAATACTTTAGAATTATGACTGTGACTCTTAGTTGAAGATCTGATTGGAAAAGATCCTTACGATAGTGTATTCAAGCCTGTTAATATGCAGCCTACTCACTGTTGATCTAGTACCCTGGACATTTTGCTTCTTCCGTAATGACTCCCCTACCAAGTACAGATACAGCCATGATCTAGAGATTAATCTCTTATTTAAGGAAAAAAAACCAAAAAACAAACTAGCAAACAGAACACTGTACTGCTGTCTTCTCAAAAAGGACTCCCCTTCAATAATAAGAGGGGCAGACATGGCACACGAACGTAATAGTTCAGACGTGAGCTGATTTATTGTCCCGGACAAATAACAAGCAATAGGAAAATATTTTGAAGCGAGTTAAAGTTGAAGGACAGCTCTATCACTTCATAGCTAAAAAGGTAAAAACACATTCATTTTTTTTGTTGTTTTCAGAGACTGAGAAACAGAAAACAAGTGCATTTTTATGATCAAACACTGAAAGAAAGAAAATAGAAGGAGGTATTTCAGAATTTAAAGTCACTGTCATGTTTATTCTTATTTGTGAAATTCCCATGTGCTCTTGAAGCCCATTTTTCAAAAATTGTTTTCTCCCCCCATCCTAGAAAAGAAAGTCTCTGGAAAAGTAAAGCTAGACATTCCTTGGCTGCAGTGACATCGAGATTATGTTGAATAGCATCAATATTTAATTTTCTCTGTAGACACAAGTGAGAAGAGAATGCTAAGTTATCGAGTTATTTATTTGGGTGCTTTATTTCTTGCCAAAAAAATTTACAAAAGTTATTTTTAGGATAATTAAGAATGAACAACATTGGCATCTTGTTCGTCATCTATATTTCATATGTGAGAAAAATGACTTCCAGAGAGGTAAAGAGTGTGGCTAAGGTCACTCAGAATTCCAATCAGAACTGGAATAATTTTCACTTGATGTTTGAATCTTGTGTTCCTTCTTTCTGTTGTAAGTTCATATTTCCCATCTAGTATCTAACAGCTCTTAATTCATACAAATAATCTAAATAATAAATATAAGTATAGATTTTTCAAAAAGAAAACATGGGATTAAGTCAAAATACTGTTAACTAGTTTATTTATTAAGTTAGTGTTTATTGAGCCAGACACAGTGCTGGGAGTGGGGGAATGTAAGGTAGGGAAGGCATTTATGTGTTCTGTCTTAAGAAAGCTGACAATGCAATAAATACAGAGAGGAAGCGAGGCAAAACAGTAACTAAGACACAGACGGTGATTACTACTGTACTCAGAAGAAAACACTAGTGTAGGGGGTCCTTGAGAAGGAAGGAGGAGGCTGTTTCAGACAGGGCAGAAGTGAGTTTCCAGGGGGAAATCACATATGTTCATGATGGAATATTCCTTCGGAAACTTCTAGCATCCACATTTTTTTCTTCTAGAGATCTCTGCAGCAATGACTATCTCTTGATATAGTATTTTTTGTTGGTAACAATAATCAGGTGGAGATTAGCAAAATTTCATGGGCAAAGTTTTGGGGGTTACATTACTCTGAAGTAACAGTTATCTAAAACATTGTTCACAGAGAACTATAGGACTTCAACGTGATGAAAACTGTTGGACACCCAGAAAAGAATAACAGCACCGAAATTGAACCATGGCCCTTCCAATGGTGGGAGGTAGTTCTGTGTACATTTTGTGAGTGAGGTTTATCTCCCAGGTCAGACTGTAAGAACAGAGAGCAAAGTGCATATACCTACTGCAGTTCTCCAAACCCTCAGACACTGGGTTGGACCATTGTCATGGGCAAGAAGTACTGCCCGGTTGATTAAGAAAGAATAGTAATACAGCACAAAAGCTTATTATTCGAGTAGAATTCAGATGCATGCCATACTATGTATATAGCCAAGGAGTAAAGGAAAGACAGAGATGACAGAGCTAATTTTGTACTTTGGGCAGTTTTAGCTTGGAGGTGTCCTACAGACATTTCAGTGCCAGACAGGATGACGAGGATAGGAAATCGGATGGAGGCAGAAGACGTTCGGGAAACTGTTAGGTTGTTAGAACCTGTCTCTAGATAATGACACCAGTAATATAAATGCGAAAACTCCAGGTGGTGCAGTGTTATGCGTTTAATCTGGGTGCATAGGCATTCAAGGGTTTTCATGTATAAGTGTGGCAGGGGTGGCCACCAGGTAGGGTTCATGCTGGGTTGGGACCCTCCCTTTATCTCCTGCTGACCGAATGAGGAAGGATAATAACACTGGCAAGAGCTGTCAGGTTGTCAGAGCCCTGCCAAGCTCACGAGGAGTCAGGGTCAGAACACTCAGAAACATCTCATGGACAAGATCCATGTGGTAGGAAGGATTTGTGTTTTGGTGAGATAACCCCAAACCCTGTGCACTTAAAGTGGCAAGATCCATTTCAGATTCCCCTTGGTGGCACGTGTGAAGCTTGCTAAAAATTTTGGTGAATACTGGCCTGATAATCTCATAGTTTAAGGCTTCCAGACAAGGATAGCAAAGCTTGCAACTGGATGAGGTAGAAAGTGTGGTGTGTGTGTGTGTGTGTGTGTGTGTGTGTGTGTGTGTGTGTGTGTGTGTGTGTGTAGAGAGAGAGAGAGAGAAAGAGAGGGAGAAAACAAGCACGAGGGAGAAAACAAGCACGAGAGAGAAAGAGAGAGATGGGTTTTTGAAGTGGGCTGGTAAAAATGTTTAACAGTCAGCTCTCAGGGGGAGGTGGTGGGAGAGTTTTGCTCTGTGGCATTTGCTGAACCCCTCCGTGCAAATACTCCCAGCACGACTGATTTCAAACCCTGTATTACCTGAATGTAGAGTTGGGGGATGATGTAAAACTATTTGACTCTTGAGAGCTGCTGCAAGCAGTTTCCAGCACGCTGTTGCTGTTTTTGTGTCTCCATGAATTTACTTGTGAGAGGTTCGGGTTACAAATAGTTGATTTTTTTAAAACAATAATTTAACTCTTTGCTTGAGACTTTGTATATTTAATTTGTTGACATTTTTGTTCTCAGGAAACACTTGATTTATTTTATGGACCCCAAGAATTACTAGGTCTGACATTTAAGATCATTAACTCATTCTAGAAAAAGTGCTACATACAACATTGCTGAATATCATTCCAAAAAAAGAGTTTCAAATTTGTTTTAACAGGTGGACTAGGTGCTGGCATCAGTGCATAACTTCCCAAGGGGAGCACTTCAAAGGTGACCATAGTGACATTCAGCACTGAGGTATGCGGCATTTTCCTAAGATGAGTTTGCAAAGTTAATTGCCAGACCTCTTATTTACTCCAAGGTACTAGTCGTGTTTGAATGCCAAACTTGAAGTGAAGCCTGGGACATGGGATCCATGGATGCTTTTCTGGAGGGCTCCAGCTTTTCCAGCTTTTCCTCTGGCTGCCATGGGGCATCCAGCCCAGATAGCCAGATGCAACTTTAGCCCTTGCTGGGTGTGACATGGAGACCGCCACTGCTCTTTATCAGAGGTTGACCCCTCTCCCAATGTCCTTTTGGTCATATCCACGTGTTCAGCTATTATCCCTAAGACACATACTTGGTGTTGGGATTCAGGTAGGTATGGTAGGTGATGTCTACTTCCTCTCTTCTGTGTCTCCTCTTTCATGGGTTTAGTTCTTTTTCTTCCATTCATTTACACAAGGAAGTATTTGTGGAAAGAAACAGAAGTGGATCACAATAAGGAGGAATTTACAGACTCGGAAACGTGCTAAGTGGACTCAACCCTGAACTCCACAGGTCCTGTTAACCAATATCTTTCAAAATCTCATCATGTGTGGACCACTTACTATGTTTTCTATAGCCACCTGGAGTAGTGATTTTCGTTAGTCTACAAATCACACAAAAAAGTAGTTATCATAATACTTAATGTAATAAAAATAAAACAATATTGTAAAATCAAATGATTCGGCTCACTATTTGATGGAGGGGGAGGGAAGATATTATTTATAATCTCTCCTCAAGCCTCCAATGCCTGGCTTAACAGTGGATGTTTTGAACCCTAGGTCCATTTCTGTGCGCCATTGTTTTATATTTTTATTTTTACAAAGTTATTTTTCTGATTCACTGCTCAAATTTGGCAGATGTGCAGCAGAAATATGGTGGTTTTGTCATAGACTGGGATACTTCTACCATGAACTCAGAAGCTATAAAATCTCTGTGAAGATTTGTTTCAGCACTTTTTCGGAAAATTTTACAGACATATCAGATTTAAAAGCGGGGCACTTAGATGTTTCAATTTGGGAGAGTGGTGGGTGGATTTCTTACCCGTTCTTCTGATATATTTAACTCTGAGAGGCAACCTCCGAGAAGCATTTCTTTACTTCCACCATTTCACCTCATGGATATGGGCCTGTGTTTTGTTTTATTTCAGTGCTAATAATCTGCTATTGACTTTTTTTGCTCTAATAAAAGAGAAAAATCATTAAGCACTAGAAAATCATCATATAGTTGGCAATAAAATTATTCACAATAATCTCCTTAGGAAACCCCATGATCTTTCTCTCAATATTAAAAAAATGTGATATGTTGACTCAGGCTTTGGGTTCTTTAAGAGAATGGATTCATGGCTGAGAAATATCACTTGCATCAGTCACTTGAAATTATGGGAATGGTCCTGCTAGCTTTCTAGAGACGCTATTTTAAAAGCTAATGTGAGTCTCACCCCTCCACAGCCATCACATGCTCATGTGAAAAGATGGAGACTATATTGCTACCCACCCCTCTGTCCAGTAGGTGGAGGAGCATTCCTGGGCTGGACTGGCAAGAACAGATACTCTAACATAACAGTCATAAGTCTACCATAAGACAGAGGGCAGCCATATGGTATGGACGCAGCCCTATCTCTGCCTTTTATTCACTGTGCCGTTTTGAATAAGTCAACTTTATCCTTTGCCTCAGTTTTTACATCTGCAAAATGAGGATAATAATAGTATCTACCACATAGGTTAGTTTTGAGGAAGACTAACAAGTGTAGGCAGAGGGGGAATGGGAAATGACTGAGTCAGAAGTTAATAGTAAACTTCAGTGACTTGTAACTGACCTAAAACAGACAAAACTTCTGTGGTCTGTATCTGACACTGCAGAGGAGATAAAAACTAGCAGTTCCTACAGTCCAGCACATTTTCCTCTTGAAGACCATTGGCACCCCCCTTTCTTGAGCGTGTACTTGTGGTTCAAATTAAAGCTACCTACTTTACTCTTTGTGACTCGTCCTTGAATTCTTTCCTGCAATGGATTCAAGAGCCTGGTCCTGGATATGGGTTGAGGATCTCACCTCTCAGACTGTCAACTCCCCAAGGAATTAGTTGGGAAGCAGCTCCAGGATTAAGGAACTTGTCTTTCCCTCCTGCTGTGGTGATCCTCCCAAGCCTGCTGGGAGGATCAGTTCCAAGTAGAGATGAGTGATTGCATGTAAAGTACTTAGAACACTGCTTGGTCACTATTAATGATCTCCCCCACCCAAAGTTAACCTTTTATCATCACTATCACATTTTCAATAATTGAAGTAGCTGGGTTACTCCTGGCCTTTGATCGGGACCTGTTACAATGCCCATTGTAATAAAGTCTATTTCTGTGCTCACAGGATCATCTGTAATTAAGTGAAAATATGCCTTCTCCTGTAGCAAGGTTTCTACTATACCATGGTTTCTCCAAAAATAATGTCCACTGGGTCATGTTTTCTTCTCTAGCCTGGGTTTCTCTGGTCATGAATTCTTCTGAAATATTGGTTTTTCCTTGGTATGAGTTTTTCTCTTATAAGTGATTTCACAAATTTTCAGGTGATATAAAGATCAGGCAAGTATTCCTCACATATTCCAAAATTCTGATTTGTTCTGCACATTTGTTATTTTAGATGGCTATAATAGAACATTAGTTTTGATGTGCCTATGTTACATTAGATACTCTTTCAGATTGGGGGGTCATTCAGTTAACTGATATGCAGGAAATGTTTTCATGAAAATAATATTTCCCAGAACTTTTGTAGAATCCCTATGAGTACATCAGAGTGCAGCCAGTCTAGCTAATTTGGTAACCTAGAAGTAACTATTTAGTTGAAGAAGTCTATTAAAACATGAAATTAAAATTGATTGGCATAACTTAGACACTTTAACTTAACAACATATGAGTGGACATTTATTGTGAATATTGGTGAAAGGACAAGACCTTTTTAAAATTATGATTACAACCTCTATTCTCTCTCTCAGCATATTCTTTATTATCACACAGAGAAAGAGTATCAATACTCCTGGTTTGTGACACTTTAAAATGAAATCAGAATTTAAACATACTTGGAAAACAACGAGCATGGATAGAAACTCTAAATTTACATGATTCTCTGCCTCATATATCTTCAGAAATGCCTATCTAATCTGGCAGCAATATTTTCTGCAATTAACTTTTTAAAATTCAAAGCGTTTAACTTGGTATTCATTGAAGCCATGCTTCCCTTGCATTCATATTTCATATATATACATAAGTTTTAACAAAGTTAAAGTGTTTCAGTAATGAGCCTAACTACTGTAAACATACTTTGAGACAAGGGGGAACTGACAAAACTCAATGGGGGGAGGCAGGAAACTATGGTCATGCTGCCAAGCCCTAGACACTAGCTGAAACTGATGTCAGCCACTGTGCTTCCTGTTGGCAGTGGACGGTGAGTCTCAGAGCCACTGAAGGCAATGATCGGTAGGAGGATTTGCACTGCATTTACTGTTAACCCTGGGAATGTTTTACATTCAACGCTCAATAGCACCGTTTTGCTATATGGAGTGGAACTCTGAATCATGGCTCTGTAGTTTTGTTCTTTTCCTCATATAAATAGCACAGTTTTACTTTGTATTGGAAGGACTTATTTCATAGTTATCCAAAACAATAAGTATGATTGAATCAACACTTTTGCGGTTATTATTTTTGAATAGCAAAGTTGCTTTGGAAAAGTTATACAGTAGAGTTTATAGGCAAATGGACTGTTGGGCCTATAAACCGGATTCTCAGTTATTTACATCCACACTTCCTAATTACCCCATTCCTTCTCATTCTGCAGGTGGTGTATGTTTCACAATGTGTATTTCATCTGTCACAGCTTTACTATTGACATTGAAGTCCTGCTTTCTATTTGTTTTCACAAAATTTTTTGGAATTATAAAAATTTAATTATTGTTTCCATCATTCATTTTATGCTTTAATGAACTATTTTTATGCAACGAGTTTTTTTCAAACTAAATGTGTAACATGACACATTAGAAATTATAACGCAAATTTGACAATAAACTTGAAATAACATGAAAATACATTAGCCACAATGTAAGGCAGTTTACATGTTATCAGACATAGATAACTGGTAGATTTAGTATCTAAAACGTATTAACAGCCTTTTGTCATTCATGAATATTAACATGACTGCAAAAAGTTATGCTGAATATTATTACAAATTGTACCTTCCAATTTATGATGCGTGTGTGTGTGTGTGTGTGTGTGTGTGTGTGTGTGTGCGCGCATGTGCGCGCGTGTGTGCATAATGAGGATGATGTTTTGTTATTCTTCCAGTGATGCCCACCAGTCTGTGAATCACCTTGCAGGCTATGAGACACCAGGTCTGTGGGCCACACTTCTGTGGAGCAAAGCTGAGTGCCTTGATGTTGGTTCTGGTCACTAATACAGTCTCCCTGACATCACAGTGAATTCTCCTTTGGGATTCATTACTTCAGTGGCACATCCAGTCCAACCCATTGGAAAGGACTTGTTCCTAAGGGATGAGCCCTTTCTTCCACAGAGCTCCTGGGTCTCTCTTCTCCTCTGTGTTTAGCTATACCAAGGGACACTGGGAAAGGTCACCCAGGGCGCAGTGTATCACTTCTCTTTGCTCTTACAAAACAAAGGATACTCAAGAGAGCTTTGTTCTAATAAAGAATAACTGCTTCTGATGTCTAGCTTGCCTCTCCTTTAGAAGAAGTTTCTTTTCAACTGTCACTCCCTTGCAATTATGTAAAGATTCTCTGTCTTCATAGATGCACAATACAAAACCTTGGCAATTTAGGACCCATGATGCTTTGCAGACTGTAAGCTCTGAGAGTTTTGGAGATGTACTATCCATCTGCTCTGAGCAGACCACAGACCTGAAGACCACCTCGTCATTGAGCAAAGATGAAGATTCTGCCAGGCTGAACATGATCATAGAAGTTCACCAGTGATGCCATCATGGAAAAGGCTGGAGAACATATCTGTAATTTAAGTCATTCCTGACTTAGCTCATAGTGAATTGGATGTAAAGATGGTTTAAAATGCCATTTGTAAAATACTGATAATACTGCCATGGTGTAACCAACATGTAATTAGCTAAGTTAAATTAGAAACTGCAAAACATTCCTTCTTTTTCAGCTTCTTCAGTTCATAATACTTCACCGTAGTTTACGTATGCATGTATTTATAGCTAGACATTAAAAACTAGAGTTTAATTATCATTATACATCTTTGACACGGACCATGTGAAGTGGTCAGGGGGTCATTGCATTTTCTTCATAAAATGAAAATACTTAGAAAAGATATTATGGAAAATGTTCATAGGATATTTCCCTAGGAAAGTAATAAAAACGGAAATCAAATCTCCTAGGATTGTCTAGACATTTTAATAACTAGAAATAGCACATTACTTTTGCTGTATGAATCTTAACTTTAATCTTTTGAACCCTTGAGCCAGGCCCAGCCCCCTGCTCCTTTTTATTTTTACTTTTTTAAAAATTTCTCACTGCCTTGCCTGGACAAGTGGAAATATTTCTTCTCATTCTTTTTTTAAAAAATTATTATTTTAAAGATATAGAGTACAATTCAAGGTTAGGTGGTATACAAATGGTCATTGTATAAGTAAAGTTTGGGCCTCACTCCAGTCTCCACTTTACCTGGTTTGAAATCAGGTACCCTTGTTGATGAAGTATGACATCACCCTTCCCTGACAGTTTCTCACTACTGCCAAACGGAGTCTTGTAATATTATGATAATTGTTCAGGGTCCGCTTATGAGTGAGAACATTTGGTACTCAATTCTTTGTTTCTGCGATAGATCACTAAGTATTACAGATTCTAAATCCATTCAAGTTACTGCAGAGTTCATAACTTTGTCCTTCGTTATGAATACGCAATATTCCATTGTGTATGTATACCTCATTTTTTAATACAGTCCACTTTTGATGGGCAGCACAGTTGGTTCCATGTTTTTACTAATGTGAATGTGCTGCAATAAGCAAGCATGCATAGGTATCTTTTTTATAAAGTGATTTTAGTTTCTCCAGGTATATTCCCAGAAGAGGGATTGCTGGGTCATATGAGAGGTCGATTTTTAGATTTTTAGGAATCACCAGACTGTTTTCCAGAGAGGTTATACTAGTTTACACTCTCACCAACAACATAGAAATGTTTCTTTTCCCCCACATCCTCTCCAGCATCTGTTGTTTTTTGAGTTATTGATGATGGCCATCCTGACTGGAGTTAGGTGGTATCTCAATGTCGTTTTAATTTGCATTTCTTTGACAATTAGTGAGCTGAGCATTTTTTATATATCTCTTGGCTGCACATACATCTTCTTTTGAGAAGTGTTTATTCATATCTTTTGGGCTGTTTTTTTTGCCCCTGCATGTTTGAGATCCTTGTAGATCCTAGATGTTAAACCTTTGTCAGATATACATTTGGCGAATCTTTTTTTCCAGTCTATGGGCTATCTCCTCACTCTCTTGATGGTTTATTTGGCTTCGTAGAAGCTTTTCAGTTTGATGAGGTCCCGCTTGTCCATCTTGTCTCTTATGACATGACCACTTGGGGGTTTGATCAGGAATTGGTTGCGAGTTCCAATTTCCATCAGGGTATCTCCTACATTTTCTAAGGTTGTTACAGTTTGAGGTTTTACATTTAGGTCTTTGATCCATTTAGAGTTGATTTTTGTGTATGGTGATAGAGAGGGGTCTTGTTTTAATCTTCTGCATGTGGTTGACCAGTTTTCCCAGCACCATTACTGAATAGGTTCTCCTCTCCACAGTGGTTGATGATGGAAGCTTTGTTGAAGATGAGTTGGCTGAGAAATTGAGGTTTTGGTTCTGGAATCTCTGCCCTGTTCCATTGTCTATATGCTTATTTCTATACCAATACCAGGCTGTTTTGATTATTATAGTTTTATAACAAAGTTTAAAGTCTGGGAGTGTGATACCTCTCTCTTTGTTCCTTTTGCTGAGGATTGTTTTGGCTACTCATGGTCGTTTATGCTTCCATATGAATTTCTGTGTTGTTTCCAGGTCTAAGAAGAATGATGTTGCTAATTTAATGAGTATTGCATTAAACCTGTAGATTGCCTTAGGTAGGGTAGATATCTCAACAACATTGATTCTTCTAATCCGTGAGCATGAAATATTTTTTCATTTGGTTGTGTTGTCTTTGATTTCTTTGAGCAATGTTTTGTAGTTTTTGTTGTAAAGGTCTTTCACGTCTCTGGTTTGGAAGATGTCGAGGTATAGTGTGTGTGTGTGTGTGTGTGTGTGTGTGTGTGTGTGTGTTGTGAATGGGATTATACTTTTTATTTGGTTCTTTAGCTGTTTATTGTTGGTGTGTAAGAATGCAACTGTAGAATTCCAGTACCATAGCAGCAGCACAGGTGGCACTGTGAGATTCTCCAAAAGTGAGTTCCCATAAAGACTTTTGCTTCCCCTCCTACAACTCTCCCTTCGCCAGCCTCACCAGTCCAAGGCCTGGAAGCCCTCGATCCCATGCACTGCCCAGCTACCGCAGCCCCACCGCTGCCACTGTTCCACCACAGGCAGCTCCAGGTACCCTGAACACGTGGAGCTCCCGGACCCTTCCCTGTCTACACCACCTCACCCGGCCCCAAGCTGCCGCCACCTGTGGAGGCCGTCGGATCCCATCTTGTGGAGATCTGGGTTCCCTCACTGGCTACACTGCTCTGCCTGGCACCCAGCCGCGGCTGGCTCCCTCCCTGGCTCGGGCATCCAGACCCGTCTCAGGCCACTGCAGCCCGGGGACGCCTTTGCACCCACCCCTTGGAACTACCGACTCCATCACTGGTTGAAGAGCCCCGAAAGCGGTCCAAAGCTGCCCCCACCCCTCGGAGCTCTGGGTCCCTGCCCTGAGGCTCCCAGCCTCATCTCAAGCTGCCGTCGTCCAGCGAGCCCCTAGGGACCTCCTCGGAGCTGCAGGCTCCATCCCTGGCTAGGGTGCCCTACCAGGCCCGAGGCCACTGCCGCTGCATGGGTGCCCCTGGATCCCGTGCCTCAGAGCGCCAGCCCCTGCTTGGGCTGAAGTGCCCGGCCCCACCTCGAGCTGCCACTGCCTGCAGCGGCCCTACACGCCTGCCCCCCTAAGGTATGGGCTCCCCTCCGACTGAAGTGCCCCACCAGGTCCAAAGCCGCTGCCTCCCACGCAGGCCCTCAGTGCTGCCCCTCGGAACTCTGGGCCCTCTACCTGGCTGAAGTGCCCAGCCCGCCTCAAACCACCACCCAAGCTGAGGCCTTTGGTGCCCGCACCTTAAAGCTCTGGGTCCCCACCCTGACTGACGCGCCCAGTCCTACCTCAAGCCACCACCCCTGCAAAGGCCCTCAGCACCGACCCCTTGGAGTTACGGGTTCCATCCCTGACTGAAGGGCCCCACCAGGCCCTAAGCCACCGCCACCCATGGAGGCCCTCAGTGCTGCCCCTTGGAGCTCCCGGCCACCTCCCTGTCAGAAGCGCCCAGCCCCCTCAAGACACCACCGCCCACCTGAAGGCCTTGGTGTATGCCCCTCGGAGCTCCAGGCCCCCTCCCAGACCTAAGCGCCCTGCCCTTCCCCAAGCTGCTGCCACCCATAGAAATTCGTGGTCCCTGCCTAACCTCCAACTTGGGAGCTAAGACCTTATGGTTGTGTAAGGGAACAGTACATCTTAAGGAGGCTGGTCAGCTTGTGTGTCTGTATGATTACATGTCCTGGTTTGTTTCCTGTTGTTGCAGTTTTTTGATTGTTTGTTCAATTGTTGGTTTTTATTATGTTTTCTCTTACTCTTATCTGTCTTCAGGTCTATTTTCATTCATTATTTCATTCATTCATTCATTTCATTCATTCTGTCTGTTCTCCCTTTTACTCTCCTGTCTCCATCTTCCACTCCCCCACCTACCTGTTCCATTTTCTAACCCTTTTCTTACATAAATTGTACTTTCAGGGAACAAACCAAAACCCCCACTTCATGAAGAGATTACAAGGCAGTGGGAAGCAGGTTGCTGCCCCCCACAGGGAGGTGGGAAGCAGGATCCAGCGTATCCATACACCTGTCAGTGGATACTGGGATCTGCAGATAAATTTTGAATCACAGCTCTCCCCTCAAATAAATCTCAAAGCTGCAAAAGATATAATCCTCAACCTACAGTCCAGCCTCAGAATTGAACAAAGCCAGAGGATTCACATAAGGAAGAATAGGAAATTGATCAAACAGAAGCAAAATGCAACCCCGCCACCCCTGAACAACAGATTTAAAGAAGACAGAGGGGAGAAAAGGTAAAAAGGAAAAAGTAGGGAAGCAAATCTACACAAATTAAGAAAAATCAAAAGAAGAATATAGGTCTCACACAGACCCCTGGGAGATCAGATATTGAGAAAGCAGAGTTTGGAATGCAAACAATGAAGATCCCCCAGAATGACTGGTCACATACTCAAATCCAGATATCGATACATTAATAGAGAGAATAAAAAGAATGGAGGAGAGACAAGAGGAAAATAGGAAGGAGTTGATAACTGAGATAACAGCAGTGAAGAATACTGTGATTGAAATAAGTAACAAACTAATACACACAGAAAGCAGAATTAGTCAAGCAGAAGACAGAATCTCAGAACTTGAAGACGAAAATATAAGACCAAACCAAACTGTCAAAACCATAGAAAAGAAGCTTAAAAAGACAGAACAAAACATTTAACAGATGAGCAATTACTTCAAGGCACAAACCTAAGAGTAATTGGCCCTCCTGAGGCAGAAAGAGAGACAGAGACCATGCTGGAACAAACATTCCATGAAATTATTTAAGAAAACTTCCCTCATCTTATTAATGATGCAAAAATTCAAACACAAGAAATTCAGAGAACCCCAGAAAGACAACAAATGACAGGACCTAGGCACACAATAATTCACCTGAACAAAGTAGGTATAAAAGAAAAAAATCTTAAAAGCAACAAGAGAAAAAGGTCAGACTACCTATCAGGAAAGACCAATAAGAATAGCAGCAGATTTATCTACATTAACACTTCAGGCTAGGAGAGCTTGGAGTTCAACATTCAAAATTCTCAAAGATAAACAATTTCAACCAAGAATAACCTACCCAGCTAAGCTAAGCTTCATCAGTGAGGGAAAATTAAAATCTTTCCCAGACATCCAATCCCTAAGAACTTATGCTGCTTCCGACCAACCCTACAAGAAGCTCTTAAGAAATTATTGAACACAGAAGAAAAGGGGAAAAGAACAACAATGTTCTTCATAAGAGTGCAGGAAACATATTGAAAACACACGAATCAACCCCCAAACCAAAAGAAAGACAAAAAACAAACAAGCACAACAACTCTATAAGAACATCATGACAAAGGTAAACCCTCACATTTCAATAATTAGACTGAATTTGAATGAACTAAATGCACCACAGAAAAGACACAGAATGGCAAAATGGATAAAATATCACGAGGCAACAATATATTGTCTCCAAGAGACTCATCTCACTAGAAAGTACACTCACAGACTCAAAGTAATAGGATGGGAAACAAATTTTCAGGCAAACAGAACACAAAAGAAAGCTGGAGTTGCAATCAATCTCAGACAAAATACCTTTTAAGCTATCTAAAATCAAAAAAGATGAAGAAGGTCACTATATAATGATAAATAGGAGCACCAGTGTTCATAAAGCAGCTTCCAGGTAAACTTAAAAAAGAGATAGATTCTAACACTGTCATAGCTGGGGACTTTAATACCCCACTCACAACCTTAGACAGATCATCAAGACAAAAAATCAGCAAGGATAACCAGAACTTTTATGAGACTCTTGAACAAATGGACTTGAATGATACTTACAGAAAACTCCACCCAGTGACCACAGCATATACATTCTACTCACCACCACATGGAATGTACTCCAAGATCAACCACATCATTGGTCATAAATAAAAAAATAAATAAATTTCATAAGATTGAAATCTTGCCATGCACCTTTTCAGACCACAGTGGAGTGGTCTGAAATAAATATCAACACCAACAAAATTTTCCCAAAGCCCACAAAGACATGGACACTAAACAGCATGATGCTGAACAATGACTGGGTCAACACTGAAATCAAAGAAGAAATTGAAAGATTCCTGAAAATAAATGAAAATGAAGAAACATCTTACCCAAACCTCTGGGATACCATGAAATCAGTTTTAAGAGAGGAATTTATATCTCTATGAGCACACATCAAGAAAATGGAAAGATCACAAGTGGAGGGCCTAACAAATCTCCTAAGGGAGCTGGAAAGAGAAGACCACCAAAACCCCAACTTTAGTAGAAAAATCCAAATCACAAAAATAAGAGCCCAAATACAGGACATAGAAAACAAAAATATCATAGAAAACATCAACAAAACAAAAATCTGATTCTTTGAAAGAATTAACAACATTGATGGACCCCTAGCCAGACTGACCAAGAAAAAGAGAGGAAAAGCCCAAATAAACACAATCAGAAATACAAAAGATCAAATCACAACTGACCCTGAAGAAATACAAAAGATGATCAGAGATTACTATATACACCTATATGGAAACAAACTTGAGTACCTAGACGAAATGGATAACTTTCTGAAATCACACAACCTACCCAAGTTGAAACATGAAGACATTGAGCCACTAAATAGACCAATAACAACCCAAGAAATTGATCTGTCATACGAAAACTACCTACCAAAAAAAGCCCTGGACTGGATGGCTTTCCAGCAGAATTCTACAAAACGTGCAAGGAAGAGCTGATACCAATACTATTGAAAGTATTCCAGGCAATTAAGAAAGATGGAATTCTCCCCAAATCATTTTGCAAAGCTAACATTACACTGATACCCAAACTGGGTAAAGATGCAACAAAGAAAGAGAACAACAGGCCAATATCCCTTATGAACATAGATGCAAAAATCCTCAACAAAATTCTAGCAAATCGGATCCAAAAACACATCTCAAAAATCATCCACCATGACCAAGTAGGCTTCATCCCCAGGATGCAGGGCTGGTTCAACATTTGTAAGACCATAAATGTCATTAAATACATCAACAGATATAAAAACAAGAACCACATGATTATCTCATTAGATGCAGAAAAAGTTTTTGATAAAATCCAGCATCCCTTCTTGATAAAAACCCTCAAACACCTAGGTATAGAAGGAACATATCTCAAAATAGTAAGTGCCATTTAAGACAAACCCATAGCTAACATATTGCTAAATGGACAGAAACTAGAAACATTTCCCCTGAAAACGGAAACAAGACAAGGCTGCCCACTCTCATCCCTCTTGTTCAATATTGTGTTGGAAGTCCTAGCTCAGACAATTAGACAAGAGAAGGAAACCAGGGGTATCCAAATAGGAAAAGAGGAAGTCAAGTTATCCCTCTTTGCTGATGATGTGATCCTATACCTTGAAAATCTAAGAGAATCTGTCAAAAACCTGCTGGCACTGATAAAGGACTTTGGCAAAGCCTCAGGGTACAAAATAAACGTGCAACAATCCATTGCATTCCTATATACCAACAACAAGCAAGCAGAGATCCAAATAAAAAGCACAATCCCAATCAGCCGGGCGTGGTAGCGCGTGCCTGTAATTCCGGCTCCTCGGAAGGCTGAGGTGGAAGGATCGCCGGAGCCCAGCAGGTCGAGGTTGCGGTGGCCGGGAGCGGCCACTGCACTCCAGTCTGGGCGACAGAGTGAGACACCAACTCAAAAAAAAAAAAAAAAAAAACAAAAGCACAATCCCATTCACAATAGCTACAAAAAAAATGAAATAACTCAGCATCTTCCTAACCAGAGAAGTGAATGACCTTTACAATGAGAGTTACAGAACACTGCCCAAAGAAATCCAAGAGACACAAACAGATGGAAAAATTTACCATGCTCATGGACAGGAAGAAACAATATTGTTGAGATGTCCATCCTACAAAAGGCAATCTTCAACGCAATACACATTAAGTTACCAACATCATTCTTCTCAGATCTGGAAATGACAATACAGAAATTCATATGGAAACATAAATGACCACGAATAGCCAAAACATTCCTTAGCAAGAGAAACAAAGCTGGAGGTATCACACTTCCAGACTTCAAACTCTACTATAAGGCTACAGTAATCAAAACAGCCTGGTATTGGTATAAAAACAGAAACATAGACCAATGGAACAGGATAGAGATTCCGGAAGCAAAGCCTCAATTCCTCAAGCAATTCATCTTTGACAAAGCCTCCAACAACAACTACTGGGGAGAGGAAAACCTATTTAGTAAATGGTGCTGGGAAAACTGGCTGACCACATGCAGAAGATTGAAACAGGACCTCTACCTATCACCATACACAAAAATTAACTCTAAATGGATCAAAAACCTAAACATAAAACCTCATACTATAAGAATCTTAGAAAACACAGGAGACACAATTATGGACATTGGAACTGGGAACCAATTCCTACTCAGTAACCTAAAGGCCAATGCCTTAAGAAATAAGATAGATAAGTGGGAGATCATCAAATTAATGAGCTTCTGCAAAGCAAAAGAAACCATCAAGAGAGCAGGGAGACAGCTCACAGAATGGGAAAAAATATTTGCCAACTGTTTATCCGACAAAGGCCTAACATCTAGGATTCATAAGGAACTCAAGTCGAAAGGAAAAAAAGCAAGCAGCCCCTTTAAAAAGTGGGCAAAAGACATAAATAGACACTTCTCTAAATAAGATAAATGGGCAGCCAACAGACACATGGAAAAGCGCTCAGCCTCACTCATCATCAGAGAAATGCAAATCAAAACCACACTGGGATACCACCTAACCCCTGTAAGAATGACCTTCATGAATAAAACAAACAACAAAAGATGCTGGCAAGGATGTGGTGAAAAAGGAACTCTTCTACGCTGCTGGTGGGAATGCAAACTTGTACAACCTCTCTGGAAAACAGTCTGGAGATTTCTGAAAGAACTAGAAATTGTCCTTCTACATGACCCAGCAATTTCCCTATTGGGAATATGCCTGGAGGAACTCAAAATATTCTACAAAGTAGATCCTGCACACATATGTTTGTTGCAGCTCTATTCACAATAGCAAAAACATGGAACCAACCATGTTACCCATCGAAGCTGGACTGGATAAAAAAAATGTGGTACATATACACAATGGAATATTATGCAGCCATAAAGAACGACAAATATATGGACTTCGCAGCCACATGGCTGGATTTGGAGTGGATCATACTCAGTGACTAATCACAGAAACAACGAACAGAGTTCTATATATTCTCACTCATAAGAGGATCTTTAACAATTATAATGCTATAGGAAATCGATTAGCAGTAATGGGAAACTGTTGGTGGGGGTGGGATTGGCAGTTGAGGGAAACTGCTAGGGGAGGGAGGGGCATACCTCATTAACAGGGGTACCTGCATGATCAGTGTTTGTATACCTAACCCTGAATTGTACCCCAGATCTTTATAATAAAAATTTTAAAAAATGAATGCAACTGTCTTTTGCATATTGATTTTATACCCTGAGACTTTGCCAAAATTCTTTATCAGTGCAAGGTTTTTGACAGATTCTCTTGGGTTTTCGAGGCATAGCATCATACATAATGTCAGCAAAGAGGGATAGTCTTCATCCTTTATAGCAATCTCAGTCAGCTGAGCTCTTTCTCCATTCTCTTTTCTCCCAGTGTTTAGGGACCTGCCACAACTGGTTTGAGCCAGACTCCTCCTCCATCATAGCAGGGCACTTGGTCAGGTGTAGATTCTAACTGAGGATTCAGGAATTTGAACTAATAGAGGAGTCCACGAGCAAGAGCATCTTGAGGGGCAAAGTAGGGAGGAGAGTGAGGGGAGTCTGTGCCACCAGGGAAGGGAAGCGGTCTGAGCAGGGACCACTCTGACATCAGACTCTCAGGGACCCCTTGGTGGCTCTAGAAAGAGGGCTGCATGCCACGACATACTTTTATCTTATACCATTATATTTATTTTTCTTCCTCTACTTTTTCTGTTCCCTTTTTCTCTTCACCTCTGGACAGAGTGCTATCTACTATTTTACAAGGAGATGTTTCATTGCAATGCCACTGTGTACACCCACCCCAGCTGATGCCATGGTCTGCTGTTTTACAAGGCAGTTGGATAGAAGGTGTTTTAAAAAATTGTTCCCTACAATTGGCAGTTTGTACGTGTTTTTATTTTTAAGATTGATGCCTCTGATGCAAATTTAATATATATTGAGTGTGTTTATAGCTTCCAGTTTTCTTTCATTGGTCAAGAAGTCTATAGGGCTTTGAGTGTTACGCTAGTGTCAAATATATTTACATAGGATAGTGAGAATTTAGAATTAGAGTAGGCCTTTAGTCAAAAAGTAAAAGTTCATAACTTTAACAACTACTTTCTTTCTGATCTGTAAACATCCAGTTAAATATAAAGACTTTGCTATCATTTTAGACTTTAATTAACTCTTAATACCTAAACTCTGGACTTAACTAACTTTAAGAATATTATGTACAACTGTTATATATACTATAAAACATATATAAGCATAATATATATTATATATTAAAATATTATATACATACATATGATTTACCTGTTTATTTTTTTCCAAAAAATCTTGTTTTCTCCTGCAGTGCTCACTGATAATCTGTCAGTGAACACATTGTTGAAAATCATTAAAGCAATTTCGGGTTGGGTTTAAGAACGCGGTGGAAGACTTGACCTCAAACGGCCACAGAACCCAGAGGGGAGGTAAAATCTAAGGAACTGGCAGCATAGACACATTGTTGGCTCCTGTCTTCTACAAGTATACAGCTCATGCAAACGGGGAAGTAAGACAATGTGATCTCCGTGAGAACTGGTCTGTTACCCAGCAGTAGTGCCTGGGGGTGGAGAATCCTGAGAACACGCCATTTAGTGAGAGGCTGATAAATAAACTGACACTTGCTCAAAACCTTGTCTATTTGTATTTTGCCTTTCTTGTTTTTCTAGAAACTGTTCAGTTCGATGGAAAGATCCAGGTCTTTCTTTCCATGGTTGCCATTAGATTGCATTAACAATTAAAATGAACGTGTTCTTTTTAAAAAATAGTATGTGGGGAGTATGTGTACATATAATGAAAAAAGAGTCTTGAGGAGCAGAAATTTAGGAAACATATTTGCCCAAAATGATGGATTCTGGATGTGACCTCCTGCAGCTCTCTGTAAGTTACAGAGAGCAAATAAAATGTGCAGAGCTCTACAAAGTGCTGCTCAAAAGACTGCCCATGGGGTCTGCAGGCGGTTCCTGTCAATCAGCTTTAGTCTTGAATCAGTCCAGTGACAGGAGCTGAGAACAAAGTCAGACTGGCCAGGCTGCCTTAAAAGGAGAAAGGTATTTTTGAATGCATTAATATCTAAGGTTAACTCGACCATGTTGTCTACAAGACAACTAACTGCTGGATCTGTTACCCTGATTCCTCCAAAGCATTTAGAAATTACTGAGCTGCATAGAGATAAAATTAATCTACTTTTAGCTTGATTTTTAACAAATGTCCTGCCTTCCTGATTTCTTTTCTTGTGACTCACTTGGTAGACAAATGCACTGATATTTTGTAGTTTATGTTAATTGGTCTTGGAAGCCCCGATCTGTCTGACTTGTAATGGCATTTATGCACCTTTTGGTGTTAGAAGACTCACCTGAAATCTGTTTACATCCTTAATATGAATTCAATGGTTTCACAAGTACTCCAAAGATTGCATTTTCAATATAAGAGCAAAGGTGATTCAAAGGACTATAACAAACATTCTAGCTACAAATTACTTTCTTCTCTTTTAAAAACTACTGTTGTGGATTAACTTCACAGTGCAGTACTGGTTCTGACACAATATATCTTGCATAATAACATTCCTATAGTTGGTGATTCAAATGGCTTTTGAAAAGCAGCCCTGCATCCCCCTCAGTGCCTGGGCTTCCAACAGAGACTTGTTCAACAAGAATTCAGGAATAAATAAAACGTACGGTTAGGAATAGACACTTTTAGGCGTAGGCTTATGCTAATTTATTTAAATATATACATTAGGACAGTGTGGCTCTGAAGATTTAAGAGGTCTTTGAGCATTCTCTATGTAGACTATCCCTTTTATTTAAGATCCAGCGATTGCTGATACAATTTTTTTTTGTTGAATTGCTCGGTTTCTGAGAACTTATTTATCACATTGTAATGACTATCTCCATCGCATCACCAATTTTTAAAACTGCATTAGGTGTGTGCAAGAAAGGCATGTCGACTATTAAGCTTAGGGTTCAAACTTCGGATGTACAGAACAGTTTTAGGAAGAACTCGTGAGATTACCACATTGAAGGAATTTGGGTTTTTGTCCGTTCTGTTTTGTTTTTCAGTGGCAACCTAGGAAGTTGAATCAAGAAGGCAAATGGTATGCAGTGGGTGCCTTCTTTATTAACTGCTCTGCTGAGACATGCACATGGTCTCAGTTCTTTATAAGGACAATCTAGGATACAGTGGAGACTGTGGGGGAAGAACTGGGGAAACGTTCCTGTGCCAACAAGGAAGAGATGTGGGTATATAATTCCCTCAGGTCCTTGCAGAATTGATAACCAGTGTGCAAAGCAAGGCTGCACCCTTGGTTCGACTAAGCCAAATGCCAAAACAAGCTTCTAAGGCCACTAAGAGTCCACCTGATGTTCTTTGGTAACTCCAGGAAGCCAGATGACAACCACAGAAAGGCCAGGAGAAACACCACATTGATACAGCCTGAAGCCAGCTGCTGTAACTTCTCTAAAATGGTCCTTGGGACCTTTATTCTTGGTTCTTCATCCCCGTGTTTCCCTTCTCAACAAACAGGACTCTTCCCACACAGGGGCATGAGCAGGAAAAGCCTCTCTGTCCCCACATCCCTCATCAGCAAACACAAGGACTTCTGAGACCCATGTTCCTTCTGTTCCGTCGACTCCTCCTAGAACCTCCCACCCGGACCATCGCGATGGCCAGGAAACTCACCTCCCTGCTTTCCCTCTGTGTCCTCAAATCCTGAATTTCAGAAAGCTCTTTTCTTTTTCACTTTCTATTTCAACTCACTTTTAAATTATTATATCCTAAAACTTCCATATGCTCTTGACTGAAACAAAAGTAGACAGTTCAGAGGAGCATAAAAGTAAAAAAGTACAAATTATCTCACTCACCACACACAGGTCTCACCCTCCAAAAACGGTGATTTTAAACAATACATTTCATGTTTATTTTCTATTTGTTGATTTCCTACAGTAAATTTTGACCTCCTGATAGAAAACATGAAGACATTATTGCCCTAATTCTTCTCTCCACCTCTTTTCCCTCTGTTTATTTGGTTCCAAACACTATTTATTTGGGGGCTGCTGACATTTCAAACATTTATATTCTATTCTCTAACTATAATGATATCTTCTCTACTTTGTAAATATTTCAATTATAAAAATTATCATTCTGTAGATTTTATTTTCTGCAGAACCAAAGTTTTTCCAAGTGGTGTGGATGGACTTGTGTGGAAAGAGAAGCAGCAAACCACCTTCTGTGTAAGGCATGTCGCAAGGAGCCAAGTCCATGAGATCCAGTCGTTTGTTGAACTCACTAGTGTGGTAACAGAGGAAAAGCCAGACTCCAGGGAGCGGACTCACAAACAGAGATTGCCCCCCTCTGTCCTCTGTTCCTCCTGGGCGCAGCCCGGAGGGGACAGGCTCCAAATGTCCCACTCACAAGACTGGCCTGTGCCTGTGTCTCTTCATCCTTCCCCTCCGTGATGTCTGGAAGGGGCCCATAACTTGGAGGTTAGCAGGCAAGAGAGAATTCCCTACCCAGGATGGCAGAGCAGAAAGTGGGCAGAAGCCGGGTGCCAGAGTCACGCGGACCAGCCGGGTCAGGGCCAGAGAGCTAAGTCCAGACCTCTTGTTGCACGACGAGACAAAAACAGAGTCCTCCCACAAAACAAAAGCACCTTCTCATCTGCTTCAATCTTGTCAACTGCATGGTTTAGCCCTGGCAACTAAATGTGTTCTTATCCAACTCCACCTGTCTAGGCGATGGCTTGGGCTTTTTCCTTTACGTTTGCTACCTGCTGTGTTCAGTGTCATTGTCAGCAATCTTTACACACACACACAAATTCAATATTCCTCTCCAAGTTTCCTTCCTTCCGTTTAGCTACTCACTTCACTTCTGAATGCTTTGGGGTCTCCTAACTCTATATTTTGTCTAAATATTTTCACAGAGCCTCTCTCCTCTTCCTCTTCTTCCTCGTCATGATCATTGTCATTGACATCCTCCTCATCCCCCTCCTCCCTCTCTTCCTCCTCTTCTTCTTCTCCTCCCCCTCCTTCTTTTCTTCTTCCTCTCCTTGCCTATCTTTTCCTTTTGACAGCCGGTATGCTCCCTCAACATGATACCACTGGATCTCCAGTCCTACATTCTCTGCAAACTTTTATTTACATGCTGGAATCTTAGCTCCCTTCCTAAACTTCCCATGGTCTCAGATTGCTGGCTTCAGCAAGCAGTTATTGCTACTGATGCCGATGCGAAACTCGAGGCAAAATCCTCAGCAGCACCTGAGTCGTCTCCATTTTTTTCTGCAGAGTTATTCTCTCAGAGCATCTCTGCTCCACAGGACATGGGTGAATCAGAGAGGTCACAGGATTCGCTTCCACGTCCAAGGTCGAGAGGCTGTGTGCCTATAGAGTATGTGGTTTTTCATTCCTTTGCTTTTCTTTCTTTTTTCCTCTGGCTATGTTGTGGAGGTTGAGAATTTTGCCACTCCCTTGTGTCCCAGCACTTGGCTTGAGAGCACAGCTGTGGCCCGTTGTGGGATGTAGGTGGGGTCTAGTGACCTTTGACCACATTGGAGACTCTAAGAAGCTCCCTTTGGCTAACCTTTGATTCACTGAATTTTCATCAACTCTGATGGATGTTTCTTAACCATCTGACCAGACATTGTTTTCAGACATCTTTGAATAATTTTTATCTGCTCTTGGTTCCCTTTCTCTTTTCCCCCAGAACTGTTAAGATTAGACCTCATCTCTACAGTAAATCAAAAAATTAGCCGGGTGTGGTAGCGCTTGCCTGTAATTCCGGCTACTCGGAAGGCTGAGGCGGAAGGATTGCCAGAGCCTGGCAGGTTGAGGCTGCGGTGGCCAGGAGCGGCCACTGCACTCCAGTCTGGGCGACCGAGTGAGACTCCAACTCAAAAAAAAAAAAAAAAAGATTAGACCATTTTAACATCCCTCCAGTGAAAACCTGCAGGGTATTTTAATATGAGCAGTTATCCCCTACTTAAAACCTTCAAGAGCTGCCCACTGCATCTGTGATAAAGTGGAAGTTCTCCTGGAGGATGGGAGGGGAGCTGGCCAGGTGGTTCTGGCCTGGACACCCTCTCCAGTTGCTCCTGTCCCCTTTGTCCCAGGCATGCTCTTGCTCCAGGTGTGGGGTGGCTTTCGGAACCCCCAGGGTCCCATGCCCCAGGGGACTGTAGAAGCAGATGCCTCTTTCTCGGTTGCTTTTCCCTCTCCACCCACAACTTTTCACTGCATGACTCCATCTATGCACCCCCTTTTACAACTTCTTTTCACTTTGTTTAGTATCACAACTTGTAATTATATTGTTGTTGTGATTATTTTGAATGTCTGTTCTCTCTATAGACGGTAGACCCCTTGAATGACAGACTTGTGTCATAGTCCCTTTTTTGTTGCTGTAATAGAGTGCCTGAGACTGAAATTGATTTTTAAAAAATGTTTATTGAGTGCCTGGTTCTGGAGGCTGGGAAGTTGAAGACCAGATGGCCACACCTGGTGAGGGCCCCACACGGCTTCATACCGTGACAGAAAAACAGAGGAACATGAGAGTGAATGCGTAAAAGAAAAAGGGAGCCAAACTCCAGAGACAGCTGACCCACTCCCAAAGAAAGGCATTCCCCCGCTTAACAACCGATTCATCTCTTGAAGGCCCCACCACCCGATACCATCTCACAGCAAGCAACCTTCAGTGTGAGATTCAGAGGGGCCAAACTGCATTGAAACCACAGTAGCTTGCAACTGTTCCTTTACCTCCCCTCATCCCCCACACGCAAGCACACAATTATATATGCAAACACATACACTCACAGATATATTTTGGCACTCAATAAATATTTACTGAATTAGTGCATGGATGTAGCTGATACTTTTACCATTCATGCATTAGTTCGCTAACTTAATTGTCAGAATATATACATTAAGTAGTTAATGATTTCAACACCTATGAGTAATGATGAGAGTGTAAAATAAGGCCCCACATACCATCTCGTGGATATCACTATAAAGCGTGGCATGAGTCCTATCCCCCTCACCTGACAAAGGTAGGGTGACTTGCAAGTCAAGCCTGCAAGTAGCATTCCTTGTGGGAACACAGCAATGTGCTCCTTCTCTCTCTCTCTCTTCCTGCTTTGCCTCTCTCTATGAGGAGTCCCACCTCTCACCTGTCTGCCGGGACACTCTCACCCACAAGTCCCAACTTTGTCCTGGTCTGCCCTATATAGCTCCCCTGGCCTCTCTTGTCCCAATTTAGGGAAGTGTACCCCTCATGTGCCTTCAGCTGTCAGATGCTTGAACCTGGAAGATGCCTGTGAAGGTCCAGAATTGGACTAAAAGTCTAAGCCCTGTTCAGCAATAAATTCTGGCACTACAAGTTTGTGCGTGTGATCTAGAAGATGAGCAGTAGGCAGACTCCTGGGTCTGGGGGAATGGTTTAAATAAGGGGAAGAATTGTGCTTTCTAAATCAAGAAGTTCAGGGCATAGGCCCCTATGCTCTGTTGCCTGGGTCTAATGTTGTTGCTGGCTTAAAGGAAATCAATTAAGGTATGAAAAGTAGGTATAAGCATGAGAGTTACTGACTGCAGCAGTTCACTGGGGGAGGCAGACTAGTAAGAAGACTTTACAACACTGTGTATAAAGTGCTGCTGGGCACAGGACAGGAAGATGGTGCTGGCTTGACTGGCTCCTGAGAGGTAGGGAAAGGTTAGCTGAGTGAAGAAGGGTGGGTTCAACATTGCTAGCATATGCGGAGGTGACTGGGCATGAGAAGTTCATCAATCTGGGTTTATGTGGATGTTAGTTACACAAATTCCAAGTAAGAGTTATTTTTAAAAAAATTTAAGTTCAAAGCAGTCATCTTCTGTGCCTTGAATCAGTGATACTGAAGCTGATGCTTTTGTTTTTCTTTTAACCTTTCTTTTAAAGCTGCTATGATCCTGCTATTAAGACTGCATTCATGGAAGAAATGAGGAGGGTGTGTGGGAGGGAGTGAAAAGGATTTCTCCTTGGGAGACATTATTATTTTATTCCAGAAAAGATGCAGGAAGCTAGGAATATCCACCAGAGGTCTTGTTAGCAGACGGGGCACGTGCCCATCACAAGCTCTGTCTAGGTTATGGGAAATGGGATACAATTACCGGTCTAGTTTTCTGGGCCTGGGCAAGGCTGTCCTCCTGGAATGAAGAGATCTCTGTCCTCCACATGAACAAAGCAGACTGCCTTAATTATGAAGGAAGAAGCAGAAAAAATACTCCAGAAAAGATAAAAGGACTCACATTCACCTCAAAAAGGAGTCAGCATATTGTGGGCATTCTGGGGATATGCTTGAGTTTGAAATGAAAGCTATGAGGTTGAACTCACTAAAAGGTGAGGCTGCACAGGTAAGGAGTGGTCATTCCAATGAGTCTAGAAATTTCCATTACTCAAGGGGTTGCCATCAATTAAAAAATTACAGATAGCAATTGTATCTTTAAGTCACATCAATTAAAAATGCAATATTGAACTATTTTGAATTGATAAAAGTTTAAGTTCGTGTGTAAGTGTAAATCACATACTAATCACAAAAGCATCTGCGGATATTTGGGAATCGTTGTGCACACATAGGAGTAACTCAGACTCATTATGTATTCAGTTTATGTGCTGCGTAAGCTTTTTCAGTGCACGATGAGGTGTTTTAATTAAGAAAATGACAAGATCAGTTTGCCTTTTACTTAGCTTTGTGGCTAGAGGAAGTAGGACTTGCAGTGATTACACAAGTTAGAGAACTATTGTCTAAATCCAAGTAAGAGACGATAAGAGCTGGAATTAAAGCCATAAAGAGATTCTGTAAGAAAGGTCAAGCGAGATTAGGACCCAGTTTCTCCTAGAAGGTCTTGCTCAGGTGAGAGCAGTCGTAATACTTGATATCTGGCACAGAGTAGGCTCTCTGTGATTTTTTTCTGACAAGTAAATCACTTACAAAGTAGCAGGAGTGGAGGGTGAGTGGAGAGGGGGAAGTCTGGAGTCAGTTTAGACAGGTAGAGGTGAGGTCCCTGCAGGACTTCTATGTGGAAGTGCACCGAAGCAGACGGCAGGTAAATCGATAATTTAGGAGAGAAATCTGTGTTGGTTAGATTTAGGAAATGTCAGCATGTGCAAGGGAGCTAAGGTCAGAACTTTGGGAAGACCAAAGGCAAGAGACTGAGAAGGATAACCATAGTCAGAAAACCCAGAAAAAATGGTTGTTATGAAATTCAGGGGAGCAAGAAGGGTGGCATCAATGTTGCCAACCAGAGCCAACAAGCAGGGTAAAGATTGGAATGCTTTCTTTGTGTTTGGCAACTGAAAGGGTGTTGATAGTGGCAAAAACAAAGCCAGAGGAGCACTTTGCCAGGGAGCCAGCCTGAGAATGCGCTCTTCTTCCACCATCAGCAGTAAAGGGACATGTGCGTATTTATGGGAGCATCAAAGTTAGGGTGTAGACAGAGGGAAGCGAATATATGAATATGGTTTAAACAAGAGCACAAGAAACTAAAGGTCACCATGGGAGACAAAAATCCTTCACGGATATGAAGGGATAGTGGGGAGGGTAGAAGCAGAGAAGAAAGTGAGGGAGGAAGTTTCCACTTAAAGGAAGGGCATGTGGACAGATTCTCAGTATTGTCGAAATATGCAGAAAAGACCAGTTCCAGTAAGGACCTTCTTTGACTATTAACAATATTTGAAAAAAAAACATGTTACCAGTTGTTGCTTACTTTAGTAGAATTTAGAAAATACCCATAAATCATATGTGACAA
Organism: Cephalopachus bancanus; assembly: GCA_027257055.1. NCBI lineage: Eukaryota > Metazoa > Chordata > Mammalia > Primates > Tarsiidae > Cephalopachus > Cephalopachus bancanus. Next base: position 1,725,760 of record JAPVLO010000178.1, on the reverse strand, counting down.
TCTCCTTTTTAATGAATCATGTGACATCCGTTCAAAAGCAGAAGTTGTCAAACATATTATGTATTACACTATTATTGTCATTATAGATGTAGTTTTGGTATTTTTTTCTTTTACTCTCTAAGGAAAGCTCAATAGAGCATATACATGGACAGATTACACTGGACAATAGGCTGTCCATTTTCTCAATTCATTTCTAGAGCCTTTGTAAACTTTGTAGCTACTGAAAATTCATTTCATTCTGCAAAAATATTATTGTGCCTGTTTTTAATTAAAATGGGCTCATCAGGTGCACAGCATGGATGTAAAAGTAATAGGGTCATTTTTCATCTTGGACTTTCTTAAACGTGTGGCTGGTTTATGTCCTTAATTGTCCACCAGGGTTTACCACATTCAGCTTATTGCTTGTTTGTATTTCACTTTTTCATCCAAAATTGCTATCAGACCCACTAGGAATAGGGTTTCCTCCTATATAATTTAAGACAGCATTTTGATGTAAATGCCTTCAAAGAATTGATGATGGTTCTTGTATTCCATAAGACACATTAAAATATTCTTGAGGCATTGTGATTTAATGTTTTTTATGTATTTATTTAATGGAGAGAAATACTTTAACAACAATAAGAAAGCCTGTTAGTGAATAACAGCTTTAACCCATCAAGAGCCTTCAAACACATTGTCCTTTTGCTCAGGGTCCGACTGGAATATGCAGTAAGACCTCAGAAGGCAGTCTTTTCTGGGGATGACAGAAAGGGCTATCATTGTAAGTGTCTCCCTTCCTTCAATAATTACTAGCCATTCCACTTAATTAGCATCAAGGATACACCATCAAGTGTCCATCTTTAGCTCATATTTTTCTTTTTGTTCATTCCCCGTTAATGAAACTGAAAAGTCCTCATGGCCAAGCTCTGTACCATAAACTTCCTCGGTGTCCAAAGCTGCCACTGTGCTCTGTCCACCAGTGCCACTGGGTTCAATGTTTGTGATTCTGTGGTGCAATCTTGGTATTTTTCTTGGTATTGTCATGTTTCTTTCCACAGGCATACACAACCTTCTCTTCTTTCCACAGATGATCTAGTCTCTAACTGGACAGGGGAAATCGAAGTCATCAAACGCTCCCTGGTTTCTGCCCACCTAGCTTTCCACCTTCCTGGGCTGTTTCCTCCCTGCCCCTGCCCAGTGAGAAAAGAGGAGCTCCCCTCCTACTACAGACACGGGATGCGAGAATTCTTCCCTTTTTGGTCCTTCTCTCTAGGGTGCACTCATTCTCTGGCTGTGTCAACTGCTGCCAGGCGCCTTTGCACAGAGGTAGCCTCTAACCAAGGAAAAGATACCCAGCAGCAATGTCTGTGGTCGAAGCTCGCCTCACTCACAGTTGTAATTCTCAGATTGCACTGTGCTCATGTTGATATCCCCAACTCCACTTTCTTTAATTATTAATATTTGGCATGGGATGCTGTGGACCTCAGACTCTATTGAACACAAGTCACACTTGAGAGGCTTGTTCACGATTCCAAGATCACCTTTAGTAACCTGGATTCATTTGTTCTACAGTGAAACACAGAAATGTAAAGTTTTAATCATTACCTCCCCCCCCCACCTTGTGATTCTGAGGCTGGGTGTCCGGATATCACATTCTGATAAATCCTACATGAGTGTACCCATCTCCTCCTGGCCCAACTTAAGCTTTCTCGAACATATTTCAATCTCTGTAGGTGTTTCGCTTAATGGATATTGAACAAGTTTCTGCAGTGCAGGGGATACTCTTTCAACATTTCTTGAATGCCTTCTACCACTGGTCCTTTTCTCCAAGATGCTGATATGGGAGTAATTACATCAATGTCTTTTGTGGGTAATGGGATTTTCAAAGTAGTGAAGTGCCTGAAAAATCATCCCTTTTTCATAGAGGACATCTTGTCTGCAGACCAGGTTTCCTCAACCCTGCCACAGATTGATCCCTGGTCCAGGCCACACAGCAGGAGGTGAGTGGCGGGCCAGCAGGGCTCCATCTTCTGTCAGATGAGTGACAGCATTAGATTCTCGTGTGAGCGGGAACCCTATTGCAAACTGCACATGCAAGGGATATAGGTTGCACCTTCTTAAGAGAATCAAATGTCTTATGATTCCCCACCCTCTCCTAAGTCAGGCCTGTCATTATACTTTGAGCGTAACTATTCAGCAAGCAGCCCATTGTTTTTTCAATTGAGCACATTCAAACTAACATACCAGGGGCTTATTCAGCTAAAATAAAAAGGAAAGTCTCCCTGAACTCACATTTCTGCTGTTTGCTCAATTAAAGTGTCTTTGGGTAATAGAGAAATCAGATTACCTGGAGCAGGCGTGAGAAAGGGAGGAAAGGAGACAAAGGTATGGCCCTGCCTATGACTGAATGTCTCATGAACAAAAACCTCAGACTGCAAGTCACATGCCTGAACTCACTGAGCATGCAATTTCTCTACTTGCTTCAAAACCTTAATAGTTTGTGTTCCCTTTGAGCTGGGTCTGGCTTCTATGTCAGACAGGAACCTGACTAGAAGCTGTGGTTTTATGGCAAGTAATCACCTCTTACAAGTCTCATTTTCTGATCAGCAAAACAGGGTTAAAAAGATACACCTTTCAATATTGTTGTGGCTGAATAAAAAGTATTTACTCATAACATTACTGGATCAAGTTATAAATCAAGCAAATGAATTTATTTTTTTCCCCAAGATTTGATTGTTCTGAAAGTTTGGAGAGAGAAACTTTTCTACATCACTATCTCTATAAATGAGTTTGTCACACCTAGTTCCAGTGACACCAGAGGCTACAGACTCATTGCACCTCTTGGGAATGCTTACTTTTAGATAATTATTTTGGAACATATCTAACACACATCTAAATAACCCTTCAGTGGCACACCAAGTTGTGCAGCCTTAAAACCATTACAGATAATGCAATCAGTGCCGAACAACTCTATAATTTTGGAGATAAAGTTCAGGAGACACAGACATATATAAAAAGCAACACCTTCCAAAAGAGACAGGAATCAGTCACAGATAAATTGCAACTGTTTCATAAGGAGAAGCACAGTGCATCATCCTGAAGGAGGGAATGGTTTCTAGCGAGGACACAGAGTAGTGTACAACCCAAGGCTGTGAAAGTTCATCATAGATAAACTCAAATGTTCCACTTAAGGAAGTCAGTAACTACTACTTTAGAAATTTGTTCCTCAAAAGCAAATCTGTGAAAGAAAAGTTTGAAGTTATTTAACCATCTTGACCTTTGTGTGTGTGTGTGAATGATACTAAAGAACATTGCAACCCCAGGATTCTATGTAACCAGAGAGCAACCCAGGAATGCAGATAAGAATCCAGATCACATCTCATGAGATAAGGGCAATGCTGCACTAAAGATGGGGCTACTTCCTTGACGTTCAGTAACATACTCTGATAAATAAAAACAGTTATATCTTTGAAAGCTTGGGAATATGTATGAAGAATATAAGAGGGATAAAAAAAGGGGGAGTGATTTATTCTCCACTGGCAGAATGCAATCAGAGAGTTTTTAAGAAGAGGAGATGTTTGAGCTCTGGGCTGGTGGAAGAGTAAATATTCACAGAGAGACAGGAGGTGATTCTGGGGTAAGGTGTAAAAAAGAAATTCCAGGCAGTGAACCCAGCTGCCAAGAAACATGCATATGAGAGGTGGCATGCTTAACAAGTGCTTGGGATGCTGACAATTCTAGAATATAAACTGTAAACACAAGGAAGATGATATTAGATGAGATGGGAAAACTGAGTAGATATGTTACTGGGATGCTGTATCCGTTACCAGTGTTCTGCACCAGGTCCTTGACTTTGCTGCAGAAAAGAATTTCAGAGTGAGTTGAACATAACAAGGCAGTTAGCAAGTTTATTAAAAGTGGAAGAAACAGAATAGAACAAAGGGCAAAGTGTGAGCAGACACAAGGAAGTGTCACACCAGAGATATTTGACTCATAGGCTTTGTGATCTATAATAATGAAGAGGTAGAACATTCTATTAAAGGGGTAGATTTTTCTAAGAGAAGAGTGGGCAATTCCTGGAATTGGAGTGCTATTCAATTTATTACTACAAATGGACAGAGTTGGAACTATAATGGACCTGGAAGGTGTGTCATTTAGTATGCTAATGAGCATGTACAGAAGACAAAAGTTAAAGCAAGTCAATTTGGTTATTTGTACACATGCCTGGGGAATTCCCAACTGTGCCCTGTCTGATGATTGGCTCTCAACCACAAACATTCTGAGTAAGTTGTAGCAGGCATGTTGGGTGAGAAGTATTTTAACAGTTTTTTTCTTTTTCAATTCTCTAGCAGCCCCAAGATTAGGGCGGTTCTTCAAGAGTTTCCACTGGGTTCTGAACTTTCCTATACTCCTGATATTTCCCTATTCCAGCCTGCCCACTCTATAAGGTTTAGTAGGAATCTTAGGATTAGTTCTGTAGCGCAGTATGAGTATAGAGAAGGCCCTGAAGAAAGCCCATTACACAGGAAATATATGACAACTGTACATATGTTGGAGCAAAACATGGTGACTCTACCGTCCCTAAGACTCTCCTTGATCTTTTGGAGGACATCCTAGAAAACCCATTTCATACTCTGGAATCCATCTATGTTGGTTTGTGTTAGTTCCTGTACTAAAAAAAGTACTTTAGGATTTCAGAGATCCCAGGAATTGAGAATCAGGATGGAAAGCAGTTTGTGAGACAGGTTCTACAACTGGATGCCTAGTGCTGCTTTTGCATGGGTGCTGTAGCCAGCAGTGTGTCATCTGACCTCAGCTGAAGTCTTTGTTGGAATCTGCGAACAGAAGGAGGGCATCTCCAGGGGTTTCTAATGGTCTGAATCAAGAGAAAGGTTAGCACAGCTTTAGTGTGAAAAGTCAGATCTGTATCACAAACTCAAAGTGAAAATTCACAGAATGGCCCTAATTATTTCCTCCATTATCCAGTGTCAAGGGACTCTGTCTTGTGCAGCTCAACTCTGAAAAATAGGAGTGAAAATCAGTGAAAATCTACTTACTGGAATCCAATAAACATAATTAAATTAGACTTCTGTTCTTTAGAATTCAGCTTGGAGTGGCTGATATGAAATGAAAAACAAGGCCTTTACCAAAAAAAAAGAAAAAAAGAAAAAGAAAAAAAGAATGATTTGAAAGCCCACAGATTTATGAATCATTTCGAACTTGCAGGATGATATTTCCAAAGCACGAAATGGTTCACTCTTGAGAATTATTAACAGATTGCCAGGAAAGAATAAATCATTCATAAGAAAGACCATAATTTGTACATAATACTTTTATATTTCTCCCCAAAAGTGTTGATTGTAAAAATTGAAAACTAAAGCATCTGAGTTTTTCTAAATAATTAATGAATTTCTGCCAAATTCCCACTCTGTATTTTTGTTCTTATTTTAAAAATATAAGGCAGAAGAGAAATGCCTTTTATCTCAGAGAAAATTTTATACTCTCCGGGCACAACTTCCATGCTTTTGGCTTTTGCTCATCACAATTCTTTTATTCTTTCTTTTGATATTTTGAGTGGTCCCTTTTTTGAGAAAAGTCTTGACTCTGGAAGATGTTCTCTTATTTGCTTCTCTCTCTCTCTCTCTCTCTCTCTCTCTCTCTGTGTGTGTGTGTGTTTCTACATTGAGATTTATTTTATCTTACTTAGACCCTTACAGTTCTAGTGAATTCCAGGTGACATGAAAACACTGACGAATTAGCAATAAATGGAAATGTCACGGGTTTCTCTTAAGGTACAGTCTGTACAATTCTTGGAGGATAATTGCTTCCAATTTAAAAAGAAACTCTTAATGAAAGTAAGATAAAGATTTTCTTTAAAAAGTTAGAAAAATCCTAAGCCACTCCAAAAGGACTGTCACTAATGAGAATCCACTCCTCACACTTTGCCGTGGAAACCTGAGACTGTCAGAGGACTGAAAAGCATCATCTTGTTCCCATTCACCTGTGAGATATCATGTTCTAATTCTGCAAGCCTTGCTGTCAGGGTGGGCCTGAGCCCGAAGGCAGGTCTTTGGGTTTTGGGAGAACATATTGGCATTTCTTGTGTTCATTCTGCTATGCTCTGCAATTACTCATGATTCTAGACCTTCCCAATAACCTATTCTCTCAAATCTTTCTCCACACTCTCACAATAGTGACTGTACCCTAAAAAACTGGTGCCAAGAATGGCACTTATGTGTGACTGCCACTGACTATGCCACAAAGTTCCCTTTTGTGTGTTCTACTTGGAGGACTCCATTGCCTGGCAATAGGGCAGAACACACCTTAACATCCTATTTGGAAGCTCCTGGAGCCTCTCAGACTACTCCTTCCTGTCACTCCCTGCTCTTTAAAAATTTCCCTCGATTTCCTCTGAATGGGGCTTTCCTCCCTCCAGGATGGGACTTACAGGATCCCACCAATGCCCACCAGTCTTTGCCATCAGCTGGTTTATTTTCAGGTTCATATTAAGCCAATTAAAATGGCTTAAGGATTAAAGACAGTTACTAATTCACATCTAACACAAGGTAGGTTGATTAGCTCAGTGGCCAGACAGTGCCATGAAGAACTCTTGTCTCCTCTATTATCCTGCTCTTTTATTTTCTTTGGTCTTTTCTCTCTGTCTTCAGACTCACTCCCTCCAAAGCACAGCCTGGTTGCTCCTTGAATCACCTCTTCTTACAACAACCAAAATGCTGTCCCTGCAGATTTTGGAAGAATTAAAAAGTCCCTTCCTGAATCTGCCGAGCTGACTTGTGAGCTTGGAGGAGTTCACCCCCAATGGGGGTTTAGCAAGGGAGGCCTGTAGGATGAGTAATCAAGAGCGACATAGCCATTTCCTTGTCTGTGGAAAAGGAACATTATTTGTTTCTGCTAATTACTATGCAGACATAGTAATGTCTATTAGTGGCAAAAGGCAGAAGTTCCTGAATCAAAAATGTGTTTAGAGTTGCTGTCCCTCAGCTATGATCCCTGATACTGTTTTTGTAGATGGTCCCTGGGTGTCCTGATGGACTTCCTTTGTGCTACTAAGCCCCTGTCTTAGTCCTCTCAGGCTGCTATAGCAGAAAGGTGACTTATAAAAAACAGCAACATCTTTCTCACAATTTTGGAAACTGGAAGTCCAAGAGCAAAGCGCCATCAGAATTGGTATCTGGTGAGGGCCCACTTCCTGGTTCACAGCCCACACTTCCTGGTTTCGTGTCTTCTTGCTCTGTCCTCACATGGATGAAGGGTGAAAGAGTTACTCTCTGGGTCTCTTTTGTAAAACCACTCATCTCCTTCACGAGGGGTTTCACTCAAGACCTAATCACCACCCAAAGGCCCCACCTTTATGCACCTTCACACTGTGGGTGAGATTTTCAACATCTAAATTTGGAAGAGACACAAATATTTAGTCTGAAACAGTGACCAAACCTTGTGCAAATAGGGGTGAGAACAAAAATCAGTCTGCTGAGAAACGAATCCTGTTCTCCTTCTGCCAGAGTGGCCCTTTTCCTTTCCTGTCGCCACATCTCATTAGGTTCTGGAGTCTTATTTCTTGTGGTCTCATGGGTGTCTTGGGATGTCCAGCGGGTCAAAAGGGTTGTTAGACTGGATCCCCCAAGACCTCACACACTTTCAGAGTAGAGGCAGGCAGCAGTCCTGCTTTGTGGTCACCAGAGGGTGGGTGGTGAGTCCCACCAGACCCCAACAAGACAATCCACCAGTACAGCATGATGAGCATGTGGTCTAAGTGAATCTAGTCCCATTTCTTACCTTTCTTAAGTGTCTTTGCTGGCACATTCCTCCTTCCTTTGGGCAGAATCCAGGCCTCTCTCCCAGCCCACTGTCTTTTTTGGTCTCATCCTTGTCCTCGACCATGTCTCTACCCCTTTGACCTAGGAGCTCTTTAGTCTGGAGCTGGAGGTGAGAAGCCCGACTCTCCCTCTCACTTGTCTATACAAAAGATTTTGACAGGTGTGACCAGGAAGACTCCTCTTTTTCCTTCTTTTTTTTTGAGGTTATACACAGTTCCCTGTGGCCATGAGCCAAGTGTGAATGGAGTGGTGTGATTGTACTGTACTATACTGTGTGAGTTTGCTAAGGCTGTTGTAACAAAGCCCCAGAAACTGGGCAGCTTCAAACAGCACAAATTCATTATTTCATGTTCTGGAGGCTGGAAGTCTGAGATCAAGGTGTGGACTGGGCCATGCTCTGTGAAATCTGTAAGGAAGATTCCTTCTTTTCTCCTTCAGCTTCTGGTGGCAGCTGGCCATCACTAGTGCTCTTGTTGTGCAGCTGCAGCCATTCCCAGTTCCGACCTCTGTGATGTTTTCCCTGTGTTGCTGTGTCTTCATGTGGCTGACTCCACATGAGGACACTAGCCACGTTGGGTGAGGGTCTCACCCTAAGCAGCCCCCTCCAATATGACCTCGGCTTTCCAAACAAGGCCACATTCTGGCTTCAGCACATCATTTTGGGGGAACACAATTCAGTCCATAACATATGTGAGCATGACACAAAAACTCTGCCATGACTTTTATCCATCTTCCATACTCATTTATTTTCAGACTGCCTTTGGGTTAGACCTCTTTTAATCCAGAAGTTGGAAGAGAGAAAAGGACAAAACGTGGGAGCCAAGGACCCCTGACCGTCCCCAGCTCCAGCCAGAGGTCTGCGTTTCTAAAATCACAGTTAGGGAGGGGCCTTCCACCTGGGTCCTAGGTTCACCCCAGGTGGTCTTTATAGGACTCGATCTGTAGCACTCCCCCTTCCTCTTAGTTCTTTGAACTTTATCTTGTGCTTGCTTTTGTCCCCAGTTTCTTCATCTATTCTCCCCGCCTTGCTCCTCTCGCCAAGATATTTCTGTGAAGTGTATTTTACAAGACTGTAGTCCATCACTTTGCGTGCGTGTGTGTGTGTGTGTGTGTGTGTGTGTGTGTGTGTGTGTGTGTGTGTGTATGAAGGGACCCAGCAAAAACAAAATTATCTTTTGGAGAGCAGACCCCTTGTAGTACCCTCAGAAGGCATTCCCCTGGATGAAACAGTCACCAAAGTTTTTATCTGGAAGTTTTGAGAAGGTTGTGTCAAAATTTGCAGAAGAAACATCCCGAGTTGTGGCAAACCGATGACTGGCTCTTCTGCCATGACAACACACCGATCCACACCATGCTGAGTTTTCAGCAGTTGTTGATCAAAAAGTGGCATGGCCCCATGCTCCACCCTCCCTATTCACACATTCTCACCCAAGCAACTTACTTTTTTGTTTTCCTGGATGAAAAAATCCCCCAAAGGGAAACATTTTGCAGATGTGTAAGAGGTGAAAAAAAAAAATGGCAGAAGCACTAAAAGGTATCAAAATTGATGCGTCCAAAAGTGTTTTTTAGCAGAGGAAATAGCATCTTAAGAGGTGTATTGCATCAAATGAAGAGTACTTTGAAGGTGACTACAGTTTAAACATGTAAAAATAAATATACAATTTTGCATAAATAAATTTCATTTTTTAGGCTGGTTCCCTCCTCGTATAACTCTCTTGCTCATTTTTTTTCTCTTTCTTAAAGTTCAATGTTATTTATTATTTATGGACACATATGATTTGGGGAAGGAGCCTAACCTGCAAATGCAGGGAACCGTACATAGAATGAGGAAAAGAGAAGGCTGAGAGCCTGCATGTGTGTATGTGTGTGTGTGTTTTTATTACAGACAGCAAGGTATTCTTTCACTCCAGGATTTCTGGGGAGTGTAACTCACTCACTTCTATCTACCAGTGTAACTCTGAGTCTGTGAGTCTAAGGGACAGCAAGGAAGTGGGAATTGCAGACGCCCACTTTCACCGCGAGCTTGGTAAGAGATGGAGGGGCTACCTACCAGAGTAATTCAGTTTGAGACGCATGTGCGAGCACTTCCTTACTTCAGAACTTTCTAGGCTTCACTTTTCTTGGCTGTCAGATGTAGACACTCCTCTGCCTTACAGGCCACTATGAAGAGCAGATCTTACATGTTTTTGTCTAGCACCTAGCAGATACTCATCAATGTCTCTGTATTATTCTATTTGAAGACAGTATTTGTCTAGATAGAAATCAGGTGATGAACTGTGAAAGCAATTTTAGGCGCATTTTTAAGCATCCATAAGTCAGTCCATGGAATTGGTATACCAGACATTGTAATGCATATCCTTTAGTGTGTTACACCACAGGTGGGTCACTGATTCCTGTTATTTGATAACACAATATTTGACTTGCACAAATCACATTCATCCATCTGAACTCATTTTGCTCATTCTTAAGCCCATTGGAAAATATGCTATTTACATTTTATAAATATTCTCTTCCTTTTGCACAACTTGTGTATTTTTTTTTTTTTTTTTTTTTTTTTTTTTTTTGAGTTGGAGTCTCACTCTGTCGCCCAGACTGGAGTGCAGTGGCCGCTCCCGGCCACCGCAGCCTCGCCTGCTGGGCTCCGGCGATCCTTCCGCCTCAGCCTTCCCAGTAGCTGGAATTACAGGCGTGCGCTACCACGCCCGGCTAATTTTTTGATTTTATTATAGAGATGAGGTCTCGCTGCCCAGGCGGGTCTCGAACCCGCGGGCTCAGGCAATCCACTCACCTCAGCCTCCCAAAGGCGCGGGATTACAGGCTGAGCCACCGAGCCCGGCTAACTTGTGTATTTTTAAATATAAAAACTGCCATTTCTTGGGACCCCTGAGGTCCTGAAGAATTTGCTTCGACTGAAGCTCTGTGTAATTTAAATGGTTTTGTCCAATGAAAGTTTGCATTAGCCCATGTGACCTGCTTGCAGAGGAATACTAAAAAGATGGAAAGAGTAGGAACCCCACATTTTCTACCTCGGTGCTATTTAGAATTTTATGAACAAAACTTGAGTGATGTGTGTTCTCACTTCTTTTTTTGCTGTTGCTATGGCTGCTACATGTCATCATCTTTACTTAAATGATTACACATTATTGTTTTTATTTTTGTTTTTATTTTTTTAGTTGGAGTCTCACTCTGTCACCCAGACTGGAGTGCAGTGGCCGCTCCTGGCCACCGCAGCCTCAACCTGCTGGGCTCCAGCAATCCTTCTGCCTCAGCTTTCCAAGTAGCTGGAACTACAGGTGTGCGCTACCATGCCTGGCTAAGTTTTTGATTTAGTGTAGAGATGAGGTCTCACAAAGTTGCCCAGGCAGGTCTCGAACATGCGGACTCAGGCAATCCACTCACCTCAGCCTCCCAAGGCATGGGATTACAGGCTGAGACACCGAGCCCGGCTTCATTTTTTGTTTTTAAAATTGTTATTTTTGCCTTATATTCAGGGGGTCATTGTATGGACATATTGTGTAGTGGTGGGGATTGGTCTCAAGGGCCATTCCGCCTAGAGTGAACATTAGGCCCCATAGGTAGTTTCTGAATCTTGACCCTTCTCCCTGCCCCCCATATTGGTGTACCCAGTGTCTATTATTTCCATCTTTAGGACCATGAGAACATGTGATGTTTGGTTTTCTGTTTCCGAGTTAGTTTATTTAGGATGATGATCTGCAGCTCCATCCTTGCTGCTACAAAGGACATGATTTCATTCTTTTTTATGGCTGCATAATATTCCATGGTGTATACATACCACATTTTCATTATCCACTGGTCAGCTGATGGGCATTTGGGTTGATTCCACATCTTCACAACTGTGACTTGTGCTGCAAAGAACATGCAGGTGCAGGTGTCTTTTTAATATAATGGCCTCTATTCTTTTGGGTTCATAATGAAGAGTGGGATTCCTGGATCAAATGGTGGATCTAATTTTAGTTATTTGAGTAATCTCCATACGGCTTTCCATAGAGGTTGTACTAATTTATATTCCCACCAACAGTGTATAACTGTTTCTTTTTCTGCAATCCATACCAGCATCTATTGTTTTTGGACTTTTTGAATAATGGCCATTCTGATGGTGTAAGATGGTATATTATTATGATTTAAATTTGCATTTCCCTGATGATGAGTGATATTAAACCATTTTCACGTTTGTTGACCATTTGTACATCTTCTTTTGAGAGATGTCTGTTCATGTCATTTGTCCACTTTTTAATGGGTTATTAGTTTTTTTCTTGCTGATTTGAGTTCTTTGTAGATTCTGGATATTATTTCTTTAACAGATTTATAGTTTGCAAATATCTTCTCTCATTCCATAGGCTACCTTTTTGCTCTGTTGATTGTATACTTTGCTGTGCAGAAGATTTTATGTCTTCAGTTTTGTTCTTTTTGCTTGGGATTGTTTTGACTATTCTGGCTCTTTTTGACTCCATATGAAATTTGGAAATTAGAAAAAATTATGTGAAAAATAACTTTGGTAGTTTGACAGGGATTGCATTGAGACTATAGATTACTTTGGATAATGTGGTAATTTTAATAATGTTGATTCTTTCCATCCATGAGCATTGATTTTTCTCCATTTGTTTGTGTACTCAGCAATTTCTTTCATCAGAGTTTTGTAGTTTTCCTTGTAGAGATTTTTCACTTCCGTGCTTAAATATATTCTTAGGCTTTTAGCTTTTTGTCTGCTAATATAAATGGAATTGAGTTCTTGATCTGATTCTCAGTTTAGTCATTATTGGTATATAGCCGTACTAGTGATTTATGTGTGTTGATTTTGTATACTGAGACTTTACTGAATTCATTATTCAGGTTAGAAGTTTTTAGGGTTCTCTAGTTATAAGATCATATCATCAGCAAACAAAGACAGTTTGATTTCTTCTTTTCCAGTTTGGATACCCTTGACTTCTTTTTCTTGCCTGATTGTTCTGGCTATGACTACTAGTAGTATATTGAATAGCAGTGGTGAAAGTAGGCCTCTTTGCCTTGTTCCAATTCTGAGGAAGAATGTGTTCGATTTTTCTCCATTCAGGATAATATTGGCTGTGGGTTTTTCATATATGGCTTTTATAATTTTGAGGAATGTTCCCACTATGCCTATTTTGCTGAGAGTTTTTATCATGAACGGTTGCTGGATTTTATCAAATGCTTTTTCTGCATCTATTGAAGTGATCATGTGATTTTTGTTTTTAATGTTGTTTATGTAGTGGATCATGTTTATTAACTTGCATTTGTTGAACCACCCTTGTATCCCTAGGATGAAACCCACTTGGTCACAATGTATAATTTATTTATTTATTGTTTTTTAAATCTTGAAGTTAATGATTTTTCATCATTAAAATTATACATTTGATATGGAATATAAGGACATAATAGGAAATATGAGTAAAATGATTGCCCATTGCCTCTGTGCTCCAAGTCTTTAAACATTTTGGAGTTGTTTGTTTGTTTCTCCTTGTATTTTATGTGCTGTTGAATTCAGTTTACTAATATTTCATTGGGAATGTTTACATCTATGTTCATAAGAAATATTGGTCTGTAGTTTTCTGTTTTGTTGTTATTGTTGTTGTTATGTCTTTTCCTGGTTTTGGTATCAGAGTGATATTGGCCTCATAGATTGAGTTAGGGAGGATTTCCTCCTCTTCAATCTCGTAGAATAACTTCAGTAAAATTAGTACCAGTTCTTTGTAAAGGTCTGGTAGAATTCTCCAGTTAGTCCATCAGGTCCTGGACATTTTTTGGCTGAAAGACTTCTAATTATTGTTTCAATCTTGCTACTCATTATTGGTCTGTTCAGGGTTTCTATTTCTTCCTTATTCAAGGTTGGAAGATTATAAATTTCCAAGAATTATCCATTTCCTCTAGATTATCTAGTTTCTTTGCATAGAGGTGTTCATAATAGTCTCAGATGACCTTTTGAACTTTCGTTATATCAGTTGTAATGCCACATTTTCCATTTCTGATTGAGCTAATTTTAGTCTTCTCTCTGTTTCTTAATTAATCTAGTTAGTGGTCTATCAATTGTGTTTACCTTTTCAAAGAACCTACTTTTGTTTCAGTGATTCTTTGTATTGCATTTTAATTTCAATTTCATTTGGTTCTGCTCTGATCTTTGTTATTTCTTTTCTTCTGCTAGCCTAGGATTTGGTTTATCTTGTTCTACTTCCTGGGGTGTGATGTTAGGTTGTTGATATGCAGTCTTTCTGTCCTATTAATGTAGACTATTAGCACTATAAATTTTACTCTGAGTACAACTTTGGCTGTGTCCCAGAGGTTTGGATAAATTGTTTCATTGTTGTCATTCTTTTCAAGGAATTTTTAAATTTTCATCTTGATTTAATTGTTAACTCAAGGATCATTCAGGAGTAAATTGGTTAACTTCCATGTTTTTGTTTGGTTTAGTGAGTTCTTCATAGACTTAATTTCTAGCTTTATTCTACTGTGGTCTGAGAAGTTTCTTGATGTAATTTTGATTTTTAAAAATGTATTGAGTTGATATGTGGCTTATCATATGTTCTATCTTGGTGATTGTTTCATGCACTGATGAGAAAAATGTATATTCTGTTGTTTGGGGGTGAAATGCTTGTAGATGTCTGTTAGTTCCACTTTCTCTAGAGTCCTGTTTAACTCCAATGCTTCTTTGCTGACTTTCTGCTTTGATTATCTGTCTATTGCTGTAAGTGGAGTGTTGAAGTCTCCCACTATTTTGTATTGCTGTCTGTCTCTTTTTTTTTAGGTCTAGTAGAATTTGTTTTATGAAACTGGGGACTCTGGTGTTAGGTTCATATGTATTTAATATTGTTATGTCTTAAAATTGAATTGACACCTTTCTCATTATATAATTACCATCCTTGTCTTTTTTTTAACTATTGTTAATTAAGTCTGTTTTATCTGATATGAGAACGGCTGCTCCTGCTTGTTTTTGGTTTTCATACACATGGAATATTTTTCCCCATCCCTTTACCTTGAATTTATAGGAGTCTTTGTGAGTTAAGTGGGTCCCTTGAAGGCTGTAGATATTTGGATTGTGTTTTTTGATCTAGTCTGCCAGTCTATATCTTTTGAGTGGGGCATTGTGACCATTTTTTTTAATGTTCAGAGTTAATAATGACATGTAAGGTATTATTCTATTAATTATACTTTTTTTTAATCTGGTTGCTTTATTAATTTATTTTCTCTATTGTGTTGGCATTTCACAAAGTGTGTGAATTTTATTATTTCCAATGTTTTTCTACTAGTGTGCTTCAACCTTTTGATTCAATATTTAGAACGCAAGTATTTTTTGTAGAACTGGCCTGCTGGTGACAAATTATCTCATTGTTTGCTCATCTGCGAAGGACTTCATTTCTCCTTCATTTATGAAACTTAGTTTGTAGGACACAAAATTCATGAGTGTCTGTTACTCTGAGGAGATTGAAGATGCACCCCTACTCCATTCTGACTTGTAGGGTTTCTTCTTAGAAGTTTGCTGTTAATCTGATAGGTTTACCTTAGTAAGTTATTTGGTGCCTTTGTCTCACTGCTCTTAAAATTCTTTCCATCACATTAACTTTGCATAGCCGGATGCATTAACTTTGCATGGCCTTTGGGATGACATTTTTGCAATAAATTTTCTAGGAGTTATTTGGTCTTTTTGTTTAGATCTCTGGCAAGGCCAGGGACATTTTTCTTCATTAGTCCCTCAAATAGGTTTTCCAAACTGTTACTTTCTCCTCATCCTCAGGAATAACTATGATTCTTCGGGATGGACGTTTTCCATATTTTCACATTTCTTGGAGAGTTTGTTCTGTTCTCTTGATTTTTTTTTATTTATTAGTGTCTGATTGGGTTAATTAAAAAGCCTTGTATTCAAGTTCTGAGATCCTTTCTTCTGCTTGTTCTAGTCTACTGTTAAAACTTTCCACTGCATTTTGTACTTCTTTCATGTCCAGAATTTCAGCTTGCCTTTTGTTCTTAAGGTATCTGTCTCTTTGGAGAACTTTTTTATTCATGTCCTCAATGACTTTGTTTATTTCTTTATGTTGGTTTTCAATTTTCTCCTGCAGTTCATTGATCAATTTTATAATTGGTCTTTTGAATTCTGTGACTGGAGTTTCAAAAATTTCATTTGATTAAGGTTCGTTGCTGAGGAGTTGGTATGATCTTTTGGGGGGTATTGGAGAACTCTGATTTTCATTTTGTCAGAATTATCTTTCTGGTTTTAATTTGGGCAGATGATTCCTTCTTATTTGGGGTTGTCAAGGGACTGACATAGACAGGCATTGTAGGGTTCCCTTGGTTACAGATAGCCTTAGTGTCATGAGTATCCCGATTGTCAGATGTGGCTGCCCTGTGCTGTGTACCTGCACTGGCTCATGGTGTCCGAGCAACTAGAGTAGCTTGGGTAGTGTCAGCTGGTGTTTGGGATGAGGCCTTTCCCTGTGTGTTCTTGTTTCTAACACATTCACTGCAGTGGGCACAATTTCAAGATGGCCCCAAGGTTCCCACCCCTGGCTCCTCTACTCTATAAAATCCTCTCCCCTGAGTGTAGGCAGAACCTGTGAATAAGATGAAATGTCATTCCTGGTGACTTTGAGGTAATCAAAAGGGTGAGCATCTAAACTACCCATACGAGTCTCTCAGGGGATACTTTAAAGGAAACAGACAGAAAGTGTGCAAAGGCTTACACAGGGCCCTCTTGAGGGTGTTGAGGAGACGGTCATCAGCCTGTACCAAAGTGAGAATCTTAGTCCTACAACAACAGAGAACTGAATTGTGTCAACCACCTGAATTAACTTCAAAGAAGACCCTGAACCTTAGAGGAAAACATTGATTCAGCCCAGTGAGACCCTAACCTTAGGGCCCAGTCAACCTTTGCCTGGATGCCTGACCCTTAGAAACAGAGAGAGAACAAATGTGTATGGTGGGTATCTACTAAGTTTGTTGTAATTTGTAACCTGCCAAAAAAACTAAGCAAATATACCCACTTACTGAAAAATAATTGAGTAATGTCATAAAGAATCTCATAACAACAAATACAAGTGTATCTTTTTCTTCCTTATTTTATTTGACCTCTTTTAAATATGTGAGATTGATGAGTACAGAATTTGGTCTCCAAGACCTGTTTTGGTTGTCAACCAAGCTTTGTTTTCTTTTGCAACTCAGGGTCTTCTTCCAAGCTCATCCAGGTTATTAACAGAATTCGATTCTTTGCATTCATAGGACTGTATTGAAATATAGGCATTAGGAAATAAAACAGGAGACAAACCAGTTCCTTCACTACAGTGAATTTGAGATTCAGTAACTTGAAATACTTCAAGATTGCTTACAGTCTTAAAATTATATGAATCTAAACTTATCTTACTAATCTGATAATTCTTTATGTATATTTTTATTTGACTCCCCTTCCTCTCACACCCTAAAAAGAGATATGGAAATGGGATACTTTATGACTTTTTTCTATTCTCACCCATGAATAGATTTTGGCTTAGGTTCCCAAGGCTTAAAACAGGCACCTCTGCAATTCAGAGCTTAGAGGTTTGTGTATTTTTACAGCCTGAAAATGCAAGGTTTTAGATGATAGCTCTAATGCCCAAACTACATCCTTGAAGTAAGATAAAGGTGATTGCAATCAATTCATGGAAAAATATAACGGTGCACTACCTTTGACAAAAACCATTCAAAGCTTCAGACCTTGTTAGTGCTAATGAATACCCCAGCAGAAAAAAAAAGCCTGCACTGGTGGTGCTCAAATTTGAGACAGATTTCTCAAAAAAGGACTTTGCACCTCTTAAGAAATGTTCATAAATGAGCCACACACTATTCTTTGAAATGGGTAATAGGTCATTAGTCAATGATCTCACTTGCTGTTATTTCATAGACGATGAAGGTTTTCAATATGGTGAAAGTTAAAATTGCCACAAGCATGTATAAGCAGTGAAATCAGGGTCTGTTGCAAAGATACTTGTTTGGAAATTTTCTCTGACCTTAGACTATATATCTGAGTTGTTGTTGCAGAAGAAAAATCCTTACCTAAAATTGGATTCTATTACCTGCTTGTATGGCTTGTGCACTTTATTTTTACGGTTATAGTCCTGATAAACACAGCATCACCCAAGGGGAAAAAAAAATCCAGGTCATGCAAAGGCTAAACTAACAGCTAACACAAATATAAAATGAGCATAATATTTTACATATATTTTCAAAGCCTTTCTGAAAGTCAGAATATAATCTGTACTTTCTCCTATTAGCTAACCAAGTTTTCTTATAGGTAAAAAAACAGGTAGAAAAATAGGAAAATAAGAAGTCATTTGATCCATGTATCTACTTATAAATATCCTTAATATTCTAATCAAAATTTTATTATATTATCGTATATGTTCCCCAAATCTTTATCGAAGCGATTTTTAAAACTACAGCAAGTTGAACGATGCATAGGTACAGAGACTGCCCAGAGGTTACCATGAGATCACAGAGACCCTATACCAGAACTACAGGATGGTAGTAGGGGATGCTTGCCAAGGTCAAGGAAATAATTGATTGAACTTCTCAGGAAAACTGTAGGAAACAGGTAGGTGGCCTCAGAGAAGCAAAAAAGGAGAAATACATTTTTTTTCTCAGTTACTCACTAATGAGCACTAGATGAGGAAAGTCCAAGAGGTATGGCAGCGCTGTGTCAAGGCATCTCCTCCAGAACTTGTACCAAAAGTTGGCCCTGGACAACCTTCTCCCCAGGGGAAAATGTATCATCTAAGGCTGATCCTGGTGTGAGGAGCTGATCCCTTATCATTAGGATTGCCTTCATGAGCCCATGTTGTCTTTTAAGTTAATAGTGGAGCAAAGTTCCAGAGGAACTGGAGACATTATGGTTAATCTTTCATCAGTGATTTCGGGGGATAAGGTTTTTAAAAAGTCAAAACAAAACAAAACCAAAATTGACTATAAGTTATGGTCTAGCTATAAACTGTTCATTATAGCTACTAATTAGGACTATCAATTAGTTCTAATGTCAAAGAGCAGATATAAAAATGCATACAAAACTGGGAGATTCAGCTACTTCTCTCCATTTCAAAGGCATTACTGAAAAGTCCCTGGAGTCCATGTATAATTGCTACATTAATTCAGCTTATCCGAGGCCACTGAAAACAAGGCACTTGCTTCCCTAACAATTCAAAGGATTTTGGCACTTCACTTGGCATTAATTGGCTTGAACTGGCCCAGTGCATCTGGCTGTCCACAGGCTATTGTGCTATTCCTCAAATGGATCGATCTCACCATATGGACTATTGTGTAAGCGACACACTGGACTTGAGGGTTCTGTGTTTCTGAATTGTTCCAATATGCAGTATGATTGTTTGTCAAAGCACTAACAAATCTAGCTGTTCTAAAGCTCAATACCCACCTTTAAAATAAGCAAAGTCACGTAAGGGGAAAAAAAAAATCCAAAAACTTTAAACCACTATCATTCTATGTGATAAGAAAGAATGACATGAAATGTAAGCCTAGATTGAACGATAAAATTCTAAGGCATATGTTTATTTACAAAATTGAACATTCTGTTGGCAAATATAATAATATGAGAGCAATGATTGTCCCTTTATGACCTTAAAAATTATACTCTGTGTTATTAACAAAAACAGAAGAGGTTGAGAAAGAGAATGACTGAGTGAGAACGGAAGAGGAAAATTGGAGTACACTTAATGTGCTGAGGGGATTTTGCACAAACAAGGAATATCAGGAGGGCCTTTCCAGATAATGATCTTTACAATGGAAAGTGTTTGGTTTATGACATGGATGTTATACTGAGAGCAGATGTTACTGTTTATCTGTGTTCTACTATCACAAGGCTTTAGAATCCTCTGCAGCAAAACAGTGTTCTCTTTAAGTGGATTTTAATTGTTACCAGTAATGAGCATTGTAACCTCACCTCTTCACAGAATGCTTAATCAAACAATCTGCCAGACAAAGACATTCAGCATGCATGCAGTACATAAGGACAGGGCACACTGCTCATTTCAAGTCAAGTGCAGAAGTGTCGGGGAGATGTAAGAGAGAAAGGAATGGGATGTGGGGCAAGGGTAGGCCTGCATTTATTGGAAGCCTGGATCAGGGCAGGGTCTGGGCCACAATGCCTACACTTGCAATCTCGTTTGGTTTTCTTTTTTTTTTTTGAGTTGGAGTCTCACTCTGTCACCCAGACTGGAGTGCAGTGGCCGCTCCCGGCCACCGCAGCCTCGCCCGCTGGGCTCCGGTGATCCTTCCGCCTCAGCCTTCCGAGTAGCCGGAATTACAGGCATGCGCTACCACGCCCGGCTGATTTTTTGATTTACTGTAGAGATGAGGTCTTGCTGCCCAGGCAGGTCTCGAACCCGCGGGCTCAGGCAATCCACTCACCTCAGCCTCCCAAAGGCGCGGGATTACAGGCTGAGCCACCGAGCCCGGCTTCTCGTTTGGTTTTCACCCTATCCTGTCAAGGTAGGCAGCCATGGTTCTGATTTACAAACAAAAGAGCTGAAGTGAAAAGAGGGGAAGAATTTGTCAGTCTCACACAGTTGAGACCAGTTCTACCTGCTATCAGAGACAAAGACTAGACAGATGTGCCCCAAGTACCATAAGTAGTCAGTGAGTTCCTTTATCTAATTACTAACAGAACGCACTGGTTTGAGTCACTTATTCTAAAGCAGAAGTCATTCCTTTTGGTAAGTACCCTTCAAACAGAACCAGACACATCATCAATGAGCCCATGCCAGCCAGTGCTTCCAACTGACTGGTGACATGTTTATCATTTGGTGCTCTTCATGTGTTTTATTGGGAGTTTTGGGGGCCAAGATGAAGATTGGACACATTTTGTAAAAAGATCTTAAACCCACATTTTAGAAGTGTTTGTTTTTGGAGAGTATGTTAACACTGCCATGCTGCATTTTTAAAATTTGTTTTTGACATAACCAGAGCCCCCCTCTGTGTGCCCACCAGTGGGAACACGTAGGGGTGAGGCACATTTTCTTAACACATCACATGAGTACCACATGGCAGGTTGGAGTGACACAGAAAGCATGAGGCAGGACTCCCTGACCCTTACTGGTAGGAGAGGTTCCTGAAGATAGAGGGGAAAAGGAGAATTAAATGGGTGAAGAAGTTGAGTAGAAAAAGAGAAAGTTGAAAACACAATCAAAGAGAATAGGCAGGGCAGTGGGGGAAATCTTTGGGGTTAGTATGTATGATGTTTGTAGATATTTGCATTTCTGAATTTTCCCGAGAGACTCAGAGATTTCATGAGACTCCCAAAATGCTCCTAGATACTACAATTTAGAAAAAGAGAGAGAAATATTAGAGTGGGCAGGGAGAAAGCTCAAGGAGGGGAAAGAAAGGAACAGGCATTGCCAGAAGAAAAGGCTCAGAGAGAAGGGGCATCGGGTAGCTTTCAGAGAACAGAGACCAAGGACAGGGGCCTATGGCTGGCTGGCTTGAGAGGTGTGCATGTCCTCAGTGATCATCACAGCTCATGATATTGAAGGCCAACTGTGTCAATCATTATTCTAAGGACTGTACAAGGACTAACTCCTTTAATGCTCCAAAGACCCCTGGAGTGCGTTTGTTGAGCATCTCATCCAAGGGACGAGAGGCTGAGCAGAGACGTTGGGTCTCTTGCTAGGTGTGAGCCTGGATTCAGCCTCAATCTCCAGCCCCTGCCCTGCTGCAGGGGCACTAGATGGAACTCGGTTTCTGATGCTTTTCTACCCACCTTCCTCACGAGATCTCTGGTTTTTGAAACTCCTGACTCTGCTGACAGGGGACTGCCATTTGGAGCCTCCCACAAACATGATTTCTCCTTTCACCAGGTCCTGGCAACCTGCATTTCGGTTGCTATCCTTCTTTGGTCTGATCAATGATTGTTCTTCTCTCGCTTCTCTTTCTTGCCTGGGGCTCCTCTCACGGCTCTACTGGGGCAGCATCGACAGCCCCAGTGAGCCAGTGGAATGCTCTTTCCTTATCTCTGCCAACGAATGATTCCCTTCTACTCTTGTGGGCTCCCTCCATGGGCTAAGCCTAAATGCTTCCTGGGTGATTTCTGGGTTGCCATTGTTTTTCATTTGGCAGAGAGACTGGGTCTCTCCCTCTTGGGGACACGGACATGAGCTGGTACAATGCAGATGGTCCTGAACATTGTGCCCTAAAAGTTCCATTCTTTTTGCTCTGAGCTTTTTCCATAGATGGAATCTAAAATAATTGGAACTGAAGAAGACATTAGATATCTGCTATTTGTAGTCGAGGGAGATGCTTTCTAGACAGAGTGTGTACTTTGCCACCTGGTGCACAGGTCAACCATAGCAGAACTTCCACCAGAAAAAACTCAGGTGCCATTCCCGGATCAGACCATTGTCACTGTACCTATTCCATCTTCATTGTCAAACCACTGTGCCTAAGGAACCATTCTTGGGTCCCACATGTGAGAGTGTGCCCCTCTACATCAGGAGCTACCTGTAAAGACTGGGTCCAGGCTGGGAAAGCCCTTGAGGTGATGAGAGTTGATGCTCAGAATGCAATTCAGAGAATCCACCAGGAAAAATATCTCCACGGAGCCAACAAGCAGCACAGAGAGTCAAGGTGTAACTGAGAAGCTAACTTCTGTCATGAAAAGACAGAGAGGCCAGATAAAGTGAGAAATAGAGAAAAGTGAGAACAGGCAGAGATGGTCATGAGACAGACAGTCATGTGGAATTAAAACATGTAAGTACTGGGCTCTCCTGACACCACTGGATGGGCCCTGGCAGGTGTCTCTGGTCAGTGGGGCCCATTGACAGGGACAAATTGTATGAGTCACTTGGCTTCTAATCTCTGCACAGTTCTGGCTCAAACAGATTAAGAACATTAGTCCAGTAACTGAGTGATTTGGGGGGCAGAGGAAATGTCTGCCTTTGATATGTAAGGACTGCTAGAATCATGGCAGGGCTGGCACGGCTCTGGGAGCAGTGCGCTGTAAAGACCACCTGATCAGTCACCTACAAAAAGAGCTGGGACTAGGGCACTGATGGAAAATCAGACACGACTGCCTTAAAGTATAACTGGAAAAGATATAATTGCTCCAAATGATGCAAACGCTGCAAGAAAAATAAAATCAAGCACATCAAGTGTCCAGACCTTCTTCTGCAGAGGGTGCTCTCTCTGGATCATCACATATCACTGGAAGTAACATAACAACCTCATTTTCCATTTTCTCTGCATCTATTTTAGTTTTTAACTCGGGAGTGTAGGCGCACGATGTGGTGGGCATGACTCCTACTCCCACAATGTCCGACCACGATGTGGTTTGAAATGACCACCTCCCCTCTACCAGTTGTGGTTTCAGGTTCCTTTTATTCTCCCACTCAATAATACAATCACTAATACTTGCAATCACGAATACCTGCCATGACCTCCCAGGGATGATTTTTTTCTTTTTTCATTTAATCGACTGTAATGGAAAATCACAGATGCTAAAATCAAGTGTTGGCAGGGGCAGAAGGAAAAAGCTTTTATTCTACCTCTTTAAGTATACTTTAATCGTGCTGCCTGGTGCTGCATAATCATCTCCTTGGTGACAATTA
This sequence comes from Cephalopachus bancanus, assembly GCA_027257055.1. Taxonomy (NCBI): domain Eukaryota; kingdom Metazoa; phylum Chordata; class Mammalia; order Primates; family Tarsiidae; genus Cephalopachus; species Cephalopachus bancanus. The sequence goes on along the minus strand of JAPVLO010000178.1, from coordinate 1,702,341 downwards.
GCTGAAAGAGTTGTTTGGTGATCTTTAAATCTGTTTTTAAGATCCATGAACCATAACTGAATAATCGTCCACCCTGCATAATCAGCACTGTAATTGGTGCAGGGGAAAAACACAGAATTACAGGACATCAGGGCTACCTGAACGTGGGTTTGCCCAAGCCAGTAAATAAGTGGAATATTACCGACAAATGCTTTTGTAAAATCTTACTTCTTCAAAATGCAATTCTTCTTAGCATCATAAACATTGATCGATTATTCACAGTTTTGAAAAGTGTGTATGCAACAAAACATTCTTCACATGTGTTTTGGATTCTCACTGCAAGTGATTGAGATGGGCATGGACTTATTATCACTGACATTTTATAGATGAGAAAACAGATTCAGAGAGATGAAATGTCTGCCCATTGTGAGAGGCTAAACTGGTGGGTGCTAGGGAATAAAATTATACCTGTCTTAGTCCGGTACTATAACAAAAATAAAATAGCCTGGGTGGCTTAAACAACCCACATTTATTTCTCACTGCCTTGGAGACTGAGAAGTCCAAGATCAAGATGCTGGCAGAAATGGTGCCTGGTGAGAGCACCCTTTTTTGTTCATAGATGGTGTCTTCTTGCTGCATCCTCAGGTGGTGGAAGGAGTGAGGGTCTCTCTGGGGTTGCCTTCAGGGGGGCACTACCTCCATTCATGAGAAGCCCCCTCTCATGACCTAAGTACTTCCCAGTCCCACTTCCTAATGCCATTATATTGAAGCATAAGACTGCAATGTATGCATTTTGGGGCCAAACAACTACTTCATTCATCAGAATACCCAAGGTACCACACTTCTAATCTATAGGTTTTTCCAACAATTCAGGAGAATCCAATGGAAAAAGAAATTACCTTCTTTCTTCATTGTAATTGTGAATTTTTTGCTTTACTCCTCCTTCCCTGCCATCCCAGTGTTTTTTAGTAAGTGGCAAGACTATCAAAAGGCCCAAACTGGGCCAGGCATGCTGGCTTGCACCTGTATTCCCAGCACTTTGGGTGGCTGAGGTGAGAGGATTGCCTGAGCCCAGGGGTTTGAGACCAGCCTGGGCAACTTGGCAAGACCTCGTTTCTACTTTTTAAAAATTAGCCAGGTGTGGTGGGGCACACTTGTAATTCCAGCTACTTGGAAGGCTGAGGTGGAAGGATCGCCTTAGCCCTGTAGGTAGAGGCTGCGGTGGCTGTCAGTGTGCTACAGCACTTCAGCCTGAGTGACAGAGTAAGACTCCAATTCAAAAACAAAAAACAAATAAAAAACACAGGCCCACACTGTGAAGTGGCTATCAATACACTATCTCTGAGCAGTAGGTGAGCTCTATCCTGTTTAAAAACTGTGGTCACTTCTATGAGCTATGGGCTGGGAAAACCAGTGATTAGGAAACAGGCCCTGAAGAAAGCGCCCCACTCGTGTTCTGTCTCTGATGTAAGAATTACATTCTTGTTTTCAAAGAGATCATAGTGGCTAATTTCATTTTAAGAATCCTGCAATGAAAGAATTAGGCTATTTGAGATTAATTACTTTGAAGAAAGATTAGCTAAGACTACGTGTGCATCTTTTATTGGCAAACCAATTTTATTGCTATTAGGTACCCGTAAAATATGCTTAAAACAACAACAACAAAAATGTTCAAACTTTTACTCTGCCTGTGTTTTTTAAAGTGCTCACGGCACTTGAGTTCTGTTTAAGAAAACAGCATTCCTAGACCAAATTAATTTACTTGTGTACGGAAACAACTTTCCCAGGCAAAACCCTGTGTGCTACTCTCAGCTTTTATTGAATGCCCTTGTAAGAAACATCCCTTGAGGAACTGGAAACACGAAGTAGCTAAAAATATTTTTTTGTGAGTTTCAAAATCCTTTATATAGGAACTTAAGGGATACAATTTCATAAATCTATACATGGGAAAACCTGTCTTTTAATGTAAGCAATTTGTTAGCTTCTATCTAGCACAAAATAATAAATATAAAGCTTGAGTAAGTCAGGGACAAAGTCATCATGTGTTGTCGATTAAGGGCTGGGCCAACCTGCCAAGATCTCAATAATTTACACATTCTCACTTGGACTTACTATTAATATTTCCCACTGTATATACCCCAAAAGGAAACATTTTGCATCATTTTATTAATCACCTGCTGTATTAGTCAGGGTCCGTAGATATCCTAGAACTGACAGAAACAGGAGACTTGGTCCATGTGGTAGAGAAATGGAGAATGCAACACAATGAGGCATTCCAGGAAGCCTGTGAGCTGCCTAGGAAGGAATGGTGGTGAGAAGACTCGGTGTCACTGCAGTCCAGGTGTCTGAGCAGTGGAGGACATGGGACTATGCCACACCTGCTTGGCATTATCTGAGGTCGCAGAGGGACAGATGAGCAAACAGCAAAAGCCAGAGCCTTGAAGGGGACTCCCCCAGGCATGAAGAAGAAGAGGGAGAAGTATCCTCAACTCTTTCTTTCTCCCCTCCTCCAATCTCTTATCAGAGGCTGCTGTTGGCTAAAGTTCCCTTGGAAACCCAAGAAAAAGGAAACCAACACAGAGCCTGCCAGGGGAAGATATGAGAAGGGACTTGACAGAAATGGTTTCTCCACATACAAGATCTCATTTAATCCTGGCCACAGACCCTCAAGCTAAATGAGTCATCACTGTTTTACAGATGAGGAAACACAGGGTCAAGGTGATCAAGGACTCAACATACGGGAGAGGGAGAAACCCGCCCAAATCAGGAGGATTCTCCGATCACTACACCACATTGTCTCTCTGACTGTTCTGTGTTTAACCTCAGGAAACTACTACTGACCCTGCTTTCTCAGAGTGATATGCCACCATCATTTCAGTGGCCCAAGATTTACCACTTTGGCAACTTGCTGAAGCTTCATGGAACTGTGCCTTACCATCTGCCCTGTCCTCGTTAGAATCTCATTTCTCAAACAAAGAAACAAACATAAAATTTAGTCTGTCATTTTAAAAGTCTTCCTTACTTTTTTTCCCCTCCAACTACTCCCATCTCTTTCTTCCATTTCTTTTTTTTTTTTTTTTTGAGTTGGAGTCTCACTCTGTCACCCAGACTGGAGTGCAGTGGCCGCTTCCGGCCACCGCAGCCTCGACCTGCTGGGCTCCGGCGATCCTTCCACCTCAGCCTTCCACGTAGCCGGAATTACAGGCATGCACTACCACGCCCGGCTGATTTCTTGATTTATTGTAGAGATGAGGTCTCGCTGCCCAGGCGGGTCTCGAACCCGCGGGCTCAGGCAATCCTCTCACCTCAGCCTCCCAAAGGCGCGGGATTACAGGCTGAGCCACCGAGCCCGGCTCTTTCTTCCATTTCATTCAAATTTCCTCTCCTTTCATCTGGCTTGCTTTCTTTAACTATCCTTACATACGTAACTATGTAACTATGCTTTCTAAGACTGCATGTTTGACTTCTTATTCAAACTGTGTTTTCTTGATGATTTTAGCTATTTTTACAACTACCATTACAAACACATAGTTGGGCCAGGTGCCATAGCTTGCGTCCGTAATCCCAGCACTTTGGGAGGCTGTGTGGGAAGATTTGCTTGAGCCCAGGAGTTTGAAACCACCTGGACAACATAGGTCAGAGGTTGAGACAAGTCTGGGAAACATAATGAGACGACATCTCTACAAAAAATAAAAGTAAAAAAAATAACCAGGCATGGTGTCATTTACCTGTAGTCCCAGACACCGAGAAGACTGAATCAGGAGGATTACTTGAGTCTATGAGTTTGAGACTGTAGTGAGCTATGATTGTGACACTAAACTCCAGCCTGGGTAACAGAAAAAGATACTGACTCTTAAAAAAAAAAAAAGACATAGGCCGGGTGTGGTGGCTCAAGCCTGTAATCCCAGCACTTTGGGAGGGCAAAGTGAGAGGACTGCCTAAGATCACGGGTTCGAGAACAGCATGGGCAACTTGGCGAGACTTCATCTCTCCAATAAATAAAAAAAAATTAGCCAGGTATGGTAGCACGTGCTTGTAGCTCCAGCCACTTGGAAGGCTGAGGTGGAAGGATCGCCTGAGCCCAGCAGGTCAATGCTGGGATGGCTGTGAGAGTGCCACTTCACTCCAGCCTGGGTGACAGAGTGAGATTCCAACTAAAAAAAAAAAAAAAAGACATTAAAAAAAAAAACAAACAAACAGGTAGTCAGTGAAATTAAACTATATCACTGGAATTCTAGATTTTGCTTTTGAGTAGGTTTATGGGAATACAAAACAGGAATCTCAAATTCAGCATGTCTGTTTCTAGGGTTTCTCAAGCTCAGCAGAACTGACATCTTGGACCATATTATTCTTTGTAGTATATGGTAGGATGCAGATTCATTGTACAAGTTCATTGCAGAATAGTAAATTCTGGTAGCACTCCCCCCAGTTGTGACAGCCAGAAATGTCTCCAGACATTTCTATATGTCCTCTCAAGGGGAAAATAACTTCTTGTATAGAACTGCACCCTGATATTGAATGTATATTTGTGCTTCACATGCACAAAAATTTCTTTGATTACTTGATAAATTAAAAAAACTTGTTGCTTACAATATTGTAAATGGCAATACTAACTTCAGCATCCCTGAGATTTGAAATTATACTATGGGTGCATCTTCTCCATCTTCTTTTTATTTTCTTTCCAGTCACTGGACAAATCATTTAAATGATATCTAAATGGTTTCTCTTGAATTTATTCTTGTTTATGCACTTTGGACTTAATCATGTCCCCAACTGGACTATTATAAAAGCATGCTCATTCAGATTTTCTAATTCAAGTTTCTGATAATATCTATCCATCTAATTTTTAATTGCAGCTTTCTCTCCAGAGCGTGCATCTGATGGACTCGCTGCATCCTCAGTCTTCTGCAGTCATTTTCCAGGCATCCATATCCACAGTAACTCCTCAGCCAGTATTCGGTACAAACATCGATCCATTTATTTACCACATGTTTGTTGAATGTCAGGCACTTTTCTGGTATTTTGGATTCACCAGTGCACAAAACTGACAGAAAATTACCCCATGATACTCACGCTCTATCAGGACAGAGAAATAATACAAAGACATAAACAAATCATGTGTAGAAAATATTAAAAGGTAATATGTGTTGTGAGAAAATTAAGGCTAGGAATTGAGATGGGGAATGCTGGCATGGCCATGTGTTGTGGCCATGAAATCATCATAGAAAGAATAACATTTGAGAAAAGACTAAAAGATGAAAAGAAGCCCATGAAGATACTCAAGAAGAGAGGCGATAAAATAGTCAACATAGAGAACCTGGGATGGGAGTATACTTGTAGTGCCAGACAAAAAGCAAAGAGGCCAGCAGTGTGACAGGTGAGATATGTGAAAAGTCAGAGAGTAGAGATGACTCTTAGGGCATTTAGACAACTTTGCCTTATAGAAGACAAATGGCCTTATAACTCCTTTTGAAATAGAAAGCCATGGGATGGTTATGAGCAAAGGGTGACATAAACTAACCTGCTTTTGAACACAATAACATGGGCTACTGCATTGGAAGGAGTGCGTGGAAGGAGAGAGGGTGAATGAAGACCAGTCAGGACCTGCTGTAATATCTAGAAGAGATACAAGGTGACTAGGAATAGAGGCTTGGTGACTAGTCATGGGGTTCACATCTTGAGTATCTTTTGAATACTTGAGCAATGGTATTTGTTGACAGATTGAATGAGTGGAATCAAGATGATTCCATAATTTTTGACCTGATCAAAAAATGAAAATGCCATTACCCAAAATAAGAACTGAGTAGAGTAGATTTTGAAGTGGGATTTCTAGAGTTTATTGACAGATTATTGCACTTGAGACATATATTTGATATCTCAAAGTTATTGCTACATTATATGAATATGAAGTCAAGCAGAGTTGTTTGGGCTGGGATGTATACACTTACATATAGGTCACTGGTGTACAAATGATGCATAAAGTCATGAGACTAAAGATTGGCAATAGGATGAATGTTGATAAAGAAATCTAACAGAAAAGTATCAATACTAGAGTTCTAAGATAGTCCAACATTAAGAAGTCAAAGGAAATAAATCCACAAACTGTGGAACTTTGGGTTCCATTCTGATCCCGAAGAACTTGTATAGGATATGTCTAATTCACAGCATTGTTATATGGTAAGAATTACTGTCATTATGTGTTTAGCACAGGGCCTTGAATAGAATAAGAATGTAAAATAGTGGGATAATGATGGTCATGATAAAGACAGAAATAAAGGGGGTAAGGTCAGCATTAGTAATAATAATAGGATAAAGAGGGCAGCAAAAATGAAAAAAAAGGTGCTATCTGTCCTTGAGTTCTTTGTAGCTAATTGCTTTTACTAGTTGCTTTGTGCGACTAGCCTCATGTAAACTTTACAATCACCTTGTAGGATGCACGTTATTAAACTCATTCCGCAAATTCAGAAACTAGTGTTCATAAAAGTCATTTTATTACTCCCAAATTTAATCATTTTTGAAAAACTAAAAACCTTAAAAAATTGAATCTAGGTCCTTCTAATCCAAAGACCGTGCCCTTTCCGCTACATTGGTAAACCCAAGCATTGTGGTTTAAGGTAATTGCTGAATAGTGGTTGTATTTTATTTAAAATATTGCATAAAATAATAGAAAAGACTACCTCTATAGGGCTCAGAAACCTTGAATCATAGTAGCACCTGCCTAATTTAGGATCTATATTTTACTTAGATAATTGTAAATAGTTCTGTGTTGGGCTGGCAGGATTTTTTTCTCTTCTAATAAGTACAAAAGTAGCTTGAGAGGGGAAAAAAAGCTATAAATTTATTTTTTTATGAACTTTTCTGACATCAGCTTAAACTTCCAAATATTGATTTTAAAATTCTAATGTCACTGTATCATTGGTAATAGATACTAAAGAAGTTGACAATGTGGAGAATTTGAAGTCATTGGTAACTTTATGATATTGTTTCAAGTGTATAAACTATTTGTGAGGCAACAAAATGTTATAGGTACAACAATGTCTTCTGCTGATAGTACAGTTATAAAATTATGAATCCATTTCTTGTGGGATTAAAGTTTTTCAGAAGATCACGTACATATTTTAATTTATAGTCTGTATCTTTCTCTGCACAGCTATATGTGCAATTAGCAGGATGTGGTTTTGCAGCCAGAAATACTGACTGAATTTTGGTTCAGCCAGGTGCTAGAAGTGTGCACTAAGACATATCTTGACTTAGTACTGTAAAATGGGAGAGCCACTGTGAAAGCATCAGATAACAGAAACAGTGAAGATACAGGTGCCTGGCACACAGATGACCTGCTACAATTAGAAACAGGTAGAGATGTTAAAAGTTATTTCTCACATGAACTCCTGAGTCACCGTACAAAGGAAATAAATGTATATTTAGAATTTTGATATTTCATTGGCTTTTATGTTGTGAACTTGTTAACATACCAAGATTTCTCTGCTTTCTACTCTGCACTTATGTTTACTGTACTATAATATTCCATTGCCTTGTACTACATATGAAATTAAAAATTAAAATGTGACGCAAATAAAAATCACTCTTGATATCATCTTCACATATTACAATGAAGGAGCTTAAATGAAGAAATAGGAATGGATTACATTTTTTAAAATTTCTTTAAATTTCTTTTAAAATGTCTTATGTAATTGAGAATAGCAGTCCTTGATGTCTAGGAGCTGCCCTGAAAGCATTCTTAGCGCACCATGCAAACTGCTGTCTGGCACACAAGGCACACTGTTAGGTTCTGGAATTTTCTGACACAGCATTCAAATATCATGGAACCTTAACATGAGACAAGCCATATTATGACTATTATTGATCAGGACAAAAGAAGGCTACTCTGTAATGATATCTAACATAGATAAAACATAGAAATTGTTAGAGCCAAAAAAGAAAAATACCAAATACTTCCCATTCTAGCTGATGTAAGTGAAGGTTGCTTCTTTACCAGTTAGACTTTAGTTTTAATCTAGTTTTCCTTCCTCTTAGATAAAACGTGTATAGACACCCAATCATAGAAAAACAACCCTGTTCTTGACAGCATCCAATTCAGAATACAACCTCACTTTCCCAAAACCTCAAAAGTCACCTAGTGCAGCCAAACTGTTTTCTAACTCTTTTCTTACTACGATGTGCCAAAGTTCCCCACAATATGTGTTTGCTTTCATTTCAACAAGTAATAAACCTAGCTTGTTCAACAACACCTGTCATCCTGATGGTCTTTGCTGATGAGCATTGACGATGTAATTTGTAGACTTAAACTCTCTCTGATTGTGGACTTCTTTTCTTTATTCTGCATGACAATCCATTTAACACAATGTTCAAACGCTGGCCATAAAGCACTTATTTTATTTTAGACTTGTGGGGTACATTTGCTACATAAGTAAATTGTGTGCAGATGAGGTTTGGGCTTTTAGCAATCCCTTTCTCCCACTGGTAGTGGTACCCAGGAACTGGTTGTGTGCCCTTATGCCCTTCTCTCCCTCCCTCTTTTAACAGTGCCCAGGGTTTGTTGTTCCCACCTTTGTGCCTGCATGCCCGATGTTTACAGCCAACTTATGAACAAGAACATGCTGTATTCAATTTTGTGTTTCTGTGAAAGTTCATTTAGAATGATGGTCTCCAGCTGCATCTATGTTGTTGCAAAGGACATGATTTTGTTCTTCTTTATGGCTGTGTAGTATTCCAGCATATACATATATATACATATATATATATATCACCTTTTCCTTATCCAGTTCACTTTTGATGGGCAGCCGGGTTGGTTCCATGCTCTTGTGACTAATGCTGCAGTGAACATACATGTGCAGGCGTCTTTTTGGTAGACTGATTTATGTTCCTCTGGGTGTATTTCCAGAAATGAGATTGCTGGGTCATACGGTAGCTCAATTTTTAGTTCTTTAAGAAATCGCCACACTGCTTTCCACAAAGGTTGAACTAGCTTACATTCCCACCAACAGTGTAGAAGTGTTCCTTTTTCTCCACAGCTTCACTAACACCTGTCGTTTTTGACTTTTTGATGATAGCCATGTGGACCTGTTTTAGGTGGTATCTCATTGTAGTTTTAGTTTCATTTATCTGATGACTAATGAGGCTGAATGGTTTTTTTCATGTTTGTTGATTGCTTGATGTCTTTCTTTGAAAAGTTTGTGTTCATGGACCATGAAGTATTATTTTAAAATGTAATAATGAAACTGTCCCCAGAGTTGTCAATGCCAAGTTCTAGACAGAAATGTAGTTGTATTTATAGTTGTATTTAAGCATTAATTAGGCTGCACTTTGACCCATTTCCTTGTTGCTAAAAGCCATGCAGCCCTAGTTACTGACCTTTTGCCTCCCATTGTTCCAGAGACAGGATTTATGACACTAGAATCATACTGCTTTTGTGTAAGGATCACCTAAGATGTTTAAGGACCCCAAATTCCAGTAACCCAGTTTGAAGACCTTCACAGAGGAACGGGCTCAGCACAGAGCCGATAGCTCCTTCAACTTTCTACACCTTGACTTCACCCAGCACTCTTTGGTTAATTGACAATCTCCTCACTCTAGCTTACTCCAAAGCCCTTAAAAGCTCTAGCCTCAAACTCCTGGAAAGATGGATTTGAGATTTTCTCCCATGTCCTTGTTTAGTGACCCCATGACTAAACCTCTTTCTCTTGCAACCTGGTGTATTTATTGACTTGCTGTGTGTATTGAGCAACAGACCTATCACAGTTACAATAACAGAAATAAAGTTAATTAATTTCATATGACATATTTTCCTCCCAGGCCTAGCAGTAAAATGTTGCTGTTGTGATAATATGTCACAGGATTTTAAGATTTTACTGGGAAAGGAATTGTAGGGAAGTTTCAAATTAGAGACAGAGAGAGAGGAAGGCAGAGCAGGGAACAGAATAGCCAATGAGAGAAATAATTACTAGAGAATCGAGGAGAAACTGATATGAGGGAGACAGAAGCTGCTCGTTCAATCTGACAGATTGCATGTATGTGTTTGTGTCTGCTTTCTCTCTGAAGCCTCATAAAAATCTCAGGAAGGGAATAAAAGGAGCCAAGAACAGAAGTGCAGAAAGATAGGAAGGAACCTTCAGCTGGTGAAAGATTTTAACATATTTCTGAAACATTGAAAGTAGAGTCAACAGGTTGCTGAAGCATATGAATACAACAAGGATAAAACACAGGGATTAATGAGTCTGTAGAAGGAAATTCCCCTCTCCACAATCCCCTCACACCATTCTCCCTCCCATCAAATACCAGCTAAGGAAAGAAAAAACAGAGAGGAGAAGATAAAGTCAAGGAACCATCTGTAAAATAACCAAGCAAAATCTCTGGACATATGTGTACTCTTGGTATCCTAGAGTGAATGCTCCTCTCTAGTGGCTATAGTGACTTGACTAGGGAATGGTCAGCTCATGTTTGCTTGGATGGACTGAGAAATAGTTCACAAAACCATGCACTCTCCCCTCCATTTTTTATTCAGAGGAATCTGAGAATGAGTTTGACTTGCTACTCTTTTTGATTTATTATCTGATTTTATAACTCAACCCTTGGTAAGATAGGGTGTGACCATGTTTTCTCAATAAAATAATAACTAAGAATTTTTCAAAAAGCAGCCAGAATTCAGGAAAAGACCCTGAATACTAAAAATATGATGGCTGAAGAACAAACGCATGATTGCCTCTGGTAATAATTAACTAGAAGATACAATGGGAAAAAAGTGAATAAAATATAAATATTAATTAGAAATAAATATAATTAGGGATTTATATTATTCACAGAAGAAAAACTAAGCTTCATTTGGTTATTTTGAAGAGACTTTTTGATAAATAAAAATAAGCAGCATATTAACGAAAGTCTTAAATAAAAATATAATAAGGACAACAAAAATAAGTATATACATATGCATACATGCATAAATATATGTGTGTACAGACTTTAGAAGGTTTTATTTTGTAATCAACTGAATGATTATGAATGCATTAGAGAAAAAATAAGATAGTTATATACATGTGTATATACATACATATATGAATCATAAAGTGCCAATCAGATTTTAAAATGAAAAGAACAATAATTTAACCATTGTGACATAGGTGAATAATAACAATTAGGTGTATAGATCAATGAAACAAAACATTAATAGCAGAAATATTATAATATTTCGTTTCGGTCTCTCTAGATTTACAATATCACAAAGTAGATGTTATAAACTAAATTGAAAGGAAATGCTTACTCTATTTTACCAGGAAAAAAGGTTGCAATTTGGTTCAAGAGAATAAGCTCTTTAATGTAAGAAAGGATGGGAATTACTATGCTTCAAAGTAATAGATAAGAAATTAAAAATACTAAAATGTGCTATAAAGGCAAAAACAAATCATCAGGGCATTTCCAGATAACACAAATAAAATTAAAAAATGGAATCACTGGATAGTAACACCCATACAAATAAAGGATTAAATTAGTTGAATCCATCTATTGTAAAGCATTATACAACCTCATAAGATATAGTGTTCAAAATAAAATAGCAAGGGATAAAGCATATGATGAATTCACACCCAGAAGACAGCAGCAGCTGCTACATTTTACCCAGCTCTTGGCTTCTTGTACTTGAGTGTGAATTCACTGCAGGGCAATGCCTCGCTTCATTTCTCTGCATTTCAGCTTTCTCATCTGCAAAATACAAATAATAATAGGATAACATTATAGCATCACATGTAAAATGCAAAGATGCGGAAGATCTGGGTGAGTTTCCTGACATGTAATAAACATAGCTATTGTTAGTATTGTCATCATTGTGGTCATCATCATCATATCATCATCTCAGTTTGTAATCCTCACAATGATTCCATGAGAAATGTATCATTCTTCCCATTTCGTAGAGAGAAAAATGGGAAACAGCAAGAACCGAGACTCTAAATTCAGGCCTTTTGATAGTCCTCAAGTGATAAAATAACAAAAGTTGAAATGATTATGAGTGAATTTATATCTACATCTCTTTCTGTCTCTAATCAGTCAGAATGCCACAAGCCCCATCAGGGGATGGGTTCAAAGGAGGTTGATAAGCCTAGGTCTGCTGACTTGATGACAGCTGCGTGGTCCTCAAGCCACAGTTTCCTTCAGACACCGGCTCTCGATGTGGACACTTTCCCTCCTTCCCTCCATGGCCTACGTGTGTCTCTGGCTTGCTCCTACTTTCTGAGGTGGCTCTTGGAGGCATGCTTGGGTCTTTTCTCTCTGGGGTCTTCAAAGGATATTTGCTTGATTTAGAAAAGGGCAATGCACCTTCCACCAAGTATACTAAATCCCCTCCCTAGCAGTGAGCCACAGAGCTTTGTTGTAAAAGTCAGAGCTCAAGAGTGTCACAGTGGGATGCTGGGGAGTCCTCTGCTCATCTCTAGGCTAAGGCCTACCTCCCCTGCCTCATTCCTTTCACAAGAGCAAGTTTTCCCAGAAAGCTTCTTGGAATGAAGGCCTGCACTTTCAGAAGAGATCCTCTCACCCAGAAGATCAGACTTAAGGTAACGCGCCCCTTCTTCTCATAGCAGTTCCTACACAATAAAGTTTTAAAACACACATTGGAGTAACTGAAACCTGAACTTGAAACTTATTTTTCTACCTTCCTGCTGGGATCATTTCCACCGCCCCAGAAAGGTGCTAAAGGTACTCTCTGAGGGGTCCATTCCCAAGGACCAGAGGGTTCAGGTGAAGAGCAAGCATAAATGTATGGTGTGACCACATTTACTGTAGTGAGCAATACAGTCATGACTGCTGTGGGGAATGTGTGCATTGACATTTATAAAGAAAAACATAAGATGGTATCTATTTGTATTCAAAAATTATTTCCCTTGAAGGAAATACCCAAAGGATATTCAAGCTTGGAAAATACATAGCGCGTGCGCACACACACACACACACACACACACACACACACACACTCACACACACGTAATTTATGTGGTGGAAATGAGGGAGTAAAATATATGTTCAAAGATAGAGGGTTGGATGAGTATATCATGGTACATAAATATAGTATAATGGAATACTTAAGAAATTGTGAGTCTATTAGGCATATAATGACTATGCAACAGCATGAAAATATTTCTGACATAATATTAAATAAAAAAAGCCTAATAAAATTTTGTCATAACATTTTTTTTCAAAGTGCATATTCACATGGAAAAAAACAAAAGAGCCTTATTTCAGGTGGCTATTTTTTCTTATTGTTGTTACAATATTATTCAAGCAATTAATACAAGTTAGAAGAAAATCAGAGTTTCAGCATTTTGAAATATTTACTCTGTCAAAATTATACATATAAACCTGCAAGGTGTAGGAAAACTTTAGTACCAAAAACTGTTTTCAGAAAGCATTAAAATAGAAAAAAACTCTTGTGGCATTTAAGTTTGGTTCCTCCCCTAGAAAATATTTCAAAGGATGTAGCCATTGTATTACTGAAATCCCTTACCATTTGTGCTCACGTTCTTTTTTTTTTTTTAAGATGTGGGGTACATTTCAGGGTTACGTATACAAATGTTCATTATGCAGGTACCCTTGTTGATGTGGTGTGCCTCTCCCTCCCCTGGCAGTTTCCCTCAACTGCCAATCCCTTTCTCATAGTATTACAATAATTGTTCAAGGTTCACTTATAAGTGAGAACATGTGGTACTCTATACTTTATGTCTGTGATAGATCACTGAGTATGATTGATTCTAAATCCATCCAAGTTGCTGCGAAGTCCATATCTTTGTCCTTCCTTAAGACTGCATAATATTCCATTGTGTATATTACCACATTTTTTTATCCAGTTCAGCTTCAATGGGCAGCATGGTTGGTTCCATGTTTTTGCTATTGTGAATAGAGTTGCAACAAACATTCGTGTGCAGGTATCTTTCTGGTAGAATGATTTGCATGACAGCATGTTCACATTCTGATTTGGTTTTCCCAATGTATTTCATTTCAATGACTGTTTCATTTAAAACTAAACAAGTGCTTGCAATTTCAGAATTTGGAATATTTTAGGTCTATCCAATTTAAGTTAAAATAACACACCTCTGTTTCACACGTGCAGTGTGAAATTGTTTTATTTTATTTTATTATTTTGGCCTTTGTAAAATTTGAATCCCAATTCCAAGCAGAGCAAATAGAGGCAGCATGGGCATCTTAAAAGCACATGGGCATTCACAGAGGAGGGAGTGGTAAAATGTGCCTTGAAAAATATAAAAATAGGCTGGGCTTGGTGGCTCAGCCTGTAATTCCAGCACGTTCGGAGGCCGAGGCAAGTGGATTGCCTGAGCCCGTGGGTTCAAGACCCGCCCTCCCAGGCAACTTAGCAAGACCTTGTCTCTACAATAAATCAAAAACTAGCCGGGCGTGGTAGTGCGTACCTGTAGTTCCGGCTACTTGGAAAGCTGAGGCGGAAGGATCATCGGAGCCTAGCAGGTTGAGGCTGCGGTGACCGGGAGCGTGCCACTGGGTGACAGAGTGAGACGCCAACTCAAAAAAAAGAAAAAAATAAAAATAGAGCAAGTTGCCTGAGATCTTGATACTTACACAAATGCCATCAACTTTCCATATGCAATTAGTAATAGCATTTTGATACAAAAGTAGACAGACACTAAGGTAAATGCAAATAAACAAAGTCAAGATCGAGGAAAGATCTCCAGGTAGATTAGTCCTTTCTCCCAGTCCATCAAGCAACTATGTTCAAGCAAGCACTGTGATAACAGAAAAAATGGGTGTGTATACAGAGCAGACAGAAGGGAGGACAAGGAGACAGACTGGGACAATACTACTCAAAAGTTCAGATAAATGGGTGCCTTATTCACCTATGTGTATCTATTTCATTCAGCGTGTTTACCCTTTTGAGCAGACAGGTATGTCGCTTTTGGCAATGCCTACTTTTATTATTGTGCAACCCTTACCACATCTATTTAGATCTGGCTCAACAACCACCATGCTGGTTGTAAGTTGACTCCCATGTAGGGAAAACTCATGCTGAGTAACTGATTTGAGCACTGAGACTCTTTTAGCTACATTTCTAATTGTAAGTCAATAAACAACATTCTCATCTTTACACCCTCTGCCTTATGGGTTTGACCACCCTTAAACTATCGTATTTTGGACATCTGAGGTCCTGGGCTGGTGAAAATTGAGTACCAGCTCCTAAATTTGATCATCTCTGATTCTGAAAACAGGTAGGGATTCCATGGATATATTTTGATTAAATGAACAAAAATAATGCCAGAGTGGGGGATTTGACTTCAGTCATTAGTAAACTTTCCTAAATGACATCTTTATTTTATTCTGCTAATTTCAAGACAAGCAAAGTAATGAAAGGTCACAGAGAAATAATGAATTTCAGCGCTTGGTGTTGGAAACAAAGATGACGTCAAGTTTATTTAGAAATTATCTGACAAGGAGATGCCTTAGTGGAAGTGGTTAGGAAACAGCCAAAATGCTGAGGGTTTAGTGGTTAGACACTGAATATTAATCAGGCCAGGGAGAGATGTTGAGAGCAGAATTTTCAGAAGAGATTATACCATGTTCCATGATAGATTTTTCCTCCTGAGCAGTTATTAGCTATGCTATGTGGTCCTTTTCGTTTATTTATTTATTTTTGAGCAGTGAAGAGACTAAATCTTCCTGATTTTTGATAGAAGTTCCAAAAACAGAAATTGAGGAAAAGATAGTCTCATCAATAAATTTCAATAAATCATTTTGGGAAAACCGAATATCCATGTCCAGAACAATAAAATTAGTTCTTTATCTCACATCATATGTAGTAATCAACTCAAAATGGGTTAAAAACGTAAATGTAAGACCTGATACTGTAAAAATACTAGAGCAATACACTGAGGAAAGTCCCAAAACATCAATCTTGGCAATAATTTTTTAATATGAACCCCAAAACACAGGCAACAAAAGCACACAAATAAAAACGTGTGATACATTTCTCAATTCATAGGAGGCGTTTTTATTTTTTTCTTTTTTCTTTTTTTTCTTTTTTGAGTTGGAGTCTCACTCGTTCGCCCAGACTGGAGTGCAGTGGCCGCTTCCGGCCACCGCAGCCTCGACCTGCTGGGCTCCGGCGATCCTTCCGCCTCAGCCTTCCGAGTAGCCAGAATTATAGGCATACGCTACCATGCCCAGCTGATTTTTTGATTTATTGTAGAGATGAGGTCTCGCTGCCCAGGCGGGTCTCGACCCCGCGGGCTCAGGCAAACCACTCACCTCAGCCTCCCAAAGGTGCGGGATTACAGGCTGAGCCACTGAGCCCGGCTTAGGAGGCGTTTTTCATCGTATATGTTCTCAATAAGTGAATATGAAAGTACATCTACTTCCACATAGGCATCCTCAGTGTATTTTGAGAATGAAATGGGTCATACTACATCAAGAGATCGGGAACTGTAATTTCAGAGTATACAAGAAGGTATAGCAGAAGTCTCTTAGATTCACGCGTCTGGGCTTTGTTTGTTTTTGAGTGTTTGCTAGTCTCTCCTCTCATTTACTATAGCTAAATACACTCTTGTTCTACCTTCTCTTTCTCATTTTTATGTGTACATCATTACATAAGTATGCGCATTCCCCAGGACAGCGTAGATTATGCTGTGGTAACAACAACAACAACAACGACGACGACATCAACAAAACCCAAAACAAAAAATCCACAACCCTTAAATATTCTTTCTTATTAATATTTCTTGAGCTTCTCCTGTCAGCCAGAAGGGATTCTGCATGTTGAGTCAGGCAGATTCTCTGGCTGATGGATCTCGCACCATCTTGAAGATGGCTAGTCGCCTTGCTGGAGGGAAATAGTTCTTCAACAAAAAACCTCCTTGAAATGTGTTGGCTACAACTTGAACTACTGACCCACAGGACCTCAAGGTGTTTCTCAAGTGCAGTCTCATCACGGGCCCAGACAGTAGAGACCAGAAATACTTGATGAACAGCATTAATATTTGATTTAGCATTTTTAATCAATGCTTACATTCAAGTACATTTCTGGGGTTTTATCCAATTGAGATCATTCTAGTAAAATGGCCCCTACTGTTGAGAAAGGAGTCTGCAGAGTTTGTAAGGTCACGATGGACCAGCAAATGACCTAGACTATGTACTCTGTGGACTTGGTAGCCAGATCCCTTTATCAGGTAAGATAATGATCTAATTAGAGCTTGAGCAGAGACATCAATGATGTCTAATCAATTCCTCCAGGTTGCAGAAGAACAGCTATTGATTTTTAGGGAAAAAGTCATCAGTTACTGGACTCAGACCCACCCTTGATAGGCTTATGGCTGGACCCATGTAAATCAGAGGTATTTTCAAGTTCTTAAACTTTTTTCAGGGGGTGATGTGTGGAGACTGGATGAAAAATAATTCATATGCTGGTGGTAACAGCAGCACTGAAGATGAAGCTGTTGAAATGTGTACAGCTTTTAGGGAAGAGAGATGTGTGCTACTGGGTGATTATAATCAAGGTTCCTGGATTATCTGTTTCTCCACATTTTGAAATAAACTGTAGCCGGGCTCGGTGGCTCAGCCTGTAATCCCGCGCTTTGGGAGGCTGAGGTGAGTGGATTGCCTGAGCCTGCGGGTTTGAGACCCGCCTGGGCAACTTGGCGAGACTTCATCTCTACAATCAATAAAAAAAAAAAAAAATCAGCCGGGCGTGGTAGCATGTGCCTGTAATTCCGGCTACTCAGAAGGCTGAGGCGGAAGGATCGTTGGAACCCAGTGGGTTGAGACTACAGTGGCCAGGAACGGCCACTGCACTCCAGTCTGGGCAACAGAGTGAGACTCCAACTCAAAAAAAAAATAAAAATGAAAAAAAAAGAAAGAAAGAAATTGCATGACTGTAAAAAAAAAAAAAGTGATCAGAATACCTTCATGGCTAAATTAACTGTTTATCAACATAGACTTAATGTCACTGAAAGTGGCTGAACTAAAACTCCTTTATGAAACAATATGATTTCATAGTATGGGGACATTTTTCAGCATGTTTATAACACGCTAATGAAGCAGCTAGAGACACAACATGGGAGACCAAGAATACTAACCTCAGACATTTGTTTCTCATTTTGTAAGAAAGAACATTTTATTTACCATATCTCTAATAAAATTGAAAGAATTAGGCACAGTAATGGTTACAGCAATAATCCTTCTCAGTAAAGCTTTCTCGGAAAGGATCCCTCTAACAGGAAAGGCACCCTCATTTCTCTGAAAGCCTTGAACACTTGAATCCCCTGGCTCCCATGAAGATAGCAGAATGTTATCTGAGGTTCTAGCCAATTAATTGTTTAAAGAAGATAATTGAAGAAAGTCATGGTGATGTTTTAAACTAAAAACATTGTGGTGAGATTGAAAAAGGGGGGTTTTGAGATGCAATTGAGGGACATTCAGATGGGTAATGCACAAAAAAATGAAAGTAGATGCCACGTCAGTGATATTCTTTCCTTAGTGGCATTAAAAAAACAGTTATTTAGTATCCTATAGCTTAGAAGTCAAACATCTAAAATGGCTCTTGCCTAAAATCAAAATGTTTGTTGGCAGGGTTGTATTACTTCTGCAGGTTTTCAGAGAGAATCCCTTTCCTTGACTTTTACAGTTGCTAGAGGCTCTGCCTTCTTTGATTCCTGACCTCTTCCTGCACACTAAAAGGCAATAACATAGTATCTTCCAATCTCTCTGATGCCATGTCTCCTGTATCCCTCTTATAAGGATGATTGTGGGAACATTGGACCCACTTGGGTAATCCAAGGTAACCTTTGCAACTAGAGATCATTAATTTCATCACAACAGCAAAATCCTTTGCTATATAAGGTAGCATAATCACAGGTTCCAGGTGTTAGGATGTTTTGGGATCACTGTATTGCCTATCACAGTGATGGGAAACAAAATAATAATAATAATGATAAATAAATAATACGCAGGCAATGGTATGGACAAATCGCCACCTCGCATCTTATTTTCCCGCCTACTTTAGTCAAAGCCTACTTAATATACTTGGAATGTCATCGTTTCTTGTTTGTTAGATGCTAGACACAGAAAAGTAATGCGAAATGGACTCAGCCTCCTTCAGGGCCAAGAAAAAAACATTTAAAAAATGTGTTACATATTATCCTAACCTAAGATGAAGTTTGACAAGTGACGCATTATTCAGAAAGCCACTGGGCACTGAAATAGCATATTATGCAAATCTATTCAATTCCTGACCATTGTGAAGAAGTTTTTATAGGTAATTATGGAAGGCTGCAGCAGTGGCTTTTCTACTCCTCTAATGCTTCCAGTGGATGCTCATGAATAGTGATATTACACCTAAGAATACAATCATTCACTTCCACTTGAAATACTCATTAGCAAACTTTTTAAATTGTTGCATTGTCTGAAGCCTGATTAGTGCTGTTGGACTTTGATTAATGTTGCTCATTACTTAGATTAGGCTTTAGCTTTGTGAAGACTACTCTATTGCTTAATAATGCGAAACATTTTACATCGAAAGAGAGTTATGTAGACAAATAATAATATTTTAATCAGTTGACTCAGGACTGCTATCAAAATGCTCATGAAAGGTGTGGGTATATTGGGAAATGTCACCTCTTTGATAGTTTATCATTAGCACTAGGGAACAAATTGGTTTCACATGAGCTGATAGGGCATCTTTGGGGTTCGCTTCCTGTCTGAGATAGACTACTGATGAAAATTACAAGATGTGTATCTTGCTTAAGAACATTACATTTAGCATAATTAGCAGTGGAACAGCAAGTTTAAATCTTAGTTTTCTTGATAATCTTAACACTGGGAATCTAAATAGAAATATTGTCAACTTGTTTGCCGGGGAGGTAAATCAGGTAGAACCACGGCATGCTGTGCGCTCTTAATTGGACTATTAATATGATGGATGAAGATGATCATCTAAAATTTTGTGGTGTAGAACAACATGGTATACATGTTCCCTTCTGTGCGTGTAAGCAAATGAATGAAGACAACTAAACCCTCATGAAGTCTATACACGAGGCTATAATTGATGAAAAATCTAATTATGCCTTTTTTGAGAGGAGGGGTCAAAAATACATAAATTCTGTGCTAATTCAGGCATGAAAACAACGAACAGCCTGGGTTGCAACTCCGAGTATAGAAATAGGGATAAGAAACATACATATTTAAAAAATGGAAAGCGACAACAAGAAAAAATGTTTTAGGTGTGTAAGTCTTTCTTGATTTTTCCTTATGTTTGTTTTATGGTATAAACTACTTTGATCCAAAAATAAAAATCTGTGAATGACAGGATTGCAGACCATTTTGTTATCATTTGTTGGCTGGGTTAGTTTTCAACATTTGTGTAAATTGCTTTAAAAAATGTCAAATTTCAATCTGTGCAGTCTCTGTAAACAAGAATTCAGTTCTGTAGTTGGGAAGGTAAAAACAAGTATCTGCTTCTCTTTTGCTGTCTGAAAACAGTAATCACTCTATAATCTCTTATAGTCATAGGCACTTATAGCTATTATAATTTAGAAATTCAAAATTTTTAGCATTTACTTTATTTTATTTTATTTTATTTTATTTTGAGTTGGAGTCTCACTCAGTTGCCCAGACTGGAGTGCAGTGGCCACTCCCAGCCACCGCAGCCTCTACCTGCTGGGATCCGGCAATCCTTCCGCCTCAGCCTTCCAAGTAGCTGGAACTACAGGGGCATGCTACCACGGCTAGTTTTTGATTTATTGTAGAGATGAGGTTTCGCCAAGTTGCCCAGGTGGGTCTCGAACCCACGGGCTTAGGCAATCCACTCACCTCAGCCTCCCAAAGCGCGGGATTACAGGCTGAGCCACCGAGCCTGGCTTACTTTATTTTTTAAGTTGAAAAGCTTGTATATATTTGTTAGGTACAACATAATGTTTTGAAACATGTATAAATTGTAGAATGGCTAAATTGAGCAAATTAACATGTGCATTGCCAAACAGTTATTATTTTTGTGGTGAGAATACAGAAAATCTACAATCTTAATATTTGTAAAGAATGTAACATGTTTCAATTAACTCGTTTCCATACTGTATATTAGATCATTTGAACTTCTCTTATCAAACTAAAATTTTGCATCCTTTGACCAGCATCTTTCCAATCTTTAGTCCCTGCAATGTCCCAGCCACTAGAAATTACCATTCTGCTCCTGCTTCTATGAATTCACCTTTTTATATTTCATGTATAAGTGAGATGACACAGTATTTGTCATTCTATGCCTGGCTTGTTTCACTTAATGTTCTGCCACTTTTTCCATGCTGTCACAAATGGCAGGACTTCCTTCTTTGTGTGGCTGAATAGTATTTTATTTGTATCTATGCAACATTTTTGGTCTGTTCTTCCATTGATGGACACTTAGAACGATTCTATATCTTGGCTATTTTGAATAATGCTGCAGTGAACAAGATAATGCAGGTATCTATTCAATGTACTGATGTCATTTCCTTTGGATATATACTTAGTAGTAGGATTCCTGGATCATATGCATTCCTATTTTTAATTTTTTGAGGCACCACCATACTGTTTTCCTTAATAGAGGTACTAATTTACATTTTCACCAACAGTGTACAAGGGTTCCCTTCTCTTATGTTCTCACATTTCATTGTTGATGGTAGACATTTTAACATCTGAGGGGTGATGTCTCATTGTGGTTAATTGGCATTTTCCTGATGATCTGTAATCAACATTTTTGTCATATATCTGCATTGTGGTTAATTGGCATTTTCCTGATGATCTGTAATCAACATTTTTGTCATATATCTGTCTTCTATTGAATTATGTCTGTTCAAGTCTTTCTCCTTTTTTAATTTTTCACTGGGTTGTTTGTTATCTTGAAATTAAGTTGAGTTAATTACATATTTTAGATATTAGCTCCTTATTATATGTGTGGTTTGCAAGTATTTTATCCTATTCCATAAGTTGTCTTTTCACTATGTTGATTACCCCCTTGGCTTTGGAGAAGTTTTTAGTTTGATGCAATTCCATTTATTTATTTTTGCTTTTGTGGCCTATGTTTTTCGGTTTATATCTAAAAAATTATTGCCCAGACCAATGTTGTAGGACTTTTCCTATATGTTACCTTCTAGCAGTTTTTCAGTTTCAGGTTTTGCATTTAAGTATTTAGTCTACTTTGAGTTGATTTCTACATATGATGTGAAATAAAGATCTAATTTTATTGTTCTGCACGTGGATATCCAGTTTTCCTAGTATTATTTATTGAAAAAACTGTCCTTTCCTCACTGTCTGTTCTTGGCACCTTTGTACAAAAAATATCACTTGACCATAGATTTATATATGTGTTCATTTCTGGGCTCTCTATTCTCATATTCCATTGGTCTATATGTATGTTTTGGTTACTACAGCTTTGCAATAAATTTTGAATTCTGGTTGTATGATGCTACCAGCTTTCCCCCACCCCCAGGATTGCTTTGGCAATTTGGGGTCTTTTGTGGTCTATAAAGATTTTAGAATTTTTTTTCTATTTCTGAGAGAATGTCATTGAAATTTTAATAAGAATTGCATTGACTCTGAGGATCATTTTTGGTAGTACAAACATTTTAACAATATTAATTTTTCCAGTTCATGCACTTCAGATGTATTTCCATTTATTTATGTCTTCAATTTCTTTCATCAATGTTTTATGGTTCGCAGTGCAGAGAATAGTTATCTCCTTGATTAAATTCATTTCTCAGTATTTTGTGTGGCTATTGTAAATGAGACTGTTTCCTTGAGTTCTTTTTCCAATTGTTTGCTGTTAGTTATAGAATTACTACTGATATTTGTATGTTGAGTTCTGTATTTTACAACTTTACTGAATTTATTAATTCTGACAGTTTTGAGATGGATTCTTTAGGTTTTTTTAAAAAATATAAGACCATGTCATCTGCAAAAAGGGATAATTTAACTTCTTCCTTTACAGTTGAGCTGCCTTTTATTTATTTCATTAGCTTATTTGTACAACCTAGGACTTCTAATACTATGTTGAATAGAAGTGGCAGAAGTAAGCATTCATATCTTGATCCTGATTGTAAAGAAAAGGTTTTCAACATTCTTTTCATTGTGTATGATGCTAACTGTGTGTTTGTCACATATGGTCTTTATTAATTAGAGATACATTTCTTCTATTTCTTTTATGAAAGAATGTTGAATTTTGTCAAATGCTTTCTCTGCATCTATTAAGATGATTATGTGATTTTTGTACTTTATTCTCTTAATGTGGTGATTTGCATTCATAGATTTCCATATGTTGAACCATCCTTGCATCCCTGGAACGTATACCACTTGATAATGGTGAATTGTCTTTCTAATATGTTGCTGAATTTGACTTGCTAGTATTTTGTTTAAGATTTTTCATCTTTATTCATAAGGGATATTGGCCTGTAGTTCTATTTTTTGTAGCATCCTTTTCTGTCTTTGGTATCAGAGTAATTCTGGCCTCATAAAATGAGTTTGGATGAAATTTTTACTGTTTAGTATTTGGGGAGAGTTAGAGAAGAATTGATATTTTAAAATGTTTGATACAATTCAACAGTGAAACTATTGGGTCCTGAGATTTTCTTTGATAGGAGACATTTTATTACTGACTCAATCACCTTACTGATCTGTTCAGATTTTCTATTTCTTCAGAATTCAATCTTGGTAGTCTGTATGTGTCTAGAAATGTATCAATCTTGGTAGGCTGTATGTGTCTAGAAATGTATCAAATTATTCAATTTGTTGGCAAATAAATTTTGACAATAGTCTCATAACCTTTTCAGTTTTTGTTGAAGTGTCTCCTTTTTCATTTCCAATTTTCTTTATTTGAGACTCTTCTCTTTTCCTTAGTCTAGCTGAAGGTTTTTCAATTGTTTTGCTCTTTTCAAAACATCAACTTGCAGTTTTATTGATCTTTTTATTGGTTTTCTAGACTCCATGTATTTTTACTCTCCTTTGTATTATTTACTTCCTTCAACCAACTCTGGGCTTACCTTATTCTTTTTTTTCCTAGTTCCTTGAGGTACATTAAGTTCTTCATATTAGTTTTTTTCCTCCTTTTTTTGATGTAGGTTATTATTGCCATAAACTTTCCTCTTAGAACTGTTCTTGCTATCCCATATGTTTTTCTGTGTGGTGTTTCCATTTTCATTTGTCTCAAGATTTTTTGTCTGTTTTTTCTTTTAATATCTTCAATTATCCATTGGGCAATGTGCAGTCAATTCTATTAGTTGTTCAGGAGTATATTTTTTAATATCTATTTCTTGTAAATTTTCTAAAGTTTCTCCCTTTTATTGATTTCTACTTTTTGTACCACTGTGGTCAGAAAATATATTTAATGTTATTTCAATCTTTTAAAATTTTCATGGTATTGTTTTTTGCCCTCACATATGAACTATCTTGAAGAATGTTTCCTGTGTATGTGAGAAGAATAAAACATATTCTGCTATTGCTGAATGGAATTTTCTGCATATGTTTGTTAATTCCACTTGGTTCAAAGTATAGTTTAAGTCCAGTGTTTCCTTATTAAATTTCTGTATGTGGATCTGTTCATTGCTAAAAGTGAGTGTGTTGTATTCCTCTACTATCATTGCATTGAAGTTTATCCTGTATACTTTCTTCATTTCTTTTCTTTCTTTGTTCTCCTCTGACAGTGTATTTTAAATGGACATATTTGCATTCACAGATTCTTCCTTCTCCTTAATCAGTTCTGCTTTTGATGCTGTGTATCACCATTTTCACTGTATTTTTCGCTTCCAAAATGTATTTATTTTAATCATTTTGATACCTCTGTTAAATTTTTTATTTGATCATTTATTTTTTTCCTTATATTGTTGAATTGTTTCTTTGTATTTTGATTGCATTCACTAAGCTTTCTTAGAACAGCTATTGTGAATTCTTTGTCAGGAAGGTCATTTCTTTATGTCAGTCACTGGGGCTTTATTTCATTCTTGTGGTGATGTCATCTTTCCCTGACTGTTCTTAATCCTTACATGTCAGTGTCTATGCATTTAAAGCAGTAGGCACTTATCCCAGTCTTCACAGATTGGTTTTCTCTGGAAAAGTCCTTTGGATGATTAGTAAGCCCATCCAAAGATTCAGGGCAGGCCTTCTGGCATGGTACATGGGAGTGTTTGCAGCTGGAACATTCAAACTGACTGACCTAGTGTCTGGATCAACAGGTTTGTAACCCTGGAGTTGCATTCACTATGGTAGATTTGTTTATTGGGTCTGTTGGATGGGCATAGAGCCTGGGTTCACAGAGACTGGTTTGGCACTGATGTAGTGCCTTTACCTATGTACTCTGAGATGAGTCCAAAGTCTAAGATTAAACAAACAATCCTGGATCTTGGGTCAGGGAGGCTGGTCTTGAGTCTGGATCTGCAGGGATGTTCCTGGAGCTTTAGTCCATGGGAACCAATCTGATACAGGGTCCTACTTGAGTGGATCTGTATTCTGGGTCTGCTAAAGCAGGCCTGGACCCTAAGTCAATAAATCCTGGGGCCAAGTGGACTAGCCTGGATCCTGGGTCTACAGGTGCTAATTTGAAGTCTGAAGCCATGGGTGTTAGCCTGGTACTGTGACTAGCCTGAAGGCTCAATTTATTGGCCATGGTGACCAACATGGAGCTTGTATTCATAGGAATGACTTTGGAGTTTTGGTCTTGGAAGACCAGTCCAGCATCACAGTCTACTGTGATGGGGTTGAACTCTGGGTCTTCTAGGTTGGACCTGGGCCCTGGGTCTTCTAAAAATTGGGACACGAGGCTAACCTAGAGTCTGGGGCCTCGGGGAACAGGCTGGAGTCTGGGCCCATAGGGGCCAGTTTGTATGTAAAATGTGTAGGTACTCTCCTAGAAGTTAGGTGTGCAAGGACTGACCTAGGGCCTGACACCTCAGGGTCTCACCTGAAAGTTGAAGACATGGGAACTGCTTTGAGCCTGCAGGTCTGGAGACTGTGTCTGCAGGTGCTAATAGGTACCTGAGGCCAGGTTTGCTAACCTAGTCTGAAGCTGCGCTGGTCTGGAACTTGGGGTTGTAAGAGCTAGCCTTCCTGCAATTATCTGCAAGTGTTGGTATAATTACTATGGCTGTGAGGGCTGGTGTGTTGCTAGGGTACACCAAAGATTGGAGCCACTGAGGCCAGCCTAACACTGGAGCTTGGTGCCATTGGGGCTAGCCTGCTGCTTAAGGTGGTTCTGAGCTTGGTGGGGAATACAGGTGACTGAGTCAACTACACAGGTGTAGAGCCTGGGAATACAAAGTACAGCCTGGCATTGGAGAAGACCTAGAGCCTTAGTCAGCAGGTACTGACCTAGAGTTTGGGGTCGTGGGGGGCTGCCTGGTTCTGGGTTTTACAGAGGTGAACATGATGCTTAAAGCAAAGTTCAATGCTAGCTTCCCACTCTTTCCCTCAAGCATATAGTATCTCTGTGCTGTGCTGCCTTGGGTTTGGAAAGCAGTGAAGCAGGTAATATGAAACAGTCCTTCCTAACCTTCTTCGGTGCATCCTTTCTTATTTCTGTGTTGTTCCCTGGTTCTGCAATCTCTCTTCTGGCTTTATTAACTCTTGTGAAGATGTTTTCATGTATGGATAGTTATTCAAATTAATGTTTCTGATGGGGGATGATTGTTGGAGGATCTTATTCGACTATCTTTGGAGATCATTTTCTGTGCAAATTTCTTAGTACACAGTTTGTCACATAGTTGCCCTTAAACAGAGACTAGCTTCGTACATTTCTAAGACGAAAGGAAAAATAAGTAGTGCTTTATTTGAAAAGAACACCACAGTACACAAGAAATGTCTACTCAGTCATAACAACTGTGGTCATGCAGAAAACAGAGAAGGATACACAATGCAAAAAGACTACAAGTAAATTACTGAGTTACTAACATGCTTATACGAGGTCCTATAGAAATTCAAGTTATCTTAAGTATTTTAGAGCTATGTAAAAATGCCTTTTTCATAATTCACTTAATAAATATTCTTGAGGTAAGTAAAGGAGTGAAAAAATATGAGCTGGAAGTAATCCACAAAATCTTCTCAGAGAATGTTGGGTTTGCACAAAGTCTAGGAGGAATAAAAGCTATGGTTGGCCACGTGTAGGATTAGAAGAAAAATGCATGCCAAGGGACAGGCCTGACGGGTCAGACATTGCAGGGTTCCTGTGTAGTCCTATATTCTTGGAGTCAAGTTTATATGGAGAGGAAGATGGAAAAGGGAGTTCTCTGGGTCACTGCATTTAAATTCTGGAGCTCCATAATCTGAGAGACAAGTTCATTCTGTATGGAGTATGTGCTAGGGGTTATTTTGAGTAGAAGACAAGCCACTGCACAGTATCTGGCAATAACTGGGTAGATGTAAGTGTTGTAATTAGTAAAACAACAAAAAAGAAAAAGAAAATTGAAAAAACAGCTAAGAGGCTTTTAAAAAAGCTGGGCTTCTCAAAAGAAAAGGAATCAACAGCGTTAGAGAGATTTTTAGGCAACAATTAATGAATTTGAAGTTTTACTGAATGTAGGTAATGTGGGAATGAGATGATTCACATCTGAGTGCCCGATTTCAGGGTTTTTCATGACAAAACACCTCAGGGAGTAGTTGTCTGACTGACAGAGAAGGATGCCTTAAGCACAGTCAAAAGGCACGTGGTTGACTTGATACGTGTTAAATGGGAGTGTGAGCTGGTGGTAGGATTTTCAAAAGAAAACATGGAAATGTATAAGAGACAAAAGGAATCTTATCAGAGACATAGGCTTGAGACTTAATCCAAAAGACAACTATTTGCTGTCATATTTTCACATTAGTAAAATATGTAATTAAATGCATGTCAGAAAACATATAATCAAACGAATGTGATAAAATTATTGATACTTCAATTTAAAAAATAATAATTTTGAATTATTACTTTCTTATGGTCTACTTATATTTTTTGGAAAATGCAACTTGGAATTGCCCAAAACATCTGAAAAATTTTGAGAATATGTTTAAAGACTAAGTTATACAAAAAAATGACTATTTATTGTCAAACCTCCAGGATGATACATGCACTTATTTAATGTCATGCTCAGTTGTATAACAATAGTTTGGAATATTTTGAGCTGACAAGAGTCATACAAAATGATGGTTATGTTTTAAGACTACAAACAATAAAATACATTTTTATCAGAATGGCACAGTATTTTACTTTATGAATTTATTTATTTTCAATTTATTTTATTTCAGAGATATGAGGTACAATTCAGAATTAGGTATACAAGTGACCATCAAACAGTTTGTAAAGTTTGGGTCACCCTTTGGCCCCCACTTTGCCTGGTTTGAGATCAGGTACCCTTATTAATGTTATATGACCCCCCCATTCCCTGGCAGTTTCTAGCTACTTCCAATCCCTTTCGTATGGTATTATAGTAAATGTTCAGGATTTGCTTATGGGTGAGAACATGTGGTAATTAGTTCTTTGTTTCTGTGATATATCACTGAGTATTATAGACTCTAAATCTGTCCAAGTTGCTGTGAAATCCACAATTTTGTTCTTTATGGCTGTGTAATATGCCATAGTGTATATATACCACTTTTTAAAATACTATCCAGTTTCTATGGGCAGCATAGTTGGTTCCAAGTTTTTGCTATTGTAAATAGTGCTGTAATAAACATTCATGTGCAGGTATCTTTTTTGTAGGGTGATTTAAGTTCCTCCGGGTATATTCCCAGAAGGGGGATTGCTGGGTCATATTGAAGGTCAATTTCTAGTTCTTTTAGGGATCTCCACACTGTTTACCATAGAGGTTGAACTAATTTGCATTCCCCAACAATATAGAAGTCTTCTCTTTTCTCCATATCCTCATCAGCATCTGTTGTTCCTTGTTTCATTAACGATGACCTCGGAATGGCACAGTGTTTTAAACCATGCCCATATCTTATTTTGCATACTTTTTGATGTTCCATAACTTCTTGAGCCACATAGCAAATAAAATGCAAGCCAAGAGCAATAATAATTCCGTAATAAACTCATGGAGATGGAACTATCAAGAAGGAAGCAAAGTTAATGCAATATGGAATTGAGTAATTTATTTCAGTGTTCTTAAGAACACTAAAAGCTTTCTGTATACTTGACATCTAACCTATTGCTGTTTTACAAATTGATTTTACACATTCATCAAAAAAGTGTCAATTAGTGGAATTGTCAGAAATTGAGCACAGTATTTCTGCTCTGTCGTGTTTCCTGTGTGCACAAATTTCCTATGAATAATGTTTTCCTTATTATGTGGTAAGACTCTGGTCAGTGCTTTAGGGAGCCACTATTGAAACAGTGTTAGCCAAGGATTCTGGATCTTAGAAATTTAAGTACCTTGCCTAAGTTGTACAGTTTGCAAGTGTGAACGTTGTGCTTAAAATATAATATTTAAACAATGTGATTTTTCATATCTCCATACTATACCTCATGAATGTTGTCAGGGTTTTTATCATAAGTAAAAGTGTGTATTTAAAAAGTTGTGATTAGGAAGAAAATGTGATATTTACTGAATTGCAAATTCAAAATCTAATCCAGGTCATACCTGTTTTGAAATACAGATGGTCCTAACTTAGCATGGGTCCACTTAATGGTGTTTTGACATTCATAGTGGTACAAAAATCATCATAATTTAGATATACAGTATCTAATAAATTGTATGAAATCTTTAACTATTATGAAGTAGGCTTTGTGTTAGATTATTTTGCTCAACTGTAGGCTAGCATAATTGTTCTAAGCACATTTAAGGTGGGGTAGGCTAAGCTATAATATTCAGTGGGTTAGAAGTATCACTTTTTTTCAATTTATGATGGATTTAGTAGGATGTAATCCATTCATTAGTCAATTAGTATCTGTATTGAAGACACATTGCCACTTTCTCAAATAA
The DNA here is from genome assembly GCA_027257055.1 of Cephalopachus bancanus. Lineage (NCBI taxonomy): Eukaryota > Metazoa > Chordata > Mammalia > Primates > Tarsiidae > Cephalopachus > Cephalopachus bancanus. The sequence goes on along the minus strand of JAPVLO010000178.1, from coordinate 1,672,441 downwards.
TGATGTTGAATTTGTTTCAAAATCTTTTAGCTTGATACGTGTCATGTTAATCAAAACAATTAAAAAGTCCTCTCTGGAATAATTTTATTTTTATCCTAAATGTAAATAAATGATGAACATGTGCCTAGGGATTTATTTGACAAACTTCTTTCACAAAGTTATCAAGATCCTATTGCATGGCTTAATGTGTGGAAAGAAATTGGAATGTCTTCAAGGATAAATACAGCATTTATCATACTCAAAGCTTTCACCTTATCATGTAAAAAGACACACGACGATGATATGTACCATAATATGATATAAACAAACAGAATAGTTATTTGTTTACAAACAATCTTTAACTAGATTAGAATAGAATAGTCATTTGTTTAAAAACTATCTTTAACTAGATTAGTACAATATCAGTCACAGTATGATAAATTCACAAATTTCAATCAAAGCTGAAAAATCAAGCAGTTCAAAAACCCAGAAAAATTTAGGAGTTCGCTTCTCTGGAATGAATGAGCTCAAACTATTTTTTTCCTAAAATAATAGATGTCACTTAGTTAAGTTTAAAAAAGTCTCTTGGGAGAGGAAGTTCTATTGGTTTTATTTGGATCAGATGTGCATATCTTGGTTTGGGTAGGGCAGGCTAACTTCATTGAGAGACCTACCAGCACTAACTAAAGTGAGGAAAAATTACTAACAAAGGAATTGAGGTGTTATGAGAAAAAAATTTAACAGAGGCCACCTAACAAGAAAGTCCTCGAAAGTCCAGTCTAAGCAAATCTCTATCTTTATCTCTCCATCTCTATCACTCTGTCTATATTTTATCTCTCTATCTCTCTATGTATATTGTTAAAAAACCATCATGAGGGGAATCTCTAATACAGTGGTTTCTACTTTTTGTAACTTGTAGCTTTCTTTAATCATATATTAATTCTTTTATATTTAAATGTGACCAAAATGAACACAAGTGTCCAAGTTTCTGCCGTGATCAAGCTTATGTTCTTGAGGGAGAGGTAATACATGCAAAAATAAAATATTGTGTTCGTCAAAAATAAGGGTAAAAGAAACATTTAGGAAAAGAGGATAGAAAGAAGATGTTATTTTAGTAAGGTATTCAGAGAAGTCCTCTCAGAAGAGGAGGTATTTTAGGTGACAGCGGATGCATAGAGCTGAAGAATATTTTAGGCAAAGGGAATAAAAGTAAAAGACTCTGAAATGCGAAGGAGCTTTGTGCTGGTGAGAGTGACTTTTCGGGAAATGTCTGCCTCTGCAAAGGCAGTGTTAGAAACACTTAGGGCTTTGCAGTCTATGACAGAAACTTTGGGTGTTTTGATAAGGTGGAAACAATTGCCTTCATAGAGAAAGAGATCACTTTTGCTATAAATGGGAGGCTAAGAATGCATTGGCTCTGTTAGAAGGCATTCCAGACAGAGAATGGCAGGAAGGACCACGTACAAGTGTATGGAGCATTATCTGAACGTTGACCAGCATGGTCAAGCAGGGTCTCTAATGGCATGTGGTGAAACAAGAACAAAACTGTGTCAAATTGTAGATGCCGTACGTAAATGATATCGACATCTTACTATGCATAAGAATGAACTATAGATGTTTTTTGGAAGGGTGCTAACTGTGGAGAGATATGAAGAAAAGATAGGAGTCAGACATAGACTAAGACAAGGTTTTCTAAGTAGATAATTCTAAGGAAGTCTAGACTCACCCGAGTCTCATTGAAAAAGAAGCCTGATGAAATCGGTTTGGAAAGCCTCTTTTTGAACATCTCCTGGAAATTCAAATTAGCATTAAAAAGTCATTCAGTTCACTGAGTTTAAACTTTATTTGAGTATAGAAAATCTACTCCTCCCTTTTAAAATTTTTACTTTTGGTGAGAAACCTATCACGTTCCAAAAGAGGAGAGTTACTGCAATATTGCCAAGGAGAGTCAATAAGGTCTGAACTTGGAAATTGATTGGCAAAGAAAGAGAAGGCAGCATGAAAAAACACAGGTATGAAAGAGAACTTTACTGCCGGACCAAAGGTGAGCAAGACTCTCTATAATAAGTGGAAGAATATTAATTGGACAATAGGTATAAATAAGGTATTTTTTATTTTGGCTAGACAGTATTGATTTTAATGAGCTAATGATAGAGAAAATTCTCAAGTGTAATATATGTTTGGATGGTTAGTATCTACAAATTACGATGTAGCAAAAAGTAAAATCTCTGCCAACTGTCAATGAATATGCACAATGCAAACAGAACATTAATATTCATCCTCAAAGCCTAGTTGTTTGTCACTGTTTTAGGTTACAGGATGACCTTTCAGAATTTGAGGATGTATCAAACTAGCAGCTAGAATAATAAAGGTCATAGATCCCGGGAGTATAATTTCTTATTATTTGGGTGTATAGGAACTATATGAAATTAAGGACAATCTGATATTACAAAATCAGAACCTGAGAAAATATTTATTTTATTTACATATATGCATCTAAAATTCTACTTTAGGAAGGTTATAGAGGGTCAAGTTCTGTCTATAACTCCCCAGCCCTGACAGTCTAATATATTTGTTCCATCACTGTTTGTCTCATCAAGACTTCTAATCCCCAGTCTTCTTCATTATTTTTTATTTACAATTCATCCCTTTCCGCAGTTTTTTCCTCTCCTGACGACTTCCTCAACAATACCTAAACTTCCCTGAGTCCTTGTTCTTGCTGTCTCATTTTCTGCCAGGCTGAGCCTGGACAAGCCCAGCTTTCCGCCTTCACTGGTCACAGACTGCTGAGCACTTCTCAGGAGTGTCTCCCCAAACATCCATGGCTTTCACACATAGGACAACCTGTAACCATTTCCTAAAGCCTGCATCCAATTATGCCACTCTTTGGTTCCGATCCCTCCTGTTGTTTCCTATGACTTTCAGGTGAAGTATACACAAATGCATGCGGGGTCCTTCATAAGGACCACACACCAGGATCAATGCAAATATAACAGATTCTATATCATGATCAGATATGAATATCTGTCTTAGCACATCTCAGTTTCCCCATCCGTTCCTCATACTGCTCTATCATGTCTGAAATATTTAAATGTAAGCGTGAATGGGCCATACTTCCATGCATATGCGCCTTCAAACATGAGTCTCTCAGTCTAGATCTAGATGACTAAATTATCTGCATTCTTCAATACTCCATTTCACTGATTCCCTCCACTGGGAGGCTTTCTGTGAGCTTGTTTTCCCCAAGAAGGTGTTAGTGGCTCCTCTTCCTTATTCTTGTAGCACGTATGATATTCTTTCTGCTGTTGCCCTTTTCCTGGTGTGGTGATCTGATGGAAATCACCAATGTGTTTCCTGCAGCCAGTACTGAGCACGGCACTAGAAGGATGAATAAAGGACCTCTGTGTTATATATGTATATTTAAATTGCTGAGTAGTAAATCTTTGCAGTGCTTGGTAAGATAAATGAATCAACTTCTAGTTCAGATAATAGAAACACCAACAGCAAAGGAGCTAAGACACCTGTGTCTTGTCTGTTCATCTTCTTTCCTGTTTTCAGAATTTCCTCCTGCAATGATGCCATTGAGTAGGGGACACTCAGGTCTTTTAACCTGAGAACATGATTCTACTCATTATCTACTGCTTTGTAACAAATTGCTTCCAAGCGTGGAAGCTTAAACTACCTTGTCTCATGTGGATGAGGAACTCTGGTGCAGCTTAGCTAGATTCCCTTGGCTCAAGTTTTCTCACAAGGTTGCAGACAAGCAGATGGTGTGGGCTGTGGCAACTGAAGACATGCCAGGGGTTGTAATATGTGGTTTTGGCCAGATCCAGTTGCTTGCCTTCTTTGGACTGATCATCTCAGTTCCTCACTGGCTGGTGGAAGAGGCCTCTCCCTGTCTTTTGAGAGGTGGCTTTGCCAATGGGAACACTGTCAACAAGGCAGCTGGCCTCCGCAGAGAAGGCAGGAGAGAGAAAAACCACTGAGGGTGGGAACCACAGTATTTTTGCAAATTAATCTCGGAAATGACATCCCATCTGTCACATTGTTTTAGCTAGAGTGAAGTCACTAGGCCCCGCTCAAACTCAAGTGAGAGGGAATTATCCATGGGCATGCAGCCCAGGAGAGATACATTCTGGAGTTATCTGAGAGACTCCCTGCTACAGTGATTACAGAATTTGTCGAGAAAAATATCAAGAATGCATGAGTAAGACAAAATTTTTTTTGTATCAAGTTGTTGATATGGTGTTAATGATTTAATGATTAAATCACAGACTTGCATGAAAAAAACTTAAAAATTAATTGTTCTGAGCATCTCATTGAATAGCTAAAGAAACTGAGCCCCAGGAAATGCAAGTAGGGGACACTCAGATTTCTTCAACCAGAACCCTACAATTAGTTTGTTTTGGTTATAGATATAAGCATCAGTTTGCTTATCTGAAAATAGAAATATGACTCTGCTCGAGGAAGCATTTCTGTATTTTGTAATTTTAAACACTATATCCAGACACAACATATGGAATATGTTATATTCCATACATGTAGCACAATATATTACTCTTTAGGAGGAAGGTTTTTGCAACTGGTGAACAGTTACAGAATGTCAGACACACTTTACATATAAAAATGAGCAGGGCCGGGTGCAGTGGCTCACTCCTATAATCCCAGCACTTTGCAAGGCCGTGGTGAAAGGATTGCCTGAGCTCATGGGTTCGAGACCAGCCAAGGAAAATTGGTGAGACTTCATCTCTACAATAAATCAAAGAATTAGTCGGGTGCAGTGACTCATGCCTGTAGTTCTGCTACTTGGAAGGCTGAGGCAGAAGGATTGCCTGACCCCAGCAGGTCGAGGCTGCAGTGGCTGTAAGTAGTGTGCCACTGCACTCCAGCCTGGGCGACAGAGTGAGACTTCAACTAAAAAAAAAAAATCAGGTGAGGCCTGAGAACCTAGAGGTCCCCTCCCTGGAGATTACAGTGCATGAAACAGCTAAAGGTATTCTTTGGTTTGCACAAAAGAACTGATGTTGCTTCAATGAAACTTTTAGGGATACTGAGTTAAATGAGATTATCATACAATATACAGTATCACTTTCACCTTCTAGTGATTTTCCAAAAACATCAAATTGAGTAGGAATTTACCATATAATCTACAATGACCTCTCATGTAATTTTTGCATAATTGAACACATTGTGCTTCCCTCTGAATCTCAATGAACTTTGCAGGAAAGGGAATGCAGATGATTTTACACAGCTACAATCTCCTAACCTTCACAGACTCTTAGGTCCTCTTTATTGTCCCCTCAAACGGGGCAGCAGGCTCACAACAGTAAGAAAGCATCACCACGTGGCTTTTAATGCTGCTCCATGCAGGACTGATTTTCAACCTAGCAAATTGATAAGCTTGGAGTCAGTCTTTCATGTCCTTTTGGAATCTTTTATCTCTGGAGTAAATGGTTCTGTGAGGGTTTTGGGCTGGGAGGAAGTTTCCAGACCTCCTGCCTGGCCCTGTGGATTCTGTCCTTGTGGATGCTTGTTGGACAGTGGTAGAGACGTCAGTTTCAGCTCCAAACAGCTTCCTGCACATTCATGTATAGAGAATAACGCTGACTGTGGTTGCATAAAAAGCCAAGGATGGAAGTTAACAGGAAAAATGGTTTTAAATAACACATCACTTATATATAGGGATATGCGTGTGTGCAGATGACCACTCAGTCTTTCAAAGTGCTTACCTTTTTCAGCTTTCTAGTCTAATTCCCGGAACTGGTAAGAAATTAGAACACAATTTAGAAGTCATATGATCCCTACATGGTTCTGAGTTCTAGTTTGCTGGATCTTGAGAATCAAATTCTTCATCTCTAAAATGGAGGTAATACCTACCCATATATAATGACAACTGAAAGAGGTAACGCATTTACAAAGCACCACATTTGGGAAGCACTTCAAGTACTAAAAATATAAGTGATGATGCATAGTAGTCCTAATCATGGAAAATAAAATTTCAGGCTGCCAGCTGGGCTCGGTGGCTCAGCCTGTAATCCTGCACCTTAGGAGGCTGAGGTGAGTGAATTGCCTGAGCCTGCGGGTTCGACACCCGCCTGGGCAACATGGCGAGACCTCATCTCTACAATAAATCAAAAAATTAGCCGGGCATAGTAGCGTGCGCCTGTAATTCCGGCTACTTGGAAGGCTGAGGCGGAAGGATCACCAGAGCCCAGCAGGTTGAGGCTGCGGTGGCTGGGAGTGGTCACTGCACTCCAGTCTGGGTGACTGAGTGAGACTCCAACTCAAAAAAAAAAAATTTCAGGCTGAAGTTGTCCAGAATACAAGAAAAACCTGGTGATAATATAGTCCAGTATAATAAATGTTCATATTAAAAATTTTAAATGTACCTTCAGAAAAAAAAAATCTTACCTGATGTTCCATTAAGAATGCTGTTAACTCATTTTCTACCACCATGCCTTGGTACCCACATCTCTGGGCCAGAGCTTTGTGTAATGAACTAGTGATGACCAAAATCAAGGAGGTGCCCTCCCTCGGTGAGCTTCTTCTCCCTGTGAGGGAGCGACAATAGACAAATATATAGGGTCCTACATAGCCAATAAAGTCAATGAAGTCAGGAAACTTCCTTGGTTAAGCGCCATTTATCACCATTTCCAATGCTTTCAAGAAATGAAAAATCCAACAGATAGGGGTATAAACAAAAATAAAGGTGGTGACATGATTCAATGTGCTTCATCAGCAATACTCTGCCTGTAGTACAGATTTCTGAGATAGGTCTTAATTGTTCATTGAGAAAATAGGATTTCAAACATTTCTGATATATTTTAATATTTTTATGCCATTTATAATCAGAACATATAACTTCCTAATCATAAAGCATAAAATTAATTAAAATAGAAACCACATTGCAAGTAACAAAGAAATGCAATATCAGAGAAACATAAACATGAAAGCACAACAGCATGACAGAAGATATACCCGTTGTGGAAATAACCACCCACATCTTAAATTTGCCTATTAAAGGTCAACTGTTCTTGGATTTATTAAGAAAGAAATGAATATATGATACTCACATTACAAAAATACAACCCCCCAAACAAAAAGTTAATAATAAATTATATCAGCTAATAATCACACAAAAAAGAAATAAAAGCATAGTAAAACCAAATCAAAAGAATTAAAGGGAAGGAGCATCATATGATAAAGAGAACCATTCAATATTTTAAAATGTGATCAGAAATGAAGACACAGTTATGAAGTTTCTATTATAACATTACAGTATAAAGGCAAAATATTTCAAAAATGTAAGGAAACATTAACAAATTTCAATGACAACCTAACTTTCCATAATCTATTATGAAATCTAAAGAATAAAAATAGTTTCACTCAAAAATAAATTCTTTAAAAACTGGACTAAAAGAGCATGTCTTAGTATTTGACCTTCCCATCAAATGCCCAAGAAACAGTTTCAAACATAAGACTACAGAGAATTGGACCACAGTCAATTTCCAAACATGCACACAAATGAAGTTTGACAATAAAAAATGGCGCTAAGGAATACAACAAGAATATGTGTTCTAATTGTTTAGTTCAGCTATATATAAAATATAAAACATTTTAAAACATTATTATTTTTTTTTTTTTTTAGTTGGAGTCTCACTCTGTCGCCCAGACTGAAGTGCAGTGGCCGCTCCCGGCCACCGCAGCCTTGACCTGCTGGGCTCCGGCGATCCTTCCGCCTCAGCCTTCCAAGTAGCCGGAATTACAGTCATGCGCTACCACGCCCGGCTGATTTTTTGATTTATTGTAGAGATGAGGTCTCGTTGCCCAGGCGGGTCTCGAACCCTCGGGCTCAGGCAATCCACTGACCTCAGCCTCCCAAAGGCGCGGATTACAGGCTGAGCCACAGAGCCCGGCTTAAAACATTATTTTTATAACAAATCTTTTGCAAATATTGGAAATTAGATGGCAGGTATAAAAGCAAATAATAACATTATTGTCTCTAGTCTAATAGATTTCAAAATCACGAGGAAGAATAATTTGATGGATACATCTACTGACATCCATTCAGAAGAAATGACAAAGCATTTATTGAGTTCTTACCATAGGCAGGCCCTGTGCTAAGCACTTTCCATAAATAAATACCACCTGTAGTCTCACAACTATCATATGAGATCAAGCTTTTCTGTAACACCCCTTTTTACAGTTGAGGAAATAAGTGCAGAGAGGTCAGCCCATTTGTTCAAAGTTAAACCGCCTTAAGTGGCCTCAAGCCCCCTGGATCTGAAACCCATGATCTTAACCAATAGGCTGCACTGCTTCAGGCAAGAGGATCTGTGGGTGGATATCTAAACACTTTCCAAAAGAGACCCTCCAGAAACAAGGCTGGGTTTTTGTATTAGAGTCAGAAGCATTGTGTTTTGATTTGTTTTGTTTTGTTTTGTTTTGTTTGGGGCGGGTGCAAAAAATGCTCCTTGCGTCAATTACTTACATTTTTGGACTTCCACGGTATCTGCGATACTCAAGTATGACCACCTTATACTAGAACCTTCTGAACAAGGACCCTGCGGTACCTTTTGGAGAGGTCAGTAGGGAGTTCCCCAGCCTTGTGTGCATGACTGTCCCAGCCACAGTGCTGGAAAGGAGGAGTGGTAAGCTTGCTGAGCCCAGGACACCTCTTCTTTATCATCCCTTTCCTGGCAAGCAATTACTGTTTCGTTGAAAATCTGTTTTCTTCTAATTCATCTCCCCTAAATCAAATCTAACTAACAATCAACCAGCATTTTCAGGGTACCTGCTGTACAGAGGGCCTGCTTGGAAAGCATTTTTTAAAGCAAAGTATCAACATTTGAAATAATAAGACAATTACATATTTGTAGATGATGTTGACTCTTTCACTTTCAGAATTAGCAAAATAAAGTTATGGAGGAAATCGACTTGACTTACTTTCATGCCATTTATTGAATGGCCTTTAACAAACATTTTTCATGATTTGTTTAGAATTTCTTCTCTGCATTTCAGAGTTTCTTGTTTCTACCAGTAGGACACATTCTTGGACACTCTGCTTCTTGTTTATCTGTGTGTTTTTTTTTTTTTTTTTCTTTTTTTGTCTAATAAAGGGTATGGTGTAATTGAGAATTTTTACAATATAGGAGGTAAAAGAGAGAAGTTTTGAATGCAGTTGCAATAAATAAATAAAAGCCATTTTGAAAAGAGGCAATTTAGTGGAAAATAGGGTTGACTCTTCTTGATTTGTCCCGAATTGAGTTTTGGCCACATCACACACCAGAATGACCCATGATAGCAGATAATGCCAGACAACTCGATTCCCGAATATTCATGCATGTGTCCTTTTTGCAGTGGAGCTCCTTGGCTGTGGTTTGATCTGACTGTAAACCCATGCTCTGAAGTGTTAAAAAGCTGTGAAAAGCGATGCCAATGTTTGCCAAGGAATCTTTCTGAAGAATGTTCAGAGGACGGATTGGATTTTCAAGTCTGGTTTTCAGTGTCATCATCATTCTCTAAATTTAATTCTTTAGATTTGCTGAAACGCAAAAGCTCGACTAAAAATTTTATCGCTTTGTCTATTTAATACAGCAATTTGAATAATGCAAGAAGAAAATGGAAGCACAATTATATGCTTTTTCTAAATTCAGAACTAGTCCAATGTGCTATTTTTATATGTATTGTTAGCTCAGAGCTCAGATAAAATTTAGTATTCAAATATAATCTCCTGAACACAAAGAGCAGTCATCTGAACGTGAGAATTCCATATCTGTGGCTCACAAAAAGGATTTGGACTAGAAAAATAGAAAAAGGTGGATAGTGGGAATTATTTTTTGAGGTAACTTCCATTGTATTTTATATAGCAATGAAAAGTTCAATATGTGAACAATAACAAGAGTTATGAACAAATACTTAGCAGGAAGGTAATTCTTCTATCAGCCTTAAAACAAATAAGCACTTTCTTTTGCCCAATCCTTTTTTCCTCATTGTTCAGAAACACTTTGACATAATCATCCCTTAAATTACAGAAGTGAAAATCAATCGCTGTTTTTTCTTACTATCTTAAAAAAGCTATCAACATAGCAGAGTTGTTTTTTTTTTAACAATTACCTATAAAAAGATGAAGGGAGAATTTTTAAACGACATGATCTGACAAAGTCTAGAGACAAGAACAAATATTCATTAAAATAAAAATTGTTATATTTTATGTCAAATTAAATACTCAAATCCAAATTAACCCAAACCACATCCTCTGAAAAGGAAACGTGTCTTTTTTATTTGAATATCAAATGAGAATAAGACAGAGAAAATAAATGACTGATCCAAAATCTTATAGTAACAGTGTAAGATTGATTCTCTCACATCTTCAAAATCTAAAAATGGACAACAGGTGCTGCTGAAGATGGGGAAAAGGATACACTTCTACACCGCTGGTGGGAATGCAAGCTAGTTCCACCTCTATGGAAAACAGTGTGGCGATTTCTAAAAGAACTGGAAATTAACCTTTCATAAGACCCAGCAATCCCCCTACTGGGAATATATCCAGAGGAATGCAAATCATTCTACAAAAAAGATACCCGCAAACACATGTTTACTGCAGCACTATTCACAATGGCAAAAACATGGAACCAACTGTACTGCCCATCAAAACTGTATTGAATAAAAAAATGTGGTACATATACACAATGGAATACTACACAGCCATAAAGAAGGGCAAACAAATGGACTTCACAGCAACTTGGATGCATTCAGAGTTTATCATATTCAGTGATCTGTCACAGAAACGAAGAACAAAGTACCACATGTTCTCATCCATAAGTGGACCCTGAACATTTACCACAATACTATAGGAAAGGGATTGGCAGTAGTGGGACACTGCCGGGGGTGGGAAGGGACACAACACCAATAGTGGTACCTGATCTCAAACCAGGCAAAGTGGGGACCAAAGAGAGACCCAGACCTTACCTGTATGATATCCACTTGCACACCTATCCCTGGATTGTGCCACACATCTTTAAACGAATAAAAAAAATTTTAACTCCTCTATTTGAATAATAATCTAAAATCTCATCTTACCATAGTTTTTCAAATGGCCATAAGCATTGGTGAATGCTAAAAAGTATTTCATTTTTTATTAATTTAAATGAGAAAATAGTTCTCGCATCTCATACAACCACTTTCTCTACCTTCTACTTTTTATCAACGGTTTACTCAAAAATAGTATAACCAAGGAAAGCTTGTACACTGAAATAAACAAGTTTGAGATGTAGTGAACGAGAGTGATTTTATTCCAAAAGCTCATAGAGAAACGACCAAGCTCCTGCCTCAAAAGAGCCATTTCAGATTTTGAGGCTGAGTGCAAGGATTAAAAAGAGAGACTTGGTACCGGGAAACATGTGATTGTGGCACAGGGTACGTCTTGATGGTTTATCTTAGGTGGTGGTTTCCCAAGAGATCTGGTTGGTATTATCATAGCTGCAGGTAGGTTATGGACCCATCATTCCCCGACTCCCCTCAAGCAGCTATCTAGCTGTTTTAAGATTAGCCCCTGGGATTTCTAAGCATGCATATAGTCATCTAAGCATGCTTGCTTCAAGAAAGTGTCTGATAGATACAGGGAGAAAAGACATTCCTTAAAACATGTTTCAAGACTGATTGAGAAAGAGAAAAAAAACCACAAATGTACAATGCACTTTAAGGCTGAGATAGTAATTTACTGTAATTGATTATAAATATTCCTTTGCTCGGGAAAAAAGTGCCTCATCATACATAGATTATTAAGTATAGTCATTGTTTAAAATGGTTAACACATGAGAATAATATATATGCAAAAAGCAAGGTGTGCCAATTATAGGTGACAGGTGATACTTTTTTATTTGACCTACCATGGTAAAGCTGAGACGATGAGTCATGAAATTAACACTCCAAGAGCTTCCCAAGGAGTGGGCTTTACAGTCTAATTCAAACAGTTTCAACTTTCCTACCATGAGACAAACACAGTATAAATTTCTTCCCCAAAAAAGGAGACAATGTGATTTTTTTAATTCCAACATTTTTTCCCAATATCCTGTTACATATAAGAGGAAACAGAGACTGATATATAACAGACAATTTGCTCCAAACTCAATGACTAGACATGGTGCAGCTAGAAATCAAATTCACGTTCTCTCACCAAAAAGTCTTGCCCTCTCTAGTAAGTTAACAGATGGAACAATTCATATAATTGGAACATCAGGAATTTCATGTGATCCAGTCCAACATGCAAATCAAAGTGTCCTTTTTAATACTAGTGTTTTTAAAAAATTAAAAATGGCAAACACACCAAAGAAGAATTATAATTTATCTTAATTTTTAAAGCACAATGTGTATGAATGTATGCATCTATCTAAATTTATGCATACTTATAAAGTTACTAAAGGAAATTTTAAGCTATTTAAAAATTTTGAACTATGAGAACTATAAGCTATTTAAATATTTAAAAATTCAGGGAATATGGATCCATCCATCTTGGATGTTAACCTGCAATGTTGAATTCTGATTAACTCTAATTCTAGGAAGACCACTAAGATTCCTCTTTTATCTATTGTTCCTTGTGTAAGAGCAAGTACTTACCGTAAAACCTGCCCTTACATCAAACAACCTTGACGTTAGTATATTCCAATTGTCCTACATATCTCTCCTGAATTACCCCTTTCTTATGGCATATAAACTCTGGGCCTGGGAAGTAATGATGGCACAGGGATCCACCATCTTGTCACATTGCTATCCAAGACAGACATGGCTTCTGTTAGAAACATTTCTATCTAAGAAACTAGATATGTCAGTTTCCTTCCCTCTCAGATTCCTCTACTTTAGGGGTAGGTTTGAATAGACTCGCCCACTGTGAAGCAGGAAAATATATCTCTTCCATGTTTAAAGATGTTTATGTTTAAAGATAGAAAAGCTCCAATTAAATAATTTTTCTTCTATGAAATCTCCCAGCTATGATATGGTGTGTATAATATGAAAAAATAGAGTATGGGTTTACTTTATTGCTTATTAGGCATGTGGATTTTAGCAATTTTCTCTTCATGTTAAACTGCACGCTGGTTTTCTGATCTGTAAGATAAAGAAAGTATCTTCCTCCTAGGCTACAGTGAGAATTGAGATTGAATATTTTAGCTTTCTCCCACAATTGCATCTCAATATTTGAAATTATTTTTCCATACAAAAGATGGTACTCTATTTTGAGGAACTTAATTTCATTATGATATTATTTAATAACTACTGAAATGGTCATGTTAATTAGTCACAGCTTATCATAGTAGTCAAAATAATTTATGTTGTGCTTTAGTAACAAACCCCAAATCTCTGTTATTAAACACATTTTATTTTCTTCATGGAAGATGGTTTTCAGGGGGATTGGCAAGAGATTGAAGAGGAAGACTCCATTCCTCAGCCATGCAGAACACCCTGCATCTACCCTGTAGCTGCGCCTTCTGGAAAACATGGTTTTCTAGGACATGGAGCCCAAGAGACAGAGTACTAGATTTTATACCAGCCATTAACTCCTCAGTCTAAAGGTAGTAAATATCATTTCTACTCAGGAGGGATTGACCAGAATAAGTCACCTGGTTCTCCCCATCCACAGAGTAAGAGAAGTGCAATTTTCCATATGCCTGGAAGGATAGAGGAACCAGATGGGCTGACCTTTATAGAGACCTTATATAAGTGTTACAGACTCTGTTGTGGTTTCTGCTAGACCGCTTTTAAACATCATTTTTTGTAGATTTTGTGAACTCACCAATATTACTCATTTTTTTCCTCCTATATGCCTGGAATACTGCAAATTTTGTTTACAAGGATTTGGTAGCCCCAAAAGAAAGATACTCTCTGATAAAATAGATTTGGCATTGTTTGGAACTTTTTCTTTGCCTACAAAATCATTCTTGAATACTTTAAGATATCTTCTAAAGAAGAAAACAAAAAGTAAAGCCAAAGAAATTTTTTCTTTTTACCTCTTTGTTCTATTAATATACATCGAGTCTGACAATTAAGTTCACGAACTCACCCTTGAACAAGTACTACATACCTCACTGCTGAATATCACCACAGTCACCTTCAAAGTACTCTCCTTGGGAAGCTATGCACTGGCACCAGTGCCTTGTTTACCAGTCAAAGCAATTTTGGAACTTTTTTCTGGAATGGTCATCAGAGCCATCGTCATATTACCCTTGATGTCCTGAATGTCATCTAATGTCTTCCTTTCAATATTTCCTGTATCTTCAGGTAAAGAAAAAGGTCACTGAGGACCAGATCAGTGAGTAAGGAGGGTGTTCCTATACTGTTGTTTGTATACAGCTGCCAATGTAAACATATAGTAGCAACTTAATTGTCAGATCTCAACAAATAATGATGACAGCTCTGATGGTCATTCCAGAAAGAGTTCCAAAATTGCTTTGATGGGCAGACTAGGTACCAGTGTCAGTGCATCGCTTCCCAAGGGGAGTGACCGTAGTGATATTCAGGAATGAAGTATGTAGAACTTTTTCTAGGATGGTACGCAAATCTAGTTGTCAAACCTCATATGTGTAAATGCAGAAAATGTTCTTCTGTGGATAAAATTATATAAATAGTTATGTTCATTAACTGTCCATAGTTTCAGTCTTTCAGACATTTCCCGTGTTGTGGGTTACAGTCACTTCTAGGATTCAAGTCTTTGTTGAATGTTTCTTCAAGGTCCCAGGGCTTTCTCCACCTCAAACCAGATGTGCAAACTCTCACCCTCGAGGGTGAGACCCACTGGCATTCCACTGTCAAGACAACTTCCCCTGCCTCTCATACTTTTAAGTCCTTCTTCCCCTAAAGTCCTTAGCACGTGCGTAAACCCACCTGCTTATTTCCAAAGAGAGACTGTGAATGGCAGGTTCTCAATCCAAAGTTTCGCTGGGAACTGCCTTACTCAAATTTAATTTGTTTCTCAATAGCAAGAAAATTAACCCAATTGAAAATTTGGTAAAGGAGTTGAATAGACATTTTTCAAAAGGAGACAAACAAATGACTAACAGGTATATGAAAAAGTGGTTAGAATCACTAATCATCAGAAAAATGCAAATTAAAACCACTATGTAATATCACTTCACTCCTATTAGAAGGACTAATATAAAAAGGTTGAACAATAACAAGTTTTGGTGAAGATACAGAGAAAAGAGAACATTTATACTATTAGTGGAAATGTGAATTAGTGTAGTCATAATGGAAAACAGTAGGAGTTTCCTCAAAAAATTAAAAATAGAACTATAAGATTCAGTTACCTTACTTCTGGGTATACATCCACAAGAAATGTAATCTATGTATTGAAGCGATGTCTGCACTCCCATGTTCATTGCAGCACTATTCACATTAGCCAAAGTATGGAATCAACCTAGGCTTTCATCCAGGAATGAAAGGATAAAGAAACATTATATATATACACACACAATAAAATACTACTCAGCCTTTAGAAAAAAGGGAGAAATGCTCTCCTGTGTGGCAACATGGATGACTATGGAGAACATTATGCCAGACACAGAAAGAAAAACACTGCAAGTCATTTACATATGGAATTTAAGCAAGTTGGGCCAATCAAGTGGAGAGTAGGTGGGACTCAGCGACTCAGCCTTTCATCCCAGCACTTTGGGAGGCTGAGACAATTGGATTTCCTGAACCCGCGGGTTCGAGATCAGACCGGGAAACTTGGTGAGACCTCGTCTCTACAATAAATCAAAAATTAGCTGGACGTGTTTGCACATGCCTGTAGTTCGGCTACTTGGAAGGCTGAGGCAGAAGGGTCGCCGGAGCCCAGCAAATCGACGCTGAGGTGGCCATGACTGTGCCACTGTGCTCCAGCCTGGACAACAGAGTGAGACTCCAACTAAAAAAAAAAAAACAAAAAAAAGTAGAGAGAAGAATGGTGGTTGCCAGAAGCTGGTGAGATAGGGGTGGGCAGTGAAGAAATGATGAGTTGTTGATCTAAGGATACCAGTTTTAAGAGGAAGAGGCTTTGAGATCTATTGCACAATAGCGTGATTATAGTCAATAATAAAGCATCGTAAAAAATATAACATTGTCTATTTCAAAATAACTAAAAGAACAAATGTTAGCTGGGCTCGGTGGCTCAGCCTGTAATCCTGCACTTTGGGAGGCCGAGGTGAGTGGATTGCCTGAGCCCGTGGGTTCGAGACCCGCCTGGGCAACTTGGCAAGACCTCATCTCTACAATCAATCAAAAACTAGCCGGGCGTGGTAGCGCGTGCCTGTAGTTCCAGCTACTTGGAAGGCTGAGGCAGAAGGATCACCAGAGCCCAGCAGGTCGAGGCTGCACTGGCCGGCAGCATCCACTGCAATCCAGTCTGGGCAACAGAGTGAGACTACAACTCCAAAAAAAAAAAAAAAAAAGAACAAATGTCAAAGATCTCACCATATAAAATGACAGTTAAACCAAGTGATGCATATGTTAATTAGCTTGATTTGATCACTTCAATTGTATAAACATGTCAAAAATATCACATTTTACCTCATAAATATGTGTATATTATTTGCCAATCAAAACATGAATAAAAATTTAAAAATTATTTGTTCAAAATACCAATAACAATATTCTTCATCTGTTATGTGCTTATTTTTAAGGACTTGATAATCAGATTATTTTATATTTTCCCAAGTTGGGAAAAAAACATCCACCTGAACTCTTCTGTACTTTCTAGGCATCAAAATTGCTTCATTTATTTTTTAAAAATTAACTATCACTTGTCTTTTCATAGATGTAAAAAAAAATGCTTTAAATTACATTTATGGTCATGAAATTGCATTTTATAACTAAATTTACCCTCCCCATTCACTAGAAGGTTATTGTTTAAGACAATCATTTTACCTGATAGTTTATAAATGGGATTGTTAATTTATCATTAATCTTGGATGATGAGTATTTTACTTAATATAAAACCTTATATATTAAGAAGTGGGATACTTCCAAGTCATAAAAAGGGAGATAGATATCAAATTATTGCATTATTGAAGGTGAGTGTACACCACTCTTGGTAAGTCTTTTTTCTAGTAGCTAATATATTTGATTATGTTTTTTCAAATTAATTCCATTATCTGAGAACAATAATTTAATTGTTTCTTTCTAATTATACAAAACAGTGAGATGATCTATCTTTGAAATGTCTGCCTTATATATCTGTGGCAAACTCCTTGTAATCATGACCTAATAGCAGAATACTCTGTGAATAATAGTTATTTTATGAGTAAGCTTTTTTTTAAACAACTTTTCTTTTAAAATATATTTTTCTCTTTGAATTGATTTTTTAAATTATTATATTAAACTGTGAGTATGTAGGAGAATAAAAATATTTTTCTCTACCCGTCTTCGATGTCTCCAGCTAATGCCCTATAAATTAGACTGGCCAAAGACAGAGTAATAAGAGAAGGAACTAACGGAATCTTATTAACCTATGCATCATGCGTGTAGCACATAAGAGAACTCCCTGACGAGTGACTCAAAGGGGTAATTAGAACTTGAGTTTAAATACCAGCAAAAGAAAAGGGATTCTTGGCAGGTAAAACAAGTTATGGCAAGGTGACTAGAAATAGCATGGTAAACAAGGATTGTTTAGTAAGGTTCGGTATGTAGATTTAAGGCAGTGCGTTCTCCACTGAAAGGAGTTGTCAAGGCTCCTCTTCTTCCTGGTATGGGAGAGGAAGATATATCTACAAACGTAAATTTCCTATACAAAAGGAAATAGTATGCCCTAACTTTAGAGCTTTTCCTGCATCTGCTGGTTCTCAATGGCCTTTTGCTGAAAGTAATTCATCTTTCAGAGAAGCATATGCTAGTGCCCTTCAATTGCATGCATGTGTGCTTTATGGGATTGTTCAAAAGGGTGTAAATTTCCCCCTCTGCGAAGTTTGAAGGCTAGCTTTCACAGTTATAGTACCATTGTTTCCATATTACATTGTTAAATGCTGCTCTTTGCTAATGTATTATTGTTTTTAAAAATTTTTTTTCATTCTCTGTTCCCAAATATTTCTTGATGACAGTTACTATGTCTTTCTTGGGTTGTTAACTTTGGTAAGTGACTTGCTTAAAAGACATGCATTGACGCACCAATCAATGGAGGGATGACGTAGAAAATCAGGTTGACTGGAGTCCATGGAGTATTGATACCATTGCAGAACCTTGAAGAATGAGGGAATTTTTACAAGAAGTAGACACAAGGGACCCCTCCCGGGTTAGGAAATGAACTAATCCACATGGTTGTGAATACCTGAATTATCTAGTAAAACAGCAGTTATTTAGTAAGGCCTGGCCCCAAAGTTCATAAGCTGTTTTTAAGAAATAGTTTTTGCAATTACAACGTGCCAGACTCTTACCTAAACATGATTTAATCCTTTCAGAAACACTTCCACCCGATGGCTAAACCCCGACCTTTTTTCTTTACCTTGACACATTCCTAAGGGGATTGGAGAAATAGATTTTTTAAATTAATGATTTAATGTGGTTTACTTTTGCAATTCTCAACCTTTTTGGCATAAGGAATGGAAGGCAATTTTCCACAGACTGGGGTGGAAGGTATGATTTCAGGATGATTCAAGCACAGGACATTTATTGTGCACTTTATTTCTATTATTATTACATGATAATATAGAGTGAAATAATTATACGACTCACCATCCAAAAAAAGAGGTGCAGATGAAAATGGTAAATAAAATAATGGGTGGACCACATGCAAACTAAAATGAAGTGTCACATTCTGACTTAAAGCCTGCCACCAGATGCAACCGTACAGTTGAAGTATATCCACTCCTTTGCTGCTTTCTGATAGGACTTTGATACGTCTGCAAGCAATTGTTTTATTAGGTTCACTGTGCAAACCTAATAAAGTCAAACCTCACTGCTCCTGTTATCTGTATTTGCCCCAGCATGAGCATCACTCTCTCAGCTCCACCTCAGGTCATCAGGCATGAGATTCTCATAAGGAGCACACAACCTAGATCCCTCACCCGCGCAGTTCACAACAGGGCTTGTACTCCTATGAGAAGCTAATGCCGCTTCTGATGGGACAGAAGACAGAACTCAGGTGTTAATGCGAGCAGGGTAGAGGTTGTTAGTACAGATGAAGCTTTGCTCACTCATCCACTGCTCGCTTCCAGCTGTGTGGCCTGGTTCCTAACAGGCCAGGAACCATTATCAGTCTGTGACCCGGGGATTAGGGACCTCTGGTTTACTTTCTAACCTGGCTCTGGCATAGCATCAAGTAACAGATAAAGAGAGAAAATCAGAGTATTTTATAATCCTGTAAAAGCAGTCTTTTAAGATCGTTTGTACCTTTGAAGACACTTATGTGTTCTCTCTGAATTCTGCCACCATGCATGAAGATTCATCTGCATATCAAAGAAACTTGGCTCCCTTGTCTTTCCTCAAGCTGCCCATTTGCTTTAATGCTTTCAAAATTCCTTAAATAACTCTAACTCATGAATTATCAGTCAAGAAATCTTTGAATCCTCCTGTAGTCTGTGGACCCCACTTGGAGATAGCCAGCTTGCCTCGGCCAAAGCAGTGTACATCTCACATGTATAACTATGATTTTTTTTGTAACTTCTGACCTTCTAAAATGTATGCAACCAAGCTACAGTTCAACCACAGTGAGCACATGTTCTCAGGACCTCCTGCAAACAGCTTGTCATAGGCCTAAGGTCACTCATATTTGGCTCAGAATAAACCACATAATATATTTTATAGAAGTCGGCATCATTCATCAACATACCAATACTATTATGATCGTTTTCAACATATCGAAACTACAGAAATAGTAGCTTGCCCAAGATTTCACAGAAAATAAGTGTCAGAGCCAAGAATGGACATTTATGCTATAGATTTGCTTCTGTAGGGGACAAGTCCCTTGGCTCCTGAAGTTTCACTGAAAACCACCAGCATGAGGCAGACTGACTAACAGAAGAAAAAGCATACAAATTTATTTAATGTGCATACAGGGAAGCCCTCAGAATGAAGACCCTAATGTACAGGGGAATTTATTCATTTTTATGGTTAGTGTTAGGTCAGGCCTGATGTGGGTGTGTTTATGATCTGGTACCACACAAAAGTTGCAAAGAATTGCACAGAAGTTAGACTGGAAAATATAGTTTATTTAGAAAGTAAATTAGAGAGAGAGAAAGAGAGAGGAACACAGAGAAGATTCACCTCCACAAGGTAGAGGAGGTAGTCAGAGCTAGGAAACATGGTGGTCATACCTTAAAGAGCCATGTGGACACAACAGTGTTTAACAAAGCAATAACAAATGGGGGGGAGGAGAGAGAGAGAGAGAAAGAGGACATCGGGAGAGAGAGAGAGGGAGAGAGAGAGAGAGAGAAGAGAGTACTCCCCAAGGTAGAAGAGGGGGCCAAAACTTAGGAAAACATGGCATGACCATAGCTCAAAGAACACATGATCAGATCATAGCTTAGCAAGGCAATGGTGAATGGCTGCTTGAAGCTGAATCTTTTTATACTTTACCTTTGAGGGGGGGAAGTTGATCAAGGTGATTGGATGGTGGTCTGCTCCACATCATCACGGAGGGCAGGTAGGCACATGTACTGACCTCAGGTGATGGACAGCAGGTGAATGAGTGGGTTAGTCACATGACTGCTGCCATCGTGATGGGGTCTGTGTCATGAAGGTCATGAAGGGCTGATTAGGTTAACTGGGGCCTTATGGGTAGAAGCAAACACTGGAAATAGAAAAACTAATTCGTATAAAACAAGCTGGGAAGAGGGTTGCAAAACAATTATCAGAAGCTACCTCTGAAAAATGGGTTCTGTCCTTGGCTAGTGATTGGACGTTAAGTTAACGGGAACTGCTAGAGAAACATGACAGACCTAGTCTATGTTAGATGGCATTGCGCATACTGACTCCATGTTACATCCTTTTAGTTAGGTTCAACGAATACAGACAGCTATGTAGAAATATGATGGGACAAATAGGGTAGAACCTACTGCTAACCAAACAAAACCTTTCTGTCTAGATTCATCTTGGCTTCCCTGAGCATACATTCCTTCTCTCTGAGTGTGGGACAAAACCTTCTCGAGAAAGGGACCTTACAGATCTAACGAAAAACAAGGGAGGACTGATAAGTTATTCATGATCCGATTTTAGACAGAATTTTTTAGGTTTTATAGTTGGTTTCTGAGAAAAGAGGCTCTCATTCCTATAACCCATCTTGGGGAAGAGAGATTGTAGTTTCTATGACTAACCTCGGAGGAGAATGGGACTGAGAGCAGAAGGGAAGAGAAAAAACTTTTGTTTCTGAGGCTGCTTCTGAGGGGTCTATTTTGGGGTATTGTTTTCTGGGTCCCAACCCCTCACAGCTAAGATAAGTTTTTGATTTTACAAAACACAAACCTTTGTGTTTCTTTGGGAGCAATTTGAATAGTATTGCATTTTTTATTTTGGTTTTCAGATTTTTAAAATTATTTTATAGTAATCAGACTGATTCTTTTATGTTGATCTTTTTGTCATGAAACTTCACTGAAATCACTTATCAGTTCTAGGAGCTGTTTAGTAGATTTCTTGGAATTTTAAATAGACTATCACGTTGTCTACAAGTAGGGAAGACTTTATCTTTTCCTTTTGAAGGAAATAAAAATATTTACCCCAAAACATATTTCTTTGACATATTTTGAAATGGCTGCCTCAGGACCAGCAAACAGAAGTAGCCTTGCAAAGCTATCTTTTGTGAGAGAAAATTTGCATCTGAAGAGACTCTCCAGTGAGTCTTTTCTATGGCTTTTCCCAGATCTAGGAATGATTGAGAGTAAAACACCTTTAAAATTCTGAAAAGAAACACTGAGAGCCACTTGCTGAGAACCACTGCCTAGAAGGTTTCATCTACAAAACACCACCACCATTGCTAGTCATGCCTCCCCCTTTTTCTCTCTCATAATGAGTCTTTCCATTAAGCCTGAATTACCACCATAACCTGTTTGGGGCCTTGTGTTGAGTCTGCAGTTTTTTTATAATCTCAAGATGATGTATAAATTTCTGTACCTTGTTATTGGATTGGGTCTTCATTCTGAAGGCTCCTGTGCAGACATGTAAAATAATGTGAATGCCTTTACTTCTAGTAATCAATCTGCCTTATGTCAATGATTTTCCAGTTAACCTTTAGGGGAACAAGAGCCTATTGCCTTCACTTTCCAATCATTATGCCTTTTATTACTTTTTTTCCCTATGGCACCATCCAACCATTCAGAGAATTTGTTGCATGAGTGTGGTGAGAGGACACATCCTTACCTTGTCTCGAAATTTATGAGTCAAAATTCAGTATTTCACTATCAAATGTGATGTTAGGTGTAGGTTTTTTTGTAGAGACTGAATATCAAACAGCGGAAAGTCTTCTCTATTCTGTGTCTGCCAACATATTTTCTTAGGAATATATAGTGTATGTTATTAAATGTTTTCTATATCACTTGATACAATCTTGCAATTATTTTTTTCTTTTTTAATCTGTTGATATAATGGATTACACGAAGTGATTTTCAAGTAGTAAACTACTCATGTGTTTTTAGGATATGCCTTACTTGGTTATAATGTCTAATCCTGTTTACGCACTACTGAAACAGTTGAAAATTTTTGCACCTACGTTTTTCATGAGAGATAGTGGTCTCTCTCTCGCTATCTTTCTCTCTCTCTCTCTCTCTCTCTCTCTCACTTTCATCTTTTTCTGGGTTCAGTAAGAGGACAATATTAGCCTTATACTATGTATTAGGAAGGTTTTACTACTCTTCTGTTTTTTGAAAAAGATCGTATAATGTTATTGTTAACTTGCCAATTTTGTTTAAGATTTGGTAGAATTATCTAGTGAAATAAACTGGGCCTAAAAAATTCTTTTTTGAAAGTTTTAAAATTATTAATTTATATATTTTAATGGTTATAGGACTGTAAACCAAAAATAAAAATTTTAAGCCCCCCAACTAATGAACTCTACACCCGCTAGGCCAAGGGAAATCTGAAAAACTAAGTTCCAGGCCCTGACAGAAAAGGAGCTCAGACATGCCTTATTACACTCCTTCTTTTGTGACATTTTAGGCACAGGTCACTAGCATTAACATTAAAATAGAATTAAAAGAGAGATTGTAAGACTGACAAGACCGATGGCAAAAGGATGCCAAATTTCAACCCAACTCTGGTATAGCCTCACATGACAGAGAGCCAACACTAAAGTAAATAAAAACACTTCACTCCAAAATAAATTTTTGTAGGACATATTTTGAAGTGACCCTGCCAAGTCATCTTTTGGAAAATTTACATCTGTCAATAATCTCCTTTCCTGGCAAGAGTCTGACACTTGTCAGACATTTACCACCTATCTCTCCCTAGCCTACTACTTACAGACTTCATCTATATAACTAGAATTTTTGCTTCCACAACCCCTCTTATCTTTTTTTTTTTGAGTTGGAGTCTCACTCTGTCGCCCAGACTGGAGTGCAGTGGCCGCTCCCGGCCACCGCAGCCTCGACCTGCTGGGCTCCGGCTATCCTTCTGCCTCAGCCTTCCGAGTAGCTGGAATTACAGGCATGCACTACCACGCCCGGCTGATTTTTTGATTTATTGTAGAGATGAGGTCTCGCTGCCCAGGCGGGTCTCGAACCCGCGGGCTCAGGCAATCCACTCACCTCAGCCTCCCAAAGGCGCGGGATTACAGGCTGAGCCACGGAGCGTGGCTAACCCCACTTATCTTAACTCAAGCATTTATTTTACTGATTTCAAATTCTTTAGATGGAGATTAGCTCTTTCCACCAATAACTAATCAGAAAATGTTTAAATCAAGCTATGACCTGCAAGACCCCTTCAAGACTTTCTGCCTTTCCAGGCCCAACCAGTGTGTGTTTTTTGTCTGTCACTTCCGTCTTCTTGAAAATGTTTAAAACCAAGCTATAATTCAACCACCTTGGACACATGTTATTAGGACCTCTTAGGACTGCGCCTCACACCTAGGTCACTCATATTTAACACAGACTAAACTTCTTTAAATATTTTTACAGTTTGGTTTTTTTGTCAATAGGACTTCTCAATGTGTTTCACCCATGTTGAATTTGGGTAATGTTCATTTTTAAAAAACTTGGTTCTTTTCTTAAGTTTTCTACTTATGACCACACAATTGTATATAGCATCCCTTATTATCCTTTCAATGCCTGTAAGATCTATAGTGATATCCTGTTCCATTTTTGATATTTTGTCCGATTTATATATTCCCTCATTTTGTTTTTGTTAATCTTGTTCATCAGTGTTAATATTTTTTTAAGAAAGGGCTTTATTTTTTTATTGATTTTCTTTATTATGATCTTATTTACAATTTTATTTATTTCTGCTTTTATCATTATAATTTTCTCCTTATTCTTGCTTTGCATTGTAGGGGAGAAAAAACAAATTTTCTTCTACTCTTCCTAGCTCTTTGTTGGGACATATCCCTGTGACAAAAGACGGATGAACCAGAAAAAAACAAAGATAAGTTTATTAACATGTATACCTCATATACACATGGGAGATACTCAGAGAATTAAATAATTCTATAGAGTAGATCTCAAAGAAATAATGTTGACTTCAGGTTTAAACACCATCATGTGCTGAAACTAAGAAGCATGTGGGGAAAGGCTGGTTATAAGAAGATGGCCAGGAAAACCACTTTAAAACAAGGAAAAGTTTTATGCTGATTTGTGAGTTCCTTCTCCACTGATGAATCTCTAGTGATTTAGTTATCCTTCTATTTCTGCAGGGAGGGAGACAATATTACTAATGGAGATTACCTTTATAGATGTAAATTTTTCTTATAAGAAGTAGCTTCTCTATCTTTAGAGATACTCCTATGCCTGCAAATTTTCAGAATACTCTACTCAGAATAATTCTTACATCAGAGAAGCATTTTGGGGGAGGTATATTTTGGTCTCCTATGTTTATATTTTGGGGTAGCTTGTCTTGAACCTCAAAGGCATTTATTTTGGTTCTCTTCTAGTTTCTTGAGGTAACATCTTGAATTATTGATTTGTAAGCATTCTGTGTTATACATTGCCTTTTTTGCTCTGCTTAGACATATCTCACAAGTTTTATTTTATTCCATTCAGTTCTACATGCTTTTTATTTCTTTAGAGATTTTTCTCTTTGACTGATGAATTATTTAGAAATACGTTGTTTGATTTTCAAGTGTTTGAAAGTTTTCTGTTGTATTCTTTCATTTTCTAGTTTGATTCCAATATGATTAGAAAACATACTCTGTATGATGTTGCTTATTTAACCTTTTGAAAATTTAAATGTTTTACCAAAAAAGATATGTAAATGTTCTACAAGCAAAATCTTTTATAATGGTGAGCCAGTAAACCACTTGACATATGCTCTGAGGGATACATTATCTTTATTGTATTGTGCAGTACACAAATTTCCCTCTGGGGGAGATGCTGTCTCAGTCCTTATATGTGTTTGCTCTGCAAACATACTTGAAAAGGTCGTCTGGAGAAAACCTGTAATAGCCTCTGCTCGTAAGACTACAGAAACGGAGACCCATGGAGAAATGTCTCCCAACAAAATCACTTGGTAAAATCTTACCTCAAATTCTATTTTGATTTAAAATAAAATTGTAACAAATTAAAAATTATTTTACATTAACTGTGTTTTTAAAAATAATATTGAGTTGCATTATTATTCATTCAAGTTTTCCTTGAAACCTTAAGGGAGAATGCATAGTTTTACCAATAAAATCTCTGATGATTTCTTGCTAAATACTTATATATTAAGTATTTCTTGTTGCTAGTATTATGTGACTTCTCCTGCTTCCATACTTTTAATTGTTTATTACTGATATATGTAAAATTAAGTAAATTGATTACTTATCATGCTATTCAATACTAGCCATTGTTCTGAGCTCTTATTTCTGGTAGATCCTTGTTTTACAATTTTTCAGTTAATTATCAATTATTTCTAGTTAGCTATCATTACAACAAAACAGGAATAACGCTGTCTCTTCGTTGACAAAATATAGGCTATTGATACTGGTCCATTAGTTTCAATTTTGAGAGCAAAAGCAGCTAATGCCATAGTGGGAATCTCCATCTTTTTCTGATAGTAGTGGGAATGGGTTTTGTGTTTTTACACAGACTTGATGTTAACAATAGATTCCAGATGAATCACATCTCTGGGAAGGACTGGAAGTGTGGTGAGATGGAAATTAATATGAGTCTTTTTGTTCTTCATGCCCTAAACGTTTCTATTCACAATATAAAGTTCTTCACCAGCCTCTGCCTTCTTTTAGCTAGACTTTTCTCTTACAAGAAGAAATTAGAGTGAGAAAGGGGCTCTCTCTAATCTCAGGGTTCTCTAGTTTCTGCCTGCAATGCTTCCTGTTCTTCTGACAGGGAATCTTATTTGACTAGAAAGCCATGTCATTGATCCAGGTAGGTGAGGTGTCAAGAGACACCTCAGAGACTTTCTTCTGGGCACATATTCTTCAGAGAAGTGTCTTTAATCCAGTCACTCCTTACAAAGAATTTAATCTGTGATATCTGTTAACCAAAAGTACTCAAAGTTTAGATGGGATGAAATGGAGCCAGTAACTTGGTTTGGAATTTTGCATCTTTCATTTGTACTTTATGATATCCATTCCAAGTCCTGGAGTCAGTGCCTGATTCCAACATGTCTTATGTCACCAATCTCCTCAAATTCTTGCTTCCTGAAGAGTGGGTATATCCAGGACGTGCAGTTCTGCAGTTTAAGAGAGATTTTGTTCTCCAGCAGGATGATTTCTAATCATAAATCTTGGGCATAAGCAGGACGCATATGAGACACTCTATATCCCAGAGGGGCCTGGCTATTATGTTCTTAGTGGTTGTCACAGAGACATTTACATTAGTAATAATGAGTGTAAAACTGCACACAATGGCTTCAGGTTGGTTTATTAATAATAACTCTGGCAGACGCTGCATCAGGCTGCCGTGATGCGCAGAGATCCACTGCATAAAAAGAGCTTCTCCAACCCCCTCCAAATTGATCCCTATCTAGTAAAGACACTGAGACAGTGGTGGCACTGGCCTACACAATTTTGTTGGTTAAAAAGTATAAATATTAGAGTGAGATTTCTCTCTGTTGGTCGATAATTAGTGAAGAAAGACTTTAGGTAAACTTTAATCATGTCATCACATAAAATATTTTTTTGACTAAGTTTCTATTTAACAATAAAGAAGAGACTGCACATCTGTGAGAACATTAGTGCCATAAAAAATAGAGAATAGTTTTTCTTTTTTGAAGTTATTTTGAGTGTTGAATAATTCTTTCTTTTTTTGCAAAAAACAAAACAAAAATTATAAATAAAACAGAATGTAAGAGAATGAAAAGGAAAACATCAGTAAGGTAGATAATGGATATGTCTTAGTCAAAGTATAGATTTTTATTTATTTATTTATTTATTTATTTATTTATTTATTTATTTATTTATTTATTTTTGAGTTGGAGTCTCACTCTGTCACCCAGACTGGAGTGCAGTGGCTGCTCCCAGTCACCGCAGCCTCAACCTGCTGGGCTCCGGTGATCCTTCCACCTCAGCCTTCCAAGTAGCTGGCGTGCTACCACACCAGGCTAATTTTTTGATTTATTGTAGACATGAGGTCTCACCAAGTTGCCCAGGCAGATCTCGAACCCGCGGGTTCAGGCAATCCACTCACCTCAGCCTCCCAAGGCACAGGATTACAGGCTGAGCCACTGAGCCCGGCTAAAGTATAGATTATTAAATGGTTAACAGATAAAGAAACATCGTTCATATACAATTGGATAAGGAAGTGTTAGATGAAGAACAAATTAAGAAGTTATGCCACCTAAACTCTTTTGGCAAAATAATCATGAAAATTAGCAGAAAATGAATATATTAATGATGCCCAAAGCAGGATGACATAACTAGAGAAAAGAATCTAGCTGGGCTCGGTGGCTCAGCCTGTAATCCCATGCCTTTGGGAGGCTGAGGTGAGTAGATTGCCTGAGCCCATGGGTTCGAGACCCGCCTGGGCAACTTGGCGAGACCTCATCTCTACAATAAATCAGAAAATTAGCTGGGCATGGTAGCGTGTGCCTGTAGTTCCAGCTACTTGGAAGGCTGAGGCGGAAGGATCACCGGAGCCCAGCAAGTTGAGGCTGCGTTGGCCGGGAGTGGCTACTGCACTCCAGTCTGGGAGACAGAGTGAGACTCTAACTCGAAAAAAAAAAACGAAAAGAAAAAGAAAAGAATCTACACTCATTGGAGTAGAATGGGAAGGTTGCAGTATCAGACCAACTAGAAATGTTTAGCATCTGAAATCACAAGTTTTATTATTTTCCTCACTTTCATCCAGGGGAGTGTTTCTCTGAGCAAGGATGATCTCCTCTACTCAAGTATTAGGAACCCTGGATATTTTCATCCTGTGGTTTCAAATCCCCTGGGTTTCCTCCTCATTTCTACCACTCTGTTGAAAAGATAAACTATCATGCAATATTTTCATGGACCAGACTTACAAGTAGCACATGTTCTTTCTGTCTATATTCTACTAAAGAGAACTTTGCCATATGATCATGCTTATTAGTAGGGTTGGTAGAAAATGCAGTTAGATGTGTGTTCAAATTGGTGAAAAATAGCAGTTGGTTTGTACCATAGAAATTGAACCAAGAAACAGCTCAAAGACCAAAATGTAAAACCTCAAACTATAAGAATCTAAGAAGAAACCATAGGAAACATACTTCTGCACACTGGAATAGGCAACAAATTCTGATCAAACCCTCAAAAGTGTATGCCATAAAAGATAAGATAGGCATGTGGGACCTCATCAAGCTGAAAATCTTTTGCATAGCGAAAAAAACCTTCAAGAGAGCAGGGAGACAATCCACACAATGGGAAACATATATATATATTTGCTAACTGTGTATCTGACAAAGGTCTAAATCCAGGGTCTATTAGGAACTTGAAAGAGTCAAAAGGAAAAAAAAGACAAACAAACAACCTATCAAAAAGTTAGAAAAGGACAAGAATAGACACTTCTCAAAAGAAGATATACCAGCAACCAATAGACACATTAAAAAAATCTCAGCCTCACTCATCATCAGAGAAATGCAAATCAAAACCACACTGAGATACCACTTTATCCCAGTAAGAGTGGCCATCATTACTAAATAAATAAATAAATAGGTAAATAAGTGAATGAATAAATAAATGCTGGCATGGGTGCGGAGAAAAGAGGACGCTTCTACACTGTTGGTGGGAGTGCAAACTAGTCCAAACTCTATGGAAAATAATGTGATAATTTCTAAAAGAACTAGAAATTGACCTTCCATATGACCCAGCAATCCACCTACTGGGGATATACCTGGGGAGACTCAAATCATTCTACAAAAAACGATACCTGCACTCATGTTTATTGTAGCTTTATTCACAACAACAAAAACATGGAACCAACCATGCTACCCATTGAAACTGTACCGGATAAATAAAAATGCAGTACATATACACAATGGAATATTATGCAGCCATAAGGAAGGTCAAAATCATGGACCTCACAGCAAATTGGATGGAGTTGGAGACAATCATTCTTAGTGATCTATCACAAAACAAATAACCAAATATCACATGTTATCATTCACAAGTGGGACCAGAATGTCAATCACAGAGGCACAAGGGAGGAATCAGCAGTCACAGGACGCTGCCAGGGGAGGGAGGAAGTAGGAGGTATAACAACACAAAGGGTACCTGGCCCTAAACCAGGGGAAGTGAGGACAAGTTGGAGGCCCAAACTTCACCTGCACATATGTTACTTATGTACCTAATCTTGACTTGTACCCCGCATCTTTATGATAACGTAAAAAAGAAGAAGAAGAAGAAAAATAAATTGAACTAGGAAGAAATTGATGGGGACAAAAACAAACCAAAACCCCAGGAAGCCTATGTGAAAGAGAAAACAGCCATTCCTCAGTATGTGTGGGGTATTGGTTTTAGCACTCTCATGATGCTCAAGTCCCTTATATAAAGTCACATGGTATTTACATATTCTCCCATATACTTTAAATCATCTCTAAATTACTTATAATGCTATATAAATAGTTATTCTATGTTGTTTAGAGAATAATGACAAGAAAAAAGTCTATATGTGTTCAGTACATATGTAGCCATACATTTTTTTCTTGAATATTTTTTATCTGCAGTAGTCAACCAATTCTGAGCCATCAATAAAACCTCTCTGTAAGATAAAACTGCAGACACAGGTGCAGAATCCTTAGAAATGGAGGGTCAACTGTAGATACCAGAGGAAATTTAAGAATGGAGGGAGAAATCCAGAAAACAGAAGGTCCTATAAAACCCAGATTATCATTCTTCCTTGTGAAGCTCATGACTACTCTCATTCTCATGATGCCTGAAGAACTGTTACTGGAAGGTACAAGCAGATAACCTGGGGTGGGTGTCATTATTAGCAATGTTTCATAACAATACCCAGGAGATCAGGATTTCAAATCCTTTCAGAAAAAGAACACACATTGTTGCCAACACAATTCCTCTTGATTCACCTATGAAAACTGTCAGAGTTTTTAACTCTCTCCCCTCTTCCATGATGTGATGTCTTCCTTTTCATCTGTGAGGAATCTTTTCTGTGGGAGGGCCTGTATCAGGTCCTAGGGATCACCAGAGGTCCACAATACAAAGTCTGTCCTAGATCTGGGCTCTGGTGCAGTTGCACTGATAAATCAAAAAGAAGTTTTCTTTAGTGGCAAGCGGGCCTTGACCAGACCTCCAGCCTCGTCTATGAAATGTCAGGATGATTTTAGCAATATGAAGGCATGCTTCTCTTCTGAATCAATTGGAACCTCCTTCTAGGGTGTGTGAACCTTATGAACGTTCCTTCATTCTTTGATTCCTGATGGGCCCTCTGCTTAAGACAATTTATTCTGACTTTTGTTGGGGATAAGAAACAGGCCTTCTGGCACTGAGCATTTGTACATGGCTGCAACTCTGAGAGTCACGGCCTAAAAAATTACCAGTAATTATATAGATCACCTTAAGCTATTGCTTTCTACAGAATTACCTGCTTGTTTTAATTTAGTTCTTTAAGCTCATATGAATGGTAAATAATTAAACCAATAGAAAAGATAGCCTATTTTTTCTATATTTCTATTCATGATTTTATTCTCAGTATCATATTGTTTTAAAAGTTCCGTTGTACTCTTTTGTATATTTTGTATTCCCTATATTGGTCTTTGAGAACAAAGTTAAGAGTTCATTAAGAAGACTTTCAGCAAGATGACGACGGGGCAACCTGGTCTGTGAAAACCTCTGCAAAGGAGAACTGCAGTGGGTCTCTGACTCTCGCCCCGGGGGCTATGGACCCCACCATCACAGCCTGCTCTTCATACGGAGCTTGGGCTTTGCCACCTCTGGGGCATTGCAGCGATCTGGACAGCCACTGCAGCGCAGACGCCTATGCCGCAGCTGCTGAAGCCACCGCCACCGCCGCCGGTAGCACATCGCACCACCCGGGCCAGAGGCAATCCACAACTTCAGTCCTTGAAGCCCCTTCAGGGAAGATCTGCTGGGATCACTGCCACCTCTCCTGTGACCGAGACGTCCTGCCTGCCGTAAGTCTCCTGCTGTCTGCCCTGAGGCAGGCAGTCATCTTGCCATCTTCAGCCTCTGCCATCCCTGTTCGGCCCCACCCCCTCTGGGGTGAGAAGCTGAGATAGCACCACCTGCTGGAGATTCAAGGTAACAACACCGAAATGGGAGAAACAAGCTTGATAAAGACATAGGACAGAGTGGTGAACAGAGGGTGATCTGAACTGTCCTTCACAGCAGACCAGGGGCAACTGACCCTAACTGCAAACTAATTTACCAGGTTGAAAAGAAAACTAGAAATCAGACCTGAAAGGACATTGGATTTGAACGAAATGTCTCAGAGTGTGCTTCATTGATTCTGTTAGTTTATGACTTAATTCTATTTCTACAGTATTGTTCCTTTTTTTCCTTTTTCCTCTTCCTTTTCTTCTCTTTTCCTCTCTCTGTAAACCATATCTTTGTATAGAGGAACAGCACACTAATAAGGTTGTTGGATAGCTGGTATGTTGGCATCACTATATGTTTTATTTTTGTTTGTATAAGAGTTGGTTCATCTGTAGCTGTGGTCTACTATTTTTATCTGTTTCATTATAGGCCTCTCTCTCTATTTGTTGGCACACTCGTTTGTTTCCCCCCTTAGTCCTCTATCTCTCCACCCCCCCTTCAACCCACTGTCTGCTCCATTCTCTCCCCTCTGCTAACCACATTTTATTTCAGGGAGTAAACCTATAGCCCCACTGCACAAACAGATTCCAAGACAGTGGGAAGTGGGTTCCAGATTATTCACACAGCTGTCAGCGAACACCAGGACCTGCAGATAGATTTTGAATCACAGCTCCCCACTTAAGTAAATCTCAAAACCGCAAAAAGGACCACCCCCAACCTACAGTGCAACTCCAGAATTGAACAAAGTAAGAGGGCATACATAAAGAATAGGCGATTGCACAAACAGAAGTAAAACCAATCCCTTCACCCCTGAATAACAGAATTAAAGAAGATGGTGACGTGGAGGGAAGGAAAAAGTAGGGAGGGGGGAAAAACCGCACAAATGAAGAAAAATCAAAAGAAGAATATAGGTCTCACACAGACCCCTGGGAGATCAGACACTGAGAAAACAGATTCTGGAACACAAACAATGAAGAGCCCCCGGAATGACTGGTTACACGCAACAAACCTAGACATCAAGACATTAATGGAGAGAATTAAAAAAAATTGAGGAGAGACAAGAGGATAATAGGAAGGAGCTGATGTCACAAATCACAGCAGTAAACAATACTGTGATGGAAATGAACAACAGACTAATAAGCATGGAAAGGAGAATCAGCCAAGCAGAAGAAAGAATCTCAGAGCTCGAAGACCAAAACACAGAACTAACCCAAACTGTCAAAAGCATAGTAGGGAAGCTCAAAAAGACAGAACAAAACCTGAAAGAGATGAATGATCACTTCAAGAGACCAAACCTACGAGTAATTGGTCTTCCTGAGGCAAAGGGAGAAACAGAAGCCACACTGGAATAAACATTTCATGAAATCATTCAAGAAAACTTCCCTCATCTCATCAAGGATGAAAAAATTCAAACACAAGAGATTCAGAGAATCCCTGCAAGACAACAAATGAGAAGACCCACTCCCAGACACATAATAATTCGCCTAAACAAAGTAGCTATAAAAGAAGAAATCCTAAAGGCAGCAAGAGAAAAAGGCCAGACTACCTACCAGGGAAAACCAATTAGAATAGCAGCAGATTTATCCACAGAAACCCTTCAGGCTAGGAGATCCTGGAGCCCTATCTTCAAAGTTCTAAAAGAGAAACTATTTCAACCAAGAATAATCTACCCAGTCAAACTAGGCTTCATTAGTGAGGGAGAATTGAAATCTTTTCCAGATATCCAATCCCTAAGAACTTACGCTGCCACCAGACCACCTCTACAAGAAACACTTAAGAAAGTGCTGAACACAGAAGAAAAAGAAAAAAGAACAACAGCATTATTCACAAGAGTACAGGCAAAAGATTAAAAACACACATGAACCAACTCCAAAACACAAAGACAACAAACAGGAACAACTCTGTAAGAACCTTATGACAGGGATCAACTCTTGCATTTCAATTATTAGCCTAAATGTGAATGGACTAAATGCACCACTGAAAAGACATAGAATGGCAAAATGGATAAAATATCATCAGGCAACAATCTATTGCCTTCAAGAGACTCACTTCACTAGAAAGGACACCGACAGACTCAAAGCAAGAGGATGGGAAAAAAACTTTCAGGCGAACAGATTACAAAAGAAAGGAAGAATAGCGATCTTAATTTCAGAAAAAATACCCTTCAAGCTATTAAAAATCAAAAAAGATACAGAAGGCCACTACATAATGATAAAAGGCTCAATCCATCAACAAGAAATATCTATCCTAAACATATATGCACCCAGCATAGGTGCGCCAACTTTCATAAAGCAACTTCTAGGAAAACTAAAGAAAGATATTGACTCTAACACCATCATAACTGGGGACTTTAATACCCCACTCACAACCCTACACAGATCATCAGGACAAAAAATCAGCAAGGAGGTCTGGAACCTCAATGTGACTTTGGACCAAATGGACTTAATTGATACCTACAGAACACTCCACCCAAAGACCACAGAATACACATTCTACTCATCACCACATGGAACATATTCTAAGATCGACTACATACTCGGCCATAAATCAAGAAAAAGCAAATTTAAAAGGACCGAAATTCTACCATATACCTTCTTGGACCACAGTGGAATAAAAATAAACATTGACAACAACAAAGTTCCCCCAAAACCCACAAAGACATGGACACTAAACAGCATGATGCTAAACAACCCCTGGGTCAATGATGAAATCAAAACAGAGATCAAAAGATACCTGGAAACAAATGAAAATGAAGAAACATCTTACCAAAATCTCTGGGATGCCCTGAAAGCTTTAGTAAGAAGGGAATTTATACCCCTACAAACACACATGAAGAAAATGGAAGGTACAGAAATTCACAACCTAACAAGCCACCTAAAGAAGCTGGAAAAGCAAGACCACAAAAACCCTAATTTCAGCAGAAGAATCCAGATCACCAAAATAAAAGCCCAAATCCAGGACACAGAAGACAAAAAGATAATACAAAAAAAATCAATGAAACAAAAAGCTGGTTCTTCGAAAGGATAAACAAGATCGATGGGCCCCTAGCTAGACTGACCAAGAAAAAATGAGAAAAAAACCAAATAAGCACAATCAGAAACACAAAAGATGAAGTCACATCTGACCCTGAAGAAATACAAAAGATCATTAGAGACTACTAAGTACACTTGTATGGAAACAAACTTGAAAACCTAAAGGAAATGGAAGACTTTCTGATGTCACACAACCTACCTAGTTTGGAACAAGAAGAAATTGAGACCCTAAATAGACCAATAACAATCAAGGAAATTGACTACATAATAAGAAAACTTCCTACAAAAAAAAGCCCTGGTCCTGATGGCTTTCCAGCAGAATTCTACAAGACATTCAAGGAGGAACTGATACCAATCCTACTGAAGGTATTCCAGGCGATTGAAAAAGATGGAACTCTCCCCAAATCATTTTACGAAGCCAACATCACATTGATACCCAAGCCAGGTAAAGATTCAACAAAAAAAGAGAACTACAGGCCAATATCTTTGATGAACATAGATGCTAAAATTCTCAACAAGATCCTAGCAAACCGGATTCAGCAATACATCTCAAAAATCATCCACCATGACTAAGTAGTCTTCATTCCTGGGATGCAAGGCTAGTTCAACATTCATAAAACCATACATGTAATTAAATTCATCAACAGATGTCAAAACAAAAACCACATGATCATATCATTAGATGCAGAAAAAGCTTTTGATAAAATCCAGCACCCCTTCTTGATAAAAACCATTGAACATCTAGGCATACGGGGAACATACCTCAAAATAGTAAAAACCATCTACGAGAAACCCACAGCCAGCATACTCCTAAATGGACAAAAATTGGAACCAATTTCCCTGAAAATTGGAACTAGACAAGGTTGTCCACTCTCACTCCTCTTGTTCAACATAGTATTGGAAGTCCTGGCTAAAGAAATCAGAGAAGAGGAGGCAATCAGGGGTATCCAAATAGGAAAAGAGGAAGTCAAGATATCTCTCTTTGCAGATGATATGATTGTGTACCTTAAAAACCCAAGAGAATCTGTCAAAAGCCTCCTTACATTGATAAAGGCCTTTGGCAATGTCTCAGGATACAAAATAATTGTACAAAAGACAATTGCATTTCTCTACACCAATAATAAACAAACAGAAACCCAAATAAAAAGCACAATTCCATTCACAATAGCCACAAAACAAATGAAATACCTTGGCATCTTCCTAACCAGAGACGTGAAAGAGCTTTACAATGAAAATTACAAAACACTGCTCAAAGAAATCAAAGATGACACAAACAAGTGGAAAAATATCCCATGCTCATGGATTGGAAGAATCAACATTGTGAAGATGTCCATCTTAACTAAGGCAATCTACAAATTCAATGCAATACCCATCAAATTACCAGCAACATTCTTCTCAGACCTAGAAAAAACAACACAGGAATTCATGTGGAAACACAAACGTCCAAGAATAGCCAGAACAATCGTCAGCAAAAAAAAAAAAAAAACAACGCAGGTGGTATCGCATTACCAGACTTCAAACTTTACTGTAAAGCTACAATTATCAAAACAACTTGGTATTTGTACAGGAACAGGCATATAGATCAATGGAATAGCATTCAGATTCCAGAAGCAAAACCTCAATTTCTCAACCAACTCATCTTCGACAAAGCTCCCACCACCTACCACTGGGGAGAGAAGAACCTATTCAGTAAATGGTGCTGGGAAAACTGGCTGACCATATGCAGAAGATTGAAACAGGACCCCTATCTATCTCCATGCACAAAGGTTAACTCCAAATGGATCAGAGACCTAAATGTAAAACCTCAAATCATAAGAACCTTAGTAAAGGAAGGAAATACCCTCATGGAAATCGGAACTGGCATCCAGTTCCTGAACAAAACCCGAGACCCCCAGGTCATAAGAGGGAAGATAGACAAGTGGGACCTTATTAAACTGACAAACTTCTGCAAAGCTAAGGAAACCATCAAGAGAGCAGAGACAGTCTACAGACTGGGAAAAAGTATTTTCCAACACCAGATCTGACAAAGGCTTAATATCCTGGATCTACAAGGAACTCAAACGTGCTGAAAAGAAAAAAACAAACAACCCCATTATAAAATGGGCAAAAGATATGAACAGACTCTTCACAAAAGAAGACATCCGAGCAGCCAACAAACACATGAAGAAATGCTCAACCTCACTAATCATCAGGGAGATGCAAATCAAAATCACACTGAGATACCACCTAACTCCAGTCAGAATGGCAATTATCAACAACTCAAAAAATAACAGCTGCTGGAGAGGGTGTGGTGAAAAGGGGACACTTCTACACTGTTGGTGGGAGTGTAAACTAGTGCAACCTCTGTGGAAAGCAGTGTGGCGATTCCTAAAAGCTCTAAAAATCGACCTTCCATATGACCCCACAATCCCCCTACTGGGAATATGCCCTGAAGACCTCAAATCACTCTATAAAAAAGATACCTTCACACGTATGTTTATCACAGCGTTGTTCACAATAGCAAGAACCTGGAAACAACCATGCTGCCCATCAAAAGAGGACTGGATTAAAAAAATGTGGTACATATACACTATGGAATACTATGCAGCCTTAAAAAAGAACAAAATCATGAATTTTGCAGCAACCTGGATGGAACTAGAGTCTATAATACTGAGTGACCTCTCACAGAAACAAAGATCCAAGTATCACATGTTTTCACTCATATAATGGACCTTGAACATCCAATGTAATACTATAAGAAAATGACTGACGGTACTGGGAAACTATGGGGGGGAAGATGGGATTAACAGTCGCAAATCTCTGTCTGGGGATGGGGAATCACCTCTTATCGACAGGGTGCCTGAATGAAACGTAATGGTACACCTAACCCTTAACTGTACCCCACAAAATCATAATAAAAAATATTGATTAAAAAAAAGAGTCCATTAAAATAGTTTTAAGTGAAAATAGTCAATCTGTCCAACATTCTTCAATAAAATTATATTGTTACATGTAAAAATGCCTGTTTCTTCTTTCCTCTCTTCTTCTTGCTAATAAACTTTGCTTTAAAACATAAAAAAAAATTCTAAGACTAGTGGAACTGTGCTACCAAAAAGCAGTGAAATTATGTGTGTGTGCATTTGTTTCTTTTATTGGTGTTATGCAAGATAATTTCCAGTATGTTATATTAAGTCTCTTCTAGTTTTGAAGTCATGGTAGAGTGCAAATGATAGCTTTAAGGATTGCCCCCCTTAGCTAAGACAGTAGATCTGGTAATTGTGAGATAAGCACCACAAGCAAATCAATGTCAGATGTGAGGGAGATCTGTGGTCACATTCTGCTGGATTTTGTCTTACAGAAAGATTTTATCAATGGCACAGTTAAAGCCAGTAGCATGAGGATACAGTAAATGCAGTAAGTGGCAGAATCAGAAAGATATGAGGTCTTTAATGAATAGTATACCAGAAGAATCTAACTTCAAGAGAAAGCTCAGATGACTTTAACTTTAAAAATGGCTTTCAATTCAGACATTCCTTGAACCAAAATTGAAGAAGACGCAATTTGTATTTCTATTTAACTTTAAAGCGACTCTTGTTCTCTGTTCACATAATATTCTAAGTGAACATGTTTGTTATGAACACAGATTGGTCTCATTGTCTAATTCATTGATGTATAGATCATTGCGCATTTTAAAATCAATACGCTCTAAAGTTCAGATTCTTCACTTACTGATGCGTGCAAGTACTTTAATACAAAAATAACTTCAGTTGTCTTTTTGTCATCGTTATTCCAAATGAAAAACGAAAAGCCTATCATTTAAAACCATCTGCAGCACTGGGTAAATATCACTCTCACAACATGATCTACAGCCGTTAAGATTCTTTGTGTAAAACTATTCAGTGGCCTTTTATTGTTTCCACAAAAAAAATGCATAAAATAAGGATCTCTCCTCCAATTAACTCCACTGCCAAATGTTGTGAATGTTTCAGGAGACAGAGAAAAGTTTACTGTTTATTATTTTGGTAGTAAGCCATTTAAAACTTGCTAAATAAAGTTAACTAATTAATGAATCAGGTTGAGTACAGGGAGTCCACAAATTTAAGTGTAGTTTTAGAGTTAGCTGTGAAAAAAGAAAAAATCACACTTGGCACTTCATTTATTTCTAGATAGCCAAACATCTATTTCTAAATAGACAGACATATAGTCAGTGATCCAAATTCCAAATGCCTCAACTCCTTAACTCTCTGAAAAAACCTAATAAACTTGTTTATGGTAGAAATAAGCTTTGTGAGCAGAATCAATAGCCTTCAGTCATAGTAGGCTTTTACTAATACTCGTGTTACTTTGAGAAATAATGTTTAACCTCTCTGGGCCTTTGACTACTTGACTCACAGAGTTCTGAACTGCTGTTTGCTGTTCAAATCTTGTAGCTTCAACTAGGACTAAATCAGAATGAAAGCAAACATGTTTTGATTTTGGGGGGGATAAAATAGCAGATGTTTTGAATGTGATTGGGTTACTCTTATTTACAATATTAACTGAATCTTAATATTGGTTGTAGAATGTGGGTAAGTGTGAGACCTTCTAGACTCATTAGTCAGAAGCTTTAAAAAAGAGACAGGGCAGCTCCCTGAGGTCCCCTCCCACTGTGGGAGCATTTCTGTCTTCTCAATAAATCTTACTTTCAAAAAAAAAAAAAAAAAAAAGAGAGAGAGAGAAAAAAAGATGACCCAAAGGTGAAGAGACACCTAAAAAGGGAAAAATGGTGTATTCTCCTAGAAATCAGGGATGATTAAAATATTGGTAGAGACTGGAAGCAATAAGAAAACTAGTTGCCAAACCTAGTAGGAAAGAAAAAAGAAGCATGTGGTAAATTAGCAGGAGGCGTGACAGGGCAGCTGTGAGGTGGTGTGTGTCACACTTATGGGGTGGCAGCACGAATGCTGAATTGCCCTTCCTCCATAGTCTGCCAACTTTAACTCAGCCCTCAAAGCTGCTATTTATTTATCTAAAATCCATGGTTCCATGATTACTCATGGTTTTCCTATTCTTCTTCAAAACCTTTGATATACTCTAGTCCAGGGGACACAGTGTCAACGTCAGTCAATGTTGTACCTCTGTCCAGCCTGCTCCCTTCTCAGTGCTCTGCCATGAGCTTTCCCCTGCCAGGACAAAAACTGCTCTTGATTCAGTTTTGGCTGTCCAGTGCCTCGCAAGCTCTTCTCATTGGCAGGAATGTTGTCTTCCTCTCCTGTATCAATCAGCATTTGCTTAATCTTTGCCATATCATTCAGAGATCACATTGCCACCCAGGGTCTTGTGTTTACCCCAGTTTATTTGATTACCTTCTCCTCGGTTTTCCTGGGGGACATTGTGCGTTCTACTTCTTTGAGGTATTCCTGCATTCGTGCGCTATGCTATGATAAACACTGTGATATCTCTTCCATTGTTTTATTATATTTTTATATAGAGCACTTTGAAAAATGGAAAAAAGCACATAGTTTAAATGCCTTAATGCAATTCAAGTGTATGCACATGGGTGTATGTGTATTTATATGTGTGTTTGTGTGGATATTTATTTGTAAACATAAATTTCTTGAATGCTGTCACTTGATGGTACAAAAAAGGTCGTGTGGCATTCTCTTTGCCCTTTTAAAAATGCATACATACTATTTTTTTTCCTAAAAGACATTATTGCAATTTAGGAAACATAGATTAATACATTTTCAAGCTATCTTCTACTTTATATTTTAAATTTCTTTTCTTCAAGTTAAACTGTGAGAAAGCCGTAACGTTGTACACATATGTTAGCCTCCCATCAAAGTGCCTGTACTGAGTTATGCTTTAATGATATGCCTTTAAATTTCATCTAGAATTGCTCAAAACATAGTCCAGCAAAATTGGATTCTAGGTGATTTTTTAAAAATATCACGAGGCATAATATATTAGTACCTTCTGTGTAAATTTCCATGTGAAACAATTGTAATAGCGTCAGAAAACTTTTGTGCTTCTGATGAACAAATGTGTTGTTTTGTGGCTGAAATGATGACTATGCCAATGGTCGGGTTTTCCTCTTTTACTTTTGTTGAAAGAAAATTGAAAGTCAAACGTTGGGATCCGGCCATGGAGGCCCGCCTGAGCTTTAGGGATCCAGGTGGGCTGCAGACCCTGAGACCACTAGGATGAGTTCAGGAGCTGATGGCCCATTCCCTCTTCCCTTCTTTGCTGTTTGGCATGTCCCACTAGCAGGAACTTTGATGATCTAAGCATGAAGCTCTGAGAGAACAACAGGCATTGCTTACTTTAGGAGTCCATTGCTCCCGTTTCTCACAGACTGCGGTTTCGGCTTTAAACTTAACATAATTCAAACTCAGGTCACATTTGGGAGCCTTTAATACAGTACAAGCTTCTTTATAAGATTTAAAAGTATATTTATAGAATTAGTACATACATATAAAGTGCTGTTTCAGTCTTAATAATATAGTTAATTATCTAGAGTTACTGGAAACGGCCCAGCACAAACTTTGAGCTCGGCCACACTCCTTAGGAACTGGTTTGGGCTATAATTAAGAGTTTCTACAGTGTAGGTAGAATTAGCATAAATAGAAAGGAACTGGGATTTAAGTTGGTCATTAGGTGTTGTGTATGCATAAGTTTTAAAAGTTATTGATTATTAGAATATTATGATATTAGAATTGTTGTATTGCTTTTGAGGAATATTAACCAAGCATGAGGAACAGTGAGATAATTTGGGGATCCTCCTGCCTCATACTTGAGGAAACACCTGGTGGGTGGGGGACGTCCCTCATTCACCTGGCTTTATGTTTATGTAAAAATTTTGTGATTTAATTGGAATTGTTCTTCCTCATGCCTGAGGAAACACCTGGTGGGTGGGGGACACCCCTCACCCACAAGGCTTTGTGTTCACATGAAAGTCTTGTGATTTAACCTGTGAAACTTTAGGATAAAAGGCTTACGGTTCGTCCCATTAAATAGCTTCTGCACTAGACAGAGTCCAGTCTCTTTCTTCCCCCGCCCACTGCTCCATCTCTCTCTTTCTCTTTATTTCTCCAGAATAATCGCCGATGTCACCACACCCCCCAGGGACCCTCTAAATCTTTTTGCAGGGGCTGGCCCCCCCACAGTCAAACATGCAGTCAATTATAAGAATCTTATTAACTTTTGGAAATAGAGTATATTTTTTTTCTCCATTGTAGTTCTGCACATATGTTTACATTTAAGACCATGTTATGTTACTACTCAAAATAAGATTTTAAAAGTGATGTATAATTACTTTAATAAGAGTGACATATTTCATATCAAAAGTTTTTATTTTAGAGATATAAATCCCTCAACAAAGAGAAGAAGTTATTCAGTTTCTTGAAACTTCTTAAAGATACAGGTGGTTATTGGATGTGCCAGTATTTCAACTAGAAATACAGCATGTCTAAAATGGATTCTCTCGTGAGGCTTGAAATGACACTTCAAAATCCGGAAGGAGGCATGAGAGGGTTCAGCTTTAGAAGTTGACCCCTGTCTAGGGATATGAAGAAGAGGAAGGACAACATATCAGGCCTGAAAGCTCACACAGCTCAGGTTTTATGATGAGATGCTGAGGGATGGAAAAGTGAGAAGAGGAGGCTATGATTCTGGACCCCCCTGGGTAATGCCTTCCCAAGTAATAGCAGCTTGGCGAATACTCAGGTGCATGTTGGTCTTTATTTTAATTCAAGTTCTGTGATATTGTAATATAATAGGAAGCACGCATTTGGCCTTCATTCCATTCCCTGATACACAGCTTCTAAAACCCTTGCAGTCTTCTGAGCAACAGAGTACTAACACCATCTTTTGTTCTAATGTTTGACCTTTGCTTCCAGTTCCTTATATACAGAGCTCCTAATCCCTGGGAATTTCTGAGTGATAGGAATTTTTTTAATTCTAATAAGACAGCTTGTGGTGGGCTCCTGGGTGGGGGCTGGTCCCCGTAAAGACCAGAACATAACTAGAAGTTTGGTGCTTTCAACTCCAACCCCTAGCCTCTAGCAAGGGGAGAAGGCTGGGAATTGAGTCAATAATCATCTGTGTCAACATGAGTAAGTCTTCATAAAAAGTGCTGAACTTTGGGGTTTGGCGTGTTTCTTGGTAGGTGAACACATTTGTATGCTAGGAAGGTGGTGGGCCTTGACTCTGGGGTCTCAGAACCTTCTAGACCTTGCTCTGTCTTTCCTTTGTCCCTCTTCATAGCTGTTCACTAGTATCTTTTAGTATGTCCTTTATTAAATAATAAACTGGTAAGCATAAGTAAGTATATCCCTGAGTTCAGTGACCCATTCTAGAAAATGAGAAAACATGAAGAGGGAGTTGTAAAAACTCATTTACTGGCAGTTGGTCCGAAGTACCAGAGGCCCAGACTCGTGGGTGGTATTGGATGTGGGGGCAGTGTTGGAGGACCGAACCCATCACCTGCAGGGTCTGGCACTATCTCCAGGTAAACAGTGTCAGAATTGAATTGAATTGCAAAACAGCCAGCTAATGTTGAGGACTTGGTTGGTGTGGGAAAAAAACACATTTTGGCGGCTGGAGGTGTTTTGAGTTGAATGAGAGTCTAGGAGAAGAGTACAGTATTGTTCTTTTCCTACTCTACAGTTGAATGTCAGAAGCAAAATACTGAGTGATGGAGCATAGAGAAGAAACATCAGAGCTGATTTTTTCTATGACGGCACAAAGCCTAAAGATGCAAGCTCAATATGAGTTGACTACTAAGGAGTGCTGTGGAGGACAAAGTTGGTTTACAGCTTGACGGAAAGGTCTAGCTTTATCTCTGAGCACAACTGTGTGTCTTTTTTGACACTGGGCCATGATAAGGGCAGTGGGATACATGATGTGCTATTTAAAGTCCAAAATCCTCCCGGCAGACTCCAAGCCAGTTTATTTTTTAATGTTTTTCACCTGCATAATGGTGAATCAGCCTCTCTCGACTACTTGAGCAAAGTGACACAGAATCCCACCAGACCTTCTAACCTGAGCTCTCTAGGAGTCAGGATTCCTCCCACAAATTGTGATGACTCAACCCAGGGACAGAGCTCAGCGCATTGAGTAAAAGCCCTAGGGAGGTTGCATGGTAGCCTTTGACTTTATTTGTTTTTATTTTTTTTATTTTTTTTATTTTTTTTTTGAGTTGGAGTCTCACTCTGTCGCCCAGACTGGAGTGCAGTGGCCGCTCCCGGCCACCGCAGCCTCGACCTGCTGGGCTCCGGCGATCCTTCCACCTCAGCCTTCCAAGTAGCTGGAATTACAGGCATGCGCTACCACGCCCGGCTGATTTTTTGATTTATTGTAGAGATGAGGTCTCGCTGCCCAGGCGGGTCTCGAACCCGCGGGCTCAGGCAATCCACTCACCTCAGCCTCCCAAAGGCGCGGGATTACAGGCTGAGCCACCGAGCCCAGCTCTATTTGTTTTTATTTATCTTATTTTTATTATAAAGATGAGGAGTATAATTCAGGGTTAGGGATACAAACGTTGATTATGTAGGTATCCTTGTTGATGAGGTGTGCCTCTCCCTCCCCTGGCAGTTTCCCTCAACTGCCAATCCTATTTCCCCTTCTCTGGCAGTTTCCCATGACTTGCCAATCCCTTTCTTATAGTGCTATGATAATTGTTCAAGGTTCACTTCTGAGTGAGAACACGTGGGACTCTGTTCTTTGTTTCTGTGATAGATCACAGAGTATGATAGCCCTTTAAATAAAAGCCTTGTGTGACATGCCCAGTGGAGTCTGGTAAGTCTCTGCAAATATCTGAACTTGATATGTCCACAGGTGCCAGGCTGTCTCAGAGAACGTTGCTTCATTAATGGGCAGCATCAGGAAGTCCAGCTGTGAGGAGTTGTGGAAAACAGAGGCAGTAAAATGAGATACAGTGGGGTTTATGAGTCACAAAAATGTTCATGCATATTCATACAAATCATGGCATTGAAATTATTTCTTCAAGAAATGATAGGGCCCAGTTAAATTTGAATGTCCCACATAATATTTAGGTGTATGCCAAAGAAACAAAATATTCTGACACTTGTTAGAATGGGGAGGAAGACTTTATTCAGAACTATTGCGATGGCTATAGAAGCTACTGAAATGGAATTCTGACATGGAAAAGCAGAGATTTTGTAGCCAAGGAGCAGGGTGGGATCAGTGGGTGGAAAATACTAAAAGGAAGCAT
Organism: Cephalopachus bancanus; assembly: GCA_027257055.1. Lineage (NCBI taxonomy): Eukaryota > Metazoa > Chordata > Mammalia > Primates > Tarsiidae > Cephalopachus > Cephalopachus bancanus. The sequence goes on along the minus strand of JAPVLO010000178.1, from coordinate 1,627,446 downwards.
CAGGAGTAAGGGGAAGATTCTTGCCAAAGATAGGCAAGAGTCGTCAGACAGCACTGGGGGACGGAGAAGAAGAGGAACCTGGTCAGATATCGAGGGATATCAGAATGCTGAAAGTGGGCATTCTAGCTAAACCAACTTAGCCTGGTTTTTGCTAAAATCGTATGAGACAAAGATAGGCAAGCATGTGGAAGTTCAAACCTCGAGGTCTCACTGGGAAGAGGATTCAGAAGAGACTGACAAAAGTTTGGTCAGGAGAGACCCTTGGTGACATCCTTACACTAAAAATAATTGAGTTTTTCTGTGAAATCTCAATTTAACTGACCTTTCTGTATTTTTATTTGCTAAATCTCACAGACATTTGGGCCCCACAGGAGCCAAAAAGTATAGGCATCTCAGAGGCTGGAGGAAGAAGGGGAGTTGAGGTTCTGAGGATAGTGTCACAGGCAGCCCATGGCAGAGACTCGTGTGACACAAAGAGCTGCATCTGGAGGGCACATGAGGGAGTCCACAAGGATGCCTAGAAGGGGCCTATGGCTAAAGAGCTTTAAACGTCTTCCATGGCCAGAGGAAACCCACAGCGGATGTCAACTTGCCTTGTGAGGTCAGACCTTGGCTAGTCCTCATCCCTTCCCTCTTCCATCATGGAAGACCTAGAATATCCTGATGGGTGGGGAAGGAGAATTAGAGCAAACAGTTGGGGGGGAGAGAAAAAGTCAGTGATGTCTCTGGTCCCGGTCCCTTTTCCTCTCCCAGCTTCCAGGTTAAACCTGACCCAAGAAGGGGAGGTGGAAAGTTATATAGTGCCAGGGCAAATTTGACCTAGTGGAGACAGGAGCCTCTCCATGAGATCACAAGAAAAATCACTCTCTTTGTGATCACACCTTACTGCAGAATGCCACAATGTTTCTACAGTAGGTAAAACTCACTTGACAGAGTGGAACTGTCAGATGAGTTGTGGTGCAGAAACTTCACAGAATATCACAAAGTCATTAGAAACTTCTGTGAAGTTTCATGAAGCAGGGATTCATTCACTAGGGATTTGTTCAGCGGCCACCCTTGAACACCCAGGCACTGTGATGGTACTGGGAATAAAATGAAGCGTGTAAACAGAAATAGGTATGAAGCAAACACAAAAAACGGCTGTAAAGTTTATACTGTTAACACGAGGCCCATGGAGTGATGCTCTGCTTTGGTTGTAACTCTGACAAATGATAAACGCTATGTATAAGAATGGGAAAATCCCACAGAAAAACAAAATGCATTTTTTGGTATTTATTTTATTTTCTGCTGTTTTCAGTTTATTCTTCATGATAGAATTGGAAACTATCTTGAATGTGTGTGTGCAGGCACATACTAATGGCATCCTGATTTCTGCAATGGGAAGTCCTTGTGATTTCTGCTAACAATGCATCTTCTATAAGAGCTGTGACTTAAAGCAAAACTTAAAGGACCAGAATGATTTTGATGGATAAGGAAATGGGTCATCATTGATTCAATCAAGTAGCATGAGATATTTCTGTGCCTTACCTCCCCACCCCCAATAAAATCAATACATTTCCCATGAGACTGGACTGAACAAACTGACTTTTCATGTTTTGGCCTTGAATTTCCTGTACTGCAGGGCTGGGTTACATATTTGCATTAAGAATGCAATGGCTTCTGCCTGTGTTTCCATAATCCAATGGAGATTATTTTTTCCCCAAAGAAATAAAACTTGAAAATAAACAAATATCTGCGGTAGATCCCTAAAGCACCACAGGAGTCAGAGGCCAATGAAATGGAGTAAAAGATAAAATGGGAAATCAGGAGAAACAAGGGTTACCACTGCCCCGAGGACAGCCATTACAAAGCAACCCTCAGATGGAGAATGAGTAACGTCTCAGGCCTGGAGGAACTCAGGAAGGACCCAATTAGTGTGTGCTCTGAAGCCCCGACTTATCAGCAGCCTCCAGCAACCACTGCTCTCCCTGAACACGTTATCTTTCCTCAACATCCTACAGTGATAGTAAAGGGAGTTTTTTTGGTTCCAACAATTTCTTAGGGGGAAATGAGGAAAGGGCAACCAGGGAAAAGCCTCCAAATACTTTTGTTGCCAAGAAGAGTTAGTGCACAATCTTCTCTTTGTTTTTCCAAAACGCAGGGACATACATTATAGTTATGTGCAAATCAGCCCTAAAAGTTAGCTTGGTATTAAGTTTGGATTCTCTTTTTCTTTTAGTGATCTAAAAAAGACATTTTTTAGGGCAGCAGAAATTACAACTACTTTTCTCTTTGTGGTCTGTGCAATTTTCTGCTATATGCGTAAGCTTGTTATTATTATTCCTTAATCACCATACTTAACTGGAAATAAAGAATATTCTTTAAAAGAATTAGGGTATAAGTGAGGCCTTAATTCAGAAACACCCACCGTGCTCTCCAGCTGCAGGAGTTTTAACAAAATAATTTAACATATTTGAACCTTAGCCTACTTTCAATCATCAAAATTTCTGCTGTACGTGTTAGAATGTATGACTAGGAAGGATGTCACACGTTACTAGTATGCACTCACAAATAAAAATTGTTTGTGCCTTGCCATTCTTTTCTGTGACATGTCAACAACTTGCCCTGTGGAATTTAGCAATAGCCACAACGTGATACAAAGAAACTGTGAACCCGGATCAATCTTGCATGGCTGCACCTCTTGGTCCTTCCCTCCCCCCCTCCCTCTCTCCCCCCCTCCTTCCCTCCCCTTCTCCCTCCCTCTCCTGCTCCCTCTTTTCCCCTCATTTTTTTTTTTTTGCTGAACCCTATATAAATTAAAGTTTGAATACTGGATTTTTTAAAAGGTGAAAAGAAGCATTTGTTGGAAATATCATTTCTTGAATTTAACATATAAACTCCTATATTTTTATATAAACATGCAGGAAAGTAGATTAATAATTACTTAAACATCTGTTACTGTTGTAAAAGTTGCAGCACAAAGGGAAGAAAAACTCAAGTAATGTGTTGCAACTTGCTTGAATTATGTATTTAATAAATAAGGAATGGGGTTTAACCTAACCGTTATGTGTAAATATTTGTCTTATTCTGGAATAGGACAAACCGTCTTCAAATGTTATTTGGAAACTCAGAAAGAACACAGTGTAAAACACAAATTCTTAAAGCAAAATGAATGGCTACTGAATATCTGAAGCAAAGTAGGTGGATCTCATCAACTTACCCAAAGACTGAGAGCAGATGAAAATCTGAAAAAGCCCTGAGAATCTCATTTATTAAATAATAAAGGCGGTAGCAAAATAATTTATGACGCATTTACTTTACCTACTGCTAATGGTCAAAGTAATAAAGGTCAAGACTTGCAAAGTGATTGATGTTGTGCCCCTTTCAAATAGCACAGCTGATTGTGCAGTCATAGATCTTACCACAAATGAAAAACACTTTTCTATTACAAGTGTAACAAAGTCAATATGCCTCAGTAAAAAAACTGATAAATGCACTGATACTGTGAACTTATTTAATTCTTTGTTTTCTGTATGGGCTATCAAAAAAATTTTCTAAGTCTATGAAAATATTTAGCAGCAAACAGATCATAAAATTGAAGTTGAAAATTCTAAACTTAGTATTGACTTTATGACAAAAATTATCGGTATGAACAAGGGTGAGACCTTGGAGAATTGTGTAGACTCAAGTCTGCTAATTTATGTACATCTATTTTTTTTTTTTGAGTTGGAGTCTCACTCTTTCGCCCAGACTGGAGTGCAGTGGCTGCTCCCGGCCACCGCAGCCTCGACCTGCTGGGCTCCGGCGATCCTTCCGCCTCAGCCTTCCGAGTAGCCGGAATTACAGGCGCTCGCTACCATGCCCGGCTAATTTTTTGATTTTATTGTAGTGATGAGGTCTCGCCTGCCCAGGTGGGTCTCGAACCCGCGGGCTCAAGCAATCCACTCACCTCAGCCTCCCAAAGGCATGGGATTACAGGCTGAGCCACCGAGCCCGGCTATGTACATCTATTAATAAGAAGTACTTAACATTTCTAAAAGTGTCAGTCATTTTAAAGGCAGGACACTTAATTGATTTTTTTGTGTCAGCTTTCTGAAAAGAAGCAGTATCTACAAACAGAGCTTGTGTAGGAAGTTAAGTTATCCCTCTTTGCTAAAGATATGATCTCATACCTCGAAAATCCAAAATAATCTGCCAAAAACCTCCTTGCACTGAAAAAAGACTTTGGCAAAATCTTGAGGTGCAAAATAAATGTGCAAAAGATAGTCACATTCTTATATACCAACAACAAACAGGCAGTGAACCAAATAAAAAGCACAATCCCATTCACAATAGCCACAAATAAAATGAAATACCTCTGCATATTCCTAACCAAACAAATGAAAGACCTTTACAATGAAAACTACAGAACACTGTTCAAAGAAATCCAAGAAGATACAAACAGATTAAAGAGTATTCCACACTCATGGCTAAGAGGAATCAACAAGATGTCCATCCTACCAAAGGCAAGCTACAGATTCAATGCAATGCATATTCAATTACCACTGTCATTCTTCTCAGACCTGGAAACAATTCTCAGCCAAACTGAAACAATTCTCAGCCAAAGAAACAAAGCAGGAGGTACCACATTTTCAGACTTCAAACTTTACTATATAAGGCTACAAAAATCAAAACAGCCTGGTGTTGGTACAAGAACAGGTATATAGACCAATGGAACAGGACAGAGATTCTGGAAGCAAAACCTCAATTTCTCAATCAACTCATCTTTGACAAAGCCTCCACCCACAACCACTGGGAGAGGAGAACCTATTCAGTAAATGGTGCTGGGAAAGCTGCCTGACCACATGCAGAAAATTGAAACAGGATCCCTACCTGTCACCATACACAAAAATCAACTCTAAATGGATCAAAGCTCTAAAGGTAAAACCTCATACTGTAAGAATCTTAGAAAAATTCAGTAGATACCCTTATGGAAATTGGAACTGGCAACCAATTCCTGATCAAAATCCCAAGTGCCCATGCCATAAGAGATGAAACAGACAAGTGGGACCTCATCAAACTGACAGGCCTCTGCAAAGCCAAAGAAACCATCAAGAGAGCGGAGGGACAACCTATAGAATGAGAAAAAATATTTGCCCGCTGAATGTCTGACAAAGGCCTAACATCCAGGATCTACAAGGAACTCAAATGTGCTGTAAGGAAAAAAAAGCAGCCTCATTAAAAAGTGGGCATATGCATATACATATGCATGTGTAAATATTTTTTTCTTGCTCTGCTTTCTAAAAATTCTAGGAATAGGCCTAGAAAGTCCTAGAGGTCTAGATCCTGCATTAGCAGCATCCCAGCATCGGGGCTTTAGCAGGGGTATGTGTAAACCCTGGGCGATGTTGAAACACTCAACACAGGTGTCAGGATCTGAGTTCACCAGAGGGAGTGAAGCTGCCAGTGCAGCGGCCCAATATCTTGGGCTACGTAGACCTGTACAATGAGAAGGAACAGCAGTGACCATTGCAACGTGAGCAACAGGGTCTTCCTTTTTTCCCCAAGACTGCATGAATCCCAGGGTATAACCCCACTGAAGAGGAAGAAAATGCCAAAGTTATCTAGATCAGTCAAAGTTGATTTTTCTCAAACTTAGGGGATCCTTAAGCCAGGTTAAGTTTAATTTAGAAAAAAAATGAATGGCAGCCCCCAATAACAATGAACACACTTGTATCTTGGTTTCTAGATAACATTTTCCACTAAAAGAAATCTTAGCCCCTTGGAGAAATAAATGGTTTTTTTCCAATGGTAGGACCCAGGACTTAAATTTAAAAAGGTGCCTAATATTTGTGCATGTTTATGGGGTACATGTAATATTTTGAGTGTCAGAAAGTAAGAATGTAATAAAAATGACGTCGTGTCAAACTGAAAACAAATTAGAGTGGTGGGTTCATGCTGGATTAGAAAAGTTTGATCGTCAAAACAAATAATGCAAGTAGTGAATATAGCCCACTGAATATAATGAGAGAAGAAAATTGTTAACATTTCCAAAATGAGGTAAATGGCATTTGAGAGTTTTTTGTATTATTCTTGAACTTTGTCTTTAAGTTTGAAATTCTATCAAACAAAAATATTACAAAAATACCTCACAAGTCAAGATGCAAGCAGAAGCAAAAAAGCATAAATGCATAACCAAGGGAAGTCATTTAGCCATAACTGAAAAGCTAAAGTTTAGGACTTCAGATCAGCTCCCATAAAGTTTTATTTTCCTGTTATTATAGCACAACATGAACAGATACTCAATGACAGAGGGCTCCTACTGAGAGTCTCAATAATAGGTATGGAGCTTAGCGTTTACATTAGAAAGTAGGTATTAAAAAAACCGGCATGTGCCTGTTTTGGATGAGATGGAGTGAGCATTCATCATCCTTGGTCTTCTACTGAATGCAACTGTAACCTGGAGAGCATGAAGTCAGGAGAAACGCCTTGAAGACTGAAAAGTGAACACCCGCAGGCAGATTACAGAAGAACGTCAAAATTTTGAAGTCACTAAATTGAAGATGAGTTTGCAACTTTCTTTCTGTCTCTTTTATCTTTGTCTCTCTGCCTTTCTCTCACTCCCTCTCTCTCTGTTCTGTCACACACACACACACACACACACACACACACACACACACACACACACTCCCCTACCTGAACTCAACACAGCTGGAAACTCAAAGGTGGGCACTGTGGCACAGAGAGTTCAAGAGAAGGCTGGCTCTGGCTCGGGACTAGAAGAGGGAACTCAGCATTAAAAGGGAGTGCAGAAAATTGGTTAAATCAATGTGGTTCTTTGAAATAATCAATGAAGTCACTTTTCAGCAACACTGACAAATAATACACACATTACTAATATCAGGAATGAAAGAAGGGAAATCATGATATCACTACCGACCTGGCAAACATTAAAAAGCTTAACAAAGGAACACTGTGAGCACTTCTTACACACATAAACTTGACAACTCTTGTGAAATGAACCAGTACCTCAAAGAATAATCAACTACACTACATTCACTGAAATTATACCAAATTAAAGATGTTTTCTTTGTGAAAAACACTGCTAAGAGAATGGAAAGACAAGTATAGACTTGGAAGAAATATTTGCAAGTCACGTATCTGGTGAAGCACTCAGTTTGTATCCAGGATGTATAATTAAAATCCGTTGCCCGTCCCTATAACGGTTTCATCCTGAACATTGATCATCTGCACATACTAAGCAGAAACAGTCCGCATTATCTTTGAAGCAGGGGAATTCCCATTGCATGCCTTTCCTTCCTGTGGATTCCAGATTGCCTCGTAGGCTCCATTCTTCTTCTCCAATAGCACCTAGTGCTCAGCTATGTATGTTTGGCTCCAACAAGTAATTTTCAAAATGAACCACCTTGTGCAAAATGAAACAAAATGGGTACAGACATGAAATCATGACAATAACCTAATAATCAATCCAGAAGCAATTTCTGACAATCTTAAAAGGGAAAATACAAGAGAATAATACTTTTTCTTCTTGACATTTTATGTGTAGCTTGATCATCCTTAATTACCATTACTGTTTATTTTTATGAGCCATCTACAACTCTATAGAGACTTGTCTTGAACATTGCTTCTTTGGGTTATATTCAATATAAGGAGTGATTTAAAATATACCACCAGATCACTTTAGTGATATTCCTACAATCTGATAGACATTGTTAGGGGTAAAAACAAAGGAAGATAACCCTGCCCATAATGATGAAAACTGTACCTGGTAAAGCATGGTACCTATGACTCTAGCAGGAGATAAAACTCAAAGTGGATGTGAATGGTGGATGGATGTTCAAATGACAATGTAGAGTGTAAGAAAATAAATGAACCAAGTATATGGCCATGGTAATGCTTAAAACCAATTAAAAGTCTTTTCCAGGGATAAATCACCCATATATGTGATGACAAATACATTTCAGGGCTTATGCCAGCCCACTGTATTTCAATGTTTATATGTCCTTTTTCAAATACATGAACTGATGTAAGGTAAATGTTGCTGTTTTACAGAAAACAAGTGATAAACAAAAAACAAATCCACATCAATGAAGAAAACATCTGCCCCTTAGTCCTAATTCTTCTTAACTGGAAAGCTTTGATTTATTTGATGGGATCTTGCTCTATAATACATGAATTATGGGGAAATGTTTTATATTCATTTATCCTGATTTGCTGTGAAGAGTTCTCGGTACGCCTAATTTAATTTTCAATATGCCCTATTCACCCTCAAAAATGTCTTATTTGGAACTATAAATTATACCATTACCCTAATTTTGAACTCATCGTGGTCTAATCTTGTAAAGGTTTTGACAGGATTCTTTAAAATTGCTATCTCTCCACTTTGAGAGTATAAACAATCTATCCTCACTTGCATGGACAGCACAGCTCCTACTTATCAGGACACAGAAATAGCTTCTGACTCAATGTGTCAATCTCATTGACCCATAGTAATTAAAATCATGGCCCTTTAAGGGAAAATGCCAGGACTTAAGACCCCACTTTGTCATTCACCTACTGTATAACCTTGGACAAGTTATTAACATCTATATATCTCATTCTCCCGGTCTATAAAAGGGAATAGTAATGGTACCTGCCTTGAGGGATCACTGTGAAGACTAAATGAGTTAACATATGTAAAGCACTTTAAAAAGGTTGATGCATATTAAGCAGAATATTTAAGTGATATTACCATAAATTAGATACCCTTACCTAGCCTCATCATATTGAGACAGACTTTCCAAATCTTTCCTCTTTCTTCCCATCATCATGAAAAAATAATTTACTATCTTGCTGCATGTTTTTCACTGAATATTCAATCTGCGGCCCACCTATTCACTTTCCTGTCTCACACATGTAACACTTTACTTTTTCTGACTCAGCTTCAGATTTTCTCTTTATTTACTTATTTTTCCATATATTTTATTTATATCTAATAATACACATCTGTGTGTTTCTAGGCATTCCATTAACAGTTGGATATCTTCTGGATGTTACTCTTAACGGTTAATATCCTTTGTGTCTTAAAAAAATCATAAAATATGAAAAAATTGATGGAAAGAAAACAGCTTCATGTTTCTAAGTTTATTAAACAGTTTTTGTGCATAGTATCATATTTGAATTTCACAGAATTGCATTGTGTTTGGAAAGAAACATAAATAAGACTACTCTGTGGAGTGTAAATGTACAGATTTAAGCTAAACAGAAGAAAAATATTTCTAGGAGTCAAAAGTTTCAAAGATGAGCTGATCCTAAAAGCAATACATTTCCAGGATATGATTTACTCAAATCTTTGATGGACGCGGACAATCCTTTGGTGTGGGATGGGGGGCAAGGGCAATCATAGAACAGGTGGTTGGAACAATCGATAATTTTTGAGTTCTTTTTTCTACAAGGCTATGCATTTTCAAGGACAGATAACTACATTAAAAATTTAGCTAGGAAAATTTGTGGTAATGTATTTTGCAGAATAAAAACCATTATTTCAGTGGAAAGTTACCTATTAAATAAATAGTCTAAATTCAGCTTTGGTTTTCAGCTTCCTCGGGCTGAATTTGCACTGTACGCATTCCTTTTAAGCATAAAAGTAAACTCTTGTCTTTCTCTCCTTCTCCCTTGCTCTCCCAAGAGGACATTTTTAATCGGAATGGCATTGAAAAATACAATTTTGCTTTGATTTGTATATAATCATTGTCTTCTTTATATGCATAACCCTTGGCAGGAATTGATCATTGTTGATGAGCTGAAGAGTAGAAGAAATGATTATTTTGAATTGGAGTGGTCCAAAGACCAAGTGTAAGGAAGTGGCAATTAATAAATGTCTTTGAGTCATATTGGATAATCTTCTAGTTTGAAAATGTAAGGATAAGCATTGTTTGTGTCTGTGTAGGGAAAGTTCACAGTGACAGTCTGAATGAAATCTGTCTGATTCTGAAATAACTTCCCAAATTGACTGCTCTATATCAGGCGAGTAATTGGGTCCAAATTAAGTAAACTTGGCTCTCTGTGAGAATAGGTTCTAACTATTGTAGCTACTATCATGACTAATATGTGTTTTCTTGTTCTCTCTTAACCTCCATGTTCCCTGTACATGGTAAAAGGTGGAAAACAGACTCAAATTTAATAAACTCAAAAGACAGTGACTTAAAAAAAAGTATATATATTTAAATGAATAGTCTCAAGTTTTGAAACATGCCAAGCAAAAGACTTTTTTAGAATGAACAAAGGAATAGGATGAACTATGCATTTGCTCCTGAGCAATGAGGTTTGCCTCCTTGGGCCAGGAAAGTAAAAGGAAAGAAGTAATTGAAAAATAATCAGGGAGACATGTTTGCCAGACTGACCCATCTGAGAAAAGATACTCCAGAAGATGAAGAAAGCGGCTAATATGAAGCGTTGGGATGAATGGCCCAATTGTTTCAGGGCAGAAGGGCACAGATGGGGCCTTTGAGATACACACCATAAGTTGTGCTAAATTGCATGAAAGCTAAGTATAATCAATCACCATTCTTGAAAACAATTCAGCAATGATGATCACAAATTAGTAATCTGCATGTGTCCTGCTCAGGCTTCTCTACTGAGGCACAGTTCCATAAATCAAACTTCACTTACAAATCTCCACCTGAATGCTCTGTAAGTATCACAGTTCCACCACGTCCATCCATGTCCTCAGCCTTCTGCCCACCCCTCCCACTCCATCCCAAACCATTCTTATTTTTTCTTTTTTTGCCATTGACGAATCCAACCCCATCACCCATGCCGGATAGCTCAGCATCATTCTCTAGTCTTTTTAAAGCTTCTCTTCTATATCCAATAAGCAAATACATTCTGCCGGTGTTATTGCCTTCTTTCTGCTCCCCCTCTGTCGACAGTTCTGTTGCCGCTATTTAAGGTCTGCAATGTCATCCCCCAGACTACTGAAATTCATCTCCACCTCCCACCCTTAAAAGGGGCTGCTCTAAGTGAGCAGGGATCGCATTATTCCCATTCTTTGAATTGTTCCGTGACTCTGTTTATCCAGACAGACAGTCATTTTTAAGAATGACATCCAATGCTCTTTCTGCTCTGACCTTCCTCTACTCTGCCACCTAGCCTCCTGCTAGGCCCCATCACACATGGTTCAGGGCTTCTGTCTCAGAGCAAACAATGTGTTTCTGCACATCCCAAGCTCTTTCACCCCCTGTGCTTTGATGAAAAGTCATTTCCTTTGTCTTTTGGGTGCACGTCTTATCCTCTAGTCCCTGTAAACCCTCTCCTAACTTTTGTCACTTAAAGCAAGTTTTCCCTCCATACCCACATTACCCTCCATGATCATGGTCCCACTTGATAAGGGATTATTTGTTTTCTTGTCCATCTCTCTCCTTGTCTGCATGCTTTGAGAAAGGAGAAACTATGTCCTACTCATATATGAAGCCCTAGCTCCTGGCACAGAACTTAGGGTGTCATAGAGCTTTAGCAATAGGCCGAACAATTAAACTGATGAACAGATTATTGTAATTTAAGAAGCTTTCAGGAAAGGTATATTTTTCTGGCTTGGTTTTTGATAAAACCAAATCCACAGCCACACCGAGAGTGCCCTCCTTCATAGGTGCCTTGTGAGAGGTAGAGGTAGGAACGCAGGTGCTGCGCGGTTGGCACCTCCTCAGTGTTTAGCACCCAGCAGTGCTTCCTGGGAGGCCAAGGCTGAGCCAACTTCATCCTTGCAACTCAGGAGATGAAAGGGGAAGTTTTACTGGGCTCCATACTTCTAATTAACGGCTTCATGGTAAAATGCCCAAAATGACTTCATCCGTGAAATGGCATGCATGTTGCTTTTACATGTGATCTTTGGGGAGTTACTTATTGGGAATTAGATGTCAATTCCCAGACTGCCTATGATCAGAAGTTCAGAAAACTTTCAGCTTATCACAAGGCAACTCTCAGGTAAGAAGAGCCTCTCCAAAGACATTGTCAATGTTTCATTTTGCAGGGCTAGCAGACAAGAGAGAGGTGGACCCACAGCAGTATGGATTCTAAGTGTCTCTCTCCTGAAGTTACTTTTATTTTAGATAAGACTACCAGAAAGAAATATCTCAAAAAAATAACTGCAGCCGGGCTCGGTGGCTCAGCCTGTAATCCCGCGCTTTAGGAAGCTGAGATGAGTGGATTTCCTGAGCCCGTGGGTTCGAGACCCGCCTGGGCAACTTGGAGACACATCATCTCTACAATCAATCGAAAAATTAGCCGGATGTGGTAGCACGCGCCTGTAGTTTCAGCTACTTGGAAGGCTGAGGTAGAAGGATCTCCAGAGCCCAGCAGGTCGAGGCTGCGGTGGCCGAGAGTGGCCACTGCACTCCAGTCTGGGCGACAGAGCGAGACTCCAACTCAAAAAACAAAACAAAACCAAAAAAACCTGCATATTTTAAAAAGCACAAATTTTATCTTTGTATGTTTGAAACTGAATGATAAAATTATAATCTATTTTTGTCAAAACGTAAGTGTCCTATATACTTTTATAATAGACCAGGGTATTTGTAAAAATGTAGAAGTTAGAGACCTGATTTCAGCATCAAGAAAATGTAAATGACCAGACATTAGAATTAAGCACATATTATCAATTCATGTTTCTACTCACTTTTGAAGTGTCATAAAACATAAGGAAGAACACTGGCATGGATTTGTTTTCTGTCTTTGACATTCATTAATCCTCAAATCACACAACGTTTGTTTAACTTTTCAGAGTATATTTCCTCACCAGGACAGATTGAGGATTAAATTAATGAGTGGATATGTAAGTAGCATAATTCCAGTTTCTGGATCATATGAGAAAGTCAATAAATGGAATTTCCTGCTTTGTTATTTCTTTTTGAAAATTTTAATTTAATGAACGACTTTTTAAGAAACACAGTCTTAGCCGGGCTCGGTGGCTCAGCCTGTAATCCCGCGCCTTTGGGAGGCTGAGGTGAGTGGATTGCCTGAGCCCGCGGGTTCGAGACCCGCCTGGGCAGCGAGACCTCATCTCTACAATAAATCAAAAAATCAGCCGGGCATGGTAGTGCATGCCTGTAATTCCGGCTACTTGGAAGGCTGAGGCGGAAGGATCGCCGGAGCCCAGCAGGTCGAGGCTGCGGTGGCCAGAAGCGGCCACTGCACTCCAGTCTGGGCGACAGAGTGAGACTCCAACTCAAAAAAAAAAAAAAAAAAAGAAACACAGTCTTGTCTGGTTAGGGGTTTAAAGGTAACTCAGCTATATTCACTGTCCCGCAGAAGTTCAGAGAGCATGATGGTGACATGTGGACCTGCCAACAGAGAGGGTCACAAATGTGATGATGGATGCCACACCATGCCAGTAGACAGGATGAGTAAGAGGCATGTGATGACACCTGTACCAATTTTCTGTAAAGAAAAAGAATAGTTAGCTTGTGGACAAGAAAGGAAAAGTTGCATGTCAGAGGGACAGGTTGAAGTAAGACCACAGTGCACTTGAAGACTATATGCAATTCAGTACAGCACATTCCTAAAACTCAAACAAAGATGGGGAGGGACAGAAAGGCGCAGGTAAACTATGGAGTCCTGCGTGCCCTGCTGAGACTTGTGGACTATGTACTTAGAATACTTTTTATTTGATGATTATTTTAATGAAAATATTTTCAAACATGTTTTTCTCAACATACTTTATTTATTCATTTTAAAGTGTGTATACCTCCTTTACCTTTTTTATATAAGATTATGAATGTGTACCATCGTTTATTATGTGATCTATAGAAATCAAACAAAATGACATTTAAAAAATGTGAGATGAATAATACTTTAATATATGTTTAAATATATCATCCCAGTTATACAGACTCCATTAGTTCTCTTATTAGTATTATTATTATTATACTCTAGCACAGCATGATTGAACATATCTTATTATACTTTGAAATCTTGCTTTAACACTTCGTGATGTAGCAAATTGAAGGTTTCATTCTAGGTTTGCTTTATTTCTTTGATTAAAATTAGTGCCTGTCATAAGAAGAAGCTTCAAAAAAGAAGCTTCACAGTGATATGCAGCTATAAACAGAAGACAAGCGTGGTTACCTCTGTATATTACCATATTTCTACTTTAAGATACCCATTATTTGTTTTAACATTTTAACACCTCTAAAATTGTTACATATTTTCACTTTATTTTTTCTTAATTCAATAGAATGTGAACTTCCAAAGACATATTTTTAATCTCATTCACAAATTATGCAAACTTTTAATACAATTTAGCTAGTAAATTATCATTATTCTGATGCTACTTCATTGCAATCTAATCAAAATGGTTTACTTTTAAATATTTTTAACAGACAAGTTAAAATCATAGTAAAATTTGTTTAGCTGAAAGAATTTTTTAAACAAGTTAGAAAATTCTGTCATTATTTAGTAGAAAAATATTAGTTTTTTTTGCAGTTTACACATGTTATTTTTGGCAACAACATCACACATAATGAAAATATTTTCAAATGATTGTTTTCAAAATGCTGTTTCTCACATTTTACGTAGCTTGAAAACACAGATTAAAACAAGTTTATTTTAAATGTAAAAATATCTGCTATATATGATGTGACTGATTGCCCACATCTAATAGCAGAAAAAAGTGAGGTAATCTGGAAAACAAACAAGACTGTATGAAAAGAAAATTATTCACTCATCATTATGCCCAACAACTACTCCAAGTACTTTATCATAAAGAAATCTTTGCATGGTTAAAATAAAATATCTTAATGATTTTTTCCTGTTGCATTTACAATACAAAATAAAAATAGCAATATATTTACAAGCCTTGACATTATTAAATCAGTATTTTATACTATATTGTGCTGTTCTGGTGGTTATATAAATACTTTGCCTGAAGTGTCAGATTCTAATTGGTAGTTGACTAAATATGTGTACTATTTTATCAGTGCGTGAGTTTTTTTTTTTTTTTTTTTTTTTTTGAGTTAGAGTCTCACTCTGTCGCCCAGACTGGAGTGCAGTGGCTGCTCCCGGCCACCGCAGCCTCGACCTGCTGGGCTCCGGCGATCCTTCTGCCTCAGCCTTCCAAATAGCTGGAACCACAGGTGCGTGCTACCACGCCCGGCTAGTTTTTTTTTTTATTTATTGTAGAGATGAGGTCTCACCAAGTTGCCCAGGCAGGTCTCAAACCTGCAGGCTCGGGCAAGTGCGTGAGTTTAACTATTCAAACCTGTTTAGAAGTTTGTTAATTATATTTCTGTGGACAAATTTTAGCCAATGAATCTGCCAAGAATGATCTGCTTCTTTCCATGATATGGACTAGAGAAACCTCTCAATCTCAATAATTTTCTTCCTTCTGAGTCACTTATAGAAAAATAGGAAAGGGTATGTAGAAATAGAAAGAGCCAGAAACTGATGGAGACTTGGTATTCTGAATCACTAAATGGAAAGACCCACTAACCAAGACAATCCTTACCTAAATATTAAGAAAATTTGAAGCTTATTTTGCTTTCACCACTTATGGTAGACAGAATAATGGCCTCCCCCCTCTAAAGGATATCCATATTCTAATTTCTGGAACTTGTGACTGTGTCACGTTTCATGACAAAGGAGAGTAGGGTTGCAGAGGCAACTGAGATTGCTAATTATCTGATTTGGAGGTATGGAGATTATCCTGGATTATCCAGTTGGGTGCGAGGTAATCATGGATTTCTTATAGTGAAAGAGGACAAGAGAGTGATTGTGTCAGAGTGATTTATGCGAGACCCAACAGGCCACCGATGACTTGAGGATGGAAAGAAGCCACAAGTCAAAAAGTGCAAACCAGCCTCTCAAGGTTGAAAAGGTAAAAAAACAGGCTTTACCCTGGAGACTTCAGAGGGGATACAGTCCTGCCAATACCTTGATTTTAGCCCAGTGAGATTCATTTCAGGCTTTTGACCTCCAGGTTGATAAGCTAACGAATTTGTATTGTTTTGAGCCACGAAGTATGCAGTAATTTGTTAGAGCAGCAAGCAATAGGACTCTAATGCAACATTAACATTGTATCTGCTTTCAACTTCAGACCCCAATAAACTGAAGGGCTCAAATACCTTAACTAATACTTAGCATAAAACTGAAGTGTTTGATATTGTCTTAGCTGACCTGAACTGAGTGTCAAGGTCAAATATTTTCATAGGTTGGGACCCCAAAGATCCATGCAATGCAGTGGAAACACATTTGGTTAAACTGGTAGTCTGCAATAACTTGGCAGAAAGACTAAATGCCTGATAGACCTACAGCTTTAAGTTAAGTGGTTGGAAAGAGCCAATGAGTGGGCTATAGCATTATTAGGCATCTTTAGCAAGGAATTGGGCGGAGGGGGAGTTTAGGCTAACATAGGTGGCTTGCCAGACAGAGATCATAGGAAATAAAAACTCCAATGTTTAAATATTCTTAAGGTAAGTACTGTTAAGAAGAGGGAGAGACAGAGACAGAAGAAGAGACAAGGGAAACAAAAATGGGTGTGTGTTGGGAGGAGAGACAAAGGGAAAGGTAGAACAAAGTAGACATGAGAATGTGTTAAGGGAGAAAAAAAAATGAAAATAAAAACCAGTAGCTATGCTTACTAAAACTGACAACAAGCAAATCCATCAGAAGCTTGCAAAGTGTTTGAGAAAATTATCTTGATAAAGCATCCAGGGGCCGTTACAAAAACAAAACTGATTATTTGTGTTTCAAAGCAACTTTGCACCTTCCCCTCACCATCAGGAAGCAGGTTCTGAAAGTCTTGCAGCCCAGATAAGGTCGCCCTCCCCACCGTCCCCTTCAGATGAGACTATGGAGGATATCTGGCCAAAGGAAAATTTTCCAGGAAGAGGAACGGAAAGGACAATGGACTCTAAGTGTTGTCAAGGACGCTCCGCCTTTCTCAGACACGAGCCTTCCTGATGACTGCCTTTCTAGAAACCATAATCTCATGAACTGAAAATATTGTAAATGGTCATTCACCTTTTTTTTTTCCATTTGCAATGGAATTTTCCTTTTGAGTCCTATCCCTGGTACAACGATGTTTTGGGGTGCTCTTGTTTGTAGGGCACCAGACCATGAAGACCTGGCCTGGGAACTGGTGGACAAGACTCTACATCACCTGGAAATTCTAGAACTTAAACTGTATACGGTGACTGGGTATACCTGTGTGAGTTTCACATGGAGAAAGGATGAGACAGTTTCCATGTGGTAAGAAGGTAAGTGTTTGGAGGACCTTAAGGTAGATTATAACATTGCACAGCTGTTTTCCAAAGGCATTTACTCTTTTACCTTGGTGAACCAGAGTACATGTCTCTGTTACTCTTGTAGTTACTTGTGGACATAGATTGGGTTTAGCTAAAGGAAATACTAAACGATGTTATACTAATTTTCTTGTTTTCTTTCTTCTGTGACTTGATGCTGTTGAGCAAAGAAATCTTGGGCAACACATGTAGGAGATGGCATATCCAGATGATGGAAATTAGTTGGATTTTGTAGTTATCATATAAGAGGCTGACTGTTGACTACAAAGACCTATAAAACATTTATAAGTGAATAAGAAGTAAACTGATATGATGCTATGACATTCAGCCACCTATATTTTGGTGTTTCAAACATTACTTGGACCAATACATATTCAAATATTGTAATCAAAGGATTTTTAATCCAATGTCACCTTTGCAATCTTACCCTGAATTTATCATTTTTTAATATGTTTAAGTATTTGTCAGTTTCATTCAAAGCAGTTGTTCTATCATAAACAAAAATCACATGTTTTTAACATGACAATAATTGAATTTTCTTTTGTATTCTTTTTATGGCATAGTTTCGATTCTGAGTTTTTATTTATCTTGGTAATCATGCTGAATGTAACCTACTGTTAGCAAATAAGTGCAGGGACAAAGTCTGTAAGGCTCATTGATAATTAAAGTAATATGAAGTAATGGCTCACAATATTGGTTATAAATGCATGTACTATATTTGTTAATTAATAAAAAGTATTGATATAACGTACACACTGATATAACTTAAAAACTTGAGAGATAAACATGCACAAAAAGGCCAATTCAGTTGTGGAAAAAGAAAGGTAAGAGTTCACTGGACAAATAAATCGGCTGTTTTGACCTCCATTCTTTTTCCCTTTATTTTATGTAAAATCCTTTCATTGAAATCTCGGTATTTCTTTTACTTTTATATTAGGAAGCATTTGTATTTATAGTAAAGTTTGATTGTCAGAGATATATTTTTTGGCATTTATGTTTTTAGGTCTCATCCATGATTGCAACAGACATCTGGTGTGCAGAGGCTAAAATACGGTGTAACTCATTCACTACTGTGGCTACAACTGAATCCTGGTGTATGAGGGTCCATGAGATCATGGGAATTATGTCTACCCTAAGGGCAAATATTTTTCCATGGGAGAGCCAACTTAAATAATTCTCAGCTGTTGAATTTATGTTGGTGAGAAGGGGATGAAATATGGAGGAAGTCTGAAACAGTTTTCAATTAGTAATGTGAAGAAAATGGCATCATGATTTCACAACTCTTTCTTACCTTTATATAATGCAAGCCAGTTCTATTTATTCTACTTGGGGGCCAAAGTACTCCAAAACTGAGGATTCAGACTCTTACAGAGCTGATTGTGCCACCTTTACAACATAGACAGTATTCAAAACAACCAAAAATAGTCTAAGAATACAACTGAAGCACATTAAATATTCAAATCTCTCTAATAAATGCGATGAGAAAACATCAAGCATATCGATCAAGGCAGTTCAAAACATAAGAACAGCTATATAATTTGAAAGGGCTAATGCAAAATTAAAATGTGAGGCTTCTTCTGCAAAAATAATTAAGAATTTCAAGATAGTAACAACAGAGCATCAAACCAAGTGTAAGCCCATCTATAAACAAAAGCCAGTGAGACTGCACATATCTCACACATATGAAGCCAGCAGACACAATCAGGGATGAGTCAGGATTTGAGGTAATTTTTTATTTATTTAACCATTCAGCCATTCACTTATCCATCTATCACTTAGTATATGAGTGAAGGAAATAGCTCAAGTTCTGCTCTTGTACAACTTACCTTGTATGAAAAATCAGAGGGCTTAAAAATGCTTAATGTATCACATGGTGCTGAGAGCCATGAAGAAAATTAGGCAGTGTGAAAAGATAGAATGAAAATGTTGGCTGTATTTTGGAAATTGTGTTCTAAAAATTATCTCGGATAGGCGAGATTTGGAAGGAGACATTAATGAAGGAGGGAAGAAGCCAGATGGTTATCTGTGGAATGAGAACAATCAAGTTCAACTTTTCTGGGTTGTGAGCTTTTTTGAGTGTTCCAGGAATGGCGAGGCAAGGGTGTGGCCAAGTGGAAGGACAGTAGGAGAGGAAGGCAGAGTGATATTGGCAGAGTGAGGGCCTTAGAGACCACATGGAATTTAGAATTGTTTAATGGGTAACATGCAAGGGTTCTGTGCAGAGGAAAACTACAAACCGCTTTTTGATTTGAAGATTTATCTGGCTAATGCGTGGAGAAGAGCCCATAGTAGGGCAGGTGTGGAAGCAGAAACAAAGAAGCGAAGATAAGGTAACAGTACAGAAGAATATGGCTTAGAATAGGAGAGGAAGGGTACTGATAGAAATAAGTAATTGGGCTCTGGACATATTTCTGTGGTTGCTTAGATGTGGGATATGAAGATATAAACAAGGAAGTCTAAAGTGTTAGATATCAGCAATCATAGAATGAAATTACCATTTTTATACAAATGGTCTTGCAGTTTTCAGAAGAGTAAGTAGTAGAAAAAAAGAATTTTGTTTTGAATAAGCTAGTTTTGTGATGTCTCATAAACTTTCTTTTTTTTTTTTTTTTTCGAGTTGGCGTCTCACTCTGTCGCCCAGACTGGAGCGCAGTGGCACGCTCCCAGCCACCACACCCTCGACCTGCTGGGCTCTGGTTATCCTCCCGCTTCAGCCTTCCAAGTAGCTGGAACTACAGGTGTGCGCTACCATGCCCGGCTAATATTTTTTTATTTATTGTAGAAAAGAGGTCTTGTCAAGTTGCTCAGGCTGGTCTTGAACGTGTGGGCTCAGGCAATCCACTCATCTCGACCTCCCAAAGGGATGGCAGGCTGAGCCACTGAGACCGGCCTCTCATAAACTTTCAAGTGGAAATTTACATATATAGATTTAGGAGTAGGAAGTGTAAGTTGTGGGAAGAGTCTGTGACCGGTGGAGGGACTGTGGGAGAGTTTGAGGCATAGACATCGAAGAGATGTTGAGGGAGTGATACCGCTAGAGAGAGGAAGAGAAAGAGACTGAGCCCTGGGAGATGCTAATTTTCGACCAGAGGTGGATCAAGCCAATCAACAGCAGCAACAACAACAGCAACAACAAAAATGGGAAGGAATACCCAGAAAAAGTAGAAGGAGGAAAATAGAAAAAGCAGTTTCCTCGTTGTCAAGTGAAGCAAATATTTCAGGTAGGAAAGATTGGTCTACTCTGTCAAATGCTGCCTGTGGGGTGAATGAGATGAAGGCTAAGAAGTCTTTATTTTGTTTTACAGTATGAATCTCACAGATATCCCTGATTGATCACTCCAATTTAGGCAGTGAAGAAAAAACAGAGGACATTCCACAAATACATGCAATTTGGAATGAGCATAGACAACGGTGTATAGACTTACGACGGGGGACACCAATAAAATCAAAATTATTTTTTGGAGGGTGCACCCCTTGTAGTACAAACTTCCTGTGTTCTTCTCGGAACCCATCAGCATCCATGTGCCAGCTAGTGTTTTTGTGAGAGGCTGCACTTGGCTTCGGGAATTTTTTTGGAGATTCTTTCAACATGTTTTTCCATTTCACTCTGGGGGATTTACAAGCACACCTGCCCACACCACGTTGAGCATTTAACAGTTTTTTACCAAAAACGGAATGACTCCCATGCACCATCTTTCCTATTCACCTGATCTTGAGTGACTTGTTTCTGTTTCCCTGGAGGAAAAAAGTCCTCAAGGGGAAATGTTTTGGCAATGTGGAGGAGGTAAAACAAAACAAAACAAAACTGGCAGAAACACTAAAAGGCATCAAAATTGAAGAGTTCAAAAACTATTTTGAGCAGCAAAAAAGGAATCTCAATAGGTTTGTGGCATCAAACAGAGAGTACTTTGAAGATGGCTGAAGTTCAAATGTAAGAATAAATACACGATTTTTAATAAATAAATTTCAGATTTCTTTTGGTCTCCATGTATAATGTATAATCTCAAGGAAGAAAGTTGTGCAAATTGCCAATGGAAGATATGTAGCCAACTTAATAATTAAGATTATATAATTTCTAATGAGCACACACTTGGATTATGCTAGATGTTGTGTGCCTCACACAATAGCCCAGAATAAAGTTAAGTAACCTTACCTCCATTTTCCAGATAAGATACAAAGTTCTGAAAGGCTTTGCTATGTGCCTGTGGTTATGGACTATTATTAATATTGTAGTCAGGATCCAAGCAATTGTAGTTTTGACTTGCAAGCCTAAAATCACCATAGCACATAATCACATCATAGTATAGGCATTTGCTTGTCAGAATCATATCTTTGTGCTTTTTCTATACCTCAAGTTGATCATACAAATGTCTGTTGATTGTGGATATTTAAAGAAGGGTTAAAAAACTGGAATTAAGAGAGCAAAATAAGGTATAGACATGAATGAAAAAAGAAGACTTTTAAAAATAAAATCTTGGGACAAATAACAGAAGCTGAAAGTGGCCTGTAGGTTCAAGACCAGCCTGGACAACCTGGCAAGAACTTGTCTCAACAATAAATAAATGTTGCCCATTGAAGCTGAACTGGATAAAAAAAAATGTGGTACATATGCACAATGGAATATTATGCAGCCATAAAGAAAGGCACACATATGGACTTCGTAGCAGCTTGGCTGGATTTGGAGTTGATCATACTCAGTGATCTATCACAGAAACAAAGAACAGAATATCATATGTTCTCACTCATAAGTGAACCTTGAACAATTATAATACTATAAGAAAGGGATTGGCAGCAGTGGGAAACTGTCAGGGGAGGGGTGTGAGATTGGCAGTTGATGGAAACTGCTAGGAGATCGAGGAGCATACCTCATCAACAAGGGAACAAGGGTGCCTGCATATTCAACATTTGTATACCTAACCCTGAATTGTACCCCACATTTTTATAATTAAAAAAAAAATTAGCCAGGCATGGTCATATGCACCTGTAGTTCTAGTTACTTGGGAGGCTGAGGCAGAAGGATCACTGGAGCCCAGCAGGTTGACGCTGGGATGGCCGTGAGCTTGCCACTGCAATCCAACCTGGGCAATGGAGTAAGACTCCAACTCAGAAAAAAAGAAGAAAAAAAAAGCGGGTCTTCACATTGCCTGCCTTTACTATCAAGGGAGAAAGCAACCTTGATTTTACCTGCAAGGTAAAATCTATCAGCAACTGGTAGCATTGAATATAATAGCAAATTATCACTAGACTACTACAGCTCATGGTAGCTACTAGAACACAATCCTAGTAAGTATCAAGAAACAAACAAGCAGCAACAACAACAAAACACAGAACAAACTTGCAAATGACTTCAGAGAATCACTACAGGATTCCAAATTCCTGGTACCCATAGCAAGAGTGAACTGACTGCTTTTCAGTTCAGATCCTCAACAGCAGTTCAGGGAAAGTCCCACGATAAGGGCATGGTTCTTGGATTGGGGTTATTGGACTGAGACTAAACAAATTCGGTTTGATTTAGAAAGGTGCTAAAAGTTAAACTATAAATAATGGCTCTTAAGTTTTATACTATTCTAACTCTTCATACATACATATGGCTACTGCAAAATTTTTGGTTAGTCATCAAAGGGATACTTTCAGGGGTTGCTGAGTCTATTAGGATTTTGTTTGAAATGGACAATGAAGTTGAATTTGAACCCACTGAGAATTGCCAGTATCTCTATACTTAATTTCTCTGTCATTATTCATTTCTGCCCATACTGTCTTTGATGGCTCATTTTCCTTCTATTTGCAAGGTACTATCTGGAATCCCTATATTACTGTAAACAAGTTGCCCAGCACCACTAATTCTTAAAAGCATCCATGGCAGGGAAAATTCAGCCTGGAGAAGAGGGGTGGTGCCAGAGACCAGCTCCAGCTGGGTTCAGTGTACCCCAAAGGTGGAGACGGCGTTGGTGATTGGGGGGAAGAAGAAAGAGAGAAAGAGAGAGAGAGAAAGAAAGAGACTGGACTCCAGTCTAGTGCAGAAGTGATGTGTGTTATTGGGAATTACAACGGGTCTTTTATACAAAAAGTCAGATGTGGGAGGGGTGTCCCCCACCCACCAGAAACCTTATTCCATGAAAACTTAATCAATGATTGCCTTTAAACCCTTTTCATATGATAATCTTAAAATCCCATAACAAAGGATAACCTGATCCGTGACTGACATATTCTATAAACCTTTTTCATCCTAAGCTGATTGATTTATGCCAAGTTAAACATTTCTATACAAGCTCAAGTATTTACTTTACAAACGAAAGTGGCCCATCCCAGAATGTTTGGAATGTGGCCCAAAGTTCACAGTGGGCTACCTGCAAGTAACCCAGCCGCATTCTTTCAACAAAATGGCTGTCTTCCAAAACTATATTCTACAATTTACACCTTCAACAAATCCTAAGATCATGACCCAGAAGCCTGTGACCAATACTAAGACTCTTAGATGTGACACGAGTTTGAATTATAAGTTGTGTGAAAGCCAAAACTGCAGTCTGTGGAAGAATGGGAGCAATGAGCTTCTAAAGTTAGCTTGTGTTCATCCTGGTCTCAGAGTTTTTATGTTTTGAGCTCACAGGAGCTTAATCTGGCTAGTGCTGAGTAGAAAGGGGGAGGAAATGGGGTCAAATAGCTCCCGAATGCATCCTAGTGGTCTCAGGGTCAGTGGCTCTTCCTGATCCCTAATGCTCAGTGGGCTTCCATGGCTGGCTCCCAACAGGGTGGGACTGGGTTTGCAATTATATATGCCCTGAACCAACCCCATGTGATGTCTCTCCTCCTCCCACCCTTCTTGCAAAACCAACATTAACACTATACAACAACATTTGTTGCTCCTGTGAATACCGTGAGCATATTCAAACTCTTCATGAATGACTTGCTTCACTTCTTTGTCTAAATGAAAACATAACTCCTTATCCCACTCACCCAGACACACAATTCCTAAAGCCCCCAAGACAGTAGTCCCCTTGTTCTCCTCAGGCCCCATGATTATAACATGCTATGATGTCATGAACATCTTTCCATTTCCCTAGCACATTTCCCAACCCATGGTTATTTCAGTCAAGTGGTGAAATGTGTGTTGTGTGGTTCATGTCATCCATACACAGCATCCCACTAATAAATGGCTTCCCTCATTTGTTGACAATGTCATCTAAAGTTTCATCTTTACCCATGCTGAGTCTCACATCACCACTTGCTACATGGGTACCCAAGGTGATATACATCTGGATGTCTCAGCCTCATAGCTGCTAACTTTCCCATGTCAGTATCTTTGACTCATCAGATAGTCATTCAGTTGTCTAGATTTGGAGTGGGAACTGGCCCATAGAAAACATCTTTAACTCCCTTATTTATCTCACTCCTCACTATTCACTGACCTTACACTTCTACTCTCCTTGCCAGTTGTTTTCTTCAGCTATCTGAGAACTTCAGACATTTGATTTCTCCCAATCTTGCATTTCCGTATGAACTGCATTTTTGACTCTGACATGAGGTTTAAAGGTGACCAGTCAATAAAGTGACAGATTACAAATCAGGTCAAGGAGAAATAAATTTAGGAATGGGAGAAAGCAAATGGGGGCATGAGAGATGTTTTTGTCATCTGAAACACAAAAAAAGGTGAACATTGTTCCATGCAGCTCCCTTCAGGACAGTCCTTAACTACTGTTGAAAGAATTACTTGTACAGACTTCTTATGTGTTTGTAAAGTAGAGCAGAATCAATGCTGTATGTAAAGTATCACTTTTACTTTCATGAAGACAATAGATTGTTTGCTTGTTGTTGTTTTTTTTGTTTTGTTTTGTTTTGTTTTATCATGGATTCAGTCTTAGCACTAAGATAGAACCTGGCCCATAGGAGGCACAAACTAAACACATGTGAATGAATGGGTGGATATAAGAATAAGTAAGAAGTCAATGTTTATTTTCTAAAAAGTAAAACAAACTCTTGTGTCAGGAACTATACATGCATCACTATTGATTTCTTTTCTTTTTTTTCGTTTTTTTAGAAAGCAGGATCTATTGAGGGGACAGAAAAGGTCCCACAGAGAGAGGGGACCTGAGGGAGTTGCCCACCATTGATTTCTTTTTTTTTTTTTTTTTTGAGTTGGAGTCTCACTCTATCGCCCAGACTAGAGTGCAGTGGCCGCTCCCGGCCACCGCAGCCTCGATTGCTGGGCTCCGGCGATCCTTCCGCCTCAGCCTTCCGAGTAGCTGGAATTACAGGCATGCGCTACCACGCCCGGCTGATTTTTTGATTTATTGTAGAGATGAGGTCTTGCTGCCCAGGCGGGTCTCGAACCCGCGGGCTCAGGCAATCCACTCATCTCAGCTCCCAAAGGCGCGGGATTACAGGCTGAGCCACCGAGCCCATCTCATCATTGATTTCTTAATGCAGCAGCTCAAATTTGCAGCCATTTCTATTACATCATTAACAGTCACGGTAGTTCTACTCCCAGGAGTATCTATTTCACACATGATATGTATTGAAGCAAATATAAATTACAAAATCTGCTCCAGCTGGCAGAAGTAGGACCAACAAATGGAAAATATAGGGAAATGAGTTCTAATTTGACATAAAAAGAATCATCTAACCACAAAATTTTGTGTTAATTTAGAGAGAAAGAAAAAAAGTTGAGCTAGAAAGTTAAAAATCAAACACATTAATTTTCATAATAATTAGGTATTGGGTATTTAGAATAAAATAGAAACTTTTCCCTCAACCTCTTTTACTTCTGGAAAGTTGTCTTGGAAGAGGCAGAGGTGCTAAAATGTTGAGAAGAGTGGAGTTGACCAATGATCTTCAACTCCTC
This sequence comes from Cephalopachus bancanus, assembly GCA_027257055.1. Classification (NCBI taxonomy): domain Eukaryota; kingdom Metazoa; phylum Chordata; class Mammalia; order Primates; family Tarsiidae; genus Cephalopachus; species Cephalopachus bancanus. The sequence continues at coordinate 1,601,355 of JAPVLO010000178.1, read as the reverse complement.
TAGGCTTGGCCTGTACTTGGTGGAGTACAGCTGGCTAGTTCAAATCTGCCTTCAAATTATTCCTTACATTTTGATTCAAATGTATGCCTCATTTATAATCTTTATAGGACTTATGGATAGAAAATGTAAGAAATGGGACAGAGTTCAAATAAATTGTATGAAGTCAGAGGAAGGTGCAAAACAAGACTTTCTCCAATCTGACCAGAAAGAGTTTTGGAGGGGTCCAGAGTAGATAAGCTTAGGCTTTCAAAAGGCAGGTTGGGTGAGTTTGGAAGTGAAAAGGGTCAAGGACATAATCTGCTGAGAATGGAAAAGATAGCAAATTCTCCTTTATAAATCTGCCCGAGACATAGTCAGCAAAGAAGCATCACTCATCAACAGCAAGGAATTTCATAAACTGGAAGAGATCTTAAGTTCACTCAATAAATATTCCTAAATGAGGATCTTCAGGTACCAAGAGCTCAAATACATTCTTCGAGCTTACCTACTAAATATGTGGAACCTAAGTCATTGAATACATTGGCTCAATTTTTTCACACTGTTTTTGTACATAGGCTGTTGAATTAGAGTTATACACTAGATATTTGAATCACTTAATCTGTCTTGAACAAATTTCATAAAAATATTCAAAGTAGTTTTTAAAAAAATTTATTTTAAAGATGGGGGTACAATTTAGGATTAAGTATACAAATATTCATATGCAAAGTAGTTTTTGATCCAAGATGATCACGATGGAGCAGCAGACTGGTGCTGCTTTCACTAAGCAAGGCAAAGAGTAGGGACCCAACACTTTGAGTATTTTTAGAAGGGTGACACACCCTGTACCCAGAAAATGTCTCTTTGAACAGAGACCAGAAAGTGATAGCAGATGTGAGAATCTAGCAGCTCCATTCCCCACTGTGCCCCAGGATAGCAGAAGAAATGAAGCACTGCCTAGTGGATGAAAGTGGGTGAGCACACCAAAGATGCTTTGAGGTGGTTCACTCCCTTTCAAACTGGCATGGGTCATCAGTCCCACCTGGGAAGAGGAGTCCAGAGCAGGGTGCAGGACTTTGAGCAACTGCCCCCCAAGCAGAACAGAAGACCCACACTGGGGCAGCCACCATGAGTGCAGCTTTCCGCTGGACTGGTAACTCATGGGTGGTGAGGGAGCTCGCCTGCAAAAATAATCTAGCAGATGTACACCACCAGCAGTTGGTGGTCATGCCCCAGCCAACATGGGAACAACCACCTCAAGCCCTGTGTCCCAACAGTATGGTGCCCACCCCTTTCTCAGTGGCAGAAAAATTACTCTATTTCAAGAGCAGAGCCCAGACCTGAACAGGGGGGAAGCAATATGACAGATACTCAAGGGCTTTCTCAGTGGAAAGGCTCAAAGTTGGAGACTAGAAAACAAAATTTCAGGTGAATGAAAAATAGAAGAGGGCAGGTGTAACTATTTTAATATCAGACAAAACAGTCTTCAAACCACTAAAAGTTAAAAAGGAAAAAACACTACGTAATGGTAAAAGGCTCAATCCCACAGCAATAAATATCTATCCTAAACAATATGCACCCAGTGCAGGAGCATCAGGTTTTATAAAAGAACTGCTAAGAGAACTAAGAGAGGACATTGACTCTTACACAATCATAGTTGGAAACCTAATAACACACTAACAGCTTTAGATAAATCATTGAGGAAAAACACCAATAAGGAGATTTGGAACCTCAACTCCATGCTCAATCAAATGGATTTAACAGACATCTACAGAACATTTCACTCAACATCTGCTGAGTATACATTCTTCTCATCAGCACATGGAGCAAACTCCAAGATTGATCACATTCTTGGAGATAAATAAAGTGTGAATAAATTTCAAAAGATCAAAATAATACCGTGAATATTCTCAGATCACTGTGCAATAAAATAAATATTGTCACCAATAAGAACCTCCCCAAATACACAAAGATATGGACACTAAGCAACATTCTGCTGAATGACTTCTGGGTCAACATGGAGAACTAGTCAGAATTAAAAAGATTCCTGGAAAAAATGAAAACAAAGACACATCTTAGAATCTCTGGGATACCATGAAATCAGTGGTAAGAGAAAAATTCACAGCATTGTACATACACATCAAGAAAACAGAAAGGTCACAAGTCGACTACCTAATGTCACATCCAAGGGAGCTGGAGAGGCAAGATCATCTAAATCCTAACTTCAGCAGAAGCATCCAGATCACCAAGATAAAATCACAATTGCAGGACTTAGAAGGTAAAAATATCATAGAAAGAGTCAACAAGATCAAAAGCTGGTGGTCCCCTGGCTAGATTACTTTAAAAAAAGAAAGAATGCCCAGATAACCACAATTAAAACCATAAAAGGCAAAGTCACAACTGACCCTGAAGAAATTCAAAAGATTATCAGAGATTACTATAACAACCTGTATGCAAATAAACTAGGAAACCTAAAGGAAATAAAGGACTTTCTGACATCACACAACCTCCCAAGGTTGAAACAAGAAGAAGTAGAAACTCTAAGCAGACAAAAACAATCCAGGAAATTGATCCAGTTATAAGAAACCTCCTGAACAAAAAAGGCCCCAGACAAGATGACTTCCCAGGTGAGTTCTGCAAGATGTACAAGGAAGAACTGATACAAATTTTACTGAAAGCATTCTGGGCAGTCAAAATAGATGGAATTCTCCCCAACTTATTTTATGTAGACAACATAATACTGATACTCAAACCTGCCCAAGACCCAACAAGGAATAGAATTAGAAGCCAATCTCTATGAACATAGACACAAAAAATCTCAACAAGATTCTAGCAAATTGACTCCAATAACACATCTCAAGGATCATCCACCATGACCAGGCGGGCTTCATGCCTGGGTTGCAGGGCTGGTTCAACATTCACAAGACCATAAATGTAATTCAGCACGTCAACAGATGTAAACCCAAGAAACACATGGTTATATCATTAGATACGTAAAAAGCATTCTACAAAATCCAGCATCATTTCTTGATAAGAACACTTGAGTGCCTAGGCATAGAAGGAACATTATTCAAAACGGTAAGAGTCATCTATGATAAACCCACAGCCTACATTTTCCTCAATGGGTAAAAATTGAAGTATTCCCCTTTAAGAGCAGGAACAAGACAAGAACTCACCTCCTCTGTTCAATGTAGTGCTGGAAGTCGTAGCCATAGCAATCAGAAAAGAGAAGGAAATCAGAGGTACCCAAATAGGAAAAGAGGAAGTTAAGCTATCCTTCTTTGTGCATGATATAATTCTATATCTTGTAAAACATAGGGAATCTATCAAAAGCCTCTTCAAATTGATAATTGACTTTGGAAAAATCTCAGGATGCAAAATCAATGTTGCATTTCTAAAGATTCAATGCAATATGCATAAAATTACCAACATCATTTTTCTCAGACTTGGAAATGACAATACAGAAATTAATATGGAAACAAAAAAGAGCATGACTAGGGCAAAACAATCCTCAAAAAAAGGAACAAAGCAGAAAGTATCACACTTCCAGACTTCAAATTTTATTACAAAGCTACCATAACAAAAACAGGTTGGTATTGCTACAAGAATAGGCACATAGACCAATGAAGCAGTACAGAGATCTGGAAGGAAAAACTCATCTCTCAACTAACTCATCTTTGACTAAGCCACCAATAACAACCACTGGAGAAAGAAGACCAAATTTAGCAAATGATGCTGGGAAAACTGGCTGACCACTGGAGAAGAAGAAACTGAACCCCTACCTGTCACCACATACAAAAATTAACTCTAAGTGAATCAAAGACCTAAGCATAAAACCTAAAACCATAAGAATCCTAGAGGAATGCAGGAAACACCCTTATGTGCATTGGAGTAGGCAATAAATTCTTGACCAAGTCCCTAAAAAGCAAATGCCACAAAAGCTAAGATACACAAGTAGGACCTCATCAAACTGAAAAGCTTTTGCACAGCAAAAGAGCATGAGGAAACAGACAATAGAATGGGAAAAAAAATTTGTAAATTATGTATCTGACATAGGCCTAACATCCAGCATCTACAAGGAACTCAAATGAAGTGAAAGGGATAAAAACAAGCAACCCTATTCCAAAGTGGGCAAAAGACACGAATAGACATTTTCAAAAGAAGGCTTACAAGCAGCCAGCAGATACATGAAAAGATACTTAGCCTCACTAATCATCACATAAATGCAAATCAAAGCTACAGTGAGATACTACCTAACTCCAGTAAGAATGGCCATCATTAATAAATAAAAAAATAAGGTCTCCAATTATGCTGGTGCAGGAGCAGAGAAAGGGGAATGCTTCTACACAGTTACTGGTGGTGTAAGCTAGTTCAACCTCTGGGGAAAGCAGAGTGGCAATTCCTAAAAGAACTAGATATTGACCTTCCATGTCATTCAGCAATCCCTCTCCTGGAACTGTATCTGAAGAAAGGTAAATCATTCTACCAGTAAGACATCTCCATACGCATGTCTATTGCTGCACTCCATACGCATGTCTATTGCTGCATGTCTATTGCTGCACTATTCAGCAAAAACATGGAACCAACTCTATTGCCCATCAAAAGAAGACATCATAAAGAAAATATGGTACATGTAAACACTGGAGTATAGCGTAGCCATAAAGATAAACAAAATCATAGACTTCATAGCAAGTTGGATAGAATTAGAGAATACCATACTTAGTGTTCTATCACAGACACATAAGAGGGACCTGAGCATTAATCACAACAGCACAAGGAAGAGATTGGCAGACTCTGGGCACTGATAAGGGAGGCAGGGTGGGGGGCACATAACAACATGAAGGGTGCATGGTTCTATACCAGGGTGAGTAAGGATCAGTTGGAGGCCCAGCCTTCACCTGCATTCAACCTACTTGTGTAGTTAATCCTTACTTGTATCCCACATCACTATAATAAGATAAAATTTAATTTGAAAATATTCAAAGTACTGATATTATTATTTGCAGTCTCATTTTATATGCTTGACCCATCCTTTTAGGAATTCATAATTCTTATAACTTTCAGATTCTGAAAATACAATGAAGAAAAAACATTTCTTTATATCAAAATAGAAAAAACTAATTTAAATACTAATGCATGGTAGCTATTAGCAGTGGAATGATTTGGAACAGTAGGTTTATCATCATCATGGCTCATGACTATTTTCTAAGGCCATGAATGAAATTTTCTTTGAAACTGATTGAACATACCAAGTATGCAGAATATTTTGTCTGGTGACTTGGATATTTTATTTCACTGAATTCTCACATCAAGACTATGAGGCAGGTGTTGTTTATTTTTTCATTTTTTTTAATTTTAAAGATATGGGGTAGCCGGGTTCGGTGGCTCAACCTGTAATCCCGCGCTTTGGGAGGCTGAGGTGGAAGGATCGCCGGAGCCCAGCAGGTCGAGGCTGCGGTGGCTGGGAGCGGCCACTGCACTCCAGTCTGGAGGACAAAGTGAGACTCCAACTCAAAAAAAAAAAAAAAAGTTGTGGGGTACTATTTAGGGTTAGGGATACAAATGTTCATTCTACAGGTACCCTTATTGTTGATTGCCCCCACCCCCGGCAGTTTCCCACTACTGCCAATCCCTTTCTTATATTATTACTGTAGTTGTTCCAGGTCCGCATATGAGTGAGAACATGTGATACTCGGTTATCTGTTTCAGTGATAGATCGCTCAGTATTATAGTCTCTAAGTCCATCCAAGTTGCTGTAAACTTTATAATTTTGTCCTTCTTTATGGCTGCATAATATTCCATCATGTATATGCACCACGTTTTTTATCCAGTTCTCTTTCAGTGGGGAGCAGAGTTGGTTCCGTGTTTTTGCTATTGTGAATAATGCTGCAATAAAGATGTGTGTGCAGGTATCTTTTTCATAGAGTGATTTGAGTTCCTCTGGGTATATTCCCAGTAGGGGGAGTGTGGGGTCATATGGGAGGTTGATTTTTAGATCTTTTAGGAATTCAGGCAGGTGTTTTTATTCCCATATTCCAAATGAGGTAACCAAGGCTCCTATCAGAGTTTAAGTGACCAGCCTGTTGTTACAAAACACAGTCTGGCACAAGCATTCCAGGTGCATCCAATGCTGGTCACTCGTCTTTATTGTGACACTTCTGTGGGAATCTCCATCCTTGTGTGTCTGCACAGGACAGTCTTAGTGGGCCTGGGGGGTTTTGCACATTTGCATATAGACATCGGGAAGTCAGCCCCATTCAGAAAGGGATTTAGGGATTGTTGCATTCAACCTTGCTTATCAACACCAGTTAAATTTGCTGAGCAGAGAAAAGAGAGTTGCTGGGGAGAAAGTGTTTGATTCTGAACGTTAAAAGGAATGTGAAAAGGAGTGAGAGTTCTGGAATTTGGAGATGAGACTACCCTTAAAGTGGGGTTCTCTTAAGTTCCTTCTTTTTTGTCCCCTGTGCTCCTCTCTCCTCTTCCCCTCACTCTGTTTTTCTGGCTCTGGTTTATTTCTATGGATCTCCTTGTGGTTCCTCCCTGTCTCTCTCTTGGTCTCTCTTCTTCTCCCTCTCTCTTTCTCATTATCTCTGAATTACCTTTCCTTTTAGGTTCACCATAGTCACTGCACTCTGCTCAGGCAGGCACCTTTTGAGAAGGACTGGAACTCTGCAAGACGTTGCCTCTGTGCACAGCTTCGGTAACATTCCAGTTTCCTGCTTCAAGCACTTCTCTGCATGCTAAGTATGGCTTGAACTTTTCCCCTCCTTCAAAAGTGTTGTTTCTTCCAAATGCTCATAAGCACTTCTAACCACTTGCAGTATGTTTTGATTTGCCAGCTGTTTCTTCCTGGCACTCATATAAGGCTCCAACCATCTGCTTGCCAAGTCGAAAAAGAGAACGTGAAAATATGCTTTTCCTCCAGCAGTACACATGCTTCAACTTCTACTTTTTACCTTGCCCTTAAATCAGGCCATCATGGGATGCAGAGCGTATCTTTACATATCATCCTCCAAATGGAAAAACCTGGTAGTACTTGGTTTCCACGTAACGAAAGTAAATTATAAAGAAGCCATGCTCTGCAACTGTGTTGTGAGGGGATCCTGGAAGGAACTGAGCAGTTGAGCTGCAGGGTGAGAACTGGGAGGGAGAGCTCTAGTCTCGACTTCCAGATTTGGCCTCATTTCCTCGGTCTTCTGGGTTCCATTGTGGTATCTAGAGAAAGGATGCGAGGGAGAGATGTGTGAAATCTGTAAGCACTTTTGATGCCTCAGGAGGCTACAAAGGTAGGGTCACGCATCTTGAAGGTCTAGACTTGAATCATACATTCTTCTGTGGCTTAATTTTTTATCATCATTTAATTCATCCTTAATATAGAGATGACAATGTTTGTATCCAACTCTTGCTATGTAAATTCAGAAAGAAAATACTTCTGTAATATTTGGCTGATGATAGGACAGATTCCTTTAGGTCTGTGAGCTCTGAATGGGCACATTTCTTAACATGGAAAAAATGTTCAGAGAAGGCCTTTATGTCTTGAAATAAGCGAGTATATTTAATATAGATATCTACGCATACCTTCCAGTTTTTGTGGAATGCAGGGTTTCCCTGGAAAGCATTGGGCTTTGTATTTCATTGACATTCAGAGATGTACCTATTTAATGGGTATTTAGGCCTTCAGTGCAGTGGATGGTTCTGCTGCATAATACACCCCATAGATGACAGTACGTGGTCACTTTCACTGCTGCTGCCTCTGTTGGAGTCAGTACTGTTGCTGGACCTCCAGAAGACCCTGAACTGCGTTTCCTAGGCTGTGCCCTGGCACAAGGGGGATGCAGCAGCAGCAGCACCAAGAAGACACCTTGTCTCCACCCTTCTAGGTCTTATACTGGGAAACTTGTACAGTGCGATGGGTATGAACTCTCATCCCAGGAGGTGAGGGGTGTGGATAGAGCTCAGCCCTGAGGTCTATTGTGTCCAAAATGTGAATGCATACCCCTGTCAGAAGCAGGAAAGAGCAAAGTGAAAAACAGGCATGGATCAGTACTTGCATTAGTCTGGTTTCAGAACTCACAGAGGTTAGACTGGGGGAGGTGAGAGAGGGGTGTCCTGGTCCAGGTCACTGTCAGACTCAAAAGCACTGTTTTCCTAACTGAAACTGGTTGTTCTGGTTTCCTTCAGTTCATTCTCTAAGCAGAAGCTAGCGTGGTCCTTTAAAAAGAAAATCAGATCAAGTTACTTCTTCATATCCTCCAACTAGTCCTTTGTGAGAAGAGAACCCACACTCCTTATCACACCTCCAGGGCCCTGATGGCCATGTCCTGCCCCTTTTCTCACCTCTGCCTGTGACTTTCTCCCTGCCCTTTGATGTAATCTCCATTCTTGCTCTTGCCCACAGCTGTGCAGATCTCACTCCCTTCTTGGTCTTTGCATCTGCAGTTCCTCTGCTCTTGTCCCATCTCTTTCTACGGCGTTTGATTCCAATCTTTTATATCATCTCCTCAGATAAACCTTTCACCCTCCTCCAAACTCATCAGTACCTCTTCTTACCAGAATTTGTGTTTTGGAAAAGGCTTTCTCCAAGTATTGTTGTCTCTATTCATGTTTACAGACATAGCTCTATCCCCCCAGTAGAGTTGAGCAAGGACTTGGAGCATCGTGTAAACGGTTTCCATCTCCATCGCCTATGATGGTTTCTGGCTCACCGTGTGCATTATAGGAGGGACTGACTTGAAGGTTCTGAAAGACATTGGACATGGAAGGGACGTAATTAAGATTTCAAGGGAATCCTCAGGCATGCAGGGTAGTTCCAGTGCTGTCAGCATGCCTGGTTGTCATAGGAGTCAGTATTCTACTTGAAGATATTTTTGCCCCCACCTTACCCACCAATTTACTTTCATCAGTGAAACATCCCGTGGAATCTGGGGGGGAGGGTGTAGTATCAACGCAAGAACCACACCACTGGGGGCTCAGAAGCACCACAGCAGGGTCACTTCCCACCGCAAAGAGGTCAGGAAGGACAGCAGGTCCCACTGTAGAGAGATATGAAGAAGAAAACCACAAAACCACATGAATGAACCACATTGTCACCCAGATTTGACTTTGGAAAAGCTAACAATGATGTGGCAGCAAAGGGGGGGTAGGGGACTGTGAAGAGAAATGAAGCTAATGGGCACTGCACTATTTTATGACTCAAACTTCTCTCCAGGTCTCCCTTTCTGATCTAGTGACCCTCACAGTACCTACAGGTAAGTTTGGGCCCAAGGGATATTCTTGTGGCCTACATAATTGTTCTGGAAATTTCTCCTAATGTCTGGAAATGAGAGTCTGGAAAAAATTTGTAGTTAATGACAGTAAAAAGTGGAGGGTGAGATTGGGGGTACTAATGTATATGAGTCATAAGTATCCCATGCCTGGGATGAAGCCTGAGATATGCTGACCACCTTTGTAAATAGTTGTGCTTGAGTAAGACTTGCCATGATCTGCTTTGGGTGAGACTAACCAGTGTTTACTTGTAGTTAATGGATTTAGTCAATATGGCCCTCATATTATTACTACTGCTGCCTTGAGGAAAGACTTTGGGTCCCTAAGAAATATAGAATGCTTTATTTCTCTATGTTAGAAATTTTGCAATATCTTCTCAGATACTGAGGTGCTCCCTAAGGCTGGGCATAATTTTAGGGTTCAAGAAGAGAGGCATATCCAGCCCCAAATAAATATGGCCATCTTATGCACTAGGAATCTTCACCCTTGAGGACTAGTGGGTCATCCATAGTGGTATTATCTAGGGCTACTGAGTGAGTAGATAAGATCTTCATAGGGCTCATGCACACAGACTCAAAATCTACTATTGTCTCTAACCCATGGTTCCTAGATCATGTATACTCTGGCTCTGTTGTCTGAGCCACTGTTCCCTTCCTTTTCATCTGTGCAAGCCAACATCTTTCTCCATGGATTGCTGAAACTGAACACTGCCTCTTAGTCTCCCTTTGAGAGGGTTATAGGGAAGATTATAGTGGAAGCTTGAATGTGAAAAGTGGGTTGACTTTCCTTTAGTGCAGGCTTTGCTGGTATTTTCAGAGTACCTCAGTCTGTTTTGGAAGAAAGATCCAGCATGCAAGTCCTTCCTCAGGGAACCCAGGAGAGCCAGACCTCTGCAACTTTATCTTAGTGAAATGTTAGAACATTCTTACTTCCTATGGTTTGACATGCTATTATTTGAATTGTTCCCCACTTCCCCCTAAAAGCATTGAAAACTTCACCACCAATGCACCGGTGTTGACAGAAGTATCTTTAAGGGCCAATTAGGTCATAAGGGCTCTGTCCTCATGAATAGATTGATTTTGTTATGATTTTGGTGGTAGTGGACTTATTCTTCAGAGTGTGAGTTTGTAATCACACTGAGCTTGGCTACTTCTTGCTTCCTTCCACCTTCTGTCACAAGATAATGCAACAAGAATGCCTCGTCCAACATTAGCACCTGGATTCTAGACTTTTCAGTCACCAAAAATTAACGTTATTTTAAAAATAAATTACCCAAGCCAGGCTCGGTGGCTCAGCCTGTAATCCCATGCCTTGGGAGGCTGAGGTGAGTGGATTGCCTGAGCCCACGGGTTCGAGACCCGCCTGGGCAACCTGGTGAGACTTCATCTCTACAATAAATCAAAAAATTAGCCGGTTGTGGTAGCGCACACCTGTAGTTCCAGCTACTTGGAAGGCTGAGGCGGAAGGATCGCCGGAGCCCAGCAGGCCGAGGCTGTGGTTGTCGGGAGCGGCCACTGCACTGCAGTCTGGGTGACAGAGTGAGACTCCAACTAAAAAAATAATAATAAATAAATAAATACATAAATTACCCAGTCTGTGATATTTTGTGCACAAAAGGGACAAAGGACACATGATTCAGGGCTATGTGGTATTAACAAAACCATATAAGAAAAAGTCATGTGATCCTTTGAGAAAAACCGTATTTCCATCCAGAGGCCAATGAGAAGGTTTGCTTGAAGGTTGATCCTGGAACATAGTGAGATTTTAGCAGGCAGCAGTTTCCTCTTCTTCTAGTCCTTATCATCTTGAAACTGTAAGGAGAAAACTGAATTCATATGTGTAAAAATACAAATGCAAAAGAAGTTTCCACCCAGATCTTCTCTATGCATGTTACCAACTGATTTATTTATTTCATTGCAATGGAATTGCTTTTATTTCAGCTTAACTTGAACTACAAGGTTTGGCGTAATTGCTTTGTCATCAGTAATTCATTTTCATTCTTACGTGCTTAAAGTTGAGCCAAAGTAGTACAGTTACACACACTGAGCCCATGCTTTATGAGATTAATTTCACATATCGTGAAATTCACCAGGCGAAATCATGCACTACTTAATTTCTGCAGCACTTGAATGCTATATAAGGGGAAAAGAAGAAAATAAATCAGAGTGCATTGCCTTTGATTTCAAAGACATCTGAAAAGCCTCTGAGACTGCTGCTTCCTTTAAGTCAGCAAATGACAGAGGTTGCCCGGGAGGGATAATGGCATCAAGAAGGCAGGTCCCAGCCTCTAACTCTGAGGAAGCACTCCCAGGTAATCCATCTCCTCCTAAAGATAGTCCAGGACTGATCACTTGACTTTATTTTCACCTAAAAAGATTGATTCTTTAATCACTTGAGATAATTATTCTCCATCACTTGGCTTATTTTTTCTTATCAAACCAAATCTTTATGATCTTTGCAGAAATTTTACATAAATAATAACTTCCCTAATGACACACTCTATGCTGGTGGATTAATAACTGACAACAAAAGACAGAATCAAATTAACACCAGTTTACTGTGGGTGATTAATAAGAGAACTGAAACTCAAATATTGCCAGACAGGGTGCCTCTAGCCTGTAATCCCAGTACTTTGGGAGGCCGAGGTGAGTGGATTGCCTGAGCCCATGGGGTGTGAGACAAGCCTGGGCAACTTGGCAAGACCTTATCTCTACATTAACTGAAAAATTAACTGGGCATGGTAGTGCACACCTGTAGTTCCAGCTACTTGGAAGGCTGAGGCAGAAGGATCCCCGGAGCCCAGCAGGTCAAAGCTGCGGTGGCCGTGAGTGTGCCACTATTCTCCAGCCTGGGTGACAGAGTGAGACTTCAGCTCAGAAAACAACAAAAAAACCTCAAATATCTAAAACATGACATTTGATTCTTGATTCTTCGCATCATTTTATTCTTATAAAAAAGTGAGCTGTCATAACACAATGTTTATTATTAGGATAATGAATTGTCTATGTGATCTTAAGTCCCAATTCATTCTACTGACACATGATCATAATGTCTATTGCAAATGTGGGGGTTTCCATTCTTACTGGGAATCAGCATCTATGCGTCTAGGAAACGTAAGGCTGTAGGAGTACCTGTATACAGGGCGGGAGTGAACTGCACTATGCAAAGATTTTCCAGGACAGCTCTCTTATTTTAGAACTGCTACTTTGAATCTTCCTGTCTCATCTTTGGTCCAGTGTGCTGTAAGATAGCGTTTAGGGGCTGTGGTTTGTTCTGGATGGGAGTACTTTACTCTGGACACTTAGGATGACCAGCTCAGGGAGACCCCAGCTCAGGTGGTGATTGTTGCTGGGTTCTCTGCAGTCAGTACAGCCTTATTGTCTGAATCAGGATGGGCCTTCCTCAGGGTCACCCAGCCACCTGGGGAGGCCATCACCTTGCTGAAATCCCAACATGCAATTTGCTCCCTGGAGTTTGGGATAAGGGCAGTCAGTGATCATAAGGCACTCCCTCCCTCATTTAAAATAATCATCTTTCTTTTTCCAGCCTAAACTAAAATTTCAGTTTCCTAACCAGGGAAAGAGATCTGTTCTATATTTGAAACAACCAGTGATGGATTTAAGCAGAATAATAGCTTATTTCTCTAGTGAGCGCATTTTCTAGATGTCCCTTTCCTGCCTGCAAGCTTAAATGCAAATGCAATGTGTTCTTCTAACCATTACAAAAAGTTGTGAGCAGAGCTGTATTCATCATGTAATATGACCATTTTTGTTTTAAAATATTGTTAAAGTCTATCAACACTCATCTGAGCAATATGAAGTCATTCGTAGAAGATGAATTTAAATGAGATAATGCACTTTGTAAAGCACTAGGTAAACTTTAAAATGTTACATAATATAAAGTATTATGAGTATAAAGTGAGCTGAACATCTGAGTGCCTAATTTTACTCACAACTTTAGCAAAACTTGGTAATTTAAACAGAATTTGTTCTACCTGTCCTGTAAGTCAGGAAATCCTATGGGTGTTTAGACAGGAATGGAGAGAGGGAAAAGTCTGAGCTTGTGTGATTATATTCTTCTTTTTTGCTCTTATTCTGTATTTTTATCTTTTTTTAAAAGAAAATTTTATTTTTAGTCTGTTAATACATTTACCTTTTTTCCTGACAGACATGCTTTAATCACTATTATGTTCCTGATTCTATAGTTCAAGCCGAGATTTTTCAGATATGCTTTGAAGACATCTAAACAAACATTAATGGGGACATTTGGCTTTAGGAACCTGAGTGTCACTGCTGTTGTTTAAGATTTCTTCACTCATAACAATCATCTTGGTGTCCTCCAGGTCTTTTGAATTCAGTGCTTCAACACCCATTATTAAATTCTATGTCATCAGTACATGGCAGTAAAATAGTGTTCTCTAGCCACATTCATTCTGAAGGCATAAAGAAGACAAATTTACAATTGTTATATTAATACTTGAGGGTACGGTGGCATTATCTTGGAGCAGCTTCAATAACACATTTCAGATAATTTGTTTCCATAAACAATAAAAATATTATTTTTTTCTTTTTCTTTCTTTTGCTTTTTTTTTTTTTTAACTGGAATCTCACTCAGTCACCCAGACTGGAGTGCAGTGGCCACTCCCAGTCACCGCAGCCTCGACCTGCTGGGCTCCGTCAATCCTTCCGCCTCAGCCTTCTGAGAAGCTGGAATTACAGGCATGTGCTACCACGCCCGGCTGATTTTTTGATTTATTGTAGAGATGAGGTTTCGCTGCCCAGGCAGGTCTTGAACCCGCGAGCTCAGGCAATCCACTCACCTCGGCCTCCCAAAGGCGTGGGATTACAGGCTGAGCACTGAGCCAGGCCTTTTTCTTTTTTTAGAGACAAGATTTTGCTGTTTCCCCCAGGCTGGAGTATAGTGGTGCAATCAAAGCTCACAGCAATCTCCAACTCCTGGGCTCAAGCAATACTCCCACCTCAGTCTCCTGAATAGCTAGGACTGCAGACATGTGCCACCAACCCTGGCTAATTTTGGCCTAGCTAAATAATGTATGGCTAAGACCCAAAAGCAAATGCAACAAAAACAAAAATAAAAAAGTAGGACTTAATTAAACTGAAAAATCTTCTGCACAGCAAAATAAATAATCAACAGAGTAAGTAGGCAACCTACAGAATGGGAGAAAATATTTGCAAGCAATACATCTGACAAAGGACTAACATCCAGAATCTACAAAGAACTCAAGCAAAACAGTGAGGAAAAAACAAATAAGAAGTGGATAAGTGAACTGTATTCACAGCAGCAAAAACATGGAACCAACCATGCTGCCCACTGAAACTGGACTAGATTTTAAAAATGTGGTACATATACGCAATGGAATATTGTGCAGTCATAAAGAAGGACAGACATATGGACTTCACAGCAACTTGGATGGATTTGGAGTCAATCATACTCAGTGAACTATCATACAAACAAAGAACAGAGTACCCTATGTACTCATTCTTTTTTTTTTTTTGAGTTGGAGTCCCACTCTGTTGCCCAGACTGGAGTGCAGTGGCCGCTCCCGGCCACCGCAGCCTCGATCTGCTGGGCCCTGACGATCCTTCCACTTCAGCCTTCTGAGTAGCCGGAATTACAGGCGAGCACTACCACGCCCGGCTAATTTTTTGATTTTATTGTAGAGATGAGGTCTCGCCTGCCCAGGCGGGTCTCGAACCCATGGGCTCAGGCCATCCACTCACCTCAGCCTCCCAAAGGCACGGGATTACAGGCTGAGCCACCGAGCCCGGCTATGTACTCATTCTTAAGCAGACCTTGAACAATTATAATGTTATAAGAAAGCTATTGGCAGTAGTAGGAAACTGCCAGGGTAGAGGGGGTGGGACTGGCAGTTGAAGGAAACTGCTAGGGGAGAGAGGGGCTTACATCATCAACAAGGGTACTTGCATAATGAACATTTGTATACCCAACCCTGAATTGTACCCACATCTTTAAAATAATTAAATAAAAAATTAAAAAAGAAGTGGTCAAGTGACATGAACAGACATCTCTCAAAAGAAGATATGCAAATGGCCAATAAACATTTAAAAAGTCCAACATCACAAATCATCAGGGAAATGCAGATTAAAACCGCAATGAGATTCCACCTTACATCAGTCAAATGGTCATTATTTTTTGTTTTTTGTTTTGTTTTTGTTTTTAGAGTCAGAGTCTCACTCTGTCGCTCTGGCTGGAGTGCAGTGGCACACTCACCACCACCACACCCTTGACCTGCTGAGTTCAGGAAATCTTTCAACCTCAGCCTTCCAAGTAGCTAGGACCATAGGCATGTGCCTCCATACCTGGCTGATTTATTTTTTTAATTGTAGAGACGAGGTCTCGCCATGTTGCCCAGGCTAGTCTCAAACCCTTGAGCTCAGGCAGTTCTCTCACCTCTGCCTCCCAAAGTACTGGGATTACAGGCCTGAGCCACTGCACCTGGCAAAATAGTCATTATTTTAAAAATCAAAAAACAATAGATGTTGGCATGGATGCAATGAAAAAGGAACACATACACTGTTGGTGGGAATGTAAATTAGTACAACCTCTACAGAAATCAGTGTGGCAATTTCTCAAAGAACTGAAAGTGGACCTACCGTTCCATCTAGGAATCCCACTACTTGATATCTACTCAAAGAAAGAAAGGTCGTTATACAAAAAAGACCTGCACTCATATGTTTATAGCAGCACAATTCATAATTACAAAGATGTGAAATCAACTTAAATGCCCATCAACTGACAAGTGGATACCCCAAATGACATATATATACCAAAGTACACACATATATAATACACACACACACACACACACACACTCACACACACACACCATGGAATATTATGCAGCTGTAAGAAAGAACAAACTAATGTATTTTGCAACAACTTGGATAAAGTTGAAGACCATCAACCTAAGGGAAGTAACACAGTAACAGAAAACCAAATACTGCATGTTTTCACTTATCAGTGGGAGCTAAACTATGGGTCTACAAAGGCATAGAGAATAGTATAAAGGATATTGGAGATTCAGAAGGGGGGAGATGAAAAGGGGAAAGAGAATTGAAAAATTACCTAATCAGGTATGATGTGCACTAATGGGGGTGACGGGTAGACTTAAAGCCCTGTCTTCTTCACCACTATCAAAAGCAGCCATGTAACCAAAACCATCTTTTACTCCTAAGGCTATTGAAATACACACACACACACACACACACACACACACACACACACACACACACCTCTGGATCTTATTTTCTATCTTTAAAAATATTTTTCCTGTGGGTTCGAGACACACCTGGGCACTTGGTGAGACCTCATCTCTACAATAAATCAAAAAAATTAGCCGGATATGGTAGCGTGCACCTGTAGTTCCAGCTACTTGGAAGGCTGAGGCAGAAGGATCACCGGAACCCAGCAGGTTGAGGCTGTGGTGGTCAGGAGTGGTCACTGCACTCCAGTCTGGGTGACAGAGTGAGACTCCAACTCAAAAAAGAAACAAAAACAACAACAACAAAAATTTTAAAGATAGAAAATAAGGCCAGGTAGACTATACAGCCTGCTCAATGTCATTCAACCATCTTCAGTTAGATGATGGACTAGGCCCCGAGATTTTGGGTTCTCTGTCCAGTGTTTATGTCACTATATCACAATTTTTGCAGTATTTGATTCAAATAAAATTGTAAGTTGTTAAAAAAATAAAGTCCTAGAGACAGGATCTCACTATGTTGCCCAGGCTAATCTTGAGCTCCTGGCCTCAAGGGGTGCTTCCATCATGGCCTCCCAAAGTGCTGAAATTGCAAATGTGAGACTCAACACTTGGTCAAAAATAATATTGTAATGTTATCTTTGTTCTTGATATCAAAGAGGGAGTGATATATATTTAATCAAAGGAAAAAACTATAGAAAACAGAGATTGTGCTCCAAGAAAAACTACAGCACATAATAACATTGAGGCAGTGCAAAGCAGAACAGAAAGTTCAGTAAGTCAAATCATGGCAGGAGTCTGGTTGGAAATCTATACTGTGGAGTTGATGTGCCTGGATATACAATGCCTTGGAAGGGCAAAAGAAAGGGTGAGAAAGTGAGATGAGAATATTCAGAATCACAACTTAAATTAATATGACTGAAAACGATGGCAAAAGACAAAAAAAGGGGGAGAAGTAAAAAGTAAGAAACCTTGTGTTTTGAAACAGGAGTTCGGGTGGACTTCTGGCAAGATGGCGACAGGGCAACCCGGTCTGTGAAAACCTCTGCAAAGGAGAACTGCAGTGGGTCTCTGACTCTCGCCCCGGGGGCTAAGGACCCCAACATCGCAGCCTGTTCTTCATACAGAGCTTGGCCATTGCCGCCGCTGGGGCATCGCAGAGGTCTAGATAGCAACTGCAGCACAGACGCTGCTGCTGCAGCCACCGCAGCCACCGCCACCGCCACCAGTAGCATATCGCACCACCCGGGCTGGAGGAGATCCACAACTTCAGTCCTTGAAGCCCCTTCAGGGAAGATCTGCTGGGATCACTGCCACCTCTCCTGCGACCGAGACGTCCTGCCCGCCATAAGTCTCCTGCCGTCTGCCCTGAGACAGGCAACCATCTTGCCATCTTTAGCCCCTGCCGTCTCTGTCCAGCCCCACCCCCTCTGGGGCGAGCAGCGGGGATAGCACCACCTGATGGCGATTCAAGGTAACAACACCAAAATGGGAGAAACAAGCTTGATAAAGACATAGGCCAGAGTGGTGAACAGAGGGTGATCTGAACTGTCCTTCACAGCAGACCAGGGGCAACTGACCCTAACTGCAAACTAATTTACCAGTTTAAAAAGAAAACTAGAAATCAGACCTGAAAGGACATTGGACTTAAACGAAATGTCTCAGAGTGTGCTTCATTGATTCTGCTAGCTTAATGACTTAATTCTATTCCTACTGTATTGTTCCTTTTTTTCCCCTTTTTCCTCTTCCTTTTCTTCTCTTTTCTTCTCTCTGTAAACTATATCTTTGTATAGAGGAGCAGCACGCTAATAAGGTTGTTGGATAGCTGGTATGTTAGCATCACTATATGTTTTATTTTTGTCTGTATGAGAGTTGGTTCATCTGTAGCTGTGGTCTATTGTTTTTATCTGTTTCAGTATAGGCCTCTCTCTCTATTTGTTGGTACACTCGTTTGTTTCCCTCCTTACTCCTCTATCTCTCCACCCCCCCTCTTCAACCCACTGTCTGGTCCATTCTCTCCCCTCTGCTAACCACATTTTATTTCAGGGAGTAAACCTACAGCCCCACTGCACAGACAGATTCCAAGGCAGTGGGAAGTGGGTTCCAGATTATTCATACACCTGTCAGCGAATACCAGGACCTGCAGATAGATTTTGAACCACATCTCCCCCCTTAAGTAAATCTCAAAACCGCAAAAAGAACCACCCCCAACCTACAGTGCAACTCCAGAATTGAACAAAGTAAGAGGGCATACATAAAGAATAGGAGATTGAACAAACAGAAGTAAAACCAATCCCTTTACCCCGAATAACAGAATTAAAGAAGACGGTGACATGGAGGGAAGGAAAAAAGTAGGGAGGGAGAAAAACCACACAAATGAAGAAAAACCAAAAGAAGAATATAGGTCTCACACAGACCCCTGGGAGATCAGACACTGAGAAAACAGATTCTGGAACACAAACAATGAAGAGCCCCTAGAATGACTGGTTATATGCAACAAACCCAGACATCAAGACATTTATGGAAAGAATTAAAAAATTGAGGAGAGACAAGAGGAAAATAGGAAGGAGCTGATGTCAGAAATGACAGCAGTAAAGAATACTGTGACAGAAATGAACAACAGACTAATAAGCATGGAAAACAGTATCAGCCAAGCAGAAGAAAGAATCTCAGAGCTCGAAGACCAAAGCACAGAACTAACGCAAACTGTCAAAAGTATAGAAAAGAAGCTCAAAAAGACACAACAAAACCTACAAGAGATGAATGATCATTTCAAGAGACCAAACCTAAGAGTAATTAGGCTTTCTGAGGCAAAGAGAGAAACAGAAGTCATACTGGAACAAACATTTCATGAAATCATTCAAGAAAACTTCCCTCATCTCATCAAGGATGAAAAAATTCAAACACAAGAGATTCAGAGAACCCGTGCAAGACAACAAAAGAGAAAACCCACTCCCAGACACATAATAATTCACCTAAACAAAGGAGCTATAAAAGAAAAAATCTTAAAGGCAGCAAGAGAAAAAGGCCAGACTACCTACCAGGGAAAATCAATTAGAATAGTAGCAGATTTATCCACAGAAACCCTTCAGGCTAGGAGAGCCTGGAACCCTATCTTCAAAATTCTAAAAGAGAAACAATTTCAACCAAGAATAACCTACCCAGCCAAACTAAGCTTCATTAGTGAGGGAGGATTGAAATCTTTTCCAGATATCCAATCCCTAAGAACCTATGCTGCCACCAGACTACCTCTACAAGAAACACTTAAGAAAGTACTGAACACAGAAGAAAAAGAAAAAAGAACAACAACATTCTTCACAAGAGTACAGGCAAAAGATTAAAAACACATGAACCAACTCCAAAACCCAAAGAAAGGCAGCAAACAAATAGGAACAACTCTGTAAGAACCTTATGACAGGGATCAACTCTTGCATTTCAATTATTAGCCTAAATGTGAATGGACTAAATGCACCACTGAAAAGACATAGAATGGCAAAATGGATAAAATATCATCAGGCAACAATCTATTGCCTTTAAGAGACTCACCTCACTAGAAAGGACACCCACAGACTCAAAGTAAGAGGGTGGGAAACAAACTTTCAGGTGAACGGAATGCAAAAGAAAGGAGGAGTAGCGATCTTAATTTCAGGCAAAATACCCTTCAAGCTATTAAAAATCAAGAAAGATACAGAAGGCCACTACATAACGATAAAAGGCTCAATCATCAACAAGAAATACCTATCCTAAACATATATGCACCTAACATAGGTGCGTCAACTTTCATAAAGCAACTTCCAGGAAAACTAAAGAAAGATATTGACTCTAACACCATCATAACTGGGGACTTTAATAACCCACTCACAACCCTACACAGATCATCAGGACAAAAAATCAGCAAGGAGATCCAGAACCTCAATGTGACTTTGGACCAAATGGATTTAATTGATACTTACAGAATACTCCATCCAAAGACCACAGAATACACATTCTACTCATCACCACATGGAACATATTCTAAGATCAGCCACATACTCGGACATAAATCAAGCATAAGCAAATTTAAAAGGACCGAAATTCTACCATGTACCTTCTCGGACCACAGTGGAATAAAAATAAACATTGACAACAACAAAGTCCCCCCAAAACCCACAAAGACATGGACACTAAACAGCATAATGCTAAACAAACCCTGAGTCAATGATGAAATCAAAACAGAGATGAAAAGATACCTAGAAACAAATGAAAATGAAGAAACATCTTACCAAAATCTCTGGGATGCCCTGAAAGGTGTAGTAAGAGGGGAATTTATATTCCTACAAACACACATGAAGAAAATGGAAGGAACAGAAATTCACAACCTAACAAGCCACCTAAAGAAGCTGGAAAAGCAAGACCACAAAAACCCTAATTTTAGCAGAAGAATCCAGATCACCAAAATAAAAGCCCAAATCCAGGACATAGAAGACAAAAAGATAATGCAAAAAATCAATGAAACGAAAAGTTGGTTCTTAGAAAGGATAAACAATATCAATGGTCCCCTAGCTAGACTGACCAAGAAAAAATGAGAAAAAAACCAAATAAGCACAATCAGAAACAGAAACGATGAAGTCACATGTGACCCTGAAGAAATACAAAAGATCATTAGAGAATACTACGTACACTTGTATGGAAACAAACTTGGAAACCTTAAGGAAATGGAGGACTTTCTGATATCACACAACCTACCAAGGTTGGAACAAGACGAAATTGAGACCCTAAATAGACCAATAACAAACAAGGAAATTGACTACGTAATAAGAAAACTTCCTGCAAAAAAAAGCCCTGGTCCAGATGGCTTTCCAGCAGAATTCTACAAGACATTTAAGGAGGAGTTGATACCAATCCTACTGAAGGTATTCCAGGCGATTGAAAAAGATGGAACTCTCCCCAAATCATTTTACGAAGCCAACATCACATTGATACCCAAACCAGGTAAAGATCCAACAAAGAAAGAGAACTAGAGGCCAATATCTTTGATGAACATAGATGCTAAAATTCTCAACAAGATCCTAGCAAACCAGATTCAGCAATACATCTCAAAAATTATCCACCATTACCAAGTAGGCTTCATTCCTGGGATGCAAGGCTGGTTCAACATTCGTAAAATCATATATGTAATTAAATTCATCAACAGATGTCAAAACAAAAACCACATGATCATATCATTGATGCAGAAAAAGCTTTTGATAAAATCCAGCACCCCTTCTTGATAAAAACCCTTGAACATCTAGGCATACGGGAATCATACCTCAAAACAGTAAAAGCCATCTATGAGAAACCCACAGCCAGCATACTCCTAAATGGACAAAAATTGGAACCAATTCCCCTCAAAACTGGAACTAGACAAGGATGCCCACTCTCACCCCTCATGTTCAACATAGTATTGGAAGTCCTGGCTAGAGCAATCAGAGAAGAGGAGGCGATCAGGGGTAACCAAATAGGAAAAGAGGAAGTCAAGTTATCTCTCTTTGCAGATGATATGACTGTGTACCTTGAAAACCGAAGAGAATCTGTCAATAGCCTCCGTACATTGATAAAGGCCTTTGACAAAGTCTCAGGATACAAAATAAATGTACAAAAGACAATTGCATTTCTCTACACCAATAATAAATAAACAGAAACCCAAATAAAAAACACAATTCCATTCACAATAGCCACACACAAAAAAATGAAATACCTTGGCATCTTCCTAACCAGAAACGTGAAAGACCTTTACAATGAAAATTACAAAACACTGCTCAAAGAAATCAAAGATGACACAAACAAGTGGAAAAATATCCCATGTTTATGGATTGGAAGAATCAACATTGTGAAGATGTCCATCTTACTTAAGGCAATCTACAAATTCAATGCAATACCCATCAAAGTACCTGCAACATTCTTCTCAGACCTAGAAAAAACAACACAGGAATTCATATGGAAACACAAACGTCCAAGAATAGCCAGAACAGTCCTCAGCAAAAAAAAACAAAGCAGGTGGTATCACATTACCAGACTTCAAACTTTACTATAAAGCTACAATCATCAAAACAGCTTGGTATTGGCACAGGAACAGTCATATAGATCAATGGAATACAATTGAGATTCCAGAAGCAAAACCTCAATTTCTCAACCAACTCATCTTTGACAAAGCCCCCACCACCTACCATTGGGGAGAGGATAACCTATTCAGTAAATGGTGCTGGGAAAACTG
This sequence comes from Cephalopachus bancanus, assembly GCA_027257055.1. Lineage (NCBI taxonomy): Eukaryota > Metazoa > Chordata > Mammalia > Primates > Tarsiidae > Cephalopachus > Cephalopachus bancanus. Next base: position 1,578,643 of record JAPVLO010000178.1, on the reverse strand, counting down.
GCTGACCACATGCAGAAGATTGAAAAGGACTCCTATCTATCCCCATGCACAAAGGTTAACTCCAAATGGATCAGAGATCTAAATGTAAAACCTCAAACCATAAGAACCTTAGTAAAGGAAGGAAATACCCTCATGGAAATTGGAACTGGTATCCAATTCCTGAACAAAACCTGAAACCCACAGGTCATAAGAGAGAAGATAGACAAGTGGGACCTTATTAAACTGACAAACTTCTGCAAAGCCAAAGAAACTATCAAGAGAGCAGAGACAGTCTACGGACTGGGAAAAATTATTTGCCAACACCAGGTCTGACAAAGGCTTGACATCCTGGATCTACAAGCAACTCAAATGTGCTGAAAAGAAAAAAACAAATAACCCCATTATAAAATGGGCAAAAGATATGAACAGACACTTCACAAAAGAAGACATCTGAGCAGCCAACAAACACATGAAGAAATGCTCAACCTCACTAATCATCAGGGAGATGCAAATCAAATCACACTGAGATACCACCTAACTCCAGTCAGAATGGCAATTATCAACAACTCAAAAAATAACAGCTGCTGGAGAGGGTGTGGTGAAAAGGGAACACTTCTACACTGTTGGTGGGAGTGTAAACTAGTGCAACCTCTGTGGAAAGCATTGTGACAATTCCTAAAAGCTCTAAAAATCAACCTTCCATATGACCCCGCAATCCCTCTATTGGGAATATACCTTGAAGACCTCAAATCACTCTATAGAAAAGATACTTGCACACGTATGTTTATCGCAGCACTGTTCACAATTGCAAGAACCTGGAAACAACCATGCTGCCCATCAAAAGAGGACTGGATTTTAAAAATGTGGTACATATACATGATGGAATACTACGCAGCCATAAAAAAGAACACAATCATGAATTTTGCAGCAACCTTGATGGAACTAGAGTCTATAATACTGAGTGACCTCTCACAGAAACAAGGATCCGAGTATCACATGTTCTCACTCATATAATGGACCTTGAACATCCAATGTAATACTGTAAAAAAATGACTGACAGTACTGGGAAACTGGTGGGGAGGTGGATGGGATTAACATTCGCAAATATCTCTGGGGATGGGGAAACACCTCTTATCAACAGGGTACCTCATGAAAAGTAATTGTACACCTAACCCTTAACCGCACCCCACAAAATCATAATAAAAAATATTGATTATAAAAAATAAAATAAAATAGGATGGGTGATCACGGAAGTCTTCCTGGATGGGTGGCATTTTTTTCTGAAGAGTGGAGAGGCCTAAGGTAGGGCTCCCAGATTTAGAAAATTATAATACCGGATGTCTAGTTAGATTTTACTGGTCATCCTGCATTTCATCTGGCAACTATACCTGGGAATGAGGAAGGCACAGGAAGGCTTGAGTTTTCTTTTGAGATAAAGGGCAAAAGAAGTATCCGGAGATGTGACAGGAAGAAGGTCACAGAAGCCTGGGCTGGGTTGTCTTGTCCTGAGAACTTGAGGTTTGGGATTTCTGTTACATTCCTGTCCACGGGTCAGAGGGAAGTGGAATGTGTTAGAGCCCTATGTCTTCCTCTTAACCTCGGATATTTGCTACTTAGGGTCACAGTTAGCCAGACTGAGCTTGATCTTAGCTGTCGTGTATAGGCAATGCCATTTTCGGAAAACGGACCCAGAAACATCCGAGTGAGTTGCTCAAAATCATGAAGATGGTGCCTCTCTGAACTGGAATTATTGGTTTAGATGCTTGAAAGCTTAGTGAACTGCGAGAATAAAAAATTCTATGTATGATTTCCCATTTTTTTTTCTCTCAGAATCCAGAGTGTTCATTATTACACGATGGAATCCCATGATTTCCCAATTTTTTTCTCTTTAACTTCTCACCCATGATTCCGGACAGCAATGTGCTCCCAGAAGGATGATTTCAATAGTCAGTAGCAGTTGCAATTCTCCTTGCCATGATTCAGTACTGTTTTCTCATACCCAGCGAGGGAAGAGTTAGAGCTTTCTCTAAGCTCAGGAACTATGGTGGTAGCTCTGATGCTTGCAGGGAATTGAAAGGTGAAGCTAGCTCACTGGAATGTGAGGACAGGGAGTTTAGTCCATTTGACCCACTATTGGAAGTCCAGTTTCTAGAACAGGACTTGGTATAGTACTAGGTACTTAGGAAATATGTTCTGAATAATTAATAAGCGTTTGCAGTAGTATGAGGTTTCCTTAAGGGCAAAACCTGGTTTTTGGGAAATCACTTTGAAATAATACCTATTTGTATGCTTCTGCCTAAAAAGAATATGTTAGAGATATTTCCTTACAGATGGGGGATAAAAGGTATGTGGTAATAGTTTAAAGGATAGGCCCAGAAACTGAGTGTTGAGTTAAAACTTGCTTCATGATTGTCAGTTGTTTGGGTTTTTTTGTTTGTTTGTTTTCTTTTTTCTTATCGTTGCATGTCTGTTCTTGATTCTCTGAAATTGAGACAAGGATACCAATGTCACTTTAGTATCTCCTCTATCATCAAATTTTTGAAATAAGTTAATATGCAAAGTATTTATATCAGGGTCTGTCCCATCTAAGGCATTAAAATGTTAGCCATTAACATAATCTTATATTATCCCTACCATTTCATAATCATCGTAATATAATGCTTGTGATTTATATAATGGTTTCAGTGGTTTGCAATCTATGATGATTGAGTCACTAATAATACTTATGTTAGAAAAACGTTTTATTTTATTTATTTATTATAAAGATGTGGGGTATAATTCAGGGTTAGGTATACAAACTTTGATTATGCAGGGACACTTGTTGATGAGGTGTGTCCCTCCCTCCCCTGGCAGTTTTCCTCAACTGCCAATCCCACCTCCCTTCCCTGAAAGTTTCCCACTACTGGCAATCCCTTTCTTATAGGATTATGATAATTCCTCAAGATCCACTTATGAGTGAGAACATTTGGTACTCTGTTCTTTTTTTCTGTGGTAGATCACTGAGTATGATAGACTCTAAGTCCATCCAAGTTGTTGCGAAGTCTGTATGTTTGTCCTTCCTTATGGCTGCGTGATATTCCATTGTGTATATGTACCGCTTTTAAAAATCCAGTCCAGCTTTGTTGGGCAGCACGGTTGGGTCCATGTTTTTGCTGTTGTGAATAGAGTTGCAACAAACATGTGTGGTGCTGGTATCTTTTTTGTAGAATGATTTGAGCTCCTCCAGGAATATTCCCAATAGGAGAACTGCTGGGTCATATGCAAGGTCAATTTCTAGTATTACAAAACATTTTAAACCACTTTACTCTTTGGAGTCTTTTCTCAAGATATTGAGAAAGAGTATAATGATTCAAGTCATCATCCCTTGACTAGTCTAGCCATGAACATCTTTGAGAAAGAGAGCGTGGCCTGAGTAACCATCAAGCTAAAGAAACCCTCTTCCCTGACCTCTCTCAGGAGCTGGAGAACAAACACATGGCGAGGGCAAGGAGGCGGGGCCTTCCCCTTCGAGTCACAGGTCATGTCCACCTTGGCAAGTTCAGGGACTTTGGGGAGCGTTTATTGTTGAAGATCCAAACACAGCTGACAGTGAGAGGGAGGAGTGGCCTGTCCCGATGTGCACTGGTACCAGCCTTCCCTCACACCTAGGCCTTCGCACAAAACACATCACCACGGCCAGCCTCGCCCTCCTTTGTCTGCCACAATCTGTCTATCTTGCCCCCATGCCAACAAGTTCGCCTTGGCTAAATTTACGAATATCCTTCTTCATAGTCAAACACAAGAACTCCTTCTCAGCCCTCGATTCCCTGAAGCGTCACCAGCATGGCGTCCTTTGTGGAACTCATCATGTCCTTGAAGTCTCAGACATCCCACCCCCAACCTCATCCTTTCTAGCCGCTCTCTTGACCTCACTTCCCCAGGGTGATGTCCCTTTCTTTGCTTCCCTGTTATATGTTCATGGTTCCCACACTATTGTATTTTCTCCCCTTCTCTTCTTGTGATTTCATCTTCACCCCCATTGTGCAGTATCAGACATTAACTCATGTAAGTGGGCTGAACAAATGACCTCTAGGAATATCGGGTCTGAATCCCTGCAACCTGCCGAGGCTGCCTTATCTGGAGAAATAAAAGTCTTTTAAATTAAAAAAATAAATAAATAAAGCAGGAGTTCAAATATATTGTGTTGCAGTAATGCTGAACAAATTTCTACTATCATGTTTACAGGCATAAAAAGTTCATAACTGGATAAGTTTTAAACAGGTCTTACCTTTCATTTATCTATACTTAATTTAAAAAGTAAACAGATGACAATCCTTAAAATAAAAGCAAAATAAACAGGATTCAGAAGAGAATCATAAAAATATGAATTCAATGAAAAGACAGAAGTTGAGAACATTATAATAGAGATATAATATGTGGATACCTTTTCAAAATGGCCTCATCTCATTGAATGCGACCCCAGGTTTTCAGCTCTGGTACCCACATCTTTTTACCTAAGCCAGAAATTGCTACATGGTGCCGCAGGTCCAACTGACCAAGGTAAGGAGGTGACGGCCTTCAATATAGAGACATGCAGCCAGGGGATACCTGGGATACGGAATCAGGACCTAAGGCAGATGGTCTAACTGGAACTGAAAGAGTGATTGGAAATATACTGCAAAGGGTCAAATTGTAATAGACTCGGTCAAGTGGTTTTCGTTGCTATTGTTGGAAATCTGAATTTATTCAGTGCTGTTGCCCAATTAGACATAAGCACTAACCTTTCCTGGGGATAAAAGTGGCAGACAGTAAGAAGGCCTGCATGGAATAGCTTTATTAGGGAAGGAATTTTTATTATTATCTTCCCCACAGACTAAAAGAGAGTGGCTTGTACATAAATAAAAATCAGGTGTAGTTAATATTATTTAATATTATTATTTAATCCTGAAACAAGGATACAAACTAGAATCAAAGAGGAGGGAGATGATTTATAATGGGCAGAGTCGGGAATGAGCTTGCTCAGAAAGAGGAAGAGATACATGAGAAGGAGAGTGGGGGGAGAAGCAAGGACATTACAGGAGAATTATTGCAACAGTGAGCATGGGGGTTCTCACACGAGCTGTTCCACTCAAAACACAGGAAAGGTAGAAGACAGTCTTTCTTTTTCTATCTTACTTCTATTACTTGAGTCTTTGAACTAAGATTTCAAATGGTATTAGATATTTCTATTTTTTAACAAATTTTAACAGGAATTTTTATTCTGTGCCATTTTGGATACTGATGGTAAATATTTATGCCTATAATAATCATTTTCTTAAAATTAAATCCAGCATAAAAAAAAATTTGATAATTTCAACATTAACAGGCGAAGGAATAATAAATCTTTGTCAGAGGAATATATGTAATTGCCATGTACACAGTAAGTTTGTATCACTTTAGAAACTTTTGGCATGCCAATGATCTCCTTTGTGTGCGTGGGGTGGGGAGTGTGTGTGTAACTTTACAATACTTATAATTGGTAATTTTACTCAAATTATAAGTATTGTAAAGTTATGCAGTGCATTGTCCATGAAATACAATGGCCGAAGAGATTTCATTTCAGCATTAGCTTTCTAGAAGAGCGATTAGATGAAAATCCTCTTATTTCTCTGACTGTGAAAGGTTAAACTCATTTACCAAAGTACATATCCATTCACTGAGAAAATAGCTGTCATAACAAAGGAAGTGAAGTTTCATTTGGTCATTAATGATTGGTAAACAATGCTTTCAATGTGATTTTAATCCTCTTCGTGTGCTGTGATGTCTTTAGATGAAGCTTAAAGATCATGATCTTTTCAGACTGTTGCATAACCCTCGGTCTATTTTGTAGTACACTGAGTGATCTATTGAAATTAATTTCCAGGATTTTGTCAGTTTGTCCAGGCATCTTATTCAAAATAAACTGGCTTTTGAGCACCAAGACTATCTGGATTCTAAAGAACAAAAAGATGCTGCGCTGCAAGTTGATGTCATCTCTGAGATTTCAGAGTGTAGTGGCAAAATGCTGGGTTCTTCAGCTGCCAGCTCAATTGTTGGCAGAATCGAATCATTCCCCTGCAGCTGTAAGACTGACACTCCTATTTTCTTGATGGCTGTCAACCAAGGACTGCTTGTCGCTTCTTTTTTTATTTTTAATTTTTATTTTAAAGATGTGGGATACAATTCAGGGTTAGGAATACAAATGATTATTGCACAGGTAAAGTTTGGGCCTTACTTTGGTCCCCACGTCACCTGGTTTGAGATCAGGTACACTTATAGATGAAGTGTGTCCCCCCCTTCCCTGGTAATTTCCCACTACTGTCAATCCCTTTCTTGTAGTATTATGACAATTAATCAGGGTCTGTTCATGAATGAGAACATGTGGTACTCAGTTATTTGTTTCTGTGATAGATCACTGAGTATTACAGACCCTACATTCATCCAAGTTGCTGCAAAGTTCATATTTTGTTCTTTATTGTTGCATAATATTTCATCATGTATATGTGCCACATTTTTAAAATCCAGTCTACTTTCGATGTGCAGCACGGTTGGTTCCATGTTTTTGCTGTTGTGATTAGTGCTGCAATAAACATGCATGCACAGGTATCTTTTTTGTAGAATTCTTCAAATTCCTTCAGGTATATTCCCAGAAGAGAGATTGCTGGGTTGTATGAAAGGTCAATTTCTAGTTGTTTTAGGAAAAGCCACACTGTTTTCCACAGAGGTTTTACCAGTTTATACTCCCACCTACAGTGTAGAAGTGTTCCCTTTCCCCCTTATCTTCCCCAGCATCTGTTGTTTTTTGAGTTGTTCATGATGACCATCCTGACCGGAGTTAGGTGGTATCTCATTGTAGATTTAATTTGCACTTATTTGATGATTAGCAAGGCTGAGGATTTTTTTTTTCATGTGTCTGTAGGCTGCTTGTATGTCTTCTTTTGAGAAATGTCTTTTCATATCTTTTGCCCACTTTGTAATGGGAGAGTTTGCGTTTTTCTTTTTGGCACATTTGAGTTCCTCGTAGATCCTAGATGTTTAGGCCTTTTTCACATATACAGTTGGCAAATATATTTTCCCAGTCTGTGGGCTGTCTCCTCACTCTCTTGATGGTATCTTTGACTTTGCAGAAGCTTTTCAGTTTGATGAGGTCCCATTTGTCTATCTCATCTCTTATGGCCTGGGCTATTCAGGTTTTGATCAGAAATTGTTTGCCAGTTCCAATTCCCCTAAGGGTGTCTCCTGCATTTTCTAAGGTTCTTATAGTTTGAGATTTTATGTTTAGGTCTTTGATCCATTTAGAGTTGATTTTTTGTGTATGGTGATAGGTGGGGGTTTTGTTTTAATCTTCTGCATGTGGTCAGCCAGTTTTCCAAGCACCATTTACTGAATACGTTCTCCTCTCCCCAGTGATTGTTAATGGAGGCTTTGTCAAAGATGAGTTGGTTTAGAGAATGAGATTTTGCTTCCAGAATCTCCATCCTATTCCATTTGTCTATATGCCTGTTCTTGTATCAATGTCAGGGTGTTTTGATTATTGTAACCTTATAAAAAAGTAAAAAGTTTGGAAGTATGATACCTCCTGCTTTGTTTATTTTGCTGAGGATTGTTTTGACTATTCATGGTCATTTATGATTCCATAAGAATTTCTGTATTGTTGTTTCCAGGACTGAGAAGAAAGCTGCTGGTAATTTCATAGATATTGCGTTAAATCTGTAGATTGTCTTGGGTAGGATGGACATCTTAACAATGTTGATTCTTCCAATCCATGAGCATGGAATATTCTTCCATTTGTTTGTGTCTTTTTTTTTTTTTTTCTATGAGCAGTGTTTTGTAGTTTTCGTTGTAAAGGTCTTTACTTCTCTGGTTAGGAATATGCTGAGGTATTTCATTTATTTCTTTTTTTGTGGCTATTGTGAATGGGATTGTGCTTTTTATTTGGTTCTCTGCTTGTCTGCTGTTGATGTATAAGAAAGCTACTGTCTCTTGAATGTTAATTTTGTACCTTGAGACTTTGTAAAAATCCTTTATTAGTGCAAGAAGGTTTAGGACAGATTCTTTTGAATTTTTGAGGGATAGAATCATATCGTCAGCAAAGAGGGATAACTTGACTTCCCCTTTTTCTATTTGGATACCCCTGAATTGGTTTTTTTGTTTGTTTGAGTTGGAGTCTCATTGTCGCCCAGGCTGGAGTGCAGTGGCACACTCATGGTCACCATAGTCTCGACCTGCTGGGCTCAGGCAATCCTTCTGCTGCAACCTTCCAAGTAGTTGGAGCTACAGGCATACACCACCACACTTGGCCAATTTTTTGATTTGTTGTAGAGATGAGGTCTCACCATGTTGCCCAGGGTGATCTAATCCCCTGGACACAGGAAATTCTCTTACCTTTACATACCGAAGTGTTGACATTACAGACGTGAATCACCGCACCTGGCTGATTTCCTTCTCTTGTGTGATTGCTTTAGATAGAACTTCCAACACTATGTTGAACAAGAGGGGTAGAAGTGGGTAGCCTTATCTTGTTCTAGTTTTCAGGGAAAATGCTCCCAATTTTTGTCCACTTAGCAATATGTTGGCTATCGGTTTATCAGAGATGATTTCTGTTTATTTTGAGGTATGTTCCCTCTGTGTCTAAGTGTTCAAAGGGTTTTTATCGAGAAGCGATGCTGGATTTTGTCAAAAGCTTTTTCTGCATCTAATGATATAATCATGTGATTCCTATTTTTACATCTGTTGATGTATTTAATTACATTTATGATCTTGCAGAAGTTGAACCATCCCTGAATCCGAGGGTTGAAGCTTACTTGGTCATGGTGGATTATTTTTATGATGTGTTGTTGGATCTGATTTGCTAAAATCTTGTTGAGTATTTTTGCATCTATGTCCATCAGAGATATTGACCTATAGCTCTCTTTCTTTGTTGTATCTTTACTTGGTTTGGGTATCAGTATGATGTTAACTGTATAAAATGATTTGGGGAGAATTCCATTTTTCTTGATTGCTTGGAGTTCTTTCAATAGGATTGGCATTAGTTCCTCTTTGTATATTTTGTAGAACTCTGGTGGAAAGCCACTTGGTCCAGGACATTTTTTCTGTGGATAATTTTCTTATGAAAGAGTCTATTCCCTGGGTTGTTATTGGTCTATTTAATTTCTCAATTTCTTCTTGTTTCAACCTTGGGAGTTTGTGTGATGTCAGAAAGTCCTCCATTTCATTTACGTTTTCCAGTTTTTTTCCATACAGGTGGACATAGTAATCTCTGATAAATTTTTGTATTTCTGCAGAATCCTTTGTGATTTCATCTTGAGCAATGCTGATTGTGTTTATGTGTCAGTCAATCTTTTTTATCCTTACAAAGAACCAGCCTTTTGTTTCACTGATTTTTTTTTTCCTATGATATTTTTTGTCTTCTATGTCCTGTATTTGGGCTTTTATTTTGGTGATCTGGATTCTTCTGCTGAAGTAAGGTTTTGGTGGTCTTTTCTTTCCAGCTCCCTTAGGTAATTTGTTAGGCTGTTAACTTGTGATCTTTCCATTTTCTTCATGTGTGCTCATAAAGAAATGACTTTCCCTCTCATACTGCTTTCATGGTATACCTGAAGTTTTGTTAAGATGTGTCTTTATTTTCATTTGTTTCCAGAAACTTTTTAATTTCTGCTTTGATTTCCCTGTTGACCCAGGAGTTGTTCAGCATCATGCTGCTTAGTGTCCATATCTTTGTAGGTTTGGGGGTAGCTTTGTTAGTGTGATATTTATTTTTCTCCCACTGTGGTCTTAGAAGGTGCACGGCAGTATTTCAGTCTTATGGAATTTATTCATGCTTGATTTATGACAGAGAATGTGGTCAATCTTGGAGTACATTTCTACTCATGGTTATGAGTAGAATGTATATTCTGTAGTTATTAGGTGGAGTGTTGTATAGGTATCTATTCAGTCCATTTGTTCAAGCATCAAGTTGAGGTTTCAGATCTTCTTGTTGATTTTTTGCCTTGACGATCTATGTAGGATTATTAGCGGGGTATTTAAATCCCCAGCTGTGATAGTGTTTGAGTCAGTATCTTTTTTTAGTTTACCTAGAAGCTGCTTTATAAAGGTCAGTACTCCTATGTTGGGTGCATATATGTTTAGGATGGATGTTTTTTGTTGATGAATTGAATCTTTTATCATTATGTAGTGATCTTCCATATCTTTTTTAATTTTTGAGAACTTAAAGGATATTTTGTCTGATACTAACATCACAATACCTGTTTCTTTTGTGTCCCATTTGCCTGAAACATTGTTTTCTGTCCTCTTACTTTGAGCCTGTGAGTGTCCATTCTGGTGAGATAAGTCTCCAAAGACAGCATATTGTTACATCATTTTTTAAGTCCAGTTTGCCATTCTATGTCTTTTCATTGGTGCATTAGTCAATTCACATTCAGTCTAATTATTGAGATGTGAGAATTTATCCCTGTCATGAGGTTCTTATAGGTTTGTTGTTGTTATTGTTTGTTTATTTGTTGGTTGGTTTTCTTTTGATATTTGGATTGATATATGTATGTGTTTTCAATCTTTTTTCTGTATTCTTGGGAAAAATGTGTTCCTTTTTTTTCTTCTTCATTTAATACTTTTTAAAGCACTTCTTGTAGAGCTGGTCTGGAGGTGGCATAAACTCTTAGGAATTGAATGTCTGGGAAAGATTCTAATTCTCTATCACCAGTAAGCTTAGCTTAGAAAATTCTAGGCTGGAATTGTTTATCTTTGAGGACTTTGAAGATTGAATTCCAGTCTCTCCTAGTCTGTAGTGTTTCTGTAGATAAGTTGGCTGTTATTCCAATTGGTCTTCTCTGGTAAGTAGTATGACCTTTCTCTCTTCCTGCCCTTAGGATTTTTTCTTTTATACTTACTTTGTATAAGCAGATTACTATGTGTCTAGGAGTTGTTTTTCTCATTTGATTTCTTGCAGAGTTTCTCTGAATTTCTTGTGTTTGAATGGTTGTGTCTGATGAGATGAGGGAAGTTTTTTTGTATAATTTCATGGAATGTTTGTTCCAGAGTGGTCTCTGTTTCTCTCTCTGCCTCAAGAATGCCAATTAATCTTAGGTTCAGTCTCTTGATATAATCTCACATCTCTTGGTGGCTTTGTTCTATCTTTTTATCTTCTTTTCTATATTTTTAACAGTTTGGGTTAGCTCTGAGATTCTATCTTCTGCTTGGTTAATTCTGCTTTCCATGCTTGTCTGTTATTTATTTCTTTTATGTATTCTTTATTGCCATCATCTCAGTTGTCAACTTCTTCATTCTTTCCTCCTGTCTCTCCTCATTTCTATTCATTTTATTAATATCTTGATATCTGGGTTTGTGGTTTGGGGCCCACTGTTCTGGGAGCTCTTTATTGTTTGAGTTCCAAAGTCTGTATTCTTGGGTGGTGTCTTCACAGGGATCTGTATGGTGACTATGTTCTTCCTTTGGTTCTTCTTCATTTGTGGTGGTTTCCTTCTCCTTTCCCCCTCCTTCTTTAATTCCTTTGCCCAGTGATGGGGGATAGCTTTCTCTTCTGTTTCAATCCCCTGTTCTTCGTTACGTAGATCCTCTGCATTCACTCAATTTTGAAGCCAGACCAGGGATGCGGGGCTGTAATTTTTGCAGTTTTGAGATTTGATTAAGGTGTGATGGGGGGACTGTGGTTCAGAGGTGATCTGCTGATCACAGTATCCACTGGAAGGTGTGTGGACCTTCTGGAACCCACTTTCCACCACCTTGTACTCTATCCATATGGTGAAGAAGTATGCATGCCCCCTGAGAGCAAAATGAGATAAATAAAAGGGGAAGAACAGAAAAAGGAAGAAGGGAGACTGAAGGAAAATGAAGACGGAGGAGAAGGAAAAAGGCACACCAACTAACAAATAAACAAAGAAGTAAAAAAAAAAAGCAAGAAAAAACAAAAACATGCAAGCAAAAAAACCCCTGATGATTCACTCACCCTAAAATACCCATACGCAAACAGAAAAACTAAAAAGCACCCAAAAAACCCCCCAAAACAAGTACTAAGACATAAACAAAAACAGAGAAGAAAAAAGAAAATAGCTCCCTCTGTGATTGTTTTTGGAACTTCAGTTTCCTTTCCCACTCCCCCACTCCCTCACCCTCCCCATCCCTCCTTTCTGGTCACTACTATGGTATGGATCCAGCTCCTGTCTCCAGTCTCTCCCCTCCGCTCTCTGTGCAGGTCAATGGGGTGGCTCTTAGCCATACACTGCTGTGGGAGGAGAGCAAATCAGTTCCTTACTCACCCAACTTGTCCACTGCTGCTGCTACTGCCAGGTCCCCCATTTAGACCAGTTGTGTCTGTGCCTGGTTCAGTGTAGGGGTGGACTGTCCAGCTCTCCAAGTCCACTTCTGAAGTTTTCTGTCTAGATCAACCTGATGGTTGATCCCAGAGGGGTGGGGAGATCACCTCTGAGTTCCAGGTTGGAGGCTGAAGTTGGGGAGGGCAATGCAGGTCTCTGCCCAGTCTGGGGCAGAGAAAATGTTGGCAGTCAATATCTACTCATTGGCAGGGGGCCCAGCTCCAGATTTCCTTGCCCCGCCCTCTCCATGGGTTCTCCTGTCAGCACCAGCCCTCTACCATGGGTGGTGGCATGGACCAGGTGCTGAGTGCAGGGAGCAGCTGACTTCCACTACTATCTCCTCCCAAGAGACCTCCAAGAATGGCTGATGATCCTGCACACCAGGGACTCTGACTTCAGGGCATGGGTGGGAGCCCCGGGGTCTTGATCCTGAGTCTCCCCTCAGATGATCTTTCACTCACCCAGCGGCACTCACCCACTCACACAGACTGTCTTTATGGACACCTGCTCTTGTAGAGACTTTCACGCTCCCAATGGTACCATAACCATCTTACCTCCCATCCTGCTCTTCACTTCTAAGCCTGATCAAGGGTCTTTACCATGTGGCTTCCTCCTCTCACAATATGGCTACTAGTGTCCTTCCCAGGCCACTTAGAGGGCAGCTTTCTGATGTTTTGCATTTTTAAAGGGCTCTCTGATAAAGCCAAGCCCAACCAAAAAAATCTCCCTTTTGATTAATTCAAAGTTATTATTCAACCATGAGGATGATATTTCATCTTTACTTGCTCCACCCACACTGAAGGGGAGGTGATGAACACCAAGAGAAAGACATCTTGGGGGTCATCCTGAATACCGCCCCACCACAGGTTGTCTTTTCTGAGGTCTTTCTACAGCTCTAAATCTTGAGATACCAAGAAGAGTTTAATATTGCAAGCAATTAGGTAATCTTACAGCTGAACTGGACAGCTCAATGCTTTTTTCTAGGATGCCTAAAAGTCTAGAACAGGGGTGAGATGGGTTAACCACTGAATTGTGGTGTGCTATTTAAAGCACTTCCCTAGAGGCACCCAAAGTCAGCATTTCTACATTTTTTCAGAGATATACTTATTGGTGATTTACTTGGATGTGCCGGGTTACTCAGCGTAATCCTGATACAAGAAGACCTCACAGGAAGCTTCTGCCTAGGATCCCCTGAAACCAAAATTCCTCAAGCATATCTTGATGGCTCAGAAACTGAAGGCAAGTCTTACCTGGGGTAACCAAACATCCTGGGTTACCTGGACTAGGGATTCCCACAATGTGGAATTTTAAATGGCAAAACTGGGAAAGCAGGTGATCTAGTCACCCTATGGCACACCTTGTAGCACAGAGATAGGAAATTGGGGCTGGGGGTAGGGGTGCAGGTAATGCTTTTAGATACGTGGTACTTGCCCGAGTCATTTTTTCTTTGGCTGTGCTGTATCCTATCTTTGTTGAAGGTTAGCATGAGCTAACCATGTGAAGTCTTGTGAGTCCTTTCAGATATCCTACTTTGCATAATAAAAATAGTATTGGGAGTTTTTAAAATGTCCTAAGAAGAGCTAGAAAACGTTAGGCAAGAGATATGTGTTTAGAGGATGATTCCCATATGTAACACTGTTGAGAAATAAATAATAAAATTCATGCTCACTAAAGAGCACTGTCAATGTGAGTGCTTGAAGTGGCATTGCAAGCTGAGACCTAAGAGCTAAAGGTAAGGATCACAAAGGTGTCTCAAAGTGTGACAATTACCCCCAAATACTCAAATCCAAAAATTGGTCACATCATATTTTTATCCAAAGAAAATTTTCCTGCTAATTTAAAAAGGGAAATGACTCAACAAAATAAATATACTTTTTCTTCTAGCTTTTTAACTCCACACTTTACTCATAGTTGTATAAATGTAATAACATGACATTGATATATCACTGCCCACTGTTTTATGTTTTTATAGCATGTCATGCACATTTTATTATTTGAATTCTACAGTAACCCTGTGATGTAAAGCAGGGAGTTACTTGCATTGTGCACTGAGGGAATGGAGTTACAGAGACACTAACTGTATTACAACAGTGAGGGAAAAAGATGGGCCTAGAATCTAAGATTCAGATTTTTGTTTTACTGACTTTTTTTTGGTGCAAAACCCCTAACTCTTATGTGTAATTTTGGAATTATTAATGTGCAATTTGGGAATTATTACTATACATCTTACTACATACTTTCAATTCATTATTCAAATGTTTCTTGATACAAGGTCTATAAAATTGAGAAAAAAGAAAGAAGTCAATTGCATTTATTTCTCATCCACTGTGTATGAGGTCTATGTTTTGTAAGTTGTGCAGAGAGTCTTATTTTAAGGTCAGAATTGGACATAAAAGTTGAAACCTTTTTTTTTTTCTTTTGAGTTGGAGTCTCAATCTGTCACCTAGACTGGAGTACAGTGGCCACTCTCGGTCACCACAGTCTCGACCTGCTGGGATCCAGCAATCCTTCTGCCTCAGCCTTCCAAGTTACTGGAAATACAGGCGCGCACTACCACGCACGGCTAACTTTTTTGATTTATTGTAGAGATGAGGTCTCACCAAGTTGCCCAGGCGGGTCTCGAACCCACGGGCTCAGGCAATCCACTTACCTCAGTCTCCCAAGACGCGAGATTACAGGCTGAGCCACTGAGCCCGGCAAAAGTGAAAATCTTATTGAAATTTTACAGATGAGTTTTCTAAGGTTGGAAAACTTTAGTAACTTTTTCAAGTTCTCCCAGATTGTAAGGCCACTTTTTTCATTCCCAAATACATTCTCTTTATCAAGGTAATTTTCTAAAACCATAATATTTGGCTTTAATACCTGACCGATTAAAATTCTGACTATATTCAGTATTTAGTTGAAATACCTATTGAGAAATAATTTTCCCTCATGGTGTTTCCCTTCATTTGAAGGACACTTGATTTGCTGATAAAATAGGAAAATGACTAGGAATTGCGCATAAGAACAAGAAGAAAAAAGATGGCCTTAAGAAATATATGAGTTTCATACTTCGCTCCCGGCCACTGCAGCCTCGACCTGCTGGGCCCCGGCGATCCTTCCACCTCAGCCTTCCAAGTAGCTGGAACTACCATGCCTGGCTAATTTTTTGATTTATTGTAGAGATGAGGTCTCGCCAAGTCGCCCATGCGGGTCTCGCTCTAACCCATGAGCTCAGGCAATCCACTCACCTCAGCCTCCCAAAGCACGGAATTACAGACTGACCCACCGAGCTCGGCTTGAGTTTCACACTTTTTACTGAATTCTGCTTTAGTGTAAAACCATACACCCTAACTGAAGGTTATGGGGGAAAAAAACTGCATTTAGAGTATACATATATATATATATAAATGTTATAAATGACATTGCTCATTCTATTTCACAGTCATCTTTATCAAGCCAGTCAGATGAGATCTTACCAGAAAGAGGAATTGCAATTATTCTGTATTTAACTGTATTTTAACTGTGTCCTCATGAATTGAGATACCAAATTTATTTTTTCCTTATTGATTTGCTAGGAAAGTTAGAGGCAACCATGAGGTTTGGGTGTATCAACTGTGTGAGTGGGACTGACAGGCTGGTTGACCTTATTCCTGGCTCTATTCAGTATCCCCATCCTTGCTCCCCCATTTCCATTTGGCTAACCCTTCCATGCAGTTGAGTGATTGTGTTTCATTAATCGTGGTTGGACAGAGGCTTTGCTGCTCTGTCCGGATCCCCTTCTCTGTTTTGGGTACCCTGGCTCCCTCTTCTAGTTTTTTAACTCCTAACCAGTTGAACTGCAATCTTCTTCAGAGAACCACCCTTGGACAACCGGGGTGACTCAGCCACAGACACTCAGAATTTCACTGGTCTGAAACCCCACAACTGGCTGGCTTCCTCCTCTCTGCTTTGCTCCTCTGCCTCCTGGAAACACTCCCTTTGTAACTTGTGTGGACAATGCCCTTAACTCAAGCCACGTTTCTGAAGAACCTAAACTAAGACATCACTCACAGTTATACATAACATGATATTTTATGAATGAAATATAATTTCTATGGCTCATTTTTTGTTCACTGGAAATGTCTACAATGATTGGTTGGGATGGGGGGAAAATGATGGACTGAAAAAAGTGTAAAAAGAATGGTGATAGTTACTTCTCTGAGTATTCTTTCTTGAATAGCTGACATTTAGAGCCGTGTTCATGTTTCACATTAAACACATACACACATGTCAATGAGATGGAAAAAAGTAGCAACCCCAAACAGAAACACATGGACTTACTCTTTTCAAAATGAATGATATTAACCACACTGTGAGGAAAAGCAAGAACTAACCCCAGTAACACTTGTGAACAGTATGACTAAAACAAAGAGAAAAGTGGCGATAACTATTGGCTGTTTTTTTTTCCCATAAATACAAGTTAGATATTCTAAAATTACATTTTGGGCATTCTAATATTGAGCAAATAAGAAGTAAATATATTGTAGATAATAGAAGTCAGGTTACCCACCATTAGAGGTGAAAATTATAAACACAGAAATACTACACTGAATTCTGTAATATTGTGTGAAAGTCAAAGGCACCAAGAAGAATCACAATTTTACACAGAGGGATAGGTAAGCAGATGTGGAAAAAACTTTATATACATAGGTAAGTATAGAGACAGATACAGATTTAGTAGCATATAAAGATATATTTTTAGATCAATAGATACATGTGAATATAATTATCTTGTTTTAATTAGATACATATCTATATAGACATATATATATATATACAGATATAACTATCTACCGAAACTACATATCAATCTCTTTCTCTCTTGCTCTCTCTCATTATTGGTCTTCCATCTCCCTACCATCTATCTAAGTGAATACATATTGTTTTAGCTCTGTCCTCCGAGAATGATATCCTAGTAGCAGTTGGTAAACCAAGTGCCCATCTTCACTAAATAGGATCTTGTTTCTGAGAGAAATGACTGGTGTCAGGGCTAGGGCAGTGATGTGGAAGATTAATCTGCAGCATCTTTTTGTTCCAGAAAGTAAGGGACATGCTTGGAGAATAAAGCTCACAACAACAACAGCAGCAGCAACACACACACACACACACACACACACACACACACACACACACACACACACAGAACCAGAGCTGGATTTAAAGGACTCCCACTGGAAAATTCTGGGGCAGTGTACATACCAACATAAAATGATTTGTATTATTATCTATTAAATAAAATAAGAACTAATGAATTCACACTTCTGTAAGAAAATAAGGTAAATAGAAAAATAAATAAATGGTGGAGATTTTTTTTACAGTGGTCTGTAACTAATATTTATAGATAAATTGGTAGAATTAGGAAACTGCCATCTGGTAACCATAATAGTAGTCATTGTTTCAGGCAAAGAACATCAATGGATGCTAAAACTATTGGAAGAAAGGTGATGATTAATATGTTATTTACATATCCTTAGTATATCTACACAATATACTCATCTATTGACAAATTTAAAATAGTAATTTTATAGTGTAGAACTATGGTAGACACCAATTTAATCAAGTGGCTGACATCACCAGTATTGTGGTAAATTGATATACTGTGCCTTCTGATATGAGGTAATGAGAAAAACACAGCACTAATTGCAGGATATTTCTAACAAGAATGAATGTTATTTATTTAAAAGTGAGGAGACACTAGGCAAATTTGAATTGAGGGACATTTAAAAAAATCTTGCCTGTATTCATTAAAAAGTAAAGGCAATTAATGATTAAGTAAAATTAAAGAAATAATGAATGAAAATGAAAGAAACACAAAAACTGAATGCAACTAAAAATATGGATTTTCTTCTACAAAGAAAATTATTGGGACAATTACTGAAATTTAAATAATGTCTGTAAATTAGTTAATAGCTTTGTATTAATATGAATTTTCTTATTTTTATTGTTGTACTGTGATTATATAAGAGACTCTTCTTGTTTTTAAAAATATACATTGAATCCTTTGTTAAGGGATAAGATCTCTGTAATTTATTCTCAAAGGCTATACACATATATGTTTTTATATCCATCTATCTATGATCATCTATCTATATCTAGTTTTCTATAGAAAGAAGTGACTAGAAAAATATAGGAAAATGTTGACGTGAAAAATCTGGGCAAAGGGTATATTGGAATTTCTTACATTCGTTTTCCAACATTTCCCTAAGTATGAAATTATGTAAAATAAAAATTGTATATCAATTATGTTTCAGAGTTTTTCCCACTTTGTTGTTTGACTTTTAATATTACTTTTTGCATTTTTTTCTAATGTAGTTTTCTTACTGGAGTCTGGTTTAGCAATTATGCTTTTAGAATAATTTCTACATTGCTTGGAGAGTCTTTTCTTGCCCAAGATCAAATAAGCAATTACCTGGTTTTATATATATAATTCCTCATTGACATCAAAATATTTGTTATTGGAGAGTAAAATACGGTTATGTTATGCACTCCTAAGGAAGAGCAAGACTATGACATGGCATTCACTGTAAGATGAACCACTATTTAAATGATATGAAAATGTTCAAATATAGTTATTAGAGTTGATGAAATATGGCAGTTCATTAATTATTTTGTAAAGATTAAGCTATGCAACCCATCAAAAATAGATTTTGGTATATGTTATTACAGATTAATGTAAAGTTCTTTATCGTTCAATGATACATTTTTCTAGCAAATTCTATTGCTTTCTCATTTTCTGAATCTGCCTTTATCTTGTGATAGAGAAATGTAAACTACTAATCTTAATATTAAAGACTCAAAAGTTGATCCCACCTTTGACAGTGTGTGTTATAACTTTTGTTTTAATATCTATTTTTAGTTTTTACTGCATCTATTTTTAGTTTTACTTTTTAACTTTATTTATTATTGCCTTTGGGTTGTCTTCAATATTTCAGAAAGGCCATATGCTGGTTTTAATTTTACCTGTTCACTTAATGTTTTTTCAGGAATTCCAAGCAATGCAAGTTTGATGTGGACTTCTGATGAATGTATACCTACCTATTTAGGAGGAAAACCTTGGACAAGGCTATCTTGCTAAGCTCCCAATTTGCTACATTCTTTCATGGAGCAGGAAATTATTAGAATGGCATCAAAGATAAATAAACCTGACACAATTTAAAGGAGAAAGGACAGAATTTGGTCTGTAACAATTATTGCAATAGAAAAAAGATTTCCATATGAGCTCTCAACTTTGATTCGTACAGAGGTATGTTCAAAGGGAAAATGAAGGAATGAAGAGGGAGGTGAGTGAGGCTCAGTAGAGTCAGGAAAGTACAAATTACACAAAGCAGGAAGGGAAGTTTGCCCGTGTAAAACCCACCTGGGCTTGCTACCTGGCCCTTAGAGAAGTTAGACGCCTGGCCTTCTATAGAGCCTGACGAACAGGAGCCTTGTCTTCAGGAGTTGGCTGGAACAAACTGTGTTTGGAAGCCTTGGAAACTTCTTTTGGAAGCCTTGAGTTTTCTTAGGCAGAAATTTTAGGGAGACTATGGTCATTCAAGGGATACAACCTTGAACTGACAGAATTATGTGATTGTTACTATAAGTCTTTTTAGAATAAGGCTAGTCACAAAGAGGGTTCTGATGATTCTGGCTAGTGTTTGGTCAAGGGAAAATTCTTTGTCAGTGACCTGAAGCATGCTGGCTCTCCTCTCAACTGTCCATACAACCACTGTTTGCACAGTATGATGGGATATTGATTTACTCCAACACATTTTTGTTTTGGTATCCTACTCTTTATCCTTCCCAGCAACTTCCTGAATGAAATTCACAATTCTTCCAGTCAAATTAGTGAGCCAATAAGAGAATTCTGGTGTGTTCATAGGACGTTTCTGTCTCATAGTCATATTATGTTGAAAAGGGAGTGGGCAACTTAAGTTCTGGGAACGCAATTTAGTCTACAGGAAAAGAGCTCTTTGTTTCTGGAGCAAGTCCCTCATTTGTGGATTTCCAAAAAAACAGAGAATATTAGGAAATATTCATTTATAACACCAACAGAAAAATGACACCAACACTAAATAATGCTAATAATAAAGATTGAATCATGATCACATTTCATATAAGATAGATTTATGTGGTGCTCACTTATCAATTTTAATTTTCTTCATGAGTTAGTAGACAAGGTCATCTGCTGATGAATAAAAGGTAAGTGTTGGGTATGAGAAGTGTAAAGTTTTGAAATGATTATAAAGAACCAAAATAAATTCTAGCAGAAATGGGGAAATGAACCACAGAATCACAACAACGTCATAACCAATTAAGAACACATTCAACATTCAGTTAACATTAAATTAAGAGGTTACAGGGACACAAGCCATATCTTTCAGGCTAATTTAACTCTATACTCTTCATACAAAAGACAGATGTTAGTCTTCCTCCATATCAGAAATCCACACTACAATATCTGACAACTTTTTCAAATACTGAAAATGACAGGAAGTTACTTCGTTATCCAAAAATATCATGATGAAACAGTTTTTTATCTTAAAAGTATCCTACATGAAGCAAAATGCTTGTGTTTATTTTGGGGCTTTTTTTTTTGCTCTGTTGTTTTCAACTCTTTTCCCTTCAACATTATTATTGAATATTATTCCGTCACCCTTTTTCAATAAATACATCCTGTTGACTCATGATCCTGGCTCATCACCTCTGTGGGGTGAGCAGAGACAGCTTTAGTTTAGACATATACTTTGTCCTTGAAGGAACAAATATTGCTTTGTCCTTGGTGAGGCTCTTTCTCTTTTGAAAAGTATTTATACCCAGAGTTCATTGCTGTAAGTATCTAAAGATGTTTATTATTCATTCTCTCATCTTGCCCAGTTTATTTAAAGTTTTTAAAATTGTTAGTTGATACAAGATGCTCAAACTAAATGTATTACAAATAATTTTAACACAAAGGAGGAAAAATGATTTGTAATAAAATTTAGAAACAAAAAAAGAATAAGAGTGATGGCTTTAGGCATGGCTGGTTCATGCAGTTTTTTTTTCAGTTGTCATAACTTTAAAATAAATGTGTGAATTCTAGCATCAACTAAATCATCAGATGATTGTATATATTGAGAGGTAAATTTAAAAAAACTCACTGGTCAACATTTAAAAAGGTTTCTTATATTTTAGGTACACGCAACAGTGAATAAACACCTTGGAATAAAGTGGGAATGTAACATATAAAAGAGGCATAATGCATAAACAATAAGTATAAATCAGCCGCAGAGCTCAAGGTCTGTATAGAAATAGTTTACAGTAATCCTGCTATAAACACAACAAAAAAGAGAGAGTTTAAATTTACACTACATTTAAGTTAATATTGTTATACAGGGTCATTTAACAAAGAATTACTGCTTCAAGGTATACTGTTAGTCTGTACTATTTACTTATAATTCACTTGCAAGAAATATAAAAGCCTCCAGTGTATTTGCGGAATCAAGAGGATATATAGCACTACAAGATACAAGCCTGAAAGTTGTAAAAGAAAGCTATTTGCTACCTGAAGTTGAGATTTAGAATGTAGGCTACATTTATAGACATTTTTACTTTTAGAATTCAGCTGAACATACAAGAATTAATTGTATAGAACTGAAGGAAACAGGACATTGAAGAATTTCTCTGCAAAGAAAAATGGAAAGCAGTGTGCATTAAACCTATATAATAAAAACTTCTACTCTTTTGTCTACATGTAGTATTTTAAAGCTGACTTTACCTATTTTGATCATGTACGACCTAAGATGTGATTTGCAAATGTTATTGTCTTCTTTCTTCTATATTAACTAAAGCAGAAACTAAATTTTCTTAATCAGGCATTCCAGATCTATTGCAAACTAGTCCTAAACTATGCCGATAGCCTGTCATGTCATCCTCTTCCCATCATTCTTTAGTATAACCCAACTTAACTGCTGATTATCAGATGTTTCCTTCCTTTGTTCCAGTTGGATAAAGACTCTAAAAACTATGGCATCACTTTATGAGGGAGGAAAACTCACACTTGCAAAAATATTTACAAAGTTTCTTGAAACCAGCCCAATTTCCCCATAGAACTAATATTTATTTATTTGTTTATTTATTTATTTATTTATTTTTGAATAAACATAGAGACATAGAAACTGACCCTCCTGGTCTTAATTGAGTTCCTTCCTCAGGAAACTACTACTCAAGATGGACTGAAACTTACCCGATCATTGCATCCAGACAATGAGACACCAAACCCCTCACTCAACGTGACTGCTTCCTTATCCACTATGTAAACCTTCAGTTTCAATTGGTCAGGGAAATGGTGTTGAGACTGATCTCCTAATCTCTTGGGTTGATACCACTTGAATTAAAAAGCTTCTAGTTGTTTCAGTGATTGGCTTTCTGGATGGTAAGCAAGCAGGACCCAACCAAATCCTTGGTATTTTAACATTTCATTTTCTTTCTAAAGTCAATTTTTTTTTCTAAAGTCAAACAATCCAGATTTTGCACTTGTTCTGTGTTATTACTGAAGTGATTTGGCTTATCAGAAAAGCATAACAGTTAAATATTTTCTAAGCTTTAGGATATGCTTTGATGTGGCCCTCTTTTGACATAGTTTTAGCGGTACATTTAAACGTGAGGATTTTTCTCAATTTTCACTCCTCTTCTCAACACACACACACACACACACACACACACACACACACACACACACACACACACACACAGAAATATCTAAATGTCTATCATTAGGCAGTTAGCTATGTAAATTTCCTATTTTTTATAAAATAGAATTTGTGTTCTGGTGAACTGAACTGAGGGGGTTGGCTTAATAGGTAGAAAATGGATAGGAACAACAGAGAACCAAAAGCAGATTGGCGTTTTCAAAGTTCCTCTTCTTATAAGGTTAAAGCAGAGGGGACTTCCTTACAATGCTGACTCAGGGGACTGGTTATCCTGAAGTTCAGTTTACTACATGGTACCTGGCACCAGCATCTTCATTTTGGTTTGGTCTGACATGCCGGGATCTATGCAGTCCAAACCAACAGTCCCCCACAGACTTCACTTACCATACAGCACCTTCTCACTTGTGTTGTTGGAGTTGAATCTGTGTCATTTGCAACTGAAGATTAGACACTGAGTCATTGCCCAAATCTTTTCTTTAAGTTTTGTGTCACATTGTTTTAGGCATGTTTTATCAATATCTAGATCCAATCTGTCAATCTTTCCTGTATATGTAATAACTATATAATAATAAACAGGCCGGATTCAGTGCCTCAGCCTGTCATCCCAACATTTTGGGAGGCCAAGACGAGTGGATTCCCTAAGCCCTGGGGTTTGAGATCATCCCGGGCAACTTGGTGAGACCTCATTTCCACAATAAATTTCTAAAAATTGGCTGGGTTGTGGCACGTGCCTGTAGTTCCAGCTACTTGGAAGGCTGAGACAGAAGGATTGCTGGAGCCCAGCAGGTCGACACTGGGGTGACTGTGAACATGCTGCTGTGCTCCGACCTGGGCAATAGAGTGAGACTCCAACTCAAAAATAATAATAATACTATTAATAATAATAAATAAACAAATATATTCTTAATTTTATCATGTTATCTTATGGTTTGTTCTTTAGCATTACTTGTAGCTTGTGTCCTCATGTCCAGTGTTGTTAGTTTTGCCTTTATTTATTTTTTATCTCTTTTTTATATAAACACTCACTTGGATGGCTCATTTATCTCTCAAGCTGCTAAAATATTTCAAGTAACTTTTTAGAAAGAATTCATGGGTGCTTTACTTCTTTGTTCCTTGCTAGTCTGTGTCTCTTTGTTCCCACACATAAATGATGGCTTGTCTGAGGACAGAATAATTGCCTCAAAATAAAATGCTTTGAAGAGGTGGATATTAGGCTTTGTGGAAGTCTGCAGTTAAATATTTTTTTCTTTTGTAGAAATTTATTTTGTCAGGGCTCCTGTAATTTTTTTCTTAATTACTTGGTAGTATTTCAACTAGTGAAAAATAAATTTGTAATAATAAATTACCTAAAAAGATCTCAAATGTATCTCATTTCAACAGTTAACTCCATTAAAGCTTTGAAGAAAATAAATAATGGCTATATTACATTAGTTTTTCCAGAGAGTAGAAGAAAAAAAATTAGCACTTTACCCCATTTTTAGTACCCAGCATAAAAAAGATTAATATTAAAAAACTGATGAGCAATATATCTGACTCTGGCCATCGTGAAGTATCTGCTACCAGATTACCCCTCTATCTTCAACAGTTATGTCTGGAACAATTATATGAAACAACTCTTTTCATATACTGGTTAATGTGATCCTTGAGCAACAGGAAGCAAGCAAGATTTCAAGGTGGGCTTCTGCCTGGAGGCAATTTTCAAACTACAGCATAGTGGGAAAATGCTAAGCAGAGTAAAATAATCTCATGAAGGTGAAGAGGAAGAGATTTGAGTCCTGAGAGCTGAGACAGTTGGTATTTGTGCAGCGAGGAATGAAGAGAGTGCATGAAAAGAGATGTATTGAGACTTGGAAGAGAACAGCCACAGGGCATCTTTAAGATGAAAAGAAATACTCAAGGAAGGAAATGGCAGAGAAAGAGAGGAGCTTCAAATACCCAGAGCAGAGATTAGACACTGAACGCCCAAGTATTAAAGTGAGTAATCCCAAGTCAAGACTATTTAAACCTCTGCTGCCAAACCTAAAAACAAGTCTTAAAAAGGTCAGTAGGATTTAGCTAACTTCTAAGAAAAAAAATTAGCAGCTTTTAACGGTATACAACAAAACTATAGATTCTTAAATATTGTACCAAAAATGTGTGATCTCTACATTATAAAATCAGGAAATGACAGCAATATTGAAATTAGCATATCATTATTTTTAAAGAACTATATTCATGTCAAAGTAAATAAAGCAATAGATGAATATAATGAAGAGAATAAGATGTCAACAGGTAAATAAAAACTATAAAAATAACATTGAAATTTCAGAACTGAAAGAGTAGACTATGTGAAAAATGTACCCACTGGGCCTAACAACATATTGGAAACTAGTGAACATAAAGATGAGAAAAGAATAGTGAAAAAATGCACAAGGTATTGATGACCTTAGGGCAATATCAGCATCAAAGAAATGTGCAATTTGAGCCCAAGAAGAAGAGGAGATAGAAAGAGAGAAACTAAGGCAGAAAACAAATTAGAATAAATAATAGTTAATGTTTTTTTCAAGTTAGAGAAAAATATCACTTCTAGAAGGATAAATAAGTCTCAAGCTGGAAAACAGCAACCTAAGCCATACTTAAACTCACCATAGTAAAACAAGAATCAATTACACAGAGAGAAGCAGAAATTTTTTAAAAATCACCAATTTGACATTGAAAACAATGTAAGTCAGAAAACAGTGGAGAAATATATTTATCTATATATAAAATTATCTCTTTCAAAAATGAAAATTAAATAAAGATAGTTTTAGATACACAAAAATTAAGGTTGTTTAACCAGCACATTTTCTTAATAAGAAATTTTAAAAGGAATTATTTAGGTAGAAGAAAAATAGCAGATGGAAATTTTGAACTATAGAAAGGAATGGGGAGCAGTGAATATTGTAAAAATGTTGACACAAAATCAGACTTATTTTCATATTTCTTAAATACTTTCCAAGAAAATTAACTGTTTAAAGACATTAATTACGGAGTATATAGAATATGTAGAAGTAATATGTGTATAATAGAGCACAATGGCCTCATGGTGATAAATGGGCATATAATGCTGTAAGGGTTTTGCATTATTTAAGAAATATTATAATAATAATTCATGAAAAACTATGACAATACACAGGCACTAGAAATAACTGGAATGAATATTTTAAAGATTTATAGTTAAAAATCACAAAGACTTTTAAAACAGTGTATCATAAATGCTCAACTCAGCCAAAGAGACCAGGAAAAAAATTTAAAAAGAAAACAAAACAGAAATCATTTAGTGAAGTTGAAAACAAGCAAAATGGTGCATTGAAATTTATAGACATATTTGTCTATAATTACATTATGTATAATGTCATAACCATTCAAGTGAAATGAAGATAATTCCAAGTTGGATAAGAAATGCAATAGATGCAGTTTTGTAATAAAGACAAAGATGATTTAAAATTTAAAGATGGAAAAATATATGCAATGCAAACACAAACCTAAGAAAGCTATAGTAACTGTTTTACTCTGAGTTGATTTCAAGACAAGCATACTACCATGGTCATATTTAACAAATAATTTAATGTCATAGTTTGCTGGTATCATTACCTCTGTCTTTCAGAATCTCTTTCTATTGATTGGATCATTACTTTCATGCCTAATAATTTTTGTTTGAAATGCAGATGCTGTAATAAGATAATAAATGCAAGACATTAAAAACCAAATGTAACTGTTGAAAAGGTCTGAAATAAAATATATACTGAATGAGATTAATAGTAATTTACTAGAGATTGAAGAAGAAATGTCCAGAAAATAGTAGACATGGCAAAAGAAACTATAACAAAATTAAGCACAGAGAAAAATAAAATAAAAAAAATGGCCAGAGTATTAATTGCCTGTGGGAAAATATTAAGCTCTAAAATATGTGAATTTTAAGATTGAAAAGCATATACAACAAATATTTGATAAAATAATGTCTACAGTTTTCCAAATTAATGAAAATGATGACTTCACATACCCTTAAAATCTCAATGAAACCCAAACAAAATAAACACAAAGAAGACCACATGAAGGCATATAATAATCACATCACTGAAAGTCAATGATGAACAGAAAATCTTAAAAAGCTCCACAGAGTAAAAAATCCTGTCATGTACACAAAAGCAAAACTAAGAATGACAATAGACTTCCCATTAAAAATGATTAAATAAGAAGATAATGGAGAAACATCTTTAAAGTCCTGTAAAAATAACCTAGAATTCTATACCCATCAAAAATATCTACAAAACCATATTCAAAATAAAGGCTTTTGATGAACAAAATATAGAAAGCTAAATGACAGAAATAAGCTCTAATCACTATAAAAAATGTCAAATCATCATCCTGGTGAAATTACTTTCTCTAGAAAGGGCTCACTCCCCTCTCATTTATTAATAATAATTATATTTATTTGTCTTAATATAGTAAGACTGGGCTAAATCAAGGCAGGGTTGCAGCCCTAATTAGACTGGTCTACACTGGTTCTGTGGAGTTGTTAGGTAGCAACCTTTTATATTCTGGACCCTTCCACCCTCCCTTGTCATAACTTGCTCACTATTTTTAATCTCACAAACCCTCCCTGCAAAGATCTCTATTCTTTTTTCCAGTAATTATCAGTTTAAGTTATTAATCTCAATGTCTATGCAGCTAGAGTATTCATCAAATGTCCTGCAGATGGCCAGTCTTTTCCCAAGTCTCTTCCATGAACTCTGCTAATTTAACTGCCCCCTTCTCCATTCATGCCCCCTCTCTCTTGCAGCCCTGCTCTTGCTAAACAGTGACAAATGCCCACAAATGAAGCAGGTTGTTAAAGGCCCATGCACACTCAAAGGTGCTTGACTCAAAATTTAAGGCCCTGGAACCCTCATTGCTTTAGCATTTTTCTACTGACTTCATATGCATCATTTCTCTACTTAACTTGCTATACTAATTGTGTTAAGCATGGGTATTTGTCTGATAAGAGATAGTGCACCCCATCTAAGCTAAAGTTAATGTTTTAAATTTAAACCTCTTATTCACGTAAAATTTAGACATTATTTTATTTCCAAAATAGTTAGCTAATTAATCTTTATAATATCATTTACTAAGTAAAAAATTATTTCCCTATTGACTTTGAGTATATTCTTATTTAAAAATTAAAATTGTACTTCTAGAATCTTCACACGCTCACCTATAAAATCAAAAGAAACACTTTCACAAATATTCAGAAATTGGCTTTAACTGAAATTTCTACATAAAAATCATTATTAATAGGATCTAGAAACTTGGCAAAAGGCTGTAGAAAATAAATTAAATTGATGAGTAATTTGTAAACCTGTAAAATCAAATCAAATAAGAATCAAATTTAATCAAATTTTATAGATAATTTGGAAATATATTGATCAAATCTAAAGAGAATTCCAAAACAGATAACATATTTGAAATTAAAGAATCATGAAATTATCAAATAAAAAATATTCAAATTGAGGTGAGGTACTAAGAATAGAACATATAGAAAAGACAATTAGGGCTATGTTGAATTTATGAGAAATTTTCTGGAGACCCAGATAAAAAGGAGAAAGAATGGGGAAGATACATCTATAATATTTAAAATTATAATAGCTGATAATTTTACAAAATTCCTGGAATACTTCTACCTATGAAAAAAAGAATCTCTGCATACCAAACAGGTTATTTACATTAAAAAAACTACCTTTGGACATATCACAATATTATTGGTGAAAAACAAAAGATAAAAAGAACTGTCTATTCATATCTTTTGCCCACTTTGTAGTGGGGCTATTTGTTTCTTTCTTTTCAGCAGTCATACAGTTGGCAAATATTTGTTCCCAGTCTGTGGGTTTTCTCCCTGCTCTCTTGATGGTTTCTTTGGCTTTGCAGAAGCTTATCAGTTAGATGAGGTCCCACTTGTCTATCTTATCTCTTATGGCATGGGCACTTGGGGTTTGGATCGGGAATTGGTTGCCAGTTCCAAATTCCATCAGGGTGTCTCCTGCCTTTTCTAAGGTTCTTATAGTTTGAGGTTTAACATTTAGGTCTTTGATTCATTTAGAATTGACTTTTGTGTATGGGGATAGGTAGGGGTCTTGTTTTACTCTTCTGCATGTGGTCAGCCAGTTTTCTCAGCATCATTTACTGAATAGGTTTGCCTCTCCCCAGTGGTTGGTGGTGGAGGCTTTGTCAAAGATGAGTTGGTTGAGAAATTTGGGTTTTGCTTCTGGAATCTCAATCCTGTTCCATTTGTCTGTATGCCTGTTCTTGTACCAATACCAGGCTGTTTTGATTATTATAGTTTTACAATAAAGTTTAAAGTCTGGGAGTGTGATACCTCTTTTTTTTGCTGAGGATTGTTTTGGCTATCCATAGTCTTTTATATTTCCATCTGAATTCCAGTATTGTTGTTTCCAGGCCTGAGAAGAATGCCACTGGTAATTTAATGGGTTGCATTAAATCTGTAGATTGCCTTAGGTAGAATGAACATCTTGACAATCCTGATTCTTCCAATCCATGAGCATGGAATATTTTTCCACTTGTCACTAGTCATTAAAGAAACAAATTAAAACTACACTGAGATACCACCTAACTCCAGTAAGGACGGCCATCATCAATAACTCAAAAAATAACAGATGCTGGAGAGGATTTGGTGAAAAGGAAACACTTGAATACTGTTGGTGGGAGTGTAAACTAGTACAGCCTCTGTGGAAAACACTGATGATTCCTAAAAGTTCTAAAAATTGACCTTCCATATGACTCCACAATCCCCCTACTGGTAATATACCTGGAAGAACTCAAATCACTCTATAAAAAAGATACCTGCACACGTATGTTTATTGCAGCATTGTTCACAATAACAAGAATATGGGCCCAATCGTGCTTCCCATCAAAAGAGGAATGGATTGAAAAAATGTAGATATACACAATGGACTATTATGCATCCATAAAGATGAACAAAATCATAAACTTCACAGCAACCTGGATGGACTTAGAGTCTACAATACTGAGAGATCTTTCACAGAAACAAAGAACTGAATATCACATGTTCTCACTCATAAGCGGACCTTGAAAACTATCGTAATACTATGAGAAAAGGATTGGCAGTGGCGGGATACTGCAGGGGTGTGTGTCGGGGTGGGGGGCAGGGAGGTGGGATTGCCAGTAGTGGGAATCTGACTGGGGAAAGGGGGCACTCCTCAACAATGAGGGTACATGCATAATGAGTATTTGTACCCTAACCCTGAACTGTACCCCACAGCTTTAAAATAAAAAATGTAAAAGTTAAAAAAAATCAATAAATAGAAAACTGTACAAACAACCAGAGAAATAAAGACACTCTACCAACAAGGGAACACAATAACATACCAGATTTCTTAACAAAAACAAGAACAACAAAATAAAGTCAGAAGCAAGGAGATGGCATCTTCAAAGTAATGCAAGAATTTGACTGCCAACAAATAACTGTCTACCCTAAAAAAGTCTTTCAAAAATAGAAGTGAAAGAAAGATATTTTCAAACAAACAAAAACAGAGCTACTTTGCTGCAAGCATACTAAACTATAAAAAATAAATAAAGGGAATTGTTTAGGCAGAAAGAAGTATCGTAATTCAGGAATGAAGAAACAGCAGAAAGAAGAGGGAGAAAGCAAATATGTAGATATGTAAGTATGTATAATGATAATAATGTTATGTGGGGTTTAAATATATGCAGAATTAAGGGGTACTAGAGCAATAATGCAAAATTAGATATAAGTAAACTTAATGAATTTTCTTTTTTTTTTTTTTTTGAGTTGGAATCTCACTCTGTCACCCAGACTAGAGTGCAGTGGCCGCTCCCGGCCACCGCAGCCTCGACCTGCTGGGCTCCGGGGATCCCTCCGCCTCAGCCTTCCAAGTAGCTGGAACTACAGGCATGCTCTACCACGCCCGGCTGATTTTTTGATTAATTGTGGAGATGAGGTCTCGCCAAGTTGCCCAAGTGGGTCTCAAACCGCGGGCTCGGGCAATTCACTCACCTCAGTCTCCCAAAGGCGCGAGATTACAGGCTGAACCACTGAGACCGGCTACTTAATGAATTTTAAAAGGTTCTCTCATTTTAAGTGACACAGAAAAAATAATTCATTTGTATTAGACTATAATATGCCAAGTGTACATTTCTAATTTCTAAAGTACATCTTCAAACAAAAGATAGAATGTTTAGCTAGTAACCTAGGAAAGGAAAAAATTATTGATACAATATATTGATTAACAATAAGAAAGCACAGGGAGAAAAAAAAACGAAGTGGTGGGTCAGATAGAAAATTAATATATCATAAAATAATAAATCCACCCAAATACAAATAATTTAATTAACCCATAAAGAACTAAGTATGCCAATTAAATCACTAAAGTCCTGAGAGTATACTTTTAAAAATAAAGCCATAGTATAAATGGCTTACAAAAGAATTGTTTCAAATATAAATATAAGATATTTAAAATATGCAAATAAAAAAAGTGATACCATACAAACGTTAAAAGAAAGCTGGTATAAATACATCAACAATTGCCAAAATAGAATTGAGGCAATATAAATTGCTATCATGAAAAGCATCATTTGATAATAATAAAGGGTTTAATTAATTACCAAGCATATAACAATAAAAAAGACAAACTAAGAACTAGATACATCTGTTATCAAAGTGAATTTTCAGACACTTATAGCAGTGGCAGATATTATAAATATACATTATAAATATTATTGTAAATATTATATTTATAATTATAAATAATAGACCAAAACAATCAGTAACAGTACAAAATATTTGTGTAATGCAGCTGTCAAATTTGATTTAATTAGCATATATGGAACACTTTCCAACTTGTGGAAGAGTACACATTGTATTCAAGGGTACAGAAAATATTTTAAAAATACATTTCAAAATGAACCTTCAACCAGTTTCAAATGATGCAGATCATTTGGAGAGTGTTACCTATCCATGGTAGAA
Source organism: Cephalopachus bancanus (assembly GCA_027257055.1). Classification (NCBI taxonomy): domain Eukaryota; kingdom Metazoa; phylum Chordata; class Mammalia; order Primates; family Tarsiidae; genus Cephalopachus; species Cephalopachus bancanus. The sequence continues at coordinate 1,546,628 of JAPVLO010000178.1, read as the reverse complement.
TTATGAAAAATGAAAATAAAACAACAACTATATAACTGGATAATTTCTAATTACTTAGAAATTATGCAGTATACTTCAAAAATAATTAGTCGTTTAAAAATTAGAGGCAGGCATTGCCTTGCTAAGCTCTAGTGTGGCCATGTGCTCTTTTGGCTATGGCCAGGCCATGTTTCCTGGCTTTGGTCCTCTCTCCTACCTTGGGGAGGTGAATCTCCTCTTTCTCTCTCTCCCTCTAATTTACTTTCTAAATAAACTGTATTTTCTAATCTAAAAAAATTAAAAAATAAATAAAGAATGAAAATTAGAGCCAAAATTTAAAACTATTTAGAGCTAGACATTCATGCTACAATTAAATGAAAATTACACAGCTAAACTAGCAGTTAAAAAGAAGCTGATGACCTATATATATTAAACTAGCATATAAAAAATTAAATCATTGACAAGAAACTAGGAGAAAAATAACAAATCATGCAGAAAGAAATTGTAAGAGAAAAATAAAAACAGCAGAAATCAATGGATAAAATGTAAATATAAAAATATTAAAAAGTAAAAAACTCACTTTGAAAAATATATTTAAATTAATAAACATTTAGCAAGAATGGCCAAGACAGTAAAAGAGAAAATAAAATACAGATTACAACGTCATAAATGCAAATATGGGTCTTAGTAAAACACAATAGATGCTACACAGTTAAGAAAAAGATAACCAAAGTATATTTATGGGACAAATGACTGTTTATGTAAAATGGACAAATTTCTTGAAAAGTATAACTTGCCAATAAAAAAAATTAAGAAAGAGAAAGCTTGGTTGGTTCTATAGTTATTAAATATTTTTTATCTCTGAAAACCAAAAATAAAAAATTCTACGAAGAAACTTGTTGTCTAAATATCTTCACTAGTTACCTTTGAAACAATTAAGGAAGAAACAACATCAATCATACACAAATTCTTCCATGCAGTAGAAAATGTTGGAATATGCTTCAAATGTATTAAAGAGACTAGAGTAAGCCTTATTGTCCAAACCAGACTTGGATATTAAGTAAAAGGCAAATTGCAGATTAGTCTTTTGCATGAACACAGATTTTAAAAGTCCTAAGCAAAGAGGATGCCACTTCCCAGAAGGTGAAATAAGCAAACTTTGCCTCACTCTTCCTGCTGATTCATACAAAACAAACATTAGAACACTGTAGAAACTGGAGAGTAAAGACAGATAAACTAGGACATACGAATGGCACAGTGGTGAGTCCCTGGATTTTCTTTTCTCCTCGTATAGTCAATACTTACAGATGAAGATATTAGAAACCTGGAAACCCCAACAGGAGCAAATTTATAAAACACCAAGAACAGCCTGGCTTCTCTAGCCAAAGGACTAGCAAATGGGCAGCCTAGCAAGGCAGGGAACTTTTAAACCATAAATTATTTACTCTACCCACAGAACAAAGTGTGTGGGGAAGAGGGATAAATAAAATACTGTATTACCATGCCCACTCAAGCCAGCAAAAGCTTAAGGGGATCCTAGAATTCTATCCTTGCTGGATCATAAAAGGTTGTCTCTCAACTGTCCTGCTGGGGTGATATTGCAGGAAGCCTATAAGCTAAAGAGTCAGGATTTTAATAACTACTCAGGACACATGATACTACTCCGTACGGTGTCACTGGAAGCCAAAAGAAAATGGTAGCAAAGAACTCTCTACTTCAAGCAGTAATGGTGTGCCAGCTCTCTTCACTCCTGGTAGAGTGGTGTCAGAGGAAGCCAACTAAAACAGATGGTTTAAATAAGGTCAAGTCTCTGCTAACACAATACCCCAACTCCTAGGTTGTAATCTAAAAAATCATTCATCATGCCAAGAACCAGGAGGATATGAAATTAAGTAATGAAAAGATGATCGATATGTGCCAACTGAGGTGTAAACATTTATATCAGCCATTATAAAAGTGCTTTAATTAGTTATTTAACATACTTGAAATGAATGAATGAATGAATGGACAGCTCCCGACAGAAATAGAAAGGTTGAGCAAAAAGTGACAGCTATGAGGAAAAAATCAATCAGAAACTTTAGAGTTGAGAAATATCGTAAGTTAAATAAAGGACTTATAGGCAAACTCAAAAGCAAAGTGGAGGTGCAGAGGAAATAATGAGTAAACTTGAAAATAAAGCAATAGAAAAAATCCAGTCCAAATGGCAGAGAGAAATAGATTGGACTAAAAATGAACACAGTCTCAGGAACCTGCATGACTATGAAAAATATTTAACATCGTTACATTCTGTTGCATAAAGAGGAGAGATTGTGTGAAGTTAAAAAAGCATTCAGAAAAATATTGGCTAAAAACGTTCAAAATTTGGCAAACAACATAACACTACAGACTCAAGAAGCAGTACAAACTACAAGATGACACATAATATTTAAATTTTTGGAAACTAAAGACAAAGAAAAATTTTGAAGGCAGTAAGAGAGAAAGAAACACCATATTGTAAGGAAAAAAATAATTAGAATGACATCAGATTCCTCATTAGAAACCAGAGAGTCAGAAAGAATTTGCGCAGCATTTTTTTGTGTTGAGAGTAAAACACAGTCTACTCAGAATTCTATATCCACTAATATCTTTCAGAAATAAAAGGAAAATTGACACATATTCGGGAGAAAAATTTCTAAAGGAATTTGTCACCAGTAGACTTACTCTAAAAGAATGGCTAAGAAAGTTTTTCAGAAAGAAAATGATAAAACAAGTAACCTCAGAACATCTAGACAAAGAGTAGAGCATAGTTGGACAGGTTTCTAAATACTGTGCGATGGTTACAGATATATAACTTCTGATATATCTGATGTCATATGTAGTAAAAATAGGAGACAATTCCATTGTAAACTGGGGAAGTTAAAGGAGCACAATGGGAGGGAAGATTTCTGTATTCGCTCAAATTTGCAACACCAGTGTACTGTGATGAGTTATGTATATGTAATGTCAAAACTACCTAGAGCACCACTGAGAAACGATACCACAGATACTCTGGAAAACACTACAGATCAATCAAAATGAAATTCTAAAAACTGTTTAATACATATTCTTTTCAAAACTTTGGGAAACATAAACCAAATTGAACCATATCCCGAGTCATTAAACAAACTTCAACACACCTAAAATAATTGAGAGCACATAGATTGTGTTTTCTAATCAAATAGAGTTGAACTGGATGTCAATTTTTAAAAATCAGGAAAATGTCAAGACACTTGGAAACTCCAGAACAAACAAATGATGCAGGGTCAAAGAAAAAAAATCTGGAAAAGACTGTCAGAAAGCGTGAAGAATGTGAGGTTTTCCCTACTTCCAAGCTCGAGAGAGTGTGTGGCTGTTTCATGAATGCTAGCAGAAGAAAGGAACAAACACGAACAGGCAATAACAGTATTCTCTCAAAATGACAAGCAATCTTATAGGTATCTGTTCCTTTTATTCTTTAAGTCTCACAGAATGCTGGCGCAGTCCAGGTTGATGCTGTACATGATGTAGGCTCAGATCACAGCTGAGCAACCCTAAGACTGGGGACCCTGCCTATTTTGTAGGGGTTGAAAGCAAGACTACTCCTTTCCTTACAGGGAGACATTGTCTTTATTACACTAGAGGGCAAATACATCACACAGTATTTAGGAATCTGTTCAACTGTGCTCTGCTCTTTGTCTGAGGTTACTTGTTTTGTCGTTTTCAAATACATCAGAGGGAAATACTCTTTAGCTTTTAAGACTATTCACTAGTCAAACATATCTGAAAACACATTCTACAACAAAAGGGCAGTTAATGGCTACTCACGAGATGTACAGGAACATTAGAAATCCATGAAGAATTTGACCTAACGGAGAAACAATCACCACCTTCATGAAACATTGCACTAGAAGCTTTAGTCAGTGCAACTGGCTAAAGAAAAGAAAGCAAATAACTTAAACATTACACAGGAAAGCAAAATTATTACTATATAACATGATTATGAATATAGAGATATGTACATATATCAAAAATTAATAAATGAATTTAACAGGATGGCTGGATTTATAGTCAATGTGATAAAACCAATTTTATTTTGACATGAACCACAATCACTTAGAAATAAAATAAAAAATATGATACAATTTAAAGTAGCATTAACAAGAACAAGTATCTAAGAATAAACCTTATAAAATACATGAAAGTCCTCTACAATAAAACAATAGGATTGTATTGTGGAAAATGCAAAAATAAACTGCATATCATGATCACAGTTTGGAAAACTTAGTATTACAAAGATTTCATTTTTACCCAAATGGATCTAAACTAAAGATTCAATTCAGTCCCAATAAAAGTGTGTGCGTGTGTATGTGTGTGAGAGAGAGAGAATTCTAAAATATATATGGAGATTCAATGGTAAAAGATAGCTGGCCAGGCCTGGTGGTGCTCACCTTTAATCCCAGCTCTTTGGGAGGCTGAGGTGGAATAATCACTTGAGCTCAGGTGTTTGAGACTAGCCTGGACAACATAATGGGTCCTCATCTACAAAAAACAAAAAAACTAAAAACCATCATGGTGTTTCATGCCTGTAGTCCCAGCTCACTACTGAGGGGACTTGCTTGAGCCTAGGAGGTCAAGGCTACAGAGAATAGTCTCCTGGACAACAGAGTAAGATCCTATCAAAAAAAAAAAAAAAAGACAAGAAAAGATAGCCAAGGAAACTTGGAAAAGGACAAGAAAGCCAGAGAAATGATAGACAAACAGCAGTAAAAATGAATAGAACATTCATATACTGTAATTATGACAAAGGCATCCTTGAAGCTACAATGAGAACAGAGGGGACAACCTTTTCTTGAAAAGTTGAGTTCATTGAACATCAAAAAAATAAACCTAATCCCTCAATGCACAGCATAATCAAAAACCAATTAGGTGGATTGTGAATCAAAAAATTAATGGTCAAATAATGTAACTGTATAAGAAAATATAGAAGAGCATTTTCTTGAACTTTAGGTAGCAAAATATTTCTTAAACAGAAACCCAAATCTATTGATCATAAGAAAATGAAAAATTGGACTGCAGTAAAATTAAGTTTCTATTCAACAAAAGACATTGAGTGGCAGCAAAAGGTAACAAACAGACCTGTTTAAGGACACCTGAGACAGTGTGGCGTTCCATCAGATCTCTTTGTAAACAGGGCAGTGGTATTTATTAGCAGAAAGATAATCGGAGGGATTCTTAACACCAAAATGTTTTAGTATGACACGCTTTCAGGTCTAGAGTGCTCTTGCATATAAAACTGAATTCTGTAGATTTAAGAATTACACGTGAATAGATTCTCTTCCACCATATGACCCCACAATCCCCCTACTGGGAATATACCCAGAGGAACTCAAATCACTCTGTGAAAAACATACCTGTACATGCATGTTTATTGCAGTATTATTTACAATAGCAAAAACATGGAACCAACCGTGTTGCCCATAAAAAAAAGGACTGGATTTAAAAAATGCGGTACATACACACAATGGAATATTACATAGCCATAAAGAGGAACAAAATTATGAAATTTGTAGCAAATTGGATGGACTTAGAATCTCTGATACTGAGTGAGCTATCACAGAAACAATGGTCTGAGTGCCACATGTTTTCACACATAAGCGGACCCTGAACAATTGTTGTAATACTATAAGAAAGGGATTGGCAGTAGTTGGAAACTGCCAGGGGAGGGGGGAAGAATTGGCAGTAGTGGGAAACTGCAGGGTAGGGAGGCATGCCTCATCAACAAGGGTACCTGCATAATAACCATTTGTATACCTAACCCTGAAGTGTACCCCACATCTTCAAAATTAAAAATTAAAAAAAAAAACACAATAAAGATTGAAATGGAAGATTAAAAAAAAAGAATTACACATGGATACAAAGGGGAAGTTAGTCATGCAAACTCTCCTGTCTTCATGCTTCCCCTGGGTGGACACGTACCACACGCATTGTCTGTGCTCTTCTGCTAGTTCAAATCCAGAATGTGTTTGCTTTTTGGGAAAGGGGGCAATTGGGAAATGGCATCTGGGGGACTGAGCTCCAGTTTAAGGGAGTTTCCCCAGCTGCACCTGCGTTTTGCTTGAATCCATTAAACCACTAAGTAAGGTTTATTAGGTAAGATGTCTGATTTATGTCGGTCTCTTTTGACAATTCAACCCTTTGTGGTTATCGCCACCACTAAGTTTAAGAGTGTAGCACAAAGCAGAGTGAGAGAAGACATTTGTGATATGTATACCCGAAAAGTACTAGTATCTAAAATGTGAGGTGTAGATGATGCTGCTAAAATCATTAAATACACTCATTTGTCTAGTTAAAAAAACTGGGAAAAGAAACCTAAAAATTCACTTCATAGAGGAGGGTTTTCCAATTGCTGATATTTACATGTGATAGTGTTTAACATCACTAGTTAGTGCATATTGACCGGCAAGGAAGTACATATTGAAATCATCATGCAATAGTCCTAAAGTACAGCAGTGTGAAAATGAAACAAACCACTCAACAGCAAAGATATGGAACAACTGGAATGCTCATACACTACCTGAGGTAGCGTAATTTGATAACCCCGCCTTGGGCAATTGTTCAATATTATCTACTAAAGATGAACAGAAGTGCACTCCGTGTCACAAGAATTCTAGTCTTTGGTTACATATCCTACAGAAATCCAGCTTGTGTCCATCAAAACGCAATACAAGCATGCTTCTGCAAAACTGTAATAGCCCAAAACTGCAAACAACACAGAGTATCCATATCGATATGGGTAGATATTATGTTCACAAATAGGATACTGAGCAAAAGAATCCAGAGAAATCTAGCTGCCAACATACTGCATGGTTTCGTTGTTATAAGGTTTAAAAACAAGCACACCTAGCCCATGATGTTAAACATGAGATGGCATTTATAATCTTGGGGGAGTGAGAAACGAATGGAAACCAGTGTTTGACCACTACCCTATTCTTGACGTCAACATGGGCTACACGGGTCTGTGTGTCTTATGTGTGAGGGCCCAGTAGGCTATACTCTTACGATCTATGCAGTTATGCATTCAAGCTCTGCATCCATTCCATTTGTATTAACTTTTCAAATAAAAGAAAAGTTTCAACTGATATTTAAATATTGTTGTTAAATAGTTAAATAATGCCATAAGTAAAGTTATTAGAACTTAATTTCAGGAAATATCTTTTAATACCTACAACTAAAGAAAAAATAGCAAAATGCTAATTCATTTTATATTTAAGAATATAAAATTGCCAAAAAAATTCAAAACACATGAGATAACTTCATCTTATAAAGCAGAGTTAATTTCTTACGATATTAAGGAATGTTAGGACTCATTAAATTAAATCATTGTAATTTCATCAGAGGAAATAGACATAAGTTCTAAAATATGTAATTCACTAAAGGAGTAATAAGCCAGTCGGGCACAGTGGTTCAAGCTCATAATCCCAGCACTTTGGGAGGCTGAGGCGAGAGGATTGCCTGAGCTAAGGAATTCAGGACCAGCCTCAACAATATGGTGAGATCTTGTCTCTACAAGAAATACAAAAATGAGCCAGGCATGATGGTGCATGCCTGTGGTTCCAGCTACTTAGAAGGTTGAGGTGGAAGGATCATCTGAGCTCAGCAGGTTGAAGTTATGGTGGCTATGAGCATGCCACTCCACTCCAGCCTGGGTGACAGAGTGAAACTCTGACTCAAAAAACAAAAATATAAAAGAAGTAATAAGCCAATAGAAATGTAAACAAATTTACGATCTCAACTATAAGAATGATGTAATCTTTTGAACAATTGATTACTAAGCTAATTTTTATCTAATTGTCATTGTCATTTTATCTAATTGTCATATATATATATGTGTATGTGTATGTATATGTGTAGATACATATGTATATAAATGTGTATACGAATATACAAGCAAAGGTATATAATTGTATATGTATGTGTATGTATATATACATATATAATTGCAAGTATTAAGAAAGATTAGTCAGAGTGCTGGTGGGTATATACATATTTGTAATTTCTTTAAAACAAAAAGAGTGAAATTTAGCAAATACATTGGCTAACTTACATATTCTGTGAGTCAAAATTCCAGTATAGGAGTAAATTCTATGGCAAAAGCAACGAAAGAACACAAAAACATGTAGCTACCAGAATATTTTTTTCTATATGATACTGCTGGAAGTTATTAAACTTTTAAGAATATAGAAATGGGGGAATAATAATTTTTTAAAAATATTTTTGAGTATTTGACAGCATTTAAATTATTGTAAAAATAATTACTAAAATAAGAATTATATAAAGTTACAGTAATATATTTCTGGTATTAAAAACATAGCAATATATTTAGTTACATAGAATTATGGATATATATTATATACTAACAATTTTTTTTGTTTGTAGATTTATGAATTTTATGTGCTTTAATTTTTTTGGCAATAAATAGAACTTTTACTATCAGAAAAGTAAAGAAATCTTATTAATAATTAAAGTTGTTTCCAATAATTAAAAATGCTAATAAAATTTTACATGCAAAGGTAGCCTTATCATAGCACTTTTAATAGCAGAACTAATTTCTGCCTAAATGTATCCTAAATATTATTGCTTAAATGCACCCACAAAAGGCCCCAGATAATGTATTTCAATATGATTCTTCATCACACTATGCGATGATGTAAGAAAAAAATATGCTTAAAAAAATCTCTCAAAATAAATGAAGATTTTTTTAAGTCCCAATATTGCAAACACCATACATGCACTAACAAGATGAGAAAATAAAATTTTGTAATCTCTCACTGCGAAATATAAACATATTTTCTCTGTGGTTTTCTTAATTGATTTTTTCAAAATTCCCATTAAGTTGAAAATTCAATACTTTGCTACACAAATACATTCTCAACTTTAAAAAATATACTCTGTAAAGATTTTTTCTTTAAAATGCATACTATTCATTCACTTTAAATGGGTACTAAGACGTAGCCTGCATAATTAGAAACATAAGATATGTTTTCTTAATTTTTAAGTGGAATGAGATCATTGAAAGTAGACATTACTCATGTGAAGAATAACTGTGCCTTGGTAGACATGTCCTTTACAGATATATAGGGAAAGTATACATTTACATAGCAATACCCTAAGAATTATTAGACCATCACTAACTTAATTAAAACATAATGTTCCCTTGGAACAATGTACCATTTCCTCTGTACCTCTAGCATTTCTGCTGTCAAGCCTAGATGACAAACTGTGAAAGCACACTTATTTTTAGTGTGCAAAATTTATTTATTTATTTGTTTTTGGAGAGCCCCTTTGACTTAAATTCGGATGCATTTATAATGATATGTAACTAGAAGAATAATACAGTTTGCAACCTGAATATTTTAATGAAACAATTAAGTAGAAAAATATCCACGATGAACTTAAAATCATGTTAAGTTTAGAAAATCAACATTTTCCAACAATTCATATTGAAAATGAAATATTTTGTGTTGTTTTGGTTACTGACTTATGAATTTTGTATAGTTGTGCTGTCATTAGACATAACAAAAAAGAGATATTAAACAAATCTAAATTTGCCTGTAGATACTTTTAATTTCAGGACATTTGTTATCAATGCGCATGCTTATAAAATACACACCATAGTGATATAAGGAACAGATTTTGGAAAAGTGTCTAAGATGCATCCTGAACATGCTCTTAAAATTGAAAATCTTGAGTGACTTTGAGAGAATAACACCTACTTCTAATGTTTTAGAAACTCTCTTTGCTGTGTGATATTTTTGCAGCATTTCCGACCAGGAAAAAAAAAAATCAAGTTGAAAGTTATCTTGCTCAGCTGAATCTATTCATTGCAAAAGTACACTACACTCAGCATCTTCTTAGAATAAAAGTGATTTTTATCCACAAGCAGAACTACACCTAAGATAAAACTAAAAAACAAAATCAAAAACAAAAAACCAGAAAAGGCCTCTACCCTCTCTGTCTCTACTCTATTCCTACATTTGATGACCGGAAGAGCTAAACCCTTTCTCATGAGATCACTAACAAAATGATGTCTTGCTTCCTGGGTCAAAACGTTTAGCCTGCTCCATGGTATGGCAGATTGAAAGAGACTTCATTTTATTTTATTTTATTTTCATGTTAGGATTATTAAAGTATAATGATGAATAAAGTCATCATAACTGTGTACTCGTTTTGTGTACTTAGAAGGGTTTAGAAGTGTGTTGTTCAATTTCAAAACATTTAAGAATTTTCCAGATAAGTTTTTATTTTTTAAGCTGAGATCTGTCTTTGGTGAATGCTCATGAAAAGAACCTGTATGCCATGAGCTGGGTGTCTGTGGATGGTGCTATTCAGGTTTTCTTTATCCTTGATAACAATCTATCAACTTGTTCTGCTGATTACTGGGAGAAGAATATTGAAATCTCTACCTCTAATTATGGGTTGGTCTGCTTATCTTTCAGTTCTTATATTTTTTTGCTTCATGTGTTTTATAGCTCTGTTGTCATATGATACACCTGTAGGATTGTTAAGTCTTTTTTATAAAGTAGTTCCTATATCACGATGTATATTTTTTATCCCTGGTATATTTCCTACTTTGAAGTACAACCACTTTTGGTTGGTCCAGCTTTCTTTTGGTTAACATTAGCATCGTGTACTTTTTAAAATGGTATATATAGCTTTTAAAAGTTAACATTTTAGAGATGGTTTCTTGTAACTATATATAGTTTGGTCTTGTTTTTTTACTCAGTATAAAAAACTGTCATTTAATGGGTATGCTTACACCATTTATGTTTAAGGTAATTAGTGATATGGTTGTATTTAAGTCTATCATCTTGCTGAGTTTTTTTGTTTATCTATTCTCTTCTTTTTCTCTTTTTTTCCTGCTTGCTTTTGAATTAAAATTTTATGATTCAAATTTGTGCCACTATATCTTATTAGCTACCAATGTTTTTTTCCCAGCATTTAGTGTTAACTAGGGTTTATAATACAAATCCTTATATTATCCAATTTAAAAAGTACTACACTACTTTATATATAATATAAAATATTTGCAACAGTGTCCGTCCTATTACTACCTCCCAAACTTTGCGCTAATGCTTTCTTAGATGTTAAAAAATATTTTATAAACTACTCAATATATTATAACTATTTTTACTAGATATTACCTACTAATAAGTAAAAAATAAGAAATATGCACTTTCAAATTAAATTTGTGCTCACCATTTCTGAATCTATTCTTTTCTTTGTGTCAATCTAAATTTATATCTGGTATCTTGTTACTTCTGGCTAAAGGAAGTTATTAAATTTTTGTTTCGTTTAGCTTTCCAAGAAATACTCTTAGGGAAAAACTATATTATTATACCTCCATTTTTGAAAGATATTTTCAGTGAATCCAGGTTTTCAAATATTGTTTTTGGTACAATAAAAAGTTTACTCTATTATTTTTGTTTCATGTAATTTTACTAGACATACAGTATATTCCTCTGTATATAATGTGTCTTTTTCTAACTGTCTGCAAAAAATTCTTTTTATTTTTGCAGTGTAGCTCCTTCTCTGAAATTCTTGAGTTTATGATTTGATATCTTTCATTATTTTTAAAAAATTTTCAACCATTATCTCTTCTCTGACTCCTCTCTCTTTCACCTTTGGTAATTCCAAATATGGTAGCTTATTTGGTATTGTCTACCATTCTTAAATTCTCCTTTTAAAAAATTCTCATTTTTTTGTGGGGAGGGGGTTCAGTCTGAACAATTTCTATTGTCTTATTTTTCAATTTGACAATTTTTTCTCAGCTGTATTGAGTCTAAAGATAATCCCATAAAAGGAATTCTTCATCTCTGACACTATTTTTGTATCTTGCTTTTCCATTGGATTATTTTTCTGGTTTTTACTTTTCTCTTGAAATTCCCCATTTGAATGCATGTTTTCCAATGTTCCCAATATATATTTTAACAAATTAGTCATAGATTTCTTTTTTTAAAATGGATTATCTCTGAAGTCAGTTATTCTGGTTGCTTTGTCTTTCTACCATGCAATGGCTTGCTTTTATTTTGCGACACATAATATTTGACTCAGAATGCCAAGCATCCAGTGTGTAGGAAACTTACACACGCAGTATTTCCGCTAGGAAATGGGCACACTTTTCTCCTGTCAAAACAATAAGGTGTGCTTTTCTATCTCTCTCTCTCTCTCTCTCTCTCTCTCTCTCTCTCTCTGTGTGTGTGTGTGTGTGTGTGTGTGTGTGTGTGTGTGTGTAGTCAGTTTTTAAGATGGCTTTAGAATCTGGTGCTGCTGTGTTTAGCTTTTTTTTCCACTGCAGGCTTCATATATTTCTAACAAAATCTTGTACTTAGAGGGTTGGGGGACCCCAGAGGAGTTTGTAATGTTTTTGTTCTTTCTGATTTTTTTTTAATGTGCCTGTGACAAAAAAGGTACTTCAGCCTCTTGCTCTGAATTTGGCAATAAACTGTTGTTACTTTTTATTTTTTAAATAAATTTTTTAGAGCAACTTTAGGTATACAAAAATATTGAAACAAAAGCATAGAGTTCCCATATATGCCAATGCCCCCATACACACATACCACATACACACACTATAAATACACACCGTTTCCTTGTTAGAATCATTGCGATACATTTGTTATAACTGATGAGTGAATACTGATATATTAGCTCTCTCTTTTTGTGGTACTTTCTGTGGGTTTTAACAAATGCACAATGACATATATCTATCATCACAGTATCACCAAAATTGTGTTGCTCTAACAATCCCCTTTGCTCCTAATAAACACTTTCTCCAAACCCTTGTCAACCATTGGTAGTCTTACTATCTCTGCATTGCCCTTTCTAGCATGTCACATATTTCTAATGTATGTAGTCTTTTCCTATTTGCTTAGCAATATGCTTTTAAGATTCTCTCATGTGTTGTCACTGTTGAATAGTTAGTTTCCTTTTATTGCTGATACTATTCGCTTGTATGGATATACTGAAATCTGGTCATTCATTCACCTTTTCTGAACATCTTCCACACTGAGCCTGCAGCAATTTAGGAATCACAGTTTAAGTGTTCCAACGGGTACTGGTAGTTGGCTTCTGCTTCTGGTAAGTGTGGTTCCCTGTTTTTGCCTGTTTTCCAATATGGAGGGAAGCTGATTGTCCTGTGAACTCAGTTCTCTCCTGGATCCAGAAGTGTTGATAATTTTCAGTTTGTTCAGTCTTTTTTTTTTTTGGTCTTCTTGTGAGGATGAGTGTGATAACCTTTAAACTCTACGTGTCAGACCAAAAACCATTAAGTCTATTGCTGCTTTTTAATCATTGCTGATAGCCTTTTAGTAGAAGGCAAGAGAATTTTTGGTTGTCTTAGATTACCCTTGGGTTTCAGTTATACCTTTTGTACCTGCTTCTTCAGGGTGAAGCTTCTTCAACTTACATCAAAAGTTATAAGGTATGTTGGACCAATCTTTTGTAAGAGAGAGCTTCCTGCTTCCTTACTGATATGAAACCTCTAATGCTGTTGGTATAGGTGCTGGGTCACAGAAGTATTTCCTGTTTCTTCCCTCGGAGTGATCTTTCCTTTACCACCTCCCATCAACAATAAATCTTTAACTATGGTTCTGGACATGCCTGTTTCTCTTTCCATGCTTAATTTGTTTGCTCTACATTAGAGAAGGGAGCGTGAGGGGGGGCAGGTTTATGGCTTTCCTACAAAGGTGACTGATCACTGAAGGAGACTTTCTCTGGACCAGAGCTCTGCCCCTTCTTTCTGTGAGCATCCAGTAGAGGACCAGTGGAGAAGAACTTGTGAGTGACTGTGAACTCCTTTGTGCCTGGGTTCACTAAAGTTTCCTAACTGTCATGCCAGCAAACAATCTCTAGCAACTCATTAAAATTTTCGTTTCTTTCTTTTCACCCACATATATGGCAGCCACTCTTCACTTCTGTGCCACGTCCCAGGTTTTTCACTTGGCAGTCCTGCTTCCCCTTGGATTTTAGGCTACTTGATGGCCCCGGGACCTCAGGTCTCTGCTAGCTTCAAAGACGTTATGATTTTCAGAGTATCCAGCTTGCTATTGTTACCAGCTTTGTTGCTATCTTTTCCAACTTCCTAAGCAGAAGTGGAATCAGAGGCTGTTTTTAAGACTCTAAACTGAGTTTTAATTATGGAAGTACCACCACCAGGATTTATTCAGTAACCTCTCTAGGGCTTATTTATTCCAACAGCACAATGAGGATGATAATATTTTACATTTCTTTATTGGTATGTAAAAATTTTGAACCAAAAATGTTGTGTAACTTATAAAAAATAGCTACACTATGCTAAAACATTGAGAAAAATTCATGTTGCAGAATAACATAATGTAGAACATCACAAGGCCTTATATAATTGTTATAGATGGAAGAGCAAATAAAATGTGTCCTCAAGAGAAGAACAAACCATTTTCTTGGGGAAGGAACACAGAAATTGGAAGGAAAATTACTCCCTTGAGGCCTCATAAAAAAGGCAAATCGTGACATAGTAGGCAAAATCCCAAAAAAATCCCAAAAATAAATGCAAGTTTTATGTGGATACACGATTCTTCTGGGTTCCTCTGTGGAAGCTGAGGGCACACCGCCAAACCAAAATTTGGTACAAGTACCACATAAAGGAAGAAAACCTCCAGCAAAACTAAGCAAACCAAAGAAATAAAAAAATCCACATGGGTGTTTCTCTTTCTTGATTTTTGAATAAAGTATAAAATTTTCACAGGAAAAGAGGTTGCACGAACTATATATCATTCCAACATTCTGTGGATATTATAGTTTCATAACAGACACTAGTTAATGTTGAGAAGAATATACCCCATGTGCATGTGTATTACACTGTATATATTAAGAACCCGAACAGAGTCTTCTATGATGATAGAAAAAAATATGCATGCACATAGGCTTTTGTGAACTAAGGCACTCTAAAGAATTGTGAAGTCCGACTGCTCAGTAATCCCAAACTCATGTGACACGTATGTAGAAGTCAAGATTTCCCTGCTATATAGAAACACGAAGGTTCAGGACCTAGGGATGATAATGAGTAGTAGTGAAGACCACAGGCCATAGTGTATTTGAAAACTCCATTAACTCTGAAAATGTTTATATTTTTAACACATTCAAATATGATACTATGTGTGAGATTCTCCTTTGTAACTTTAATAATCTAACTTTATTTCCCCTTCTATGTGTTTTTCTATTATCACTCTAATAGAACAGGAATCTTCTATATAGGATGAAGGGTATTATTATTTCAAAGTACCTGAACACATGCCTGGCAGAAATTACTTCCCGGTATGAGGTAGGAAACAGAGCTTCACCTGCTAATAAGATAAGAATGAAAAGAATAGGCCAGGAGGAGTGACTCTGCCTGTAATCCCAGCACTTTGGGAGGCTGAGGCAAGAAGATTGTCTGAGCCCGGGGGTTCGAGACCAGCCCGGGCAATTTGGTGAGACCGCATCTCTACAAGAAATAACAAAAACTAGCCAGGAGTGGTGGCATGCCTCTGTATTTCCAGCTACTTGCAAGACTGAGGAGGCAGAAGGATCACCTAAGCTCAGCAGGTCGAGGCTGCGGTGGCTATGAGCGTGCCACTGTACTCCAGTTTGGGTAACAGAGTGAGATTCTAACTCAAAAAAAAAAAAAAAGAATGATAAGAATAAAATCTTAACAAAGACATGCAGGGAATTTCAACATATTTTAGGGTTTGTGTTTTTCTGATGATTCTGATTTGTGCTTTTTTTCTGATAATAAATGAAGTAATGATTAGCAAAGCTAAAGCATACACTTATCAATTCAACACTGTTGTTTTGAGACATTATTATTCTTTGATGTGAAATTAACACAATGTGAGAATCAATTTAGGTGATGTTTACCGAGTTGATGTCTTTATATTTAAGGCATAGGTGGCAATTACCTTAGTCTATGCTGAAAGGGGAGAAGCACCATGGAGATTCAAATAAAGTCAAAATCATATTCGTTCAATAGAAAGATTTTGCTTTTCTTATTAGTTGTCATTCACCTCTGGGGTGCATGGTAAGATAATTTAGCACTAGGATGGGCCAAAAAAGCAAAAACAATATTCTTTTATTTTTGGGGGGATTGGTATCTCACTTTGTCGCCCAGGTTGGAATGCAGTGGCACGCTCATGGCCACCGCAGCCTCGACCTACTGGGCTTAGGTGATCCTTCCACCTTACCTTCCAAGTAGCTGGAATTACAGATGCACGCCATCATGTCCAGCTAACTTTTTGTGATTTGTTGTAGAGATGAGGTCTCACCAAGTTGTCCAGGCTGGCCTCGAATCCCTGGACTCAAGCAATCCTCTTGCCTTGCCTCCCAAAGTGCTGGGATTATAGGCTGAGCCACCGTGCCCAGTCAACATTATTCTTTAAAGCTTCAAATTTTCTTTTAAGAATTATAACTTATTTTATTTTTACTTAAAGGAAAACTTCACTTTGACACAATTCAGTCATGTATTTCATGAAAAAAGTCCATCTGGTGAAAAGAAGTGGAAATTAGTCTATTTCTGACATTTTCTACGCATTTGTAATGGAAACCTGCTGTCTAATTTCAGAATGAGTGAATGTCTTATGGCAACAAATCAATCTTTGATGCGCAATAGTGTTGATATGGACATATTAGAGACATGCATTTTCATTCATTACAAAATGTTCTGACAGATTTCTTCCAGCAGACAGCAGGTGAGAAATTCAGTTCCTTCTATTTTCTAATACTACCTGTGCACCAAACACTACAGATAGACTTAGAAAATCCTAAAATTATTTGGAACATTATGATAATATCCTGTAAAATAAAAAAATCAATTATATCTGACCTCACAGTAGCAGCTTTGGAGAAGAATAACCTATGTGCTCACTAAATCACTATTATTGCCTCTGCTGATAATATTAATGGAATATCTTAAGGAAATACAAGTTGTGACAATCCTCAAGCCTCAGAGCAAAACTAAGTGAAGATTTTCTCACATGGAAGAATTAAAAAGATATGCTGCTATGTTTTTGAGTGTTTGGGGATAAGCTGCCAAGAAGAATCCTGATACAAGCACTCAAACAGGCATTTACAGACTCACATTCAAGGCCATGGGGGCTGCATATATTTATGTATTTTGTTGCTTTGTGTTCCTTTCTAACTCTTGAACCTTTCCATTGGGATCATCTTTCTTCTGCTGGAAAATACCCTACCTATTTCTTTTAAACCAGATCTGTTGGAAACATTTTTTAATTTTATTTTTTTTACAGTGTGTTTGTCTAAAAATTTCTTCTCTTCTCATTCTGAAAATACACTTGTGATGGGTTTGGATTCTAAATTGGCAATTATTATTCTTTTCTACTACCATTGTATTCTTTTTTTTTAACCCTGAAAATCCTATTTTCTCTTTAATCTGAAACATATAAACATACACAAACTTCTCAAAGAAACACAGCCTATTAAATTAAAATCTCCTCTAAGCCTCAACTCCAGTGACCCACAACCTGTCTCCATCTATAAAAGGATTGTTATTTTCTGGGACAGGAGACTAGGAGTGACTTGGTGGATATCCAATATCTTAAAAAAGATGTCTTTGTAAGCATTAATATTTCCAAGAACAATTTGATAATAAATTGTGAGAAATAAAAGGCATGAATGGTAGGAGGCAATAAAGTGTTTTTATCCTAAGATAATAGCTCAAGGTGGGCACATGTGTCCCAACAAAATAAAATGCCTCCATTAATTATCTCTGGATGGTGAGATGATTTAGTTTAGTTTCTCTGTGCTCTGAATTTTCTACATAGCATGCATTTTATTTTATAACAAAGATGGCTTCTTAAAATTATAAAGTTTTAAATATCATGTGCCAACAAACAGCAAAGATTTATTTTCCTTTTTCTAATGTACAATTTAAAATCTTTCTGTGTATGTTTTTTAGTGTTCCAGTTTAAGATAATTATTTATGAGAAAAAAATAGATATATATTTTTAAGTTTGAGATAAAAATTTTAAAAAGAACTTTCAAATTAACAGTCCATCTGGGTAAAAAGTTATTTCTGACATTGAGCTGTAAAATAAGAATGACCGAGATATTGAGTTCGGTAACCCTGTATTTTGAAGATCAACTGCTTTATGTTTCTTGTGTTATAGTACTTAAAAACATCCACACTCATTATGGTTACTACACCTGTCATAATTCACATAATATTGACCTAACTAGCAATTAGTATTCAGAAAGTTTCTTGAGAAAAACTTGAAATTACGTGTTTCAGAATTGTAGGGGTCAATACATTATAACTATCAACTACTTCGCATTTTCAGTTATTGATTTATCCTCTCTAATAGAAGACTGAGCTTGATAATTTCTTCAATATTTTAGGAAATTTTGGGGTCATGTAAGCAGTCTAGATAACATAATCTTCTTGATATTCTTGGTAAACAAGTTATTATTTTTTCCTATTTAGTTTCATATAAATTCTTATACTTCCCATAACTTAAAAAAAATTCTGGATTTATTTTTATGCTTATGTGAAAATGAATGTTACCTGCAGTAAGAGTGGCTATATTGACATAGTTATTCTTTATGAAATTTTTTGTTGTGTATTTCAGGATTTTTCATGTTTCAAGGACCAGCTAGATATTGGAGAGGACCCCGAAACAAAATAAGAAATCAGTTTGGAGTATGCCTGGTATGTATGTGGATGACAATCATTGAGGCATAGATGCACAGTCTTCAATTAATTGATCCTGAAACCAGAAATTTGTGAAAAACTCATCATGGTGCCCTGTTTCTAATAAACAACTAACTAAATATTGGGAAGAAAAATTATTGTCCAATTTTACTATTTCTCTGCCTTGTGAATATATTTATATGAAAAATTATTTGATGCTGTCATTAAGGAAATAATTTTCCTATATGACCCAGATATTACCAGAGGGCTCATTGCAGAATGAATTTAAAAGGTTTCTGCAGGATGCACAGGATGGTTTGATTTTAGAAACTATAATCTCTCTTTTACCTTTTATTTTCATCCATGCTACAGCAAGGATATCATTGATCACTTCAAGTATATATAAGTGATTACCTCCCCATGACACCTGTAAAGATTACAGACAAGACATTTTGCAGAATGCTTTTCATTTTTCTTCATTTTTTAATTTATATTTGTACTTAGCAAGAATATTGCATGTGAGATACCGTGAGCTTTTTGTTGCATCCTATCTAGTAACATATAAGTTTGATTTGTCCTATAATTGATAGTCTTGACTTAACTGAAAGCTGAAAAAATACATTTGAAATACTAAAGAAATGAAAAATCAGAAAGAAGAACCTAGTATTTGGGATCATATTTCCTCTAGAACTGTCTGACAACTCCATTGTTGCTTGTTGGTTTCTACTTCTAGTGGAAGCATTAATAAGCTGTCAAGCTGAGTGTAGACCTTAACTCACGTGTGAGACTAATGGAAAAAAAACTATTCTCAACAAGGAAGGTGAGGTACCCTGGAATTATCATCTACCATCAAGTCGGGGTCACAAAGGGGCAGATTATTTGAAATAAATCTCTCTGCACAGGGTTTGAAACACAGCTTCTAGTCAAATAAATCCCTCATTTGATTAATCTGGTTTTACAAATGACATGCTTATGTATGCAGAAAACTGAAAAAAAAATTCTCTCTATATTATAAGATATTACTAGTTTGTAAGGTTTGTGGGATAAAAAGTCAAAATATGTCAATGGGGTATCTATATGCTAGCAATGTCACGATTTTAAAATCTTACCTTTTTAATTTTTCTATTTTTGAGTTGGAGTCTCACTCTGTTGTCCAGCCTGGAGGGCAGTGGCATATCCCGGCCACCACAGCCTCTACCCACTGGGCTCCGTGATCCTTCCGTTTCAGCCTTCCAAGTAGCTGGAACTACAGGCACGTGCTACCACGCCTGGCTAATTTTTTGATTTATTGTAGAGACAAGGTCTCTCCAAATTGCCTGGGTGGGTCTCGAACCCGTGGGCTCAGGCAATCTACTCTCCTCGGCCTCCCAATGTGGTGGGATTGCAGGTTGAGCCACTGAGCCCGGCCAAAATCTCATCTTTTAATGAAGGTTTGGCAATATAGAGATATAAATTTTCCCTAGATTTATTTAAATTAATTGAAATGGACAAGTTACAAATGTATATTGAAGTTAAATGCCAAAGGATGGCTAAGGCAAGTTGTTATCTCTCAACATTGGTTTTCATTCCTCTTGTATGGTTACTGAGTTATATAATAAGCACATGTGTCATTTCCTAAGAGATAACCAACCTTTGTTCCTAAGCAACTGTGCCATTCGCATCCCCAGTTGCAAGAGCTCAGTAGTTTTGGTGTTTTAAAAAAAAATTAATCAATGCTAATATATAAGTAGCAGTATCTCATTTTGATTTTAATTTACATTTCCTGAATGTCAAGAAAAATGCTTTCTTTCTTTCTTTTTTTTTTTTTTTTTTTGAGTTGGAGTCTCACTCTGTCGCCTAGACTGCAGTGCAGTGGCCGCTCCGGGCCACCGCACGCTCGCCCTGCTGGTCTCCAGCGATCCTTCCGCCTCAGCCTTCCGAGTAGCTGGAACTATAGACACGCGCTACCATGCCCGGCTAATTTTTGATTTATTGTAGAGATGAGGTTTTGCCAAGTTGCCCAGGCGGTTCTCAAACCTGCAGGCTCAGGCAATCCACTCACCTCAGCCTCCCAAAGCACGGGATTACAGGCTGAGCCACTGAGCCCGGCTGAAAAATGCTTTCAAAAAGTATTATATAGTTCTAATAGAAGCATGTTTCATCCACCAAGAGATGGTTGAGACATGGCTGGCAATAAGCATTGACTAGGTTCAATTGCAAATCTAGATTTAAAAAAAAGGAGGTCCAGGGCGGAAAATTAGTATATAAAAGATATGTGATTTGACTAAGTAGAAATAATACCTTAAAACAGGAAGAGTGAGAGAGAGAATTGTATAAGCGTCCTCATTTATGACAGGATATAGGTGACACTCAAGGAATATTATTCAAAGATGATTAAACAAAAAGTAGAAACTAAAAGAAGTAAAAACAGAGCTCAGTACATTATCAAAGGTGTTAGTAAAAGCTTCTACTTGAACAAAACTATAAAGCTTTATTGGGGCAAAATGAAGCCCCAAATATCACACTTTGACATGCTAAGTGTTTTGAATTAAAGAAAATGGAAAGGCATCAGAAATAAGTCTCAGTATAGAGATCTCTCTCTGCTCTTCCCCCAAATTCTGGTCTTTCTAGTCTTATTTCTTTTCCAAAGCACCATAGAATCCTTATCTGATAAATAAAATTTCTTTTCAAAAGCAGTGTAATTGTCTTAAGACCCCTGCTCTAAAAACGTCATCAAATATTTAGGAAAAATCAACCACTGGAGAAGAACCTGGGCATCCTTACCATGCCCAGAAAGACTACTCATCTGTTCTTCGGAAGCCATCTCTAAGAGTTTACCTGATAGGCTTTATTTGTATAATGAGAAAACCTTTGTTTACAGTGGATTGCCACCCCTTATATTCCTGTTGCTTTTCTCAGAGCTCAGAATAACTTTGTCTCAAGCCACTGTTGTTTGGGCTTATTCATTTCCTCTAAATAATCATTTACTTCTACACCCCCTACATCTCTATATCCTTATGAAGAAGAGTGTATAAGTATCTGGAACTTATTGAGTCACTGGGTAGTCACTTCTTTTGATTTTGTCTCATGCACGTTAAATTTTGTATTTGCTTCTCCTATTAATTTGCCTTTTGCCAATTTTTTTTTTTGAAGAAAATGAGCCAAAGTTTTATTTGTTCATTTCTTGCATTTGAATGCCAATTTCTTTTCAATGACCCCTCGGAAGGAGAAGGGAAGCTTCGAACAAAGTGAGCTACAGAAATAAAAAGTTATGATAAATGTAATAAAATACACAGTATATTTAGGTACCTAACATACTATGACATACTTCATACTAATTATATGTTATATTAATAAATGTTAATTTGCTTAACTCACATGCAAAAAAATTACAAATAACACACCAGACACAAATGGACTGAGGAAGACTAAGTTAGGGTAGATAAAGTTATAGAAATTAATACACACAAAGGAAAGCATTTGGTGTAATCCTGATATCAGAAATGGAAAAGGGAACATTCAACTCCAAGGAACACTTTACTACTTAATGACCACAATTCACATTGCAGATAAAGCATTTGTGAATATCTGTGCATCAAACGACCTATTATTTATTTCATAAAACAGAAGGTACAGATGATATGGAAACAACTAGAAACACTAAAATTGGACTTTGAATCCAAATTATAACAGAAGTCAACAAACAACTAAAATATAAAAGACATAAAGCCATCCAGATCTATAAGACAGATATTTTTTCTTTGTATGTATGTGTGCAAGAGATTGTTGTATCTCAATAATAGCAAATATACCATTGTTTTCAAAAGAACAACAATTTAATAGAGCACACACAAAATTTTGATGCCTATTTAATGCAGAAAAACCACATTAAATTCCATGAGTATAAAACAATTAGTTATCACATATAGTAAAGCCAGAAAGAAATAACAAAATCAAAAGAAATGCCACCTATATTAAAAATTTGGTAACTCTATTAATCAACTTTGGATTCTAAAGAAATGTGAAATTCACATTTCCAGATTTTTAAAAAATAACAATAACACACTATACATTAGGCTCTGAGATAAAATAAAACAGCTTCAGAAGAAAATGTATATAACTTTACATACAGGAATACAAATGAAAGAATTAAAATAAAGGAATCAAATGCTCAATTTAAAAAGCACAAGAAAAAAAGAGGAAAGTAAAATGAAGAAGGGGAAAATGATAAATATAAAGTCAGAAATTAATATGGATTACGTTTGAAAATTGGCAGAACTACAAAACTATTCAGAATGTTGATTCTAAATTTTTCAAAATCACAGATAAACCACTAGGTACATAATGAAGCAATCAGGAAAAAATCATAAATATTCATGATTTTAAGCAGTCACTAAAGTAGAAAATAGTGATTCACAGAGGACAATTTTTAAAAATATTAGATTAATTTGAATGACTTTGAAAATTTGAATAACTTTGGAAACAGAGGTAAAGTGGGTCATTTCTTAGGAAATTTTAGTATGCTATAATTGACTCTGCCTAGAAAAGATAATGTTTATGAAAAAAATTAAGAAACTTATTCAAGAACTTTCACAGAAAAATCAGCAGGCCCATATTTTTCACACAATAATTTTACAAGTATTTTTAAGACAGGTAGTTCTAATGATACATAGAGTGTTCTAAAGAAGAAGAAATGAAGTAAACTCCATTTGCCATGAAGCAAGTAAAATACTGACATTCTATTCTGATAATAATAGCAAAAAAGGAAACTCTCAGATCAATCATGGTTTTGTATAGTAATATAAAATTTCTAAATAAAATATTTGCAAACATAAATACATATACCCTGATGAAGCAGAATTTATTTTAGGAATGTAAAACTGGTTCACTGTTAGGAAACCACTAATATAATTCATCATGTAAATTCATCTAAGAAAAAATAATATGATTATCCCCATAGAAATTGCAAATGGCCTTTAAAACTTTAAATACTTGCTTTTAAAACATCAGTCAAATGGAAGTTGATGGGTAACTCTTTAACATGATAAAATACACACATATACCTAGTTCAAAAACCAGCAAATTACTTAATGGGAAAAATGTAAGGGGACATTATATTTATTTACTTTAAGCAAGAATCTTCATTATGATATTATGATTTATCATTATTTTGGAGAATTTAGTTACTATATTCAGATATAAGAAAAACAATTCATGTTATAAAAATCTGAATCAGATTTAAAAATTTTTTATTGAATAATAATGAAATTATGTAGCTAGAAAAAACTTGCAAAGAAATAATAAAATATGCAAGAAGCTTAAAAACTTAATAAAGTAATCAATAAATTTTATAATTCAACTAAGAGAAAATTCAACTAAAAGGAAAACTTTTTTATGGAAACAAACAAAAAAACTAAAATAATCTCAAAGCAGAAATCATAACAAGATATGCACAAAACTATACAAGAAAACATTAAAATACCTCTCCCTACACCAAGGAATTGACATGTAGATAACCAGAATGTGAAACCCTAAAACATGCCCATTTGGCACAAGGGCTATTTTGAGCTCAATATTTGAGAGATTTCAAATACAGGAGAAGCTCTGAAAACAGAATAGAAGATATCCTTTTTTGTACAGGAAATTTACATCTCTAAGGGAAATCTCCATTTGAAAAGGTGTTTCCCTCTCTGCACCAGGAAGCATACATAACTCTAAATCACTGGAGACTCAGGATAATGGTGAAGGCGCTGACTTACATCAGCACAACATACTTTTCTTTAGTTTGCTCTGCTTTCTCTGGTCACTTGCCCTTAATACTCACACAGTATCCTTTCTTTCAGTTGAAGATGGTATTTCGGCCAGAATTCAAAACCATTTCTTTGCGATTCTGCTCCTCATTTCTCAGTGTATCTTGACATATGCATGAGATATACAAGTTATTAAATTTCCATTTATTTTTATTTTGCTAATCTGTCTATTGTTATAGGAGTTCACACCAACTAAGAACTATTAAAGCCAGAGGACGCAATTTTTTCTCTCTTACAAATAAATAGCTACACATACTTTCTTTCCAGGTTATGTGATAGAACTTTTATAGATATGAAATTTTGAAAAGAAGAAATATACATAACAGATGGTAATTTCCTCCTTAATAAGCTAAAAAAAGAGAAAGAAAGTAAACCCAAAGAAAGTAGAAGAAAAACCATGTTTAAGGCAAGAAATTATTGAAATAAAAAAATAAGAAAAATAATTAAGCATATTTTTGAAAAGCAATTAAATTGATAAATTTCTAGTTAGATAAATTAAGATTAATAAGAAACATGCTACCAAGTTTAGTAATGAAAGAGGGACTATTACCACATATCACAGACACCAAAGAAATAAAAAAATATATGATTAACTTTTATCAATAAATGTGTTAACTTCAGCAAAATGGACATATTCACTAAAAAAGCACAACAGAACAAAACAATGAAAATAGAAATTCTGAATATGGGCCAGCATGGTGGCTCAGGTCTCTTATCCAGGCACTTTGGGAAGCTGAGGTGGGTAGATTGCTTAAACCCAGGAGTTCAAGACCATCATGAGCAACATAGTGAAGCCTCCAAAAGAAAAAAAAAGATCGGCCAGGTGTGGTGGTGTATGCCTGTAATCCCAGCTACTAGGAATGCTGAGGTGGAAGAATTGCCAGAGTCCAGGAGGTCTAGGCTTCCGTGAGCCATGATCATCATTATCATGCCACTACACTTTAGCCTGGGCAACAGAGTGAACCTGACTCAAAAAATAATAATAAATAATAAATAAATAAAAAGAAAATATTACAAGTATCCATATATTTATTAAAGAAATTAATAATCAATAATATTTTCATAACAAGCATCTTTGAGGCCCAGATGTTTTCAGTGATGAACCATAAATACAATAAAGGTAAAAACAGTGTCAATTTTACACAAAGCTTTTTCAGAAAATAGAAGAGATGGAAACATTTCTTAGCTCCTTTTATAACATGAGCATTATTTGGATGTCAAACCAAAGATACTATAAGAATAGAAATTTAGAGACCAATATGTTTTATGAACACAGACACCAAGACATTTAATACAATATTAGCAATTAAGTCTAGGAAAATATGAAAATAACATATAATGAAAAATGGTGTTTAGCTCAGCAATGCAAGTTTCTTCCAGTGTTTGAAAATCAATGCACTACATTACGCTAAAAGAAAAAAAGGAAAACATATTTTACGAATCACCAAAAATATTTGATAAAAATTAGCACCCATTTATAATAATATTTCCCACAACCTATGAATAAATTGCATTTTTTTAATTTGATAAGAAAATTGTAAGTACAATCATGGTACTCCCCCAAAATTTCCATGTCCTAATGCCTAATCCCCAAAACCTGTGAATGCTTCCTTATATGGCAGAAAGGAATCTGCAGGTGGTATTAAGGCTAGAGATCTCGGATCTTGATATGGTGAGATTACCCTGGATTATCTGGGTGGGTCTGGCTTAATCCTTTAAACCCTTAAAAGCAGAAGCCTTTGCGATCTCGGCCAACACAAATGAGCAAGGTCACAGCTCTTCCCGCCAATGAGACTTGTGTTTCAGATTTCTGATGTAAAAAACCTTAAGATCATATTGCTTTAAAAGATGAAAAAATTGTGGTAATTCATTATGGCATATATGAAGAAAAATATAGCTACCATCATACTTAAGTGTAACATTAAACATACAGTCACTAAGGGACTATATGTCCCTTATTCTTTGGGATCAAAGAAAAGATGCCTGGTCGAATTATTTTGTTAAATATTTTGTGAGATTACTTAAAAAGTGCAATTAGACAAGGAAAAGAAATAAGAATATACATATTGGTAAGATGTCTCCATTCAGAGACAACATAGTGGAATCCCATAAAAATTGTTAACTATTTTTTCTGGGAGTTACATTTTTTCTAGAAATAATATGGCTGAATAAACCCAAGAATATGTAGAAAAATTATGAAAGGGAAAAAGAAAAAGAAAAACCTTCAAAACCTACCAAAAAAAATGGCATTTATGTAATAGGCTTGTAATTTTTGTAGGTATCATAATTCTGAAACTATTTTGTATTGTGTTTTAGGTTAGAGCAAAAGAATAAAATTACTGATTTTTTGGTATCAGTGTTTCTGCTAAAGAAGGAAGGAAAAACAAATATTGAATGGGAAAATATGAAGAAAAATGGAATAGCTTTAGATTTCAATTCAACATGTCATTATGAATACATGAATTTTAAACATATTTCTTAGCTCTGTCTACTAAAAGTATTTAGAAACAATGATGACTACCTAGCAATAAGAACTACCAGATATTAGATTATAAATATATCTCCATTTAAAAGGAACTCAGACTGTGAAGAAGTGCCTAATTACAGGTTTCAGCAGAAAAAAATGCAATGTGAGCATGGAACCTTTTGTTGTTTCAGAAAGCATGAGTAAGGGAATATTTTTTCTTCACAAAAAATATCAGGCAATAAATGTAGAGTAACTGAAAAAAATTCACATACTGTTTAATAATAAAATCAGACAATTCTGATTAATGAATAAGCTCCTGGAAAAAAATGAACAAGAGATCTTATGAAGATATCAATATCAGTAATGAAAGGCAAACCACAACATATTATAGATATTTTAAAAAGAATAAGAGACTATTATCAGTGAATTTATGCAAATAAAATTGAACATTTATATGAAATATATAACTTTATAGAAAGATACAATTTATCAAAATTGAAACAAAAGAAAATCTAACTATTTCTATTAAAGAAATTAAATTTTATTTTTAATCCCTCTCTAAAGAAAATACTAAGCCAAAATAAGTCGAATAATAAAGTATACTAAACATTTAAAAAGAAAGAACACTAATATTTTATCAATTCTTCCAGAGATTAAAAAACCTGGAAGTACTTTGAACTAATACTTCAGCATGCCATTGATGTATAAACCTGACAAGGGCATTACAAAAAATACAGAGTAGAAATTAATCTCATCTATAAATGTAGATACAAAAACTCTTCTGGAATTAATAAAAGAAGGTTAGTAATACATCGAAGGAATGGCATATTAGGAGTGAATTTGTCTTATTCAATATGAACAGAAACAACACTCAATTAGAGAACTTTTTTTCATAGCACTAAGGTCTAATATAGAAGAAAAACATGGCATTAGTGAGCTACTCTCCAAGACACAGAAATAGCAAGGAACCATTTGAGAGACTATATTTCTGTCCCGTCATATTCATACCTTGTGCTTCAGAAATTTTACTGGTAGGTTAAAAAAAACCCAACAGAAACACTTGCATATAATCACAAATATGTGTTTTAAAAAAACCCAACAGAAACACTTGCACATAAGCACAAATATGTGTTAGGCATTAATAAAAGCTGGATTATATAACCCAAATCTAAGACAGCCCTAAAGTCTATTAGTAACTAAATACAGAAATCATTGCCGAACTAAATTTTAAAAGACACACACAAAAAATTGTAGAATTATATGCACTTTGGGTTAACCAAAACTTAATCTGTACCTCAGATTCTGCAACTAGAGTTACTAAGCCAAGGCAATATAGCAAATTTACAAAATTCTGCCAAGTATTTGTGTAGTTAGATTAATTTCACTCCTTATCGTAGAGTGTTAAGTTCTGGTTACTCTATTATTGTCAGTCTTTTTAATTGTAGGCATCTCATATTCCTATTACAGTAGCAAATTGTAGTTTGTATTTACATTTCCATAATAATTAACGATGTTAAACATCTAGTCATTCAGTTTTAATATAATTTTTTGTCATTTAGGGAAGCTCATATACTTGGTGCATGACAGAGAGGTACTATATCACAGTGGGTAAAGAGTGGTCATTTCAATAAATGTTAGATGAACAATGTGAATGCTTTTAAAACATAATACATGACCCCTACCATATACAGCATTCATCTTCAGATTGATGACAGACACTTATTAGGACAAAATTGTAACAAGTTTAGAAGATAATATATTTTGGGGTTTTCTGGAACTCAGAATATTTCAAGTTTTCTTAATAACAAACATTTTAGTATCAAGAGAATTGTCATTGAAAACCACAATAAGGTGCAATTAGATAGGATTTAATGGCCACATGTAAAAGTCAGAGAACAAGCCAGGCTCGGTGGCTCAGCCTGTAGTCCCGCGCCTTGGGAGATTGAGTTGACTGGATTGCCTGGTCCCGCGGGTTCGAGACCTGCCTGGGCAACTTGGCGACACCTCACCGCTACAATAAATCAACAAATCAGCCGGGCGTGGTAGTGCACGCCTGTAATTCCAGCTACTCAGAAGGCTGAGGCGGGAGAATCGCCGGAGCCCAGCAGATCGAGGCTGCAGTGGCAGGGAGCGGCCACTGCACTCCAGTCTGGGCAACAGAGTGAGATTCCAACTCAAAAAAAAAAAACAAAACGTCTGAGAACACCAAATAATGAGTGTGGACCAACATATACTATCAGATGCTTCAAAAGGAAGTATTAATTGACACCCTGAAATTGGAAGATAGGTTATCAGCATCTTTTCATATTCATGTCGAATACAAAGGACCTGACCTACTGATTGATTTGACTCTTGGAGAGATGCTCTAAAAGAATCTGTTCACATGAGTTTCAGATACAAGTGCAATGATATCCCTACAGTAAATCAAAAATTAGCTGGGCGTGGTAGCATGCGCCTGTAGTTCCAGCTACTTAGAAGGCGGAGGCCGAGGGATCGCCGCAGCCCAGCAGGTCGAGGCTGCGGTGGCCGAGAGTGGCCACTGCACTCCAGTCTGGGCGACAGAGTGAGACTCCAACTCAAAAAAAAAAAAAGGAAAAAGCAAAACTAAATGTCCATCAAAAGTAGAACTGAGAGAAACATTGTTGTATGTGCATACCATTGAATTCTAGAAAAGTCTATAACTTCATACATGAATATGAATGGCTCTTCTTGTCATAATTTCTTTTTTTTTTTTTTTTTTGAGTTGGAGTTTCCCTCTGTCATCCAGGGTGACATGCAGTAGTACGCTCACGGCCACCACAGCCTTGACCTGCTGGACTCAGGCTATCCTTCTACCTCAGACTTCCAAGTAGCTGGAAGTACAGACGCACGCTACTACACCAGGCTTAGTTTTTGATTTATTGTAGAGACAAGGTCTCACCAAGTTGCCTAGGCTGGTCTCGAACCCCTGCGTCCAGGCAATCCTCTTGCCTGGGACCTGCTGTCATAATTTCAAGGGGAAAAAAATTAAGAAATAAAATAATACAACAGGGGGTCCAAAACAATCAGGAATTTTATTTTTAATAACTGTGTATTTATTCCTTTTTTTTTTTTGAGTACCCTAGGCTGGAGTGCAGGGGCATACTCAGAGCCACCACAGCCTTGACCTGCTGTGCTCAGGTGATTCTTCTGCCTCAACCCTCCATGTAGCTGGAACTACAGGCATGCACCACAATGCCCAGCTAAATTTTTGCTTTATTGTAGAGATGAAGTCTCGCCATGTTGCCCAGGCTAGTCTCGAACCCATTGGCTCAGGTTTTCATTTCACTCTGCCTCCCAAAGTGCTAGGATTACAGGTGTGAGCCACCACGCTTGACTATTTTTTCTTACACGTTTAAACTTCAGCCACCTTCAAAGTACTCTCCTTTTGATACAATACAACTATCTAAACATCTTTTCCACTTCTCAAAACAGTTTTTTTTTTTTTTGAGTTGGAGTCTCACTCTGTCACCCAGACTGGAGTGCAGTGGACGCTCCCGGCCACTGCAGCCTCGACCTGCTCGGCTCCGGTGATCCTTCCGCCTCAGCCTTTCAACTAGCTGGAACTACAGGCGCGTGCTACCACGCCCAGCTAATTTTTTTATTTATTGTAGAGATGAGGTCTTGCCAAGTTGCCCAGGCAGGTCTCGAAACAGTTTCTGAACTTGTCAATTTTGATGCCTTTTGATGCCGGGGTTTTTTTGTTTGTTTGTTTCACCTCTTCTACATAGGCAAAATGTTTCTCTTTGAGGACTTTCTTCTTGGGGAAAAAAAACAAGAGTCGCTTGGGGCCAGATCTGGTGAATAGGGAGGGTGCGACACACAATTCGAGACATTTCTTCTGCAAATTGTAAGGCAACTTTCTCAAAACTTCCAGACAAAAGCTTTGGTTCACTACTTGATCTGGATGAATACATTCTGAGGGCACAATCCCTCTCACATCAAATGAACCGATGATCAATGTTTTCCCATTTGACTTCCATTGTCGTGCTTTTTTGGGTCATGGGTAAGTGACAGTTTTCCCTTGGCTCAATTGTCGCTTCGTTTTGGGTGCTAACTGCAGCACCAAGATTCTTATCCAGTCACAACTTTGGAAAACAAAGCCAGGGTCAGCTTCCAACTGCTGCTTCAGAGTAGGCATGCAGCCTTGCTATGGTCTCTTTGTTCAGGCGTGAGCAAGGGAGGCACAGAATTTTTTTTTTTTTTTTTTGAGTTGGAGTCTCACTCTGTTGCCCAGACTGGAGTGCAGTGGCCGCTCCCAGCCACCGCAGCCTCGACCTGCTGGGCTCCGGCGATCCTTCCGCCTCAGCCTTCTAAGTAGCTGGAACTACAGGCGTGCACTACCACGCCCGGCTAATTTTTTGATTTATTGTAGAGATGAGGTTTTGCCTGCCCAGGTGGGTCTCGCACCCACGGGCTCAGGCAATTCACTCACCTCAGCCTCCCAAAGGCACGGGATTACAGGCTGAGCCACCGAGCCCGGCTGGGAGGCACAGATTTTGATGAAACTCGTTCCATGTCCAAATTTTCAGATACAATTTGCTGACAGGAACTCCAGGACACCCCAGTCATCTCCACAAGTTCATCAATAGTCCGACAGTGGTCTTCCAAAATGACTTGATGAATTCTCATTACATTTTCTTCAGTTCAGCTGGACAAAGGATACCCAGAATGAGGTTGATTGTCTTTACATTTCACCTCGTTTAAAAAGGGAAAACCATTTATAAATGTATGCTTTACTCAGAGCAGTGTCATTGTAAGTTGTCTGTAACATAATGACTGTTTCCACCACATTTTTCCCTAACAGAAAACAAAATTTCACTGCCACATGCTGTTCTTATAAATCACTCATTATGAAATAGGCAAACATGTTGAAAGAATCTTCAAAAAAAAATTCACTGAAGCTGAACACACCCTCTCACAACAATGCTGGCAGTTCTCAGAACATTTATTTAGTAGAGGAAGCCTGTACTACAAGGGGTCGGTCCTTCAAAAGGTAACTTTTTTAGCAGGGGGGCCTTCCTCATATATAGAATATGATGCAAGCTATTATAGAATGCAAAGTCAGAAAAAAAATTAAATATGCTGTTAAAGGAAGCACATGTAGGTGATACGTTATTTTTAAAAGAAAATCAAATGAGGGAAGATCAGAAAATTCAAGAGAGTGTTTACCTATGTAGGGATTGAGGTTTTGACTAGAAAGTTACACAGTTAGGGTGTGTCTGAGGTTTTAGGAGTAGTTTACTGGATACTCATTTTATAAAATTCCCTAATTCGGCATGCTTGTATTTTTTATTCACATTCTTCCTATATACTGTATTTCAAGTTGAAACATATTAGGCGACATATAGGTGACCCTAAATCACCTGATTTCAGAGGTGTCACTTGTCTTTCCTCAGGATCAGAACCATGGCCCGGATACCTCCAGGTCATTGGGACACAGCTCAAATTCTGGGCATGGACGCACAAGAAACCTAATTTACTTTTAGCGCTAACAGGAGTCTTCAGTGCTTGCAAACCAAATTAGGCCTCCAAATAGCATATGATTTTAATTGGGGAACTATTTTAAAGAGAACTATTTATAAGGTTCATATTTCTTCTCAGAATGTGGTCTTCCCACCGTAGGCTCGACATTGACATTCCGTTTCCTACCCCAAACTAAGAGCAGTCAATGTTTGTCCTATTGTGACAATGGAGAGCAAAAGAGAGAAGAGAGAAAGCTCTGAATCACCGTCCTATTAAGGCCTTTCCTGGAGTACTACATGGGAGTAGTGGGCATTTTTCAGAGTGCCTGGAAGAAAGTAATATTTCTTTTCCACTTGTAATAATGTTATGATAAGTATGCAGCAACAATATAATGATGATGATGATCAGATCTGAAATTTACTTGCTGAAATTGTATGGCCTTCCTCTGACCTAGCCAGGACAAAATATTCACCATGAATCTATTAATTCTGATCTGCCCAAAGAGGTATTAGACAAAAGCTAAAAATTGTGTTTACACAGACACCCATCAAATGCTGCATATGAGAAAATAAGCACAGTTCTGCTGAACCATATGGGTGGAGAGTCCAAATCATTCAGTGCATCTGGCAGCTAAGCTGTATCACAGGGCTACGACCCTTCATAGATGCAAGTGATTCTGGGTGTTTACAAAGGATTGATATGAAAGTATAGTACTTGGAGTTTCATAATGGTTCTGTCGCTGGCACTGATTTATTTTGTTACAGGTATTATGTTACATTTAGGTAAATTTGGGAATGACGTCATTCCAATAGGATAACTTGCGTTTTTCAGTTGTTTACTAAATACTCATTATTTTTATATATGTTTTTTTGAAAGATATTTTATCTCACGGAATACATAACTACACAACATCTTCTGTTGTGACTTTGGAAGTTTAAGCACAGGTTACCACGTTTTTATCTCTTTTTCTTCTTTCTTTCCTCATAAGCCATAGTGATGGTTGTGTGGATAAATACATAAAATGTGTGATTAATTCCAATGTGTTTTTACTGGAGCGTAGATTTCAGGCTCATGCCAGAGCACTTAAAAAAAAGAACATGACCACAGGGTCTTTGCCAATGTCGTGTTCAGTATGATTATGACCACATTTGGCTGCTAGCAATTCTTACAGCAACACAGGTTACTGTAAGAATAAGGTCTCTTATTCACATTACATTTTTCTAAATGTCTCAACGTTTACATAAGAATATGTAATTTTGTTACTGAAAGTTCTTACTAAGTTTACCTGGCCATCCATTACCAGTAATCTTCTTAGTAAATAATTAATTTTAAAAGTATTCTTCTTTCTATAGGATTCTTTACATGGAAGTATGGTTATTGTTTTCTAGAAGAATGAGAACTATATTCCATCTAAATGTTGCATTACCCTACTCTGTGCTAGTTAAATGCTTAAATTAGTCTTTTCTGAAAGAATTTGCTACTTATTTGGAATTTTGTTTTGACTTCTGATGTTTTATGCTTGTTGATATAAAAACAAAAAATTTTAAATACTATTCCAATATGCCTTTTCACAAAATGTGTTGGCTATTTTACAATATATTATAAAGAACACACACACACACACACACACACACACACACACACACACACACACACGTCCAGCTCTGCACACACCACAGGATAGTGAGTTGGAGCACAAACTCCCCACAGGAGCAGACCATCACATGCCAACCACAGAGAACTGTGGTCTTCTTTAAAATAGCTTTACAACAGCAGGATGATGTCCATGCACATGATAAACTTGTGATCATTAGTCACATCTGTATGATGCCATGGTCCATTTTATGTGTCAATTTGGCAGGGTCACAGGGTGCTCAGATATTTGGTGAAACAGTATCCTAGGAATTTCCTTGATGGTGTTTCTGGACGAGATTAACAATTAAATTGAAATGAATCTACTGAATGAAGTAGATTGCCCTTCCTGATGTGGTTGGACACAACTTTCAATTAGTCAAAGGCCTGAATAGAACAAAAAAGTCAAGTAGGAAGCATCACCTCCTTACCGACTGGTTGAACTGAGACATGGGTCTTTTCCTGTGTCTACTTGGGGCGAGAGTGACACCACTGGCTCCTCTGGCCCTCAGGCCTTTGGGCTTGGACTACTATGGTACCACTGACTCTTCTGGGTCCACAGCTTGCAGATGGCAGAGTGTGGGGCTTCTCAGCCTCCATAGTTGTGTGAAAGAATTCCTATGATAATTCTCTGTTGTACGTTAGTATATAGATAGATAGGTAGATAGAACAATCCTGTTGATTCTGTTTTTTCTGGAGAACCTGAATTCACCACACTCACATACACACACACACACACACACACACACACACACACGGTATCCTGCTGATTCTGTTTTTCCTGGAGAACCTGAACTAACATACACACACACACACACACACACACACACACACACACACACACTATCCTGTTGATTCTGTTTTTTTCTGGAGAACCTGAATTCACCACACACACACACACACACACACACACACACACACACACACACACGGTATCCTGCTGATTCTGTTTTTCCTGGAGAACCTGAACTAACATACATACACACACACACACACACACACACACACACACACACACACACACACTATCCTGTTGATTCTGTTTTTTTCTGGAGAACCTGAATTCACCACACACACACACACACACACACACACACACACACACACACGGTATCCTGCTGATTCTGTTTTTCCTGGAGAACCTGAACTAACACACACACACACACACACACACACACACACACACACACACACACAGTATCTTATAAAGCTATATGCACCAGCATACTTCATTTTCTCTAACCTCATGTATTTACAGCACCAATTACATTGACAAGACAAACAAAATGTCCTATTCCTCTCTGGAAAATTTTGTTGCTAAAATATAAAGGGCAGGGTAGCTGTGTCAACAACAAAAAGAAGAATCTTCCTTTCTTTCTCTTTCCCTCCCTCCCTCTGTCCCTTCCCTTCACCCTCTCTTTCTTTCCTTTTGCATTGAATTACCTCTTTCCTAAAAACAATACTTCTTGCAGAGAGCTCACTGTTCACATAAACTGTGCCAATGCAATAGAAATTCAAAGGAAAAGCAAAAACTTGACAATACAAATTATGTTTATATATAACTGTTTTAGTGGAAATATAATATTTTAAAAAATTCGTAAATTTTGCATGGCTAGTTTTATAGAATTAACGCAATTAGAACACCAAACTGTATACTAAAGAATATACTTCAGAATCCAATAGACTTTATTTTGACTATTGGTTACATCACTTAGTAGATGAGTAAAACCACAATGGGAAACTGCTACACATACCCTAGAACAGCTAAAATTTAAAAAACCACAAATATCCATGTTGCTGAAGATACACAGCAACATAATTTTTTATACACTAGTGGCAGAACCACAAATTGCTATAGTCACTTAGAAAAGCAATATATCACTGTCTATGAAAGTTAAACATAAACATTCCCTACAGTCCAGATATATATTCAAAATAAATGCAAGCACATATGCACCAAGTTATGTGCAAACGCATTTGTGACAGCATTATTTGTAACAGCACAAAGTGAACAACAACCCAAGTGATCCCCAACAGCAGAACGGATAAGCAAATTAGCATACATTCATGCAACTGAGTAATTAAAAAGTAATGGAAACGAGTGAGCAATAACCATATGCAATACAACATAGAAGAACAGAAGCCAAACAGTGAATATGAACTTTATAATTCTATTTAAATAATTAGAAGTAGAGACAAAACTAACCTACGGTGTTAAAAGGTAAGATGCTTGTTACATCTGGAGAATGTAGAATAAGTAGTGGTTCTGAAGAGACAAGAGGGGACATCTGGTTGTCGGTAATATTTCAATTTTTGACCTGATGTATGGTTGCTACTTGTGATAAGCCACTTCAGTATAAATGTTAAAGAATAAAAGATAATCCAATGGAAATTTGACAGTGACACACCTTGGCCTTCTCTGTCTGGAGACCCACGATACCTGTGCCATCTTACATCATTTTAGGTTGTTTATTACGTTTTTAGAGAATTTTCAAGAAATAATTCTATTGCCTTCTTTCTTCCAAGGCTGCTGTTTATGCTTACATGTTTACAGAGTCTCTCTCTCTCTCTCTGAAACCCTGTAGAATCTTCTCTTAGTCATAATTACTCTGAAATTTCCTAAAATGTACTTTGCTATGGACATATTTCTTCCAATGTACTTAGGGATCTTTTAATTGTAAATGGGAACTTCCTTGAATTATTTTATTAATGATATTCTCATCTATTTCAGGTGGTTTTTAAAAATACTTTTTACTCCAGATTTCCTATTATTTAGAAGTTGGACTTCTTGAGAAATTATTTTATTATATTTTCTACCTCCTTGGAGATATCTTCAACCTGATCATCTAAATCCTTTATTTGAGTTTTATTTTTGCTTTCCAGTGTTTAATTTCCAAGAATTCTTATATATTCGCTGAGTATTCCTGTTTCTATTTTGTGAATGCAGCTTCATTTATACCTATGAAGATGCTAATGATGGAGTTTAGGTGTTTTTCTCTCTGCCAAGAATGTGCCAGTTTAATGCTTCTCTTTCTGCTTTTTATCATGTTAGGTATTTTTCCTCCAATATCTTGAAATCTTTGGCTTATTTCTCATAACATGTTGGAGAATAACAAAAATGTGACAGTCAGCTAAGATCATGCACGTGGGGTCTGTTCTAACTGAGTTTCATGGTGAAATGATAAGGATGGGATTTGATCGGAGAATTCTCAATTCTATTTTTCAGTCTTAGCCCCTTGACCGGTTACACTACCCAGAGAAAGTGTTTCATAACATTTAACTCAAAGGTAAAGGATTGATTACCAGCATGCTTAGGTAGAAAGGAGGAAGAGGTCTAAAGGGGCTCTTGATTAATGGTGTCAGCCCTCTCAGCTGTGGCAGTTTTTCTCTAGCCCAGACACCTTCTGTTCTCTCAAGGGTTAAAAAATCCAGGGTTGGCAAGGGGTTGGCAGATCACTTAGCTAAAAGGAGCTCAAGGAAGGTATCGGCATTTAAAATTCTTTCAAGCCATTGGCTCACTCAGACTTACTGCTGCATCTCCACCCCATTGATACCAGTCTCACTGGTCACCTACTGTTTAATTCCTGGGGCTTTGAAGACTCCACACATCAGTGGGCTTTGCAGGTTTCCCTTCTGGAAAGTTAGGAATCAGCCTGCTTGGTGGTAAGGGACATTGGAGATTCTGAAAAACAGAACCAAACTAAACCCAACAAACATGGCATTTAAAATTAGTAATTTGAAGACAGGTAAATTAAGGGACTAAAGAGGCTTGCAAAATATAGAGAAACTGAAAGGAACAGTGCAGTATCTAAGGCTAGCGAATGTAGTACATTACACCAAAGTGGCTGGACAAAGCAGATACCAGAACCTGGAATGACAGAGATGTGTGCAGAGCACCATGTAACGGGAGCTTTACCTGCAGCTTCTGTACAGACAGCTCAGAGACACATGGGAGAAGATTAAGAGATTTAATAGCTCAGCCTCTCTCTTCCCTCCAACCTCCTGCTTGAGAAGCCAGAACATCAGAGAGTCCGCTAATGCTGTCCATATGTCGGTCTTTCTTACTCGTGGTCCTTGGAATACTTATGGAATAGGCTAAGAAGGAAAACTCATGAGAGAAGGAGGGACTGTCCAGAACAGCCTGGAATCTGTTCCTGGCCCTCCCAGAAGAGTATGTCTTGCAGCACTTTGGTAGAACAACTCAAGTGACTCCCGGGATGTAAAAATCCAGAGTAGAATGCTTTGGGCATCCCTTAGCTGCAGTGTGCCACGGGGCATGTGAAAGGGTTTAGTCTTTTTGCCTCAGCATAGCGATTGGAAAGCATTCAGACTTTCTACTGCAGAACAAGCAGCAGCCTATCCCAAGTCCACCACCACCACCCAGCAGATCTCCATCAGATGCAAGACCAGGACAGCTATTCATGGTTTACCATAATAATCGCTAGTAAACTTTTGGGTTCCTTGTCAAGGCCAAAGATCAAAGATCACCCTTTGGCTGGCCAAAGTCATAAAAATGATAATATGACCACTTTTGGTCAAGGAGTTTGTAAATTACAAATATCTGAGTTTGTGAATTGCAAATGTTTAACAAGTCTCTTGCAGGAATGCCCCCCACCCAGGGCTAGCCTAATCAGCCCTTTGTGACCTACATGACACAAATAAACCCCACCATGGCAGCAATCATGTGACTAACCTGCCCATCTGCCTGCTGTCCAGAACCTGACCTCAGCACCTGTGCTTGCCTGCCCCTTCGGGATAACGTGGAGCAGACCACCACCCAATCACCTTAATTATTTCCTCCATCAAGGGGAATGGTTAAGAGGACTCAACCACAAGCAACCTGCAGCCATTGCCTTGCTAGACTCTGGTGTGGCCTTGTGCTCTTCTATGGCTGTCTCCATGCTTCCTGGCTTTGGCCCCCTCCCCCACCTTGGGGAGGTGAATCTTCTCTCTCCCTTCTATTTCTCTCTCTAATTTACTTTTAAATGAACTTCTCTTTTTTAACCTTTTTGTGTGTTGCAATTCTTTGCATTTACTCGGATCTCTGGGTTACTGGTGCTGTGCCTCTCCTCACCCCTCCAGCACGCTGCCCTCACCCCATCTGGACCCTAACAGCCTTCACGGACAAGACTCCATCCACTTGAACATCTTTCTTTAGCCTTGGAGTAATGGCTTGCCATAAATTCCAGGCTTCTGTTGTCCCTTACTTCCCACCTATGAGCAGTAAAGTGGCTTCCTTCACCCTGTGTGTGTTCTGTCTCAACAAACTTGTGCAAGTTGTAGAAATTGCAGATTGGTAGTTTGTTCACAGTGAACCTATTCTACACAGATAACACCTAATTCCACTGAAGCATTCTCGCCATTAATTACTTTTTCTAAGCTGTATAAAACAGCAAATGTTTAAGAATGCCAGAACACCCCTCAGAAAATGTTTTGGAGCAATGAAGTGAGTGTCTTTGGGCCCTCTGGAAGAATATGATTATCGGCTGGGTGATCATTTTACCGATAATTTTTTCAAACCCTACCTTCCCTCAGAAGCTTTGACTTCTATCTACAACATGGCAGAGATGTCTCAGTTTTTCAACTTTATTTTATGAAAGCATTGTGTCTGGGTTTCAATTATACAACCACAGAAAGTAAGGATCACTATCATAAACTTGAGTTAATACATTTAAATACTAAATCCAAAGTGAATGGGCTCATTTTAATTAATCCAGTCCTCTGGGGCCTTATATTGTCCTAGCACTTTTTTGATCAACTACCATACACATTCTGCAGACTGCTGTCTCTACAGAATTGTGACGGACTACAAATTGTTCTGGAATGCTCTTCCTATAGAAGGTCTCACACGTCCTAGTATAAAAGACCCTATCCATCTGACCTTGAGCTTGACCCTCAGCTGTAAGTGCCCTGGGACTGAAGGGATGAAGGACTCCTTCAAACCTGTCACGGAAGGCTTTTCACTTTTTCTGTGTATTAACATTCAGATGTTTAAAAGTTTTACACTTCCAGTTCCATAGGTATTAGAGCCATGAAAAATCCAGTTGAGGCCCCAACTTTACAGTAACTTTGGAAATCAGAGTGACTATCTCAGACACTTGACCTCCAGAGGCCACGTGCTCCTCCTGCTCTCCATCTCAAGCATGATTCTACTGCTGACCATGAACCTCCGGTGTCCTATCCCATCCAACCAGGTAGTCACCGTGCACTTCTCAAACATGAGACCAATTCATTCACAGAGTGTTCTAAGAGTCTTTGCTCTCCGCCCACTTCTGTTACCAATTATCGGACAAGTCAGTATCTTGACGTGATCAAAGACAGCATGTTCTATTTGGATGGCTTTTGGAAAATAAAGACATTATTTATAAGGTGGTAATCAAGGAGTAGGGAAAACACTAATGAATGCAGTCTCAGGACTAGAGAGAGTGGGGAACATTTGCCATCACCATCCCAAGCCTAGAAAGACAGGATAGAGAGCGGTTATCAGCAGACACACACACGCACACGCACGCACACACACATGCACATGCACGTGCACACACAAACACAGAGAGAGACAGAGAAAGGTGGGGTGGGTGGGGTGGGGGTACTTAGGAGAACCTATGACAGAATCTGTGACTTCTGCCCAATCATGGATGGAGAAAAAGAAACCTGGACTCCATTCTTTTCCCCTTCTGTTTGGGATGCTTTTAGGCTGAACCTAAGCAAAAGACCAGAGAAGAGTGAAGAATCTTTTTGACACTGTGCATATAGGTAAGCCTTGGGGTAGAACTTGGTAGAAAAAGTAGACTGAATCTGAAGAAGCAACCAGATACTTAGTAACTACAGTATCTTTACCATTTACTTTCTAATCTCTTTGTATATTTGCATTTTTCTTTGAGTCGGATCTCACTGCATAGCCCAGGCTGGAGTGCAGTGGAACACTCATGGCCACCCCAGCATCTACCTGCTGGGTTCCAGTGATCCTTCTGCCTCAGCCTTTCAAGTAGCCAGAACTACAGGCATGCGCTACCATGCCAGGCTAATTGTTTTGATTTATTGTAGAGACGAGGTCTTACCAAGTTGTCTCGGCTAGTCTCAAACCCGTGGGTTCAGGCAGTCCACTCACCTCCCAAAGTGCTGGGGTTATAGGTTGAGCCACTGATCCCAGCCTATTTGCATTTTTTATTCTTTCAAAATAAAATGAAGTATACATGGTGTTGATTTCATTGACACAGTTACTAAAGATTGTCTTACCTGGGACTTGGACACAGAAGGAAGGAGAGGAATCCGGTAAAGCTGAAGTATGCCTTTTTTAGTCATGCCTCTGCCTGATAAGGTATCATTTTGTTTCTGCACACACCCTCCCCTACACACCCTCCCCCACAGCGCCTGCACCTTGATAGGATATCTTAAGTGAAATGAATGCAGGTTTCTGGACACAAAACCTGACAGACTGGTACACAATTTATGATACCCATATCTTACTGTGTTTCTGTTTGCCCCGACTCTAGCCTTTTCTTCTGTCTTCCTGCATTTCTGATCACGTTGGTTTCATTATTATTCTTGCTTGGTTTATGGGCTTCTTAGGCTTATAACATAGGTTCAGATTACATAGGTTCAGATTCAGGCTAGCTTCTTTCTTTTTTCTTCCAAGGCTTTGTGTTTGTTGATGCTTTCTGTCTTCATTACCTGAAACTTGACCTTCCCACTCTTCAGAATCCTTTTCCAAAACTACCACCCCTAGGTCATTCTTGAACATCCTTAAATCTCAGCTCCTCTGTGACACAAGGCCTCATTGCCCCAGCGGGGGGTAAGTTGTCCCTCTGTTACACTGGATGACTAGTCCTTGTGTATACCCTAGAGATAAGCAATGTAAACACCAGTCTATGTTATTTATTGTTGTATTACATAGTTTGCCACTACATAGTTTTTTAGTTTGTCTCTCTGGTTGGCTCATTAACTCTAGGAAGGTCACTTTTGTTTATTTATTTATTTATTTATTTAATCACAGCCTGGCAAAGTAGATTCTCAATGAATTTCATCGATAAATTATTGCGTTTATGCCACATCATTTAAATCACCTTCTATGATTTTGACCTTTCTTGCTTGATCTCAGGATCCAGCAACTAGGGACGGACTATGGGGTGTGAAGCTCATGGACACAGCGATGATGTGCAGACAAGTGAGGGATATTCAGGGCCTATGTGATTGGTTTTAATTCTGCTCTGAGTCTTTTTGAACTAGGGGCACTTTAAATGTCTTAATCCTTAAGTATTTTATGTCATCTTAAAGGCCACCTTAACTAAAGATCAGTAAAGGTATCCACACGTTACCTGTATGACGACCACTTATGCACCTAACCCCGAATTGTACCCCACGTCTTTAAAATAAAAAATAAGAGGAAAAAGAAAAGATATGTGAAGTCTTTGTTAAGTTTTTTTAAAAACTATTATGGATACATAACAATAGTTCATATTTATGGGGCATGTGTGATATTTTGATGCATGCATATGATGTGTAATGATCAAATTAAGGGAATTGAGGGCATCCATAACCTTGAGAATTTATCATTTCTTTATGTTAGAAACATTCAAATTTTACTCTTTTAGTTACTTTAAAATATACCATAAATGATTATGAACTATAGTCACCCTGTTGTGCTATGAAACACTATATTTCCTGTTTTTTTTAAAGTATTAACAATTTCTTCTTTACTCCCTTCTCTTCACTACACTCCCCATTCTCTGGTAACCATCATTCTACTCTCTATCTCTAGAAGTCCTTTTTTTCTTATTATTACTATCATTATCATTATTTTAGTTCCCATATATTAGAGAACACTATGTTGTCTTCAGATGCTGTTTTGCCATCGTGATAAGGGACACAGTAGGTGTTATACAACTGAAAACTTGGGTATGTAGATTGCATTTTGAAATAATTTTTGTTTGTGAATGGAGTAGAAGAAACTATGGGTGAATATCTCCTTCCTGAGTCCTGGCATTACAGAGATAGAGAGAGATTTGATCATCACTCACTGGGCTAGGGATTCCATCACATCTCTACCCAAGTACAAACTCGGTTTCTTACCTGAGTGCATAAGTGCTTAATGTTGATTGACTGAGTCATCTATCATGACATAAGAGTTTACATTTTCTTGCAGATATATAATGGGAATTCCAGTGAAATGGAAAGCACTAAAATCATCATTTTTCAGAACTGCTAAGTGTGAATACTAAGTAACATCTGCTAATAGTTATTGAGGGAACATATTCTAGATGATAGAAGGGAAAACACACTTAACCAATATCAGGACCTGGACTGCATTTAAAGTTTTCTCATAAAATAAACTCTTTTAGTTACATTTTGGGTTTTTTTTGTTTTGAAAAATGACAGCCTGGTTGAAAGAGAGATGTTATAAAAAGATATAAAACCTGTTTGCATACAGAGTAGTGCCAATTGCTGTGTCTTACTAATAATGATATATATTTAGAATAGAATACAGAGTGAAAAATGTTTTTGCTTTTAATTCCACATATAAATTATTTGTCCAGATTCCTATTCTGTGCAAGAATCATTCATATAGTGTTCTTGGAGACATAGCAAAAACTGGAAATTTAGGTTATAATTTAGTAATTTTTTAAATAGGTCAGTTCTTAAAAATAAAGTTTAACCACCAATATTTATGCTTTAGAAATTTTTAAAATATATTATTTAAAACATGCTTGAAATAAATATTAGAGATAGTTAAAGTATACTCTTTCTTATACAATCTCCAGAAATTGCAGATCTCTCAGATGTCAAGTCACCATACACTCTACTAGATGGCTGTTGGGAGCCAGCCATGGAGGCACACCTGAATGTTAGGGATCAAGGTGGGCTGTGGACCCTGAGACCACTAGGATGTGTTCAGGAGCTGTTGGCCCATTTCCTCTTCCCTTTTTTGGTATTTGGCACATCCCATTAGAAGGAACTTTGCAGAGTGTTGAAGAGAAGTAT
This sequence comes from Cephalopachus bancanus, assembly GCA_027257055.1. Classification (NCBI taxonomy): domain Eukaryota; kingdom Metazoa; phylum Chordata; class Mammalia; order Primates; family Tarsiidae; genus Cephalopachus; species Cephalopachus bancanus. The sequence continues at coordinate 1,502,584 of JAPVLO010000178.1, read as the reverse complement.
TTCTCAGCTCAACACCGTGTTTCATGGTTTCATGCCAAGAAAATAAAAAGGGGGAGATGTTCGGAGCCGGCCACTGAGGCCCACCTGAACGTTAGGGATCAAGGTGGGCCGTGGACCCTGAGACCACGAGGATGCATTCGGGAGCTATTGACCCCATTCCCTGCTCCCTTTTCAATTTTAGCTGAAGGCTCTGTGAGTGCGACAGGCATGGCTCACTCTAGAAACTTATTGTTCCTATTTCTCATGAACTGTGGTTTCGGCTTAGGTATTAGATATAATTCAAACTCAGGTCACATTTGGGAGCCTTCTATATGGTACAAGCTTCTTTATAAGACTTAAAAGTATATTTGTAGAATTAGTATATACATATGGAGAGCTGTTTTCAGCTTTAGATGGTATAGATGATTATCTAGAGTTACCTGAAATGGCCCAGCACGAACTTTGGGCTGGGCCACATTCCTAAGGGCCCAGCATGTACTTTGGACTGGGCCACATTCTTTAGGAACTGGTTTGAGCTATAATTAAGAGTTTCTATAGTGTAGGTCAAATTAGCACAAAATAGAAAGGTATTAGGATTTAAGTTAGTCATTAGGTGTTGTGCATGCATAAGTTTTAGAATTTATTATTTGAATATTATGATGTTAAAATTGTTGTATTGCTTTTGAGGGACATTAACCAAGCATAAGGAACAGCGAGATAATTTTAGGATTGTTCTTCCTCATGCTTGGGAAAACGCCTGGTGGGTGAGGGATGCCCTCATCTAGCTGGCTTTGTGTTCACGTAATAGTCTTGAGATTTAATTGGAATTGTCCTTCCTCATGCTTGAGGAAACACCTGGTGGGTGGGGGACGCCCCTCATCCACCTGGCTTTGTGTTCACGTGAAAGTCTTGTGATTTAACCTGTGAAAATTTGGGATAAAAGACTTACGGTTAGTCCCATTAAACGGCTTCTGCTCAATCCATTGAACAGTTGTCCATTTTCTTTCTCTCGCTCTCTTTCTTTTAAATCTATCCCTCCTACAGAATTGGCTTCTGCACTAGACAGAGTCCAGTCTCTTTCTTTCTATCTCTTTATATCTATTCCTCCATCTTTCTTTCTTTTAATATCTATCCCTCTAGTTTAATCACCGACGCCATCTTTCCTACCAGGGAACCCCAATATCTGAAGGGGCTGGCCCCCCACAGATGGTAATTGCTTTTTAGTTCCAAAATCTCTTTTCCTTTTACTGGAAAGCCCTTGAGATCCTGCCTGTTGGCTCAGGCTGCATAGATTCCATACTCTGCGTGGGGTTCTATCTTTCTGGGGCCTCATTCTCCAGGTTTTTCTACTTATATTGCACCCCATATCTTTTCAGTTAGTACCCATATTGCTTAAGTTCTCTGAAGTCTGCTCTGTCCATCATAGGAATCTTTATTCCTATCAATACAGCTGACATCCCTACAGTTGGTTAAATAAGTCCATAAGTTCACCTTTTTTGACTAAAATAACTTGATTTAATATTCCTTCTCCGGCACCCAAAAAGATCTTGATTAGAACTGACTGCACTGGTAGTAGTAGCTGAAGCTACACGAAATCTCTAAGAGTCTCTGAAGGTTCACAGGAAGGAGTATTATTATTACTATTATTATTTTGCTGAGTACTTGGTCATTTTGATATTAATACCCACACAAGCTAACACATGGGGTATACTTATTGCCTCAGGCACTTCAAGTGCCTTACATACGGAAACTCATTTAATTCTCCCAACCATAAGAATTACATGCAGACATAATGCAGCATTATTTTTATTTTTATTTACTTATTTATTTTGAGTTGGAGTGTCACTCTGTCTTCCAGGCTGGAGTACAGTGGCTTTCTCACGACCACCGCAGCCTTGACCTGCTGGACTCAGTTGATCCTTCTGCCTCAGCCTTCCAGGTAACTGAAATTACAGATGCACGCCACCACTCCTGGCTTATTTTTTGATTTATTGTCTGTACAAGGTCTCACAAAGTTGCCTGGGTTGGTATCAAACTCCCAGGCTCAGGCAATCCTCTTGCCTCGGCCTCCCAAAGTGCTGGGATGACAGGCTGAGCAACCACACCCGGCCAACATTATTTTTTCAATATAACATATATAATGAGCATAGGATCTCTGTCTTACCTGGTGTGGTATCTTCTTTGTCTGCCCATGGTGTATGACAATTAATAGGTACCCAATAAATATTTGTTAAATGAATCATACAGCATTTGCCTGTGCATTCTACACTCATGACTGCAGTGAATATTCATGTATTTATCAATATAAACAATTTTCTTAGATTTCTTTTCTTAGATTCCATTTCTTTTACGTGCATTAATTTTTATCAGAGAATCCATGTCACTCTAGCATCATGTGACCCCACAAACCCTTATTTGGATGTTTTGGAAGTGAAGCAAGAAAAACTTGTAGTAGATCTAGTAGTTGAAGTCATCAGATGAAAAATACAGGAGAAGTTCGTGGACATGTTCTGTATTGTACAACTTCTTTGGCAAGAAACCAAAATTAAGCCAGACTATTAAAAAAAAAAAGCATCAGTGAGCATTAGACATCTAGATTTTAGTTCCTCCTAAGGCCCAAATAAATCTCAGCTTCTGTATAGCTCAGTATTCACTGTCAACCTCCATGGTACACTCCTTGTTCTTCTAATAAAAATTTTGTTTCTCCAGATAGATTATAACCTGCAGTGTCATTCTCCTTGATTTTTGCAATATGGTAGCTGTGTTATTGGTTTGGGTTGCTGTAATAAAATATCTTAGAGTGAGTAATTTATAAACAACATAAATTTGTGCTTACCAGTAAATTCAGTGTTTGGCGAGGGATGGTATCTTTCTGCTGTGTACTCAATGGCGGAAGCGGGTGAGAGAACTCACTTGAGCTTCTTTTTTAAGGGCTCTGATCCTGTCGATGAGATTGGAACCCTCATGAACCACTTCCAAAAGGTCCTACCTTCTAGGGCTTCCAATCTATAAATTGGAGGGCACTCACATTAAAACCATAGCAGTAGCCTTGTTGTAAAATACTCCTTTCCAAAGGTCTAGGTCTAACATCTGCAATTCTTTAATTGTGTCCTAGTCTTCACTCCCTTTATAATCTACTAAAGTAAGACTTTATAATTTTACCATTAAGAGAAATAAATACTTAAAATACATATTTCTCAAAGGCTGCTCAACATATTTAGCTATTATTACATGGGAATGTCCCTCAACTGCTAAAACATAAGTGATATACTTCATAACATGGAAATTAAGGATTCCAAATATAGTCTCAATTTATCCTTCCTTCTTCATATTCTATTTTCCCCAAGAGGAGTTTTAAATCTCTGTCAGGTGATATTTACAGAGTTCATGTAAATGTGCTCATATGTTTTGCGAATTGTGTTTCCCTTTGGAAATATCATATTGTTGGCAGAAGTGTGAACTGGACCCAGAGCTGTCAAATCCTCGACCTTTATGCTCCATTCGCACCTGCTCATGACTGAGATTCACCCAAGTGTTGAAGGGTATTATAGATAACACAAATGACTGTGATTAAAGGCCACTTTTAATTATGAGACAAATGTCCAGCTTTCTTTTTTTTTGAGTTGGGGTCTTACTCTGTCACCCTGGCTGGAGGGCAGTGGCATGCTCCTGGCCACCACAGCCTCAACCTGCTGGGCTCAGGCAATCCTTCTGCCTCAGCCTTCCAAGTAGCTAGAACTACAGGCATGCACCAGCATGCCCGGCTAAATTTTTTATTTATTGTAGAGATGAGGTCTCACCAAGTTTCCGGGGCTGTTCTCAAACCCATAGGCTCAGGCAGTCCTCTCACCTTGGCCTCCCAAAGTGCTGGGGTTATAGGCATGAGCCACCATGTCCAGCCAAATGTCCAGCTTTCAACAACTACATTTACTATCTTGGGTAACTGTGCTGGGAAAAGGGAACTATTGCATTACTGCAGCACTGTGGGAAGATGAGGAGTGGTCTAAATAAAAAGTTCTATAGCAGAGAGAGGTAAAAATAATAGTATAACCTACATCAAACAGATAATATCTCTTTATTTACCATCAAACTTGGCACTTCCTAGTACAGTTCTCTAGTTACATGTTTGATCTGTGACAAAAATATTCTTTCCTGACAATACAAATAATAGAAAAGCAGAGAGATTCTTAAGTGTCCCATAGAGGTAAGAATGAATATCTGTATGATATTATTCTCCCGAGGTAATAGTGGCTTAATATGTGTTAATTACATTAATCTAAACTTTTGAGTAAACTCACCTTTAGGAAAGATATACATTCATTCATATACCATCTCCTTTATATGTTTACAAGAAATCTACAAATCACCTGTGGGATTTTATAACTAAAATAGAGAGAGAGATAAAAGATATAAATACATATTAAAATAGAGTAGTCATCTAAAATGCATAAGTGTTATATACAACTCACAATGAATTTAGTCACTTTCTACAAAAATTTCAGCAAGTGCATGTTTGGTCCTTTAATGGTACACATTGACTGACATGATATAATTATCAGTAATATATAAATACATATTTACATATGCATATATGCACTAATGTATTACGTACTCATGGTCCAGACTTAAGGAGGATAAGGAAGCTTCATTCATGGTCAATTTCAGACCAACTGGCATTACATATGGTTGTTCTAGGCATACTGAGACATATGGTCACCTGCCTTTGTAAACTCAATTCAGAATTCCTAGGCATCAAAAGATACACAAACCCCAAGGAATACTGCTTAAATATGTTGAAGCACAGAGAATGTGCTAGTTTCAGGAACAACTTTACAACTTTATCTTATAAATCATATATATATGTATATCATATATATACACATATATATTTATGGTTCGTATATATATATGGTCACATTCTCTTTAATAACTTCACATAAATAAGTTGAAGAAGAAAAAAATTAACTGCTGATGTTGAGACAAGAACTGTACATTTCACAGAATTAGTGTATGTTTTCAAAGATGAAAAACATTTCAAAAGATACATGCAGAAAATATTTCTGAAAGAAGAGTACAGCACTTTTTTTTAACCCCAAATCTTTGCCTGGGGACACCTTCCTCAAGTACTAACAGCTGTCAATCTGTCGCCATGCGTTTGGAAAAAGGAAATCAAGATAATTTAGCAATGAGGTATGTTAAATTCCTCACCAACTTAATAAATGTTAGCCAGTCACATATTCATTCTCAGAAGAAGAAAATGAAGTCTTACAAGCAATTAGTAGTCTGGCAGAGTTGATTAAGAATGAGGCCTTTAAGCACTGTTAAAATATAGTCCCCAGTTGAGTGAAACATAGGCTAAGGCAAGGGTTGGAGCTTCTAAATCTGCTCAGAAAATAGAAGTGAATCACCATTGTGTTCCAGAGGAAGAAGTCTGGGCTTCAGGGGAAAAATGAGAATGCATTCCAATGGGAGAATCCCACTTTTTAAGGAAACAATATGTTAAAGATTTAAATTGTGCAAAATCTTGCCAGATCTCAGAATTACTCTCTAGTTTCAACTGGGTGAAGCATGTCCATACATAGATAAAACATGTCAAGAAACAAATACTTTCATTAAGGACTAGAATGATTTAACACATCTTTAAGCTCAAATCATCAGATTTTTTGATGAACAAATATTAAATAATAGAAAGTCACAAAAAAAAAGGGAATGGATCTAACATTCATAATGATAATGTCAGGCACTATATGGGCTCATTTAAAAAGACAGACTTCCACCTGTCCCCAATAAGAATAGCCACATTAATAAAGCAAACAACAGATACTGGTGAGGATACAGAGAAAAAGGAGCACTTCTACACTGGCAGCGGGAATGCAAACTAGTGCAACCTCTTTGTAAAACAGGGTGGAGATTTCTAAAAGAACTAGTCATTGACTTTTCATATGACACAGCAATCTCCCTAAAGGGCATATACCTGGAGGAACTCAAATCATTCCACAAAAAAGTTACCTGCACATGCATGTTTATTGCAGCACTATTCACAATAGCAAAAACATGGAACAAACCGTGCTGCCCATCAAAACTGGACTCGATAAAAAAATGTGGTACTTATACACCATGGAACATTACACAGCCATGAAGAAGGACAAACATATGGACTTTGCAGTAACTTGGATGTATTTAGAGTCTCTCATATTCAGTGACATATCACAGAGACAAAGACTAGAGTAGCACATGTTCTCACTTATAAGCAGATCCTACCATAAGAAGGGGATTGTCTATAAGAAGGGGGTTGGCAGTAGTGGGATACTGCCTTGGGGGGAGGAGAGCACAGCATCAATAAGGGAAACTGATCTCAAACCAGGCAAAGTGGGGACCAACAGGAGGCCCATACTTTACCTGTACAATGAACACTTGAATATCTAACCCTAATTGTACCTCATATCTTTAAAATAAAATTAAAAATAAAATAATGATAAAAAGACAGACTTTATTTATAATTTTCTTTTCTTTTAAAGATGTGGAGTACAATTCAGGGTTAGGTATACAAATGTTCATTATGCATGTACCCTTGTTGATGAGGTGTGCCCCTCCCTTCCCTGGCAGTTTCCCTCAACTGCCAACCCCACCAATCCTCCCCGGCAGTTTCCCACCACTGCCAATTCCTTTCTTATTGTATTATAATTGTTCAAAGTCTGCTTGTGAGTGAGAACATATGGTGCTCTGTTATTCATTTCTGTGATAGATCACTGAGTATTTTCAACTCTAAATTCATCCACGTTGCTGCAAAATCCAGTGTTTATCCTTCTTTATGGCTGCATGATATTCCATTGTGTATATGTAATACATTTTTTTATCCAATCCAGCTTCGATAGGCAGCACGGTTGGTTCCATGTTTTTGCTATTGTGAATAGTGCCTCAATAAACGTGAGTGTGCAGACATCTTTTTTGTAGAATAATTTGAGTTCCTCTGGGTATATTCCCCACAGGGGAGTTGCTGGGTCAATGGAAGGTCAATGTCTAGTTTTTTAAGAAACTGCTACACTGTTTTCCAAAGAGGCCACACTAGTTTGCATTTCCAGCAGCAGTGTAGAAGCGTTCCTTTTTCTCCTCATACTTGCCAGCATCTGTTGCTGTTTTTTTTTTATTAATGATGGCCATTCTTACTGGGGCTAGGTGGTATCTCATTGTGGTTTTGATTTGCATTTCTCTGATGATGAGTGAGGCTGACCACTTTTTCATGTGTTTGTTGGCTGCGCATATATCTTCTTTTGAGAAGTGTCAATTCAAGTCTTTTGCCCATTTTTTAATGGGGATGTTTGTTTCTTTTTCCTTTTGGTGCTTTTGAGTTCCTTGTAGATCCTAGATGTTAGATCTTTGGCAGATATATAATTGACAAATATTTTTTCCCATTCTGTGGGCTGTCTCCCTACTTTCTTGATGGTTTCTTTTGCTTTGCAGATGCTAGTCAGTTTGATGAGGTCCTACTTGTCTATCTTATTTCTTATGGCATAGGCACTTGGGGTTTTGATCAGGAATTGGTTGCCAGTTCCAATTACCATAAGGGTATCTCTTGTGTTTTCCAACTTTCTTATAGTTTGAGGTTTTAAGTTTAGGTCTTTGATCCATTTAAAGTTAATTTTTGGGTATGGTGATAAGTAGGGGTCCTGTTTCAATCTTCTTCATGTGATCAGCCAGTTTTCCCAGCACCATTTACTGAATAGGTTCTCCTTTCCCCAGTGGTTGCTGGGGGTTTTGTCAAAGACTAGTTCGTTGAGAAATTGAGGTTTTGATTCTGGAATCTCTATCTTGTTCCATTGGTCTTTATGCCTGTTCTTGTACCAATACCAGGTTGTTTTGATTACTATGGCATTATAGTAAAGTTTGATGTCTGGAAGTGTGATACTTCCTGCTTTGTTACTTTGGCTAAGGATTGTTTTGGTTATTTGTGGTCATTTATGTTTCCATAGGAACTTCTGCATTGTCATTTCCAGATCTGAGAAGAATGATAATTTTTTCCTTGATGACTATCTAGGGCTGTTAATGGGGTATTCAAGTTCCCTGCTATGATAGTGTTAAGAGTCAATATCTTTTTTTTAGTTTTCTTAGTAGTTGCTTTATAAATGCTAGTGCTTCTGTGTTGGGTGCATATATGGATATTTCTTGTTGATGGATTGAAATTTTTATCATTATGTAGTATCCTTTTGTATCTTTTTAAATTTTTGAAAGCTTAAAGGTTGTTTTGTCTGATATTAACATCACAACTCCTGCCTTCTTTTGTGATCCATTTGCCTGGAAACTCACTTTACATCCTTTAACTTTGAGTCTGTATGCGTCCTCTGTGGTGAGATGAGTTTCCTGGATGCAGCAAATAATTGGATGATGATTTCTTATCCAGTTTGCCATTCCGTGTCTTTTCAGTGGTGCATTTAATCCATTCACATTCAGACTGATTATTGAAATGTGATTGTTTATCCCTGTCATGAGGTTCTTATAAAGTTTTTTCTTTGTTTGCTTGTTTTCTTTTGGCTTTGGGGTTGATGCATGTGTGTGTTTTCAAGTTTCTTGTTGTGCTATATTCTCTGGTGATTCTATGCTCTGTTGTTCTCTTGGGGAGTGTGTGGTCATTCTTTTTTTTTCTTTCTGCTGTGCTTAACACCTTTTTAAGCATCTCCTATAGAGCTGGTCTGGAAGCTCCATAATCTCTTATGGATTGGATGTCTAGGAAGGATTTTAATTCTCCATCACTGATGAAGCTGAACTTGGCTGGATAGGAAATTCTTGGTTGAAACTGTTTATCTTGAGGATTTTGAATATTAGACTCCATTTCTTTCATGCTTATTGTGTTTCTTCTAGTAGATCTGCTGTTCTTCTGATTGGTTTTCCCTGGTAGGTATTCTGGCCTTTCTCTCTTGCTGTCTTTAGGATTTTTCTTTTGTGCCTACTTTGTGTAGGCGAATTACTGTGTGTCTAGAGGCTGGTCTTTTCATTTGATGTCTTGTGGGGGTTCTCTGTATCTCTTGTGCTTGGCTGGTCACATCTCTGGTGAGATGGGGAAAGTTTTCTTGGATTATCTCCTGGAATACTTGCTCCAAGTTGTTCTCCATTCCCCTCTGTTCTTCTGGGATACAAATCAAGCATAGCTTTAGCCTCTTGATATAATCACACTTCTCTTGTAGGCTTTGTTCTTTCTTTCTGAGTCTTCTTTCTATGTTTTTTATAAATCAGATTAATTCCATGTTTTGGTCTTCAAGTTCTGAGATTCTTTCTTCAGCTAGACTAATTCTGCTTTCCTTGCTGGTCATCTTGTTATTTAGGTCCTGGATGAAATTTTTTATTGCCAAAATCCTTGTTACAAGTTCTTTCAGTGTTGCATCTTGTCTTTCTTAAGTCTTATTCAGTCTTTCCATCCATTCCCTAATCCTTGTCATATTCTGGGGACAGTTGTTGGTGAATTCCATTGTTTGTGCTCCAAGGTCTAATTTTTAAGGAGTTTTCTCTTTATTACACTTGAAATTACCTGTAGTCTTCCTTTGGTTTTTCCTCATTTGTGACAGAGCTCTTGTTTTTCTCTTTAGTGCAGTTATTCAGTGTCATTGGGAGAGGTTTTCCCTTCTGATACTTGCTCAGCCCTCTATTCTTCCCTGATCTGGGCTCTGGATTTGTTTTATTTTGAAATAGGACTGTGGGTTGGAAGCTTTGCTGTCTCTTGTAGTTTTAAATGGCAAATAAGCTAGGGGATAGGGTACTAGGATTGAGAAACTACTTGCAAATTACAATGCTCACTGATTGTGGTATGTGTTCCTTGATACCCACTCCCCACCACCACTCTATATGATGATGCAATGGGTACATGTATGTACTCCTTGTGTCTGAGCTATAGTGACAGCATAGAGGAGCACAGAGAAAAATAGATTGAAATAAGATGGCAAGAATTGAATAAAAAATAAAAAAGAAAGAAAGAAAAAACACAGAACAATGAAAGCAGAAGTCAATGCAAAAAACAATTGAACACACATACACAGTATTACACTTATACCCCAAAACAAACTGGAATAGCAACAAAGTGAAACAAAACAAGCAATAACAACAACAAAAAAGAAAACTACACACACACACACACACACACACACACACACACACACACATATGCCTAGCACAAAGTGAATAGAGAAGAAAAATAGAAAGTCTGGGAAAAAAAAGAAAAAAAAAGGAATTTGGGTTGAACCCTCACACATATATTGACACACAATAACAATAAAATTGAAAGATGAACACTCAATCATTAACATACCCATGCAAAAAGAAAACAATAAACAAAAGAAGAAACATGCACATAGGAAAAATATTTTAAAAAATAGATGCACTAACAAACAGGCAAATTTTTTTTTAATTAAAAATTTAATAAAACTGCCCTCTTGTCACTGGCACTGTAATTATTCCTCTCATCTGGTCTCTCCTGCAGAGTTTCCACCTCTTTTACTCTCTCTTCAGTGTCCAGAGCAGGCAAGGAGGAGGGACAGTGTAGCTGGGTGGGGCTGTAGTCCTCCCTTCCCACTCTCGTATGGTCAGGGAGATCTCCTCCAGTGGGGAGGTGGAGGACTGTGTCTTCCCCAGGTATGTACTCATAAGGTGTGCCCCAGCCAGGCCTATCCTGGAATGGAGTTCTCCTATTGTGACTGATGTCCAGGCTCCACTTTGGTTTGTCCCTCTCAGTCATGGCCAGGCTGTGTGGATCTGATGTATAGAGGATTGTTGGAGAGAAGGGGGTTTGGGTCAGCCCCGAGCTCACCACTGATCTCTTTGGAGTTCTTTCTCATCCTCATCTGGACACACCATTTGTCCCACAACTGGATCCAGGTAGGGGATGGAGTGCCTGGAACTCAGCACTCGTCAAGTCCCTCTGAAGTTTGTGCTTTCAGGATATTCCCTCTTGAGTCACGATCAACCCCTGAGTAGCTGATCTGCCAGTTACAGAGATCAGGTCTGTTGCTCCATGGTGAGCAAGTTGGAGCACTTTCCTGCCTCGCCTTCAAGATGGTGGCTGAGTGCCTCTCTGTTCCACTTCAGTGGACCTCTGCCTCTAGGCTCTCTCCACAGTCCCTGCTGCCAGTGCCTGGCTGGGTGCTGAAGTGGTGAGACAAAGCCTGGAGCCAGCAGTCTCTCCTGTTGCAGTGGTGAGGCAGAGACTGGGGCGGTCATCTCTCCCCTCCACTTCTTCACAGGAAAACTTTTGTCTGTTTAAAAAAACATGGTGCTCCACTTCTGTGACCTGGGAAGAACAAGGGACCAAGCAGAGATGCTGCAGCCGTTGCACCAGGACATAGCCACTTGCTCATGAGCCCCTACTTAGTCAGTCTCTCCCAACATTTTCTTTCTAGGAATGGTTTTGTTGATTTTAAAAAATGGCATTTGGCTTCTGCATGCTGGGGATCAGTAGGGTCCAAGTCCAGCAGCTGCGGTACCAGCTGCTTCGCCAGGAGAGCCCTGGTCACCAGCTCCCTAGCCCTCACTCAGTCAGCCACTCACACATTCACTCACTTACCAGCAGTACACAAAATTTTCCATACACTCACTCACTCATACGGGGACTCACGTAGTCCAACTGGCCTAGCTGACACCTTCCCTCTCCCTCTATGTTTTGTTTTTCCAAAAGAAGTAAAACATGAAATAAGACTGACTCATTAAATTTATTTTTCTTTTCTTTTCTTTTTTTAATGAGAAAGTAAGATTTATTGAGAGGACAGAAAAGCTCCCACAATTGGAGGATACCCGAAGGGGTTGCCCAAATCTTATTTTTCAAAGAAACTAAGTTTCAAAAGAGTGAAGTTGCTATCCTTAAGCATGTGTGAGTTTTGATAGAAGAGGAACATTGTCTCAGGGAATAAAGATCACAGTAATCAGGGAGTCTTTCTTTGCTAATCACCTAGTTAAACATCTTGGGTCTGATGTGGGTGTATATAAACAAAATGACCCAGTTGCTTGCTCATTCAGGTTCTGTTCTTTATGATATAATGTAAAATACCAAAAATAACTTTTAATTATGCATTAAAATGAGTTTCAATATATTTTACATACATACATATGGAAGTCAAGCTTACTAGCTGGGTTCAGGGTCGTGTCCATGGGCTAGGAACACATGTCACATGGAGCAGATAAAAGTAAGAGAAAAGTAACTGGTGGAGAAGTAATAGTGTGTCCACTGCCCACTGAGGCTGGGTGTAGATGGTCTACGAGTACCGTGCCCAACATTTCCCTGAGAGGGACCCAACCCACCGAGGTTCTACATAATTGCATTGTGAGCATGTAGGGGACATCTGTGTGACTACGTAACTCAGGAAGAGCCCCAATGCAGGAGGGGGCCCTGTTGGAAAGGGGTGGGAGACTCCAGAAATGGCCTTGTTATAAAGGCAGAGGCATCCTGAAACCCCGTTGCCTGCAACAGCCCGTTCTTTCTGATTTTCTGAGTCCTTGGGTCAGTTCTCTGCTAAGCTACCACAGTGAGGGAAAGGATGAACTCCACGACCATCCTATTAGTTTCCTCTCAGCTCATACAGAGAGCGCTGAGAAGATACCCAAACCCATGAAAGAGTCCCTTCTCATGTGGAAAGCTCCCATCCCACAGAAAGTCTGTGAGAGATAGTTGTGTGAATCTCCCTCAGGGAGCTGAGGCCCCTAATGCGGATGAAAACCAGTTGTTTTGAAATAGTTGGAAATGGTGTTTTCAGACCATGAAATGATACCCTGGGGTACCTGACTCTCTCGCTGCGGCTCACTCACCCTGGATCCTTAATGGACTCAATATGTCACACTCATGGCCATAGTCAAAGTGCTTTACAAACACCAGTTAAGATTTTGGTTCCTTCAGTGTCTGCTGTCTTGCTGTGGGGAAGAGCAATATTCTTCCACCCATTTTCCAAAACATTTAAAAACATTGTATGCTGAGGTGAGTGGATTGCCTGAGCCCTTGGGTTCAAGACCCGCCCTGGGCAGGCGAGACCTCATCTTTACAATAAATCAAAAAATTAGCTGGGCGTGGTAGCGTGTGCTTGTAATTGTGGCTACTCGGAAGGCTGAGGTGGAAGGATTGCCAAAGCCCAGGAGGTCGAGACTGCGGTGGGCGGAAGCGGCCACTGCACTCCAGCCCGGGAGACAGAGTGAGACTTCAACTAAAAAAAAAAAGGAATAAATAAATAAAAACATTGTAGATGACTGATTACTCGCCGATGGTAATATTGTTACTTGATGTGTTACAAGCACTATGCATATTAGAAATAGGAAATAAGTCCAAGTGATAAAATTACCTTTTCATTTGGAAAAGACATAGTCTTCTGTTAACAGACATGATTCAAAATTAGATTATTAGCAATGATAATCCAGCTACCAATATGTGAAGAAACAGAGGCTATCTGTGTATTTATTTATCTGCCTAGGTGATGAGTAGTCAAGGCATAAATGTACAGTGCTGCTATACTTGCTCTCCATGTCCTTGAACATATACAGAAATTTTGTCTTGTCTTTCCTTCATTTTCAAATAACTGAATGCTATATATTTGTTTTCTAGGAAAATACCTCTTTGATACAGGTTTTTATTTTTAAGAATTTCATTTTTCCATCAGGGCTAACCAATATTAATTTATATACAGTAAGTACTTCTGAATTCCAAAATAAAATAACTGGTGATATTTGCATGAATAAAAAATTATAGACAAGCATACCCCACAGACAGTGTACATTTGGTTCTAGACCATGGCAATAAAGGTACTATCACTCTAAAGTGAATCACACAATTTTTTGGTTTCCCAGTGCATATAAAAATTATATTTATACTATACTGTAGTCTATTAAGTGGACAATGGCACTATGTCTTAATTTAAAAGCACTTTATTGCTAAAAACTGCTGACAGTCATCAGAGCCTTCAGCAAGTCGTGATATTCTTGCTGGTGGAGGGTCTTGCCTCCGTCCCGATGGCTGTTGACTGATCGAGGTGGTGGTTGCTGAAGGCTGTGGTGGCTGTGGCAATTTCTTACAGTAAGAAAACAGTGAAGCGTACTGCGTGGTTTCACTTGACAAGCCTTCCTCACCGAGCTTAATCATCTCTAACTTTTGATTTAAAGTGAGAGACATGTGACTCTTCCTTCCACTTGCACACTTAGAGTCCATTGCAATAATATTCATTGGCCTAATTCCAATATTGTTTAAATTGGCCTAAATTCACGATGGTAGAGAATAAGGAGGCTCAAGAACAGAAAGAAAGACAGAGGAATAACCAGGTGCTGCAGCAGTCAGAACACTGCACCCTTCTCGATTATGTTTGTCCTCTTATTCTTGTGTCATTCGGCCAAAACAATTATGATGGCAAAGGCAAAAATCACTGATCGTAGATCACCATACCACATGTAATAATGTGGAAAAAGTTTGAACTATTTCAAGGAGTACCAAAATATGACACAGAGACATGAAGCGAGTACAGGCTGCTAGTAAAATGGCACATATAGACTTTCTGGACACAGCGTTGCCACAACTGTTCAGTTTGTAAAAAGGCGTGCTATCTGCAAAGTGCAACAAGGTAAAGCACAATGAAACTAAGTAAGGCCTGTTTGTATTTCAGTCAGGGCTAAAAATTTTAAGCGTGATTGTTTCAAAATAGATTCCAGGTCTCTGAGCACAGAGCTAAGAGATGATGAACTGCCTGAGCCCAGCCCGTGGGTTCGAGACCCGCCTGGGCAGCGAGACCTCATCTCTACAATAAATAAAAAAATCAGCCGGGCATGGTAGCGCATGCCTGTAATTCCGGCTACTTGGAAGGCTGAGGTGGAAGGATCGCCGGAGCCCAGCAGGTCGAGGCTGCGGTGGCCGGGAGCGGCCACTGCACTCCAGTCTGGACAACAGAGTGAGACTCAAACTCAAAAAAAAAAAGAGAGAGATGATGAAAAGGAAAGCTAGGAAATACTTCAATACAAATGAGTGCGTAGCAGCAATTAAGAGTGTTCTCCATAATACCTAATAATTAACAGCCAAAACAGCTGAAGGATGTTGATTTGTTTGGACACGAGTTCAATATATATTTTTCAAAGGCAGTCATGAAGTTAACAAACAGACTAGAAGTGTTTGCTTCTTAGAATTGAGATTAATAGAGGATAAATTTGTAACATTTTAATAATGTAGAATATGTCAAATCAAGTTCGAAAAAAGTAATTATGGAATCATGTTAGTTAGTGTTTTTAATCATTTCCTTTAAAGTAACTAGAATGACACATAAATAATAGATTTGGTTGGCCAGGCATGGTGGTACATTCCTGTAATCCCAGCCCTTTGGGAGGCAGAACGGGGAGAGGATTGTCTGAGCCCAGGAGTTTGAGACCAGCCTGGGTAACATAGTGAGACTTCGTCTCTACAATAAATAAATTAAAATTAGCCAGGTGTGGTGGCATGTGCCTGTGGTTCCAGTTACTTGCATGACGAAGGTAGAAGGATCACCTGAGCCCAGTGGGTGGAGGCTGTGGTGGCTGTGAGCATGCCACAGCGCTCCAGCTTGGGTGACAGAGTGAGACTCCAACTTAAGAAGAAAATAAGAAAGAAAGAAAGAAAAGGAGGGTGGATGGAAGAAAGGACAAGAAATAAATTTGGTTGACTTTATTTTGCTTTACAAATTTGATAATTATATCTAATTACCAAAATGTTTGGAGTGTGGTTATCTCAGGCCCTCAACACAGATTAACTCCAAGTACAGGTAGGGCACCACCAGTGTAGCTAGCTGTAATTCAGTTCATGGGAGAAACACTTCTCTTTAGAATTAAACAACCTTGTTCAAGCTTGACTCTTCACTCTAAGAATGTGTTCAATTTTTTTTTTATCTTTAATGACTGCACATAGATTTTTAAGAAACTGTAATGTATAATATATCACAATTTATAACGTGTCACCTTATCTTAATTTTTCACAAGCTTTTAGGCAATGGATTTAGAGGAAAGTAGGACTTTTTGCTATTGACAGTGTTTGAAGCTATTCTGAGTTTTATTATTATACAAGCTATTATTTTAACATCTTATTCAAGGGTCCTTCAGCACACTATACACAGAAATGATTTGCAATACTGCATTCAGTATGCCAGACATATTTTTAGTTATAGGTATATGTTTTATCAGAAAAAAAGGCTTGCAGTTAAGAAAACTTCTACTTCATTTTCTTCCCCTTTGAATTCTATCACAAAGACAAGTCATTTTAAACCTTGCTCCTGGGCTGAAGCTGCTTTGGAAATTGAAGCCCATCTTGAACTCTCGGAGCTAAGTTAAAAACGCATGTAAAATGGAATTTATAATGTGCAATGCTTTATTGTGCTGCGCAGGCCAGGCTCCTCTCAGACAAAATAAAACAAAGCACATGGCAGACCACCCTCCACTGTACTTTGATTAACTTTCGTTTTCCAACCTCAGAGCTATCATGTCATTAATGAGAGCATTTCAGTTGACTTCCCTGAAAGCATTTTGCTTTATATTTGCCAGTCGTTGAATGTGGCATTTTACTTCATCAGCCGCTGCTCTTTTGAGAGCCACTCGGATGTGAGAAACACAAGGCTAAGATTTAGGCTCTCAGTAAATATGCAGAGATGTAACTCTTCTGCATTGGATCGGAAAGCTGAATTTGATGGATCTTAGAAATAAAATAAAAGCCATTTTCCTTGATATTCAAGAAGTGTAAAGCTTCCCTCTTCTGTATGAGTTAGAAAATGGATGATATTAGGTAAGTTTAGGGAAGACTTTGAGCTTTTACTGTGGGGGATTATTAGGAAGACCGACACAAAGAGTTCGCTGAAGTCCCTCAGAGCTTCCGTCCCTTTTCACTAGCTTATCGCTTGGTGGGACAGTGAGACACTCTCAGAACTCAAACCTTGTGTGTCCTGGAGCTTTACTGTGAGCACATTTAACTTACTGACAACCCTCTGCTAAGGTATTGAGTGGAGAGTCAAGAATGGTTGAATTGCAATACAGGATGATCTGGCAAACAGAAATATCACTGCATTTGAGCACGCATAAACCCATGTTACAGCTTAGACTTTCCATTTTAGCTCAGAGACATAGAGAGCTGGAAAGTCTGTGTGTCTCCTGTCAAAGATAAGGCCAGACACTAGAGTGGCAAGGACAGATTTAATCAGTAATATGTCATTGCAGTAGGGAAAAAGCAGCATGAGCGGAGCACAGGTTTGTCCAGAGGCGACTGGGCATTTAGAGGGAGAAGGGGGGAGAGAAGCGGGAGCAGTTGGGGGCCCAGTAGTGCCAGGGAATTGAGAAGTCACAAAAAGCAAGAAAGGAGGTTGACCCATGTGAAACGCACCTGAGATTTTAACAGGTGCATATGAAAAGTGGGCTCCATCTCTTCCCAGAGCCAGGATGACAGGAGCCCTGTGTTTAGGAACTCCCGAGAGCAAACAGTAAATGCTTTGGGCTGCTTTGAGTTTTCTCAGGCAGGTACTTTAAGGGGGTTAGGACCAGCCTAGGGAGGCGTGTTAGTGTTTCCAAGGCTTTATAGGCTGTGATGGAGGCCTAGTTGAGAAAAGGGATTGAGGGGCCTGGCTAGAGTTTAGTCAGGCAGAGAATCTTTGTCACTGCTACCCTTACAGCACACGAGAGCTGGACAAACCCACAGAGGATCCGCATTGCTTGAACCTCTCAGAAAACTGATGTCGCACAGCAAACAGTTTAGTCTGGAGAGCAGTTTAGTCTGGAGAGCAGCTCTGGGGAGCAGTCCAAAGAAACAATCCAAAGTCAAGCCCAGCGTAGACACCGTGGGAAACTCTATGGTAAATTTGCCCTGACTACAAACATTCATTATTTCCAGAAGGACTTAAAACCCCAGGTGCACTGAAGGTTACCACAGCAACCACAAACTTTAGACCCAACCCAGCGCTTAAGTAAATTAACACAGACCCACACAGCAAAGCACCAGCAGAAGAAAATGCATGCTCATCTTGAAGCATAACAGATATTTTCCTGAGTGTGCTACAATGTATCTGGCTTTCAATAACAACAACAACAAAAAGGCATCGAAAAAGGTAAGAAACAGCACAGCGTGCAGAGACAAAACAATCATCAAAACCAGACCGAAAGGGGGAATGTTCACATTATCTGACAGGGAATTTGGTTAACTACAAATGTTAAAAACTTCGTCTAAAAAATGTCGACCACAGAATCAAACGAATTTCTTCAACAGAAAAGTGGAAAGTATACAAAAGAATTAAATGGAGATGCTAGAAACAGACCTACAGAATGGCTCCAATAATTTCATCAGCAGAAATAACATAGTCATAAAGGAGACATAAACTATCTTGATTCACACAGGACATATCTGTCTATGTAGAAAATGCCAAATAATCTACCAAAAAACAAAACAAAACAAAAAACCAAAAAAAGACCTCAAAGAATTAACATGAGTTTGTCAAGGTCACAGGTTACAAGGTTGATGTACAAAAAGCAATGACATCTCTATGCATTCTCAATGAACAGATGGATCTTGAAAAACAAAACAAACCAGAAAACCCCCCTAGTTCTGATATACCTGAATCAAAAGTGTTAGGGAGGCAATGGCCCCCTTACTCAGAGTGCAAGAAACAGCTCATGGACATTTCTGTTAGTTTTTCCTGGCCACACTTGGTTCCCAACAGGTCTGTACCACAGAAGAGTTTTCTTTCACTTCTCCTTTGTCCATATCTTTCTTATACATGTTCAGGAAGGTGCAAAGGAAAGAGTTATTGGATGCTCTCCAAGATTCCATTTATATCCAGGACATCCAGGGGTCCTGAGCTCTCATGCCTGTCCACACTCAGCCTTTAAGGATGTGTTAAAATTATAGCTTGATATTTTTTATACATTACATGGCATTTCTTTTTTCTATGCCAAGAGCTTTAAATTATTTTGAGTACCAACTTTTCTTGAAACAGCTTGTCACCATTTGGCTTTTAGTTATTTGCATAACCTTGGAACCTCAACTCTCTGCTAGGTTCAAAACATTATGGCTTTGTAGACTGTCCCATTTGCTTTCATTGTTGGGGGGACATGTAATACTTTCTTGTGACTTTTCTACTTTCCAGAAGTAAAAGTCTTTTGACTTTTATTTAAACTGTGTACTTTTAGCCTAATAATGTCAGGTCTTTAACATGCTTAAAAATTCAGTAAAATTAATCATGTTACTCACAAGATAATTAGGTAATCTTAAAATATAGTTTATTTCACATCTGATCTGTAACCTCTGGCAATGAAAATACTGTTTAAAATTGTGTAACACCTGCTTCTAAATCTGAAGCAATAACATATCAGACCAACTTTCCCTTTGAAAACTACCACAAAAGTGGAGAAAGCACACACATACACACACAGTTTGAGTTTTACCAATACAGTTAGCACGAGGGCGCCAAAATTCAGAAAAGGAAGGGAATGTATTGAATCCAATATCCCATGACACTTTTCCCCCTAAGGTATTTATAGTTAGTTAAAAATAGATAATAAGACTTAAAATACTATCAGAAAGCAGTGTCTAAGAAGGAGAGACACTGAGAAAGAATTCACCAGTCTCTTGGGAAACAAAAAAAATAAGTAAATAAATTCCAGGATTGGGCAAGCAGGGTAAGTCTGACAAGACTTCTACTTCTAGATTTTGTACCCATGAAAGACCTCACCATAGAAAAAAGCAAAAACCAAATGTAGATCTAATCTCTTAAAATTGGAACCCATCTTTAGATTAGCTCACTAATGGACTGAACTCAAGTGACTTCTTCTATAATAACTATCTGTAGGAAGCCAAAACAGAATTTTGTTAGAGGAACAAAACAGTCACCTAGAACTTCTCTCATTCAATAAAAAATTATGAGGCTTAGTAAGAAACAAAATAAAGGGAAAAATAAACATGAGTAGCAGATTCTCAAGAAGTACGCACATGCAGTATTGAATGGGAAGGACAAAGCCAGGGGGCTGCCACACTCACTCAGACTTCAAGAATGACTGTAAAGTTAACAGTAATCAGTACACAATGGAACTGATGAGAGAATAGACAAATAGATCTGGAACAGAACAGAGAGTCCAGAAATAGACCCATGCGATATAGTCAGCTGGCTTTTCATGATGGCGATGATGGCAATAATAATAATAATTAAAGCGAAAGCAGTACAATCAAGCAAAGACAGTCTTTTCAGCAAATAGTGATGTCAGGACTTAACATCCACATGCAAATCACAAAAAAAAACAACATAAAATGGATCACAGACCTACATGTAAAATGTAAAAGTAGAAAACTAGAAAGTAACAAAGGAGACAGTCTAGATGACCTTGGGTTTGTTGATAACTTTCTAGATACAACAACAAAAGCACAGTCCTTATTACTGGAAGAATTCATAAACTGAACTTCATTGTTAAAAAAAATCTGCTCTGTAAAAGACAGTGAAAAGAGAATGACAACCCAAGCCACAGACCGGGAGGAAATATTGCAAAAGACACACCTGATAAAGGATTAATATCAAAAATATACATTAAACACTTAAAATTCAACAGGAATAGAAGCAGCTTGATTAAACAATGGGCCAAAGACCTTCACAGACATCTCACCAAAGAAAATATACAGAGAAAAAATAATATAAAAGTTGGTCCACATCATATGTCATCAGGGAAATGCAACTCAAAACAACAATGTGATGCCTATTAAAACGGCCAAAATTGGGAACTCTGGCAAAACCAAATGCTGACTGAGGATGTGGGGCAGAAGAAACTCTAATTTATTGCTGGTGAGAATACAAAATAACACAGACACTTTGGAAGAAAGCTTGGAAATTTGTTACAAAGCAAAACATCATCTTACCATAGACTCCACAAATGCATGCACTATTTACCCAAGGAGGTTTAAAAGTTATGTCTACACAAAAACCTGCACATGGATGTTTATAGCATTTTCATGCATAACTGCCAAATTTGGAAGCAAGTAAGATAAATAAGCTGTGGTACATCCAGACGGTAGATTATTATTCAGTGCTAAAAAGAAATGAGCCATCAAGCCATGAAAAAAAGCATGAAAGAAAAGAAATTTAAATGCATATTATCAAGTGAAAGAAACCAACCTTAAAAAGCCTATGTACTTTGCAATGCCAACTAGATGACATTCTGGAAAAAAGCAAAATGATGGTGACAGTAAAAAAAAAACAAAAAAACCCAGTGGTTACCAGGAGTTTGGGGAGGGAGGAATGGATAGGTGGAGCACAGAGGAATTTTAGTGCAGAGAAACTAGTACAATACTATAACAGTGGATACAATTTATTATAAAATTGTCCAAGTTCATAGAATGTACAATATCAACAGTAAACCCTAGTGTAAACTATGGCCCCTGGGTGTCAATGGTGTGTCAATGCAGGCTCATCAGTTATAACAAATGGAACTCCTGATAGAGGGTTGACAGTGGAGGAAGCTGTGCATGTGTGGGGGAGGAACAAATGGAAAATCTCTGACCCTTTTCTCAATTTTTCTGTAAACCCAAAAGTACTCCAAAATAGGTTTAACAAAAATAATTAAATAAGGTCATTGGTGGGGAACTGGAATAATAAATTACATAAATAATTCAACCAAGAAGAGCAAGCTGGGGGTCTAAAAGACCCACAGAACATTTGGGATGGAATATCTAAATTCTAATGCATCAATCTTTACATTAAATATAAATGGTTCAAATACTCCATATAAAAGTTATAGTCACACTGAAAGCAATTAACTGCATGTTACTTCCAAAAACTCCAGTTTAGATACAAGACACAGAAAAGTTGAAAATAAAAAGAGAAAAAATGGGCACCACACAAACACAAATAGATATACTAATAAGATGAATTGTGTTTTGAGGAAGAAGACATAAACATTATTAGTACAAGCTGAGCTATTTGATGGTAATGGTAGCTTCAATTTAAAAGCAATATCTAATATTTTAAATATTGTATATACCTAAAAATCTAGCTTCAAAATATATGTAACAACAACTTAAAACACATGGATTTTAATGAAAAATAATAAATTAAAATTTACAGTTGAAAATACTTCAAAGCTCATCTAGAAATATTTCAAAGCAGTTGCCTGTGTTTAGAAATTTGGACCAAATTGTTGATAAATTTACACTCACATATGGAGAAAAGTTGGAAATCAATGAATTAAGAATACATAAAGCAGATTAACTTTAAAGATAAAAAAATGCAAAAATAATAAAAACAAAATTAATAAAATAGAAGCTAAAGAATGTAAGAAAAAACAATGCAAAAACAGTAAAAAGAAGTATAGAATTAAAAGTAAAGTAAAAAATGTTTATTTGATGTTCTATATGAAAATTGATATATCCTTCCTTAGAAAAAATAATTAACAAAATAGAAACTCTAAGTACTAATAAAACATATATTATTTGTTATATTGCTAATAATAAAAGATATATAATAGGGAGATAATGTAAATAATTTTATGACAATAGATTTCATATGTATTTATTTAGATGACAAATCCAAATTTATGAGCAAAAAAAATCTACCAACATATATACCCCCCCAAGAAACTTGATAGTCCTATAGAGAGAGAAATTTTAATTTGAAACTTTGCATAAAGAGAACTATACATACGATTGGACAGATATAGATGGTATAAATTCTAATATTCATGAGCAGGGTAGAATGACTAGTTAGCAATGATGTATTGTGAGGCCAGGCACATTATAATACTCTGGGAGGCCAAGATGAGAGGATTGCTTGAGGCCAGGAGTTCAAGACCAACTTAGGCAGCATAACAAGAACTCATGTCTACCAAAAGTAAAATAGAAGTAAAAAAGAAAAAAGAAAAACAATGTAGTATATATTTTAAAGAGGATAGAAGAAAGGACTTGAGTTGTTCCCAACATATAGAAATAATAAATACTCAAGGTGATGGACACCTCACTTGATCAGTAGGTATTGTATAGGTGTTACAAAATGCCACATGCACACCCTAAATATGTAAACTATTATGTATAAATTTTAAAAGGAGAAAAAGCAAAAAAAGGAAACTATATTGTCACATAACATCACCAATAAATTCTAATTATTTATGAAAAAACAATTAAGAATGAAAAACATAAAGAAATTGACTTCTAAATTTAAAATCGATAATATTTCTCAACAAATTTTTTGGAGTCCAAATAACACTGATATCAAGTACTAAAAAATACATTATAATAAAAGAATACTAGATCAGTTTCGGTGATGAATAGGAAGGCAAAATTCCTTTTAAAAAATATGAGCAATTTGAATTAGTAAAATAGAAAACATAATTTATCGTTACCATGTTGTTGCTTTTTTCCAAATAATTTAAGATTGGTAAAATATTTAAAAGTCAATTGATTTAATTTTACATATTCAGCCAATAAAAAAATAAATGCCGTAATAAACTAACAGATTTTAAGGAGTAGTAAAATTTATCACATTTATAATTGAAAAAAGCAGAAATAAACAACAGGAACTTTCTTATTATTGCATATCTTTCCAAAAATGCAATACAAATATACTCAATGAGAAACTATTAAAAGATATCTGCAATGAAACCATAAATCTAGATATCGTCGAGTCTATTCAGCTTTGCTCTGGAAAACTTAACCAGGACATTTGAGTCAGCACAAATAAATGAGACTTTTTGTAATTATTTAACCAAATGACCCTTCAGAGTTTTTCCAAGCTGCGTTAGGGCCTACATGGTCACTCAGTTTAACTAGAGCCCCACAGTAGTCATTTTCTGTCTTTCTGTCTCTTTTTGTCTCTGTCTTTGTCTCTCTCTGTCTGTCTCTGTCTCTCTCTCACTCTCCTTCTCTCTCTTATCCACATACAGACACACATAACACATATCTTCTCTTTCTCTCTCTCTCATAGTGACATCACAGACACCTTCATTCCTAATATGATCTCCAGAAAAAAGTACTGATAAATCTAATCACTTGTTGACAGGGACTGGGTGGGTAAGAGAAGGATTTTAAAACCTTTTCGGGAAGGAGAGAATAATTTGCTTTTCAATCTCCTCAAATTAAATTGTCTTAGAGAATATATTTTTATTAGAAAAGCCATGTTCCCAGTTATGTCAGGCTCTATCCTTGACCTTAGCTTCCTCTCTCTGAGGTGTCCTTTGTGACTGCTCTACACAGAAGGGTCAAGTGCAGGAAGGAAACAGGCTCTTACAGAAAATAAGGAATGGGCATACTTACTTTTGCCTCAGTCAGTTTTATTCCATTTCTCGGTCTCTTCTTTGGCATTGTGAAATGAGGGAGCTGGGCCACGTGACCCCTGAGCTTTCTTTCACCTCTGAAATTATACAGGGCTGTGATCTTCAAGTGAAAACCTATTTACTGTCCATAAATGACTCTTGCAAGCACAAAGCTATTAAAGTTGCAGATAAAGTGTGCCTCTAAAAAGCTAGCAAGTTAATAAGTGCTTCTAAGGCTTTGCTTTAAGACCTTATGCCTTCTCTCTCCACAGAAAGAAACCTTAGCATTTCTATAATGCAAAAACCAGGAAAAATAACACTATTAACAATTAAAACCATCCCAGATAAGAGTCACTCTCTCAAGCATGATGTGTACTCTTTAACCTCCATTAAATTTCCTTCTCTGAATGACCCAGATTTTTCAGAGCAAACTAGGGATAGATTCTCTGAGAGAAAAGCTGAGTGCAACCTTGTCTTCCTCATTTCACAGTATTTATGGAAGATGTAAATATGGCCTGTGGGAAAAGCATATATTTTTGAAGGCATATTTGGAGTTGAACTGTATAAAGCCAAAGTTTTCTTGACTTAAGGTTAATTAACTCCCAGAGTTTCATTTTTTCTCACTGATAAAATGAACAAAATAATAGTTACTTCTGGCAGCTCTGGTTGCTGGAATATAGCCTCGTATATGTAAATGTTTTGGGGGCTTATTAGGTGCTCAAAAAATGGCAATTTCATTACTCTTTTTTTTTTTTTTTTAGTTGGAGTCTCACTCTGTCGCCCAGGCTAGAGTGCAGTGGCATGCTCACAGCCACCTCAGCCTCGATCTACTAGGCTCAGGGATCCTTCTGTCTCAGCCTTCCAAGTAGTGGGAACCACAGGCATGTGCTGCCACACCCGGTTGATTTTTTGATTTATTACTCTTTTTAATCCTATGGATTTCTGTCTGATCTTACTTTTAAAAACCTTCTTCTCCTTAGCATTTTATGGACCTTTTTCTGCATCATTTGGTAGGCTGAACTGCTGAAATAAAATAGACCACAGGATTCAGTGACTCAAATGTATACACTTATTTATTTCTCATGTAGCTATCCAGGTAGGCTGGAGCAAGGGGAGAGATGAGGGGCTGGGCTGTGCTTCTCCATGCCAGTCATTTGGGAACCCAAACACAGCAGCCCAGTGCTGGTCATCAGTTGGATTCCAGAGCCACTCTTGACTTCCCCATTCCAGTGGACAGGAAGAGACAGAGTAAGGAAATAAGACAGGGAAGGGGAGTATTTCTCTTTGTTTCTGAAGACATGTATTCACTCCTCCAAGCAAGGGGGGCTTGGAAATGCAACCCTGGCACAATCCTATGAAAAGATAAAAGGAGACTGCATTTCGATAAAAGGTGGTTGCCACCTTCTAGGAAACCCACACTTTGATGTCTCTCCTCATGCAGTATGTCAGCATGGTCCTTGATACATCTGTTTTGCAAACTCTCAGTGTTACTTCTCTCTGAAACACACCGCCAAACCAATTTTTCTAAAAATGTCTTGCATTCTTATTTCTCATTTTAGACATCCACAAGGATTTTTTGGTAGTTTATGTATTCAAATCTCAAGTTCTGGTTCTAGCATTTATCTCTCTTTAAAATAATCCAACGTTTCAGTATACCCTCCTGTACTTGCGCTGGGTCCAGACTGAGTTTGCACTCATAGTTATCTTCTGCGGTCTGAGTGTCTGTGTGCCTCCACCTTCCAAATTCATAAACGTAATCTCTAAAGCAATGTATTAAAAGGTGGAGCACCAAGGATATGATGAGGTCGTGACAACTCAGCCTTTATGAATGAGATTAGCGCCCCTGTGAAAGAACACTAACCTTGTTTGTGCTGTTTGCCCTTTCCAGCATGTGAGGAAACGGCCAGAAGGCATCATCAGAGACCAGGAACCAGGCATCAAATCTGTAGGTGTGTTGATCTTGAATTTCCAGGTTCCAGAATGGGAGGAAATTGTTTAAAAGCCAGCCAATCTATGGTATTGTGTTATACTGGCAGCCTGAATGACCCAAGGCATTATCCAACACATGATTGAATTAATCCTGGTCTGAAATGAATGAATGAAGAAGAAACTGGATTCCTGGTCATTTCAAAGATTCATCTTCCCATCCTGAAAGTCTGGTTCTTCATTTATGTTGTTTTTATTTAATGCATTATTTTTTCTGTCTCTTTCTGGGGAAGGCAATTGAGGGTGAATCCTGCCAGTCAAACTGCAATACCAATAGCTGTTTCTGAGATGATGTTCCAGCATCAGGCCACACCTTCCACGTTTTCATGCTCATTGGAGTTCTCATATTTTTATTATAGTAACATGAACATATAATGAAAGAGAATGTAAATTTCACATGCATTGTAAAGAATGCTTAAGAGATTTAAAAGGACTTGCTGTTTCTAGCTAGTTGTTTGATCCATACTCTATATTACTGTCTTGCAAGCCTCCTTGGGAGAAGGGAGAAATGTAAGATGACTACAAGTTCTGAGATGCTGGCAGCAGGTAGACACCTGAGATGAAATCCTGACTCTGTCCTCACTTGTGGTTAAGTCTCCTAATTTTCTGGAGGCTTAGTTCCTGTTAATCAAAGATAATCAATGCTAAATTAAAGTGTGCTATAAGAACATATTATAAGATCATGTCCAGGAAAACAACCCAATAAATATTAGTACTCTTCCGCAAGTTCAAGTAAACATCCCTATACATCCCAAAACTGTAATATTTGCCAAGCTTCAGAAATTTTCTCCACATTGTATATTTAAATGTTTACTATACTTTTGCAAGTATACTAATTTGTATGTATATATGCCATATAATTTGCATATTTAAATGTATGCACACCATACAATTTGCATATATATTTAAATGTGTATGTTGTATATGCAATTTTTTCTCCTATTACCTTTTTTTAAAAAATATATGTCATTTTGGCTTTTTAAATGTATTTGTGCCACATGTTTTCAGTGAGATTTGCACTATTGTCTTCTGTTATATGGGCTTTGTTACTGATTGCCAGACAATATTAAAATGATATCATTAAATATTAATATTTAATATTAACCTATTAGAATATCTTGGGGAAATATATATTGATGAACTTGGAAATTCTTTTGAGCTTGGAAGAAAATGCAGGTTATAAAAGAAGAATGAAAGTGTGAAAGCAATAAACTAAAAATCACTAACACCCAAATAAAAGATGGCACAACTATTTGATTATTTGATAGATACTCAAAGAGCTAAAGACCATTTCATGTAAACTTCAACTACATGGAAAAGGGTCTCCCTCATTTCCCAATCTCACTGTTTGTTCTCTCTCTCTCTCTCTCTCTCTCTCTCTCTCTCTCTCACACACACACACACACACACACACACACACACACGTACACATACACCCCTACCTCTCTAAATACATAAATGATGAACTCATATTAACTGGCCTATGTATGATGAAACAGCATATGGATTCCAGTAATATGAAAGACCAGAAAGGGCAGTTATTCTTCATATGAGAGTCTCCATGAATCAGAACAGTGGTCCTTAAATCGTCCCTTTCCAGCTCGAATCAGGCTACTATTGTAACCACTGAAGAACAGTGCAGTGAAAATAGAATCTTGAGTGTATTTAATAATTTCTGCTGTTGGCCACCGTTAACCTCTCTCTCCCCTTGCATACAACAACTCGTTTGTTTTGTAGAATAACACTTCTTTCATGAGCAGTACATTTTTGTACAGTGATAATGAATGGTCACCTTTTGCACATTTTGGCCTGACTTCCACCCCACCCTCCCTCCTTCCGCTTGCCTCAGAAATGAAAGATTCTGTGATAGAATGTTGATGTGTCACTGTGACCGGGATGCAGTCACTAGTTAAGCATTGGATGTATTAGATATGAAGTGTTAGATGTAGCTGTAATGGAAGTTGATAGTCCATAAATCAGTCAATTTGAAATGTAAGTAAGAGAGATTATTCTACTTAATATGGAGAGCCTGATTTAAGTTGAGAAGCCTTAAAAGCAGTGTGAATGCTTCTCTTAGAGAAGAAACTCTTTCCGTGGACAGCAGCTTCAGCTTGTTCTTCCTGACAGCCTGCCTTACAGACTTTGAAGCTGCCTAGCTAGTTCCTTGTAATAAATTCCTTAATATATGTTTCCTTCTAATTCTGCTGTTCTGGTCAAACTTTGACTGAGCTACAGATCTCATAGTAGAAGTACAAAAAAGAGGCATTGCTTCTCTAGTTTTGTTACTCTGAATAGGATTTTTTTTTTTTCAATTTGTGACAAGACAATATACTCAGAAAGATTATTTTAAGATATTAAAGTCAAAGCTGACAAACAGGTCACAGTAATGTTAATAATCAAGTTTCGAGACTATTCAGGATATTACTTAGAGCAGCATTTCTCAGTTCTAAGATGTCTATACTCATAGAGCGTCTTTTAAAAATTTGCCTGTTAGCCGGGTTCGGTGGCTCAGACTGTAATCCCGCGCCTTTGGGAGGCTGAGGTGAATGAATTGCCTGAGCCCACGGGTTTGAGACCTGCCTGGGCAGCGAGACCTCATCTCTACAATAAATCAAAAAATCAGCCGGGCATGGTAGCGCGTGCCTGTAATTCCGGCTACTTGGAAGGCTGAGGTGGAAGGATCGCCAGAGTCCAGCAGGTCGAGGCTGCGGTGGCCGGGAGCGGCCAATGCACTCCAGTCTGGGCAACAGAGTGAGACTCCAACTCAAAAAAAAAAAAAAAACAAAATTGCCAGTTGGTGAGCAGTTCTGGATTGTGTTCCAGGAGTCTGTTTTTCTTACCTATGTGTTTGTGATTTGAAGACAGCAGGTCCCCGGATCACACTCCAGTAGCAAGGTCTTAAGGGAAATTGTGTTGTCAAAGAAAATATACTGGACTTCCTTCCTTGGGCTCAACTCTTGAGTGGGCAACATGTTAATTAGGCTAAAGAGAAATACAAAACAGATGGATTTTGTCCAGCTCACATTCTGAACCTCTGGAGAAGTGGCACGTTGATGCTGTGTTACTGTCTGGAGCAGCGCTGGCACTGAGGAGACCGAGAGTAGAGATGATGTGGGATCCTGAATTGAAAGCATCCTTTTCTTGCTCTACAGGAAATCCAGGAGTCCTATGCACCTCTGAGAACCTTTCTGAAAAGTCACAAATATACCGAAAGCCTAAATGGACCAATCGAATTCTAGAAGCGGGAATAAGAACTCTGGACCTAGGGTAGATGCTGGGAATCTCAGGTTCTGGGGATGAGTGAGGACACATCAGCCGGGCCGGAGAGAAGAACATGACAGCTCAGTGATCACCCAGCAGGATGAGAGTTAGTCTCCAGCCAACACCAGCAAGGATGCAGGAACACCATGTAGACATGAGACCTCCTGCTTTCAACTTACACAAGGTAAGGGAGCCCTCTCGAAATAACCAATGTGCCATCCTGGAGAATAGCTAAGGCAGTGGAAGAAAATCTAAATCTATGAATATTTCTATAATAAATACAATCACTTCTTATTACAAAAACTATAGCATAATTCCAAATGGGAAAAAGAGATGAATTTAAATGATTATGGGAGTATTATTGGTATTATAGCTCAAGGGTATTATTGGTTAAGTGTGATTTATGCATTGTTCTATAATCCTAATCAGTATTTATTACTCTATTTCTTAAATAAATCATAAACTAATAAAAAAAAGTAAAATTTTGGAACTCAGTCGACTAAAAATTAGAGACTGAAATAGTGACGTTACTTAATATATAGCTGCAACAAGATTCAAACGTGATTCAAACTAGAATTCTGTTTCTGTCAATGGCAAAGTGAATTATTTTATAAGACTCCTTTTGTTGAAAACAACTAGCAAAGTTGGATAAAATGACTTCTGAGAAAAGATGTCTAGAGTTTCTAAGACACTGGGAAATTAAAGTCTCAGAATCTGGCAGAGATGGGAAGACCATCACAGCAAAGTCTATCATTTCTCATCTCTTTGAAGTAACTGCCTACTCTGAACAGTAACCCAGAAGCTCAGAAACTTAGTAGAATTTTGAAGGGATTAACTTTACAGGGGCACAAAAACTGAAGTTTAGAGCCTATCAAAGAAGAGAAGGCTAACAAATTTCCAGGGTTATAGTCTAAGTGTGAAGGTTTATGGGAAATGGACCAACAGGGTCAATATAACCAGAACTATATTACACTTCTAAATCTTTAGGTACATAAGAGTATGCTCAAATTAGCTAAAGTAAAAATTGACAGAATAAAAAGGAAAAATACATAATATAAACATTTTAATACCTCTATCAGTAACTGGTAGAACAACCAGACAAAACAATCAGTAATAATAAAAAATTTGAGCAAAATAAATAATTGACCTATTAGACCTAAATTAAATACTATATCAAAAACTTCAGAATTTGGTTTCCAAGTATACTAGCATGATTACCAGATCAACTATGTACCGTGCTGTAAAACAAATCAAATGAATTTGGAACATCCCTTTTGGAAAGCAATCTATACACACACATTTAAAGAACTTTAATGTAGTCTTAATTTCTTATTTAATAAGTTCTTTTTTCTTTTTTTATTTTATTTTATTTATTTATTTATTTATTTATTTATTTATTTGAGTTGGAGTCTCACTCAGTTGCCCAGACTCAGTTGCCTCTCCCGGCCACTGCAGCCTCGACCTGCTGGGTTCCAGCGATCCTTCCACCTCAGCCTTCCAAGTAGCTGAAACTATAGTCGTGTCTATCACGTCCGGCTAATTTTTTTGATTTATTGTAGAGATGAGGTCTCGCCAAGTTGCCCAGGTAGGTCTCGAACCCGCGGGCTCAGGTAATTCACTCACCTCGGCCTCCCAAAGCGCGGGATTGCAGGCTGAGCCACCGAGCCTGGCCATAAGTTCTTTTTTCGAAGAACTTAAGAAGAAATTGTTTCTCTTGGTTTTTACTTTATTTTACTATTTTAATTTAATTTATTTTGCATTTTATTTTATTTTACATTTTATTTTATAATGTTTGAGTTGATATCTTACTGTGTCACCCAGGCCAGAATGCAGTGGCACAGTCATGGCTCACTGCAGTCTCAACCTACTGGACTCAAGCCATCCTTCCCCCTAGCCTCCCAAGTAGCTGGGACTACAGGCACACACCACTATGCTTAGCTAATTTTTTTTTTTTTTTTTTTTTGTAGAGATGAGATCTCACTATGTTGCCTAGACTGGTCTTGAACTCCTAGGCTCAAGCAATCTTGTTGCCTCAGCCTCCCAAACGCCGATTATAGGTGTGAGCCACTATACCGTGCCTAGACTTTATCTTTTTTAGAAAATAGCTTAGAGTATTTTTGTTAGGTTAAATATTCCACACATGTGGAAAATAACTTTTTATTATATCTATATAATTACTATTATGTTGCCATTAACATCATATGTTTTAAAAAACTTAAGAGTATTAGAACAAGTTTGCAATTGAGTTTTTAATAAAAAAATGTAATATAGGAAATATCCAAATCTCAGCTATGTATGGTCATTTAAATGTTATCTCCTAGCATTTTTCCGTGACTGACATATACTGGCTACTCTGTCTTGTGAGGGCATTCCCAGACAGGACTAATTTTTCTCTTTTCTCTCTAAGTTTCCACCGAGCATTGTCCTTTCTATTTTCTTCCTTGAAATACATTTATTTGTGAAGGTGAGAATCTAGGTATTAACATACCAATAAGTGTGGTACTAAACTTAACCTGGATTTCCATAGAAGTTCCAAAATCTTATGAAATCTTTTCTTACTATAGATGTGAGAACCTACTTATTCTTACTATAGATGTGAGAACCTGCTTATTCACTTTCTTCTGATTTTTCTAAAGACAAAAGTATTATAATGTATATTTTAATGTCTTCACAAAGTATCAAACCATTACCAAGTTGCTAAATTTGTCATTCATTAGTTTAAAAGTGCATGCTAAGTGAAATTGAATTACAATAATATATTGCTTAATAAAAAAGATATGTTCTGAGAAATGTGGAATTAGGTGATTTCGTGGTTTGTGATCATCATAGTACGTACTTACACAAATCTAGGTCTAGCCTACTACACACCTAAGCTGTATGGTATTGTTACAGCAACTGCAGCAACTCACCAGGAACAGGAATGAACTCACTCAGAACAGGTACTGGAGAGCGAGAGGAGAATCTAAGGTGTTTATTTCGGAAGTTTCAGGCTGAGTAACCTCCCAAAACCTGAGCCCTGACCCTCAGTTTCAAGCTGCTTTTATAGAGCTTTTTGTGGTTATAACATATATGGGTTTGCCATCGGTGGGTTTACAATTTTAAATTTAGGACCGGGAAAGGTTACTTCCACAACAAGCATTTTCATGGGCATTTCCATATGAAGTGCAATAAAGCATGTTTATAGAAGCGGAGGTTGCAGTTAAGGGAAATGGCATGCAGTTTGCTTACTTAAGATAAGACCCCTTGAGGTCAGCTTTCCTGCTTTAATTCTTGTTTTTCTATCTCAGTATAACCTGTTGGTCCTATGCTTCAAACCTGCACTGCATGTAATTACTGAATACTATAGGCAATTGTAAGATAACAGTAAGTATTTATATATCTAAGCATATTTAAATAAGGAAAAAGTACAGTAAAAGTACAATATTATACTCTTATGGGACCATCCTCATATATTTGACTGAAATATACTACCTTGACTACAATTCATTACAAATATATAGTTACTTTAGGCACTCTAGCAATCTCTTGATTCACTCATCTTAAAATATGTTGTACTTTCTTTGGCATTTCTGGGAGCACATCAAGTCACTGGATTTTTCTCTTCACTGCTTCCTTTCATTTCCTCAGTCTGCCTCAGCTCATGTTATTAACACAGAAAGGAAACAGCACAATTCCTTCAAAGTCTAGATAACTTCCCACTGAAGCATTACTTGCCATGTATTTTGCCTCATAAAGTGTTAGAGTGCATCACATTTTTGGAAATTCTTTTTGTGACAAGACTTCCTTCAACTGAAGAGATTTATCACCATGAAACACTACTTCCTTGCTTTTCACGGAACAGCTACAGGAAAACAGATACATGCTATGCCATTAGAATATATCTTTCTTATAAGTAAATAAGAAAGGTAACAAACCCCCAAAGAATATTTTGGATGAGCACAAACCATGAAGTGAAACTGATGAACGAAAAGTTCTGTCAACAAGAAGGGCTTCTCTTTTTGTGAGTTTGTTTTCATATGTAATCTTTCACCTTTCTTAAGAGAAGCAAGACAAACAAGTGTGCCCCGCTAACATTTCCAACCCCCCATTCTTGTGTACAGCATGTAAATACTGCTCTATAATTGTCACTTAAATTAGCATATCAATCAGCATAAAGAGGACAAATAACAAGGGAGTGCAAGGCTGTCTGCCTTAACAGTCTAGATACGTGGAGGAGGAAGCAAGAAGTGAGAGGACGTCTGAGAATTAAGGGGACAGGTCTTAAATCTTTATAAAGAAAAACATCTTTTATTAATGGTTGAAACACCTGTTCTTAAGCAAAGGTGAATTAAGTTATAAATATCAGCTGTGGAATTAAATGATCACTTTAGCCAGTTCCCCTCCCTTAGCACCTTTCTGTCATTTTGAAACACAAAACGGTCAAAATCCTATCAAGCTGGACTGTGATGTCTCACAGCATAGAATTAAAAACCAAACCTTCAAGTTCTTTCAGATTCTGAACCCCTCTGTTGTCTCTGTTTTGCTGGTGGAGGCTAGGATTGTTTTAGGTGTTTCAGAATATCCAATTGCAAGTTAATTGGTACAGTTTTGAAAGCTGATTTTCCTTTCTTCAGGAATTCTGAACCAAACAACACAGAGGGTAATTTCTTTTAAAATGGACATATTAATCCATCTCACATGTGAAAGGGCCAAAGACCACAATGGGTTTGATGTAGACAAAGAGCAGCCATTTTGACACTGCTTAATTCCGTCATTTAAAAAAAAAATGTTCTCTTTAATTTATCCTCTAATCAGTAGCTAAGGACAGAACTGGTTTCTCAGAGGTAGTGATGGATAATTGCTTTACAACTCCCACCCAGCTTTTTTTGTATTAATCAGCTTTTCTATTACAAGTATTTGCCTCCAGCCATAAGAAACTAATTTAACCTAACCAGCCCTTTGTGACACAGACCTCACACCTTGGCAACAGTCATGTAACCAACCCACCACCCATCTGTCTACTGTCCATCATCAAGATGCTAGTACCTGTGCTTACCTGTTGCCTTCATGATGATGTGAAACAAACCACCACCCAATCACCTTAACGAACTGCCCCATCAAAAGGAAGGTTTAAAAGGCATTCAGCCTCAAACAGCAGCCACCATTGTTTTTGCTAATCCCTGTCCAGGCCATATGTTCATTGAGCTATGGCCACTATTCTTTTCCCTAAGTTCTGGCCCCCTCCGCTACCTTGGAGAGGCAGATCCTCCTTTTCTCTCTCTCTTCAATCTACTTTCTAGATAAACTATATATTTCCCTTCTAATTCTTTGCATCTTTTTCACGGCAGTGGATCACAACCTCCTGCTACCCCCCCATTACCCCTCCCCACCTAACAACATGCCACATTTGAGCTTCTGCAGTTCTGAAACTTGCAAAAGAAAATTGATAAGATAGGAGTTTAAAAAAAGAAAGTTAAAAAAAATGTAGAAAGCATTTGCCACATGAATTTGCACATACACACCAATGTTTAACACATAATGGTAAAAACTTGTTGCTGTATTTATGTATATTACCCTTATATATTATTTGCTTTGCGTTAAGAGAAATTGCGTATAAAAGAAAATAAGTATTGTATAGAAATTCCCTGCAATGAAATCTCTGGCCATTCACAGGACCTCTCTACTCTCATCTTCCAAAACTTGTTAATATTGGGCAGGTTTCATTTTTAGTACACTATAATTTTTGCTCTTCAAACTATCTCTGGGTTATCTGGTCTTTAACTATCGTCTCTGTATTGATAGTTTTTAATCCCATTTCACTAACTCACAAACTTCCTCAACTCAAGTCCATGAAACACCAAGTTCTACACGGCTCTTCTTTTCCTCTAACCTCCTCCTCCTTGGTTGTTCTGGTGATAGTAACACTGAACCACACATCTGCCTTCACTGGAAATCTGGCAGGTCAGTTTCTTCTTCAACTTCATTGATTCTCAAATTCCTTTTTCTCGGGACCTTTTTACAATCTTTTAAAAAAAATTTTAAAGTTGTGGGATACAATTCAGGGTTAGCTATACAAACGTTAACTATGCAGGTACCCTTGATCATGAGATGTGTCCCTCCTTCCCCTGGCAGTTAGTTTCCCACTACTGCCAATCCCCTTCTTACCATATTAAAATTATTGTGGAACCAAAAGTGTTTTTGTGGTGAGTTGCATCTATCATTTACTCAATTGTAAATGAGTACTAAGATATTGTTAACAGAACTGCTAGCTGTGATGACCCACTGCAAGGTAACAGTAGCCACAGAGTTTAATAATCAGTGGGCAGCTAAATGAGGAAATGAGAGGAAACTTCAAACCTGTCTCCTCAAGGAGTTTTGGACTGCGATTTTAAAGAATATTTTGGCAGGTAGCAGGCTAAGGAGTTAGGGTTGCTGATTGGTTAGGGCATGAGGGATCAAATCATAAGGATGCAAAAATTGCAATCTTGTCCTGAGTTCGCTCCCTGGCAAAGGCCTTCAGACTGCTTGGTGTCCGTGAAACCACTGGAATGCAGGATCTGGAAAATATCTAAATGAAAAATCCGAGGTTTCTTAAAGCTAAAGATGTTATCTACAGAAGCAACGAAGGGAAGTTAGGACTTGGTGGCAAGGGCTAAGTGACTTTTAATCAGTAAGCAGCTATAAGGAGGTGAGCTGTAGGGCAGTTGATGCTTAGCTGTGTTTCTACACAAAGCTTACACTGTGGTTAAAAATCTAGCAAGTTAGTTTTATTAAATTTATGAGGATAGTTTTAACATTTTAAGTTTTCTTGTCAATTCCTTTAAAAATAATAACTCATTTCAAGTGAATATGATTAATGTTTTTGTTGTAAAATACATGGTTTCAAAAGCAAAGACATCGATGAGAAAAATGATAGTACTTAATAGTAGCTCAAATAAATTAGTGAAAAAATATATTCAACAAATATAGAAGAGCATTATTTTGAATTAAGTTCCTGCACTTATTTCAATTGGCATAATAACAAAGTTCTCCCTGTTCTAATCCTTAACCCAAAGTAGCCTAATGTTAACCAATTAGTTATTTCTCTATTGTTCTGTTCTACTGTTCGTGTCTTATAAGGAAGGTACTTTGAAATGACCAATTTGTTTTTTGTTCTTTGTTTCTGCTTTCTTCAGTCCTTTTTTGTCTATAAAGCCAACCTTTTATGCTCTTTTATTGAATATTGATTCTATTTTATGGAATAAGGCATTGCTCAATTCTAGAATTACATAAAGTCAATTGAGATCTTTCAACCAGATGTGTTGTAAGTTTGTCTTCTGACAAGCGCAGCTGCTTTAGTGTTTGGCTTATATTCATATAGCTGGAGTCTCATATTTGCTTCTGAATTCAGTCTGCTGTGATGTAGCATATTACAGAGTCTTGGAAATCACCACTACATTCTCATGAGACAATAAAGGTGAAAAAGGCAAATAATGTCTGACTATTGTCATGAAAATAGCTTTGACTTTAAGAATGACATGAAAGTGACTCAGGGAGTCCCAGGGGTTTCCATTAATCCCCAAATTGAATTGATCACAAAGCCCTGACTCCCTAGGCTTCAAACCACCCTCCATCTTTGCCCTGTGCCTAGGTCAAGTGGGACAAAGTTCTTTATAGCATTCACTATGAAAATCTACCAATAGGTAGTTTCCTGGGGGTCTGAGATGAGGTTTTATGTGGTATGCTGTATCAATTTTTTTCAAAAAGAAAAACAAATAACAAAGAGGAACAAATTCATTTTAGATACTCCTCATGTTCTCACTGTTCTCCTTCGCTGCTCACAAATAAGATCTTCTCTCTGGCTACTCTTCCCTTTCTCTGTCTATAAATGTCTCCTAGTTACGGTCTTTGTTATCCTTCGGTGTTACCCTTGGTTTTGTAGAACAGTTTAGTTCTCTTGTGTTTACCCATTCAGTTTTACAAGAAAAAAAACCTTATCTTCATGGAGATGTAGGGAGCATTTGATGGCTTCAGTGCTGTAATAAAAAAATTTTATGACCCTACAATGAAAGAAAATTTTACATAATGCAACCTGCTTGAAAATAATCTGTTGTATTGCAAAACTGACAAATTTGAAAATAAAACATGCAAACTAAGCTTGTTCTTTGTGAATTAAATATCTGCTGAATTTGCTATGTTAGACAATGAGGACTTTGGGATTTATTTGGCCCTCAGCTGATTCTTGATACTCTTTTGCTCAATTTTCATGGTACTTGGAAAAATGCAGCCTCCTCAGCATGAGAAGGGTATGGTCATCAGGATCTCCCTGATGACAGGAAACTTAAAATTTTGTTGTGGTGCC
Organism: Cephalopachus bancanus; assembly: GCA_027257055.1. Taxonomy (NCBI): domain Eukaryota; kingdom Metazoa; phylum Chordata; class Mammalia; order Primates; family Tarsiidae; genus Cephalopachus; species Cephalopachus bancanus. Next base: position 1,464,810 of record JAPVLO010000178.1, on the reverse strand, counting down.
ACAAGTCATAGAGATGCTATTAGCACTTTTAAAATATTTTTCTCTGTGCCGTTCAGACAAGCTATTTCTGTTGAACTCTCTTCACTTTCATTGACTCGTTACTGAGCTATCCTTATTCTGGTATTGTTCCTTCCAATGCAGTCAGTAAGTCAAATGTTTCTACTTCTCCTCTTTTTCCACTTTGTCCCCCCACTTTGTCCCTACTTCTCCTTTATTTTTCTTCTTCTTCTTGCTTATTATAATTTTTAGTTCTGAAATTCCTATGTGGTTTATTATAGATAGAAGATAGATAGATAGAGAGAGAGAGAGAGAGAGAGAGAGAGAGAGAGAGAGAGAGAGAGAGATGAATGGATAGATAGATAGATATCCAAGGCTGGTCTGGAGTGCCTGGAATCAAGCAATCCTCCCACCTCTGCCTCTTGAGTAACTACGAGTAGTTACCATCATGCCCTCAGCCACATCATTATATCTTATATTTGTTTGTTGAGGCCTTTTATCTTTCTATTTGTTTCAAAATTGTTTGCAATGACTTCTTGGAACATTTTTTTGATAGTTGCTTTTAGTCTTTGTCAGATAAATCTGTGTCATCTTTTTTTGACATGTGTTCAATGTCTTTGCCTATATAAGTTGACATGATCTTTTTTCTTCATATACTGAACAATTTTGCATTGAATCTTGGATATCTTAATACTATGTTGTGAGTCTTTTTTCCATCTTATGGGGAATATAGATTTTTTTTCCAGCCAGTCATCATCTTAGGTTCAGGTTGCAAGTTTCAACCTACATTCTGTAGTCTCTGGTTTCATTTCGTTTCATCATTTCATTTCATTCAACACTGTCATTTCAGCATTCAAATTTTTGCAAATGGAATTTTGATCTGTTCTGACTTTTTTTTTTTTTTTTTGAGTTGGAGTCACTCTGTTGCCCAGACTAGAGTGCAATGGGATGCTCTTGGCCACCGTAGCCTCAACCTGCTAGGCTCTGGTGATCCTTCCACCTTAGCCTTCCAAGTCGCTGAAATTACAGGTGTGCACTACCATGCCCGGCTAATTTTTGATTTATTGTAGAGACTAGGTCTCACCAAGTTGCCCAGGCGGGTCTCGAACCCGCGGGCTCAAGCAATCCACTCGCCTCGGCCTCCCAAAGTGCTGGGATTGCAGGCTAAGCCACCGAGCCCAGCCTGTTCTGACTTTGTGTCACTCAGTATTCAGTCTGGACCTTGGGTAATGCGTTTTCCTTCAGGTCTCAAATTTTTCATGTACTGAGTGGTGTCAGGCCTATATACAGGAAGCCCAAGAGTTTATAAGTAACTTTTTGAATTTGCTGTCCTGAATTTTTCCTTCTCTATCATCTCCCCGGTGTTTCTCAGTTTCTAGTGTTGTCCTTTTCAGTCCTCTACTAACAGAATGGGGACTTTAGTTACCCAGTGCTTCCTACTGCCATGACTATGCTAGTAACCAGAGACATGTGACTGAAGGACAGAGAAAGAGAAAAAAATCAGTATGGGCTTCACCACTGTCTTGAGACCAGAGCTTTTCTGATCTGAGAGGAAGGCTCAGTTCCATCAGCATTTCGGGCCCTAGAGGTTTCCGTTAAGGCTACTATCACCGGATTGTTTGAGGAATATGGCCCAACAGAAAACCATAAAGAAAAAAGGAAAACAGCAGGGAGTTTACTCTGTCTCTGAGTATTGGGACTTCTTTTTCCTTCTCTGAGACAAAACTTCAGGGCTTTTGTGCCTCCTTCCAGGACGTGGAGCTGGACCAGCATAGGGATAACAAAGTTGAAAAAGTGATAAACTTTGTGGCCCTTCAGGTGGCACTTTAAATTGCAGTCTTTTCCCTTAATTAACCCGATACTATTTACTTTTGAATGCTCAAATACCTGGCTCTAACGTTGCTTCCAGGTTTCATTCCTACATTCATGATTGAAAGAAATAGTGTTATTATTTTATTGTATCTTGACTGAAACGCCAACATTTAATCTTAGTATAGCAACAAATATTAAAGAATAGTTATGGTATAATTGTCATTCTTTTAAAATTAGTTTTATCATTGCACGCATTTTGATGTTGTAACAAATAGAAATATGTTTGTCTGAAGCCAAGTTTCCAGGTACAGTGGTAAAGTCTCATTGCAAAAGTGATTTGATGGAAATCTTCTATGACTCTTGCTGTTAACAGAGCATCGGGGAAATACCCTCAGGAGGAATATTCGGTCCAGGAGAAAAAAAGATATTATTTTGGGTCGGGCGCGGGGGCTCAGCCTGTCATCCAGCACTTTGGAAGGCCGAGGCGAGTGGATTGCCTGAGCCCACGGGTTCGAGACCCACCCAGGCAACTTGGCGAGACCTCGTCTCTACAATAAATCAAAAATAAGCTGGACGTGGTAGTGCATGTCTGTAGTTCCGGCTGCTTGGAAGGCTGAGGTGGAAGGATCTCAGGAGCCCAGCAGGTCAAGGCTGTGGTGACTGGGAGCATGCCCCTGCACTCCAGTCTGGGTGACAGAATGAGACTCCAACTCAAATTAAAAAAAAATATATTATTTTGGATTTATGACTTTTCGCCATCATATTATTAGTTAAAAGACAATTAGTTACTGTCCTTTAAAAGTTTTACTTTGTTTTGTTGATGTACTCAATGAATGAAAATAGAGATTTGAGTATTTAAGAGTTAAATTTGCCCAGCAGAGAAACATTTTTGAGCAATAACTTTGCTTTGTGAACAGTTTATTCAGTAGTGACTGCTACTGAATTAACTTTGGCAATCATAGTCAATTTCCACACATGAATAGACAAATTTAAACAATGATTCAGAGCACTGAACCATTTGTAGCTTTCTATCTATAAGTTTCTTCTTTATCTTTTAGCACTCTTTGAGGGTCTTGCATCTTTAAACATAAAGTAACCCTTTTCACCATTCCTCTTAAGTTAAGAAGTCTCTCTGAATAACTAAATTTATTGTTTTTTATATTCTCTCCCACCCATAATGTTCTCATGCATTCCTTATATCTTTCCTCGTCTTTTCCAAACAGAACTTCTGCTAACCCTTATAGAATCTTTATATAAATTAGGAAGAGGTACTCGTTCTCCGATGTATGCAGCCCCCAGCCAAGACACACAGCATGAAGAACAGAACTTAAATTAGATCAGCAACTAATTTCCCTTCACCCAGCTTTTGGCAAAACCTCTATATCCACATATGTCACTTTATCTTTCCATTTTGAATGTTGGTATTTTACAAATTTTCTTCCTTGGACATGTTACCTTTTTAAATTATAAACATCATTTCCAGGCAATTACTAATATTCTCAGACCTTTAACTATCATCTAAATTCTGATTCTCTTATATCCATTATTCTAGCCCTAACTTTCCTCAGTAACCCAGGCTGTTATTCTTCTGGACACATTTTCCTGTGTATTCCAAATTTTCCTCCAAGTAACATGTCCCAACAACAGTGGCGGCAGCAGCAGCAACAGCAACAAATGTTCTCTGCCTTTGTTTTCTACCTGTTTTTTTTTTTTTTTTTTGAGTTGGAGTCTCACTCTTATCGCCCAGGTTAGATTGCAGTGGCATGCTCACAGCCACATCAGCCTCGACCTACTGGGTTTAGGCGATCCTTCCACTTCAATCTTCCAAGTAGCTGGAACTACAGATGCATGCCATCACACATGGCTAGTTTTCGTGATTTATTGTACAGACGTGGTCTCACCAAATTGCCCAGGCTGGTCACGAACTCCCAGGCTCAGGCAATCCTCTCACCTCAGCTTCCCAAAGTGCTGGGATTACAGGCTGAGTCACTGTGTTCGGCAGTTTTCTAGCTCTTAAAGAAGGCACCATCCCTCAATAACTGCAACCTTGTAATTTCATGTCTTTTTAATTGAGGACAATGTATCTGCGCAAATTATTAACACAAATAATTATTTCTGCAGAAAAATATTACTCAACAAAGACATACCTTTTTTATTTTAAATCCCTAATATGGTTGCCAATTCAACTCAAAATAAGTAAAATAATAACTAAATAGAGTTTACAAAATCTTCTATAATTTTTCTTAAGCATCAATAGCAAATCTTTGTGACTTTCAAATGGCTGCACCATCATCATTATTATTTAATTTAAAGGGCATATGCTTTGGTTGAAAACCTCCTATTGCCCTTTTCTGCGTGGCATAAAAATGAGGCATTTTCAAGCACAGCAAGAGATTCCTGCTTAAAGTCACAAGCATGCTGGAATAAACTAAAACCATTTTATGCAGAAGCAGTGCTCTGAAGGCATGACTCAAATATAACACATTAACGTAAACCAGGTCCTAGAGAACTTGCAGTGGAGAGGGCTTATAGTTGTCTTCTCATTTGCCGTCCATATTTTGTTTTGTTTTAAAATATTCATATCAGTTTCTTTCTACCTCAGTCTATGCGGAGTATATAATAGGTAACATTTATACACTACTTTCCAATAAATGAGTACTTTTATGCATTCAGTTTGTAACCAAAAGCAAGCTCAGTCATTGCTGCCCAAAGCCAAATTTGTGAGATGAGAGCAGGTGAAAGGAAAGTGACTTTATTCACAAGCCAGGAACTGGGGAAATGGCCAGGATCATGCCTCTCACAGACCATTTATTTGGATTGCATGCTGAGGTTTAAAAAGGAAAACTGGGTACAAGGATCATTGGCGAGTGACAGTGGGTGCTGGTCTACAAGACTCGCTCCCATGATTATCTTCAGATATTGCCCCATCTGGTGAATGATTTGGCAACCTTGAGGAGATCTTTAGGAGAGGAGAATCCCATTGCCATCTGGTTTGCTTCAGGAGCAGCCCCAAGAACTTGTACGCAAGCCTGTGATTAGAATAGTGAACACAATGCAAAGAAATGTATGGTGGAAAAAGGGAGAAACAACATTTTTTTGAACATGTTTTAAGGTTACATTTAGGGAGTGAGAGGGAGAGAAAGAGAGAAAAGCTTTTAGAATGCATTTTGAAATGAGGTGCTTGGTTACAAGTTTGTGATGTTCGCAAAAACTAGTGGGCTCTATACAATAAACATTATCCTAATTTTATCAGAGAATGAACTGTTATTAAATATAGCTCAAAGCACATATACTAATAATTAGCGAAGCACCAGGAGAAGCTACTTCATTTTTCAAGTGTGGTGATCTTTCCAATATGTTATTCTTGTCTGCATAATTATACTTATTATAATAGGATTAGAAATAAAATTAAGTCATTGGATAGTGGGTCAGTAATAATGCTTCTCTTGTGTGAATGTTGTAAATAACTACTATTTTAAAAAAAGAAATAAAAATGCAAACCTTTCCAATGGTAATATAGGAAATTTATTTATGTGAGTCCTGAAATCAGTTTTGGTAGATCAAAATTGTGGACAGCACTGAAGATGGCAGACAAAGCATCTAAAAACTACTCTCACCAAGATTCCTGGTAGAGAAATGATAGATATTAGGTCTTTAAAATGCAAATTAGGTACAAGTCAAAGAACACTATATTTAACATATGAAACTGATTCTGAAATCTCCATAGCAACCACTAAAATGTTAAGCATAAATTATGTGATTAAAGTTATCAAAGATAGCTTTCTTTCATCCTAAGCAATCTCAAACCAGATGACAAATCTGGTTCTTTTTCCGAAAGTCCTGTCAAGTACACCCCTCTGGAAGATAATTATGCCAGCTTTTGTCTGTGATAGGCAAATCTGATTAATAATTTTAGAATTGAAATATATTGCTTTAATATAAGTGGAATCTAGGACAAATCTCCATATTACAGAAGATGTGCTTATATTAGTTTGGCAGTTCATATTAGTTTTGTAGCATATGATGCTACTACACTGAAGAAAAGCAACAAAAACTCCTTATTTTACTACGCCATTTCAATTATGATAACATGGTCCAAATGTATTGTATTATTTATTTTACATTGTATGGTATGAATGTGTGTGTGTGTGTGTGTGTGTGTGTGTGTGTGTGTGTGTGTGTGTGTTATATGCATTTGCCTTGATCAATTACACATTAATTGTATTGAAGGGTGGCAAAATATGTCACCTCAAGATATGCCACTATAGCGTATGGATTATTTTGAGCTGAAGACAGCTGAGAAGAAGCAGATACAAGTAAAGGTCTCTGGTCCCTATGTGCCTAAAGCAGGCCATAGATTTGCAAAGGTGAAAGTGTCCTCCTCTCTCTCTACCAGGAAGGAGAAAGGTTTATCAGTGGAGATAACTTTAGACCCCATCAGCCTGGAGGCAGCATCGGATGAATCTACTTAACAAACTACTAACTAGCCTTTATCTACCTTGCATTTTCCTTCCCACAATTTGCCGTTCTTAGAAGCTCAAGGTCCTTTGTTTTATTACTTGTCTTTAAATTTTTAAAACTGAAGATGCCATATAAAAGCTGGAATTCTAAGCTACTGCTTGGTGTCTCTGAGGTGTATATGAGATTAACATGTTGCTGAACTTCTGTTTGTTTTTTACCTTGTTAATCTGTCAATTTTTTTTTTACAGAGATTCCAGCTAAGAACTCAAGAGGGTAGAAAGGACAACATTTTTTCTTCCTCTACAGTTTGAGGTCAAATAAAATATATTATATTGTAAATAATGAAATCATAGACTCTTCATGGATTTTTGGAACATTGTCTCGTAAAACATAGTAGAATGGATTTATTAAATGTCCAACTCTACAATTGTGAAATACTTAATATATAGTTATATGCAATTCTCTTCAGCTACATATGAACTCACCGTAACAATTTCAGAAACTTTTTGTTCTGTATTTGTATAATTTTGGAGAATTTTATTCACCCCTGAGAGAGTTTCATGGATGAGAAAAGTTGACTCAGGCAGTCTTAAAAACAACCCCCCCAATCATATATATATGTTAGATAATAACAATGTTAAATTTGGGTGCAAATATCAGCGACATAAAAATGAGCAAAACAATGGAAAAATAATGCATTAGGTACATGTGCATACTGTTTGTGTCAATAGAATGTGAAAAGCAAATCAATAAACAGACAATCACAGAAAACAACCTGATACAATGACAGAATGAAATATTGATGTGATATGTTGGGACAAAGCAAAACGTTTTCTTCCTACTCTTTGAAATTTCCCTAAAAATGAACTTACAATAGTCAGATTAATTGAAGAAAAAGGCATACAGATTGATTCAATTTGCATAGGGGAAAAAAATCACAGGATTGTGATTACTCAATAACTCAATGTCAATGATGTCCAGATGGTTATATATGTTTTTTTTTACAGAGAAAGAGGAGATGGGAGAAAATTACAGTTTGAGTGGCAGTAAATTATTTTTAGGGGGAATGAGTGGACTCAATGCTCAGACAATGGTTAGTGAATGATTTTCTCTGGAAACTTAATGGGACTGGGGAACACACAAGAGTTTGAAACAACCATTGTTATCTGGGCTTTATGTGTGGTGTTTAATTTTCAATCTCTTTCTCTGTTACGTGAATTTTAATCTTTTCTGCTTAATGAAATTTTGGGGAGGGCACTGAAGCCAATTGTGTTCCTCTTCAGCAGTTCTGTTCTTTAGACAGAGAAAAAGAATATCAGAGTGAATGAAACCTCTTGCATCTGTTGATTTCAAGGTTCTTTACTTTAAAATAATCAGCATACCAGTTATATTTTGGGATGACATTCTCTGGACTATCGTGTATCTTTAGAAAACAAAATGAAAAAAAGTTCAAATATGTTCAACAGATAAAGAATTTCCTTTCTTCACTGATTTTTCAGAGCATATCTTTAGAGGAAGATTATCATGCTTGAGAATGACCAACTACTCACTTGTTTCTGTTTCCTTCTTTTCCTTTTCACTTATTCACTCTACTAAATTATTATATTAATATGTATATTTGTTTCAACAAACTGCTCAAGTAGTTCTTTAGGTATTGTTTTATCCATTGTTTGTTTTTTCATAGTTACCTTCAGTTCTCAGGCTGGAACATGTGCTCCTTCCTCCATAACTGTAGACTTTTTTGTTGTTTTAGTGCCCTTGTCCTTCTTTCTTCTTTTCTTCTTCTTTTTTTTAAATTTAATTTTGTGAAGACTTTGAGTCTGTCTTCCACATTACTGAGTCACAGTGTGAAGTGCTAGTTTTGTTTTCATTTTATATTTCCTATTGATTCTGACTTTCTTGCATTCCTTTGATCTTGCACTCATTTCAGTTTTCTTTTTGCAGCATTTCCTCCCGTTCTCTGAGTCCTTCCATATAAATGACATCGTTTCTTGACGTTTATTCCTTACATCTTGATGTTAGAAGAAGATAGTACAAGAGTCAGTTCCTTGGTTTTTTGTTTGTTTTTTTTTAAAACACAGTAAGACTACATATATTTTAAGTGTTGAGATTTGCATCTAATAGCTTGTAATGCCAGTGTGCTATTTGAAATCACTTCTCACTGACGTCAATTTTATTTGCAAATTTTCTCTGTTCTGGGCCACATCATCCCGTTCCCTTTTCATTTCATTACTACTGCCAATTTTCATCTTTTAATGAGAGTTTGAAAGATTGTTATTTGTGCATACCTGATCTTTAACCTGAAAGTCTTTAACAGTTTCAAAAGCTTCCTTTCCCTTTTTTGATGTTCAATGATCAAAACTGAATACTTTAAAAATAAAAATGGATACTTTTAATTAGGTTCCCACTACTTCCCAGATATTCTTCTTAGACTTTAATATGAAGTAACTCATAATTGCCCTATAAAATGGTTGTAATCGTTATCCAAATTGTAGAGATGAGAGTACTGAGGCAGCAAGGAGTTGGACAGCGTATTCACATATTAAGTAGAATAAGGTATAAGCCCAATAAATTTGGTTTCAAATCCAGGTTTTAAAGACTCTGCTAAGTTGTTTCTTCCATTTTTAAGTTTGTATGTTTTACCTTAATTTTTAATATTATCTTGTATCTTGGCCACCTACTCCCTAATTATTCATGCTTAAACTCCTTTACATCATAACCATAATAGATTATAGATCTAACTCTAATTTTTTTTAACTTGGAGTCTCACTCTGTTGCACAGCTGGAGTGCAGTGGCACACTCACGGCCACCCAGCGTCGACCCACTAGGCTCTGGCGATCCTTCAGCCTCAGCCTTCCAGGTAGCCTGGCTAATTTTTGATTTATTGTAGAGCCAGGTCTTGTCAAGCTGCCCAGACTGGTTTTGAACCCGTAGGCTCAGGCAATCCACTTGCCTCAGCCTCCCAAAGTGCTGGGATGACAGGCTGAGCTAACTCTAATTTGATAAGTCCCACTGGTCATTGGTCATAGATAATGCTGAATAAACTTAAAAATTAGGGTTACAGGGAAGTCAATTTCCTCATTACATTTCCCCACAGGATCTTCATCTCACCCCCAATGTTTCAGAGCTCCCAGAAGGCTCTACACCAGAGCATGACAATGCAACTCCATCTAGTACAGTTTAAATGGACAATTCTGTCAGTCAAAACTATCCAGGAAATGTGAATATGAGAAGATAATCCATCATAGTACCCTAGTCAACCCCTTGACGTTTGTTTAGCCCACATAAACAAACCAGCATACGCTTGAAACTTCAGCTCATAAAATTTTAAAAAAGAAAACAACAACAAAAAAACACATTTGTTTATACACACCACATATCAGAAACATTACAATCAAGACAAAAAACTTGTTTAGAAGCAAAGGTACTGTTGCAAATACTTTTGTAAAAATAAAACAAATTCATGTTTGTTTTGGGGAAGAAACTCAGGAGGGAAGTAACATGAAAGACTGAAATAGAATTCCATGGACTTCCTATAGGCATTCTGGTGGCTTCTCATCCAAGACATTGCTTGTTGATAATGTTGCCAGTATCTTGCATACACTGGATGAGAATACCAAGACTCAGCAGCTTTCTGTCACAGTGCTTGACAGAAGGAAATCTTGCACTTCCTCCATAACTGAAGGAAATCTTCAATGTAAATTGTAAATTTATGTTACGAATTTTGAAAGGTAAATTGGCAATTGATAAATATAGAGAATGTAAGTGAAGTCCTAAAGTGTGAACATTTAGACAAGTAGTAGCCATAGAGATTTGTTGCTGGGAGAGTGGTTGAGAGAGCAATCATATTTAAGGAGAGAATTTTATGAATGTAAAGGAAATGCACTATGAAAAGAAAGACATTTGTGTAATGGAATTGTACAATTTTCTAGGCAAACACTCAGTCTTTTGGCTTTGCTTTCTCCTCTGAAGAGAGATTTATGGATCTGGACTTGCATTCTCTAGCATCAGAATGAGAATCTAATTATCAGCTTCCACCTAAATCTTAAAATGTTTCTATTTAATTTTCCTTGATCTGGCCAACTCCAGGTCTTAAAACCAACCAGACAAAGGTCAGAAAGCCTCCGAAATCACCCAAGAATATTATGGCAGCCTCCAGTCACCCAGGCAATTAGTCTGAGCAAAGGGCTGCTTTATGTATAAACCCATCATAAATCCTGTGTATGTACGGAAAGAACAATTTTCATGAGATATCAGCTGGTTCTTAGAAGAAATAGTGATCTCTTGAAAGTGGTGGCTGGGGTAGCCCCGGCAACAGCATCTCCTTTCTACTCCCCCTCTGTTTCCGATGAAAAGTAAGCCCTTGCTCGCCCACCGCCCAGGATCTGCAAGCTGCGTGCTCACGAGCTTCAGCACCCACTTGGACTTTCACGATCAGAGATGGCAGCAAAGGCATCAACATCCAAAGCTGCTGAGTCTTGGTATTCTCACCCAGTGTATGCAAGATACTGGCGACATTATCATCAAGCAATGTCTTGCATGCGAAGCCACCAGAATGCCTACAGGAAGGCCATGGAATTCTATTTTAGTCTTTCATGTTACTTCCCTCCTGAGTTTCTTCCCCAAAGCTCGTATGATAACGAGGCTGGATATCCTCAGTCCTTCTGTGACCAAATGGCCTGGGAAGACTCGCACTGCAGTTCTTCACATTTCAGAATGTCTGGGCCGTATCCATGTGACAACAGTAGGATCCAGGCATCCGAAAGAGAAGACCAAGCTCTGTCTGAAGAGGAAGAGATGGAGACAGAGTCAGATGAAGAAACAGAATGTGACCTGAGCAATATGGAAATCACCGAGGAACTCCGCCAGTACTTTGCACAGACCGAGAGACACAGAGAAGAACGACAGCGGCAGCAGCAGCTGGATGCAAAACGCCTGAGGGACTATGTGAATGCTGACCACGACCTGCATCACACCCGCCGGTCAGTGGAGCCCCCAACTGAGAGGCCCGGTGATCGGCGCCAGGCCGAGATGAAGCGCTTGTTTGGGGACAGTGCTGCCAAGATCCAAGCCATGGAGGCCGCGGTGCAGCTGAGCTTTGACAAGCACTGTGACAGAAAGAAGCCCAAGTACTGGCCGATCATCCCCCTGAAGTTCTAAGCACTGGGCACGGGGACCCCTAGAGTGCTTCCTCACAGGGTTTCCAGCCTCAGCCCCTTCCTTTTGGATGCATCCTTTTCATTTCTTCTTCTGTACCTTTTTCAGGAAAAGGGAACCTTATACCTAGGTACAAACATGTTACCAAAGTCCCAGTGTGCCCTTCACAGGGTAAATGCATTGTGCCAGCCACTCAGAGGTTGGCAGGATGTATACTGTTGCCAACATGAGTCTCCTGACATAAAATGATAATTTTATGTATATTACACTCATTTTTGATGTTGTTTGTAACAGTGTTCATTCAGTTCATTAAAGTTCTTCCCTAAGGAAAAAAAAAGTGGTGGTTAGTTCTGGTGACACAGACCTGCATAAGATATGATGTGAAAGGCTGGCTCAGGTGGGAAGGAAATTTACCCCGAGATTGAAAGTGTTAAAATATTACTCAGCGTGAGCACAAACCATTATCAGAAAATGATGTTCAGGCTCAATTCTATGAGAAGCCATTCTCCCTTTTAGTGAGATGTTTTGAAAGTCTATGGGAAAAATTAAGCTATGAGAATAATATTAATAAATTTTTTTGTTAAAGGATGTGGATAATGGTAATTCTTATTTCATAAAGTTTATGTGTAAAGTAGGTGGAATGGAGATGTCTGTGTAAAATTATTTTCATGGCCAACGTCCCTTTCTAATTAAAATATTTTTTAAATAGCATATTTTAAAATCAAGTGGGATGAGAAATATTTTTGCATGGTGTATGGTGGGTGAATAATAGAATGAATTTTTGACCTAACTGAAGAGCATCCCATCCAGAGAATGGATCAAAGATAACTTCATTCAAAAGTAATTAAAATGAACAAAGTCGATCAGACTGGTTCTTCTAGGAATCTGTGTAATATAATACAGAATGAATGACTAATATGCAGAGAGTGAGGATGTGAACGAGAGAAGAGAGAAGAGAAGATGCCATAAGGATAAGCTTATGCTTGCCATGGAAAAGAGAAAAAAAAATGACTGATCTTTAAATGTCTCATTTCTTGAATGACTTACTAGCCCTTACTAAATGATATTTAAAGTTATCTCTTTTGTTAATTGTGAAAAATTCAAAGTCCAAAAGCTATTAGTACTTTAGATCATCACATTTAGGGAACACGTGTGTTCTTTGCTGGACTATGGCTCAATAGAAAGGTGGGGTTACTCATTGTGTCAAATTTCTTATGCCTAATTAGGGCAAAATTGACTTATCATTCTTGCCCTGCGTGTGAAACGAATCAAGGACAGGTTAATATTGCTTTTTAGTTGTAAACGTCTGATCTATTTAACAAATATCAGTGATTGTCAATCATATGAAAGGTAGGTTAGAATCAACATGTGATAGCAGATGAAACATAAGGAACAGAGTCAAGTTGCCCTCAAGATTGTATCTCATGAGTGAGCTCAAAGAGAATAGCAAATTGTCTTTTTTTTTAGAGTAGATATAGAATAGACAAAGTCAGCAACCCCTTGCTGTTAAGTATATTTTGATAAAAAGAATAATCTCCTGAGTAACTATGATTCTAAAGCATGCTATACTCATGTTTATTAGTTGTGCTAGTTATTATGGTAGGTTTGACAAATAGAAACAAATAATGCAAACCTGACTTCATAAAATTGCAGTGAAGTTTATTACTAGTAAAATATAAAGGTAATAACATAAATATAAAGGACTAATAAAATATAAAGGATTATGGCAAGATTTCAAGGCATGATTCTGTTTTTATCTTTTTTTTCTATACAACTTGTTCATTAGATTCATCTATTTTGCTTATTTAAGACATTTAAGTTATTTGGGAATAGTTTTATTCAGATGTAATTCAAATACTATAGAATTTACCCATTTTAAATGTACAATTCAATGTTTTTAATCACACAGCTGTGAACTTAAAAAAACAATTTATTAGTTCTGATTAATGTGATTAAAATCAATTTTATATTTTCATCACCTCAAAAAGAAAATTTGATTATCACATCCTTTTCCCTCTGTTTCTCCTAGTTCTAAGTAACCACTCATCTGCTTTCTGACTATAAATTTTCCTGTTCTGAACATGTCATGTAAATGAAACCATATTAAATCTGTCTTCTGAAACTTTCATTTAGTGTCATGTTTTCAAATTTATCCATGTTGTAGCATGTATGAGTAGTTCATCCTTTACATGGTTGAATAACATTTCACCACACGGCTATATCACATTTTGTTTGTCCATTCTTCAGTTAAAGGATATTTGAATTGTTTCTACTTCTTGATGATCATAAATAATGCTACTATAAATATTTATGCATGAGTTTTTCTGTAGACATATATTTTCCTTTTTCTTGGATACATGCGTAAAAATGGAATTGCTAGGTCACAATGAAAATTCATGTTTAACCATTCAAGAAAGTCAGACACTTTTCCAACATGGCTACAGCGTTATACATTCCTGCCAGCGATTTGGAAGGGTTATCACTTCTCTAAATTCTCACCAACACTTATGGTTATCTGACTTTTTGGTCCTGGCCATCTTAGTGGTGTGATATGGCATTTCATTTAGGCTTTTCTTGATGCTCGTGACCTCACCTTTTTATGTGTTTCCTGGTCATTTGTGTATCTTCTTTGAAGAACTATCTACTCAGTCAATTTATTTAAATTGGCTATTTATTTGCCTTTTATCACTGAATTGTTATAATATACATAAATGTATGTATATAATTAAAATTACATCTAATTATTTTACATTTATAAATTAGATGAATATATAATTAATGTATATTGATGTTATATATATATTTTTCTAGATACAAGTTTCTTATCATACATATTGCAGTGGAAATCTTGCCTAGAGAGACGGGATACCGAGGTTGCTTTGCCAGGAAACAGCATTTATTCGTCGCAGCACCGGCTCAGCGCAGGGGGGGCATTGCCTTTTATACATTTTTAACTTTCTTGCAGTGACACTATATAATCCGATTGGTTGGGTTGCTGTTAACCTTACCTGTTTACTTTGATTGGTTAAACAAAGTCATTGCATATAGGTTTACTATTTTGATTGGTTACCACCCAAAGTTTAAAAGTTATCAACATATAGTCTGCCAAAGTAAAAAAAGCCCATGAAAAACAATGAAAAGCCTGTGAAAATGGTGGCACAACTAGGAATTAACTAAGGTAATAACCAATGGGTTCTGCGGGTTATCGATAAGAGCAGGGTGAAACAAGCTGCTGCTTTAAGCTAAGTAGACTATGTGAGGTAGAGTAACCAGAAGTAAAGCAACTTGACTATTAGAACAAGAAGACAGAAAATAACCTATCTTCTTTTCCTGTTTTTCCATCTCTGCATCTTGCTTTTTGACAGGGCTCCCTGCCTCAATATGATTTATAAATATTTTCTTGCATTCTGTGAAATGACTTATTTATTTTCTTGAGAAACCAGTAACCTAGCTTTGCTCCTTAAGACACAGAAATAGAAATGATTTTATTTTATTTTATTTTTTTCCTAGCTAGGAATTCCTTTATTCCTTATTAAAACAAACTAACAATAAGTGTAGATTATATGCTTTTATACATATGAGTGATCTTGTTGCATATAGTTTTCATCAGGACCCTGCCACGTTCACACTTAGTCCTTATAGTGAAGAATAAAAATGATTTTAAAGGAATACTATGAACAATTGTATCTCAGAATGCTCAGAATAACTTGGATGAAATGGAAAAATTACTAGACAATCACAAACTATAGAATCTAAATCAAAAAGAAATGTATAAATAGACCTACAACAATTAAGAAATTGAGTAGGTAATCAAAAAACAATCTACGGCCCGGGCTCGGTGGCTCAACCTATAATCCCAGCACTTTGGGAGGCCGAGGTGAGTGGATTGCCTGAGCTCGCGCGTTCGGGACCCTCCTGGGCAACTTGGCGAGACCTCATCTCTACAATAAATAAATAAATAAATTAGCCAGGTGTGGTCGCGCATGCCCGTAGTTCCAGCTACTTGTAAGGCTGAGCCAGAAGGATCGCTGGAGCCCAGCAGGTCGAGGCTGCGGTGGCTGGGAGCGGCCACTGCACTCCAGTCTGGGTGACAGAGTGAGACTCCAACTCAAAAAACCCCAAAAAACAATCTACAAGAGAAAGCCTAGGTTCACATGGATTCACTTGGTTAATTCAACCACAAATTAAAGGTAGGGGAGGGTTTACTAATTTTTCACAAACTCTTACAGAAAAGGAAGAAACACTTCTCAATTAATTCTGTAAGGTCAGTATTAACCTGATACCAAAATCATACAAAGAACTCACAAGAAAAGAACACAATATACCAATGATGCCTGTGAATATAGTTGCAAAATCCTTAACGAGAGATTAACCAACCCGATCCAACAATACATAAAACAAATTATACACCATGACCAAGTAGACTTATCTCAACAGGGTAAGTGGGTTTTAAAACCAAATATCAGTGAATTTAATATATCCTATCAAGAGAATAAAACCAAAATCCACATGCCCATCTCATTAAATGGAGAAAAAGCACTTAATAAAATCTAATGATCTTTCATTGAAAATAAAAACAAACAAAAAAATGAAGAATAAAAGGGAACTTCCTCAACTTGATAAAGGACATATTTTAAAAAACCGTCAGGTAGCCTCAAATTTAATATTAAAAGACTGAATGCTTTGCCCTAAGGTGAAGGACAAGAGGATTAGCACTTTCAATATTTTCATGTCACATTACACTGCGATGTCTAGCCAGAAAAATTAAGCAAGAAATGAAATAAATGACATATAATTTGTTTAAAAAATAAGCAAAACTATTTTTATTTGCAGATGACATGACCTTGTATCTTGTATCTAGAGAATCCTAAAGAACCAACTAAAAAAAATAGATATTAGAATGAATAAACAATTTCAGCAAGGGTGCAAAATACAACATCAATATACAAAAAGTAACTATATCTTTAAATAGTTGCAATAACAAAGTCTGAAAATAAAATTAAGAAAACAATTATATTTACAATAGCATTAAAAAGCATCAGGAGCTTTTGATTTTTTTGTTTTAACAAAAAAAAAACTGTAAACTTACCACACTCTGAAAACTATAAAACGTTATTGGATGAAATTAAGGAAGATCTGAGTAAATGGAAATCCCTTTTCTGCTCATGAATCAGAAGACTTAATATTGTTAATATGGCAATACTCCTCAAATTTAGCTACAGATTCAAAGAAGTCCCTTTGATTAAGTGGAGCTAATTTCCTTGTGGAAATTGACAAACTTATTCTAAAATTTGCATGGGGATATTAAGGAATCCAGAATAGCCAAACAAATCTTGAGCCGACAGAATTTACTTGAAAAAGTAGAACAAAATCGAAAGACACAAACTTCTGAATTTTGAAATAAAGCAACAATAACGAGGCTATTGTGTACTAGCATAGTATCCCAACAGATGAATCTAACAAAATTGAGAATTCAGAAATAAAGACATATGTCTATGGTCAGTAGACATTTGATAAAGATAACAAAACCATTAAATGGAAAAAAATAATGTTTTCAACATACAGTGCTAGAAAATTAGAAAGTCACATGAAATTGGACCTTTATATTACACAATTTGCGAAAACAGCTCAAAATGGATCAAATATCTAAATGCAAAAGTTGAAAGTATGAAGATATTAGATGAATACATGGTGATAAACCTTTAGGAACTTGGATCTGGTGATAAATTCTTTTTTTTTTTTTAAATTTTTAGATACCGGATCTTTCTACATTGCCCAGGCAAGTCATGAACTCCTGGGCTCAAGCAGTCCTCCTGCCTTGACTTCCCAGTGCATTCTTAGGTATAATACCAAAAACATAAGCAAAAAAAGGACTAAATAAATAAATTGAAGCTCACTAAAATAAAAGAAACAACCGGACTCAGTGGCTCAACCTGTAATCCTGCGCCTTTAGGAGGCTGAGGTGAGTGGATTGCCTGAGCCTGTGGGTTCAAGACCCACCTGGGCAGTGAGACCTCATCTCTACAATAAATCAAAAAATCAGCCGGTTGTAGTAGCGCATGCCTGTAATTCCAGCTACTTGAAAGGGTGAGTGGAAGGATTGCCGGAGCCCAGCAGGTCGAGGCTGTGGTGGCCGGGAGCGGCCACTGCACTCCAGTTTGGGCGACAGAGTGAGACTCCAACTCAAATAAATAAATAAATAAATAAAAGAAGCATTTTTTAAACAGATTTCTCTGTTATTTTCATGAATTTCCCTATTGTTTATTTTCTATATCATTAACTTCTACTCTCATCTTTATTATTTTCTTCCTTCAATTTCCCTTAGGTTTAGTTTGCTCCTTTTTTTTCAGTGTCTTAAGGAGCAAAGCTAGGTTACTGATTTAAAATCTTGCTTCTCTTTTAATGTAGAATTTTACAGATTGTACATTTCCAAGTACTGATTTATTTGCACCTCATAAGTTATAATATGTTGTATATTCATTTTCAGCCTCCAAAGCCTTTTCTAATTTTTGTTATTTTTTCTTCTTTGATACGTTGGTTTTTACGAGTATGCTATTTAATGTCCACACACTTAAGTTTCACAATTTTGTTTTTTTTGATTAGTAATTTCATTCACTGTGGTCAGAGAACCTACCTTATATTATTATAATCCTTTTAAAATGTATTTAGATTTGTTTTATGGTCTAGCACATGCACTATCCTTAAAAAAATTCCATGTCCACTTGAGAAGAATACATATTCTGCGGTCGTTGGATGGAGTGTTCTATAGATTTAGGTCTCATAGGTTTATACTATTACTTTGTTGAAATTCTGCTTAGTTGTCTACCCATTATTGAAAATGAGGTTTGAAGCCTCCAGCCACCCTTTTTATCTAGTCTATTTCTGCCTTCAGGCAATCCTTTCACCAAAGTGCTGGGATTATAGGCTTGAGCCACCATACCTGGCCTAGGGATACATGTTTTATAACTATACCTTCCTGATTAATTGAGCCTTTTATTATTATAAAGTGCCCCCTTTCAGAGCTAGTCTTATTTTTTTATTATTCTTGCCTATTTTGTGTGATATTAGTATAGCCACTCTAGCTTTCTTGTGATTGTTGTTTGTGTGATACACTTTTTCATTCCTTGTCTCTCAATGGCATTGTATCTCTGAAACTACAGTTTATTTCCCATATACAGCATATAATTGGATCTGATTTTTTTGCAGCTTCTTTTTCTTAATTCAGGTTGACAGACTTTGCCTTTTGGTTAGGCTGCTTTATCTACTTTTAGTTAATATTTTTGTATATATAATTGGATTTATATCTTCCATTCACTTTTTTATTTTTTATATATCTCATGTTGATTTTATTCTATTCTTCATTTATTGCTTGATTTTGCAATATGTGTATTTTCTTAATGTATCATTTTATTTAATTATCCTTTTTTACTATATATAGAGATGTTTTAGCTATTTCTTTTCTTTTTTCTTTTTTTTTTTTGAGTTGAAGTCTCACTCTTGTCACCCACGTTGGAGTGCAGTGGCACACTCACTGCCACCGCAGCCTCGACCTGCCGGGCTTAGGCGATCATTCCTCCTCAGCCTTACAAGTAGCTGGAGCTACAGATGCATGCCACCACACCCGGCTAAGCTATTTCTTTAGTGGTTTCTCTAGGGTTTACTGTATACATTTAAATGTTTCAGAATCTGCTTTAGATTTATAATAACTTAATTTCAATACAATACATACAATGTTAATTTTATATAGCTCTATTCACCTTTTGCTTTTATGGCATTATTGTTATAGATATTGCAACTATATATTTTACAAACCGAAATGTACATTTTCATAATGCTTGATTTATACAATCATATATCTTTTTTCCAATGTGAGAAAAGGATATTAAGTATGTATTTATAGTTTTTATGCTGACCTTACTCATTAACATTTTTGTTTCTTTTCATTTGTTCTTTTAGATTTAAATTACCATCTGGATTTCCTGAGCCCGTGGGTTCAAGACCTGCCTGGGAAGGCGAGACCTCATCTCTACAATAAATAAAAAATCAGCCGGGCTTGGTAGCGCATGCCTATAATTCCGGCTACTCGGAAGGCTGAGGAGGAAGGATCACCGGAGCCCAGCAGGTTGAGGCTCCCGGCCACTGCACTCCAGTCTGGGCGACAGAGTGAGACTCCAACTCAAAAAATAAATAAATAAACAATAAAATAAAATAAATTACCATCTGGACTCATCTACGTGCTCAATACAGCTTTGCTCTCATCATTATGCCATTCGTGATCTGACATTATGCCAAACCACACAGATCTTCTGGGGTAACTTTTTGACTCAAATGATAACTATAGTCTACAGCCATATCGCTGAATACACCCGACCTCATTAAATTGTAAGTATAATTTATATGCAATTTATGACTTTATGCTTGCTCTCATATTTTCCTTGATTAGAGAATATTTTCATTTGATGAGAAGGATAAATATATATTTATTATTTCCTTTTCTTTTTGATATTTTTTGTATTTCTCATATTATCATGCTTTCTAAGAATTAGAAGATCTGGTTTCCTGATGGCTGTTGACTTTATTACTTTGACGTTTATCTATATTCTGTTGCATTTTGAAATGCAATCATCAGAAGGTTTTTTTCTCTTTCACTAGTCTTGAATTTAATTTTTGAATGTTATATAAAACACACATGAAAATGGCTGAAATTAAATAGTTCAGATGCCCAACATTGAAAACATTTTTAAGTAATTTACTATACTTACATAGGCTGGACTATTTTAGGACACATACAAATAATTCTTTCAAAGAAGTTTGACACATGAAACTTTTTTATTATCATAGTTGCCATATTGTGAAATATGTATTCAGTCTTCATTTCATTTTCTCACATACAACCCCTAAAACCCCTGAACTCCCCAAAGTGAAGTATCTTTTTGTATGCTAGTTAAGTGACAATGGCTGGGGAATGCTGGGTAACCTTAGGGTGGGAGCTGGCTGCCAGGAGAACCAATCATGAGATTATAGGATTGGAACTTCCAATCTTTCTCCCAACCTCCTGGGAGAAGGGAGGAGCTAAAGGTGAGCAGTTGATCATCAATGGACACTGATGTAATCAATCATGCCAATGTAGTGAAGCTTCTGTGAAAACAAAAATAAATAAGGTTCAAGGAATTTGCAGAGTTGAACAAGTCAGAGCTTCTAGGGAGGTGAAGGGGAACACATCCACATACTGAGAGGATGTCATACCCCAATTCCATGGGGACAGAAGCTACTATGCTTGGGACCCTTCCAGACCTTGCCTATGTAACTCTTCATCTGGCTGTTTATTTGTGTTTTTAAAAATATTATTTGTAATAAAGTGTTTTCCTGAGTGATGAGAGCCACTCCAGCAAATAAACTGAACCCTGAGAGAGGGTTGTGGGGTACCAAATGCATAACCAGTTGATCAGGATCGCCAGCAAAATAAATCAAGGACAGTGATTGATATTAGATGTGGGGCTAAGTCTTACAGGACTGAGTGCTCAATCTGGGTGATCTGATTCTAGCTCTAAACAGATAATATCAGAACTGAATTAAGTTAGAAAAAGCCCAACTGATATCCACTGTAAAACTGACTGTTGGTTTGTTGGTGGGGAGAAATCCTAGTACATACAGCGTCAGATGCCTGTTGTGCAAGTATAGTGAGAAAAACAAAGTTTATTTTTTTCCACTGAATAGTTAAAATGAAATGAAACAAAATAAATAAAAGTTTTTAAAAATCAGATACAACTTTATGTATACAAGGATAAAATGATGTAACATGTTCCGTGCCCCAATACCAAATGAAGAAGAAAGGGGAGGAAGAGGAAATAATGAATCAATCAATCTAGGTAAATTTCATTTTTGGAAAGCAGTATCTCATAATATTGAAGAATATTTTATTTTAGTGGAGAAAATATAGATAATATTTTCCTTTTTTGTACTTTTAGACTTTTTCATTTTACATGCTTTGTGATATACTTGAATTCATAGTAGAGTGAAAGCCATAATGAGGTTAACAAAAACTATAATGTGGTCACTGTTACATATAGACTACCACACAATCGCTTCTCCCAGTTGTTCCCTTTGATTAGCTAGAATGATGTGGGTTAGGGCAAACTCCCAGCAGGGCCTTCAAAATGTTAGGTCAGACCTGATGGGAGGGTCTTCGATCCAGAGTCACATGAAAAATGCAAAGAATTGAACAGAAGTTAGATAGGAAAATATAGCTTATTTAGAAAGTAAATCCGTGAGAGAGAGGAAATTCATCTCCCCAAGGTAGGGGAGGGGGCTGAAGCTAGGAAACAAGGCCTGGCGATAACGCAAAGAATAAACATGCGGCCTGGAGATGACTGCTTAAGGTTGAATGCTTTTAAACCTTCCCTTAGCAGGTCATTAAGGTGATTGGGTGTTGTTCTGTTTCATGTCCTCACAAAGGGGCAGGTGAGCACAGGTACTGAAGTCCAGAGGGGTCAGCAAGCAGATGGGTGGGCTAGTCACATGACTGTTGCCATGTTGAAGGGGTCTGTGTCAAGAAGGTCAAGAAGGGCTGATTAGGTTAGCTTGATTCTTATGCAAATACTAGGAGTAGAAAAGCTAATTAGTACAAAACAAGTTGGGGAGGGGATTGCGACACAATTATCCCTAGCTACCTCTGAAAACCGGTTGTGTCCTTGGCTAGTGATTAAAGGGTAAATTAAAATGAACTGGCAGAAAAACATGACAGAATTAGGCAGTGTTGAAATGACTGCATTTTAGTTAAGTTTATTCCATTAGATAATTTCATTTTGGCAATACCCTTTCAGTGTGTATAGTGCATCGCTCTTCTGTGCATGCTCAAAATTTGATGTTCTCAGAAGCAATCACTTGCACAGGACAAAATTTGTTGTCTATACTTTGTGTCACATTAAAGTATTTTGGTAATTCAAGTTTAGATGATTGAAGTGCCACATTATAATCACCTGGCCCAACTTTAAGACTTCTTCAAATTAATTTTATTTATGACTCATTTGAGTGGCTAATTTGGATTTCAAAACAAATTTAAGTTAAATAGTGGTTTGTCAAACTATTTTCTGAGCATCGAAGTGCTTTGTATCTCTATGCTGTAAATAATATTAATGAATTGCTCCATATACTCAACCATGGCATAAAACATGAAGATTTTCTCAAGATTGTATACATTTTACAAATTTAATTAGATGCCATTATCTTTCAGGAAATTATGCATTCTTAAATCCAATAGTGTTTTGTATAAATGCCAAGTTAAGTATGACAGGTATAGGGAATGAAACAGGAGGGACATGAGACATGTGTGCAAAAAAACTAAATTTCAATAGTTTGTGAATACATGACATAGTGAACTGGAAAATGGTCTCATGTAGGAAATATACATCAAATACTAACAACTTTGAGGTAACTGAGCTTTGAAGTTGACCTAAAAACCTCCTCTTCTTCACCAATTCAGCAGTGACACCTGAGCCTGCTTTCTATCCCTATTCCGTCTGCCAAGTCCAATCTAAGCCCCTGTTACCACTCATGTGAACCACTGAACAGCCTTAAAAGCTTTTTCTACTTATCTTGTTTCACTATTTCCCTGCCTTCAATTCAATTCCTCCCCTGGAACAGAGTGATAATTAAATAGAAAATCCAATCCCCCTTTCACTAAGAATGACCTAAAAGGCACAGGATCGGGTCCCTGCTTCCCCTCTGATTTCCCCTCCTACCTCTCTCCCTTGCACACTCTTCCCAGCTACTCTGTCCTCTGTTTGATCTGAAATGTGATATACAAAATGGCATCGATCTGGTTCAGGGCTCTAAAATGGGGTGGAGACACCAAGCTATGAATGACTCTCTGCTCAACCTGCAACCCTGCAAGCAGTGACTTGCCAAGATCCTTTGAAATGAGCCAATCCAAGTTGCTGTGAAGTTCATAACTTTGTCCTTCCTTACAGCAACTTGGATGGACTTAAAGCCTGGGTAATACTGAATGATCTATCACAGAAACAAAGAACTGAGTATCACATGTCCTCATTCATAAGTGGACCTTGAACAATTATCATAATACTATAAGAAAATAATTGTCAGTAGTGGGTAATTACCAGGGGTGGGGGAATGGGATTGGCAGTAGTGAGATTTTGCTGGGGGAGGGGAGCATATCTCATCAACAAGGGTACCTGCACAATATGAACATTTGTATACTCTACCCTGAATTGTTCCCCACATCTTTAAAATAAAATAAAGATGATACAGAGTGAAATGAACCAATTCAGGCCTGGTGCGGTGACTCAGCCTGTAATCCCAGCACTTTGGGAGGCCGAGGCGAGAGGATAGCCTGAGCCCAGAGGTTTGAGATCAGCCTGAGCAACTTGGTGAGACCTCGTCTCTACAATAAATCACAAAATTATCCAGGTGTTGTGGTGTGCATCTGTAGTTCCAGCTACTTGGAAGGCTGAGGCAGAAGGATCATCTAAGCTCAGCAAGTCCAGGCTGTGGTGACTGTGAGCGTGCCTGTGCACTCCATCCTGGGCAATGACGAGAGTGAGACTCCAACTCTAAAATAAACGAAATGAAATGAAATGAAATGAAATGAAATAAATAAAAATAGCCAATCCGCCAGAACCACAGTGTCCTAGAAAAGAGCTCAATCTTGGCCGTGCAAGGTGACTCAATCTGTAATCCCAGCACGTTGGGAGACTAAGGTGAGTAGATTGCCTGAGCCCACAGGTTTGAGACCAGCCCAGGCAACTTGTTGAGACCTCATCTCTACAATAAATAAAAAAATTAGCCGAGCATGGTGGCCTGAGCCTGTAGTTCCAGCTTCTTGGAAGCCTGAGGCAGAAGGATCGCCTGAGCCCAGTGGGTCGACGCTGGGGTGGCCGTGAAAGTGCCACTGCACTTCAGCCTGGGTGACAGAGTGAGACTCCAACTCAAAAATAAGAAAAGAGCTCAATCTTGCCTGGGCTGCAACTCCCGGACAACAACAACCAATGAATTGTGGGCTCATGTACTAAGCCAGGCACCTCCACCAATGACAATTTTTCCAAAACAGTGTGTGTAATCACCCTCAGCCACCATTTACAAGTCCCGGCTCCCTTTCTTCTCTTGAGAACACAATTTGACTGCTAGCTAGCTAAATCTGTGTCTCCCAAATTGAAATCCCGAAGTCCTCAATAAAGGCCCCATCTTTCTGTTTGCAGTCTGGTCTTTGCCTCTTCTTGGTCTATGCTGCTGTGTCCTTCCTTCTGCTCAAATGCTCTTCCACAGCACGTTGAGTCCTTCCTACCAACACCCCTCAGACTCCTTCTTGGACATCCTAGGTGCTACGGACCTGTGACTCTCTCTGGGCACTTTCTCACTCACTGCACCGTTGTATCCTTCATGGTAGTTTTTACCACTTAAACACATTTTGCTCATTTATTTGTTTAATTGAAAACTGTCCACTTGTCCTGTCTGGAAATTAGTCTCTACAGAGGCAGGGAACTTCCTGTTCTTATTCCTTCAGTTCCTCCACTATAACTAGAGCATCGCCAAACATGCAGTTAACATTAAATCCTCCCTCACGCTGTAAAACATTAAATGAGAATTGAAATTGATTTCATGAGCAAATAAACTTATTTCAATTCTAAAGCCCCTTTTTATTTGCTCTGTCCTTCCTTATTCCTGAACTTTTTGGTGAGTTCACCAGTATGTTGATTAAAAAAATTTACCATTTCAGATTTCCAGAGTAAATACAACTTTTTATTCCTGCCCTTGGCTTCATGGTAAGAAAAATGGAACTGGAAAAGCCAGGAGTCACAAGAGCTACGCCTGGTCCTTCTAAATCCCTTCACAGTGTCCAAGCATCCAGCAGCTTATGTTATGGAAGTACAATATCTTCTCCTTTGCCCTCCTCACAACAAACACTAGTACGATCACACTTCTGCACTATCAGGTTTGCTCTAATACAACTGTGACAATGCACAACGGTTCAGTCTTTGGTGTGTACCAGAATCACAAATAGGGGTTTAATCAGAAGAAATCGACCCTCAAGCCATGAAAGGACAGGAAAGAACTTTAAATGCTTGTTACTAAGTGAAAGTCGCCAACCCGACAAGGCTGCATACTGAATGGCTCCAACTATGTGACATTCTGGAAAAGGTGAAACTATGCAGACAATAAAAACATTAGTCAGCATGCTTCAGTGGGTTAGTGGGGAGGGGGAGATGAATGGGTAGAATACAGAACTTTTAGGCCAATGCAGTTATTCTTTGTGATGCTATAATGTGTGGGCTCACTGATTGTAGTAAATACTGCTCTGTTGGGGGATGTCAATAATGGGGGAGGTATGCATGTGTGGGGGTAGGGAATATACGAATAATCTCTGCATCTTCCTCTCAATTTTGCTGTCAACTTAAAATTGCTCTTAACAAATAGAACAAGTCGTAAATATAAATACATAGCGGATGTCAAGAAGAAAGAAAACAAACCCCCAAAAAAGGAGTTGCCCTGGACTCTTCCCCTGGGAATGCTCTGGTGTGGATTCAGGTCCTCTGTAAATTGACTGTGTTGCACAGATGACTTGACAAGCAAACAAGGTTGAGAGCCACCTCCTGAGATACCACAGCTTCTTCACAAGGGAGTTGTCAGAAACCACAAATTGCCTGCTCAGTTGGCCATCGTCAGAGATGCTGTCATCTGAAATCAAACACAGGTGACTATTTGGACCAGATGACCTTTGGTGACACTTCCAACTCTGAGGTCTTAGAAGTATATGAACAGCCAGGCTTGGTGGCTCAGCCTGTAATCCTGTGTTTTGGGAGGCCGAGGTGAGTGGATTGCCTGAGTCCGCGGGATCGAGACCTGCCTGGGCAACCTGGCGAGACCTCATCTCTACAACACATCAAAAAGTTAGCCGGACATGGTGGCGCATGCCTGTAGTTCCAGTTACTTGGAAGGCTGAAGTGGAAGGATCACCAGAGCCCAGCAGGTGGAGGCTGCGGTGGCTGGGAGCGTGTCATTGCACTCTAGTCTGGGCGACAGAGGGAGACTCCAACTCAAAAAAAAGAAAAAAAGGAGTATATGAACAAAAGTTTGGAAAGATGTAGTTTGAAAACATTTAAATATCATTTCAGTGGTAGTGCTGTTAGGCATTACAAATCCTAGAGCTTACTTTAGAAGTGTTTTCCTTCCCAAAATTAGAACTTCGTTTTTGAAAAGTGCAGGGCCTAGAAACTTCGAATACTTTGCTTAAGAGTATTCAGCCTGAGAGCCACACTGCTGTAGAGTTTCTACCAGATCCTTTCGCTAATAGTTTTAAAATTCGATGTCAGATTATTCACTGGTTAGTGGAGCAGCGGGGTGAAAGACAACTATGAATCTTGATAATGCACTAAATTTCAAAATATTTAACTCTGCTATCGGTAGAATGTTTATGCCATTTAGGATTAGGAAAATCATAGAACCATCCACAAGATTGACTGCTGGAAAAGCACGACATGGCTCTCGCAGTTCTTAATCTTCACCTCCAGAGTTTCGCCACGGGAGAAATGGCTGCCGCTGAGTCTGGCGCTGTGGCTGGAGGCCCTGGTTCGTGTTTGCCTTTTTTTTTTTTTTTTTTTGAGTTGGAGTCTCATTCAGTCACCCAGACTGGAGTGCAGTGGCCACTCCCGGCCATCCAACCTCAACCTGCTGAGCTCCGGCGATCCTTTCACCTCAGCCTTCCAAGTAGCTGGAACTACAGGTGCGCGCTACCACACCCGGCTGATTTATTTATTGTAGAGATAAGGTCTCGCCAAGTTGCCCAGGCGGGTCTCGAACCCGCGGGCTCAGGCAATCCACTCACCTCAGCCTCCCAAAGCGCGGGATTACAGGCTGAGCCATCGAGCCCGGCTGTGTTTACTTTTCTGATGGTACCTCAGAAACCTGCACATCCTTCTCGGTGACTTATTTCACTGCTCTCGTGCCAGTTTGAAGCACAAATCGATATACATGTGTTCTGTTTTTCCATATTCTTATAACTAAACATTTTTAGCAGGCTGCTAATGACCAGAAAAGGAAAACAAGTTTTTTAGACTTTTCTGAAAGAAGAGTAACTTTCATTCCCGAGAGGGATTGAGCACGATAGGAACTTTTCTCTGCATCCCCTGAGCCACACATCATCAGTTATACTTTCTGTCTTAGAGCGCGAAGGAGAAAAAATATAAGATTTTGGATTTTTTACTTGAATTGCTATTTAAAATTGTTAAGATGTTATATAAAAACACCATTTTGAAGACTATAAATTATACAACATTAATAATAAAAGTAGACACTTTCAATTCTTCAAATTTCAAGAAAACTACATTCATTTTCATCCGCAGTATTTAAGTATTTATCTATATGCTTGGCAAACACTTTGATTGTAGACACTGCAATTTGCAAATTTTTTCAGTCAATATTTTTGCGTAATTATAATTCACACTCAGTGCTGCATTTTGTATTTTTATTTTGTTAAATAAATTATCTTTCCTGTTCATAATTGCATGCATTTTGAAAGCCAAAGTACCCTAACAGTTGTTAATTTTGTCTATTTAGCAAATATATATTGAACAAATTCATGTCCAGACATTATAGAGGAATGATAGAGTGAGACAATGTGGCGCTCCCAAAGCTTCATGACATGGACTTACCCAGTAAAATGAATAAACAGTTAGAGACTTTGTGACACATACCTTGAAGGGCAACGAATGCAGGTACGGTTGGGTAAGGTTCATTTTAGCATTTAAAATAAACAGAGCGTGAAGGAGAAAAAATAGAAAACTTTGGAATTTTTACTTGAATTGCTATTTAAAATTGTAAGGATATTATATAAAAACACTATTTTGAAGACTGTAAATTACACAGCATTAATAATTAAGGGAGACGCTTTCAATTCTTCAAATTTCAACGTTGGCACAGGAAGATGAATAGGAGTGAAGGGAGCAGATGACAGAGTGGGTATCATATCACGGACATGCTGGCTGGAAGAATGGGAGTTGGAGGGAGTTTCTAGATGGAGAAGACAGCATTCTGAAGTTCTGGATGTACCGGGGAATA
This sequence comes from Cephalopachus bancanus, assembly GCA_027257055.1. Taxonomy (NCBI): domain Eukaryota; kingdom Metazoa; phylum Chordata; class Mammalia; order Primates; family Tarsiidae; genus Cephalopachus; species Cephalopachus bancanus. The sequence goes on along the minus strand of JAPVLO010000178.1, from coordinate 1,436,312 downwards.
CGGCACTTTCAAACAAATAGGTCAGAAGTAGTGTGACTACAACGCAGGTGAGGGACGTCCCAGGGATGTTTCGAAAAGTATGTGAAAAGAGAAGATGGAATTTCAGAAGGAAGTTCCTCAAAACCATGAAGCGTTTTGGCCTTTTCCTAAGGGGAGTGAAAAATCTGCTCTGTCTAAGCAGGGAGCACAGCCTGACCGTAGAATAGAGAATAGGCTGGGCTCGGTGGCTCAGTCTGCCATCCCAGCACTTTGGGAGGACAAGGCGAGTGGATTGCCTGAGCCCGCAGGTTCAAGACCAGCCCGGGCAACGTGGCAAGACCTCGTCTCTACAATAAATCAAAAATCAGCTTGATGTGGTAGCATGCACCTGTAGTTCCAACTACTTGGAAGGCTGAGGCAGAAGGATTGCCGGAGCCCAGCAGGTCGATGCTGGGGAGGTTGTGAGTGTGCCATGACACTCCAGCCTGGGTGACAGAGTGAGACTCCAATTCAAAAAAAAAAAAAGAAAAGAAAAGAAAAGAAAATGGGGAACAGATCAAGCAGGGGCGGCTGCTGGGACTCCCCCAGAGGAACCAGGGTCAATGATAGCACAGTCCTGGCACTGGACAATGGGTCGTGGGGAGAAAGAAGGGGGTGGATTAAGTGGATACATAGGAGGAACACACTGATGATGCTTGCTGGTCCACTAGGGAAGGAGGGTGACAGACATGGAGTGGGGGATGAGGACACCTTGCTTGGTGACAGTTTGGCTACTGAAGAGTCCAGCTCCAGGTCAAAATGGTGTCTCTAATCTTGCAGGCTAGCCCAAGGCTTTGCTTGACAGGCCTCTGGGGGGCCGCCCTCTCCACATTAAACTTGGTGCACACCTGATGGGAGTCTGGAGGGAGTTGTAGGCAGGGAGACAACCCCATTCACCTCTACCCCTAAGCCAGGCTCTTGTGAATGTCTGTGCACTTAGCCCAAGTACTCCATCCTGAGGCTTCCTTATCAGGCCTGGGACTGAAACTGAAACATTTTTCTCCACTTTTGTGGTAAGGGTCTTCCCAGAACAAAGAAGAAGCAATGGGGCGTAATCAATGTCTAAGTGTGCATGTCTAACCCTGTGCCATAAAATACCCAATCGAAATGCATGTTGCCATATAAGGGAGACAAAGGGGCTAAAATGTAAAATAAGTTAGCGAAAAGTATATAAGGCAACACCCCGTTGCGTTTGGACTCAGTCTTTGGATATGAATCTGCTGAGCCAGTGCCAGCATGAATAAACGCTGCTTCCTGGCAAAGAAGCCTTGGTTTCCCGTGTCTTTGTAAAAGGGTTTTACCACACTTGGATTCAGTACCTCTCCATACCTATCTGGCCCTTCCCCTTCTCCTTTCTGCCCTCCTCCATCTCCTGGGCCCATGTATCCAGAAAGAGCAAGAAATTTCAGGATTTGAGCTGGGGAAGACACCATGGATCCCAGAGATAAATCTTGATGAACAGGAGAGGGCTAGAGGGCTCAGGAGAGGGCAATTGGCACAGGTTATCAGAGGAGCTCCAAATTTACAAACGGGGCAGGTGTAATGGGAATGGGGAGTTAGAAGATCACAGAAGCTCCCTCCTGATCATGGACTACACAGAGCAGAAAACAAGGTCATACATAGGCAACAGTACAGTGCATAGACTTCTAGTTATAGCCAACAGTTCTTTTCATGTTTATATTTTCGGAGTTGCGGCCTTACTCCGTCATCCAGGCTGGAGGGCAGTAGCACAATCATGGCTCACCACAGCCTCAACACCTTGGGCTCAGGTGTTCTTTTTGCCTCAGTCTCCCAAAGAGCAAGGACTACAGGCACATGCCAAGCTAGTTTTTTTGTTTGTTTGTAGAGACAGAGTCTCACTATGTTACCTAGGCTGGTCTCAAACTACTGGACTCAAGTGATCCCCCCGCCTCAACTTCCCCAAATGCTGGATTTACAGGTGTGATCCACCACACCTGGCCAATAATTCTTTTTCCCTTTCTTTTCTCTGATTTTCTTTTCTTATATACTTTTCTTTTCTCCTCCCTCCCTCCCTCCCTCCCTCCCTCCCTCCCTCCCTCCCTCCTTCCTTCCTTCCTTCCTTCCTTCCTTCTTCCTTCCTTCCTTCCTTCCTTCCTTCCTTCCAAGTTTGAGTCTCATTCTCACCCTGGCTGAAGTGCAGTGGCATACTCATGGTCACCATAGCCTCTACCTACTAGGCTCAGGTGATCCTTCAGCCTCAGTCTTCTGAGTAGCTAGGAATACAGGTCTGTGCCACCATGCTGGCTACAGTTTTTTTTTGTTTTTTGTTTTTTGTTTTTTGAGTTGGAGTCTCACTCCATTGCTCAGGGCTGGAATGCAGCTCACAGTCACCCCACCTTGGGCTCTGGTGATCGTTCTGCCTCAGCCTTCCAAGTAGCTGGAACTACAGGCACATGCTACCACACCCGGCTAACTTTTTATTTATTGCAGAGACGAGGTCTTACAAAGTTATCGGGGCTGGTCTTGAACCTGTGGGCTCAGGTAATCCTCTTGCCTTGGCTTCCCAAAGTGCTGGATTACAGGCTGAGATACTGAGCCTGAGCTTTTTTTTTAATTGTAGGGACGAAGGGACAAGGTCTCTCCAAATTGCCCAAGCTGATTTCGAACACCTGGGTTCAGGCAATCTTCTGCCAAAGTGCTGAGATTACATGAGCCACTGCACCCAGTTTCAATAATTCTAATTTTATTCAATACTAAACAATAAAGCAAGCAAATCTAGGTTTGTTTGTCTTAATTTAAAGTTTGTTCTACTCCTTTTAAGCATTTATTAATGATTTTAACCTCAAAATCCAATGATTTGGGGAGGATTCACTTTTTCTAAATTTTTATATAGAGATTTTTGTTTGTTTATTATTTTCCATCATTTTGGCTTTGTTTTTCTTTACTTCAATAGCTTTATGGGATACGAAATGGTTTTTGGTTGCATGGTTGCATTGTGCAGTGGCAAAGAAGTCTGGACTTTAACAGTATCCATCACCCTCACCTGTACACATTGTGCCCGATAAGAGGTTTTTCTTCCCTCCATCCCTTGCCCTTTTGTAGGTCTCTCATGTCCATTTCATAATTCTCTATGCCATTGCAGATTCTAAGTTTAGCTTCCCCATTTAAGGGAGAACAAGTGGTGTTTGGTTTTCTGTTCCTGCATTAGTTCACTTGGGATGATGTTTTCCAGTGCTGTTCAAGTTGCTGCAAAAAATGCTATTTCTTTTTTTTAATGGGTGAATAGTATTCCATAGTGCATATATACTGCATTTCCATTTTCCACTAATCAGCTGTTGCACATTTAGGTTGATTCCACATCTTTGCAATTGTGAATTGTGCTGTGATGAACATGCTAGTGGAGGTGTCTTTTTTATATAACAACTTCTGCTCCTTTTGGTAGGTACCAAGCGTTGGGATTGCTGTATGAAATGGTAGATTTACTTTTAGTTATTTAAGAAATCGCCACACTGATTTCCATAGAGATTGTGCTAATTTACACCCCACCAATAGTGTATAAGTGTTCTCTTTTCACCACACCCATGCCAGCATCTATGTTTAAAAAAAATTTTTTTTTTAATAATAGCCATTTTGACTGATAGACAATGATATCTCACTGTGGATTTAATTTGCATTTCCCTGATGATTAGTGATGTTGAACATTTAAAAAATATTTGTTGGCCATTGGTATATCTTCTTTGAGAGATGTGTCCTCATATTGTTTTCCTACTTTTTATGGGTTATTTGCTCTTGCTGATTTTCTTGAGTTCTTTGTAGATTCTCGGTATTAGTCCTTTATCAGATGTATAGTTTTTAATATCTTCATTCATTCTGCAGGTGGTCTATTTGCTCTGTTGATAATTTATTTTGCTGTGCAGAAGCTTTTTAGCTTAATTAAGTCTCAGTTATTTATTTGTTTTAGTTCTATTTGCTTTTGGCTGTTTAACCATAAATTATTTGCCTAGGCCAGAAATATTTTCCCTAGATTTTCTTCTAGGATTATAATGGTTTCAGGTCTGAAATTTAACTCTTTAATTTGTCTTAAGTTAGTTTTTGCGTATGGGAAGAGATAATGATCAAATTTAATTTTTCTGCATATAGCTATCCAATTTTCCCATCACCATTTGTTGAATTGAGTGTCATTTCCATAGTTTATGTTTTTGTCTGCTTTGTCAAAGGTCAGTTGATTGTAGGTATTTGGATTTAGTTCTGGATTCTCTATTCTGTTCCACTGGTCCATGTGTCTGCTCTTATACTAATACCATGTTGTTTGATTACTACAGTCTTGTAGTATAATTTGAAGTCATGTATTGTGATGCTTCCATCTTTTTTGTTTTTACTTAGGATTGCTTTGATTATTCTGGCTCTTTTTTTTGGTTTCATATGAATTTCAGGATTGTTTTTTATAATTTTGTGAAAAATTACATTGGTAGTTTGATAGGGATTGCATTTGCTTGTCTGAGAAAGACTTCATTTCCTCTTCATTTATGAAACTTAGTTCTGTGGGATACAAAATCATTGACTGCTATTTTATTTGAGGAGATTGAAGATGGGGCCCCATCTTTTAGGGTTTCTTCTGAGAAGCCTCTTGTTAGTCTGATAGGTTTACCTTTGTAAGTTATTTGATGTTTTGGTCTCACTTCTCTTAGAATTATTTCCTTTTCATTAACTTTACATAACTAGATTATTATGTGCTTTGGGGATGACCTTTTCGCACTAAATCTTCTGGGGGTTCTTTGGGCTTTTATTAAACTGGAAGTTTAAATCTCTGGTAGGGTGGGTACATTTTTCTACATTATTGACTCAAATAAGTTTTCCAAGCCTGTTGCTTTCTCTTCTTCTTCAGGAAGACCTATGATTCTTAGGTTTGGATGTTTTACGTAATCCCACAATTCCTGGAGTCTTTGCTACATTTTCTTGATTGTTTCCCCTTTATTGTTGTCTAATGGGTTATCTTCAATTGAAGCCTTATCTTCAATTCCCAAGTCCTTTCTTCTTCTTGTTCTAGACTACTTTTAAAGCTTTCCACTGCATTTTCTACTTCTCTAAATGATGCTTTCATTTCCAGAGTTTTAGTTTTTTTTAAGGTGTTCTATCTCTTTGGAAAACTTTTTATTCATGTCCTGAATAGTTTTTTTTTTTTTTTTAAATTCTTTATGTTGATTTTCAACTGTCTCCTGAAGCTCATTGAGCAATTTTTGAAAGAATCATTGGGTAATTTTATAATAAAACTTTGAACTTTATGTCTGGAATATCAAATATATCATTTTGACTTGAGTTCATTGCTGAAACATTAGTGTGGTCTTTTTGGGGTGTTGGAGAACACTGCTGTTTTCTTTTTATATTGTCAGAATTATTTTTCTGTTTTCTTCTCATCTTTCTCATCTGGGTAGACTATTTCTTCTTTTTTGAGGCTTTCACAGGGCTGACGTAGGCATGTAGGGTTTTCTTGGTTCTATATAACTTTGGTGTGGTAGTTTTCTCAATTGCCAGCTGTGTCAGTCCTATGCTAGGTACCTGCACTGGCTCATGACATCCTGAATGGCTGGAATCTCTTGGAAAGTGGTGTTAGCTGGGGTCTGGGATCAGGCCTTCTCCAAAGATGAGATATTATATCAGATGTGATGGGCTGTGTTGTTGGCTTCTAGACAGGAGGTGGCATTTATGGAGGAAAGCTAACTGATATGGTGGCTGTGAGCTAACTCTTTGGAGTGTGTTTCTCCAAGAAATTGTCCTGTCAATTTAGGCAGAGGGTGGGGCTCTAGGGATTACCCAAATTCTCTGTCTGTTTTGAGCCTTCGAAGGGAGTGCAGGGGAAAAAGCTCAATTAAGTACCCCACCTGTGTGCATTCCTGACTACCCCAGTGTGGATTAGGAGGGAGTCCCAGGCCACTGGTGTAGCACTAATTTGCAGGGTGGGAACAAACTAGTTTAAAGAAAAGCAAGAGGTTGCTATAGCAGTGAGTCCCACCTCACTCCCTGCCTTAGCTTCAGGCAGTTTGTGTTTTTAATGTCAAAGTACAACTGGCCTCAGGATCTCAGGTGTTCTCATAGCAACCTGCCCTAGCCAGGAACTGTCTGCCACCACACTGTTTGTCTTTAGGGCCCATCTCCTCCCAAGCTGGCTAGAAAGCAGCTGCATAAGGTTGGGTTTCTGGGATAATGTGGCTGAAGCTACTCGGGCATTGTTTTTCTTTTCCTGAACTACTCCATGTGGGTTTCGGCAAAGCACAGCTGTGGGTAAGGCAGTCTCCCATGAGGGACCGGAGCCCCAAAAGGCTCAGGGGGTCCTTCAAGTCCACAAAGAGCTCAGAACTCCTGGATTCTCCTTTCTCACCTTCCCAACTTCATCCAAAGGCTGCAATAGTCTGTAGTCATCCAGTCCAAGTCGATTGATTTTTCTCTTCTTTGCACTCTGAGGTTATTATTACTTCTCTGATGAGTTGTGGGACATCTTCTTCTGGTCCTGTTCTTCTCTGAGTCTTTAGGAAACTCTCTCTGTCTTGGTTTAATCCATAGGAGAAATACATTCTAGCTGCCTCTTATTGGCCACCTTAATCCAATAGATAAATAGATAGAGAGAGAGATAATATATATAGAGAGATATATATTTGTTTTGTTTTTGAGATAGGATCTTACTCTTTTACCCAAATTGGAGTATAGTGGCCTAGTTCAAACTCACCACAACCTCCACCTCCTGGACTCAAGAGATCCTTACATCTCAGGCCCCCAAGTAGCTGAAACTGTAGGTACACACCATCATGCTTGGCTAGTTTTTTGTGTATTTTCTGTAGAGATGAGGTCTTACTATGTTGCCCAGGCTGGTATCAAACTCCTGGGTTCAAGTAATCATCCTGCCTTAACCTTCCAAAATGCTGGGTTTACATGCATGAGCCACCACATCTGGCCAAGATTTTTAAAATTTATTTACTTTTTTTTCTAATTATTGTAAGTTTATTGACCAAAACCATACTCACCTTTTGACGGTTTTGTTATTTACTATGATAGTTTTATCTTGATAAACTCTCTCCCAAACATCAGATTCCAGTTGCTTTTCAATCTGGACTTATCTGGAAGAAGGGAGAAAGTGTGTATAAAGGTGGGAAATAAATAAAAGAAGGAAGGTGGGGAGGCAAATGAGAAAGAAAAAAGATTATTGGGAACCCACCTGTGTTGGTTAATTTTATGTGTCTATGTAGGAAGTGTTTTGGGATAAGACTAACAATTTAATTTGTGAACTTTTAGGTAAAGTAGATTGCCCTTGATAATGTGAATGCGGCTTTTTCATTCTTTTGAAACCTGAACAGAAAGAAAAGGCTAGCCTCCCCAAGGAAGAGGCACTTCTAAAAATTGACTTCAGAGTCAAGATCTGCACCAGTGGCTTTTTGTTCTCCAGTCGGCCAGGGTCTAAATGGCAAATTTGGGACAGCTTTGAGACTTGCCAACCTACAAAATTATGTAAGCAAGTTCCTTATATTTAATCTCTCTCTCTCTCTCCCTCTTTCTCTCCCTCCCACCCTTTCTCTTTTACTTTCTTCCTCTCTCTCTGTACACACACCAAAATGTTTTAAGTCCCTCAATCAGTTGGGGCTTTCACCTGAAAGACGCCCCCCCCCCCAACACATGCACACACTCTAGGCCAAAGGAAATCTGAAAAACCAAACTTTAAGCCATGATAGAAAAGGAGGTCAGACACACCTCACTGTACTCTCTCCATTATGGAGTGTCAAGCACAACTTGCCAACATTAACATTAAAATAAAGATCATAGGCCCAGGGTGGTGGCTCAAGCCTATAATCCCATACTTTGGGAGGCGAGGCAAGAAGATTGCCTGAGCCCGCGGGTTCCACCAGCCTGGGCAACATGGTGAGACCTCGTCTCTACAATAAATCAAAAAATTAGTTCGACATGATGGCACACTCCTGTAGTTCCGGCTACTTGGAGGACTGAGGTGGAAAGATTGCCTGAGCCCAGCAAGTCGAGGCTGCGGTGACTGGGAGCGCGCCACTGCATGCCAGCCTTGGTGACAGAAACTCCAACTCAAAAAAAAAATAATAAAATAAAATTAAGATCATAAAGCTGGCACAAAAGATTCTGTAGCAACAAGATACCAAATTCCAACCTAACTCTGGTATAGCATCACATGAGAGATAGCAATCCCTAAGGGAAATAAAAATACTTTGCTCCCAAAATAGGATTCTTTGACATATTTTGAAGTGACCCAGCAAAGCTGTCTCTAGGGAGAATTGGTATCTGTAGAGAATCCCCTTCTCTAGGAAAATTCTGGCACCTAATCCCTCTGAAGCCTATTACTTAGAGTATTCATCTGCATAACAAGAAGCTTGGCTTCACAATCTCCCTTATCTTAATTTGTCTTTTTTTGGAACTGATTTCAAATTCTTTAGACAGATCTTAACTTTACTAATTGCCAATCAGAAAATCCTTGAATCTACCTATGACCTGCAAGCTCCAGTTTGGAAATGAACTACCTTTCTAGGCCCACCCAATATAAACCTCACAAGGATTGATTTATGTTTTACCTGGAACCTCTATCTCCCTAGCAATGTCTAAAACCAAGCTGTACTTTAAACACCTTGGGAACGTGTTCTCAGGATTTCTTGGGACTATGCTATGGGCTCTAGTCATTCATATTTGGTTCAGAATAGACCTCTAAATATTTTATAGAGTTTGGTTTTGGTTTTCTATGGGTTTTGTTTCTTTTGAGAACCCTGACAAATACTGTTTTTTTATATCAAGAGTGGATCTACAGAAACCAAATCATAAAAATAAATTTTTAAAAATAGGTTCTGGAGTTTCTGGAATTGGTTCTCTAATTTGCTTGGAGTTAAAGATACTAATGATTCTATTTCATTAGTAAAGAGAGCATTGATAGTCCAAGGTGTTATCCGGCAATAGAGATATACAAAATAACCCCATTAGATTCTTCCAACCAAACACTTACGAGCAAAGATCTGTGTGCCATGTATATAATACCCTCAGATATTTTTGTCTTACAAGTGTAATGAGATTGACTGGTGGCTCCTAATGTCACCGTGATAAGTGAGGAATTAGAATTTTCAACTCAAGTTCTGCATAAATGACCTAAAAACTCATGGGTAGGCATGAAAAGAGTTTCTGTAGTCACAGGGTTAAGTTTGTTGAACATCAAACTCTGAATCTCATCCTGTGAGTGCTTGATTCAGAAGACAAATTAAATCCCTAGCCTCTTGAGACTCTACTGTTAATGTGAGAGTGTTGATTGGGAAAAAATGAAATCCCGAATGTTGGAATGGCTATGTGTAGAAGGACCCTGTAGAAGCAGGGAACGCTAAGCCCCTAAATTCTGATGCATCTTCTATGCAGAAGTAGCCTCTTCACTCACCATAGAAGCATTTCCTTCAACCCCATCTGAGGGGATTTATTCTGCATTGCCTGAGAAAACTGTAATGGCTTCCCCTGAGGCAGTTGTCATGCAAGACAACACTGATTCTCCTCAGGACCCTTCTTTCCTTCTAGACTTATAACTAGATGCAGGTCATGATGGGTTCCAAAAGTGACATGAAAAAAATGTGACCCATAAAGTACTGCATTACACTCCAAAATACCTACTTGAGTTCACTGATTTATACAGATGGAATTTTGGAAATATGTATGGAAATGGGTATTAAATGTGTAGGATCATGATGGAAGAAATATAAAATTGGATTGGGACAATTTGTTAATATGGGCTCACTTAGCAGAGATTCTGCACTTAGCAGAGCATTTAATGTGTCATCCAGGGAGTTAGAAAAGGTTTTGTTGGCTGGTTGAAACATGGATCAAAAGGTGGCCAACTGTAAGAAATTGGAGATGTTTGATCTGTTTTAAAAAATATTTTTTATTTTAAAGATGTGGGGTACAATTAAGGGTTAGCTATACAAATGCTTATTATTCAGGTAACCTTGTTGATGAGACATGCCCCCCCCCTTGGCAATTTCCCATTACTGCCAATCCCACCCCCTCCCGCCCCTCGCAGTTTCCCACTACTGCCAAGCTCTTTCTTACAGTATTATGATAATTGTTCAAGGTCCGCTTATGAGTGAGAACATGTAGTACTCAGTTCTTTGTTTCTGTGATAGATCGATCACTCAGTATTATAGACTCTAAGTCCATCCAAGTTGCTGTTCATAATTTTGTCCTTCTTTATGGCTGCATCATATTCCATCATGTATATGCACCACGTTTTTTTTATCCAGTCTTCTTTTGATTGGCAGCATGGTTGCTTAAATGTTTTTGCTATTATGAATAATGCTGCAATAAACATGCGTGTGCAGGTATCTTTTTCATGGAGTGATTTGAGTTCCTCCAAGTATATTCCTAGTAGGTATTGGTACAAGAACAGGCATATAGACCAATGGAACAGGATAGATTCTGGCAGCAAAATCTCAATTTCTCAACCAATTCATCTTTGACAAAGCCTCCACCATCAACCAGTGGCTGATGGTGGATATCAAGGAGAAGATTTGGTGGCATGTTCTTCTTGGTTGTATTATAGGTGCAATATAACCTTGCTATCATCTCTATTAGAAGATTAAAAACAGCTTAAGGTGAATGCACATTGACAGGGGTGGACTTGAAAGGTTTATTTTATGTGTCAATTTGGAGGGTGTTTTTGGATGAGATTAGCACTTAGATCGGTGAACTCTAGGATAAAACAGATCACCCTCTAATGTGGATGAGCCTCATCTAATCAGTTGAAGACCTAAATAAAACAAATAGGCCAACTTCTTGAGAACAAGAGGGGGTTGTCTGGCAGACAGTTTATACATGTCATCCATACCATGGTCTATCCTGGGTCACTACCTGTCAATCTTTATATGAGAACTGTCAATTTGCAGATTTGTAAACTTGTTAGTTTCTATAATCATATAAACCAAATCCTTATAATAAATCATTTTATATGTATACACACATCCAATAGGTTCTGTTTACCTAGAAAATCTTAACTAAGCCGGGCTCGGTGGCTCAGCCTGTAATCCCGCGCCTTTGGGAGGCTGAGGTGAGTGGATTGCCTGAGCCCGCGGGTTCGAGACCCGCCTGAGCAGTGAGACCTCATCTCTACAATAAATCGAAAAATCAGCCGGGCGTGGTAGTGCGCGCCTGTAATTCCGGCTACTCGGAAGGCTGAGGCGGAAGGATCGCCGGAGCCCAGCAGGTCGAGGCTGCGGTGGCCGGAAGCGGCCACTGCACTCCAGTCTGGGTGACTGAGTGAGACTCCAACTCAAAAAAAAAAAAGAAAATCTTAACTAGTATACTATCCCACACTAATCCACTCAACATCTCTGAGTAGCTCCCAATTAGGTTTTTTAGAAAGATCCTCAGGTGATTCTTGTATGTAGATGAGTTTTAAATCTTCAGAATTTTAAGCCATTGATTCACATATGTTACATCTTAAAACCTCATTTTTCAATCAAAAGTACAGGAAAATCTGGAGGCATTTAACCCATTGATCAAACGTCTGTGACAATCATAAGGGAGAAAGCTCCGATGAGTTAAATAATAAAAAAGTCAGACTTCTGCTCCTTGGAACAGTGCTGCCATACATAGAGAGTGTTTGAAGTCTGTGCTTGCAAACTCTGTTGTGTGGTGTGGACAATTCTGATGAAAGCCATGCAAACATCAGCTAGGGATAAGACTGGGACCTCATGATTTAAATTATCGAATTTGAAATAGGTCCAAACTTCCAAACTATCTCTGGTTTAATTAAAATTTTCCAGTAACAATACTTTTTCTCTTAGAGTTTTATGTGCAATGTCAGAAAAGGAAATTTATTTTTGATCAATAATTGGTTAAAGAAAGAATATCAACTAAAGAATACAGTGTTAAATACTAGACCCTTGTTTCAATTAATAAAGCCAGGAGTTAAACAGCACAGGATTCATTTCCACGTAGGTTGTCCTGCTTGTGACTGGACCAGTCCTGCAACAAGACCTAAACTTGAGAGTCACTGTCTTAAAAAATTTGTATTTATTTTGCTTCAAGATAAAAAATGAAATAAAAACCTTTTTTTTCTGGTGGGTTATCTAAAAAAGACTTAAGTCGGAAAGAATAGTAACACTTTCTTATTTTTAATGAAGATTTTAGAAGTTATTACTGATTTTGTTAAAGATCAAGTCAATAAATATTGAGTAAATCTATGGTTCTGTATAGATTCTGGGTGAAATCTAATAGCAACAAGCTTTAATTCTATACTGTAAAAAATATAATCCTTTTACTATTATAAATATTCCAAGTCAGAAACAGAATCTCTTCAAATCTTACAGTGCCCCAATGCAGTGGATAAGTGTGTGAGATATACTGATTACATATTAGAAATTTTACATGCTTTGTGGTTTATTATAATAACTTCAGGAAATCAGTAAAAGACCTTAAGAAAACCTTCATTTGTGGATTTAGAAATAGTGGATTTTCCACAGGATGTGAATGCTGGAAGGAAATCTTGAGAAAAACAGTATGTAGTAAATAAGGTTTCAGGAAACTGGAATACAAAATATGACTGGCTTTCATTTTGTAACTGAATTCCAGGTGCCTGATGTATGAGCAATGCAAGCTGAATCCAGCATACAGCCTAATAGAACAAAAGCAATTAGCTTTATCTGACTAATTGGGGCATAAATAATTATAATGATCAGTCTTGTAGAAAATAAAAAGACTCATTAAAACCAGGGTGTGAACAGGAGTGCAATGTTAATTTGGTTAACATTTCTAAGCCCATATTGATTTTTAAACTGCTATTCTTGAATGTCCAAAGTTCAAGAATCCAGAAAAACTTGGCATAGTCCTCAGTGCTTACATTCTACGATCAACAAGCTCAATTCTTTTAAGCAAATTAGACTTTCGTGTATATAGGAGGACTTCAGCAGTCAGAACTAGTGAACAGTTATTTGCAACCCCTGTAGGTAAAGGTCTGTGAGGGAATATGAAGGCTTACACTAAATGAAAGCAAAGTACGACCATGAACACGTAGGGTGACTTGGGGCATATTAGAATGAAATACCAAATCCTCCTAAAGACACCTCTTCTTGATTTGAGTACTAGAATTCCACTAGGGAAAACTGGTCTTTATCTTAAATTTTTTCAAACTGTTTTAAGTGCAAATCACTCCTATCAGAGGTGACTGAGCCATTGCACCTTGGCAGGATGAATTTCATGCTTTCTTTGAGCTAGTTTGATAAGAAGCAAACAGCTGATGGCTGTATGCCTGAGGACGGACAGGCAAGGACACTCAGGGTGCCATGCAAAAATAATTTCCCTGCTCCCTGTTTTCCTACTTTGCCTTGGGCTGAGGATGTTGAAATCACAACATGGAAATTAGAACCATCTGTTGACAGGATAAGTTAGTGAACTGGGCAGAATTCACCAACAGAAATGATATATTTTAGCATCTGCCTCAAATCATGGGAAAAATATATAAAAGGCCTACTTTCACTTTTCTTGACAGAGAGATATATTGTATTTTAATACCCAAGTATATTTCCCAACATTTTCTTTTCTTTTTTTTTTTTTTTTTTTGAGTTGGAGTCTCACTCTGTCGCCCAGACTGGAGTGCAGTGGCCGCTTCCGGCCACCGCAGCCTCGACCTGCTGGGCTCCGGCGATCCTTCCGCCTCAGCCTTCCAAGTAGCCGGAATTACAGGCATGCACTACCATGCCCGGCTGATTTTTTGATTTATTGTAGAGATGAGGTCTCGCTGCCCAGGCGGGTCTCGAACCCGCGGGCTCAGGCAATCCACTCACCTCAGCCTCCCAAAGGCGCGGGATTACAGGCTGAGCCACCGAGCCCGGCTCATTTTCTTTTCTTTGAACACATTTTTCATTAGTGTGACCATAGTGTATATTCAGATTTTTAGATCCTAATCCACACAGTAAGATGCTTTACAGAGGTATTTAATAATGCATAATAATGCTTATCACAAGATGGATTGTGATGATTTCTATTAGGAAAAAAAATTAACTCATTATTCAATGTGATACTGGAAATATGGAAAAGTAAAACTTGAGCTTCTAGATAAGAAAAAAATGGGCATTATGTTGCTTTATGAGTTTACTTTTGTAAAAGAAAGAAACCCCTATTTGTTTACCAATTCTTCTGGCATACACTGCAACCACATAAATAATCGGCATAGTTGGGCAACTGCTATGAGCAGAATTATACTGGCTATAACTAGAGAAGTGGAAACCCATGTTGAGAGCTTCCTCAGGATCGAAATGTTAAGAAGATGGTCTAAGAGAGAAAGACCTTAAAAGTGGCATGGAAGCAGAGGCATGTAGAATACTCAGAACAGAGCCAGGCACAGAATGCATACTTGGCAATGCTTGTCATCATCAGTATATATTTATTTGAAATTACTGTCTTGTCTTTTCTTGGAATGACCTCAGATGAGAACACTGATGAGCTGTCCAACAAAGCTCTATCACAAGTTCTCTGGGTTTTAAAAGGCCTAATGTAAGTTGAATTTTTATTTCTAGGCAGCATCAGACCAATACCAACTAACTAAATGCATTCAAGAGTTTGACCCAGCTTTTATAATCTCTATGGTGAATACTCCCATTTCATCTGATTATATGCCTGGTCCATTGTCCAGAAGAGGTCATCCTGGACATTACGTAAACCAGAAGAAGGGGCATGGAAGTAAAATTTCCAACTCTCTGGGATTATCTCTTAAACTGCATCCTAGAGTTCACAAAGTAAGAGAAACATAAATATTTGTTGCTTGAACTTTAATAAGCACGTGGATCACCTAGAGTGCATGTTAAAGTGCAGACCCTAATGTAGTAAAGCATGGGTGGACCCCACATCTTGCATTCCCAGTGAGCTCCCAGGTGACGCTGAGGATGCTGGCTTGCAGATATGGCCGGCAGCCAACAGGTAAGGACACAGAAGCAAGGGAAAATCTTTCTCTTTCTAGTGTTAAGGCATTTATTTATTTTACAGATTTTTATTCTATACCCATTCTGTACCAGGGACTGCTAGGCACTTGTAATACATGAGTTAACAAGAGAGACAAAAACTCCTATCTTCATGAAACTTGCATTCTAGTAGGGAGAGATGTGCAATAAACAATAATTATAATAAATATTTCAACTATATAGTACTACACAAGGCCATAAATGTTAACATAAAATATAGTGAAGACTAAAAAGCTTTAGTAATACGGGGTAGGGCACAGGTTGCAATTCAAAGAAGATAGTTGGGGTTTTCTGAGCAGTGAGAGGGATGATAAGTATTTGGATTCTGGGTATGCAAAAGCGGAGCCAGACAGAATTCCTGTTGGATTAGATGTGGAGACAGAGGGATGCAAGAGTGCAGAGGGAATTCATCTGGGTGAATGTGTCAAGCCTTGGTAAATGAGAGAGGCAGCCTCTGTATTCAGGGTTTGTGCAAATATTGAAAACACTGAGCACCGCAGAGAGCCCTCTGCATCGCCCCCTCAACAGTTCACACTACTTTTCCACACTGTTTTGAGTTCAGACTCTTTCCCTTTTGTTACATTTATAGTTATTTTATCAGTACCCGGTAATGATGCCATTTTAAACAGCGGTTAGCATTTTCAGCTTGAATCTAAAGTCCACCATTTTATTACATTTAAACATTTTAGAATTGTCGCATTTTCCAAGCCTGGGAATCAGTTTCTATTAAATTATACTTTCAAAGCTGTGATATAGTCAAATAAATTAGTTCAAGGTAATTCATATATTAAATGTGCCCTTGCAATTAGTCTCTGGAACTTGGAGATCTCATGACACTCTGACTAATAGCAAGTCAGATGCTGAGTGAAGCATACTATAATGATTATAATTCGGTGCACTCAAAGAGAGTGTTAATCAATTCTGTTGCAAAATTAGAAGTTATACACCATGATCATCTATCTATTCAGAGACTTAAGAGTTCATGGAAGTAAAATTGTTTAGGAAACACACTCTTACCTCTGAGTTCCTTTAGCAGCAGTAAGTCATCAGGGGTGAACTAACTGCTTACCACTCAGACTGATAATATGGATTCAGGGCCCCTGGGATACACATCCAAATAGGTATTGCCTTAGCTTATTGGGAAGTGTCTTGTACAAAACAGCCCAAGTAAAAAAAATAAATAAATAAATAGAGAAATAATAAACCATCCTTCCTGTTTTCTTATGAATTTTGGACAATGCATACCCTTATTCAGTTTGTGGTCCAGCTAAGTGGATGTCAGAAGCAAGCAATAAGTTGCTAAGGTTTTGGGGAGTGTGATAATGATATGGATATTTTAACAGAAGCGTGTAATAATTAGCCAGAAAGCTGCATTTGCCAAAGATATTAAAGGCAGTACATTGTGTCAATGAATAATTATGCTCCAAATGGATGATTTGAGACTTGAGCGCACTATCTCCCCCTTCCCTCGTCTACCCCATATTCCTCCTAGAATCTCTTCTTATCACCTAGCTGGGACTTTACCCTCCTTGTGAGAGACTCTGCTGCAAAAGTATGCCTACCCAACACTAATTCCATGCTGGGATGTTTATTACCTTTCGCTTAGTATTGTTCCCAAAGTATCTTAAAAGCCTATATCTATGCAATAGTAATTTTGTGGCCCCCTGAAACGTTTTGAATGACTGGTATTTACTATGGATTTTGAAGGCATATATATTGCTCCAGGGCATAAATATGGAAAAGAAGAACTTATATTTCTTCAACCCTCAGATGCCTCCCTAAATTGTGAAAATGCATCGCAGTGCATAAAGAAAAGTTGAGTTAAGAACAAGGTTTTTAAAAAATGTGGTAATTCAGCAGCAAGTCATGCTTGTCAAAAGTTAGGAAAGGAAAATACTATGTGTCCGGTATACCTGCTTGAAGACCTTCACCTTGGATGATCAGTGATGCTTCCACCAAAGAAAACTATTATATTCCTTGGTATATATCAATACTATATACATAAATGTCTTCTTATTCTCTGGTCAATATTTTTCAGATATCTAAGCATAAGATGCTTAATTGGTATCTATGGTGTTATAATTCCTGTTACAGCATCACAGACCTTGCTAACTTCCTGCCATGAGGTTTTGTCCTAGCGCTGCAATTTGTCTATCAACCACCCACACTCTGTTCAACAAAGATGCTTTAATTTTCAGTACTTTCCTCTGCTCATGCCTGTCGCCATCTATGTGGCCTTAAAACCGACAATAGGCAGAGTTCAGCGCTGCCCCTTTCCCCATCTAACACAATTCAGCAAATGAAGTCCCCTTTACCAAATACCAAGGGAGAGTTTGCAGAGAGGCAGGCAGGTCTGGTTATCTATGAACAATGTTTTTCTAAAGAAGAGACAGCATGGAACAGCTGGTGGGTAGTCAAGCTCAGAAACCTGACTGCCTAGCTGCAAAGCCAGGCACTGTCACACATGAGTTCGGGGAAGTTATAGCACTGCTCTGCATATTTTTCCTTTGGCTGAAAATCAGTGATAAAGCAGTACTTGTGTCATCTTGCTGCTGTAGGAATGAAACAAATTAGTAACTTATAAAATGCTGAAAACTGTGCTTCTCACAAAATATGTTCATAGTATACATTACCTTCTATATAACCTACCTTCTGAGATTGCAAAACTCCTTGAGAGGGAGATTTTGTATTTTGTCCATTGCTATTTCACCAGAACAGAGGGTCTGCCTTATGTTAGATGTTGAACAAACACCTGCGGCATGAACAAATATAGATTAATTATGGATAAAGGCTGATATTTTCACATATGCAAAATCTTGTTCTAAATAATTTAGGGATCCAAATATGCATTACTCACAATATCTGCTTCCAGGAATTTAAGGAGTTATATGGGATTAACAAGGTAATCCTCTTTAAAAAACACAACACTAGTTAAGCATGACTTTATTAGGTTATTTTCCAAATGTATATAAGGGAAGAGTTTGTTAAGAGTTTGATAGAGTGGTATTTATAAATGAATAACACGTCATGCAAAATCCTATGAAGTAATCCATTTATCCCATGGATATTGTTCTTGAAAGTTAGAAGAATGCTGTATATTTTAAATGAGAAGTTAGAAAAAAAGGATAGGGTCCTTCCACAGGGAATGGTTGCTTTGTGGAGACCGAGATCAGATAAGTCTCTATCAATACTTCCCACCAAAATCTTAAAAGCAGCAAGTGATCAAGAAATTATGTCAAAGAAAGAGAAATATAGTTTTTCTGTGGTGAGGGTTAGGGGCTATTTATCTTGTTAGATGATGCATTGTAATCTGAGCAAGACCAAAGTCTGCGAAATGTTAGTCATCAAGGCATTCGCCATGGTGTCCTTGCAGCCGTGAGGTTAGGTAGTGGATGCCACAGAAATCCTGCAATCGAAGATAGTTAGGACACCCCATTTCTAGTCTTCATGGCCTGGGAAACTAAGGGAAAGAATGAAATGCTCCCACTGAAGAGTGAGCTTTTCATAAAACGATGCAATCTTCACTCTGAATGCATGACACATACTAAGTTTTTTTCCCATTGAACTTTAAAAACGATTCCTTTACTTAGTGTGCTAGGAAGGGGGTCAAGATTGTATCTTTGCCATCTATTCATTGGTTCCGGGAAAGGAGGATGAAGGCTACATCTGAAAAGAGCTGACACCTCTTACTTAGTCACCTTAGATATTTATAAGAACAATTTCCTTGATACATATTTTTTGTTTCTCCTTCCTTTTCTTTTTTTATTTTTTAAGAGAGGGAGTCTTGGCCTGTTGTGTAGGCTTGAGTGCAGTGGTGCTATCACAGCTCACTGTAGCCTCAAACTCCTAGACTTAAGTGACCCTCCTCTCTCAGCTGTCAGAGTAGCCCAGCTTATTTTGCTACTCACTTATTATTTTGGGGGGCCAGGTTGATTTCATCAGGTACCTGATTATATGCTCTCTCTCTGCAAGCTTCAAATCTGCTTTTTGGTTGAAATTCCCAGAATTCTATGAGATGCCCTTCTGTCTTCCTATTGATCTCTATTATAAACAATACTCTGCTATCTCATGATGTGCATTCAACTCACTGAGATATGGGTTTGTTTCTGATCCATTAACAGGGAAAACAATTGCACTTATGCTTATATACCACCAAGAATATTCTAAATAATATTAAGAATATGTTTCTGAAGTCAATTTCTTATTTTTAAATGTCAATAAACTTACTTTGAGTATGAAAGGGAAAAATTCTCTTACAATATAGAAAAGGGAATGGTTATTTAAGAGGCTCAAGCCATTGTTTCCAAAGGATGGCAGTTGTAAATTCTGGCCACCCTGAAAATATAATTAACTGCTTGAAAGAATCTTTAGGGTTATTTTGATATATTTGTTAAGATGCCGCATTCCATAACCAACTAGGTCACTTACGTTTTCCTTAAAAATGCAATGTCATAAATTTTGTGTCAGTGCACTTCTTTTGTAACAAGTGTGTTTCTATGGTGAAAATTAGGTAAGTGATTAAATATACAGAAAGAATGGCCTGATTCCATGAAATTGATATATTTATATTGACAAAAGAGAAGAATGGAGAGAAAGCAATGTTTGAGGATTGGTACTGGGATCCCCAAAGCCAGTAATCAGATAGGATTATTGCCAGTACCAAGCTAGATAAACCAACTTGGATTAATGTAGTAAACTGTGATTTTTGTACCCTTTCAGATTGCACTGCTGATTCTGCAAATAGAATTTTGAGATGTGACAAAATACACTATTTATGAATGTTAGAAATGGTTTGCCTGGGAGATCCCAGTAATTTCAAGCACTTCCCAGTTACAGTCTAACATTTCGAGCAAGAAGTGGCTTCATGTCCTCATTGATGAGTCTTCTAGTCAATTAACATGCAATGAGGTAAAACTTGTTTATGTGTGGCCAGTTCCAGAGGCAACATATTTGAAACTATAAATACCAAGTAATGAGAATTTTTAGCACAAGCACATTAAGATACATACAGCCAATGGTATGGTATTTTCTTCAAGAATTGTACTGAGAAATGAAAGATAATGGTGGATGACCAAAGGGTGCCTTCCAGGAACCCTCACAACATCTGAGATATTGGCCTTTGCTCTGCCTTTGCACCTTGAGGCCAGCAGTGCTGGGGAACAATCTGTGTACACTACCCATGCCTTGAGGCTATGCATCAGCCAGATAAGTCCATGATGTGTGTGTGCTCCTGGGTGATGAGAGGGCTCTAGCAGGCATGTGGACAATGGGCCATGATGGGCCCCAGCTATCAGCAGAAAGGGCTGGGCCTAGAGGGACCAGCTATGCTGACTGAAGGGAGGTTTCATAACCGTGCTCCAGCTGGTGAAGGATTTTGAGCCACAAAGCCTGCACTTTCCTGGGCTGATGTTACTAATTTCTCTGTGTGTTCTGACTTTGCAGTTTCTTTAGCAAAAAGAGTTTTTACTGACATACTCAGTATCTGTCTATGCCACATTTTTCCATCAACAAATATAATGCAGAAGAATAATTATTTGAATAGTGATGCTAAGATAATATTTAAAATTCTATTTTTTAGATGTTTTGTTCTTTCCTCCACTTTCTGATCCAATTTTGACTTTTCCAATACTTTTAACCAATGATAGAAAGGTGTGACTGGAATAATTAAGAAATGATTCTGCAGTTCTACATTTGTTCATATAATTTAAGACTGGATTATTTAAAAGCAAAATTAGCATGAAATGTGGAATTAGAATATGTATGTGTTGAACGAGCTCCTGGAAGGCATTTATATTACCCATTGAATCAGATGGGGATGAATAATCTGTGAGAATATCTGAATTTTCTATTGTCCAGGCGTATAATCACAATACGTGTCATCTGCTCCATGATACAGTAAGATGTTTTCTCTAAGAAGAACACAGCAAATACTTGTATTTTTTTTAATGTCGTGACTGAGGAGTTTTTGGAAGAAGTAAAAGTTTAATATTAGGCCCGGCGAAGTGGCTCAGCCTGTAATCACAGCACTTTGGGAGGCCGAGGCGAAAGGATTGCCTGAGCCCAGGGGTTCCAGATCTCATCTCTACAATAAATCACAAAAACTAGCCGAGCGTGGTAGTGTGTGTCTGTAGTTGGAAGGCTACTTGGAAGGCTGAGCCAGAAGGATCGCCTGAGCCCAACAGGTTGAGGCTGCGGTGACGGTGAGTGTGCCACTGCACTCCAGCCTGGGTGACAAAGAGTGAGGCTCCAACTCAAAAAAAAAACCCAACAATTCGTATTAAATCACTCAAAATGTACCTATTGATGACACACAAGCTAACCAAAAGACAATTTATACCAGTTTATAAACCTATGAATCTATAGAAGAATAAATGCCCAACATCTAACAAATTCATGAACTAGTGAGTAAATACTGGCATCCCTGGAATTACTTACCCACATCGAATCTGGGGCTTACACTCCGCTTGCTATCGTAACTGCTCTTGTTGATCCTCATCTTATGACTTTCAGAGGAAACCAACCCTGTAGATACTTAGATCTCAGGCTTTCAGCCTCTAGAACTGTGAGAAATACATTTCTGTCATTTGAGCCACGCAGCCTGTGGTTGGTTGGTTTGCTGGCAGCCACAGCCAATGAGTATAATCACTCAACACAATCTTCTTTTCAAATATGTATGGTGTCACCAAAACAAGCAAGTCCAGATTAACAGGAAGATAGCAATGGATGAAGCATTGGTAAAACTAATCATCAAATAAAGATCAGATCAACATATGTTTTCCTAGTTCTAAGTGCCCTATTCTAATCCCGCAGGTCTAACCAGCATTTTAAGCTGATTTGCTCTCATAGTTTGAAGCCCACATCCTGTGTCATAAACTCAGACCTACAAAACTAACTGTTTGATACACTGCTGTTCCAGTTGCTGGACCAGATCTCCTCTTCCTGGTCCTTCAATTCTGGAGACATGAGTAATATCAGCAGAGTGTCACAAGATCTTTAGTGGCCAATTTCAAACTCTAAAGAAAGTCCATTTCTTCTTACATTTGACTACTCTACTCAAAGTTTGTCTTCTGTTTTAATCACTGAAAAAAAAGCAGGGTTATGAAGAGATATTTCAGAATAAAAAATGTAAATGGGTCATGAGCATATGAAAAGTATTGGGAATTAATGGAATACAAATATACAATCATTGAGTTCTCAGATTTTATCAAACTGACATAGCTTAAAAAAAAACAAAACATTTCTACTCCATGTGTGTGCTGTGCTCTTCGCCAGTTAGAGCTTCACCATGTTCATTCCTCTTCTAGGAAGATGCTATTCCCCGCTGTGTGTCTTCTCCGTTAGGCGAATGTTCCTTTACCTTTAAAGTCTTGCCTTAAGTGACATTTGCACCTTGCTTTCAGGTGAGCTTTCTTTGCATCACTTATGAGACCCTTATTATATTTTTTCCTGTTTATTCCTCCGAATAGTAGTGAAATGCATAATAGTATCATTACTTTTATTGCTTTTATTCCCCTGAATATATTCCTAGATATTTGGCTAACTGTGGGTCTGCATTCATTTTTTTCCCCTATATGCTTAAGTAATTATTACAACCTAATGTGTGTGACGTATCCATGATTTAATGGATAACTAATTGTCACATCATTACTGACTTACTGGTCTAGCCTTTCCCCACTGACATAACAATCCCTATCATAGCCGGGCTTGGTGGCTCAGCCTGTAATCCCGCACCTTTGGGAAGTTGAGGTGAGTGGATTGCCTGAGCCTGCGGTTTGAGACCCGCCTGGGCAGCGAGACCTCATCTCTACAATAAATCAAAAAATCAGCCGGGTGTGGTAGCGCACGCCTGTAATTCCGGCTACTCGGAAGGCTGAGGTGGAAGATTGCCGGAGCCCAGCAGGTCGAGACTGCGGTGGCCAGGAGCGGCCATTGCACTCCAGTCTGGACGACAGAGTGAGACTCCAACTAAAAAAAAAAAAAAATCCCTATCATATATCACATATCCACAGAAGATAAGGCTATTTTAGAGCTTTTTATTCTGTTTTCATGGTCTACTTATCTTTTCTTCCAACTTTACTAAGCTTCATATATATAACTTATAGCATGTTTAATATCTGTAAAGGAGAATCTTTCATATTTACTTCCAGAAAAATCTCTGTCATTATCTCTTTGCCATCTGCCTTACCCCCTTCAGTCTCTGTGTTCTTTTCTACAGGAAATGTGATCAAGTTAGATGTTACATTTTTTATTCTACCTTCTGTGTTTCATCTCCTTGTCTCTTTGTACTGGCTATTTTCGCCTAATGAATCACCTTCTTACCCATTGGTATTCTCTTTAAATGTGTATATTCTGTTGTTTAACAAGTTCTTTGAGAATGGAGTGTCAATTCTCATATTTTCCACATCTATACATTATACTTGGTAATTTTTCAATTCTTCCTGGACATCCTTTATTTTATTTACTTAAGATTTTCATTTCTCTTTTATTTATAGAAACAGATTAAGTATATGTATTTTTAATTTATACCTCACCATCCCAAAATCTGTGGTCATTCCAAAAATCGAACTATGGTGTCTGTGCTGACCCTCAGGGCCTGTTTTACAACTTCTGTGATTGGAATTGTGAATTCATAGGCTGTACCCCTTTAATGCAAAAATATTTTGAGAGGATCGGTTTATTTTTCCTGTCAGTCACATTTGGAAAATACTAATTGAAACTGTTTTACCTTAAATTATGTATTTTGTTTATTTGCTTGTTGAGACCACACAAGCACTGTGAGTTCAGGCTCCAAACTCACATAAGAGACGCCTTGTACTAGGGCTTCCTGGTAGAGATTATTTACTCACATTCACCCAGGGCCAAGACTAAGACTGATATGTTTTCTTGACCCTGCTTTTTGTGGAATTATTACTATTACAATTGTTAGTATTATGATTTGTGTTTCAATTTTTACCAAGGGCATAGCTCACTCCAAGGAGGCAGCTTTATTGAGTATCAGACACATCATCTGCTCATATCCATTAAAACTAAAGTGATGTTTTTCATGGTTTTTCTTGGTGGTTCCAGGTTCTATTGAACACAGCATTTGTTCTGGGTTTTTAAAAAATAAAACAGTTTGCTATTTTTGTTGAATTCAAGTAAGCTAGTACAGTTTTGAAAAACTTTCCCTTTGTAGTTCTAACTTCTGTCGTGATCTAGTTGAGTAGTGTGTGGGATCACATTTGTGACCAGCAAAAGAATCCTTTTAATACCATGTGAAGTCTGAAAAATGACCGGTGGATAACCTTGCTCACTTTTCCAATATGGCCAACAAACCCGATATAACAAGGATATCTCTTTGAAGAACAGCATGCTGGGATCTTTCTAATAATACTAAGTGTGCTCAGACATGAGCAGAGGGAATGGTTAGCACTACACTACAGAGGGCACTGCACACAGCTATCTCTACCAGCCACTTGGTAAATGGCTAGTTGTGTCCTGGTCTGTGATATTATTCTAGATTAATTTTGCTGATTTTTTTTTTGTTGTTGTTTGTTTGTTTGTTTGTTTTTGGGTTGGAGTCTCACTCTGTCGCCCAGACTGGAGTGCAGTGGCCGCTCCCGGCCACCGCAGCCTCGACCCGCTGGGCTCCGGCGATCCTTCCGCCTCAGCCTTCCAAGTAGCTGGAATTACAGGCATGCGCTACCACGCCCGGCTGATTTTTTGATTTATTGTAGAGATGAGGTCTCGCTGCCCAGGCGGGTCTCGAACCCGCGGGCTCAAGCAATCCACTCACCTCAGCCTCCCAAAGACGCGGGATTACAGGCTGAGCCACCAAGCCCGGCTGATTTTTTTTTATTGTAAGTTTTTTGTGCACGTAAGAAAAGGAAAACAGAGTCTGTTATTTTGCATACGCTTAATTACCATAAAAGAATGCAGAGTTTTATACCAGTGTCTTCAGTTGCTTCAAATATAAAATTAATTAACTCAATGTTTTGCTTCGTTTTCTTTTTTTTGGGGGGGGCTTCTTTTTCATGCAATTCAAAAAAACTTTGGAATGTTTATTCTGTCAAAGGTGCAATAATTAATGTATTGTGAGTGGTATTGCAATTGTAAGATTAGATTTAAAAACTCAACTTAGAAAAATTCTTGGTTATTTACAGTATCATGGAATAAATGATGTTTTTATCATATTAAAAGACCTCTGGGGCAGAAATGCACTTGGATTTGTTATTATAAAGGTATAATTTATACTGAGTCCAAACCATCTATACTGTTCTCCTAATGAAAATAAAATATATGGTTGTTACAAATATTTTATGAACACACACACATGTATTGTCACCCAACTACAGAATTACTAAATTCATATCATGAAATTTATGTTAGATCACATAGACAGATAGACAGATAGATTACATTTAGGTATCTCTGTGTGTGGGGTGTGTGTTTGTGTTTGTGTGTGTATGTGTGTGTGTGTGTGTGTGTGTGTGTGTGTGTGTGTGTGTGTGGTGTCAGCATGATAGAATACACTTTCTTTATTGTCTATCAATAAATCAATTAGAAATGTATATGACTTTTAATGAACTCTTTCTAAAGTTAACCTAGTTGTGGTTGGGCGCGGTGTCTCAAGCACTTTGGGAGGCAGAGGCAAAAGGATTGCCTGAGCCCAGGGGTTCGAGACCAGCCTGGGCAATTTGGCGAGATGTTGTCTCCAAAATAAATTTTTAAAAAATTAGCTGAACCTGGTAGTGTGCATGTGTAGTTCCACCTACTTGGAAGACTGAGGTGGAAGGATTACCTGAGCCCACCAGGTCGAGGCAGCGGTGGCTGTTGAACTTGCCACTGCACTCCAGCCTGGGTGACAGAGTGAGACTTCAACTCAAAATAAATAAATAAAATAAAAAATAAATGAAGTAACCTAGTTGTCTACAATGACATTGAACTATATTTAATAAAAAGAGTTCTCTAAAATTTTGTTGCATGCTGTTAAAATATTGTTGGAAAACTGTAATAACATTATTCAGTGACTGAAAACCAACATATTTCCAACTTTAGAAAAGTGTAACTTATTGAAAGCAAATTCTGCAAAGAGGAAACACCAAAATTTACCAAAAAATCAACAAATAAATGGAACATATTAAAAAATAATAGCTCAAGCAATATCCAAGTTTTACTTTAGGAAAAAATAGCTGTTTGGAATGCCTCCATTTGTAAATAGAATCTTCTGATGGAACATCAGTGATTAATTCCATAATATGCATTCTGCAGCAAAATATAATTAATTTGAGAGGCTTATGATTTTGCAGAATCTAAATTTGGTGAAAGATTCAAAAGAAAACAGAGAATATATCTGGTTAATTTTGTTGTGTAATAGTATATGAAAAACAAAGTTTCTCTGCAAGAAGACAAATTGAATATATCCATTAAAACATTTGGAGTACTTACACATTTCACTAAAAACAACATTTGAATTGACAACATTCTCCATTTAGAAGGTTTTTTTTTTCTGAGCCCATGAATTGTCTGAATCTCTGTAAAGAGAACGCTCTTTCTGTGAGAGTCAGTGAAGCTGTCAAAATTTTCAAATGTGTTTACCATAAATTGTGACTTTGAGGAGGACTGCAGGTAGTTTTCCAAAAACAGATTACAAATAGTGAGAACTTGATTTATACCATATAACCTTCAGACAAATATCCATGAACTAGTATTAGAGACATATTTAGCTAAGGAGCCGAACATCATGCATGTTTATAAAACTAGTTGACCTAACTTCAGCAGAAGAATTCAGATCACCAAAATAAGCCCAAATTCAGAACCTAGAAGCGAAAAACAAAAAAACAAACAAACAGAAAAACTAGTTAAAAAGTTCTCCTCTGCCATCAAAGATGAGCAAGAGCAAATCGAATGGATGAAGCTTGTTAAGAAGTGTTAAATGAAGATAGCAGAATCTAACTTAGGTACTAATTCATGAGGTAAGTGTGAGTAAAATAAGAGTGTGGAACATAGGGAGAGAGAGGAGGACAAAAAGGGAGCATGTTCATAAGACATTGAATGTTTATGAGGCCCTCGGTGATCATGAGGTCTTAAATCGGACATTCACTGGTGACACAACTCTGGGATATGTGTTGGCTGCCCAAGAGACACAGATGCAATTCATACCTAGCAAGCAGTTAAGCAGAAAGTCTCAACTGTGGCTGGCTTTGTTGGTCCTGCCTTTCCCAGAAGAACAAGCCTGTGACACATTGACCACCGTCAGTCCAGTTTCTCGTGATGACCTCTGGTTTTTAGAGCCACAGCTGGCAGCAAGGAAAGCTGCCCTGGCAGCAAGCGCATCAGCACATGTGACCACACATGTGTGTTCCAGGACTGAGGTGGTGTGAGCTCTGTACCCCAGTGCTCTCGAGTGCACCAGGAGAGAAGGACAAGAAGATACAAGAAGAAAAGGAGTGGGGGAAACTGGCTGCTTACTCAAAAAAGGCCAGGTTAACCTGGATAAGTTGAAGATTTAATCTGGAAATGATGAAATTAGTTTGAAGAAATTTAGCTAGTGCCACCATTGAGGAGTTATAGGTGCTTATGAGCAGTTTAACTGGGTTACACGATCATATTTCATATTTCTGTAATCGAGGTTCTGACTGTGAGCCCTAATTCCATACTGTATCTGTGAATGAATGGATGTGCATATGTACCAAAATTCTAAAGATATTTTTCACAGTGGTAGGATTTCAGGTACATTTTACTTTGTATTTGAAGTATTTACCTATATGCAATTTAACTACAATGTAAATATATGAAATTTGTAGCTGTACTTAGTGTACTATTTGTAGTATTTACATTATTTAATAAACACTGTTGTTAAATATACTCATTAGATAAAAGCTTTGGCCCAGTTGGTGTGTCAAACTCAACAGAAGTGGCACACAAAATTAATTTTACTGGAATATGAGGTTCTGATTTGACATTCATCAAGTCACAATTTGATCCATTTTTGACTGACTTCTGTTGCTCACCTTGTTGTTTTCTGGCTTTTCTTCTTCTTGCTTGTTTTATTTTGTTGACCTATTTGATTGAGAGTTCTATAGAAAAACTCTGATTAGCAGTCTCACCCATTGTCTGAGCCCTGAGGTTCAAGACCAGCCTGGGCAACTTGATGAGACCTCGTCTCTACAATAAATCACAAAGAAAAAAAAAATTAACTGAACTTGGTGGTGTGCGTCTGTAGTTCCAGCTACTTGGAATGCTGAGGTGGAAGGATAGCTTAAGCCCAGCAGGTCGAGGCTGCAGTGGCTGTGAGCGTGTCACTGCACTCCAGCCCGGGCAACAAGAGTGAGACTTCGATTCAAAAAAAAACAAAAAACCTCTCAACCATATTTAGAACTTGACGGGCAGATACCAGAGGCAGTCACCAAGTTCACAAAGACAAGCCAGAATCAGAAATCATCAGGCTGAGGAAGATGGCTCCACTGAGGCAGAGGTCAAAAACAGATGTGTCTGACTAACCACCATCCCTGCCATCCTGCACTCCTCAGATATGCTTCTGAGGGTCTGGTGGCCACTTGACATATTTCAAAGTGGGCTTTGTTTCTCTCCTGGAAACTTTATGGTAAGTGGTTGTTTAACTTTATTAGGAATTACCATTCCTCTTATAGGTATGCTTGCTGAGCAACAACAGCACTGATTTCAAATCCATTTTGTCCAATCGAGTGGGAAATCACAGCCTGGCAACTTGTCGGTGGTTTTTGTTACTTTCATGTTTGTATCTTAACATTTGCTGAATCCAGATGAATAGATGGCTTTGGTCCTCTCAAAAGAAATAACAATGTCAGCTTCATACTTGTTTTATGATGTAAAATCTTTGCCATCATAGTTTTCACATGAAAGATATATTTGCCACTTCCCAAACGTCAAGTCTAATACAAAGGGGATATAAATGATATATTTCTTTGTAGCCGTCAACCCTTTAAGGTTATGACATGATGTGACATACCTATTTGTCATGATAAGGTAAGCACTTTTACGGATGTCTTGAATTTTTTAGTGTTTTCAAGTACTATACACAGTCCGAATTTATTCTGGAGTGCACAGATTTTTATGGGATGTATTATGTCAAGTCTCATTTATAGTTAATTAAATTGTTACCATTGATACATTAAATATTTCACTGTAACCAGTATTACATATTATACATTAAATATTTCTCCATAAATCAAGATTTCTCTTAATCTTTATTTTTTAAGTAAAAATAAAAATAGCTAACAGAATGAGATGTAATTAAATAGACATAACCCACAGTGGCAACCCTGACTGCTTTTAAAACATAAATACAGTTAGGAAAAATTTTGTTTCTATATAATGACTTAGTTGTATATAAAACACAGTGCCATTTTCTTAAATGAACAAAGGGATAAATTCAACATTGAATGTTAACAAAATGAAAATACTGAATATGCAAAGGTCATGACAGTATCAATGTTTGAAATACCAAATATGTAAATGTCATGACAATATCAATGGTTTGTCACAAAATGAATCTTTTAAAGAAGTTCAAGCTATGCTTATTTTTCCTAATTTTTTTGTATTCCTATTGTTCTTTCTTACTCCACAGACTAGAGTAATAGCTGGATATGTGTCTGTAACCCCAGCCATCAGGAGGTTGAGGTGGGAGAATCGCTTGAGCCCAGACGTTTGAGTTCAGCCTGGACAACATAGTGAGATTCAGTCACTAGTAAAGTTTTTAAAAATATCTTTAAGGCCGGGCTCGGTGGCTCAGCCTATAATCCTAGCACTTTGGGAGGCCTAGGTGAGTGGATTGCCTGAGCCCGCGGGTTTGAGACCCGCCTGGGCAACTTGGTGAGACTTAATCTCTACAACAAATCAAAAATCAGCCAGGCGTGGTAGCTCACGCCTGTAGTCCCAGCTACTTGGAAGGCTGAGGCAGAAGGATAGCCGGAGCCCAGAAGGTCGAGGCTGCGGTGGCTGGGAGCGGCCATTGCACTCCAGTCTGGGTGACACAGCGAGACTCCAACTCAAAAAAAAAGAAAATCTTTAAAATAAGAAATGTTATCATTAGTCACTTTTGGATCACTTTCTACTTTTCTAAGTAATTCTATTTTTGTTAAAAATAGCAGCAACTATTTGTCTTCATTCTGTGAAGTCATACCCAGAAGAATGTGCATATTTATATTTCAGCTTTCTCTGCCTTTGGCACCGAAAGGTATTTAGATTTGTTTTGCAAATTGTTTCAAATGTAAATGCATTAATAAAGCAGATGTTATTTTGGTGCATCACTTCTACCAGCATTTCTGATACAGTTTCATTTAAAATGCACAGAAGGGAATCACATTTTGTCCACGGGCCTTGTGACTCAGCACCACTGCTACCACCTCCCACGATGTCTTGCCCACGTCCTAGTGCCTCCTCCCAAGCACGCGAAATCTATTTCCCATTTAAAACTCTGCAACGTAAATATCATTATCGTCCTCATACAACTGAATATACATGAAGATGAGAATTAACATTGAAATGTATTGAATCTTTCCTTTGCAGCTGCAACCTAAGAGCACTACCAAATTTTCGTCTCAGCAGAAAATCCCTCTCCCCTGCACTTTTCCCTTAGTGATGTCTTGCTGATAGCTATTTTCTACAAAGAAAGTGCCGTTAGAAAGCTTTGACGATTGTTGGGAGTGCAATCTTTGTTTAACATGGCGATCTGAGAATCACATATCTATATTATGTATGTGTTATTATATATAATAAATATCATTTTTGTGTAAATGAGGTTTAACACAAATTGTACTGTGGTTGGAGTTAAAATGAGAAATTGAAATACTGCCTAGTTGGAACACTGTATCTGTTGTGTTTCAATCCCACAATTGACTAGTATTACTCTTGAGACTGAGGTTGCTGCCTTCTTTGAGTCATGATCAGTTGGATGAAGTCTTACATTAAATCTATTTTTTCTTTCTACTTTTGATCTTCTGAGGTGCCTCATTTTGATATAAATTCAGTGCTCTTGTCAGTGGTGTGTCCACACAACCTAACAAGCAAGTGCTCTCAGTAAATATCTAGGAATGAATGAAAGAGCTATTGGTAAGTAACAAGAATAACCCAACAAGAATAGACTGATAACTAGACTTTTTGTCAAAGTCCTACCTTTTAAATCGTTTGAGGTACTTTTATGTAAATTACAGGTACAAAACCATGCATTTCTATGGAGTGAGCGTGAGCTACCAAGAGTCAGGTATTGTGACAATCATCTTACATATGTTACAGTGTTCAGTCTTCTCCCCAACCTCCAGTGGAGGGGTGTCGTTATCGCCTATATGTAGATGAGGATGCAAGGAGGTTTAACGGGGTTGTGTAGCTTGCTCCTGTTTGAAATCTAGTGAGTGCTGGAGTCAGGATTTGGTCTTAGAACTCAGGCTCCGGCGTGTGTGCTTACAAGACAAGACTGTGCTTTCCTTCACATGACTGCATGCTCATTAGCATTTCATAATTATTATAGGTGGTCAGCAGGTTGGCCATTATAAAGGCCACTACTTGGGGAATTTTTTCAGCTTCGTTTAATGCTTTTATATTCTTCTCTATTTCCAGGGAACATTTTGTTTTGGAAAAATCTGTTTTATTCCTCCAGAAAAATTTCATGTGTAATGTGCCAAAATTGTGCTATCTTTTTTCAATGCAGTGTTTTACTTGAGTCAAGTTGTTCTTGATATTTATATTTGAAAAATGGTGGCCCTTATTTCAAACACAAGATTTTAAAGAGATTATAACATTCAAGTTTGCTTTTTCACACGTCTAACCTAAAGGGATCATACACATAAAAATATTTACAAACAATTGCTACGCAGTCTGCCTCTCAGTCACAAGGTAACAGGATAAAATGAGAATGATCTCACCAGATACTTCCTCTTAGAGAACATTGAATCTCAATGATTATGCAAGATAAACACAGCAAAGGTTGCAGATTTTATCTGAGCAGCTGGATACAGCTACTTTAAGCTGGTGTGTGTTGACAGTACATTTTTATGTGTAAATAAAGTATCTGGCAAAAGTTGGCCATTCTGAAAATCTTATTTTTTTTCCCTATTAGTAAGTATTCTTTGATAACAGTGTCTTTGTATTACAATTTTCATAGCATGTGCTACAGTATATGTTAGGAAATTTTTTTCTTTAAATTTTCATGTGAAAATTATATTCTACTCTATGTAAGAATTTGATCCAGAAAATTAGATGTTAATTGAAATTTAGAAATCTAATAAATATTTTAAATTCATAGCACTATTTAAAGTCACCCATCAGTGGAATCAGAATGAAAATTATGATTTTCTCATTTATATGATTAAAAATTGAACTGTTAATCTGCACAGTTGCTTAAACCTTTTGTACTTAATAAAAAGCAGTTGCAGCTCACAGGTTATCTCACTTTTGAGCACCTCCATTAAAAAATATATATATTATATATATATATATATATTTAATTATATGAGAGCTTTGGAAAACACAAAAGTTGCCCTCAGTGACTCAAATTGTTGAGACATTCTTGGACAATTAGAATCGAATAGTGTTTTATTAACGTAAAAAAGATAACTTGCTGATCAGTTTGAAATTCAACATGGGACAAAGATGTTTTTGTCTTGAAGACAAGTACATGGGTCTCGTGACACTCATAGGGTCACAGGAAAATGAATAGGGTGCTGTGAACTGATCTAGTGCCCCCAAAAGGAAGGAACAGAGAACAGTACCCACATCCAAGCTTCCCAAAGCTCACTGGTTCTCCTTGGCTTCACCACCTTCTGACAGAGGACCGAGATAATAGAGGAAGGAGCTGCATCTCAGCTCACCTCAGATTGCCACAGCAAACACAGGCATGCCACAGAGAAAACATATTCAGACCCACAAATGCTTCCCAAGGGTGAAGGATTCTATCGAAGTAGTCAGTTGGAGTAACTTTGGGTTTCTGCTGGTTCTTCATGCTTCTGACATAATCGCTAAAAGAACTTTTTGTTCTGGTGAGCTCATTGGAATGATTTAGAGATGCAAAGCATTGTCTTATTGCTGCATAATAGAAGATGAAGAATTTATAGCGGGGTTGGCAGACACCCATGACTGAGAACAGGTGAAAAAGGATAGAGTAAAGCCAAAGAAGAGAGAAGCAGGCATGGAAAGTCAGCAAGGTGTTCTGAGACTGGTGGGGCTGCACCTTGGTTGACACAACAGTCAGAAATCCTGGGTCTTCGGTGGTTAAAGTGGCTATAAAGATAAAGGATGTCTGATATTGAAGTTGTTTTTCTTGCTGTGGTATAAATTCACTTTCAAGTCCTGAAGCCTTCAGCAAAAACTACTTTTCTCTTGAATGCTTAGTTTGTGTGTATTTATGGTGCTGCTTATTGCTTGTTTTTCTCCTTGTATTAAATCAAGGAAAGGTGTCTAGCTCCCCTCTAAGGCTCTGGTCATCCGAAGCAAAAACGAATGCGTAGGATCCCAGAATCATTCATGCTTCCATTCAGCAGAAGTAGGAACTCAGCAATAAGGCTGCTGAAACGTGAGGAAGCCTTTGAGTTTCAACATGTCCTAAAACGCGGATCAAGCCAATATTTTCTAGATATTCAGTGGCAGGGTATCTGCATGACAATTGGGTTTCCCAGAGCAGAGGAAATAGGACTTTTCTTACATCCCACTAGAGGTTATTCATCTTGACAAAAGCCTGCCAACCTCAAAGATTATTGGAAATCTTAGGCCATAGAAAGATAAGCAATACTGAAACACTTAAGAGGGCATGGGGGCACCATTGGAGACAGAAGGTTGCATACACAGAGGTCTGTTGTCTTCACCAGCATAGACCTCAGGTGGTGCAGGCAGGAGGCTTCAAATGGTGGGGACTTTGCCCTAAATTTGTACGTAGAAAAAAACTCTCTTTAGTGAGCCCCAATCCATGACCCTGCATTGGCTTCCTGTTAATGGACCATGTAGTGAATCAGCTTTCCTGGGAGCCCTGTCCACCTTCTTGCAGCACCTGAGTGAAGCCAATCTCTTTTGGGGTTGAAACACACCCAATTAATTGTTTGTTTATATGCTAAGAATGATACCTTTGAGTCTTATTCAACTCTGCCTATTATTGGCATCTGCAGGATTTTATAAGAAGAACTGGGGAGAGATGTGTATCATGACCCCAAAGTGTAAACAAAACTATGTAAGACATCTGCTGATTTCCTCTTTTTTTCTTTCCTCCCCTCCTCTCTGCTGAAATATTTAACAAATGATTTGAACTTGCAGTGGACTTGACTCACAGGTAGGCAAGTGGTAGAAGTTCATGCATTAATCAATGGAAAACAATTAGTTAAGTTACAACGTCTGCTACAAAGAGAGGCATGGGAATAAATATACAGGAGAAAATATTTGTAAAACACTTATCTGATGTAGGACTTCTGTCCAAAATATACAGATCTCTTAAACCTCAACAGTAAGAAACAAAACAACATAATTATTACGGGAGCAAAGATCTGAATAGATGCCTCAGCAAAGAAGATATACAGGATCGTAGGAACACACAAATATGTTCAACCCCATACATCAGGAGGAAAATCCAAACTCAACAACATTGAGCTATAATAGATATCTATAGATATCTATTAGAATGGCTATAGTGGGGAGGGGGACATGGGGATTTATAAACTACCAAATGGCAATGAGGACAGAGCTACAGGGACTTTCACTCGTTGCTCATCTGAGTGTAACACAGTGCAGACACTTTGTAAGAAAGTTTGGTAGTTTCTGATGAAGTCAAGCATAGCTTTACTGTGTCATTGAGTGATTGTGTTCCTAGGCATTGACCCAATGGATTTGAAACCAAAATATGTGAGTGTTTATAGAAGTTTTATTCATAATCTCTAAACACTGAAAACAACAAGAATGTCTTCTGAGAGGTGTATGGATACGCAAATCGTGATACTTTAATATAGAGAGGTATTGTTCTGCAATAAAGTAGAATAAGCTATCAAGCTACACAAATATATGAATGACTTGTAAAGGAATATTGCTAAGTAAAATAAATCATTTTTTATTTTTAATTAGGGGTCTCACTTTGTCACCTAGGCAGGAGTGCAGTGGCATTATCAGGGCTCGTCGCAGCCTCCATCTTTTGGGCTCAGGTGATCCTTCCTCCTGACTCTCTCAAGTAGCTGAGACTAGAGGCACACACCACCATGCCTGGGTAATTTTTGACTTCTTAAAAATAGAGATGAGGTCTCACTATGTTGCCTAGACTACTCTTGAACTCCTGAGCTCAAGCAATCCTTCTACCTTGGCTTCCCAAAGTGCTGGGATTACAGGTGTAAGCCACTATACCTGGTCGAAGAAAACATTCTGAAAAGAATAATTACCATATTATTCAATTTATCTGATGTTCTGGAAAAGGTAAAATAGAGAGACAATAAATAGATCAGTGGTTGTCAGGAGTCTAGGGCAGGGAGATGGTAAAATAGCTTCTAAAATAAGTAAAGCATACAGTTTTTTGTTTTGTTTTGGTTTGTTTTGTAGTGGAGAAACTGTCCTGTATTATATTGCAATGATGAATATATGATACCTGCATTTGTCAAAACCCATTGAACTTTATGGGGATATCTATACATCTATATCTATATACATATTTAAACTATCAAGAGAACATGGTTTTCCAGGATGGAACGCAGAGTGTTTTTAACAAAATAATTTTACTGAATTACAAATTTATGATAACACCTCATGAAAGTGGGGGGAGGTGAGAGATTCTGACCTAAGTAATTTTGGACACAGAGTTTGTAAGACTAAAGACAAGAGGAACTGTGCATAACCACTGTACTCTCCTAAATGAAGTGATTTCCCATGGCAGTACAGCTTCACAGCCTTAAAACCACTGTACGTGTATACTGAAATTGAGCAATTAAAAAAGCAAATGGCAGATGGTTGGGGTCAGGTTACTCACTGTTGGAGTGAAAAGTTACGGTAAGTAGAGGTAGAAGACCAGAATGATCCACGTAACAATGGATTCAAATTGAAGACATCAGTAAGAACTCAAGTTTATCTTAATATAAGTACAGATAGTTACATACAGTTATATCTGTAGATATATTTATATACATGGGTCAGCATCCACACCCATATTTCCTTGCCTTCTCAGGGTAAAGGGCCTAGAAGCAATGAAACCCCAAGAGTAACAACCACACCTAGGCTCCAGGCATGAGTTTACAATACTGTTTTTCAAGCAAAAGAATCAGGGCTCCTTGGAGAAATGGCTGAGTCCAAGACTAAGCAGGATATATCCAAGATGAGCTTGGGACATCTTAGAGGTTAGAAAATGCTGAAGTGCTCAAAACAAAGGAAAACAAACCCCACAATAATGGGATTGTGTTCAAAGAACATAGGAGCTGATAAAAAAAACCTTTGATGGGCAAAGCTGAAATAATCTGATCCCCTGTAAAATAGTATTGAGACTGGACATGGTGGCTCACACCTGTGATCCCAGCACTTTGGAAGACTGAAGTGGGAGACTGGCTTGAACCTAGGAATTTGAGACCAGCCTGGAAACATAGCAAGACTTTGCTTCTCAAAAAACAAACAACAACAAAAAAAACAAACAAAAAATTAGCCGGATGTGGTGGCATGTGTCTTAGGAGGCTGAGGCAGAAAGATCATCTGAGTCCAGGAAGTAGAGGAGGCTGTGTTGAGCCTTGATTATGCTACTACACTCCAGCCTGGGCAACAGAGTGAGACTGAGTCACTATATATATTGAATATATATGTTCACTTCAATACTATATATACTTATATATAGTATTGCATTTATGTATTATATATGCACATATAAATAAATATGTGCACATATAATATATAAATAGACTATATATAGTACACATATATGTTTATGTCATGTATTATATGTAACCCAATGTATTAAGAAATGGGCACACACTTGAATAAATAAATGATAGTATCAGTAAACACATGGGTTGGGAGAGTTACGTTTCCTGTAGATAATTACAAATGGTGCATGCAGCTACTCTGCCCTCAAGCCGAAGGAGCACATCCCACTCTTCACGTGTGGGTTGTGCACAAAGACTTCTTTCAAAGAGCGCAGGACAGACAGTGAGGAGGAAAGAGTGACTATCCAGTGGAGAAGCCTGGGGGACCCCACCAGAAACCAATCAGACTGACAGACTATAAACTTGGTGTAAGTTCACGAAAATGGCATTTTGCCTCAGTAGTCTTCCATCAGAATCCATCACCACATTCTAATTGTGAGAAAAACATCAGGCAGCCTCCAGTAGAGGGACCACGTGGGAAATACCTGACCAGTTGTTGTCAAAACTATCAAGGTGACCAAAAAAGAAGAAAAGCCCAAGAAACTGTCACAGCCAAGAGGAGCCTAAGGAGACCTGACAAGTGAATGTATGTAATGTGAGGGTATGTGATGGCATCCTGCAACTGAAAAATGATGTTTAAAAAAACAAAGGGAATCTGAATAAAGTATGGACTTGGGTTTATAACAAGGTATCAGTATCTGTTCTCTACTTGACAAACATCTCATCCTAAAGTAAGAAGTTACTAGGGCAGCTAATATGGAGTATATGGAAACTTTATGTACAATCTTTGTATTTTTCTGTAAATTTTTAAAGATTCCAAAATAAAAAAGTTTGTTAAAATATACAAAATATATCATATTATTTGATATAAGTATAGCATGTTATCACTTTATATGATATATTATAATATAATATATATAATATATTATCACTATATCACTGTGTTTCCTTATACAGACAACTGATAATTTTAATCCCAAAAGCAATGTAGGAAAACTAATTCCTAGAAACAGTAAAGTTAAGCCATAAACAAATAAACTTTCCGTGTAAACATTCACACAGCAGTCCTCTTTCAGGCAGTATCTCCTAAGGACTCTCCCACTCTTGACTCATTTCCCCACCTCTGGATCCAATTATTGTCCCATCACTGGTCTTGCATTTTTATGTCAATGTTTCAGGAAAGACTTGTGTTCTCAAATAACAGCGTGTTCCTCCCTGGCTGAGAGGTCTTCTGATTCACTGGTATCCACTTCGTTCCTAGTTCAGCAGTAGGCATACAGTAAGCCAGGGGATGCTTACTTGAGTATGAAAACATTCATTTCGTTGTTCAGAATTTATCTTTTACTTCTGTTTTAATTTGCAAGTTTCTTCTCCTGCAGCTTGGTCATAAGGTGGCAGTAGATTCTTCTTCCCACAGTGCACAATTAGAAAATGCATACCGAGGAGCTGTTTGAATAGATTTGCCAAACCTCCATTAAGGCTGGTTGTTTTGTTTTGTTTTGTTTTGTTTTTAGGAAACTTTGGTGGAGCCGCTATGTAGTTTATGCCTAATCTCTTTATTTTCATTTGCAATCAGTCTGAAGCCATGACCTTTAAATGAGTGACATGCACCAGGGTGGGCACATTCCTCATACAGCCTGTGAGATATACCTTTCCTCTTCCCTCCCAGTGAAATGCAGTCCTGAGTTCTGAATGCAACCACAACCTCTCCATAGTATTGACCCTTAATATTCCCACAGATGCAATGGAGTCAAATGGGCGTTCCTGCATGAGGGGCAGCTAAAGCCAGCCTTTCCACATGGTAATTCTTAC
Source organism: Cephalopachus bancanus (assembly GCA_027257055.1). Classification (NCBI taxonomy): domain Eukaryota; kingdom Metazoa; phylum Chordata; class Mammalia; order Primates; family Tarsiidae; genus Cephalopachus; species Cephalopachus bancanus. The sequence goes on along the minus strand of JAPVLO010000178.1, from coordinate 1,397,713 downwards.
TTTTTGAGGCATTTTGATTGGATGCATGTTTTTCCTCATCGTACTTGCAGCTTCCAGAATGTCCCTCCTTAGAGGTTTTCTGTCAGCGTTTTAAAATATCTATTACGGCTTGTCTCAAAGTTGTCACTTTAAAGAGAAAGCTGCATAAGCCACACCAAAAATGTCTAAATATCAGAGTTCAGGTCATGTAAATAGAAGATCTTTAAAAAAAAATACTTTGCCATTAGTAAATGTTGCATTTACAAAGGCACATTATGATTTTAGTTAATTATGTGCTTGCATTAGCTTCTCTCAGACTGTTTATTATGTAAGTGGTCATGAAACATTTAAAGGGAAAAATTCAAACATCTTATACTCTAGAAAAAGTAGAGAAGAACTTGTATACCTAATCCTGAATTGTACCCCACACTTTTAAACTAAAATCAACTAAAACAAAAAGCAGTGGCTCAAGCCTGTAATCCCAGCACTTTCAGAGGCTGAGGCTAGAGGATTGTCTGAGTCCAGGGGTTCAAGACCTGCCTGGGCAACTTGGTGAGACCTCATTTCTACAATAAATAAAAAAGTTAGCTGTGTGTGGTAGCGTGTGCCTGTAGTTCTGGTTGCTTGGAAGGCTGAGGCAGAAGGATCACCGGAATCCAGCAGGTTGAAGCTGAGGTGGCCGTGAGTGTGCCACTGCACTCCAGCCTAGGTGATGGAGTGAGACTCCCACTCTAAAAACAAACAAATAAAAAAGTAGAGAAGAAATGTGAGAAAATAAGTCATTTGATTCTGCATTCCAAGAGGTATTCATAAAATTTTTAGAAAGAATGTAAGATTGTGAGCTAGAGATCCTCAAGGATTTTATATTACCTATACTAAAAAATAGACTAGCTTAGAAAATGTAGCCAAATGCAACTGCGATTGAGAAAAAAAATCATGTTGACAATTATCCTATGTAGCTTCATTAAGAATGTGGACGACCTCAGATCACAGCATTTACATGAATTTTTTGATGCCCAATTGAAACCAAAAATGAGCAAAGCTATAATAAAGTGCATAAATTTTGCATTAATGGCTAACAAATGATCAATTGCAGACATTATACTCTAATTTTATAAAAATTATGTTTAGTATATTTTTGAATTTAAATTCTATTAAATTTTTAGTTAATTTTCTGTGTTTTCCAGAGAGAAAGTTGCATGATCTGAACCTGATCATTATTTTTCCATTCTTTCTTAATCTTCATACATCCTATATTCATTTTATTGCTCACTAATTGACTATATATTCCAGAACAATTTAAAATAATAATTATGTTAGCAATCGTTAGTAGTGCTACATTTGAAAAGCATTATCTCCAAGATTTTGCTGTAAAAATCATAATGGCTAGAGATATATATACCTTGTTATGAAAAGAAAGTATCATTGTGTTCTACCTTTGAAAGATTTTTGCATATGATTATTTTTTAATCAGGAAGTGTACTTAATTGAATTAAATGGTTTCTGAGATAATGAAATATGTCTGTCATTTTGTTGTATTATAGAAAGAGATTCCAAAATATAACAGTAGCCTTGAATTCTTGGCCTAAATCCTACTTACTAGCAGTAGATTATTTTTTAATATAACATTCAATTTAATATTCTTGTATTTTAATTTAGTTTTTCCTATTTTTTAATTTTACAACTCTGGTCCTAATTCGGATTGATTCATCATTTTCTGTTTTTTCACTTTCTTGATCAGGGTTTAGAATGAGATTACTTTATTATTAATGTACTGCTCCTGGTAAAGCTAAAAGTCAAAATCAAAACCAAAATTACATTTTGCCTTAAATTATATAGGCCTTAAATCTTCCTAATATTTAACTAATTTAGCATTGGGAAATAGAAGAGTATGCTCTTACCTGAATTTGCACTACTTGAGTACATGATACTGCAAATATATTTTTATTTCTTTATTTATTCAGAGAAAAGAACTTACTTTGTCGCCTAGGCTGGAGTTCAGTGGCACCCTTAGTGCTTGCTGCAGTCTCAAACTCCTGAGCAATCCTCTTACCTCAGCATGGGACCACTATGTCTGGCTACTTTTTTTTTTTTTTTTTTGAGAGACAGGGTCTTGCTACTTTGCCCAGGCTGGTCTCAAGTAAACCTGGCCTCAAGTGTTTCTGGCCTCAAGTAATCCTCTTATCTCAGTCACCCAAATACTGAGATTACAGGCAAATACATGCATCAACCAAATCTCCCATTTATAATATTTATTTTTTATGTTTATTGAGCTAGTCTATGTATGTAGTAACACATCAGGTATCACCAGATGGACTTGTAGTGAAAAGCAAAGGCCCCAAACCACCTCTTGCAAATTGCTTCCCATTCTTCAGAGGCTATACTTTAAAGGTATTAGTTTAAGTTGTTATTTAGGTAGGCATCTCTGTAGCTCTAAAAGTACATTGTCCACCTGTACTGGAAATCCGTTAATTCACCTCTCTTGCCTCGCAATTTTGGGATTAACTTCTCTCTTGGTAGACATAATCTTGGAGGGCTAGAATACCCTCACTGGCTGGGAACACAAATGAACAGGCTGGACCAAGTACCCCAATATCTTAGAAGTATGATTGTTAAAGGGAAATTTGTTTACGTGCTTCAAACTATGTTAAGGTCATTTTGGAGGGGCTAATATGACAGCTAAAAATGAGAGGATCTCTGTCCTGTCCTGCTACACGAACCACACCACCTGTGCCTCACAGGGTCATCATTCCCACACTACAACCACAAGTCAGCCAGGCAAGAGAGAGGCAGACAGATCCAAGAGATGGGATCTCTCCTCTCAGCGCTGTGATGACATCTGGGGGTATTCAGGTCCACTTGGACATGAAGCTAGAAACTCCTGGTCTTTTCAGTGATACGAGCCCATCGTTTTCATTTTGCATAAACTAGCTTTAGTATCACCTTTCTCTTCCTTGTAACCGAGAAACTTCTGGCTTAGCAGAAGTTGCAACTGCCTCTGGATTTGTGAGTGGCAGAATGCCTATCTCAGAAGTGATTAACTGCAGTAGGACACAAGGCAGAGATAATTCCTGGAAGGTAATTAGCTGGTTAATCTGTACCCATTTGTGACTTGAGACTCTAGCCAGGGGTCCAGCAAAGCTAAAGCTGCAGGGATACAATAGGAAAATATTAGGTTGTTGGGATAAGTTGTCTATTTGTTCCAGACTTGAATTGCATCTCGTAAGACAGAGGCAATTTTTAAGGAAAATCGACAGCAGAAAGAGAACATCATACAGAGTAGTTTATCTACACTGCAGTTCATCTACATCTGCAGGTAGCCAGGCAGCTAAGGTAAATCTCTGGTTATTACAGGAACCAAAGTCTTAGCCTTCAGCTTAAAGTTAGCATAAACAAATGCAAGGACATAGGAAAGTGGAGTGGAACATGGTGGATCGCTGTGTCCCTGGGAGTGACTAGTAAACTCTCACCAATTCCATTGCCCCTCTCAATGACCTCAAAGTAAACCCTGTTTGGCTGGATAATCATAGCCCTATTATAAGTCTACACTGTGCATCTTCCTGGAGGAACGTGGTCGTGCTAATCTGTTAATCCTGATTCTTTACCTTGGTCTCTTTTTTCCAGTAGAAGAATCTAAGAAGGAAATGATTTGGCTGAAAGCAAAGGGAATCAACAGAGTCAAGTTATGTTTTTCTCAATAACTGAAGCCCAAGTGCTGGGCTTGACATTTAATAGGCCATGATTTAACAACCTGTTCAAATTTTAACTTCTCATAAACTCTAAACAAGAAAACTATATTTTTAGCATATCACTCCTGCCACACTTGGGCTTGTGACTTCCTCTTTCACCAGATGACTTGCAAGGCCCGGAAGTAACCACCAAAATGTTTCCACTATCCATAGTTTGTTGATTTGGTCTTTCTCTTTTGCTCTGCAAAATTTGTTCATGTGGTTACTGGTCTGTGTTTATGTGTTTATATTTCAGAGTGCAGGTAGCAGTTCTTGATTCTTTTGCTGCTAGGTATATAGATCTGCTATGTGCTTGATTGAGAAGCCTTCCTCAGATCCCTGTGGATGTGGGCATGGCTTATTTAAAGGATTTCTCTGTGACTTCTCCAAATAGCACAGAAAGGACTTTGCTTGGGGGAGCTCATTTGCCTTCTAGCAGTTATACTTTTCACTTGAACAGATCAATCCATTTCTTCAGCCTGGGAACCTCTAAACTCTGCTAGGTTCTATTGGGCAGATGGTGTCTACTCTCCTGTGCCCTCATTCCTGTATGCTGGCTGTGTTTGGTTGGTTGTTTGTTCCTGATTACAATTACATTTCAACACATTTTTATAGTTGTAGGCTGGAAAGATCTCTCTAGGGAGAATGAGCAATTACAATACAGTTGGAACTAAATGGAGCATGAAATTTTCTAGGAACAACAAGCCAGCAGTTTCAGGGATCTGAGGGTGAGACAAAGCATAGTACTTGGGGAGCCAGACAGAGAAGTGGGCATTAAACAATGCAGGGTGTTTAGTCTAAGATGATGATATTTGTCTTCACCCTGTGAAACTTGGAAAGGCATTTCCTTATCATAAATGTACTGTGGGGAACAGGATTATAGATGAGAAGGGATGGGAGATTTAGAGGACAGTTAATGACATTTGTCATTCATGATAATTATATATGGTTGTGGAAAGATGAAGATATTTTGTATATAGAAGAATAAGACTTCATTAAGGTTTGAATGCAAAGATCTAGGGGAGTATGTTAATGTGGATCCCCAGATTTCTAGCTTGTTTGGAATGATGGAGTGTCATAAATGGAAATAGAAGACCGGGAACACCACCAGGTTTGGGAACAGTAAAGTAAATCACGAGTTCAGTGCTGGATGTGCTTAAGTATATGGACATGCTAAGTATGTTGGAATTGTGTGGGCCTGGATCTCAGCAGAGACGGGGAAACTATTATGTCATCAGCATTTAGATAGCATAAGTAGAAAGATCAGGGTGCCCAAAACAATGTAATATTGTTTCTGACTGAATTCAGCTAGAACTCAGCTAGTTTTGCATGTAATCAAAAAACACAATAAAAGGTGGCTTGAACACAGAAGACTGCATTCTTCCGTGTGAAATATTCAGTGAGCACTAAAGCACAAAGCTGCTAGAGCAGCCTCAGACTCTGTCCATCCCACCACTTCACTGGATAGGATGGCTACAAGTATGATGAAACTGGCTGTGTGGGCTCCTCACGTTCAGCCTCATTTATCAGATATTGGAAGATGGTCCTGTTCTCACTCTGAAGCCTGAATCTCAGTGAATCAGTGTAGGCTTCCTCCAATTAAGGGTAATTTTAAAAAGTTTTATATACTATTTTCATGCATATGCTGTTGGCCAGAAGTGGGTCATTTACCATCTTAGTCCATTTGCTATAACAAATTCACCATAAACTGAATGACTTATAGCAACAGGAATGTCTTGTCTACAGTTCTGGAGTCTGAGAAGTCCAAAATCAAGGTTCTGGCTGACTCAATGTCTGGTGAGGGCTTGTGTGCTGGTTCATGGATGTCACTTTCGCTTTCTATCCTCTTATGGTGGAAGGAGCTAGCAAACAATCTGGAGTCTTTTTTGTAAGGACACTCATTCCTGTTTACAAGGGAAGAGCTCTGATGACCTAATCACCTCTAACACTATCACAATGGGTATTAGGTTTCAATGCATGCCTTTGGGGTGATGCAAACATTCTGACCAAAGCATATATCTAGCTACAAAGAGAGTGGTAAATGATTTCTTTATTCTTGGTTGACCTATGCAAAGCCAACATTTGGGGATTCAATGGCTGAGAGAAAATGGGAGGCCTTGTATTGGAAGAAATCAGGCAGTTTTCACCATAGCAAAGACAAATAATGTTAACATCACCTGTAATTGGTGGGCACTTACTTGTCACTTTCTAGTCTCTCAAGTATTTTCTTGAGTCAATCTTGACCAAGGACCTATGAGGTAGATGAACTAATACTATCCCCATTCTAGAGATGAGAACAAGTGAGGTTGAGTAACTTCTTGGATCCACCGAGGTTCAGGCTTCAGAGTGAGAACAGGACCATCTTCCAATATCTGATAAATGTGGCTGAACGTGAGGAGAAAAACAGGTTTTGTCAGATTTACATGTTTAGCTGAGTTAAACAAATATCAAAACTAACCCATAAGCATGACCAATTATTACCAGGTTTGACAGACAAATAATCACAGAATCTAGGAGGATTTCTTCTCAACACAATGTTGGAAAAATTTTATATAGAATGGGCATTTAGTGATAAGACACCTTAAAAGCAAGGGATGAAACTTAACATTTATTTATCAATGTTCCCTATTTTCTTCATTGGCATATATACATAAATACACACACATACACATGCATGCATATGTACCAATTACATGTCCATATAACTATAAATATATGTTTATTTATTTGTATATATATAAATACATATTTAAAATATTTAATGAGCCAGAAGAAAAATTCACGACTCTATTTTTATCACAAGCATTTCAATAAATAGAATTTATATTTATTCCCAAAGTATTTTCATTTCATATAATTTCTTGCAATATAAATTATGAAATGTTTTATGTGTTAATTTTTATATCTATTAGATTATTATTATTTTTTCTCCTTAAATATATGTCTCAGTGAAAAAGAGTAACTGAACACCTGAAATCAGAAAGAAAAGAGAGGTGGAACAGTAATAGTGAATTATATACTGGGAGTAAATTTGCCAAAATAAAATTGTGAAAGAAGAGGAAGTCTGGGCACATCCCGCAGGAGACTTGCAAGTTTTCATGTACTCTATCAGTCTAAAGTGTTGTGGTAACAGGAAGTAAAGATGGAGGGGAATCGGCCCCACAGAGGTGCATTAAATGAAAGCCTGTTAGATCTGGAGAACAGATTTAGTGCACACCAGACTTCCACAAAGGTCTCTGTCTGGCAAGTGGAGAGAAACACTAACAAGTGTGTAGCCACATAATTTGTCTGTTGGAAGTCATCTGGTCTGGATGGACTCTCTCCAAGGATAAGATGCGAAAGTATCCAAATGGGATCCAGGAAGAAAACACCAATTAAGCCAAAAAGGAATGTTACTCTAACGACTCAGGTTAGAAGAATATCTTTGAGCATAAATTTAGAGGAATGAGAATAAAACTTTAGGGAACTGCTATTCTCAAGAAAATGAAAGATTTTAGCTCTATGAAGCAGGAACATAAAGTTATGATGAGAAGATAAGGAGGAAGGAAATATGAGACAGTATTACAATTTCAGCAAGATTTCTGAGGAAATAATTATGAAATGCTAGAGTTAAAATCCACATTGGGACTGTGACGTCCATACCGTTCTTAGGGAGATCTAGTCTGCGATGTGGACACACGGGCAGAGACAGTTCTGAGAGTGATGAGGGACACGATGCAATCAGTGGACGGACTGTAGTGGTGGGACTTAGAAATGGAAGGCTTCCTGCAGATGGAGTGGAATGTTAGGGTGCAAATGAAGGGAACAGCCTGTGGGGTGCTGGGTGGCAGGTAAGTCTGAATTTATCTCAAGACTTGGATAGTGATTTTATGGGACTGGGCTCACTTTATAAAATGTGTCACACGGTACTCTTAAGATGTGTGTACTTTAGGTGTCTGGCACCAGTAAAATTGTATGAAAAAAATAACTGTTAAAGTTGTTAAAAAATAGCTGTTATATATATCTGCTATATATAACAGATATATATCTATCTTATATATATATAAGATATATCTATATATCTTATATATATAAGAAAATAATTCCTGAGCTGAGAGAAAACAAACAAAAAAATCCACCTACTTACCTGTTACCCCTTGCTTTCTTGAGTAGATTGTAAATAAAAATGTAGGCAAATATATTAAATGGAGATTAATATCCAGATAGCTGTAAGCATGGTTTGTTTGTTTGTTTGTTTGTTTTTTAGTTGGAGTCTTACTCTTGTTGCCCAGGCCGGAGTCCAGTGGCACACTCACGGCCACCACAGCCTTGACCTACTAGGCTGAGGCGATCTTTCCACCTCAGTCTTCCAATTAGCTGGAACTACAGACATATGCCACCATGCCCAGCTAGTTTTTGTGATTTATTATAGAGACGAGGTTTCACCAAGTTGCCCAGGCTGGTCTTGATCCCCTGGGTTCAGACAATCCTCTTGCCTCAGTCCCCCAAAGTGCTGGGATTGCAGGTTGAGCCATCGCATCCAGCTGTAAGCATGCTTTTTAAACATGAAATGCATTTTTTGTTAATAAAAATTCATTAATGTGACAACACATAAAATTTAAAATTTGTCTGAAGTATGTACTTTTTAAAGTGATTTAGAATATCTTAACTGCTTTTAAAAGGAAAGCTGGTACAGTATGTGCTATTATACCACATTTTACATGACTTGAAAGGCATATTTGAGAATGTCTCTTGCATTTGAACTGCCTCAGCAATGATCACTGATCCACAAGTGAACGAGTGGATAATTTGAAAAAGCATGATATTAAAATTATTTAAAATATTTAATGATTCAGAAGAAAAAATCAATGGCTCTATTTTCTATTTTGATAACAAGCATTTCAAGAAATATAACTCATATTTATTTCCAAAGCATTTTTATTGTATATGTACTTTCTTGCAATAAAAATTGAAACGTTGTGTTAATTTTCATATCTACCAGATTATTTTGCTTCCTTTCTTTTTTTCCTTCTGATAGTGGGTTTTTTCCTTGCAACTGATAGTGGGACTATTTCACATTTTCATTGGTAATCCAGAGATTCCTTTTAAAAATAATTAAGGTAAATTGAAGTAAAAATTCATATCTTCTTTGTATTCCTTTTTCCTGTTTGGAAGTTACCAATTTTTTATTTATCCTTTGTAGTAGAATGCATTTAAGTACTATTTAAAAATATCATTACTTTAAATTTTGTGTATTTTTTAAAGATTATTTTAATACCATTAACCATATTATAAAATTAATATTTTGAATTATGGGGGTCTTCATATTTTCTGAGGAAAAAATGTCAATAAAAACGTTAGTATTCAACGTCATTATTTTTAACTCGAAATACTTTGAGAATGCCCCATAAAGTTACCAAAAATATATTTGTCCAGTACTGTTGTTTGCCATCATAATTAGTACTGTTATGAATAAGTGGGTATATAGTTGCATAAGAGTACAAAACTTTGCTCATTTTTGTTTATTCAGATCTTTCTTTCCTTTGGAGACAGCAACAAATTCTCTGCATCAAAGTTAAAATTGAGCAAGAAAATTGTGGCAGGTTGCTGGTGCTGACTAATACCTGTTCTTCTTCCCCTCATAGATGTATTAGAGGCCAGGTGACCCATCCCTCTCGGCGTAAGTCATCCACCTTTTCGGGTGGATGAAATGTGAATGCTAGTGGTGTGGATGACTGCCATTCTGACAGAGTGAAACATTATTGTAAAATTTTCCAGTCTTTCTTCTGCTGGCATGCTCATGGAGAAAGCTTCCAGGTGAGCCAGAAAAGCAGCAAGCCTAAATTGGCCTCCCTGGAGAAAACTACCCAGAGAGCCACTGTAGACCATGTAAGAGCAAGAGGCAATGTTTTTGTGTGCTAATGCACTAAACTTTGGGGGGTTCTTAGTTGCTACAGAATAACACAAGAATTTATCCTCCACTGTCCCTATGTATATGGATTGCTATGTTTGTTCAGATGATTATTTCATATTTAAACTAATGTGTACATATAACCCCTCCACATACTGTTCTATACCTTGATTATTCAATTGCATAAATATCTTTGAGAGCACTTTGCATACTTAACATTTTTTATTCTATTCTAAGGCTATATATTATTTAATTTGGCTGTATTACTATTATGTAACCAAGCTACTCTTGACTTTTATTTGTAGGTAAATACTTACAGGTGGAATTATGGGGAGAGGTGAAAAATGTGTACATTTGAAATTTTGGTTACCAGAAGAAGACCCTAATTTTCTTTCTGATATCAATGTGACTATTGGTATATTTAAATGTTTTTCAGATAAAATTTGCTAATTGCTTTTTAGCTTTAGGAAATGAGGTTTTTTCTTTTATTATCAAATTATGCTGCATAGTAACACCATGGTAGTCTAAATTGTACTTCCAAATTAAAGGTGCAAAATGAACTGCTTATGCAATAATCAACAGAGTAACCATTAGGCTTTCTAACATTTACCAGTATGGTAGGTTTAAAAAAAAAAAGGGTATGTCAAATCTATTTAATGTGTCTTACAATTATAATGAGACACGTTATAATGAGATGCATCTAAGTAACGTTTAAGAGCCATTTACAGGTCCCATTCTGTGAATGCATGTTCTTACTCTTTGTTCATAGTTTCTATTGGGCTATTTTAATTTTTCCATAAGGTTAATTATATATTACAGAAATTAGAGTATTGAGCTTCCTGGAATTCTGCCTGGTATGACAGGTGTTACATAAATCAAAAAAAAATTGTATGCTAATACATAGTTGCTCTAATACCTTTCACTCAGGTTTGATATAAAAATGTCCACGGATACATTTGTCTTCCTGTCGTGGTACTCTGCAATGCCTGCTGCTTGGATTGCTATATGTATGTAGAGCTAGGATTACTGCATTTCTTCATTCCTCTTATTCTCAGAATTTTTGCAAATATTCTACATGACGTGTGTTACCTTGTCCAGGGCTAGAAGTTTTAGTTTTTAAAAGATCATATTATTTTATTTTTATTTTTTTAAGTTGGAACCTCACCCTGTTGCCCAGGCTGGAGTGCAGTGGCATACTCACAGCCACCCCAGTGTCAACTTGCTGGGCACTGGCAATCCTTCTGCCTCTGCCTTCCAAGGAGCCTGGACTACTGGTGTGCGCTACCACACTTGGCTATTTTTTTTGATTTATTGTAAAGACGAGGTCTCGCCAAGTTGCCCAGGCTGGTCTGGAACCTGTGGGCTCAGGCAATCCACTTGCCTCGGCCTCCCAAAGTGCTGGGATGACAGGCTGAGCCACCAAGCCCAGCCCAAAAAATATTAAATCAATAATTATTTAGTGAAATAATATTTGTCTATTTTCTCTTGAGACTTTCTGTTAGAAGGGGTTATGTTTCTTTTGATTTCCAAATTCTTTTTACATGCTTGTGGATATCTTTAAGTGCTCTCCTTAAAAGATTTACAAATTGATTTTGTTGCCTTTATAGTAAACACATTTTTTTAATGTCTAATTTCAATGTTTATTTAGAACAGCTATTCTATATTGTTTGCATAATACAAATATGGAATGATCTCCTTATTCTAAAAAAAGTTGAGCATATATACATAAGTTTTCAGATACAATATTTTAAACAGATTTTCTTCTTGAATCTCCTATATCTTGTGAATATTACAGTGATTGCATTTTTCCCAGGAACTTTTTACATTTTATATTCATTTTCAAATATAATGGAATGTTTTTCATGATGACTTTTTATTATACACTTCTATTTTTAATACCTGCAGAATATGCAGAGATAGCCTACATTTGGTCCTCAAGTTTGATAATTTGTGCTTTTACACTCTTTTTGATAAGTTTTGATATACGTCTATACATTTTAAGTCTTACCACAACACAACTTTTGGTTTCTTTGATCTTTTCTGTTGTATGTTTTTAGAAAATTTTATCCATATCTACCCATAGTTTTCTTCATCACTAATTCTTTGAGTCCATTTGATTTTTATTACTAATCCTTGAAATAGATACTGCAGGGGAAAAAAAAAACCTGTTCTCTTCAACCCTTACAACTTCTTGTTGAAAAGGGGTCCATGTAACTAAAGGCATTAGCAAGAGGAAAATTATCAGAAGTTTGGGAGGAACTGAGGAAATGCATTGCTCTTAAAAATGTGGCACTTAATTCAAGCTGATTTGGCATCTTTAAAAAAAACCAACAATAGCAGCAACAAAAAACCAGTACATCTTTAGAGACAAGACAAAGGAAAAGGACTTTGCATTTCCAGAGTAGCTACTTGGAAAAGGCAGTACATTGCAGCCAAGAGCTACATACCTAGAGGTTTAAAGTTGTCTTCAGTGGTTAACCCTTGTTCTCCTTGGTAGAGAGGGAAGGTGGGGTTATCTTTTTCCTTTGTGAATTTATGTTTTGACTTTAGACAAATGGAGGGCAGAGAGCTTTCCTGTGTGTGCTACTTCTTATTGCCTTTGGTTCAACAATCCCCAAACAAGCATGTTCTGGAATCATATATTCTTGACCCTTGCAATACTTAGATTATAAATGTTTATCTATAAAATTTTCCCAGGGAAAATTTTTAGCTCATGATCCCTGGAATTGATAATAGGTTATGCTTTATTATCACTAATTTATAAATATTTTCTAATTTCCTTTGTGATTCATTTTTTTTTTGAAAAATATCACTTAACTTCCAAGTAGAAGATTTGAAGTTTTTTCTAATTTTTATGTTATTGATTTTATTTGAATGCTACTATGCTAGAGAAAGTGCTGCATTATATTTTCAGTTATTTGTGTTGCTACTTTGTGACCCAGATTATGCTAAAATTTTATATCTGTATGCACTAGAGAAAAAAAATGTATCTTCTATTATTGTTAGGTGCAATGCATTTTCTGTCAACTACATCTCAATTTTTAATTGGTTTGTTGACATTTAAATGTTTTGTTAGTTTCTTTATCACTTCATGAGATATGTACTAAAACGTGTAATAAGGCTGAATTTGTGTATTTTCTTTTAATTTTTTTTTGCTTTAGGTTTTTAATTTATTTCTAAAACTGTAGTAGGGGCAACCCCTTCGGCTCCCCTCCCACTGTGGGATCTTTTCTGTTCTCTCAACAAATCCTGCTTAAAAAAAAACACACACACAGTGATAAATATGCATAACATAAAATTAATAATTCTTAAGTGCACAGTTCTGTGGCATTAAGCATATTTGCTTTGTTATGCAATTATTACTGCCACTTATCCACAGAAATTTTTCATATTGCAATATTGAAGCCCTGTACTCACTCAGCAATAATTTCCCATTACTTCTCATACCAGCTCGTGGTAACCAACCTGTGTGTATAAAATTGACTACTCTGAGCACTTCCTACAAGATTGGTCAATGAAGTTCCAGAACTCATTCTGGAAAAGGGTTGCATACCTCATTGCTAAATATCACTGCAGTCACCATTGAAGTACTCCCTTTGGGAAGCTATTCACCAATGTCAGTGACTAGTTCACCAGTCAAAGCCATTTTTGAACTCTTTTATGGAATGGACAACAGAGCTGTCATTATATTATTCTTGATGATGCGAATGCCATAACAATGTCTTCTTTTCCATATTTTATTTATCTTTGGGCAAAGTCACTGGGGGCCAGATCAGGTAAGTTGAGAGGGTGTTCCAATACAGTTAATTGTTTATTGGCTAAAAACTTTCTCACAGACAGTGCTGTGTGAGCTGGTGCATTGTCATGATGCAAGACCTCCTTCAGGACCATTTTTGCACATGCTTTTCTCATGCCAAGATTTTCAGTTAAGATTTTCCTAACTGTTGCTCTATCTATATTATTTGATCTGCTATGCTTCTCACAGTCAGCCAACAAATTTGACACACAATTTTATGAATTTTTGTAATGTTTTTGTCAGTTCTGCTCATTACTGGCTGTTCTGACCTTTCTTCATCAGTGATGCTTTCTCTCTCCTCAGAAAAATGTTTAATCCATTTGTATTTGTACACCACTGTTTTCTTCATGACATTATCCCCATAAACTTGAACTATTTTGTCCCTGATTTAATTTCCACTCTTATCAAGTTTAGTAAGAAATTCAATATTTGTTTGTTGTTCTAATTCAAACTCTGACAGTCTCACAATGACAACTCTGATGGCCATTTCAGAAGAAGAGTTACAAAATTGCTTTGATGGGTGTACAATGTACTGTCATCAGTGAATAGCTTCCAAGAGGTGTACTTTGAAGGTGACCATAATGATATTCAGCAATGAAGTATGTAGCACTTTTCTAAGATGAGTTTGTGAACTTAACTGCCAGTTCTCATATGAATAAAAATATATATTGCATGTTTTTCTGTGATTGGCTTGATTAACAGTTTAGAATGTCTTCGAGCTTCGATCATGTTATAATGTGTCAGAATTTTCTTCCTTTTTAAGACTGAATACTATTTTATTCTCTCTCTCTAAGATTATATATATAATTTTTATCTTATATATGTGTGCATATATATATGTAATTGTGATTTATTTATTCATTATGGGCTCTGGGTCATTTTTATTTTTTGGTTATTGTAAATAATGCTGCTATGAACATAATTGTACAATATCCCTTTGAATTCCTGCTTTCAATTTGTTGGAGTATACACCCCAAAGTGAAACTGTTGAACCATATTTTTAACTTTTTGAGGAACCATTATACTACTTTCCACGTAACTGTACCATTTTGCATTTCTTCTAGTAATGTACAAGGCTTCCATTTCTTCAAGCCCTCACCAATACTTATTTTGTATTTGTGTGTTTGTTTTGACAATAGCCCTCTTAATGGGTGTGAAGTGGTATCTCATTGTGGTTTTGATTTGTACTTCCCTAATAATTAGTGATATTGAGCACCTTTAAATGTGCTTATTTGTATATATTCTTTGGTAAAATGTCCATTCAAGTCCTTTTCCCATTTTTGAATGGAATTGTTTGCGTTTTGGGGATTTTAGGAATTCTCTATATATTTTGAATTTTAATCTCCAATGAGACTTAGATTTGAAAATATTTTCTCTCCTTAAGTAGCTTGCTTTAGATATTTTGAATCTGAAACATATTTCACTGGTTAAATGCATATTTTGAATTATTATACCTTAGTGGTTAACTAAGACTCTTAAACTTTTATATAGTGGCATAAAATCAGTCCAGGCACAGTAGCTCAAACCATAATATCAATACTTTAGGAGGCCAAGGCAGGAGAATTGCTTGAGTCCAAGAGTGAAAGACTAGCCTGTGCTACATTGTATGACCTCATCTCTACACAAAGCACAAACTTTATCCAGGAGTGGTAGGATGTGCCTGTAATCCCAGCTACTCAGGTGGCCGAGGTAGAATGATCACTTGAGCCCATCAGCCCATGACTGCACTCCAGCCTGGATGATAGAGTGAGACCCTCTAAATAAATAAATGAATAAATATTAAGTTAAAAATTGCATAAAATCATTCTGTGATCAATCAGGTTAAATCTTTCTGGTTCAGAGGTAAAGTTTAACAATGCATTTTGTCAGTTTTGCATAATAAATATAGTCTGTTCTGTAGCTATAATTAAAAGATATTAAATATTTACCCACAGTGATTTTTATTTGGTTTCTACATTTTTTCTTATTTTCTGAAAATATTTCTTAAGTAGTTTAATATTAGATTTTAATTTTTTGTCTACTTTTTAAAACACAAATAGTGTCATTTAAATCCTCAAGTGTTTTTCCACAAATTTGATGTTGGACTCATTTTTTCTTTAGTTTGATTGTAAAATGATAACATTTATCCACTGAGTTTGTATCAATAAGAACATAATATAAGGCTCAGTTATTGTTAACTTGACAAGTTCTTCAACAGAAAACAGTATATTAAGAAATCACAGTTCATAATAAAATACATTGGGAAATTCATTTGAGAGCTTTCCTTTTTTTCATGATGTATCCAGTTTGGTGTCATAATAAAATAATAAGGCAGAAGAGCTGAACGCATGTAGCAAGTAGAGATGCATGGGAAGATGAAATGAACATGCTTCTACATTTTACACGCTGTAAGTCATTTTGTTGTTGTTGTTGTTAGCAAGTTTAAGGCAAAAATAGAACAATTTGGTGATGTTGATGTGGGAAAAACAAGAATAGAGGTAACCCGTCAGGAGCAGGAGGGGCCACGTGCTGTCAGGCAGTTCAGGGGTGCAGTGTCCATGTAACCCCTGGGGAGATGGTTCCTGTAGAGAAATTCCACTGCTTCAGCACCTCCTACATGTTCAGGATTCTTCATCTTTAGGAGTACACTAGTAAAATGAATTCAGCTGAGTTACAAGATTTACTTCTGGTGTTACAGTGTAAGGGGCTTTTTGGATCCATACTCCAGTGAATCAGGTAAAAACTATCAAATAAAAAAAGTTGAAACTAAAAAAAAAAAAGCATCTGGAAAAATTCCTAAGAGTAGACAGCAAATCAAGAAACATCTGCTCTAGAAAATCTATAAAATTTGGTTTTAAAAAAGTTAAGAGTTTGGTGTTTGAATGAAGACTTCTCTCTACTCACCCCTCCCAGTTCATAAATGGGAGACTGCACTCCAGATTGCGGCAGCCTGGAGCACAGGGTTTCCTCTACTACCTCCCAGTTTCAGAGATTTCTGCCCAAGAATAGAATCGAATTTCAGTGTTTCTCATTCTGTCCTCAGCTGCTGGTTAATGAGGCAAAGTCCTGGGCAAGTGCATCAAGAGGACACCCTTCTTCTGCCCAACCCACACTCATGGAATGGAAGCTCTATCTTGGGTGCAGTATGTTAGAGAATGCTCTCGTAACCCTTCCCAAGGCTCCTAAGATGGTCATTCTAAGCCAAGGGAGGTAGGCTGAGAGGGCCTCGTGCTGCTTGACTCCTGCCCCCAACTTCTCCATCAAGTGTGAGCTCCTAGAACAAGGTGTTGCGCAGAGAGAAGATTGCTATTGTGCCCATTTCTGGCTCTGGCTCAGAAATGTTACCTAGAAGGAGAAGGCAGCCATAAACGACTTCACAGAGAAGGTTATTTCATTTGCAAAAGTACATAGAGAACTTCAATGCAATACTCCTCTTTTTTTTTTTTTTTAGTTGGAGTCTCACTCTGTCACCCAGGCTGACGTGCATGCTCACAGCCACCCCAGTGTCAACCTACTGGGCTCTGGCAAGCCTTCCAAGTGGCTGGAACTACAGGCATGTGCTACCACGCCCAACTAACTTTTGATTTATTGTAGAGACGAGGTCTCACCATGTTGCCCAGGCTGATCTTGAACCTGTGGTCTCAGACAATCCTCTTGACTCAGCCCCCCAAATTGCTGGGATTGCAGACTTGAGTCATTGTGCCCGGCCTTCCTTTTTTTTTTAAAGTTAGTCTTACTCTGTCTCCTAGGCTGTAGTGCAGTGACGTGATCATGGCTCACAGCACCCTAGACCTCTTAGGCTCAGGTAATTCATCTGCCACAACCTCCCACGTAGCCGTGACTACAGTCTCATGCCACCATGCAGAGCTAATTTATTTTATTTTATTTTTTTGTAGACATGTGGTCTCGCTATGTTGTCTATGCTGGTCTTGAACTTCTGGGTTTAAGCAATCTTCTTGGCTTCACCTCCCAAGGTGTGAGCCACCACTCCCAGCCAGAATATCTTTTTGTTTTCCTTTGGAGGGTAACAGTATTCCATTGTACGTACATAACCCACTTTGGTTATCCATTGGTCTGTTGATGGACAGTTGAGCTGCTTTCACGCTTCAGCTGTTGCAGATAATGCTGCTATCAATGAGGGTGTGGAAATATCTTATTAAGACCCTGCTTTTGGATCTTTTGGGTGAATAACAAGAAGAGGAATAGCTAGATCTTATGGTATTTAAATTTTCCGTTTTCAAAAGAATGGCCAAACTGTTTTCCATGGTGGCTATACCATTTTCTATCCCAACCAACAATGCACAAGTTCACCAATTTCTCCACATCCTCACCAACATTTGATATTTTCTGTTTTTTTGATAGCAGCCATACTAATAGGTGTGAGATGGTATCTCATTGTGGTTTTCACTGGCATTTCCCTAATGATTTGTGATGCTGAGCATCTTTTCATGCGCTTGATAGTCATTGTATATCTTCTATTCATGTCATTTGCCAATTTTTGAATAAGGCTTTTTGTTATTGCTGTTGTTGAAATTTAGGAAGTCTCTATATTTCCTGAATATTCATCTTTTGCCCGACATATAACTTGCAAATATATTTTTCTGTTCTAAATATTTACTTTATACTCTGCTGATAGTGTCCTATAATGCACAAAATCTTTTAATTTTCATAAAGTCCAATCTGTCTATTTATTCCTTTGTTGCATGTGCTTTTAGTGTCATATCCAATAAGTTATTGTCAAATCCAGTGTAGTAAGCTTTTCTTCTATGAGTTTTATAATTTTAGCTCTCATGTTTAGATCTTTAATCCATTTACTTTATTCTTTCATAGGTGGATATTCAGGTTTTCTGTACCATTTGTTGGAAATACTGGTTTTTCTTTATTGAGTGGTCTTAGCATTCTTGCTGAAAATCATTTGATCACATGAGCAAAGGCTTATTTCTTGACTCTTTATTTATTTGTATTGTTACATGCCTTTACCCCTTTCCTCCCTCTCCTGGCAGTGTCCCACAACTGATAATCCCTCCCTTGAGTTTTTGTGATAAATGTTCAAGTCTCACTTATGTGTGAGAGCATGTGGTCTTTGGTTCTTTGTTTCTGTGATAGATCACTAAGTATAATTATCTCCAGCTCCATCCAATTTGCTGCAAAGTCCATGATTTTGTCATTCTTTTTGGCTGCATAGTATTCCATCATATATCTCCAACATTTTCTTTATCCCGTCCACTTTCAATGGGCAGCAGGGTTGGTTCCATGTTTTTGCTATTGTGAATACTTCAGTAATAAACATGGGTGTGCAAGTGTCTTTTTTTATAGAACATTTTGTATTCTTCTGGGTATATTCCTTGAAAGGGGATTGCTGGGTTGTGTGGAAGGTCAAATTTAGCTCTTTAAAAAATTGCTACACTGCTTTCCATAGAGGTTGAACTAACTTACACTCCCATCAACAGTGTAGAAGCATCCTCTTTTCTCTGCACGCACACCAGCATCTGTTGTTCTTTGGTTTATTAATGATGGCCATCCTAAATAATGGTAGTAGTATCTCAATGTGATTTTGATCTGCATTTCTCTGTTGATTGGTGAGACTGAGTATTTTTTCACATACCTGTTGGCTGCTCATGTGTCTTCTTTTGGGAAGTGTCTATTTGTGTCCTTTGCCCATTTTTTTAACAGGGGTATTTGAATAGGCTGACCAGCACCTCTTTTATTCCTTTCTTTCTAAGTCTCAAGGAAAAGCATGAACAGCTAGTCATGTTTATCTTGACTACTTTGGCATGTTTATCATGTTTGAGATAGACTTTGATAATAGAAATCAGATATTTTTCTGGCCATATAATGAGGCCGATTCACAGACATGATTTATTTACAAGTTATATCATAGTGCCATATATTCTTAATTTAAGTGCTCATTATCTGGTTTTTGCAACTACTTAGTCAATATATTACCAATTTGTAAATATACTAATTTGCAAATGTGTAAATGGGTTTTGTGAAAGAAGTATACTATTTGCTTGTGTTATACATAATAAATGTATGTGTATGTAGATATAACTAGATTTCTTCTGTATTACTCAGATTTTCTGTAGACCAGTTAATATTTGCTTAAGTGATATGTGTTATATTAAAGTCTTACATTACATATATATTCTACTTTTAGTAGTTTTGAAATACATGTGCAATGTCAGAATTTTTTCTGTTAGTTCCTTTGTTTTCTTTTTAAAACGTGTTCACCAACAGGCTAAAACAAACCTCTTTGATTTACCTATTTTTAAAGTTTATTTTGTTTTAAGAGTGTTATTATAATCATAATACCTATTTTTCTTATATGGAAGATATACTTTTAATTTCATATATTTGAGAAATGACTTTACATAAATCTGCCTTAGGTGAGAATCTTATGCATAACAAATGTTGAAATTATGTTATTTTTAAAATAATCAAGAGATTATTCTGTCTTTTAGTAGAACTTTTCAATTAAAATTTATTTTTATGACTGACTTCAATCAAAACTCAGTATTTTTTATTTTCCATTTTAAGGAAATGCTTATTATTTGTCGTCATTTTTCACAGAGTTGGAGGAGACATAAAGAATGTATTTTAAAGATTCTAGTGATAATGTGTATTTTTTCAAAATCATTTTATAATGCCTATTTTCTTTTTCTGTTTGCCAATATCAAGTAGAAATAAAGAAGTTTCAGTGAAACAAAGGAGTTTCTATTTTTTCCTCTTTTTCTCTACCCCAATCAAAACTTTAATTTTAAGCTATACACCATACAAACATACAATTCAGAGTTAGAGTTTCAAAAGATAAAAAACAAAAAATCAATAAAAAAATCCAGAAATTCCAGAGCTATCCAGAATAACTACTTTTATTAAACATTCCATGGAGTAAGTATGTTCAATTCTTTTAGCTGTTTTAATTTAAAAAATTATTTATTTATGCATTTCTAAAAGACATACTTAAACTGTTGCAGTTCCTCTTCCTTCCTTCCTTCCTTCCTTCCTTCCTTCCTTCCTTCCTTCCTTTCTTTCATCTTTCTTTCTTTTTTCTTTTGTCATTTTCCATTGCAGACCCATATGGAAGGAGACACTTTATTTTTTCTTTCCTCCCTGATACATAGAAACAGAGAAGAGGAAGTGATAAATTTCATGTTCTGCCAATGTCATCATGACTATAAAATACTAACACAAAAGAGTCATATTTGAAGAACATGAAGTTTTTCATTTTGCTTTCTTTATTTTCTTTAGTGTTTGTAATCATTTTTGAGAAGTTAATTGGCTAGCTTTCAAAAAACTCATTTTAAATTATTCTCAAATCTATCCCCATTTAACAGTGATCTTCATAGATATACTCAAATACATCAGACACTGTGTTATTTTCCTCTACTTGACAAAATTTCTTCTAGTGATTTCTACCAAACCTGCTCAAATCAGGCAGGACCTTGACACCTGCTCACTTGTGCACCTGCTCACTTGTGCACCTGCTCACTTGTGCTTTCTCATTTTAGTTGAACATTGCTTCTATTAACCTCCAGAAATAAAACACAATTTTTGAGGTCTTTCATTTCTGAAAATAACTTTAGTCTGCTCTGATCCTTTCGTGATAATTTAGTTTGGTTGAGTCTTTACCAATATGTAAAAATATGATCAAACAGTAGCAAATACCATATCTAATATGAAAATTTGTCTCACCTCAATTGAGGGTCAAGTAGATTCTTTATTCATTTTTAGGATTCATCCACAAACTTTGTATCCTTAAAATTATTGAGGACCCACAGATATTTTATTTATGGTAATTATAATTTTAATATTTACTATATTTTAAATTAAATATAAATTTTTATTTACTAAAAATAGTAAACTGATTCTGTTTGATATTTACTGTATTTTAAATTAAAGCATACATTTTTATTTACTAAAAATGATAAACAGATTCTATGTTAATGCTAATATGCTTTAATTAAAAATAAATATAATATCCACAAGAAAAGCAAAAGTGACAGTTTTTAAAGCATTTGTGCATGTCCTTTTAATTTGGATAAACTGAAGAACTGAATTCACATATCTGTTCCTTCATTTAGTCTGTGGCAATGTGTTTGTTTTCATTACCTCATATGAAGAAAAACTGACTTTACACAGACATGTATTTGAAAAAGGAATACATATTTTATGGCCTTTCTCTGATATTTCTGCTTTTCTTCTTTGAGACTATACCAAAACTCTGGTGGTAGTTTTTTTTTTAATAGTTAAGAACACTGTTGAACCTAAATTCAAATTGGTAAGTATTTCATACTCAGTTAGATTAAAATCCATTGGTTTAATTTGCATTTTTAATGAATTGTTTTACTTATGTATGATGTGATAATGTGATGCATTAAAGATTTGGAAAATACTGGTTTACTAATTTATCCATTTCTGAAATTTTGACACATTGCAAAATATTGTATAAAAATAACACATTTATTTATATGACCCACCAATCTTATCATAAAAGTATAAGTTTTAGAAAGCTGTCAAATTCGTGGTGGTTGACTACAATTTGCAAAAATTCTATAATTTTTTCATGAAAGCTAGAATTTTATCATTTGCCCCTCCAAAAGAAAGAGAGAAAAAAAGAAAGAAAGAAAAAAGGAAAGAAAGAAAGAGAGAGAGAGAGAAAGGAGAAAGAAAATGCTGTCATGATTTTCCTACAAGTGACAGGGTCACTTTTTAAATTTTTTAAAAAATTTTTTATTTATTTATTTGTCCTTTCAGCACATTTGATTTCCTTATAACTCCTGGATGTTAGGTCTACATTAGATATACTGTTGGCAAACATTTTCCCCCGTATTGTAGGCTATCTCTGTGCTCCTTGATGGTTTCTTTTGCTTTGCAGAAGCTTTTCAATTTGATGAGGTCACACTTGTCTATCTTATCTCTTATGGCACGGGCCTTTGGGATTCTGATCCAGGAATTGGTATGCATGCCTGCATGGAAACAAACTAAAAAATCTAAATGAAATGGAGGACTTTCTGATATCACACAACCTGCCAAGCTTGAAAAAATTGAGAAGAAGAATTGAGATACTAAATAGACCAATAGTGTTGGGAGCCGGCCATGGAGGCCCACTGAGCATTAGGGATCAGGAAGGGCTGTTGACCCCGAGACCACTAGGATGCGTTTGGGAGCTATTGACCCCATTTCCTCCCCCTTTCTACTCAGCACTAACCAGATTAAGCTCCTGTGAGTTCAAAACATAAAAACTCTGAGACCGGGACGAACACAAGCTAACTTTAGAAGCTCATTGCTCCCATTCTTCCGCAAACTGCAGTTTTGGCTTTCACACAACTTATAATTCAAACTCGTGTCACATCTTAGAGCCTTAGTACTGGTCACAGGCTTCTGGGTCATGATCTTAGGATTTACTGAAGGTGTAAATTGTAGAATATAGTTTTAGAAGATAGCCGTTTTGTTGAAAGAATGCGGCTGGGTTACTTGTAGGTGGCCCACTGTGAACTTTGGACTGGGCCACATTCCAAACATTCTGGGATGGGCCACTTTCGTTTGTAAAGTAAATACTTAAGCTTCTATAGAATTGTTTAACTTGGCATAAATCAATCAGTTTAGGATGAAAAAGGTTTATAGAATATGTCAGTCATGGATTAGGTTATCCTTTGTTATGGGATTTTAAGATTATCATATGAAAAGGGTTTAAAGGCAATCATTGATTACGTTTTCATGGATTAAGGTTTCTGGTGGGTGGGGGATGCCCCTCCCACATCTGACTTTGTGTATGAAAGACCGGATGAAATTCCCAATAATACACATCGCTTTTGCACTAGACCGGAGTCCCGTCTCTTTCTTTCTCTCTCTCTTTCTCTCTTCTTCCCCCCAATCGCCGATGCCGTCTCCACCTTTGGGGTACCCTGAACCCAGCTGGAGCTGGTCCCCGGCACAATAGCAACCCAGGAAATTGTCTCTGTCATAAG
Organism: Cephalopachus bancanus; assembly: GCA_027257055.1. NCBI lineage: Eukaryota > Metazoa > Chordata > Mammalia > Primates > Tarsiidae > Cephalopachus > Cephalopachus bancanus. Next base: position 1,374,373 of record JAPVLO010000178.1, on the reverse strand, counting down.
AAAACTACCTACAAAAAAAAATAAATAAAAAGTCCTGGACCAGATAACTTTCCAGTGGAATTCTACAAAAAAATGCAAGGAAGACTTGATACCAATCCTATTGAAAGTAGTCCAGACAATCAAGAAAGACGGAACTCTCCCCCAATCACTTCATGAAGTTAACACCATACTGATATCCAAACTGGATAAAGATCCAACAAAGAAAGAGAACTGCAGGTCAATATCCCTGATGAACATAGATGCAAAAATTCTCAAAAAGATTCTAGCAAATCAGATACAACAATACATCTAAAAAATTATCCACCATGACCAAGTAGGCTTCATCCCCAGGATGCAGGGCTGGTTCAACATCCACAAGACCATAAATGTAATTAAATACATTAACAGATGCAAAAACAAAAACTGCATGATTATATCATTAGATGCAGAAAAAGCTTTCTATAAAATCCAGCATCCCTTTTAACACAAACCCTTGAACAACTAGGCATAGAGGGAACATACCTCAAAATAGTCAGAACCATCTATGATAAACCCACAGCCAGCATATTTCTAAGTGAACAGAAATTGAAGAATTTCTCCTGAAAACTGGAACAAGATATGACAGTCCACTTTTTTTTTTCAAGAAAATTATTTCTAAGCATCAAGTCTAAATAACCTTTAATTTGTCTGCCATTTGTTCTTTCAGTTACAAATGGCATTCTGTGAAAAAAACAACTAGTTTAGTTTACAATTTCACATTAGTTTACAAATTCACTTGTGCTTTTCATTGAGATAAACACTGAGCAGCAGAAGTATTTTATCTGTAGTTTCATTTTATCAAACACCAAATATAAACTTATCAGAGTTAAGTTTTTTTCAAAATAATCACTATCGCTGTTGTCAGTAATGGGTTCAGTTTAAAAAAATATTTCAAGTGGATAGCATTTAAGAAAATAATGGGTTGGGCTTTAGATCAGCCTGTCATCTCAGCACTTTGGGAGGCTGAGGCGAGCGGATCGCCTGAGCCCGAGGGTTTGAGACCAGCCCAGGCAACCTGGTGAGACTTCGTCTCTACAATTAAAAAAAAAGTCAGGCATGGTAGCGCGTCTGTAGTTCCAGCTACTTGGAAGGCTGAGATGGAAGGATTGCTGGAGCTCAGAAGGTTGATGCTGGGGTGACTGTGAATGTGCATACCACTGCACTCCAGCTTGGGCAACAGAGTGAGACTCCAACTCAAAAAAAAAAAAAAAAAGATGAAAATAATGACTATTTTGCAGAGTGTGTTGTTACTTTCATGATTTGTACTAAGATGTACATATCACACACTATTACTTTAGTAACATCAGAGAAAGGGCCAACACAGGGAAAATGGCAAACAACATTTAAGTGTTGACATAGAAATAATTTTGACCCTGTGAACTCTCTGAGAGGATCTTAGGGCCCTCAGGTATCTGAGAGCAACATTTTGAGAACTTCTGGTATTAGTTTCGAATTTGGTAATCAGATGGAGATTTGGTAATGACGGAGATACACAAATCATTTTATATCATATTTTTCACTAGAAATATACTTTTATGAATTAAACATCCTCAAATTTTACTATTTTAATTTCATCTGCCTCATGAGTGTTTATTCATCTCAGATAACTTCAGTTCATATCTTTGAGTCTGTGAATTTTTGCATTTTTAGATTTTTTTCTATTTAGTGAAAATATAGAAAAATGAAATTGAAATTTTTAGCCAGATGTTGTTTTGAGTCAAAAGTAATGAAGTTTTGAGGGACAGCATTTGTTCTGCGCTTCAGCCAATAGAAACATATAATACGATAAGCAAGCTGAACCTCAAGTGTGGAGTTTCAGCTATATTCAGTGCTCTTGAACACATTTCCACTTACAGATCTCTTCATAGTCTGTCATGGAAAGTCCTCCGTCATCTCATCCTGCCTTTCTCTCTCCTCTTGCTTCCCCCTCTCACGCCCATGTCATCCCATCCTCCAGCCAAATCAACCCACTTAAAAATATCTCAGCGTGAAATTTTTGGCTCACACTGCTTTCTTTCCTTGAAAGTCCATCCTATATTTGTTTTCATAATTTAGTTTAAGGGACATAACTAACTCTATGAAAACTCTTTTTGTCGTTTTGGTTGATGTCACCACAGGAACAATATAGACTTCCTACTATATTATTTATACTCAATTCTGTTTTTATACCACAGTAGAAGAATGGCCAAGGGGCCCAAGGGAAAAGCAAGAAAGTCAGATAAGGAGACAGTTGGAAGTTTGTATCAGTGGAAATACTAGTAACTTAATACATAGTTAGTCTAATGCTCAGCTTTTCTCTCTTACACTTGAGGTAATCCAAAGCCTCAATAAATACATTTTAATATGCAAACTACAATAAGTAGAAATGGATTTTAAAAGGCTTAATGATACTTAAACTAATTATTTAGAAGTGCAAATTTCCACATTTACCCAAGATCATCAAGCCTCCAGCAATGACTGATTGGGCTCCTCTGTGTGCCATGCTATTTAAATGCAATAACTTGAAAATATTCAGTGAAATATGGCCTTTTTTTCTTTGCAATCTATAATTAAAATGTCAATTTTATCTCAGCAATCTATGTAAATTTACATTTAGAATGAGCAAATTAAGTTTTTATTATAGCCTGGAGTGTTTATTGTTCCCTTTTATGTTGGGGCATTTTTAAGGGTAAGAGAGAGTATTACACCAGAGAAGCATGTGAAAAATGACCCTGCAATTGGTGATATTGCAGCACTTGTAGCAAGCGTGATCTGTAGGTGGTTATTCAAAACCATCACAGCATTAGATGCAAGGTGGTTTGTTTAAACATGGAAAAACCAATAGCACTCCAAGTATCGTTTTCTGTGGCCATAATTTAATACTATAAAGATATCTCTGAGGAAATGTGGTCAGTGTTCACTACCGATGAGTAATCAGAAGATAAAAATCAGCATGGGTTTTTAAAGTAACTCTATCTTCTTATTTAAGGATACTTTGCTAGTCATGGCAGCTGGAGAAAGTCATTAAGTTACTAGAAATGAGTCTAGCTCTGTCTTTTTTATCAATGCTGTGATAAAACCTCATAGACTGCATCAGAATTGTTAAAGAAAGCATTGTGTGGCGCTCATTTTTTATGGAGTGGCATATTTTTATAATAACAACTGTAGTTATAAAACACAAGATGCTTTTCATTTTTCAACTGGTAAGGGGGAAAGTCTTGAAGAAACAAAAAGAATTTGTGTATGGTACAATTTGCAGGTTATAAGAAGTTGCTTTACATGCTTATGTTCTCCCTCTTTCTGGAGTGCTGGTTTGCAAGAAGTGTGGCTGCCAAGTAAGTCTGTGGGATAGTAGGAATGAATGGAGTTGGTGTAAGAGCAGGAACTTAAATCAAAGGTAAACCACTTTTCATCATAATGCAACAGTCAGTTCTTGCGGAAAGTATGAATCTGGGAAAGAAAACATTGCAATGTGCAAAGTTTTTCAAATTATTATTCCTATTCCACAAATGAAACGATTGAACTGAAGGGTATAATAAAATGCCTGCAGGCAATTAGTTAGCAAGGAACAAAGAGGGGTTCAAATCCAGACCCACCTGATTCTGAAGTTCATGTGTCTGGCATTAACCTATAAGCACCTTGTTCTTTGTCTCCATGGGTATCTTCACTTCTCACTGCCCTCCTGCTCGCTGCTGTCTTCCAAGAATGGAAAATTTAACTGTGTTATGTAAAAGTGAATTATCTTGTGATTCTGTATGAATCCAATTGTCATTATAAATCTTTAGATTTGGCTGGGCATGGTGGCTCAAGTCTGTAATCCCAGCACTTTGGGAGGCTGAGGTGAGAGGATTGTCTGAACCCAGGAGTTTGAGACCAGTCTGGGCAACTTGGTGGGACTCCGTCTCTACAATGAATCAAAAAATTAGCCAGTCCTGGTGGCGCATACCTGTAGTTCCAACTACTTGGAAGGCTGAAGCGGAAAGAGAAGCTGAGACCAGCAGGTCGAGGCTGCAGTGGCCATGAGTGTGCTACTGCACTCTAGCCTGGGCAATAGAGTGAGACTCCAACTCAAAATAATAATAAAAAAATTCTATAGTTTTATGGTAGTTACCCAAATGTATAGGTTTTTAAAATTATATTAAAGTTGCCATTAAAAAATCTTTGTAAATGCCCTAAAATTTAGGTGTCACAAGGAAGAACAGTAAATTCATTCAATAATTATTTACTATATTTTCACAATGTGGAAGGTCATAGGCAACATGCAGAAATAAATGTAACAAGGGTCAAAACCCCTATAAAGTCTCCCTGCCAAAGACTGTTGAAATAAGAACTACAAGCCAGGCTTGGTGGCTCAGCCTGTAATCCCGTGCCTTGGGAGGCTGAGGTGAGTAGATTGCCTGAGCCCGCGGGTTCGAGACCCGCCTGGGCAACTTGGTGAGACCCCCATCTCTACAATAAATCAAAAAATTAGCCGGGCGTGGTAGCGTGTGCCTGTAATTCCAGCTACTTGGAAGGTTGAGGCAGAAGGATCGCTGGAGCCCCAGCAGGTCAAGGCTGTGGTGGCCAGGAGTGGCCACTGCACTCCAGTCTGGGCGACAGAGTGAGACTCCAACTTAAAAAAAAAAAAGAACTACAGTTGCAGAAAAGGCAGATCTCTTTCTCTTCTCTCTCTCTCTCTCTCTTCTCTCTCTGTATTATATATATATATAATACACACACACACACACACACACAGAGGAAATATATATCAGAATACAGAATAGAAGGGGACTTCTGGTTTCAGCCAATGCAAAGTAATCTTATTTCTCCAAGATTCTCTCTTTTGTAATTAAAAATTCCTGGACATAATACAGCAAAAGTAGAAAGACTCTGAAAGGTGAAAAGGAAAAGATAATTGCTAAGGGGACTTGAGACTTGAGGAACAACATAAAAATGTATTTACTGGACTTTGTTTTTGCCTCCCATGTATACCAGACATGGCACCTCAGAAGCTTCCAAACTGGAACCACCAATAGGCATGGGAAAAACAAACAAACAAACAAACATCAACAACAACAACAACAAAAAAAAAACAAGAAAAGTCTGTTCTCTAGTCAAAGAGCTAGGAAAAGGGTGACCTAATGGAACAGACTGCCTTGTTGTCAATATCCACTCTGTTTCTTCCAAGTAGAAAACTGCCCTCTACCACCACCGAAGTTCTAACAGAGGTGAGTGGAGAGTTGATATTTCACCCCAGTCCCATCCTCCATGGGCGTGGGCAGCAGTCCTCTGAGTTCTCCCTCTGGTAATATCAGCAGAAATAAGCTGGTTGCTCTTGTTTTATCCACACTTAATGGACATGAGTGTGCTCAAACTTTTCTGGCAGAGTCATATGAGAGGGGCTGAGCTGGGGGCCGATCCCCTGCCCAGTGGAAGCAGACAATCTTTTGACTCACCTGCCGGGACTGAGTAGGGAGCTGACATCCATTCCTACTTGGCAAAAACAAATAGTGCTCTGATTCTCCCACCAGAATAGTGTCAACAGAGTCGCTTAGGAATCTTCATTTCTACCCTCGTCTGGCACAACAAGATTTTGAAAAGCAGTGCAAGACAATGCCCGCCACCACTATTATCACACTAACTGCTCCAACACCAAGGGACTCAGTGGCAACTGAACCTCCACACTCACTGGCAGCAATAAGACTGAGTGTGTCTGCATGAGTCAGGGCTACACATAACCGATTTCCCTTGGCCCCATGATATCAACGGGGCTTAGTGAAAAGTTGAGCTTCCAACCTCACTCAGCAATCAATAAGATTTTGTGTTTTTGAAGGTTATGGGATTTGGAACCTCTTTCCTTTCTCTAAAATCAGTGGGGAGCTGAGTTATGTCTTCCCCACCCTGCAAACTGAGAATATGTGTGTTGGCCTCAATGCCCGCCTTTCCTATCTTTGCTGTGACCAAGGGGAGAGATTAACTTCCATTAGTTTTGGTAGGGTCAACAGAAAGCTATACATACACAACCACCTGGCCTTTACACTACACCTTAGCAGGATGTATGTTTACTGAAAATAAAGATTAATTAAGATACACATTTTCATAATATTCATGATACAATCAAACAAAAATCTGTTGCTATGCCAAGAAGCAGGTGAATCATAATTTTAAATTGGAGAAAAAGAACATCAAAAGATGCCAACAGTGAAATGAATCAGATGTTGGACTATTCTGACAAAGGTTTTATTTTTTTATTTTAGTTTTTATTTTTTTTTTGAGTTGGAGCCTCACTCTGTCGCCCGGACTGGAGTGCAGTGGCTGCTCCCGGCCACCACAGCCTCGACCTGCTGGACTCCGGTGATCCTTCCGCCTCAGCCTTCCGAGCAGCCGGAATTACAGGTGTGCGCTACCACGCCTGGCTGATTTTTTGATTTATTGTAGAGATGAGGTCTCGCTGCCCAGGTGGGTCTCAAAGCCGCAGGCTCAGGCAATCCACTCACCTCAGCCTCCCAAAGGCGTGGGATTACAGGCTGAGCCACCGAGTCCGGCTCTGACAAAGGTTTTAAAGCAGTTCTCATTAAAATGCTCTTGTAAAAATGAAAATACCAAGAATAAATAAAAACCATAAAAAGTACGAGAGATAAGAATACTACATAATGCATAGTAGTTATAGGATTATGCAGTCTCTAAATGGATGGTGGAGTAAAAGTTTTGAGAAAAGGCACAATTTTTTTTTCAAATTACACTGAAAACTGACTTCTTAACATAAAGAATGAAAGCCAGAAAGCAATGGAATGATGTTTTAAAGTGCTGATAGAAAATAACTGCCATTCTAGACTTCTGTGTCTGGTGAAAATGTCTTAAGAATGAAGGTTCAAAAAAATGGGCAGTTTTAGAAAAACAAAACCTAATAGAATTTATCATCTGCAAAACTTATACTACAAGAAATATTTAAAGGTAATTTTGAGGAAAAACATCAAGTATTTTGGACACTATGATGGTTATGTTATGTGTCAACTTGACTAGGGAAAGGCTGACTCTTCCACATCTAAAAGGGGATTTCTCCTATTTGGCCGCTTTAGAGCTGGAACAAACCCTTTGTTTTCGGACTCCAATAGAGTCTTTTGGAGTCTTGAGCCTTCTGGCTTTTAAGCTAACCTACACCATCTGTTCTCCTGTGTTTCCATCTGAGGACTGCAGGCCTTGGGACTTCTCATCATCTAAAGTAATGTGAGTCAACTTTTGGTAACCTCTCTCTCTCTCTCTCTCTCTCTTTCTCTCTCTTTCTTCACTTTCTCCCCCACACTATTAGTTCTGGACAGTTGTGACTAATATGTATGTACAGAAAATAATGAATAACAATGAAGAAACAATTATTAAGTGGACTTTTAAATCCAAGTATCTAAGCACTGTGCTTAACATTTATACTTAATACTGAATCTTTCTTTCTTAACATAAAGTTAAGAAAGTCCAGTATAAAACACTCTCAATAAAGTATCAACCAAATGATAAAAAAGGATGCACTCAACATTAAAGGACACACATCGAACAAGTAAAAAAAAACCCCAACTTTTTAGATCTATCAAACAAGTAAGAATAACAATATAAAACACTGTTTCAAAGATTCAAAAGACAGAAACAAGGAATCACAAATTCTTTAATGGAAAAATTAAAGGGCATTCAAAAACAGATGGATATTATAGAGAGATGCAAATTCTAAACAAGAATAAAAAAATTGTTTGAGATCCAAAACACTTCAGAAATGAAGAATGTCTCTGATGGGCTCCCTAATAGGCTAGAATGAGAAGAAGAAAAATCATTCAACTTGAGGCATTACAAGAATCTCTTATCTTAAAAGTATTCAGAACTAAAAAGCAAAGAGAAAAAAACTGAAAGGAAAAAAATAAAAACAAAAATAGAATGTCCAAAAACTGGTGGACTACTACTAAAAGTGTAACATATACACAACTGGAATATCAGAAGAGAGAAAGGAATAAAATTAATATTAGGATAAATAATAACCAAGACTTCTTTCAATTTAACATCAGACACCAAGCTACAGATTCAGGGAGCTTAGAGAAAAATGAGAGGATAGATGTCAGTAAACTACACCAATATGTATAATACCCCAAATATCCACATTTCAGAAAATTAAAACATCTTGAAAGAAACCAGAGTAAAGGTAACACTTTAGAGAAGAAATGTGACTTTTCCCTGGAAATAACGTGAACAGGAATAGATTAGAATAAAATATTTTAAACACTGAGAGTAAAAAAAAAAAAAACCACTAACCTAGGATTATTTGCCTTAAAAAACTGTTCTTCAATGGTGAAGAAGAAACTCTTTATCACACAAACAAAAATTGAGGAAATCTGTGACCAGCAGATCTGTCTTGTAAGAAATGTTTAAAAAGTTCCTCAGACAAGAGAAAGATGATACAGATTAGAAACTTATATCCACATAAAGAAAAGAAGAGCATCAGAAAATGAATAAGAGAAAGTAAAAAAAAAAAACCACAGACACAACTTTTCTTCTTTTTCTTAATCTAACACACAACAGTTTGTTCAAAATAATAATAGCAACAATTTATTTGTTTGAATATATTTTTATATATAAATAAAATTAATGATGACAAGGGGCCAAAGGGAGGGAGGAATGAGGGATATTTTGTTATAAATAGGTACTTGTACTATTTGTGAAGTAAAAGAGTGTTATTTGAATGTGGATGTGGATCTGTTGTAAATGCATATTGCAAAGACCAGGACAACAAAATCATGAAAAGGGATCAAAATGGAAAACTATAAAGATTTGATAAATATTATTGTAATGGTGTCGATAATCATTTTAAGCATCAATGGTCTAAATACATCAAATATTGATCTGACAGAGATTGCCAGAGTGGGAATGGAAAGCAAGACTCAATTATCTACAGAAAACCTACTTTAAATACAAAGACACCTATGAATGGAAAGTAAATGGATGAAGAAAGATCTACTATGCTAATACTTATAGAAAGAAAGTGGGAGGGGCCATACTAGTTTTAGACAGGAAAGACTTCAAGCAAGGGATATTATTTATTAGGGCTAATGAGAGGCATTACATAATAATGAAGAGGTGAATACTCCAAAAAGATATAATAATCCTTAAGGTTTAAGTGCCTAGCAAAAGAGCATCAAAATGCATGCAACGAAAAAGAATAGAGCTTCAATGAGAAACAAATACACCCACCATCATAGCCGGGGACTTCGACACCTCCTATCTGAAATGGGCAGTTCCAGCAGGCTGAAAATCAGTACAGATATTTGAACTCAACATCCCATCACTCAGCTGTTCATGACTGACAACTATAAACAATTTCACCCAAGAATAGTAGATTACACATTTTTCTTAGTTTCACATGAAACATTCATCAATATAGACCAAGTTGTGGGCCATAAATGAAAGCTCAGTGAACTTAAAATAATAAAAACCACAGTATGTCTACTCTCGGGCCACAGTGTAATTCAACTAAATATTAGTGATAGAATTATAGCTGGAAACTTTCCAAATACTTAGATATTAATACACTGCTAAATTTAAAGAAGAAATGTTTTGAAATAAATAAAAATGAAAATGCAACTTTTCAAATTCTATGAGAGGTAGTGAAAACAGCATTAAATGCTTACACAAAGAAGAAAAAAAAGATGAAAGAGCTAAAGTTAATTATGTAAACTTTCACCTTAGCAAACTAGATGAAGAAGAGCAAGTCAAATCCAAAGTAAGCAGAAAACAATACATAATTTAAAGGATGATAAAGAAAACTATGACATGTATCTGAACATGCACTTACTACCAATCAAGTTTAAAGTGAACCTAAAACTATTTTATTTAGAATAAATTTTATAAATTGAGGAACAAAGCACATATCCTTAGTAACCTAGAAATCGACACTTTCCATAGTGGATAAACAGTATCCAAAAGTGAACTATGCTAATCACAATATTTAATAGACGAATGTTAAAAATGTTTCTTTAGGGATGGTTATCTCTCATAAAGAAGCAGTCTTCCCCACTTTATTCATTCAGTGAGGCAAAGAAAATAAATTAAAGGTAAAATGATTAAAAAGAATGATATAGCTGCTATTATTTGTCAATAATATGGTTGTTTACATAGAACATTTAAAAGAGTAGATAAATTGCACTGTGTAAAATGAGTAACTCAGTCCATATTCTTCAATGATAAATTATGTCCTATCTAGCATAGTGCTAGTACAGATAAGAAACTTAATAATTCTCATTGTTTCTAATGTTTAATAACGTTTATTTTGAGAATTGCTCCTATTGTGAATGGTGTTTTCACATACTCTGCTTCTTATAATTATTGATGGGGAAATATTGAGAGTATAGAGTCTGTCTGCACTTTATACATCTCTAATTTTCAAATTTTTCTAAACATTTTTCAATAGAAAAATAGAAAGCAGATATATGATAACAAAAACACGTCAATCATTTAATTATAACAAAAAGAACATATGTCATAGCAAAAATAGACTTGAATTCAAATTTTTGTTTCTCAGTTCTGCCACTTTCTAGTTGTTGATTTTGAGCAAATTACATAATCTATATTTATCTGTCTTTTTTACTCTTTCTATAGTAGGTAGATAGCTAGATAGATCAATAGTTTCTATCTATATATTCATATTATTGAGTTGACTAAATATTAGATAATTATACCTTCAAATTGTATCAGTTAAATTTAGATTACATTCAGCTACATGACACTGAAATTAACATAAAGTGGCTTAATTATTTAGATTTCTATTTTTTCACCTATCAACAAAAGTTTTAATTTTGGCAGTCCAGGAATAAATGTACGGCTCACTGTCATGTACCCATGCTCGTCTATATTTCTGATCTACTATGCATAGCAAATTAGTTTTATCTTTGTGGTCATACATGACTGCTCCATTGCCAGGTCAAAAAAAATATATAGGAAAAAGTGAATAGTTGCTAGATAGTCTAATTAGTCCCTTTTCATTGAGATAGCAATGATGAGTCTAAAAGCAGCACCATCTAATATTAAGACACATAACCACCCCTGCTCTTATTATTGACTTGGACATTGCTTCTTTAGCCCAAATTGAAATTTTACTTGATTAGAAACCAGAAGGGAATATTTATTTTCAGACAGCAAGCAGTGTTTAGCCCACCTCAACTCTGGTTGTTGACCAATGTTCACAACCCTTCCCTTTCTCATACACAGTACAAAGTCACCCTAACCCCAAAGTTAACAATCCTCATGTCCCATTATATACGTATACATAACTTAAAATATTGTACTTCTCTGGATGACAGGAGACTTTTCTTCCTATTCTTGTGGACGTCAAATCACTAAATCTTTTCATAGCAATTTAGGTTTTCCTCTGACAGATGTGGTAGGATTGAACTTCCCCACTCAATCTTATTGTGACCAATGATGTGAGGATATGTAACATGTCACTTCAGATTGAAGCCTTAAGTGTCAACACATGTTTCATCATGTACTCTCTTCCTCTCTTTCGCAACAAGAGAGGTTATTTTCAAGCGTGTGGTTACTGTGTCGGTCTGGGTCTAGTCATAGAGTGGCATGGTGCAGTGTTCCCTTATGACTGTACTGTGTATCATGGAAAGCAGATAATGTACTTCAAAAATAATTTACAACTTTAGAGTAAAAGATAGTTAAAACAGAGCATACATGGTGTAAGTTGATTCCTATAAGTTATAATTGAAAAGAAGCTATAATAAACATGCTCAGAGGAGAGATGGCTGATTTGTAGGAGAGACTGAAAAGGGATAGAGCAAGTCAACTGTATAACCACAGGGCTCCACATACCAATTATACTTAGACCCTTAACTTGTTAAAAAAAAAGGTGAGGGGGATGAAGAATACTAAGTGGCAGAGGCTGATTAAAGAAAAATGTGGCTCAGGCCAACATGGAGTAGCACCATTCTCCTCAGGTCTTCTTTGTTTCAATAAAAACCCTAGATATATTGCAATAAGCTATGACAGGAAGACTCTGAAAAGTAAGGAGGAAAAGGCAGCGCCTAAAGGTCTTGGAACTTGAGAAAGGATCCAGTGGGAGTCCCTGAGTTGCCTTATTGCCTCCTACATATCCCAGGAAGTTTGCTGCAAAAACCTCCAAACTGAAACAACCAGTAGGCACATGCAAACATGTTCAAAGAAAGCCTGTCCCTCTAGCCAAAGGACTGAGAAAATGGCAGACTAAACTAACAGAAAGTTTTTTTAGTGACATTCAATTAACTCTAAGTAAGCCCAACGGAAAAATCTGCCTCTGTTGAAGTTTTTGTGGGACCAAATGGGGAGCTCGTTTTTCACTCCAGCTCCTCATCCCATAGAATAGCTAGCAGGCAATTCTCTCACATAGTGGTATCTGGAGAGGCCAACAGGTGAAAGATGAAAGGAGAAATAGAGAAAACTACAATCATAGGGGCATCTTAGGCTTTGAAGGAACCTAAGAAAACCAGCAGGATACAGAACACTTGAGCAATATCATCAGTCAATAGGATATTAGTACGCATGTAAAACAGTCTGCTCAACCACAGCAGGTACTAATTAAAAACAACAACAACAACAACAACAAAAAACCCCAAGGAACTTTTACCATACACTACTCCACAAAACAAAATTCAGAAGACTAAATAGCATACAGAATATATAATTATTCCAAAAACATTTTAAAAATAATCTTTACATTAGGAATTAATTTGAGAGTTTGCTTAATATCGATTGTTAAATCCTTGATGTGAGTAAATCCACCTCAAGACCAAAACTTAATTAGGTTGTGTTGTGTCCTTGGCTTCCATTTTGCCTCATTGGTCAGCAATGGTATCCAGAGCCATCTGTATTTGGGAGACTCTAGAGAAGAAAATGGTTTTGACTGAGCACATTGCTGGTTCCCAAAGATTTGTATTACAGGAATAAAGTAGAAATCTATACCACAGTTTTCATTAGAGGCACTTAATTTGGTCAATGAATCCTATGAGTTATATCATGAATAAAGCATATCGAAGCAAAGCTAATAATTTTTTTAAAAGCCCATTAAAGAAACCAATCATATTTTAACTATATTTGTTTTTTAGTGATTTTATGATACCAATTAGGTATGAATGTTAGTCACATAAAAACAAAGTATTTCATAAGTTATTTTATATATTTATAATCAATGTATATAATATATCTAGACCTTAAATTTTAATCAAGCAAACTAAAGTATGGAAGAATAACTCACTGATGGTGGAGTTGAAAAGCCAAAATGTTTTTGGTTTTTTAACTTGACAAGTTAGATGCTTGAAATTTACTTTGTAAAGATCTCATTCAAATAAACTTTAGAAGCGTATAATTACGTGAAATACTACTGGCAAATATTTGTCTTCTAGGAAAGAGGTGATACAATTACAATCATCTGTTCGTTTACTTTTTCTGAATGGTCAACCATAAAAGGCTATCTTTTTTTTTATTTAAAAGGAAATGTAGAATATAAGCTGTAAATGGTTTTATAATGAGAGCGGTCATAAAAGAGTCATTCTCTAGGCACAAGAGTGCATTCAAGACAACAAGGACCCTTCTCACATATGCTTGAGTGTCTAAGACTGGCATGCACAGACTCACAATAATTTACTTATGTATGTGATATTTCATCCACTTTTATAACAATATCTCTTGAGTATGTTCCAGACACTTCACAGGCCATGGACATCAACATACTTCCTATTCTTGCAGAATTCAACAAGCGATGAGACTGATAACCAAGCAATGTTAAGACCATGTTCTGTTATTTTAGTTAAAGTATGAACATGAACATTTGTCTAGTAAGAATGACCTAGCGTTTCTTCCCTTTATTTCGCTGTACTTTTTGACATCAGGAACTGGGAGAATAAGTTCAGCTTAGGTGACTTGTAGAGAACTGAGGAATGAAAAGATGATTCACCACTTTTCTGACCCTTTCCCCAAAACAAATGTAAATATAATTTCGTGTATATTACCTTACTTTTCATTTATTTTGCAACTATTTGCAAAGTACCTGCATTCCTAGATAAACTTCTCACAAATCTATTATGCATCAAATATGAGAGTAATAAGAATAGCTTACAAATGTTTCGATAGTGGCATCAGGCTTATGCAATAGAACAAAGATCAATTGATCATTGTATAGCTGACCAGAATATTTGATTTAAAAAATGATTTTATGAAAGAAAAAGTAGACAAAACAAATGAAAGATGCAAGATATTCACCAGAAATAAAATATAAAATATTGAAAAAGGAAAGAAGAATATTTATTTTAAGTGAGATAAATTAGAAACAATTATCAAGTGATTCATAATTCTTTCTTTTTGCATTGTGATTATGTACTCAACTTTCTT